>CM060940.1:905782507-907153340 GCA_030765085.1 Allium cepa
AATAAAGCAATAAAATAAAATAACACCAGGGATTTTTATACTGGTTCGAACTCTCGTTCTACGTCCAGTCCTAGACTCCTTCTGGAATTAAACTAGCAACCCTTACTTAACCCGAAGGAATAGGTTTATACCGCCTAAGCAACAGAATATGACTTTGACCACCTGAGCAACTGAATATGATTTTTCCCGCCTGAGCAACCAAACAGGACTTTGATACAAATAAATTGCTTTATTGACTTTGTGTGTTCTTGATACAACACAGATTTGTCGAATGAAGTACACCCTTTCTAGAAACTTTTTAGTTCATTTTGGGTATGATTCAGTCGACTGAAAACAGTTGCTTATTCGGCCGAATTTCATGTATAGTTTTTATTATTAAAAGAGTATTCAGTCGACTAAATGTACCAATTCAGTCGACTAGTTCTATGAAAAATAGTATGTTATCTTTATGGACAAAAAGAATTGCTAATTTATATACATACATTATATATGTTAATAGAACATAGATAAAAACAAGAGAATATAGTTTAAGAAGAGGAAGTTGAATTCTTTGGAGTCTCACATTCTTCCAGCTCATTTTTAGCTTGTTCTCGAGTTGGTTGAATTGTTGAGCATTCCCATGAATTTGGAGAGTATGGAGGCCTCTCGGTGATGGAACATGAACATTATTTTATGTTGGTGAAGCACCACAGAATTTTAATGCACATTTTTCCAGAAAACCGAGTCACCTAGCATGAACTTTTCTTCATAGTACATTTCTCATTGCATGCTTAGCTTTTCTCTTTGATAATGGTAAATGTCATCGATCTTATCATTGACAGATGGTGAGCTAAAATGTAGTTTTCATCCATGCTTAGCTTCCGGTGTATATCTGGTATGATAATTGAGGGTGGTACAATAGGAACAGGTTCATATGCAGGAGCAGGAGTTGAAAGATTAGAAGAATTGGTGGATGGAGAGCTATAATCAATGGAAGAATATTTTGAGCTTTCTTAAGAAGACATAATGACTTGGTAATTATTTTTGAAATAAGCTATTTGAGATTGATATTAAAATGTAAAGATGAAGGTTTATATAGTTGAATGAATGAGCAAAAATAAAAAGCAGGTTTATGGTGAAAAGGTTTGAAACTAGAGAAAAATTGATAGAACTAAACAATTGTCTAAAAACAATGTAGGTGTAAAAATATAGCTATAAAAATGTATAAGGAGAAGTGAAGTTCAGCCTATAGTGTGAAATAATATATAGAAAAATTGAAAAGCATGAGATTCCCAGCCAGGAGACCACAAATCGAGTCCCAATAGCCCCAATTTTGAAAAAAAAAATTAATATATATATATATATATTTAAAAAAATTTACAAATATTTTAAAGATAAAATTTCTAGTTCTCTTCTTAATTTTATAAAAGTATTTTCATTTAAAGGTTTTGTAAATATATCAGCCATCTGGCTTTCAGAAGATACAAATTCTAATCTGACTACATCCTTTTTAATATTGTCATGAAGAAAATGATAACGAATGTCAATATGTTTTGTTCGTGAATGATTGACAAGATTTTTAGATAAGTTTATAGCACTTGTGTTATCACATAAAATAGTTGAATTAGACAAATTAATTCCAAAATGTTGAAGTGTTTGTTGCATGTAAATGTCTTAAGCACATGCTAAAGCAGCTGAAATATATTCTACTTCACATGTCGAGAGTGAAACACAATTTTGTTTCTCGCTAAACCATACACTAAGAATTTTCCAATAAAGTGACAAGACTCACTCGTACTTTTTCGATCTGTCCAACATCCTCCAAAGTCAGCATCACTATATGATACTAACTCGAAAGGACATTCTTTCGGATAAAAGAGTCTGAAATATTTGTTTTTGCTTAGATAACGTAATATGCGTTTCACCGCTCGCATATGTGATTCTTTAGGATTTTCTTGAAATTGGGCATATAAACAAACACTCATCATTATGTCAAGTCTACAAGCCGTTAGATAAAGTAGCGATCCAATTATACTTCAATATAATTTTTGGTCAACACTTTTGCCATCTTCATCTCGATCGAGATGGATTGTTGTACTCATTGGAGTTGGTTTGGCAAAAGTATTTTCCATACCAAAGCGTTTAATTAGATTGTTACAGTATTTTTCTTGATTGATGAAAATTCCATTATCTAATTATTTAATCTGTAATCCAAAAAAACATCATAATTCTCCCATATGTGACATTTAAAATTCTTTGGCCATTATATTAGAAAATTCCTGACATAACTTATCATTTGTGGAACCAAAATAATATCATTAACATAAATTTGAATAATTAAAATATCCATTTATGTATGTTTAATAAAAAGAGTTTGATTGACCTTCCTAATTTCAAAACTAGAGTGTATAAGATAGCTTAAGACATTTATACCCAGCACGAGGTTCTTGTTTTAGACCACATAAAGCTTTCTTAAGTTAATAGACATGGTCTGGAAATTTTTCATGTAAAAATAGAGGAGGTTGTTCAACATAAACTTTTTCTTTTATATATCCATTTAGAAAAGCACTTTTCACATCCATTTGATAAAGTTTAAAATTATGAAAACATGCAAATGCCAATAAGATACATATTGCTTCTAATCGAGCGATTGGAGCAAACGTTTCTTCATAGTCAATTCCTTCCTCTTGATTACATCCTTGTGCAACTTATCTAGCTTTATTCCTAATAATATTTTCTTATTCATCACCTTTATTTTTGAATACCCATTTAGTACCAATAACTGTTTGATCACTTGGTCTAGGAACTAAGTCACAAATTTCGTTTCGTCCGAATTGGTTTAGCTCTTCTTGGATAGCTATAATACAATAGTCATCAGTAGAGGCTTCTTTAGCATTTTTGGTTTAATGTTAGAAAGGAAAGATACATGGCCCATTTGATTAAGTTGATTTCTACCTATGACATTTGAATTAATTTCTCCAGTTACATTTTCTATAGGGCGATCTTGTAAAATCATAGGAGGAGATCTTAATCCATTTTCAATATTTTCATCTTCTTCAAAATTATAAACAATGTTTTCATCTTCTTTAAAATTATTTTGAGTATTATTATTTGTGATTGTCTTAGTCATTATTTCATCATCCTTAGGACTTCTATTAAATTTAAAATTCTCATCGAAGGATACATGAAGTATTTCCTCGATTATTTTAGTACTTCTATTGAAAAATCGATAAGCTTTACTTCTTTTCGAATATCCTATGAAAATTCCTTCATCGGATTTTGGATCGAATTTTCCAAGCTGATCTTTTGTGTTTAAAATAAAATATTTTAAACCAAAAACCTAAAAATATGAAATATTTGGTTTTCTATTATTAGTTCGTCTATATGAAGTGTGTTTTTTAGTGGTCGGATGGAAACACGATTCAAAACATAATAAGCAGTTGCTACAGCTTCTGGCCAAAAATGTTTTGGTAGAGTTCTTCCATTTAATAAAGTTCTTGCACATTTTTGTAAAGTTCTATTTTTTCCTTTCTATAATTCCATTTTGCGGTGGTGTTCTAGGAAAATAAAAATTATGGTAAATTTCCTTTTTATCATAAAAATGCTCAAAAGCTTCATTTTCAAATTCACCTCCATGATTCTAATGTTTTTAGTCTTTAAACTTTTGGGATTTTTAATTCTTTTAACAAAAGTTTTGAAATTAACAAAAGTGCATTTTTATTTTTTTATAAAAATAGCCCAAGTATATCTCGAATAGTCATATATTATTACAAACACATATTTGCTATGGTTTATAGATTGAACTTGAGTTGGGTCAGAAACGTCCAAATGCAATAGTTCAAGTGGTTGTAATGTAGAAATATTTTTCTTTGATTTAAAAGATGATTTTTGTAACGATCCTGAATTTTTAACAATTAACAATTTAAAAATGAAGATATTTAATTAATTTTAAATATTTGAGATAATTTTAAATTGAATTCCAATATAGCTAGGATATTGATGATTTAAAATTTTTAAATTTAATCTATTTAAAGTTGAATAGAATTTGAATTTAACTTTGAAGTTGAAAAATTGAATATTGAATTTGTATTTAAAATTCAAACTAATGACTTAGATAAAAAAAAAAGAAAAAAAAATAAATAATAAATATAAAATAAAAATTATACGCTGCCTTACTTTGAGCAGCTATAAACACGCCTTCCCCCACGCCTTCATTTACGCCGTAAACCATGCCTTCCATCACGTTCTCTTCTCTTTTATACCGATCCTTTCCCCTTTACTTCTTTAATTAAACCGAAAGCCCCAAAATCAGAAAAAAAAAATGGTGGCGCGCGAGATGAAAATTGGGGGCACGATTCGAGGGGATCGCGGCGCGCGATGGAGCGCTTGCGCACAGCGCGTACGCGCGAGCACGACGAGGCAAGGGGGGGAGATGTGAGCTAGTAAATGGCGACGTTGATTTGGTGAGGCGCGCACGATTAGGGGAGGCGACGCGCGTGTCGTGGGGGGGATGAGCGGCAACGTCGCGCAGGAAGGAGGGGGTCACAGTGGCGCGTGGATCAATGGAGGCGGCGGCGGCTGCGTGTGCGCGCACGCGCGTAGGAACGGCGCGCGACACGATGGATGGCGCGGCAAGTGGAAGAGCGCGAGTTCGAGGGCTTCACGGCAAGGTTGGAGGCAGCGCGAGGTGTGGAGAAGGTCGCGAACGTGATGGCGACAGTGCGATACAGGGCAGTAAGGTAAATTTGATATTATTTTTGATTTAATTTAATTTAATATATATATAGAAACTGAAAAATATATATATACAGAAGTTTAGAAAAAAAAAATTAGTTTTACAGAAAGTAAATTTTTTTTACAGTAAAGAAAATTTTGATTTTTAAATTAAGTTTAATATATACATAGATCCGTGTCCATAATTTAACAGTAAAGATTTAAAATAAATGATAATAGGAATTTTAAAACTTAAGGAAAATTTAGTTTAAAAACTAAATTAATTAGTTGAATAGAAATTTTGATTTGAGTGAAAAATATTTTGTAAAAGGAAAATTTGTTAGAAATTTTACTTATTTGAAAAAATGATTTTTCAAAAGAGAATATTATTTACTATGGGAAAAAAATGAGTAATTAAGGACTAAAGGATATTTTATGAAAGAAAATGTTGTTTGAATTAAATAGTTAGTTAATAAAAAAAAGTATTTAAATAGAAATTAAATTTGTTCGACAAATAAAAATTGAATTTATAAAAGATAGTCTGAATTTAATTTTGTTAAAAACAAACTATTAAAAAGGAAGATTTGAAAATAAAGAAATAAATTAAAAGAATTCTAGTTTAGGATTTAAATCTTCAATTAGACAATTTTATCGAAAGTGAGTTTGGTTAATTTAAATTAAAATTTTAGTTAAAATAATTTATTAAACAAAGGGATTTTAAAAGAGTTTAAAGATGTTAGAATTATTTTAAAAAAAGAAAATTTATTTATAACAAATTTAATAGTTAAAACCAAAGTTTGTTAGTTGATTTAATTTATAAAAGGAAATTTATTTTTAGTTAAAATAAATTTATTAAAGAAGAAACTGATTTAAACGAAACTATTAATTAATTTAACTATTAAAAATGAAATCACCGATGAATTAAAATTTGTCAAATGAAAATTTTACTTATTCGATTGGTTCGAATATTAATTGAATTATATAAAATATTTATACAAGGTATAAATGAAGAAAACAAGTTGAATTGGAAGTGGATGGCAAACGGGAATAAAGGTGAGAACTTCTCACTCAAAAGGAATTTCTGTTGTTTAATTAAATTTTAAATAGTTAGATTTAAAATTTGCTTGACTATGTTGATTTGAATGATTGAATGATGATTGTTATATATATATATATATATATATATATATATATATATAAATATTGGATGTGAATAGACCCTATACGCCGTTAGTAAGCGGAGGTTATTTATTACACACATATACTGCGATATTCCACCTCGAAGTGGAATTGGTATTATATTATATATATAGCAATATATATATATATATTGGCATATGTATATATTGCAGTTGATTGATTTCCCGCATTTTCTTTTAGCGGATGAGACCCTATGCGCCGTTAGTAAGCGGATATATATATAAAATCCCATATACCGCGATATTCCGTCTTGAAACGGAATGGTATTGTGCTAATGTCTGTGGATGCAGGGAAACAGGTTGGAGGGATCCAACTGGATTCCTCACAAGTGTTTGTTTATTTTCATATATTGTGATATTTGATTGTTTATCATGGATGATATATGATGTTTGAAAATCGTGTTTGACTATTCGATGTGTTGCATCATCGGATCCAATTTTTGAAATTTAAAAATAACGATTTTTATTTCTAAAGGGATTTTTGAAAATATACGTTTACATAATATTTTTGGAATTGATTTATTTTAAATAAATAAACGTTATAATTTTTATGTTATAAAAATTATGATTTTTGAGAAATGTAGTTAAAAGTTGATTTTTGAAAATATGGGATTAGTGGTTTTATAAAATAGTTTTAACTGGGATTTCTGAAATTATTATAAGAAGTTCAAAAAAATAGGATTTATGAAATTTCTATTTTTTAAATCAGAATGATGAAACTATGAAAGAGTTTAAGGATGTTTAAAGTAATAGTATAAATTGATTTATATTAAAAGATTTATAAGTTGATATTTATAAATTTAGAATATCTTGAATTATAAAACAAGCTTTTATAAGTGATAGAATGGTTTGTAAATGAATTTCATAAAGGAATGAAATCTATAGAATTTATGAAATTTGATTATCTTATAAATTAAAAAGATGAAATTATAAGGAGTTGAAAGACGTTTTAAAATAGTAATATAAATTGTTTTATATTAAAAGATTTATAAATGGATATTTATAAATTAAAAATATTGGAATTATAAAACGAGCTTTTACAAGTATTAAAAAGAATGGTGAATGAATTTCACTAATGAATGAAATTTATAGAATTATAACGGTGAAGTTATAAATAAATTTTATAAATAAAATTTATAAAGTTATTTAGGAAATAGATGTGGATAAATAAATGAATCTTAGAAGTTATAAGATTTATAGATTTGTGAAGTTTAGAGGAACGATTTTATAAACAAATAAATTATAAGTGTTTGACTTATAATATGAAATTTTAGTATATCATTGAGACATAAAATTGAATACATTTATAAAGGAAATTTATAAAAGGAAGTGGTTGTAAAATAAATAGAAATGAAATTTATAAACATTGTTTTATAAATTCAAAACGACTTATTTTGATGAGTGAATTGTTGTAATTTATTTATGGAGTTATATTCATGTTTAGACAGTGAATAATTCCTTAAACTAAAATGAATAGAAGTGATGAAATTTATCAACATAGTATATTCACATTTTTGAATAGTGAATATTATGTTAAAGAAATTATTTTGGAAGTCATGTTTGAAATAGAATTAAAACGATCTAATGATGTTTTAAAATATGTTAAGATTTGAAACCATAGATTTCAACATTTATTGTTGAAATAGATGTTTTCGAGAAATAGAAGGAAATGATAGATTATAACACTGTTGTTATAATAGATGATTTCCGAAAGGAAATGTTTTATATAGTATTGGGATTTATATACCTATTTTTAATCTCGAATCCCTATACTAGTGATTTTGGGTTGTCGTAACGATGTTTTACGCAACATTCGTTTTGGGCCCAAATAAATATAGTTAAGTGAATGATTTCCTTAACGAATGAAATATATACTTAATTTCGATCAGAGTATATGGAATATTTTCTAAGTGTTGAAAATAAAAGATTGTGAATTACTTATTTAATAAGTAGGGAAATGTTTTCCCAATATAAAGTGAATATGTTAAGAATTTATCTTTTTAAAGATAAATCGAAAATGAATATAAAAAAATCGTATATTCATAAATATTTTGAAATATAAATTCAATATGGAATTTATAAATGAAATTTGGAAAATGGGTTTAAAAATAAATATCGATTTATTTTTGAAGTATGGAAAGTTTATATCTTCTAAAGATATTTTTGAGAAATAAATAATTTGGAAAATTATTTGGAATCTGGTGATGTGTGCATATCTATTGATAGTTCAATAACCAACTATCAATATTTACCTTGAAAGGTATATGTTGTGATTTGTTTGAAATTGAATGCCACACTTATTTTTAAAATAAGCGCTCACTATTCGGGTTAACCGGGAAAGGACCATGGGGTCGTATAACCCATTCCGAATATGTGATACGTCGTATGAATTGCATTCGAAGACCGGTGTTGAAGACCGGATATTTTCGAAAACGAGAGGGTTTCTTGTTGATTGTCTCTGCACTGGCTGATCCCCGGTATAGAGATCTCCATAAGTGATGGGAAATCCGAACGTGATTAGAGATTATTCGGATTGCAAGGACTTCTTTGTAAGTGCCTTCGGTTCTGTTCGAGCCCGGAACAGACTTGTATGGATTGTATGCCTGACATTACAAGTTGAGATATAAAGCCGATTTCTTTCAAATATATTTCTGTTGGTGGCGGAGAATTTATTCTTTGCTTAACACCCTTCTTTGAGACATATGTGCTCAAAGGTTATATAGTTGAAGTTATCAGCAATATATCCCATTTTGGTAATGTGACATGCTGAGTGTTGCTGTAAATGATCATCGTGTTGATTATTTATGATAGGATCATTTATTTGATCGTCTATCTTAGTGATCATTGTGTTGATCATTTGTTGACCCAAAGCACGGCTTTTTGTACAAAGTGTGTTTTTGTGGACGTGAATTCGTCGAGCCTCACAACCCGGTAATGGTCGAAACAGGAATTGTGCGGCAAAGTTTTCAGGGATCGCTTCCCTAGGGTGTGACCATTCCTTCTGGAAAAGGGTAGTATCATGGTATGGAGCCCAGATACTTACTCATGTTGAAACACTTATTATTATGGTGTGATGTTGGTTAGAGAGCTCTCGTTTAAAGGTTCCAAAGGACCGGGGGTGGCATATCTGAGGGTTTGTAATATTCCTTGGGAAAAGGAATTCCCGGCTTTGTTTAGCAGAGAACGGTTTGGTTCTCGAGGCGTCCAGCCAGAGGCGTTTCCATGTGGCAATGGGAAGTTCCTTGGCCTGACCATTAGTTGGAAAATCCATTCTCCAAATACGATCTTGTACCGTTTTAGTTGTATTACCTGCCATGGAATGTGGCGGTAACCTGCTATTGAACATGGTAGCTATAGTAGGCATAAGTGCGAAATGTCTATGCTGGCTAAGATTTATATCTTTATTTTCGAAATAAATTTTTACTACACTATGCACTAGTAATAATATCAAATGTTTCTTTTTTTTAATGCGTATCAAGCATCTTTGACTATCATAAGGAGAAATCTCCTCCGATTCTGCGTTTGCATTGTGTGTGTGTGCGGGAGGCCTTATGGTAGTCTCATTTCTTATAAAAAGCATTGCGAATCTATTTTTCAAAAATTATCCTGTTGTTTGTTTAAAGAAAAATAAACTGTTTTGAGTTCTCACACCAGTCACATGACTGACTCGGAGTTTATTGTTTTCCTTCCTAAACTCTGGGTGCCCACCAATTTCCACACGGGCAGTCAAGAGTTAAGGTTTATCAGGATATTTGGAATTCAGGAATTGCTGGAGGCAAGCTGGATGGCATGGCGTATTACTAGTATATATAGTATTTCTTTTTCCGCTGCATTGTTGTATGTTGTTGTACACTCTGATGATATGATGTAATGTAATATAATGAGATGTAATAACTGACATAATTCTTTGTTTAAAGATTATTCATTTATCTATTATATGTTGTTCCGCTGCGAATTGTGAGATTCTGTTGTTGTTCAGTTGTTTCTGTTCTGTTCTATGTTTTCTTTCTCTTCTTCTACTTTTTCTTTTTCTTAAAAACCCATAACCATTCGGTTTTTCGGCAACGAAAATCCGAAACGTTACAATTTTGATAATTTACCTAATTGAAAAGCATCATAAATATTGTTTGCTTTAAAATTCATTCTTCGTAAACCTTTTACTAAACCATTCTTAGGTAATTTATTTATAGCTTTGAAATTTATATGACAAAACCTTCTGTACCATAACCAAGGATCATTTTCTAGGCTATTAGACACATATTTGTGTTGTGATTTATATTCATATTTAACACACACACACACAAATATATATATGTACTTAATACCTTCAAATATAAGATTTTTATTTTGATCAAAAATGCTACACTGATCTTCAGAAAAAGATATATTGAATCCTTTGTCACACAATTGACTGATGCTAAGTAAATTGTGTTATAAATTCTTCACTAGCGAAAACATTTGTAATAAGAGGTAAATTAGATGTACCGTTATTGCTCACATCGCCTTTGCCGATGATGTATCCTTTGGAATTGTCTCCAAAAGTGACAGAACCTCCATCTGAGTAAATAATGTTAGTCAGCATATCTTCGTTTCCTGTCATATGTTTTGAGCAACCACTGTCGAGTATCCACTTTCCTCTTTTTTAGTCAGTACCTGCAAAAAAAATATAAATAACGTTGGTGCCCACCTTTTTATTAGGGTTATAAGAGTTAAATCTTAGGAAGCCAAACCCGTGAGGGTTTAGAATTCCCTTTGTACATAAGATCTTTATTTTTATGAACAATAGATATGAAATATTTTATATACTTGTTTCTAATAAGATTATTGTTAGTTTTTAGTACCCAAATTTTTATAGTACTTGTTTTATTAACTTCTTTTAACTGACAACCTTTGGCTTTGATTTTGGTTTCACAAAATTGTTAAGAAAATTATAATTTTTATAATATTTATTATTATTATTCTTTGGTTTTGAAGAATTTTTAAATCCTAAATCATTTTTATTAGTAGTAGATTGAGAATTACTAATAATCTTAAAAAGATTTTCTCTTCCTTTATTAAAATTTGTCATATTTTTAGTAATATTCTCTTACTCGGTTTTGAGACTGGTATTTTTTAGTTCAAGGATTCCGACATTTGATTTTAAATCATGATTTTATGAATCTAATGTCATATTCTTTTCTTTTTCAACTTTTACTTCTTTTGACAGCATAGTGAGTTGAGAAGAAACATTGGACAAAGATTCTTTTGTATCAACAAGTTCTTCTAGAATTTTCTTTTCATCTCTTAGCATATCAACTCTATTTCAAATATGTTTAGTTTCTCTAGTACATCTTTATACTTTCTTTTAATTTCCTTTAGTTTATCTAATAATTCTGAGTTTATAATAATTAAATCATCAAAAGATAAATCACTTACATCGTAAGTTGAAGCCATAAGGCCGACATTGGCTTGTTCAGAGTCACTGTCTGATGATGACGATGACTCTGAATCATCCCGTGTTATTGAGAAGGCCTACTTCATCTTGTATTTATCCTTCTTATTTTTGAATATGTTTCTCTTTCTATCAGGACAGTCTTTCTTGATGTGTCCTTTCTTGTGGCATTCATAACATTCAAGAGCAGAGGAGGATAGCTTGTTGTTGCAATTATTACTGCTAAAGCTATTCTTGTTGTTTCTAAATTTGTTGCTCTTTCTGAATTTTAAAAACTTTTTGACATTCTTAGCAATAAACGCCATATCTTCCTCATCTGAATCTGATTCATCTTTTTCTACTTGGAAGGATATATTCTTCTTGTCTTGCACTTGTACTTGTTTTCCTAGAGATTAACTTCATAACACGTTAGATTTTATATCAACTCTTCTGGTTTAATAGTTGAAATGTCATTAGCTTCTTCGATTGCTAAGACTTTTCATTCACCTTCATCCGTTAAAGAGTCGAGGATTTTGAAAGCAATATTGAAGTCTGAATATTTTTCTCCTAATGCTAAGAGGGAATGATATAAGTCTTGAAATTTAGAATACAATTATTGTTTCATCTTGCTTCATTTTAAAATTCTGGAACTGATTCTTGAGCATAGAAATCTTACTTTGCTTTACCTTGTAAGTGCCTTCATGTGTAACTTTAAGTGTATACCAAATTTCATATGTAGTCGTATACATGCTAACTCTATTAAACTCATTTTTATCTAATGCACAAAATAACATATTCATAGCTTTTGGCATTTGCAGTAGCATCTAGTTTTGTGTGTGTTAGACCATTATGAATTCTTAGTAATGCATATGTGATATTCTGCTTGGGTAATATTCCAAGTATCATAATCATTGGCTTGCATGTAAATTCTCATTCTAGTAGACCAATAGTTATAATTCAACCCATTAAATAGTGGTGGTCGTGTAGTGGATTGACCTTCAACAAAACTTGTGTTAGTGTTATTTTCCATATTAACAGTGTATCAAATAACTGTGTTATAGTTATAAGATGGCCTTTCTCTGATACCAAATGAAAGTGACTATAGGATCGTGTAATATGAATATTATCTGAACTACTTTGCGGAATATAAAGTAAGTAAATAAAGCAGTAAAATAAAATGACACCAGAGATTTTTACACTAGTTTGAACTCCCGTTATACGTCCAATCCCAAACTCCTTTTGGAATTAAACTAGCAACCCTCACTTAACTGGAGGAATAGGTTTATACCGCCCAAGCAACAGAACAGGACTTTGAACGCCTGAGCAACTAAATAGAATTTTTCCTGCCTGAGCAACCAAATAGGACTTCGATACAAATAAATTGCTTTCTTGACTTTGTGTGTTCTTGATACAACACAAATTTGTCGAATTAAGTACACCCTTTCTATAATCTTTTCCTCAAGTATGATATGTATATTTGTGTGTCCATGAAGATAAGAAAAGTACATATTGCTTTAGAATTGAAGAATTATAAATGTGATTTCACAAACTCTAAAAAATATGAATTTTGAATATTCAAGAGGGTAGAGAATAGAAAAGTAGGTTCTTTGAGCTTGAATGGAATGTATATTTATAATTAATAAAGAGTTACAACACTTGGTAAAGAGTACTAACGAACAGAAATGATTACAACTCTTCCTAGAAGAGGTCCCTGTTCAAGAAGAGGAGTGTCTCTTCGAAAACTTTAAAAAATATGGCATTTAAATTATATTTTGTCGACTGAATATAATGAATCAGTCGAATGAATTGAAACAAAAAGTTTTAGTTTAAATACGGCACATTTCAACTGATCATGAATATTTGGTCGACTGAATTGTGCAACATATAACATTGCATGTACATAAGCCAGTCGACTGACTGGATGGTTCCGGTCGACTGACCAGTATTTTTTCATAAATGCAGGTTTGCTTAAGGATAGATTTTAACAACAAATATTAACCTGGATTCTAATAAATCATACTTTGTCGAATATTTGATAATCCTTTTTCTTTCTTGAACTCCTTGTTATAAATCAAAGGCATAAAGTCCAACAAATCATTAGCAAACTAACTAGTGGAAGATGAGATGTTGGTATCCATAGAGAACAAAATATACAAAAACTAAAGACAAAGAAAAAAATTGATAACATGAAGCCCGTGAATTATTGTCAAACTACATGCTCGATAGTAAGCACGCACAAGCGCGCGCACACGTTTGTAAAATTGCTATCTTCTTTTTCACAAATCCAAATATGGTATTTGACAGACCATTGAATAAACTTTGTAAACAGGAACAACAATATATACCTAACTCATAGAACAGCACAAACCTTCTTTTAGGTTTATAATGGTACAAAACCCACACCAATCGCAGCCCATCAACTTTGGTCTTAATCGTATATGCATGCCGTCGTAGCCAGATTACCGTGCACATTAAAAGCTGGAAATTTATTCTTCACATGATGACATGCATAATCCGCTCAATGAACATTCTTGGGAACATCATATCATTTTTCTACATAATAGAAAAGAATCATCCCTATGCATGCTTCCTTTTGCATATACTTAGTAAAATATTAAATTTAACTAAAGATGAGAATTTGATACAACTAATATGAGATGAGGGTCATTGTCATTTTCCTTACAGAAGACAAAATCAGAATCGTAAATCGCATTAACTTCAAGAAATAAAATTTTTAGAGAAGAAGAATCAAAATGTCAAGTAAAATTACAAAGAAGAATAAAATCGAAATGACAAAAATAAGGGTTGAATAGAAAATCATTATACCAAAAATTCAAATCAAAGCCAAAGTAGTATGAAACAATAATAATTAGAATGTAGAAGATCTAACCAGCTTATGGTAATGATTCCATTAGATCCGAAATTAAACAAAACAGGAATCGCCATGACTAAGAAAAATAAAATCGATGGAATATAATTCATTATATATATAATGAACAATTTTCATTGTGATACATACTTTAGTTGCCCTCTGTTTTCACAAAAAATTTCATGATGAAAACACCCTTTTAATTTTTTTTCTTAATTTATGTTTTTTTTTTCAAATTTTCTATTCACCACGCAGAGGCACTATGTGGTGCCTTGAAAGTAGTAATTGGTGTCACCGCGTGGTAGAGTAATTTTGGGTTTTTTTTTTCGACGGGGGGTAACTCAGCAATTCAGGGGTTTTTCATTATTTTAAAGTTCCACTAGGCAACTCAGCAGTTGGTTCCTGTTAATGAAGTTAAAAAAGCAATGACTTAAAATATATTATATCTTTTTAAATATTCTAGAAACACAAGTTTGGAGGATCCAATATAAGAAGTAATTAATGTTAAAATTCAACAAGGTCCCCATAAGAATATCTGAAATAATGAAGATAAAACATTTTACTGTAATCATGAGTGAACCTTTTACTATAATCAGAAAGGAAAGTTGATGGAATTCCCACAACTTCTCCATTGCATATACTATAGATTTAAAAGGAACAAATGAAATCCTAGAAGCCATGGAAATGTTTAAATGAAACTTCTCCATTTCATATGCTATAGATTCACCTATAGGTTGCATAGAAGAAGAGGTAAATACAACGAGGATGTACCTTGGATGTATGTAGATGAAGATCAAATTAAGTACCTTTATTCCTAGCTAATCAGTAAAACATCTTTGTAGATGACATTTTTAGTGAAAGTTTTGGTTCGTCCAACAACATGTCCCTTTTCTACAAACACCATGGTATTAGCACTTGACACTCCTCATGAATGCGCCACATATAATTGTGTTGTCCATGACCAAACACTTTTTCATGTAAAATATACTAGTATTTTTTATCGTTTGCCCTTGTGCCTTGTTTATAGTGAAGGCAAAACACAAACGAATTGGAAATTGTTTCTGTAATAACACAAATGGTAAATTCAAATTTTCAGGTGGCTTTATTGGGATTCTTGGAATGAAAACTCTAGTACCAACATAATGTTCAATGATGATTTCAGCATCAATGCAATTCTTATGCAGTTGTTTACATATAAGCCTCGTTCCATTGCATAATCCAATTTTCGAATTCAAATTTCTTAACAACATTATCGGTGCTCCAAGCTTCAATTTTAGCCAATGTAGGTGAAGGTAACCGCCAGGAGTGATTGAGTTTAGAAATTCTTATTGGTGTAAATTGCAAGCATCATCTTCTACTGTATCATATGAATAGTAAATGATTTCATTTCCAGGAAATATATTGAGTACATGTTCATTAAGCATGTCGACATATTCATTTAGTGGTGTAATTAATGCTCTATTAACTATGTACTCTTTGTCGAATGCATTTTTTGATAAGTTGGAAAAAATTGTATTTATCAACTTTAATAGTGGATTAACATCATTTTTAACAATATGACCATATTTGCTGGTACTTGAATCATTTCTTCATTGGTTAAAGGTTCGGTGCCATCTCCAATTTGAATTAGAAATTTGAATATGCGATATCATTTGCTGCTCGCATGTCTTTCTTTAAATGAAATTTTTTAAAATTTTCCCATAAAAGTGATTTAATGATGCATGCACTAATCGCTTCATTTCTTGTAGCTTTAGGCACAACCGGTAATACTTGTCGAAAATCTCCTCTCATAAAAAGGATTTTACCGCCAAATGGTTCATCTATATCCATTATATCTATCATAATTATATCAAATGCTTCAAAAGCATAATGATGTACCATTGTAGATTCATCCCATATAAGAACAGTTGATTGTTAAGTTTTGCTAATTTTGATTATTTATATATTGAGCATGTTGATGTCGCTTTTGGTTGTAATGGGAGTTTTAGTCTTGAATGTGTAGTTCTTCCACCAGGTAGTACAGTTGCAACAACAATATATACCTAACCTCTCAGAACAACACAAACCTTATGTTAGGTTCATATGGTCTAAAGCCCATACCATCAAGCACATCAAAAGCTGGAAATTTATTCTTCACATACTGACATGCATAATTCGCTCGATGAACATTCTTAGGAACACCACATCATTTTTGTATATAATAGAAAAGAACCATCCGTATGTATGCTTCCTTTTCTATGTACTAGTAAAAATTAACTTTAGATAAAGATGAGAATTTGATATAATTGATATGAGATGAGGGTCATTGTCATTATCCCTGCAAAAGACAAAATAAGAATCGCAAATCAATGTAATTTCATGAAATAAAACTTTTAGAGAAGAAGAAATCAAAATGTCAAGTAAAATTACAAAGAAGAATAAAATCGAAATGACAAAAACAAGGGTAGAATAGAAAATCATTATACAAAGAATTCAAATCAAAGCTAGAGTAGTATGAAAAATAATAATTAGAAGGTAGAAGATCTAACCAGCTTATGGTAATGATTCCATTAGATTGGCAAATGAGGAAACTAGGAATCGCCATGAGCAAGAAAAATAAAATCGATGGAATAATTCTTTGAAGAGTACAATGACCGAAGCACAACTGCAACCCATTCTTCATCTCAATTCGGTCTTTTTGATTTATCCAAATTAGGGTTTGGAAATACACCGATAAAGCAATGGAGAAAGGAGGCCTAAGGCTTTTGATGGAGGACGGAAAAATGTGGAAATGAGAGAGAGAGATAATATGGTGCGAGGAAATTAAAGATGAGTGATAAATTATGCGATGATGTAAGTAAATATGAGTTGATCGTGGAAGATCGTGCGAATAAATCAGCATTTATGTATAAAGTGGAGCTGCTTGATGTCTATGCTAAGAATAAATCTCAGCCTCTCTTTATCTTTTATAACTAACCAATGCTTGTACAAAGCGGAGCCGTTTGTGGATTACCTGAAGTATGTGTTAAAAAAAACAACTAACCAATGCTTTTTGTTGTATAGATTACAAAATAATAAGTTGCTTTCAAAATAATACTTTTGGAATTCAAGTGAATTATATAGTGAAATGCAATATTTTATTCATTTATACGTGTGAAATACTTATTTTACAAAATTTTGTTATTATAGGGATTTTATGTATTAAAATAATATTTTATTGTTACACAATATATATATATACACACAATTTCAATTAGAATACAATTTTGATTACATCACAATTTTCCATATACATTTGTACCTCACTACATATCACTCATATTTGATCTTCAACTGTATTCCAATTTGTATCCAACATCTAAATCTGAGTGATCTGTAAAATAAACACTAGCATGGTAAAATTGAAAAAAAAAATTGTGCAGTGTAAAATAAAATGTGCTTTGAAAATAGTATTTGCCTTAGTTATTTGGGTTGTTTGTCATCATTTAATTTTGAATACATCGTACACGAACAACCTGTGACATGCACAGTGTTTCACTGTACATTTCACAAGGCCGTGCATACCAATATACACTCGACAAAACTGTAGGAACAGGTGAGCGCAAGGTCAAACCCAATCAAAAGTCGGGTTCAACTCAAGTGTAATAAAAATAAAATCACGATATTAGCATAAGGTCAAACCCGAGCTATAAGCTGGATTCAACACAGGTGCAATCCAAATGTACACATGAATGCTATGATCAACGACAACAAGTGAAACATGTTAAGCTACCACATGAAAGCAAGCAGTCGTAGTAACAACAATGCAGTTCACATATGTATATAGTGAATGCAACCATACAACTCAACGGATCAGTGGAAATGGGTCAGGCGAAAAGAGTACATGTTCAACCAAGTGGCTCAATAACTCAATATACAAACAAATGCTTTGGCTTGAACAATACAAAACTGAGGAGACTAGACAGTCCAACCAGACTCAAGTGAACTAGATTGTATGCAAGCATTTAGAAATGAGTCAATGCTGACATGACAACCTGTATACATATACATGCAGCTACAACCAAATGAAACAAAGTCATAAACCAGTAATCAAGTGCAGTGAAATCAAATCCAAACGGCTCAAAACAAATGAACTCGACATCAATGAAACTCAAGCAAACAAAGACATCATATATGTACTCGAGGCAACCAGACTACATGCAGTGCACAAGCATTTCAGTGCAGACTGCACAAGTAAAATACAATGTTAATGAACACAAGACTATAATCAACACATGTACACTTGAACTAGATCCTATGGAAACAGATCACTTCAAATGGCATGTATGAAGACCACAACAAGTAACATATATCCAACCAGACTAGTTTCAACATGCATCATATACATGAGGACCAGAGCACTCGTGAAAAAAAGTTCGGTGGCATGGCACAAAGGCACAAAACACAGCCGAGACATCACATGCACATATACATACATGTATGTGTACAAATGGAGACATTAGTGCATTGGAACTAAACATTGAAACTAAATTGCAATATAGTGAACAAGTCAAGCAGGTTTTACAAGTTTCAAGTCAAGTCAAATGCTCACATGTAAACTTTAGATAAACCAAAGAATGTAACCAGGCCAGAAATGAGAACAGTGCTGGAGCAAAGAACAGTGAGGCGAAAAAAACAACAGTAAACATGAGATCACTGTATAAGCTTGAATCAAGTACCGATCAAGCAACAGAGCAATTAACAGTATTACCAAAGTCAAAGTCAGGTGACGTTGAACAAGTCAAAGTAAAATTCTCATCTGAAATATCATCACTTAATCAAATGGCCGAACTCAACTTGCAAAAGAATATGATGAACAAGTGAGAGTCAAACCATAAATTTACAAATTCAATTTGCAGTTATAAAAATCAAAACAATAGCAAGTTCAACCAAATCAAGTCAAAGACAACGTGAATACATATGCAGTAATATCAAGTCAAAGCACATCAGGAATTTCAAATTGAATAAGTCAGTGCCGAAGTCAAATATTATCACAGTATCAACTGGCCAAAGTTAACAAATACAAAGAAAGGAACCAAAGTAAAGTTTAAATGCCAAAACATCAAGCCGTGGTGGCCAAGGAATCAAACAAGTCAGAATCGAGCCGTGATAATCAAGCAAAGAAAAATACTAATTGATCTAGCCTAATGAAATCATAAGCATTCAAGCATAATCAAATGGCCGAGCAAAAGTAACTGAGGAATTCAAAAAAAATAGTTGAATGAAAATAAAGGGAATCAATCCCTATTTAACCCAATCATCATCGGCATTTCAAAAGCATCGAGTTCAAGCAAGCTAACCACTAAAGCATAAATCACATACCATTAAAATCGAACTCGATCGAGAAGTAGCCGAAGCTAAGCAACGAATGATCGATCAGCAGAGCAACACGAGAACATAAATCGATCAACCATCCAAGCGGCGACTTCAAAATCACGAAGCCCTAATTTTTGTGAAAGAGGAACGAAGATAGATCGAAGAAGAAAAGAGGTAGACATTATTCACTAAGGAGAATATACGACCGATAATAAGAATGATAAAGAAAAGGGGATAGTTGTTATCACTAAGTTTTTGGGCCAGTTTCCTTTGGTGGTTAATTTGGGCTTTAATTTAAATTAAGGTTTTGTTTTTAAATTGTTTTTATTTGTAATTTACTTTTAAAATTTTGTAATTTCTAGTCGTGCGACTAAGGGACAAACTACGGTGGTGTAATTTGAGAATTCACAACTCAGTGGTTGAGTTGTGGTAGGGTTTTGAGCATAGAGTTCGGTTAGTCGATAGCGGGTGTCGCGAGTTTACATGTGTAAGCGCCTGACTACTTAATTTCTAGTAGAAACCTTGGAGGAAGCGCGTAGGCAGGGTTTTACCGAAGCTGGCTAAATCGGTGTTGTTCTATTTCTATTTTTATTCTGCTATCATCTATGCTGCTATTATTCTTCTATATCTGTGTTGCGATATTTTATATACTTCCGCATTATATTTTTATAATTAATAGTATCACCCTATTAACCCTCCTTTAGAGTGAAATCGATCCTACAAATGATATTAGAGCTAGGAACAAAAGTCAATTTTTGTTTTTAAAAATTTAATTTTTCAAAAACCAATTTTTGTTTTAAAAATTTTTGCATTTTTAAAATGGCTTCTTTTAATAATGCTTTTGCCGACGGTCAGTCCATAGTTAGACCACCAATATTCAGTGGTGAATATGCTTACTGGAAAAATAGGATGAAATTTTTTTTGAAAACCATTGATGCTTGGAATATTGTTGAGATAGGTTATAGAGCACCAACTATAGTTGTAGATAATCAAGAAATAGATAAACCAATAGATCAACGGATAGATCTTGAAAATAGACTACAGAATGCTAATGCTAAAGCTATGAATTCTATGATTTGTTCATTGGATCAAATCGACTTTAATCATGTCTCACACTATCTAACTACGCAGGAAATCTGGAACACACTCGAAGTGACCCACGAAGGAACATCTCAAGTCAAAGAATCTTGCCTTGCCATGCTAAGTAGCGAATACGAAAACTTCATAATGGCCAAGGATGAAAATATCAAAGAGATGTATGGATGACTTTCCAATATCATATACAACTCAAAAGCTCTCGAAAAATCATACACAGAGTTGGAAATAGTCCGAAAAATCCTCAGAGTCCTTCCACGGAATTTTGAAGCAAAAGTGACTGCCATTCAAGAATCAAAAGATTTGAAATAAGTTAAAGTTGAAGAACACATTGGAAATATCACCACTTATGAGCTAGAGATGGAATTCAAGGAAGAACGTGAAGGAGGTGATACTCGGAAGAAGTCGATGGCTCTCAAAGGAACAACAGAAAGTGATGATGATGATGATGATGGAGCAGCTGAGCTGGCACTATTAATAAAGAAATTCAAGAAGTGGAATCGCAAATATGGAAATCCAGCTCTAAATCAACAATTGAAAAGCAGAATAGTCAAAGCACTAGACAACTCAGAAGAACAGGAAATCATCTGTCACAAGTGCAATAAACCGGTCACATCTTGCCCAATTGTCCACGAAATCGACTCAGACAAGAAAAGAAATAAAAAAGGAGAAGTTTTGCAGCCATGTGCAATAAAAGTGATGATGATAAAAGAGCTAACAATGAGAGTGAAAATGCAGATATGTGCCTTCGAGGCGATATAACTGATAGCGATGATGAGCCAAGCGAGGTGTCAAAACTTACTCGCTCAGAATTACTTATATATTTCCATGAAGTAAATCGCTGTTTTAAACGACTTAGGGAGAAATAAGCTAAAATTAAATCAAAAGGAGATACTTTGATAGAATTAAATAAATAACTTGATCAATTGGTTAAAAACTATTAAACCAAAAGCCCTAAGTGTGACAAGTGTCCATCATTTGAAGAAGAAATCAAAAAATCAAAAATTAAAATAAAATCACTTGAAAATGAAATTCTGGTTTTGAAAGAGAGTGAAAACACTAGTAGAGAAAATTCAATTAAAAAGTGCACACAATTGTTAAATGAAAATGAATCTCTCAAAGCACAAGTCCAACAACTATCTACGGCTTTAGAAAAATTTTCAAAAAGTGAAAAATCATTAAATATGCTATTTGGGAAACAAACTGTTAATAAGGTTAGACAAGGACTTTGGTATAATCAATCAGAATATGGTAGAAATGAAACTAACCAAGTCAGTTCAAAGTGGAAAATACGTGGAAAAACTGGACACGATCAGAATATTTGTTGGTATAGACCCAAACACGTAAAAATCGTTCCAATTTGGGTTTCAAAAGGCACAAATATAAAATCCCTTAAAGTTAAACAAATCTGGGTGCCGAAAGGAACAAATATAAATAGTTTTGGGTCTTCTCAAACATATTTTTCAAAATCATTTGCCACTAACAACCATGGACCTATAAAAACAAATAGGTTATAAAAATATTTTCTCCTATAGGTGTGGTGGCAGGTTAAGGAACAACAACAATGTTATCTGGATTCTGGCTGTTTCAGGCACACAACCAATAACAAATAAAAGTTCCTTAGTCTAGTATAAAGGTTGCAGAATTACAATAGGCAACAACGAAAAATTATCGTAAAGGTAAAATAGGTAACAGTACACCTATCTTGAACGATATATTAAATGTGATAATCTACACCCTAACACGAATTTAAATCAGCCAGTTATGTGATAAAGAAATGAACGTTGATCTTGGTTCTAATTTATTCAAAATTGTTGGCCAATTATATTTTTTTTGCCAGGAACACTATAAGTACCTCAAGAATCTTTGAACTATTTCACATAAAATTGTTTGGAATAATGATGGTGTTTTATTGATTGATGATAATACATTTGGTTATTTTACTGATAACTCTATATTCACGGTTTTGTTTATTGGCACGGCTTCAATTAAAATCCAAAAGAATTTCATTTAAAAGTTGTAAAAAGGATTTCATGGAATTGTTGCAACTCCACAATCTGGTCTATGACATTCAACTAATGATAAATTTGAGTCAATAAGAAATTCAGATGCAGATTACATCGGTAATCTAGTTGATAGAAAAATTACTTGTGGAAAGTGATTTATATTGAGACATTCAGTAGTTGCATCATTTTCAAAGAAAATATCTTCATATTTTTTATCTCAAATAATTTTTCAATCAGTAGACATTTGTTTTATAAAACCCCTTCTAGAAAATAGTTTTTGTTGACCTTGTTTCAGATTAGTCATTTTAGAAAATTTTATTTTATAATTTGTTTTTAAATGACTACATTAACTAATATGACTCCCTACTGATTATCCAAAAGATAAATAGTGATTGGAAAAGTGACGAGTGTTGATATTAATCATATATTATAACTTGAGACAATATAGTTAGTAAATTTCTTTACAAATTTAAACAAGAGTTATAAAAACTTTTCGTTGGTAAAAATTCCATGACCACTTCTATTTCTATCATATTTCTATCGACCATAACCCATAAAAATCCGATATAGTATGTCAATATGTGGTATTTTAAATGGAAAATTATTCTCTTTTCATTTTATTATATTTTTTTAACAATAGAAACATCCAAAGTATTCAATCTCATTTAAAAGTCCCCACAGTTATGCATGGGTGGATTACTTGGAATTTTTGATTATGTGCTTTCATGCTCAATAAAAAGTCGTCATGGTTATGCATGTATGGAACACATATCAAAATTGATTAATTAAATAGACAAGTTGATTCTAATCCCATTTAAAGTCCTCACGGTTATGCGTGGTTAGAAGATACTTGAATTAATTTTTATTATTAAAATTTGGAATACTAATAATCTCATTTAAAAGTCCTAACGGTTATGCATGGTTAATAGATATTCAAATTCCTGATATAAATATACCACAAATAGACACGACTATATGGTTTTGCATCATCCCTATCATTCTAAAGTGGAATATGCGCCTAACAGAGTATTTATGATTTTTGTTTGATGTTTTATTGAAATTTAATATTTATGTTCGATTTGGTATTAATATTGTACTAATGTCTATCACTTTATCTCTATTTTTTTACACTATTACTCTTTTGCTGATAACAAAAGAGGAAGAGAAAAGTTAAGATTTTGTCAAATAAAGGCAAATAAAGGTCAAATATTTTATTTTCTATTTGCATTGACAAATAAAGGTCAAATATTATATTTTGTATTTTCAATTTGCATCTAGGGTCATTTGCATATTTTTATTTTTTCTCATGAATATATGAAAGGGAAGCTTTGTTGTAGAGTGGGAGCATTCAAATAGGAGGAGCAAATTGAATGATCAAATACATTTAATAAATTCAAAATCTTAAACATATGTTTGTTATCATCAAAAGGCGGAGATTGTTGAATATGCGAGTATATGAATTTTGTTTGATGATAATAAACATATATATATATATACATTATTCATTTAAATGTATTTGTACTATTTTATATTCACAGAATTAAATAAATATTTGTTAATGTACTATTTTATTTTCATAGAATTAAATAAATATTTGCTGAATAAAATAAGTAAGAAAGAATTTAAATTCAAACAAATATTTTATTCAAACAAATATTTATTATAATTTTGAATAGTATAAATTTGAGCTCTCACTACACACACACACACAATTTCAATTACAATACAATTTTGATTACATCACAATTTTCCATATACATTTGCACCTCACTACATGTCACTCGTTCACTCGTATTTGATCTTCAACAGTATTCCAATTTGTATCAAACATTGAATTTGAGTGATCTGTAAAATAAACACTGACGCAGTAAAATTGAAGAAAAAAATTTGCGCAGTGTAAAATAAAATGTGCTTTGAAAATAGTATTTGCCTCGGTTATTTGGGTTGTTCGTCGACATTTAATTTTGAATTCATCACACATGAACAACCTGTGGCATGCACAGTGTATCACTGTACATGCTACAAAGCCGTGCACACCAATATACACTTGACAAAACTGCAGGAACAGGTGAGCACAAGGTCAAACCCAATCAAAAGCCGGTTCAACTCAAGTGTAATAAAAATAAAGTCACGATATTAGCACAAGGTCAAACTCCAGCTATAAGCTGGATTCAACACAGGTGCAATCCAAATGTACACGTGAATGCTATGATCAACGACAACAAGTGAAACAAGTTCAGCTACCACTTGAAAGCAAGCAATCGAAGTAACAACAATGTAGTTCACATATGTATATAGGGAATGCAACCATACAACTCAACGGTTCATTGGAAATGGGTCGGGCAAAAGAGCACATGTTCAACCAAGTGGCTCAACAGCTCAATATGCAAACAAATGCACTAGCTCAAACAATACAAAACTGAGGAGACTAGACAGTCTAACCAGACTCAAGTGAACCGGATTGTATGCAAGTGAAATGAGTCAATGCTGACATGACAACATGTATACATATACATGCAGCTACCACCAGATGAAACAAAGTCATAAACTAGTAATCAAGTGTAATGAAATCAAATCGAACCAGCTCAAAACAAATGAACTCAACATCAATGAAACTCAAGCAAACAAAGGCATCATATATGTACTCGAGGCAACCAGACTACATGCAGTGCACAAGCATTTCAATGCAGACTGCATAAGTCAAGTACAATGTTAATGAACACAAGACTATAATCAACACATGTACACGTGAACCAGACCATATGGAAACAGATCACTTCAAATGGCATGTATGAAGACCACAATAAGTAACATATATGCAACCAGACTAGTTTCAACATGCATCATATACACGAGGATCAGAGCACCAATGAACATAAAGTTCGGTGGCATGAAAAAAGGCACAAAACACAGCCGAGACATCACATACACATATACATGCATGTATGTGTACAAATGGAGACATTAGTGCATTCAAACTAAACATTGAAACTAAATTGCAATATAGTGAACTAGTCAAGTAGGTTTTACAAGTTTCAAATCAAGTCAAATGCTCACATGTAAACTTTAGATAAACCAAAGAATGTAACCAGACCAGAAATGAGAACAGTACTGGAGCAAAGAACTGTGAGGCAAAAACACAACAGTAAACATGGGATCACTGTATAAGCTTGAATCCAGTACTGATCAAGCAACAGAGCAATTAACAGTATTACCAAAGTCAAAGTCAGGTGACGTTGAACAATTCAAAGTAAAAGTCTCATCTAAAATATCATCACATAATCAAATGGCCAAACTCAACTTGCAAAAGAATATGATGAACAAGTCAGAGTCAAACCAGAAATTTACGAAGTTAATTTGCAGTTATAAAAATCAAAACAGTAGCAAGTTCAACCAAATCAAATCAAATACAACATGAATACATATGTAGTAATATCAGGTCAAAGCACATAAGGAATTTCAAATTGAACAAGTCAGTGCCGAAGTCAAATATTATCACAGTATCAACTAGCCGAAGTCAACAAACATAAAGAAAGGAAGCAAAGTCAAGTTTAAATGCCAGAACATCAAGATGTGGTAGCTAAGGAATCTAACAAGTCAGAAATGAGCCGTGATAATCAAGCAAAGAAAAATACGAATTGAACTAGTCAAACGAAATCACAAGCATTCAAGCATAATCAAAGGGCCGAGCCAAAGTAACTGAGGAATTCAAAAAAAAATAGTCGAACGAAAATAAAGGGAATCAATCCCTATTTAACCCAATCATCATCGGAATTTCAAAAGCATCAAGTTCAAGCAAGCTAAGCAGTAAAACAAAAAAAAGCATAAATCACATACCATTAAAATTGAACTCGATCGAGAAGCAGCCGAAGCTAAGCAACGTACGATCGATCAACAGAGCAACGCGAGAACATAAATCGATCAACCATCCAAGCGGCGGCTTCAAAATCACGAAGCCTTAATTTTTGTGAAAGAGGAACAAAGATAGATCGAAGAAGAAAAGAGGCAGACATTGCTCACTAAGGAGAATATACGGCCGATAATAAGAAAGATAAAGAAAAGGGGGATAATTGTTATCACTAAGTTTTTGGGCCGGTTTCCTTTGGTGGTTAATTTGAGATTTAATTTAAATTAGGGTTTTTTTTTTAAATCGTTTTTATTTGTAATTTACTTTTAAACTTTTGTAATTTCTAGTCGTGCGACTAAGGGACGAACTACGGTGGTGTAGTTCGAGAATTCACAACTCAATGGCTGAGTTGTGGCAGGGTTTTGAGCATAGAGTTAGGCTAGTCGATAGTGAGTGTCGTGAGTTTACGTGTGTAAGCGTCTGACTACTTAATTTCTAGTAGAAACCTTGGGGGCAGCACGTAGGAAGAGTTTTGCCGAAGTTGGGTAAATCTGTGTTGTTATATTTCTGTTTTTATTTTGCTATTATCTGTGCTACTATTATTATGCCATATCTGTGTTGCGATATTTTATATACTTCCGCATTAAATTTTTATAATTAATAATATCAGCTTATTCCCCCCTCTATAGGGTGAAATCGATCCTATGCTAGCTTGGTCATGCTTCCAATATTTCTAATACAATTTGCAAAAATACATCACTATGTGGAAAATAGTTTCCACGTTTGAATTTTACTCTATAAGAAATTTTATTTAAAAAAGGTATAATATCCCTTTAGTATTTTGTGGGCTGCACTAGTTGAGCATTGTTATATTGAAAATCAGTGATTCTATGTTTCTATAAGGGTACTATTGTTGCAGCTGTTAAATGCAAGAAGAGGAATAGTTCACTCTGAGACGTCCGCTGAACATGGTGTTAAAAAAGGATTGGAACTACGCATCAATTTGGCTTCCAAATATAAAATATAACATTTCTTAACATCATAATCTTATGACATATGAATCAATTAAGCTTCAAAATATGAACTGTACCATTTCTTAATCTCGCAGTATTATTATGGCTTATATGATCCAAAACTGAATTACGAATCAATAGGATTTGAATCATTGATCAATGCAGCTTCATAATATAAAATGTAACAGTCTCGTGACATGTACAACCTGAAACTAAATTAAAAATAAATAGGATTGCAAATATGGATTAATCTAGTTCAAAAATATAAAATGTAACATTTCTTAATATCATAATCTGATGATACTCATGCTATAAAACAGAGCTAAAAATCAATAGGATCAAGCCACAGTATCAAGAACTACTAAGAAAAGATGTATCACAAGTCGAAAAATATGGAGTCTATGTACGAATAATATCAGGAGAAGCGTTTGGAGTGAAATCTTGTGCATACACATGAACACCAACATGTACCTGGACTTCACCTTAAAACCAGTTTCAGAGTTGCACGAGCAAATTCCAAATTTATGGAATGCATTCGTATACATAATAGAAGGAGAGGGTGTTTTCGGTAAATTTAATTTGTTGCCTGTAAATAGTCATCATGTTATAGTTTTAAGCAATGGAGATGGAGTTAGTGTTTGGAATGAGTTGGTGGAGTTGAGGTTTGGTGGTTCAGCATCGGCCTTTTGTGACGAAACTCAAATCATACAACTATTGAGCATATTAGAGACAATTTTTTATTTCAAGATTAGAAGCATTAAACGTTCATCCCTTCTTAGGAAAATGCCTATATTTCCTTCTTTCGAAGAGTATTTTTTATACACCATCATATTTTACACAACACACATACATATATTGTTTGATTTGTCTTTGTTGTCTATAAGTTGATCGAATGTACTCCATCAAATAGGAGTAGTTTTATGGGAATTAAATAAATTAGTGATTATAAAAACTTACATAATAAAGAGGTCTTCAGCTTGTGTTAATATCTTGTTTTCCAGTCGTCTAGTACTAAAATACTACAAGCCTACAAACATGAAACAACGAATGCATTAGTATAAACAATAACCGCTACTATTACTAAAAGAGGAAACACAAAAATTAGCAATATATGATCACATGAGTCAACCATCTACTTGCAATTTTTACTCTTAGTTGCCTATTATAAAAGACTAAAAGAGAATCATAAAAATAAGTTCACTAAAAGATACGGCCGCAAATTGACATTATTTAAACCATAAAGTAAAATAAAATTAACGATTAAGTAAAGGAAACAATCTACAACTATCATAATGAAGATCTACGACATTACTAATGCATGAGACATGAATAATAATCAAATAAAATGAGCCTCCACTAAAAGCTTATATTTTCATACTCTATTTGCTTGATAATGTGGATAAAATTTATATTTTACCAGCAATAATTGATTTATGATATGCATTCAAATTAATATTAAATTTGTTGATATAATATAGTAGTTATTAACTTTGTTGATTTAATATGACACTTATTAATTATTTTTAATACAACAAATACCATAAATCAATAAATATTAGTTAGCAATTAATCTCATTATGTTCATATTTCATATGTATTCAAACCTAATATATTTATTGTATTATATAAAAATAGAATATTAGACTACTTTTATTCCCTCACCATAATTCATCCTAAACCAAATATAGGCTTGTCCTCAACTCATGCCGATAGTTTTCACTTTTCTCCTCCGAATTTCTGCTCTTTCCAGTTAACTAAACTCTTACCTCCTTGTCTTTCTGCCTTCCCTAGCTTTTCTAATATTTATCTCATAATTTTAACATTTTGGGATTAAAAAAAGTCAAATATTCAATCTAGATTCAAGGAGGCAAAAAAACCCTTCATCCAGTATCCATAATATATTCTAATCATCTCTTAGGAAACTACAAATAAAATTACGAACATGTCACGTTTATCCCTCGAGCCATCGCTTGTTTGGCCTCAAGCGCAAGTTCACCCTAACCTTGAAATCACATATAGAGGTCGACGTTGCCACCTCCCTAGGCAGAACTGATGCACCATAACCATCAATCACACTACCACGGTCTTCAGTACAAATTATCCTCTATAACACGTGTTCTTTGCATCTTAAAATTAAAATTGAAATATATTTTTCCCAGCAATTATATCTAATGTGAGCTTGCCTTTCAATCTTCTTTTGTTCATTTCTTCCATGGGGTTCTGATCAATGGTCTAAGCCAGGCATGTTTTTGTTAATAATGTTCAGCATAGTGATTTTGTGATTTTTTTAATATTTAACATATTCTCTCTTTTTTCATCAGTTCATTGATACTTCAACTGATATAGAAAATGATTGTATGTATGTTTATGTTTTTTCAAGATTATATGCATGTTATCCATAGCTATTGATATAAGATGTACAAAATTGATCATGGCAAGCTTAATTATGGAAGTTCCTTTTAGATTTAAGATAAACTACTTGGTCCTCTAAGAACTCAACCATACATTCAAGGTAGTAGTTGGATTGAATCAACTAAGGAACGCGTTGGTATACACAATAATAGTTATTATTGCTACAATAAAATATTTTTACTCTTGGTTACCTCTTATAAAATACTAAATGAGATGCATAAGAATAAATCCACTAAAAGATACAGCTGCAAATTGGCATGATTTAAATCATAAAAGCAAAATAAAATTAATAATCAAGTAACATAATGATCTAATTTAGGAAGCTAGTGTGATTATATACACGTGCAACTGTGTGATCAAAAATGAAATGTAAGCCATATTATTTTCACCGCTTCTTAAAATCATATTCCAAAATCTGTATGCATTGACGGTTTGATACGACAAAGATAATACAAAATTTTATTTACTTATTTTTGCAAAAAACAGCATGAGTAACTAAACATATAAAAAATAAACAAACTTCTTATGCGTATCACAACAATTTAAGTTGAATAAACAAAACATCATCGTACCAATGCATAATGATTTTGGATTATTAAGTTTTGAAATTTCTAAAATAAAAAATTACCTGCACAATGGAAATAAGAGAAGCTACACTAGTATTCCTTCATGACCCTTTCTTTCGAAGCCATCATTATCTTCTAAAGCTTCATCGAGGATTGATATATCCAAAGGTTGACAACTTATATAGCTATCCTCGTTGCACATTTTTAATTCAAGAAATCCTCTAGTCGGTGGATTCAAAACAGCATACCAATTAGAGGCGTCAGAATCTTTTGAGTAGAAAACTTGTCTAGCTTGTGAAGCTAAAATAAAAGGATCATTCTGGAATTGGTTTTGAAATCGGTGGAGGTTAGCTAATATAAAACCATCTTCCATCTTAACACCACGATTAATTTTAGCCCAGGCACATTTAAACATAGGAATTAGCATAATATGATAGTCTAGTACAATAATGTCTTGAAGAATACCAAATTATGCCTATGAAGTTGTGCTAATATTTAAATGTGAATCTCTCATGCTATTTGCCTCAATCATTATATCACTATTTTGGGTTGACCTTCTAACATATTGAGTATGAAATCTGCATCCATTTATAATATAACCATTATATATAGCCACTTGCCTTTCAGGGCAAAATGATAACCACTTTATCTTCTCAGAATTTTTTTTTCTTAATCTCCACTTCAACCTAGAGTAAGCTAAAGTGGGATTCAAAAATCATGCAAGCACGTGTGCTTTTTCGATTTAAGGCACAAAAAATAGAAATCAAACTAAGAACGCCATACCTTTTTTAAAACCAGTCGCAAAACGTAGCAGAATTTTGATTCTGTTAGAACTGGGCCAGCCCGTAACGGTAATGGTGGGTGTATTTCAATTTTTTTTATCCAACTGGATCTTTATTGGGCCTATGAAGTCTATTCATTTAGAAAAATTCTAAATTTGTTTTAAATAAAATAATGTATTTAATTAAATTTAAGTATTTTATAATGTAAAGTTAATTTGAATGATTTAATATATATACACACACACTCACACATGTATCATAAACATATACATATGTGTGTGCATGTGTAATATAATAATCCATAAAAGGTATAACATGTTCATATATAGATGTTGGGATTTACATCGCAACGGACACGTTAGCTCATTTTATATGTATTATAGGTTGTCTAAATATGTGCATAAATCTATAATGCAAAGTATATTTATATAAATATGTACACATATAATTAAAATATATTTTATAACTAAATGTCTCAAAATTAACTATATATATAATTTAAAACATTATTATAGATACATATACATAATTAAACATATACAATTATACATACATACATACATATATATAATAATTAAAATTATATATATATATATATATATATATATTTAAGGTTAAATAGAATTATATATATGAATAATTAATTACATTCACATACTTAAAATATAATTATATATATTTTAAAATTATTTTCAGATCGAAATTAGCATAACAGACATAAACAAATATTTTTATCATTATATATATATATATTAAATAGTTTTGATCATAAGAATAAAAATATTAATAATATATATTAACATTTAAAATTTACAAAACTTAAGGATCATAAAATACAAGTTTTAAATTTTTCATGAGTTTTTGAAATAAATATTATTTTTAATAAATAAAAGAAATATTTAACCGAAGTAATTTAATTATTAAAAATATTAAATAATAACAAAAAAATTTGAAAACTTTTTTGTAGGTTACTACATAGATTTAGTAATTATAAAAAATATAAAATTGGATTTTTGTTGTAGTAATTATTTTAGATATAATAGACACTTCAAATAATTAATAAAAGATAATATAAAATTATTTATATATAAAAAAGTTCATTTTCAAATTTGATAATTCATATTATGTATAAATAGGTGGAAAGAAAAATTCTAAGTTGTTTATACATTATAAATATACATATATGTAATTATATGTTTAAAATATACGTTAATCTATATTTAAATTAATATATAAATATATATAAAATAATTAATAATGACAAAATTTAATTTTTATAGCAAATTAGATTTTTTTTATACATAAAATATAACACATAATAATATAACCATGCACATAACCAAACTAATTTATGAAAACTACATATACCCACAAAAATCTCACCTAACTAGATATAAAACATTAACATATATACAGATTTTGGATTAATCAATATTAAATCAAAAAATATGATACGATCACTGTAATATATAAATAAAATACCAATCTATGATGCCTTTGAGTCCACTTGAATCAATGAATTTCATTCTCTGGTTAAGCTAGCTCCATCCATCAGATTGCAAGTCTGAAATCGTCGACCTTTTCCATCAAATAGTGCTTTTACTTAACTTGAATTGATTTGAGCTTCTTAGAACTGATATGGGGATTAATTTTGACCAGAAAACTTGATAATCATGGCAGCAAAAAGTTGTATTTGATTAAGGGTTTAGGGATCCATATATATATATATATATATATATATATATATATATATAGAGAGAGAGAGAGAGAGAGAGAGCCTTGTACAAGAGAGATATTAGGACAATCTCATTACCTATTCTCTCTTATTCTTGCCACCCATCTCTAGGTCTAATCCTATGTTTTAGTTGCCTCCAATAACTTGTCAAAATTGAAATTTGTAGCCCTAACGATGGGCTTTAAACCCATTTAAGCCCAAGCCAAAATGTTATGCAGTTACATCTAATTTTACCGTTTATCGATAACGTATATCGATTGATATATTTATAACTATTATAAATATATAATAATTTTTATTCTCAAACCATATTCAAATTTTATAATTAATATTTCAAAAATATTAATTAATTTAATTTATTTATGACAATTATAAACGGTTATCCCGCCTTTTGGCAAGGTCGTGATACCAGGAACTCAACAGGAAACCAAGGATAGTCCGTCCCGAAGACCGATTATACGTAGGTTTACGATGGATATCGATGAATTTTGTCTGAGTCTGGATTAGGCTACAATTGACAAGACCTGACAAGCAAGGCTGTGAAAGCCAATGTTCCAATTTTCAAGTTGAACGGGGCACGTATGATATGGTCAACACAATTCAAACAGGTAGGTTGTTCATATCGATCAGAGCGCTGCATTTCGAATCCATCGAGCGACGGTGCTTCGTATCCATCGGTCATCTAGTTCGTATCCATCTTAGAGGAACCTTGTTCGAATCCATCAAGTTCTGTTACTTCGTATCCATCACTCGTATCGATCATGCCATCACTATTCGTATCGATCATGTCATCACTTTTTGTATCGATCGAGCTATCACTGTTCGTACCCATCCAGCCACTTCAACTTCATATCAATCGACTAGAGTCGGTTCCGATCGATACGAACAAGACCACGCAACCAATGCATGCCATGCAGTTTCCATCGATACGAATAGAGTCGTTCCCAACGATACGAACGTAGCTGCATCTATCGATACGATCAAGGCAACGGTCTTCGATATGAACGAGGCAAAAACCTTGGGATGACTTGATCAACTCGGGATCAAGAGTGGATCGATCTAGAAATCACGTGCCACATCATCTCCTGAGCACGTGCCAAATATCGATAAGAAATAATCGATGCGAAGGCATCGAATCAAACAGAGCAGCCCACCGAAGAACGTCAATTCACATCGATCATAACTTGCAAACCACAAGTCCAAATGCTATGAAATTTTCACAGAAGCTAACGTACGACCAAAGGAATGTACCTGCCAAGTTTCGACTCGATCGGACAAGATCTTGATCGATATGAATTCTTTTTGTATCGATCACGAATCGAGTCGAAATTACCTGGGACCGATCGCGTAGGCCCACTCACGTGTCAGAAGAGGTCTCCCGAAGTTTGAGCGAGATATTTGCATCCTACCTCTATAAATAGCGCCCTAAAGCCAACAGAAAAGGGATCTTTCAACTCTCTGACGTCCAGACTCTGCCGAAAACACTTTTGCACTTCAAGGCTGCTGTTGTACTCGAATTTCACTACTGTAATCCTCTGTAATCTGCTGTTAGCCACTGTAATCAGTTGTAATCATCAAAGAAATATCAATAAAATCATCAATTTCACACTGGACGTAGGAAAAACGCCGAACCACTCTAAATTTCTATGTTTCTGCGTACTTTTATTATTTGTTTTCAAAGTATTTGTTAGATACTCCTCTTTTTCCATTTCAATTCTTCTTTTTTATCTCTTCAAATAATTTCGAAAAGTGTTGTGTCCACTTTTGGTACAAACATAAACTAACTAAATCATACGGTTTTAAAGGTATTCATCATTTCAGTTGTGTAACTCTTGGGTGTAAATTTGATTAGAAATTAACACTGAACTATTCCAATGTTAACGTTCACATGTCACTTAGCAAGTAGTGTGACATTATTGCTAAATTTCTCGCTTATTCATTTTCAGTAAAATCTTATTTAATTTAATAAGCGTTACCTGTTAATGATATTTATATACACTAATTCTCTTCGTCAAAACTTTATTACTTTAGATTTATGGAATTTGGTAATAGTCAAAAGTCCAATACTATCAATATTCAACTCTATAGTCCAAACACAAAATCCTTGGTTCAATAATAACAATTATTATTAACAGTACTACTCTGGCTAGAGACTTTGACTTTAGGTTTACTTGAGTTGACCTTGATATTAACCTCATATAACTGGAGTGATGAATCCTCTCTTAAATAGTGTCTTCCATCCAATACTTCCACTCGACCCAACTATAATCACTTGATAGATGTCGTTCTATGATTTGACTATAATCAAAGTAGAGTTTTTCATATTGAAGGTTGACGGTATTCTCAAGTCGAAAGAATTGTGTTAATTACTCACATCAATATTTTCTGTTCGACCTTAGCCATATTAACTTAGAAAACTACCGAATGAGTTGTTCTATAGCTATCCAATAACCATCAGTACATAACCTCTAGGTGCCTTCAGCAGTCATGAGTGATACACTGCCCAACATTTGAAGATCATTATGTACTTTAGTCTCAATGGATACATCGATATCCAGTGTCGATGCATCTTGACAAGGGACACCAAAAATGATGTATTTTGTAACAATGTGATCTAATACTCATGATTACAACTAATTGTAATTACTATCACAAACACGTCATTTATGGATTTTCTTTAAATATATTTTTAATTAAACATTTAATTATTTATAACACATTATAACAAATATATAACAGAAAGAAGAAACATCTTTATTTTGAACAAGAATTTATTTCAGAGTTAATAAATTACAGAATAGCCCCTAAAGCATACCCCTAACACTATCAATCTCCCACTTGCACTTGGGGCCAATTATGGAATCTCAATCCCATCCTCTCAATCACTTTCTCGAAAAATGACCGAGTTAGACCTTTAGTGAATGGATCTGCTATGTTGTCCTTGGTATCTACTCTTTGAATCACAACTTCTTTCTTCTCAACGAATTATCTAATCAGGTGGAACTTTCGAAGAATGTGTCATGACTTCTTATGTGCTCTTGGTTCCTTTGTGATCTGTATCGCTTTATTTTTATCATAATACAATGTCATTGGATTCTCAATATCGAAAATTACTCCGAGCTCACTCAAAAACTTATGCATCCATAATGCCTCTTTTTCTGCTTCATTGAGGGCGATATATTCGGCCTCCATCTTGGAATCAACAACTGTTTCTTGCTTGAAACTTTTCCAACTAACAGCTCCACTATTTAGTGTAAAGACATAGCCAGACATTGATTTACAATGATCTATATCACTTTGAAAGCTCGAATTCGTATACCCCTTCATAAGGAGGTCTCCATTCCTAAAATCGAGGAATAGATCCTTAGTGTTTTTGAAATGCTTAAGTATACATTTTATGGTCGTCCAATGTTTTTCTCCGATATTTAGACTGGTATCGGCTTACATATCATAATGCGTATGCTACATCAGGTCTAGTACATAACCTAACATACATTATGGATCCTATGGCTAAAGCATAGGGAATCTCTTCATACGCTCTTTCTCGTCATCGGTATGAGGAGCGTCCTTTTTAGAAAGGACAATTCCAGATTGCATTGGAACACTTCCACGCTTGGAATTCTCCATTCTACATTGTTTTAGTATAGTGTCTATGTACAGGGATTGGGACAATCCTAACACCCTCTTAGACCTATCTTTATAGATCTTTATACCAAGTATATAGGCTGGTTCTCCTAAATCCTTCATAGAGAAGGTTTTGGAAAGCCAAGCTTTCGCTGATTGCAATAATGAAGTGTCACCGCCAATCAATAATAGATCATCAACATAGAGTACTAAGAATATAATAGCATTTCCCTATTCCTTTCTGTATATGCACGCTTCCTCTGTGTTCTGATAAAAACCAAACTGATTAATTACTTTATCAAAACACTTGTTCTAACTTTTTGAAGCTTGTTTGAGTCTATAAATGGACTTTAACAACTTGCAAGCTCTGCCTTCACTCCCATTGACTACAAAACCCTCTAGCTGTGACATACAAATGCGACAATGGCTAACACAACCGGAATAGATTTAAGCATGGCTACGGGCGAAAAGGTCTCATTATAATCAACACCTTGAATTTGATGAAATCCTTTTACAATTAGCCTTACCTTATAAGTCTCCATTTCTCCATCCGCATTTAGCTTTTTCTTAAAAATCCATTTGCAGATGATAGGTTTTATCTCTTTGGGTACGTCCGACAAAGTCCAAACTTTTTTTTCGTACATGGAGTCCATCTCAGATTTCATATGTAACGACCCGTAAATTTCCGATAATTTTTATTTGTATGATTAATTATATTTAATTGAAATTTGAGAAATTGTAAATAATAAAATATTGAAATAAAAATTTTATATTTGAAATGCGTCCAGTTAAACATAGCAATTGGTAAATTTTCATCCAAAAATATGAAAGTTTATTTTCATGTATAGTTTTATTTCAATTTAATCAGTTAGGAATTGATGAAAATTAAAATGTTTTCAAAATCTAAATATTTTTATATAGAAAAATTCTAAATCATCTTCTGAGCAAGACGTCATTTTTCGTTTCTCCAAATTCGGACTTTTTTAGCTCCGTCGATCTTATTCTTCTGCATTTTCACTACATTTTCCACTAGTAGAAAATTCGAATTTTATAATTAAATCATACCACTGATATCCATATGCCATTTTGATCGTCTCGCCATGCTGATCTCTATGGTATATTTAATTATTCATTTCGATGTCCGGTGCATGTCGGAATCTGAGAAGCGATTTAATGTATCGGTACACAATTTTTTCGATATCCCATTTATTTCAGCTGAAACTCAAAGGAACCTCTCACTCTCTACGCACGGCCAGAGAGAAGCAACCGCAAATCACCTTCTTTTCCTACCTTCGAGACGTCTCCGACTCCACTCGAACCAGCCTTCGCCCCTGCAAGCTTCCACCCTCCCTCCTTCTTCACGCAAGCTTCACCGCAACCATCACCGAGCCTTCACCGTGTGCCACGTCGGGCCATGCCACGCCTCAACCTCCACTGCCACGCGTCAACACAGTACGGCCACCTACCCAACAGCTCACCCTCGTCCTTTCGCCCTCCTCTCTGTTCTTCACAATAATATGTATATAATCGTGTTGACAGTCCGGACTTCATCTTCTCATTTTTCCCTCGCGCAACTATTAGCTAGAACCCAGAGCACCCGAGCTTGCTATCCACGCACACAACCTTCGCATGCTCAACCTCCCTGCCGAGTGAACAGCCATCTTCTCACTGGCGAGCTCCGGCCTTTGCAGTTGCGTGCGTCTTTGCTTTGAGGCATAGAGTTATGTTTCACCACTTATCTACAGTATATACTTAGTTGTATATTATTGGGTTATTCTACGTAAGTAGTAAATTATATATTAGTTAAATAAACACAGGTATATATTTTATAGTTTATGTAAAGTGTTCATGTTTAACGGTTGTGTACTATTTCGTTAATATTTGATTTATTGTATAGACGTGAGTCATAGGCTATATATTTATAAATCTTTTTTTTGTTTTAAAATCATATACGGTAAGTATATAGTCTTTCATACGTTAAACATATCTTTTGTTTCTTTTGTTTTGACTGAGAGGCTTGTCCTCTTATGCTGAAAAAAAATAGAAGGTGTATATATTTTTGAAAGGCAGTGCATTTTATCAGTTATATAAAAGTTGTATATATTGGATATTTACTAAATATTGTAAGTGGTATACTATCTATATGTATACCTTGTTTACCTATAGAATAGTATTTTGAATGTCTGGTTTAATATAAATTTTATGTTATTTATGAGTTGTGTATAAACTGTTGCTGTATTCATAAAATTTTATAAAAGTATGTATATATATTTTGGTCTGCATACATAAGTTATGACTTAATTGTAATCGTAGATGTGAACTGTTTTAATATATGTGTTTTTAGAATGTATGATTTCGGAATATATATTCTATTTTAATATATTTGTCTTGAATTTAAATACGGATTTATAAATTTATCATAATAGTGTAATATGTATTTTCCATCTATATCAAGCTGATTCGTTGATTTCGTCAATTCCTATTTATCAGCTGGTTCGCTGAATCGAGCCAATCTAGCTTCGCATTGAAAATCGTGTTTAGATTCGCAACTCATTTCATTTGACAAATCTCCTCTAACCTCGAAAGGTGAGCAATCACTCACAATTAATGTTCTTTTATTTATTAAATTTGATTTCAATTGAAACGACAATTGAAATATACTGCTATTAGTTATTTACACTGTCATATATGCTATTACCTGTATCAGTTACCTGTGACATCTGACACCATTATCTGTAATCATTTATGCGATGATAATACAGTTTGATTGATAATTGATTGATTGTTGTTTATATTGGATGTTAAATTGTAATGTATAAAGTGATAAATATTATGCAATTGAATTTGACGTAGGATAGTTAAAATTTTGAATCGATATATGTGTTGAATTTAATTAGTTAAATTTGTATAATATGACCCTTTAAATGTTGAATTAATAGACATGTAGAAATTTGGTAAAATACACCTTGAACCATCTAAATGTTTGTTGCTTAAATTGATGTTGTATGAAATTGAATAATAGATACCAAGTGAAGAACCGTATAAAGATTACTGTAATAATCTTTAATCTACATGAAATAATAGTGTAGATTCTAGAAATAATTATATTAATTTGCACAAACAAATGTAGATTAATACGATTATTTCGGGATTATTTAAATAAATTATTGGATTGTTATTGATTGTTGTTATTGCTTGTTTATTTACTTTGACACCATCCCAGTTATCACACTGCAAGTTCCCTTTGCTATGCTTTGATTTTGAATTGAATTGGAATCGGGTTGAAATGATAAATATCAAAATTTAACTTTGACTTAGGATAGAGAATTGAGTTTTGAAATGAAGTTGGAATTTGAATTTTTATGAGGGAAAATGTTAATATTTAATAATCTGGAACAAAATATTAACATAGTAGTTGATGAAAGAATGTTGTTTAAAATTTAATTATTAAGTTTGAAATTATTTAATAATTAAGTTTTTGAAATTATTTAATAAATGAAATAAGATCGAATTATTTAATAATTAAATAAAATTGAATTCTTTAATAACTGAAATTGAATTTCTTGAATAAGTGAAATTAAGTTTCTTTATTAATTGAGTTTTGAAATTTGTAACTAAGTAAATAAATAAGTGAATTGGAATTTTCTTTAACAAAAAATAAGAATGGGATTTATTGAAATTAATGTAAGACTTGTAATTTAAAGAATTGATTCGACGAATCTAATTTAATTAAATTTGAAATTTTGATATAATGAAGTTGAACTTAAATAATTTATTTAATGAATTGGAAATTAAATAGAAATTGTTTTGAATGATAAATTAACTTAACGAATATTGAATAAAATCGATCAATGAAGTTAAATTGATTTGAATGTTAAATTAAATTAATTTAAATGATTTCGGAATGAAACTTATATACGAACTTGAATCAATATTTGAATTATTTTAAAAGGAAATTGGAATTGAATTATAAGATTTTGAAATGATAAATTTTGAAGTTTTGCAATGTAAATTATGGAAATTGATTTAGAAAGAGAAATGAAATGTTGGTTTACAAATGTGACATTGAAATTGTAATTGATTTGGTTTTGAAACATATAAACAACCAATCGGTGTAATGATCACGAAAGTTATTAAAGAAACCAGAATCGGTTAGGAACATACCCACTGACTAAACCGAAAACCACTTTAAAAACTATACGCGGAATGTGGTCCAGAATGAAGTGGTTGGAATGATGTACGTGATGACTGAAGAAAGAGAACGATAATGGATAGCCTTGACACTTGTGTCAAATTGGAAATGACTAAAACAGGAGCCGTGCCAAGCCAAATGGGGTTAGCTACCTCGAGCGAACACACTTCTTCGAAAACTACTCATTACTTTTTATCGATTAGTGCACCCTCGAAATTGGGAGTGTTGTTTCGCGGTGTTGCGATCATTGCGGCGTTGCGTTTTCACCAGTCCAGATCAGGCAAACGGTAGTTTCACTACCTTGGGTATTGCCTCATGTGCCTTGTCATACTTGTATCCCTATATACGAGACCATTACGAATTTGTTTTGTGTTATACCTATCGAGTACTCCATGATAGCCCACTAGTTTACGGTGGAGTTTACAGTGCTGTATAGACTATAACGCTTATATAAAATGTGTTAAGGGGAATAATGGTAACGCCTTAACACTATTTGATAATTTATATTACTGATAGGCATTATCTATTTAGCGTACACTACTACATAGTAGATAGTTTAACGGATCCTTAAAGGATGGTTATTCCAAATATCCTTTGAGTTACTTGTATTTCAGTTGTTATTTCATTTGAGTTGGATTTATTGATATAAGAATGTTAATCCTGACTCGAGTGTTTTGTGTTTTGCTTTACGCTCGGGTCAGACTGAGTGTACCAGTATTCAAGACTCACCTTTGGAGTTGGAGCTTCGATTGGAGATCCGACTATCTATCTAGCTTTCAGATATTCAGTTGATTCCAGTAATGCATTCTGATATTGTATTTGACTTTTGTATCCAAGACATCTGTTGTACCTTATTTTTACTCTGATATGTATATAGTAGCTTCATGAACTACTATCTTTTGTTTCCGCTGCATTTATTACTCTGTGTCTGTGATCTGTGATTATTTATTTACTGTATATGATCAGTTTTTTCAAATTTAAATTAACAATTCGGTATTTTGAATTATTCGAGTCCGACATGTGTGTCTACCAATGCACTTGGAGGGTGCAGCATGGTAGGGAGTTCTCGCATTTGGTTTGGGTAGCGAGCGGATGACTCTTACTCCTACATGTCCCGCAGGGTTGGTGCAGTCGAAAGGCTGGTTGTAAAGGCAGAACACAAGTACCAATGTATGCTACGGTGGGCGTTACCCTACTGACGGACGGTCCGTTACAGTTGGTATCAGAGCTTTGGTAGCTCTAGGCAAAATTTAGCATATATGGTAAATGTATTGACAGAATCACTTTCATTCGAGTTTGAATCTCTTCCTTTTTGACTCGATTCCTTTGAATTTTGAAACGTTCCCTGCGATTCCAAAATTCATTCGTGTCCCTCACTATTCGTCTTCTTTCAATTCTGGAGCATCCCATAACTCCACTTCGAATGACCCTTATAATGAATCGGCGGTCTCGCCAAACTTCGAATGATTTGTAAAGGGGTGAAACTCCTTTACAATAGGTATTGATTTACCGGAGATTTCTGTATCCTCGGTTTACGATGCGATCTATCTCCTGCTATGCCTAAATTTTATTCCTTGAGATTTGATGTAGATTAGCCTCGAAATTCTAAATCGATCTTATTTTTGAAGTCAGGGTCGACCCAGTTAAGGTTGCCCGCGATTTATATAAACTTATCCATCTTCCTATTTGTTATTTAAATCATCTTACTTTTGTTTCGAACCTATCTTCGAATCAAATTTCTCTTTGATTTGAGTCCATCAAATTTGAATCTCTATCCTTGCTTTGAAATCCATTCTTGTATCGTCGAGCGAGGAAGTGTATTTGTAAATTAATATTTAAAATGTTTTAATATGTATTGTGTTGTTTGAGTTGTTGAAGTTGATTTGGACTTTCGATCGATTCGTCTAATCAACGCAATTGATAGGATTTCCAAAACACTTCAAACTGACACAATAGTATCTTCAAATTTGGTGAATAAAATAGATTTGTATGATTATATTATATAAAAGTATAAATTTCTCTAGAATTAAATTGTTAATGAATTTGTTGTCCGAAATGTTAATATTTAATTTTCATTTATTGTTTTATAAATCATTGATTATTTCATAATATAAGTAAATGAATGTATAAAATTTGGTTATAAATTGATTTGAAGTTTGTAATGAATTTAAAACAAGAATTTGAGAATTTAATTTCCGATAATTTCGAACTATGGTTTTAAAGTTTAAAATGTATATTATTTAAAATATTTTCGAATAGAAATGGTTTTCAAAGAAGTTTTAAAGTTTTAAACCAGTGCTCTCTTGTTTTGTCGCTGGAAAATAATTTTGGTGATGACGGTCGCATCATCGACATTCATTTTCAAGTTTCGAAGTGGAGAGACTATTCTGTAGCCCTACTACACTTTTTTTTGGAAAAATAAATTGATTTGAATTTCTTAACATGACTTGATGTATAGTATATATTGAAGATTTTAAAATTTATTTGATATATTACATATATGTTTATTTTATCTATATATTGTTGAAGATAATCGCAAATTAATGCTTAAATTTTCTTAAAGGATGTTTCAATTATAATTGAAGCCAAAATTTGGAGGAATAGTTAAATGTGAAATAATTGAATTAGGAAATTTTTACTTGTATAATACTCGATTGCATTATATATAACTTACCTAAATTTTCAAAAGTTAACTATGTAGTTGAATATTATACAATAGAAAATGATATCAAAGGAGTTTTAAATAAATTTGAGTAGTTATAATAAATGTAAATATACTCAATATGTGATAAAGTATAGTAAGTAGAATAAATTTAATAATAATTTGGAATAAAGAAGAATTAAATTTGTCGAATAAAATATGATTATAATAAAAGACTATTTAAATTTATGATCTTTGAAATTGTTAATTTAAGATAATTGGATAATATACAATATAAATTGTCTTTATAAATAAAATTTAAGTGCGTATAAAATGTTATACACTTAAAGTTTAATTATAAAGTGGCAATAGAGATAAATAGAATACTAGGTTCGTTGAATAATAAATGGATTAATAAAATAAATTGTTGTTTGAAATAAATTTTATAACAAATAATGATAAATTGAAAATAAACCAAGATAATGAAATTCCTTTAGTTTAAAGCCAATTGTTGAATATAAATTAATTTAAATTGAAATTTATATGGTTTAAATTAATTTTTTTATTTTGGAATTCAAGTCTATTTTCTTCTGGTTGTTTCTATTCTCCTACTTCCTTCCTTTTCGGGGACGAAAAGTTTTGAGTGGAGGAGAGTGTAACGACCCGTAAATTTTCGATAATTTTTATTTGTTTGATTAATTATATTTAATTGAAATTTGAGAAATTGTAAATAATAAAAATTTTAAATAAAAATTTTATATTTGAAATGCGTCTAGTTAAACATAGCAATTGGTAAATTTTCATCCAAAAATATGAAAGTTTATTTTCATGTGTAGTTTTATTTCAATTTAATCAGTTAGGAATTGATGAAAATTAAAATGTTTTCGAAACCTAAATATTTTTATATAGAAAGTTTTTAAATCATCTTCCGAGCAAGACATCATTTTTCGTTTCTCCAAATTCGGACTTCTTTAGCTCCGTCGATCTTATTCTTCTGCGTTTTCACTGCATTTTCCGCTAGTAGAAAATTCGAATTTTATGACTAAACCATACCACTGATATCCATATGCCATTTTGATCGTCTCGTCATGCTGATCTCTATGGTATATTTAATTGTCCATTTCGATGTCCGGTGCATGTTGGAATCTGAGAAGCGATTTAACATATCGGTACATAATTTTTTTAAGCTTTTGGGCTTCCTCGTGTGCATTCAGTCATTCATCTGTTCAAAAAATCAAACTGTCATTTGCTTTTATTAATTCCTGGATATTCGTGCGTGGTTCTATTTCCCAAATATTGAAATGCATTGGTTGGTTTGATTTTAGCCTCTTCATTTCATTCCTATCGGTTTCAAATTGGAAGCAAATTTTATATGAGAAATATATTATTATATCTCCTCCTCTCCCATTTGTTTCAGCTGAAACTCAAAGGAACCTCTCACTCTCCACACTTGGCCAGAGAGAAGCAACCGCAAGTCACCTTCTTTTCCCACCTCCGAGACGTCTCCGACTCCACTCGAACCAGTCTCCGCCCCTGCAAACTTCCACCCTCCCTCCTTCTTCACGCAAGCTTCACCGCAACCATCACCGAGCCTTCACCGTGTGCCACGTCGGGCCATGCACGTCTCAACCTCCACTGCCGCACGTCAACACCGTACAGCCACCTACCCACCAGCTCACCCTCGCTCTTTCGCCCGCCTCTCTGTTCTTCACAAAAATATGTATATAATCGTGTTGACAGTCTGGACTTTGTCCTCTCCTTTTTCCCTCGCGCAACTCTTAGCGAGAACCCAGAGCACCCGAGCTTGCCATCCACGCACACAACCTCCGCATGCTCAACCTCCATGCTGAGCGAACAACCATCTTCTCACTCGTGAGCTCCGGCCTTTGCAGTTGCGTGCGTCTTTGCTTTGAGGTATAGAGTTATATTTCACCACTTATCTACAGTATATACTTAGTTGTATATTATTTAGGTTATTATACATAAGTAGTAAATTATATATTAGTTAAATAAACACAGGTATATATTTTATAGTTTATGTAAAGTGTTCATGTTTAAATGTTGTGTACTATTTTGTTAATATTTGATTTATTGTATAGACGTGAGTCATAGGCTATATATTTATAAATCTTTTTTTTTGTTTTAAAATCATATATGGTAAGTATATAGTCTTTCATACGTTAAACATATCTTTCGTTTCTTTTGTTTTGACTGAGAGGCTTGTCCTCTTATGCTGAAAAAAAATAGAAGGTGTATATATTTTTGAAAGGCGGTGCATTTTATCAGTTATATAAAAGTTGTATATACTGGATATTTACTAAATATTGTAAGTGGTATACTATCTATATATATACCGCGTTTACCTATAGAACAGTATTTTGAATGTCTGTTTTAATATAAATTTTATGTTATTTATGAGTTGTATATAAACTGTTGCTGTATTCATAACATTTTATAAAAGTATGTATTAATATTTTGGTCTGCATACATAAGTTATGACTTAATTGTAATGGTAGATGTGAACTGTTTTATTATATGTGTTTTTAGAATGTATGATTTCGAAATATATATTCTATTTTGAAATATTTGTCTTGAATTTAAATACGAATTTATAAATTTATCATAATAGTGTAATATGTATTTTCTGTCTATATCAAGCTGATTCGTTGATTTCATCAATTCCTATTTATCAGTTGGTTCGCTGAATCGGGCCAATCTAGCTTCGCTTTGAAACTCGTGCTTGGATTCGCAACTCGTTTCATTTGAAAAATCTCCTCTAACCTCGAAAGGTGAGCAATCACTCACGATTAATGTTCTTTTATTTATTAAATTTGATTTCAATTGAAACGACAATTGAAATATACCACTGTTAGTTATTTATACTATTATATATGTTATTACGTGTATCAGTTACCTCTGACATCTGACACCATTATCTGTAATTATTTATGCGATGATAATACAGTTTGATTGATAATTGATTGATGGATTGTTTTTTATATTGGATGTTAAATTATAATGTATAAAGTGATAAATATTATGCAATTGAATTTGACGTAGGATAGTTAAAATATTGAATCGACATATGTGTTGAATTTGATTAGTTAAATTTGTATAATATGACCCTTTAAATGTTGAATTAATTGACATATAGAAATTTGGTAAAATACACCTTGAACCTTTAAATGTTTGTTGCTTAAATTGATGTTGTATGAAATTGAATAATAGATACCAAGTGAAGAACCGTATAAAGATTAGTGTAATAATCTTTAATCTACATGAAATGATAGTGTAGATTCTAGAAATAATTATATTAATTTGCACAAACAAATGTAAATTAATTCGATTATTTCGGGATTATTTAAATAAATTATTGGATTGTTGTTATTGCTTGTTTATTTACTTTGACACCATCCCAGTTATCACACTGCAAGTTTCCTTTGCTATGCTTTGATTTTGAATTGAATTGGAATCGGGTTGAAATGATAAATACCCAAATTTAACTTTGACTTAGGATAGAGAATTAAATAAAACCCGATTGGTCAATAATTTGATTTAGAAATAAAATAAGATTTTATTTAAATAAATAATAAGGTTTTGAAATGAAGTTGGAACTTGAATTTTTATGAAGGAAAATGTTAATATTCAATAATCTGGAACAAAATATTAACATAGTATTTGATGAAAGAATGTTGTTTAAAATTTAATTGTTAAGTTTGAATTTTTTTAATAATTAAGTTTTTGAAATTATTTAATAAATTAAATAAGATTGAATTATTTAATAATTAAATAAAATTGAATTCGTTAACAAGTGAAATTGAATTTCTTGAATAAGTGAAATTAAGTTTCTTTATTAATTGAGTTTTGAAATTTGTAACTAAGTAAATAAATAAGTGAATTGGAATTTTCTTTAACAAGAAATAAAAATGGGATTTATTGAAATTAATGTAAGACTTGTAATTTAAAGAATTGATTTGACGAATCTAATTTAATTCAATTTGAAATTTGTATATAATAAAGTTGAACTTAAATAATTGATTTAATGAATTGGAAATTAAATAGAAATTGTTTTAAATGATAAATTAACTTAACAATATTGAATAAAATAGATCAATGAAGTTAAATTGATTTGAATGTTAAATTAAATTAATTTAAATGATTTCGAAATGAAACTTATATACGAACTTGAATCAATATTTGAATCGTTTTAAAAAGAAATTGAAATTGAATTATAAGATTTTGAAATGATAAATTTGGAAGTTTTGAAACGCAAATTATGGAAATTGATTTAGAAAGAGAAATGAAATGTTGGTTTACAAATTTCAAATTGAAATTGTAATTGATTTGGTTTTGAAACATATAAACGACCAATCGGTGTAATGATCACGAAAGTTATAAAAGAAACCAGAATCGGTTAGGGACATACTCACTGTCTAAACCGAAAACCACTTTAATAACTGTTAACCCCGTTTCGCCCACGAGTTAAGAAGCCACGAGTTAAGGAGCTAGCGACCTAAAGGCTTAAAGAGATACCGACTTAAGGCTTAACAGGGGTGCCGACCTAAGGCCTAAGGGGTATGCCGACCTAACAGTTCAACAAGTATGACGACCTAATACTTTAACAAGGCTACCGACTCAACTGGTTGCCGACCTAACTGCTTTATCAGGGAGACCGACCTAGGGCACGAAGGGATACCGACCTAAGGAGCTTGAGAAACATGCCGACTTAAGACTCAAAGAGCTGCCGACCTAAGGCTTAACAGGGGTGCCGACCTAAGTCCTAAACAGTTGCCGACCTAAGACGTAACAAGATAGCTACCGACCTAAGATAGCTACCGACCTAAGAAAGAAGACGACCTAACTATCCAGAGAGTTTACTAATCTAACCACTTAGGACCGGGACAAGATCATGAGCTACACCTAAGTCGCGACCGACCTATGACTTATGTTAAGTCGTACACGACCTTGGACTCATCAGTTAGGTCGCGACTTACGACTTACCAGACTAACTCGGCCGCGACCTAAAGGCTACTAAAATGCAAGTCCGATGCCGTGTTACTGAGATAATGCTGTGTTGACTCGGGAGCGACCTAGGTGAAACCGTAGAGGGGCCAGATGAGTCGGCCGCGACTTGCCTTAAGCCGGCCACAACCTAGCTTATCTCGGCGACGACTCAAGACAGATGATATGAGTTCAGACAAGTTTGCTTCCATTAAGCCGTGGATTTGGCTCGGTGAATCGGCCATGACATATGTTAAGTCGGCCACGACTTATACTAAGTCGGCCGCGACTTGGAACTTGGCAATAATTCCAGACCAGAACTCTCTATAAATAGGTGACCGCCACCAACATTCAAGGGACTTTTGGGGCTCATTTTCTCCAAGCGCCGTTACTCTGCTGCATTGGGAACTCCATGAACACTTAGAGCTTTCGAGATTCAAAGATCACTTCGAAGTACTTCACGAAGAAACCACACATCTTCAATATGAATTCAAGGACTTTAATCGACATTGAAGCTTAAGCTACTTGTTTCAAATCACTTGTAACTTGAAGTGTATTGTACTTGAGAAGAATTGTATCAGCTTGTAACGAGATTATTAATAAAAGTACTTAAAAGTGGACGTAGGCTATACCCTTAAGCCGAACCACTATAAAATTGTTGTTGTTTGCTGCTTTTCTGCTGTTTTCTGCTTATAATCTGTTCCCGAACTATCGGGTGGTGCTTTCACAACTACACTTAATACACCGGGGTGTTAGCGTTCAAATTTAAGCGTTAACATTTTTGGTGCTTTCACTGAGAATTGAACTCAGGAAAAACTTCAACCATTGTTCAACAAAAGCCTGTAAAAAGGATTTCTCTCCAAGCCGAAAGACTAACAGAAATCATGGATCTTGAAAGGAAACGAAAGTTTTCGAGGTTTGAAGGTACTTATAGCAATGCCATTGCTCTTCCCACGCTAAGTGAAACAGCTTCAAATATTGGAGTCACAAGGGCTGAATTAAACGCCGTGGTATATGGATTATATCAACATATGGAGGTTCAGAACAACAGGATACTTGACAAGATAAATGCATTGCAAGAGGAGGTCCATCAGCTAGAAAGTGATATAAAAACCATTGCCAAAGAGATCCATGTTTCAGAAGAATGGAATACTCCTCAACAAGCAACTGGCATTACTATTGGAACAATCCCCCAAATGGAGAACTCATGGCTGCAACCAACTATTCACGAGCGTTTATCAAGGCGAACCTTCGAAAGAATAGTTGACCCCTTGAGCCCTGATGATGATGAGGAGTACATACCGGAGATGATCGAACGGAGAAAGGAGAATGAAAGAAGGAGAAAGCAGAAAGTCTCGAAAAAAGCTCGGCGCCTCAGACCCTCCGACTTCACTCCCTTGAACGACACTCTAGAGAATATCTTCCTAGCAACAAAAGATGTTGTTGTGTACCCCAAACCATCTCTAATGAGGAGAAGTGCGTCAGACAATGGAAAATTCTGCCAGTATCACAATCAGCCCGGCCATGACACTAACCAATGTCGCCATTTAAGGAAGGAAATTGAAGAACTACTCAGGCAGGATGAACTGCAACAATATGTGAAGAAAGATGGGAGTGACTTCTCCTCATCCTCTAAAGTACAGCTAGTTCCCGCTCAACAATGCAGCTCAAATAAAAGAACCGTGACACAAGGAGATGAAGGTCCTATTATCAGTATCGTCACGGCAAGCCCTCACCAGGTGGGAAAAAATTTGATGAGGCGGGAAGACATGCTCACGCTTCAAGGAGATCTTCAAAGTGAAAGGAAGTTTCGATTCTGAAAGATGGGGCCATTTAGTCCTCTCATGCCAAAGATTCAATCCCGAAAAGCCTGGGGCAGCAATTGCTTTCATTCTTTACTTGAACACTTTGCTTCAAATTTGTAAAAGAATGCTGATCTAATAATTCTTGTATCAAAACCTGTTGTAAAAACAGTGCAAATAAATAATAGAAACTATAAGTCTTGCTTTCTCTATTATTACAAGTCGCTTACTTTATTTCGATATGTGAAATACTCTGAGAATATCACTAAGAATATCGATCTAAATTTGCAGGCAATCAATGTCAAGCTGACTCGTTGCAATATCAAACGACCCTTGGTAGCATTCAAAAGCAAGTCTTAAACAACGAAATTCCAGGGTCGAATCCTGAATACGAAGTACTCTAAGCAAACAAATAGGATTTGGCTAGAGTATATTTCTTCAGTTAAAACTACCCGCCAGCAGAAGAAGATGGTGCACGCTTAAAGATGGCACCAGGAGATTGCTAATATGATCAATCGAATTCACAACTGTCAGAAGAAAGCTAATTCCAAGAACTTGGAACAGCAACCATTTGCATCCGTATTTTACATGAAAACTTTGCTGAAATATTGCAAAGAATTTACAAATATATGATTCTTCTGTTAAAGGCAATTGCAAGGCAGGCGAATAACGAAAGCTATAAAGTGGATATAGGCCCAGTTTCGGCTAAACCACTATAATTCTTGTGTTCCCTACTATTATAAACTGCTTTGTTTTATTTCGGCATATGAAATACGTTAATTGTGTTACTAAAAAGTCGCTTTAATGATGCAGGCCATAAAAACAAAGCTTACCGGTCACGAGACCAAGCGGTCTGCAACACCGTCCAGCAGTCAAGCACTGAGCCATTCAAAATTCCCATATTCAAATCCTACAAAGGAAGAACTTCAAACGAAAGTGAGCAATGTGGATAGAAGCAGATCATATATAACTAGCTGCAAATGTTTGAACAAACAGACAGCAAGTTAAAGAACCTATGTCTGCCACCACCAATTTGCTTAACTATAAAATATACTCCTTTGGGTGAGGGAAATGATTGGCAGCTAAAGGTAATGACACTTGCAAAAGACAATGGGGATCGTCAACATGAATCAATGGCAGAGAGACATGCTGGAGCAAGCGTCAGCCAGCAACAAACCATTTCAGAAGCACGAGTCCTCTTCGAAGGCATAACTCTTCGGAGGATAAAGTCCTTAAGCGGGCTTCACCGAAAAGAGGGGCGTCTTTCTTGTTACAAAGTTGCGGAATTATCGGTCGACATACTCCCGAGGATCCGTCCAACGAAGAAACGGAAACCCCAAGCTTCCTAACAATAACCCTACTCAGGGGCACGCATTTCACCACAATCGGTCGACATACTCCCGTGAGATGAAATGTGAAAAGCCCTCTTCGGAGGCAAAAAGCTTCTCTACGGAGACCGAATGCTTCTCCTCAGAAACCAAAGCCCTCTTCGGAGGCAAAATGCTTCTCTACGGAGACCGAATGCTTCTCCTCAGAGACCAAAGCCCTCTTCGGAGGCAGAAAGCTTCTCTACGGAGACCGAATGCTTCTCCTCAGAGACCAAAGCCCTCTTCGGAGGCAAAAAGCTTCTCTACGGAGACCGAATGCTTCTCCTCAGAGACCAAATCCCTCTTCGGAGGCAGAAAGCTTCTCTACGGAGACCGAATGCTTCTCCTCAGAGACCAAAGCCCTCTTCGGAGGCGAAAAGCTTCTCTACGGAGACCGAATGCTTCTCCTCAAGTGACCAAAGCCCTCTTCGGAGGCAAAAAGCTCCTCTTCGGAGGCACAACTCTTCGGAGGACAAAGACCTCTAATGGGACATATGCCACAAAAAAGAAAGTTCTCTACTCAACAAAAAAGATTGGAGAAGTCATGACCCTCCGACCATGAGAGAGTAACTTCCAGGCAATGCAAACCCTCTTTGAGGCACATTTCACCAGGAGTTGAAGTGTAACAGCCGCTCTTCGGAATTACACTTCACCAGAGTTGAAATGCAAACAAAATAAAGACCTCTTCGGGGGCACATTTCACCAGTAGTTGGAGTGTAACAGCCGCTCTTCGGAATTACACTTCACCAGAGTTGAAATGCAAACAAAATAAAGACCTCTTCGGGGGCACATTTCACCAGGAGTTGGAGTGTAACAGCCGCTCTTCGGAATTACACTTCACCAGAGTTGAAATGCAGACAAAATAAAGACCTCTTCGGGGGCACATTTCACCAGGAGTTGGAGTGTAACAGCCGCTCTTCGAAATTACACTTCACCAGAGTTGAAATGCAAACAAAATAAAGACCTCTTCGGAGGCACATTTCACCAGGAGTTGAAGTGTAGCAGCCGCTCTTCGGAATTTCACTTCACCAGAGTTGAAATGCAAGCAAGAAGAAAGACCTCTTTGGAAGCCCACGTTTCACCGAGATTGAAATAAAACTTCTAAGTGTTGAAACGCGAAAAGGCTTTCCTCAAAGGCACAACTCTTTGGAGGTACACGTTTCACCGAGATCGAAATAAAACTTCCAAGTGTTGAAACGTGAAAAAATCCCTCCTCAGAGGTACAACTTTCTATAAAAAAAAATCCTCATCAAAAGCATACTTTAACTTCCAAAGGAAATCTTCCTCAAAATAAAAAGAGTTAAAGTACCCTTCAGAGGTCCGCTTCACCACAAAGAGGAATTCACTTGGTAAAATATGTACATAAGCAAAAGTGATTTCTTCGAAGGACAAAGCGTGAAAACTTATACGAAGGGAATTGTACTCTACAAAAAGTTTCTTTAAGAATAAAATAATTATTCTTTAGCAAATAAGAGTGCAAATCCCCTCGAAGTATAAAATATTGCAGCAAGCTTATGGTATAGGGGCAACATGGTATAGCTACAAACAAAATGGAATAGCTACGTCGGTAAGGTAATACTCAAAACAACATACCATAAGACCGCTGCAATATCTTAAGTAAACTTGTGCAGAAATGAATAATAAATGCATTCTCAAATTCAAACAAGAGTCTGTGCAAATAAAAGATCATTTTATTCAAATGTATTGCAGATACAGATACAGGTTTCAAAACAAAAAAGCGGGGGCCGGTACCCGCACAATTCTCGACCGATACAAGCATAAGACAAGAAACTAAAATCTTCACTTCTTTTTACTACCTTTGGATCCCCTACCCGGCCGAATGATCAGCTTTTCAGGTCGGTCAGTGGGCATAAGGGAAGAAGGAGAGGTAGGCGCAGCTGGTCCAACTTCTGGATCCCCTTCAGTAGCAGTGATTATCTTCCCTCTCCTCTTTGGCGTTCCGCGCTTTTTCCTCCTTTTTGAGGAAGACTCACTCCCTGGAGTGACAAGTTTAGATAGAGCTATGTCATCAGAAGGGGTCCGCTCCGGAGATATGTCACCTCCCTCAAGTCTCTCATCTTTCTGCTCTTGCGAAGCGATGGGATCATCCAAGCCATGAAGGGCCTCTATTTGTCCCTCTTGCGACCCAGGCTGTGAAGCAGGAGGAGGAGCCACCTGAAGAGACGGAGGAGGGATAAACGGAGGAGGAGAAATCTGAGCGTTGCTTGATACTTTCTCTACAGAAGAAAAGAGGTCAAAGTCAGTAGAGAGAGGAGATGAAGGCTCATCAAGGTTGATAAAATAGTCAAGGAGCTCATTAAACCCATGTGAAATGAGTGAGCAATCCACTTGAGTGAGATTGACAGTGGCGAAATTTACAGTAGAATTACCTGCAGAAGTTGTCTTTATTACGTCAATTTCATAGTCCGGAGCTTCAGCACTCTCTTGCGATTCATCTGTGGCTTGAGTAATTTTGGCCCCGGTATCAGTTTGAGCAGGGATCGGTACATAAGAGCTGGAACCAATAATGCCAGCATCGGCCGAAGTTGAAGGAGGAACAGGAGCAGTCAAATTTGTTCCTCTTTCTTGATGCTCTTCCCCCACTATTTCAACCCGTGATCTGGCAAGTTGCTCCTTCCCTCTGGCAAGGGCTGCGCGAGTCTCAAAGTCTAAGTAGTGCACCTCCAAATCCTCTTCGGTATATCCGGCCCCTTTAAACATGTCTAGCGCAGCCTCCCATACTTCGGCCAGGGTAATCTCATACTTGGGGCCCAGGAATGCAAGACTGCCACGTCCTAATACACAATGCAAGTAGAAGTCAAAAAGTGTCGAGCCAATATCAGCTTTGGTGGCTTCATGGGCCTCTTCAGCTGCAATTCTACCTGCAACAGCCTCATCTCGCTCTCTCTCGACTTTGGATAGCTGGGCTTTCAATTTCTCAATCTCTGCAGCCTGAAGGCCAGTTTGTCCTCGTAACTGAATAATATCAGTACGGTTGCCCTCTATAATCTGCTCCAACCCATCAGCTTTGGCCTCAGCATCTCTTTGCGCGGCATGAGCATCCTGCACCTGTTGAAGAAGCACACTCTCCCTTTGAGAATAAGAAGTGGAAGAAGTAGCAAGCTCCTCTTTAAGTTTCCCAACTTCCGCCTCAAGTTTCTCGTTATAATCGGCAATATTCCTCATTTCAGCATCATGCTGTTTAAGGATCTTTTGCCATTCAGTTTTGTCATTCTCCATGGTAAGCATAGCTTCGAGATTGGCCCTATTCACCCTTTGGAGCTCATCAACGAGTTTCTGCCAAGATGACATCCTCTCAATATCAGTTCTGACTGCATCAAGGTTCCGTAACATAGCACTTTTATCTATGGGAACCAGATCGAGGTCAAAGCGAACTCCTTTTAAACACCAATTAGGAAATCATCTTTGAAGTGTGGCTGGACCTGGTCCAACTTGGTAAGATGGCCTATTGATGATTGCTTGGATGTCAGTAAGGGAAGGGGCAGGAGAATGAGAAGAAGTAGGAGCAGTAATCTTCTCTGAAGGCGCAGGCATTGGCTCCTCAATAACTTTGGCCCGTTTGCTTGAGTCATCAGTTATGTGACTCTTCCCTCTATCATCATGAGATTTGCGTTTAAGGGAGTCACTCTCTCGGTGGAAGGAATCATATCGATTATCTGGTCTTCCAAAGCGTTCCTCATAATCACGTCTTTCCCGAGCCTTCCGGGCAGCCCTTTCTTCATCAGTCTCCCTATGAACAGGAGGATAGGATTGATAGTCATATTGACTGCGTTTCCCGTATCGCTGAAAGTCATTGTAGTACGAGCTGCCTCGCCTCATTGAAGAACCTAAAATAAAAAGAGGAAGAAACAAAACTTGAGAATCTTTCAAGTATTTTTAAAAAAAAAGAAGAGAGGGGAAGGCATGCTTGTGGAAAGGTTAAGGAAGTTTTAAGTGTGTGTGATGTGCAAACTATGCGCATCAAACTACGAACCACTCTTTAATGTGGGAGTAGTTGTGGGCGTAGTTGTGGGCGTAATAGTTGGCGTCAACTCTTGAGCCGACAAAGGCTGTCGCAGAACAGAAGTGGCCTCGATTACTGAAGAAGAGATCCTGGTAGTGATAGGATCGTCTTTAAAGATTTCTTGTGAAGTAGCGAAGAGGTCGCTCAGTCCTTCAAAAATGTCGTCCCTGCTCTGCTTAACAGGACTGGATTTCTCAGCTCCTTCACCAAATTCTTGTGAATGGTGAGAAGATCCCTGAGGCTCTTCTTCCTCGATAACCGGGGCAAGTTTTTCGGATGGCCCCGTGTCATCTCTTGGAACAGAACACTTTACTAGTGAAGTTTCTATAGAAGTTTCTCCCCGCAAGTGCTCTTTAGTGGAGGCCGGGGCATCAGGAGTCTTTATCGGAGAATCGGGGACTTCCGTTGGGACTTCATGAGAATGCGTAGAACGAGAAGCATGTAAAAGCCCATGTTGATGTAAAAATTCATCCCTCAACAGAAATTTTATGCTCCTCTCTTCTGCAGCCAAAGCACTCAACCTCTCAAAAATTTGCTTATGAATTGGATCTCTAGAAGGGAGAGGAAGTGCTGAAAAGAGTAAAGAATGAAATTAGCAACTGAAAGTTCGAATCTTGAAAAAGTTCCAAAACAGAATAAATAGAAACAATAATCTTACTTCCTACTCTCCAGGTGGCATAAAACCCTGGGGGACAGCGAGCAAAGAAAAACTGGTTCAAAAATCCGTGAACACTCTCAGTAAGATCGGAGATGAGCTTCCGGTTTCTAGCACTTCTCACAATAATGAGGGAAGGATGATCTTTACTCTTTGCAAACGAGCACAGATAACGAATTTCTTCAAAACTCGGTAGGCGATCAATAGTTCTTCTAAACAAAACACACAACCCCATCAAGATGGCATAGCCATTATGATGAAGTTGGAATGGAGAGATTGTCAACCGAAGAAGAAGAGTTCGAAGGAAGTCATTAAAAGGAGAAATCGCCCCACTTAAGCACATTTGACGGTTGACTGCAACGAAACCATGAGGAGGATTGTCAGCAGTATCACTTGACCCAGGGAATAGGACATCATTTTCAGCAAAGCCAAATTGAGTGCGCAGCTGAATAAACGTTCTCGAAGATAGAATAGTCGAGGTTCTTTCCGGAGGATTCTCTATGGGAACAGCTATCGGGAAAGTTTCTTCTTCTTGAGTTACCACTTCTTCTTCTCAGTGGGAAGTCATTCTACATAAACAACTGGGTATTCAAACATGAAGGTGCACGTTTCCTAAAGTGTGTGAAGTGTTGTGTAAAATCAATCAAGCAGTAAACAAATATAACTGGAATGAAAACTAGCAAGCATTCGTTAGTTATGAAATTCAGGGGCTATTGTTTTAAGCCTAAATATGCAAGTAAGATGTTAGTGCAGACAAATCAGTTCAGATTGTTGATACTTTGCATTAATGTTTAACCTTAATTGATTCACAAACATTTCATGCAATATAATTAAGTTGCTTGTCTTGTCTTGACTAATCTGTCATCTGACGTGGGCAGTCAATGGCAGTATTTTCGCCTTGGTTTTCTTTGTTTGTTATTTTCAGCAGGTTAGCAGCTTATAAGTTAATGCGGCCTGTGAAGTAATACAATGAGATTCAGGCAAGTTTAAAGTTGGGGTAGTTCAAAAATTCAGGCAATTTAGTTCGGTAGCTCAAGACAAATGCTCAAAGTAGGCCTATGCTCCTAAATGATAACACGTCTGAAGCTCAAGTATTAAGTCGGCTACGACCTAGGAGTCTTTCACGAGTTAAGGCTAAGTTCCTTGTTCTTTAAGTCGGTAGTCCTCTAGGTCGTAAAGGAGTAATAGGGGGAAAGGCTCCGATTCAAAAAGGGGTGTGAAATTCTCCAAAGGGTCAACTCGGCTGCGGTTTAAAGGTTGGGCCAGCAGAAGTTGGCAATTTTCTCCCAAGGGTTAACTCGGCCACGACTTAGAGTTTAAACCACTTCATTTGAGAGCCAGGTCGGCCAAAGGCTAGTTCGCCCAACTTCACTGACTCTTTCCCGAATCAACATCCCACGGCCATCAACCCGCTAACCCAATAACTGTTCCATCAACCACAGCCTTCGTTTCATTCAAGCTATCGGATCGTCCCATCAATTAGTTCGAAACTGCCGCAAATTCAACACCTCGCAATCCTAATACAAATTAAAATCGTCTAGTCTAAAGTAGCAAACCATCTTCATCATGTCATTGATCATTTAAAGCCAAATCGAGCAACCTAAGATTCATCAACCATAAATATAACGGAATTCATGATGAAGCATCGTACGAAAAGGCGGTTTAATTTTGGGAAAACGGAATTCATGATGAAGCATCGTATGAAGAGGCGGTTTAATTTTTGGAGACGAAATTCATGAATCAACGATAATCTATGATCAGGGAAGAGAAGGTTTACTTACACAATGAATAGCAGAGGTTGTCAGTGGTTAATTGGATCGAGATCGCCTTTGAAAGCTTGAAGACGTGACAATGGCAGGAATGGCTCAGGGGATAAGTAATGAGAAAAGTGAAATAGGAGGAACGACTTAAGCTTTTATATCAGGAGGCACTGGAACTCGAATCGGCGCAACCGGATTATGATGAGTCGAAGCACACGACTTACGACTTAAGCGTGTGCTTCGAGGGGCAAATGTTAACCCCGTTTCGCCCACGAGTTAAGAAGCCACGAGTTAAGGAGCTAGCGACCTAAAGGCTTAAAGAGATACCGACTTAAGGCTTAACAGGGGTGCCGACCTAAGGCCTAAGAGGTATGCCTACCTAACAGTTCAACAAGTATGACGACCTAATACTTTAACAAGGCTACCGACTCAACTGGTTGCCGACCTAACTGCCTTATCAGGGAGACCGACCTAGGGCACGAAGGGATACCGACCTAAGGAGCTTGAGAAGCATGCCGACTTAAGACTCAAAGAGCTGCCGACCTAAGGCTTAACAGGGGTGCCGACCTAAGTCCTAAACAGTTGCCGACCTAAGACTTAACAAGATAGCTACCGACCTAAGATAGCTACCGACCTAAGAAAGAAGACGACCTAACTATCCAGAGAGTTTACAAATCTAACCACTTAGGACCGGGACAAGATCATGAGCTACACCTAAGTCGCGACCGACCTATGACTTATGTTAAGTCGTACACGACCTTGGACTCATCAGTTAGGTCGCGACTTACGACTTACCAGACTAACTCGGCCGCGACCTAAAGGCTACTAAAATGCAAGTCCGATGCCGTGTTACTGAGATAATGCTGTGTTGACTCGGGAGCGACCTAGGTGAAACCGTAGAGGGGCCAGATGAGTCGGCCGCGACTTGCCTTAAGCCGGCCACAACCTAGCTTATCTCGGCGACGACTCAAGACAGATGATATGAGTTCAGACAAGTTTGCTTCCATTAAGCCGTGGATTTGGCTTGGTGAATCGGCCACGACATATGTTAAGTCGGCCACGACTTATACTAAGTCGGCCGCGACTTGGAACTTGGCAATAATTCCAGACCAGAACTCTCTATAAATAGGTGACCGCCTCCAACATTCAAGGGACTTTTGGGGCTCATTTTCTCCAAGCGCCGTTACTCTGCTGCATTGGGAACTCCATGAACACTTAGAGCTTTCGAGATTCAAAGATCACTTCGAAGTACTTCACGAAGAAACCACACATCTTCAATATGAATTCAAGGACTTTAATCGACATTGAAGCTTAAGCTACTTGTTTCAAATCACTTGTAACTTGAAGTGTATTGTACTTGAGAAGAATTTTATCAGCTTGTAACGAGATTATTAATAAAAGTACTTAAAAGTGGACGTAGGCTATACCCTTAAGCCGAACCACTATAAAATTGTTGTTGTTTGCTGCTTTTCTGCTGTTTTCTGCTTATAATCTGTTCCCGAACTATCGGGTGGTGCTTTCACAACTACACTTAATACACCGGGGTGTTAGCGTTCAAATTTAAGCGTTAACAATAACTATACGCGGAGTGTGATCCAGAATGAAGTGGTTGGAATGATGTACGTGATGATTGGAGAAAGAGAATGATAATGGATAGCCTTGACACTTGTGTCAAATTGGAAACGACTAAAACTGGAGCCGTGCCGGGACAAATGGGGTTAGCTACCTCGAGAGAACACACTTCTTCGAAAACAACTCATTACTTGTTATCGATTGGTGCACCCTCGAAATTGGGAGTGTTGTTTCACGGTGTTGTGATCGTTGCAGCGATGCGTTTTCACCAGTCCGGATTAGGCAAACAGTAGTTTCACTACCTTGGGTATTGCCTTATGTGCCTTGTCATACTTGTATCCCTATATACGCAACCATTACGAATTTGTTTTGTGCTATACCTATGGAGTACTCCCTGATAGCCCACTAGTTTACGGTGGAGTTTACAGTGCTGTATAGACTATAATGCTTATATAAAATGTGTTAAGGGGAATTATGGTAACGCGTTAACACTATTTGATACTTTAGATTACTGATAGGCATTATCCATTTAGTGTACACTACTACATAGTAGATAGTTTAACGGATCCTTAAAGGATGGTTATTCCAAACATCCTTTGAGTTACTTGTATTTCAGTTATTATTTCACTTGAGTTGGATTTATTGATATAAGAATGTTAATCCTAACTCGAGTGTTTTGTATTTTGCTTTACGCTCGAGTCAGACTGAGTGTACCAGTATTCGAGACTCACCTTTAGAGTTGGAGCTTCGCTTGGAGATCCGGCTATCTATCCAGCTTTCAGATATTCAGTTGATTCCAGTAATGTATTCTGATATTGTATTTGACTTTTGTATCCGAGACATCTGTTGTACCTTATTTTTACTCTAACATGTATATAGTAGCTTCGTGAACTACTATCTTTTGTTTCCGCTGCATTTATTACTCTGTGTCTGTGATCTGTGATTATTTATTTACTGTATATGCTCAGTTTTGCCAAATTTAAATTAACAATTCGGTATTTTGAATTATTCAAGTCCGACATGTGCGGATGCAAATAGTCCAAAATAGCGGGCCGTTACATCATACTTCAAGCCATAGTGCAGAGTCTTTACTTTGCAGTGCTTGAAGCAAAGAGAGAAGAGTGTCGCCATCTAAGACACGGTCCTCCTTTTCGCCATCCACGATAAAATTATAGTATCTCTCTGGTGCGCGAGATTCCCTACTTGACCTTCTAATAGGTTGCGTGTTTTCATATACAGGTGATAATTGTTTCTCCCACTATTTCAGCTTTAGTATTAGTTTCTCGGATCTCATCCAAGTCTACAACTTCGTTGTTAATTTATTTTAACAGAAATTTCTTTTCTAAAAAGACAGGGTGTCGAGAAACAATAACCTTTTGTTCCTCGGTATTGTAAAATATACATCCCATCGAGTTTTTGGGATATCCTATAAACTTACATAGTACCGATCTTGCCTCTAGTTTATTTGGACCAACGTTCTTAACGTATGCCCGACAACCCCATACTTTCAAATATTTGAGTTAGGGTTTCTTACCACACCACATCACATATGGTGTTTTGGGCACAGATTTAGTGGGTAACAAGTTTAACAAATGTGATAGAATTTCTAGAGCATATCCCCAATAGGACAGAGGTAACTTGGCCTTACTCATCATGGAACAAACCATATCTAATAGGGTTCGATTCCTTCGCTCCGACACACCATTGTGTTGTGGATTATAGGGTGGAGTAATCTGAGAGATAATCCCATTATCTTTTAAGTATTGTTGAAAATCCTGTCCAATATACTCACCTCCTCAATCTGATCGAAGAATTTTAATTTTACGGCCCGTTTGATTTTCTACTACCATTTTGTACTCAACAAAATTTTCATAAACGTCGGATTTGTTCTTCATAAGATATACATATCCTAGTCTTGAGAAATCATCGATAAAAGTAACAAAGTAAGAACTATTATCTTTCGTTAATATAGGCATTAGGACACATACATCACTGTGTACTAACCCTAAGAGTTCATTAACTCTTTCATTGCTTCCACTGAAGGGGTGCTTGGTTATTTTACCATTAAGACACGCCTCACAAGTTTCAAATGATTCAGAATCAATTGATGGTAGAATACCATCGATTTTCAATTTGTGTAGTCGTTTCTCACTAATACAAGCAAGCCAACAATGCCAAAGATAATTGTCGTTTAATTTATTAGAAACTTCATACACAGAACAGATATAATTAGTATTAATCAAATAAATTCCATTTTCAAGGACACCTTTCAGACTTTAATTCCATCCAAACTAATGTTCACAACATTATTTGCACAATGAATAATATATCTAGTCTTAGACAATCTAGAAACAGAGATAACTCCACAAATAAATTCTTTTATATAATAGCAATTATTTAATACCAATACTAATCCATTTGGCAAATCTAAATGATAGCCTCCTACCGCCATTGCACTACTATAGATCCATCAGCAACTTGGAGCTTCATTTCTCCTTTTATCACACGATGCCAGTTCCTAAGCCCATGTAACGAATTACAAATATGAGTACCAGATCCAGCATCTAAAACCCATGACATTTTATTGATTAAAAACACTTTTGAATCATAAATGTAATTGATGGAGCTGCAGAACCATTCTGCTTCCTTTCCTTGACAATCTTCAAGTAGTCGAGACAGTTTTTCTTCCGGTGATCTTTCTTGTGGCAATGATGACATTCACCCTTATCATCGGTCTTCTTACTTTTATTTTTCTTACTATTTCTTTTCTGCTTCTTCGAACCTTTCAAAGATGATGCATTTCCCTTCACAGTAAGTACGGCACCTTGGTCTTTAGATGTTGACTCGGCTGACCTTAACATATTGAGGAGCTCCACGCGATTCACATTTAATTGGTTCATATTGTAATTCAGTATGAACGGTTCATTCTAAGGAGTGAGAGAACCAATTACCAAGTCTACTTGCGTTTCGTTGCTTATCTCTATGTCTAATTGTGAAAGTCTATCAATATAGCCTTTCATCATTAGAACATAATCGTCCATTTTCTGTCCCTTGGCCATTTTGGTGTTAAACAGTTTTCCGAAAGCTCGTACCTTGAGGATTGGGACTGTTCGCTAAAAAGAGCTTTGAGACTATTAAAAATCTCATGGAAATACATGTTCACGTATTGCCTTTGCAATGATTTGTCTAAGGTAGACAACACGAAAACTTGGACGATCTATAAGTCAGATTGCCACTTTAAATAAGCAAGTAGTTCTTCAAGGTCTGCACCATCAGTGGGTTCTGTTTTGGGTTCACATGTAACAGAAGTCTAAAGACGCTCGTAAATCAATGCTATTTTAATTGCTCTTAGCCAGTCGGTATAGTTAGGTCCGGTGAGTTTGTCACTTTCAGAAAGCAGTTTTGGAGTTGACATTTTCTATAAGTTTAAATGGTAGATTACTAGGACAGAACATAATAGATGTTATTATAATATCAGTAAGGTTAAACATTATGTTTACTTTTACTAATAAGCTCCCTCTAGTCTTTTATGTTTTGCCAAACCCTAAGTCAAAACATAGAAGTCTTATGAATTCACTAGTAGGTGTTAGGACTTGTCCATCTTGGAATTCTAACCTTGAGTTTGCTCAACAAGTCATGGCTCCATGAACAACGGATAACCTTTTATCGGTTGTATCACATAAAACTCCTAACCCTTGGAACCTTGTCCTAATTTCATATTGACCTTGAGTTTGCTCAATAAATCGAAACGAAATTATTCACTCGTACCTACCATATGTGTGGCCTAAGTATAGTATATGTACCTTGAGTTTGCTCAACAAATATAAATAGTTATCTTACCTCATCTATTCAATATATTAATAGTACGACACAACATCTTTAGCTTGAGTTTGCTCGACAACTAAGGAGTATGCAAGTAATTTATTAACATATATATGGTAGAGGACAACATTAAATTGAGTGATATCGACTTATGAAATAATGTAATTCGTACGAACTAACCTCGTGGTTCATAGATTATGGATTCTAGAATGAAACAAGCCCTTGCTCCTATCATTTATTCAAATCAGAGTGCTTTTCTTCCTTCTAGATCTATAACTGATAATATCCTCTTGTGTCAAGAATTAATGAGAGGTTACAACATGAAAAATGTCTCCCTTGGATGCCTTATAAAGCTTGACATCCAAAAGGCATTTGATATCATCCAGTGGAGCTCGATAATAAACATACTTCATGTCAAGAATTTTCCTCTTTCTTTTTAGGATGGATATATATTGTCATCTCCATAGTTATCTATTCTTTATCCATTTATGGTGCCATTTTTGGATATTTCATAGGTACTCAAGGTATTAGACAAGGAGACCCCATATTTCCTTATATCTTCATTTCCATAATGCAGCTCCTCACTTGCATGATCAACAAAGTTTTCCTACAGAGAGAACTTTATTTACAGCCCATATGTAAATTTCTTAGAATTACTTGCTTAATGTTTGTGGATGACCTCATTTTATTTACCAAACAAAATCACTAATCTTCCGGCAATGTCCTGGAAACTCTAGATAATTTTTACCGTTATACTAGTCTATCTATAAGTTACTTACTGCTGGTTTCCTTAAAATTGTTACCAGTGATCTTATAAGGATTTCTTCCTTAGCAGCCTTGCCTCTTAATGATATCTACCTTGGACCCCCCTCTTTTCCTTCAGGATATCATCTAGTTAATGCTTGCCTCTTTATAGTAAAATTATTGCAAAGTTATCTTCTTGACCTAATTCAAAAATATCTACTGTTGGAAGACTTATGGCAATTAAGTCCATAGCAACCTTAACGTGTTTATACTATGCCAGGATTTTCATTCTCCCTTTCGAACTCATCAATATGATTAATGATGCTCTTGACCATTTTTTTTATGGTATGGTAAGCCTCATTCTTTGAATTTAATCACTATACCCTTTACGAAAATTATATGTCCTTATGACCAAGGGGTCTTGGTATATAAACACTAAGATTTGGAACAAGGTTGCTTATTCTAAGAAAATTAACAAGATGCTTGATGACAACACAAACTTACGGGCTGATTGGACTAAGGAAAACTTATCAAGGAATTCCAATTTTTAGACCATGAAAGTCCCTCTTGACTGCAGCTGGATCCGACGGTCCATTCTCAAGTTGAGAGCTATCTTCTTGCCTCTTTTCCAATGTACTATTTCAAATAAAAACCATATCGCACTCTGGCATGACCCTTGGTCACCTAAGGGAAAAATCCTTTCCACTTTGATTGCTACTAACTTGAGACACCTCTCCAGTATTCCTCTTTCTACAAAATTATCCTCTTATATCCACAGCAATCAAGTCTTGTTTCCATAATCTAGTTCTCCTCTGGTCAGACCTACATGGACTAGGATTGAGAATAATTCTTATCCATCAATATCTGCGCACATTTTTTAGTGTGATAAGTCTCATACTATAGTTGTCGTTTGCAACAACACTGCAAATTCCTACTCTATCTCATTCTTTCATTGGCACTCAAGAATATGGGAATCCACTTCTAGCTCGAAAGAAAATATTTTACTTTAGAAAGTTATAAACAATTCCATCCATGCTTAAGAAAATCTTCTTTTAAGAGGCTTGATTAATTCTCACTCCTGTATTTTGTGCTCTATTAGCCCTATGACACTTCATATACTTTCTTCTCTTGCCAATATACCTTTTGTATATGGAAAAGACTGCTATGCCATCTCAACTTACATAGTTCTCTTCAAATCTCTCAAGCCGAGTGGTTCAATATCTTCAAGGTGACTCGTTGGAGAACGATTAAAGGCTCACTGTTGCTTAGATTTCTCAAGAAGTTCAACTATATTGCTTGGGAAGAAAGGAATTTGAGGTCGTTTACTGGAGTATATAGGAACTTTTTTAAATTATATGAGGTGACTGTAAAAAACTTTCGTGACCAAATTTGAAAGCCATTTTAATACAATTTATATTAAGGAGATTTTTGGCTTTGGGCTTGTGTTTAGTTTTTTTTTGTTTCATTTGTTTTTTGTAGTTTTATGCTTGTACCCATAATTTCTTCCTAATAAAAATGTAGGGGTCTATTCAACCCCATTGGCTTTGCCAAAAAAAGAAACTCGAATGACCTCCATGAAAACTCGATGGTGAGATATTGTCTATGGACTTTAAAGTGAGATGAGTTTCTAGAATGGGTCATTTTGGAGTAGGTCTAGTGGGTAAAATGTATCTCCTGGTATATCACTATGTTCTACATTAACATTTTCATTAACAGAAGCCTGTGGAATACAATCTATTTTGAAGAAATGAAGCCAAACTTTAGAGAAATACCTCGACCACACAAACTCTCCTTTATTAGAGTCGGACCACACAATAAAATAAGTAAATATTTGATGAACCTTATCTCCTTTTTTTTCTTTGCTTGTTCAACCATAATTTTTTGATGATTTTTTAAGAGTAGTTCTAGCTGATCTGCTATTTTATGTTAGGTAATCATTATTTGTTTCGTATTTTGCTCATACATGTAACTTGGTGGTGGAATATAATCCTCGTCATAACTTGTATGATCATTCCTGATTCCATGATCTTCTGCTTGATTATTTGGTGAACAAGGCTCGAATCAGTAGTGGTTTGCATTGTTTTACATATGGACGTATCCTTGTCATACCCTATGTTTTACTTTTAATAACTCAGTAGGTAAGGAATCTCAAAAAGTGTTTATAAATGCAAGCTAGTACATTGCAATAAGGGTTACAATTGTTGAAAGCACCAGAACTTGCTAAGCCTAGAAAGTATCATGGGACAACATTTTATCATTTAAACCTTATTTTTCATATATTAGCATACATAGGTAGTTGAACAATAGGATAGACTATGTTGGAAATACCAATTTTGAGTATAATGTAATATTGAAAAATCCTTTTAATCAATCTAGCCTTTGGACTCATATTTCTTGAACTCCATTTTCCAACATTGGTGTGTAGGATGTGATGAAGAATTTCATATCAGTTATTTCAACTTGACTGATTTCTTTTCTAGTACAAGTTATAGATAAGATTCCCCCTAGAACATTTTATGTTAGCCAAATCTCTATTCTTTTTTTTTAAGACCTAAAGAACCAAGCTTTACTTGTAAACACTAAGGAAGTATTACTTTAGGTAATTCACAAGGATATGTAGTTGGTGGGGATTGAACCTTCGAACTTTAATGTGAGCGCTGCATGTCCTAGCCACTTTACTACATTGAAGGTTTCCAAATTTCTATTCTTCAATTTTAGAAAATATAAAAATACATTACTATGTCAATGTTGGAAGTGAGTAGAGATAACATAGATAGATGTTTTCTCAAAACGTTCTTTATTAACAATACCGAGCATTCCATTGTATTCGAATAAAATTTTGAGATCATACGATGCACAAATGTGGAACTTTACCGATCTTATGTCTAGATTATTAAAACAAGTAACTTTTTATAGCATTCGATATATTCTAGGTCGCTGCTAAGTTGCACTCCAAGTTAAGAAGTAAAAGTTGCAGTTTTAGTTGTTTTGTGACACAAATTTTTCTGGATGCCATTGTATTCAACCTTAGTTTCAACTTTAATTTTGAAAACTAGGGTTTTTGAAAAGAAAGATAAGTTGCGGCAAAAATAAACCTTATTTATTAGAAAACCCCTAATAGCTGCCTCCTCCTTTAGGTCATCGCCTCCCCCAATTTTTCGCTCGTGGGCTTCTGTGCCTAACGTCCCTATCATAAATTCCTCATCTCATGGTCCTCAACAACCGCTGCCCCCTGTTGAACCTAATCCAGTGATTTCTGAAACCCGTCCGGGCTTCACACCTCTCAGTTCCCACCAGCGCCTTGAATCACAGCCCGATCCTCTGATGAATGATGACGAGTTCATCCTAGTTAGATCGAAGAAATGGAAGCGCCATTCTAAATCAGTGCAAAAGCCGTTCACCCCAAAACCTGGCCCCTCCAATTTACAAAACCCAAATGATCTCTCATATGCAAATGTAAATGTGGTTCCAAACCTTGCTCAGAAGTCCAATTTCTCTATCTAGTCTGCTCATCATAGAAACAAATCGGTATCAAATAAATGACACTTTTCAACATCGACTAGTAGGGCTTGGAATAAAGTAGTCAAAGGGGATAATATTCCAGTATCTATTCCTTTAAATTTCTATCAACCTCGAGAATTTAATTCAATGAAATGTGCAAAAATGTCTAATGAAGTTGTTCAAGAAGCAAAAAACAGTGGGATAATACCATTGTGATATATGTAGTCGGTCCAAAACCATATTATCTATACTTTAAAGTCTACATTATTAGAGTATGGGAACCAGAAGCGGAATTCACTGAAAAGAATGTGCGGATTGTGCTATATGGAATTATACTATACTAGTGTGGAAATAAACTAATATACCATAGCAATGTGAATAAGTAAAATAAAATAAGCACACCAGGAATATAAAATATTTATACTGGTTAGAACTTCTCGTTCTACGTCTAGTCCCAGACTCCTTCTGGAATTTCAACTAAAACAACAACCCTCACTTAACCTAGAGGAACAGGTCTATACAATCCCTGAGCAGCCGAATAGGGACCTGAGCAACAGAACAGGATTTCACACCTCAGCAGCAGACGAGGACTTCACTTTGCCCGAGTAGTAGAACGGGACTTTTACAAAACAATATTTTTTGACACTATGTGTTCTTGAGTAACACATTTTTTCAATTATAGTACACCCTTCCTATAATCTTCTCCATTATGATATATATGTGAATGCGTGAAGAAGAAGGAAGTAAGAAAGTGAATTTGAATGACATTGAAAGCACAAGTGTATTAGAATCAAGAATTTTGAGAGTAGAATAATAATCAATTGAATTGTTAGAAAAACTTGATTCTAATATGTTTATATAGATAATAAATACTTGCAATTGTCCGTGAAGAGTTATCATCAAGAGTTATGATCATGTCTGTTGGATTCAGGATTGCAGCTTTTCACGAATGGAAGTGCCTTTTTCGAAAACTAGCCGTTGTAAATATTCAGACTTCTAAAATTAAAAATCCAGACTTCTAAAATGCAACGAAATCAAACCAGAATGTAAATAGGCTAAAAATTGCCAGATTCAGACATTTGAACTACCCAATTCAGACGTCTGAATATTGTATTCTATAATATTCATATTTCCAGAATCATACATCTGGATTGGATCATTCAGACGTCTGAATGTAACGTAAAAATGAGATTTTTCTTTTAAACCAAATATATGCATATGAAATGATAATGAGATGCATTGTATATCATATAGGAGAGATTTTAACATATTTTAACTTCTAGATAAGGACTCGAAACAACCTTATATATAAAATTATACATAGTCGAATCTTGTCATATATTAACCCCTGCAAAAACAAGTTAGTATATAAATGATTTTATAGTTGTCATAGTCAAAATATCGTATTTACGAAATACCGTAAACATGAAGTTTCAACATTCTCCTCCTTTTTGACGATGAAAATTATATAAAATTATAGTATACAACATGATCATATAGAAGCAAGAAATAAAAATACTCCCCCTTAATATAAACTCCCCCTGTCGATAGGAAATATTTCATAAATATATCTCCCCCTTTGACATCGACAAAAAGGAGAGTTAAAATATCATGCATATCATAGATGTAACAAAATATAAACAAGGATAGGAGAGCAAAGAACCAACAGAATCATCAAAAAATACATAGAGCCAACAAGTAGTAGCATACGTTTAAGTTACATACCAAAAGACATAACGGAAGTACCAAATAGGTTCATACAATAAAAATACTAGAAAAGTCTTGATTTAAAACAAACAGACCAAAAAGATTAGTTATGAAATATTGAAGTGAAAGATCCATACCACCACCATTTTAAAAGATGTACTAGGTTTATCATCACCTTCATCACCATCGTCGTCATCATCTTCATCATTGTTAGTGCCGGAGCTAGAAGACCATTGAAAGGGTGCGGGATTAAAGACCTCGGCAGAAGTGGAAGTGGAGCAACCAATACGTTCCCAAATCTTGTTTAGGAAGCCACGAATTGAATTAAACTTCCTATTGGTTTGCTTCTCGAATCTATCAATCTTGGTATTGAGCTTAGCCTGATTTTGAGAAATTGTAACCAAGGCTTGTTTGGGTGTTGATTCGAGAGTAAGCACTTCTATGTCATCATCAAAATGCTCGGGAGCTTGTGGAGCAATGTGTTGATGAGGTTGATGAGGTTGAGGTATATTTTGATCGCGGTTTGTGATCCATTCTTGGAAAGAAATAAAGTTAAGGTTTTGTGGACGCTTAGGCAAGTTCATTAGCCCTAAGGTTTTGGATCCTAACTCCTTTATAGGTGAAAATTCTGATTTCGAAAAAGTTACTCCATAATTTATAAGAATTTTCATTATATAAGCACCATAATGAAAAATTTTATAACGACGGCGACGATTAACATCCATAAACTCCTCAAAAATAACACGACCCCAATCTACAAATTGTCCTGAATAGATGGCATAAAGAGCTTGGAAGTTGCTTTTGTTGACAACTTCATAACTTTCGGTTCTCGGTAAGACGGAGCGAATTAAAGCTTGATAAAGAATACAGGCTTGTGGCCGGAGTTGGACAGAGGTAAGCCTATTGATATCATCAGAAAGAAATCTATGAGAGACTTCATCTCTATGATCCAAAGAGAGTGAAGCTTCAATATCATCCAAATCTGTTCCGGATGAAGGACATTGCAAAATATCTCCAAGACGAACTAAGGGAAGATAGATTTTAACACCACATACCCAAGTCCAAATACAGTCCTCTCTATTATGGGGATGATGATGGTCCAAGTTCATATTAGCATAGAATAATTTAACTAAAAGATGACTTATCTTAACATTATTTGCAAAGAAGGATAAGAGAGATTCTAACCCACTTGAGCGAGCAATTTGTTGAATTCTACAGGGTGCAAATTCGTCAAATTTTACAAAAGCTCCCGAGAAGAAACTAGATCTATCCATTTGAGAAGATCTTTTCTTAGCTTCATCATTCCATAGCCATTGACCTACATTCAGTGTAGATGAAGAGGTCGAAGCTCTTGGACGTTTTGATCTTGGAGGCATTGGAGAATTTTATGATAGAATTGTTTTTTTTTAAAATGGAGTTTTTGAGAATAGAGAGATGCTGGTTCGGATGAAGTAGGGTTTGAAGTAGTAGATGAAAGGTTTTAATGTGGTTGGTGGATGAAAAAATTTGAAAAACACCTTGAATTTTGAATCGACGGTTAGATTCAGACGTTTGGAATTTCAATTTCAGACATCTGAAATCAAAAATTGTAAAACAGAATTAAAACAGTGCATTTTGAGGCACTTTCATACATCCTAAAAAAGGGGTTCAGACGTTTGAATCTGAAGTAAAATAAACTTCGAGAACAATATTCAGACGTCTAGAATACATATTTCAGACATCTGAATTGTGTGTCAGAGCACATTTCAGAAAATATAACAATAATTTATTAAAATTTGAAAGATATATACAGAATATAACAATATTATTTTAATATTTGAATGATATACAATTATGATCATTAAAAAACAAACATGAATAAATGAAATTATTAGTCCGAATCACTTGGAGTCTTACACTCTTCCGGTTTAATCTTGGTTATCTCCGTGTATGGTCGCAATGGAGGCCAATAAGGTTGGCATTCCCAAGAGTTTGGAGAAACTGGAGGATGTTGTGGACTAGACTCCCATTGATTCGAAATTGAAGGTTGAACTACATCTTTCTTTGGAGAAGTACCGCAGAGTTTTAATGCCACTTGTTCAATGAAACTAAGTCGTTTGGCATTAACTTTCTATTCGTAATACATCTCTCATTGTAAATCCAATTGTTCTTTCTGGTAATGATGAATCTCGGCTATTTTTTCTTTTGTTGGTGGAGAATCGAAGAAAAGAAATCGTTAAGATTTCTTCTTTTCTGGAGTATAACCAGATGGTTCGTATGAAGGATGAGGTCTAGCCGATTCACATGGTGTTGGAGTAGCCAATACTTCTATAGAAGATTTAGAATATTACGAGGGTGAGTTTTCAGAGTCAGAATTGTTGTTGGAAGCCATGGAGAAAAGAAGAAAAATCATGTTGAATTCCATAGAAATAATTCTTTAATAAAAAAGAACAGAATTTTTGTACATAAAAGAAAGTAAAAAGTTCAAAAATAGATTTTTAGTTAAAAGAAATTGTGGCAGAAAAGATTTAAACAGTAATATGCACATATTTAAAGGCAAAGAAAATAAGAGGTTGAAAAATAAGCAGAAACATTTTTAAGAGATAAGAAAATGGAATGATTTTCATTTGTATACAAATGAAACTGGAAGTTAGTTTTAGTTATCTAAGATATAAGAGTTTTGAAGTGTAAAAAAATAAGCAGAAACATTAATATCTCATAAAAGATATTATAAATTTTTAAGAGAGACAATACCAAGCTCTCGTGTAAGTTTGATAAAAACATTTTCTAAAAGAGGTTTTGTAAAAATATCAGCCAACTGATTTTCAGAAGAAACAAAATCCAAATTTATTGTTCCTTTTTCAACATTATCACGAAGAAAATGATGACGAATGTCAATATATTTTGTTCATGAATGATTGACAGGATTTTTAGACAAGTTAGGACTAGAATTGTCACAATACATAGTTGAATTTTTTAAGTTTATATTGAAATCTCTAAGTGTTTGTTGCATATAGATTACTTGAGCACAAGCCAAAGCAGCAGAAATACATTCTGCTTCACATGTAGAGAGAGAAACACAGTTTTGTTTCTAACTAAACCAAGATACGAGTGATTTTCCAATAAAATGGCACGTACCACTTGTGCTTTTTCGATCTGTTCGAGAACCACCGAAATTAGCATCATTATATGGAACTAACTCGAATGGACATTCTTTAGGATAGAATAAAGCGAAATCCTTGGTGCTAGTGAGATAACGTAATATACGTTTCACGGTTCTTAAATGTGATTCCTTTGGGTTGGCTTGAAATCTAGCACACAAACAGACACTCATCATTATGTCAGGTCGACTTGCCATTAAATATAGTAATGATCCAATCATACTTCGGTATAATTTTTGGTCAATACTTTAGCCTTGTTCATCTTTTTCAAGATGTGTTGTTGTACTCATTGGAGTCGGTTTGGCAGAAGTATTTTCTATTCCGAATCGTTTGATTAAATTATTACAATATTTTTCTTGATTAATGAAAATGCCATTTTGAAGTTTTTTAAATTGTAAATCAAGAAGATATGTTAGTTCTCCCATGTGAGACATTTCAAATTCCTTGGTCATTATTGCTGAAAATTCCTGACATAACTTGTCACTGGTAGAACCAAAAATAATAACATCAACATAAATTTGAACTATTAAAATATCCCTTTTTGAATGTTTAATGAAAAGTATTTGATTAACTTTCCCTATTAGAAATCCTGAAGAAATTAGATAGGTCTTTAGACGATCATACCAAGCATGTGGTGCTTGTTTTAAACCATATAGAGCTTTCTTAAGTTTGTAAATATGATCAGGAAATTTTTCGTGAATAAATAAGAGAGGTTGTGCATGAACACATCAGAAATTTTAACAAGCATGAACACATCAGAAATTTTAACAAGCATGGCAGCAAAAAAATGTGCATAAAGGTGGATCTTAAAAAAGCCTATGATTCAGTTAACAGATATTTCATTCTACACATGATGAGAAGCATGGATTTTCCAGCTAAATGGGTAAAAATTATTCAAGAAATGATATGCACTCCTAGTTTTTCATTTTCTATTGAAGGAAATCATAAGGGATATTTTACTGGCAGCAATGGATTAAGATAAGGAGACCCATTATCCCCTTATCTTTTTACTTTATGCATGGAATATTTCACTTTGTTGATGGATGCAAAAGCTGCTAAAGGAAAAGTAGAATCAGTTATCAAAAACAATTCCAACATTACACATCTAATTTATGCAGATGACCTATTAATTTTCATTAATGCAACTGCAATTGGAGCAAAAGCTATTAAGAATTGTTTCAAGAAATTACAGAGAGTCACTGGCTTGGAAATGAATAATCTCAAGACTCAAGTGTTTTTCAACAAGTTTTGCAATAACAAGGATCAAGTTCTTAACATTCTGAATATTCAAGAAGGAGAATTACCTGTTAGATATCTTGGGTTACCCCTATCTGTGACATATATCAAACACTCAAATTGTAAACAACTGATTGACAGAGTGTTAAAAAAGATGCAAGGTTGGGAGTGCAAATTTCTCACAGTTCCAGGAAGAATTGAATTGATTAAGGCTGTAATTTATCCTATGGTCAGTTTTTGGATGTAGTGTTTTATGCTACCCAGCTTAACTATCCAAAAAATCAATCCATTATGCAAACAATTCATCTGGAAGGGTAAAAAGAGCAGTGTCCCATGGGAAACAGTAGCAAGTGTTAAATCTGAAGGTGGAATGGGGTTGAAAAAACTATCTGATATAAAAACCACTTTCTGCATAAAAAAAAATTGGGAGACTCTTAATAATTCAACATACAGTGCAAAGTGGCTAAATGAGAAATATGCCAACAATGAAACACTGTGGGAATCTAATTTTAATAACAATTTCTCATGCACTTGGAAAAAAATGCTATATCATAGAAGAGATGCACAAAAACTAATTGACAGAAGAATTGTGGATGGTAAATCTACAAGCTTATGGTTTACACCATGGATAAATGGTTCAACTTTATTAGAAAAACTGGGGCAAGAAACTTTATTATACTCAAGAGGTCATAATCACAAGGTAAATCAAATTATATCTGGGAATATCTGGAGGCCTGAGAACATCTCATACCTTGGTAATATAAGTGAGGTAATAAGGCAAGTACCCATTCATCATGACAAAGCAGAAGACTATTGGTTTTGCAAAAGCAGTAAAAATGGCATTTTTTCCTTCCATAATGTATGGAATAATCTAAGAATCAAACTTCAAGACATCAATAATCACAAAATCGTATGGAATAACATATCACTTCCAAAAATGAATGTATGTCTATACAGAGCCATTTTCAGCTTTCTACCTACAAAGGATAAATTAAAAAGGCAAGGAGTGACTGAAGATACTATTTGTGTTTTGTGCAAAAAAGAAGAGGAAACTTGCAATCATTTATTTTTTAACTGTTCCTTTTCTAAGCATGTGTGGTGTTGGATCTGAATTATGATGGGTGACCCTATAACACATAGAAATTTTGATACTCCTATCTCAGATGCTATTGCCTACATAAGTCATAATTTTGCAGCCAACAACATTAAGAAGGATATCATAATAGCTGCGCTAAGCTCCTCTATCTGGTTCATTTGGAAGAGCAGAAACTCTATAATCTTTAACAATGACAAGATAGACAAAATCACGGTTTGCAACACCATAAAAACCAATGTTCGTGACCTAATCATTAATAGATCCAAGTTTTTCAACCATAGTATGATTGATCCTGATGACATCCTAGTAAAATGGGAGATTTTACCTCTGCGAGCTGACCTTACCTTTCACCTCAACTCTAATTTCCCAAGCACAATATCATCCTCAAGATATATGATTGATAGAGAAGATGACGAAGCTGAGAGCTCTAGAATGTCCAGACGCACTGATAGTATCATCGCTATTGTTGAAAGAGAGGAAGACTTGCCTGGTAGAGAAAACGAGCCTCCATGAGAAGAGGAGCTTTGCAAATTTTCAGCAGTGTGTTTAGGGCTTTGGTTGAGGGTGTTTGGGCCATATACATGTCAATTTGTTTACTTGTGTACATAGTGTTTGTATTGTTTCATCATTATCAATAAAGTGTTTGACCTTTTTTCAAAAAAAAGAGAGAGAGGTTGTTCAACATACACATTTTCTTTTATATAACCATTCAGAAAAGCATTTTTAACGTCCATTTGATAAAGTTTGAAATTGTGAAAACATGTATAGGCCAATAAGATTCGTATTGCTTCTAGTCTTGCAACCAGAGCAAATATTTCTTCATAGTCAATTCCTTCTTCTTGATTGTATCATGTGCAACTAACCTTGCTTTATTTATGGTAATGTTGCCTTATTCATCTGCTTTGTTCTTGTAGACCCATTTCATTCCAATAACAGTTTGATCACTTGGTCTAGGAACTAATTCTCAAACTTCATTTCGTTCAAGTTGATTTAGCTCTTCTTGCATTGCAATGATCCAATAATCGTCTGTGGAAGCTTCTTTGGGATTCTTTGGTTCGATATTGGAAAGGAATGCTACGTGGCCCATTTGATTTAGTTGACTTCTAGTTCGTATATTTGAATTAATTTCTCCGATAATATTTTGAACGGGATGATCCCGTAATATTTTTGGTGGAGATCTTAATTCATTATTATTAATGTTTTCATTATTTTCAAGGTTTGTAGTTTCCGTATTTGTGATGTTATTCGGAAAATCTTCATCATCTTTTATACTTGGCTTTTGTTGAAAATTTTCATCAAAAGATACATGTAAAGTTTCTTCAACAGTATTTAATTTCTTATTAAATATCCGATAAGCTTTGCTACGATCTGAATATCCTAGAAAGATTCCTTCTTCGGATTTCGCATCGAACTTTACAAGCTGATCTTTGGTATTTAATATAAAATATTTTGAACCAAAAACTTTGAAATAAGAAATCTTTGGTTTTCTTCCAGTAAAAAGTTCATAAGAGGTGTTTCTCATGAGAGGTCGAATAGAAACACGATTCAAAACATAACAAGCAGTTGCAATAGCTTTTGCCCAAAAATGTTTTGGAAGAGTACTTCCATTTAATAAAGTTCTTGCACATTCTTGTAAAGTTCCGTTTTTACGTTCTATAACTCCATTTTGTTGTGGAGTTCTAGGGAACGAAAAATTATGAAAAATTCCTTTATTTTTAAAAAATGGTCAAAAACTTCGTTTTCAAATTCTCGTCCATGATCACTTCTTATGTTCTTTATTTTCAAACCTTTTAAATTTTGGATTCGTTTGACAAAAACTTTAAAATGCTCAAACGTATCACTTTTATTTTTCATAAAAATGGTCCAAGTATATCTAGAAAAGCCATCTACTATTACAAACACATATCTATTATGGTTTAAGGATTGAACTTGGGTTGGCCCAAATAAATCCATGTGTAGTAATTCAAGTGGTTGTAATGTAGAAATAACTTTCTTAGATTTAAAAGATGATTTGGTTAATTTCTCTAATTGACATGCATCACAAATATGATTGACTTTGAAGTTCATTTTTGGTAAACCTCTGACTAAATCATTTTTAGAAAGCTTGTTTATAGTTTTGAAGTTGATATGATAAAATCTTTTGTACCATAGCCAAGGATCATTTTCATTAGCTATTAAACACATATCTGAATTGTGATTGATTTTCATATTCAAAATATAGATATTTCTGTCTCTATTTCCTTAAAATATAAGATTTTGATTTTTATCAAAAATGCTACACTTATCTTCAGAAAAAGAGATTTTGAATCCTTTGTCACATAACTGGCTGATACTTAAAAGATTGTGTTTTAAATTTTTGACTAATAAAACATTGGTAATAAGAGGTAAATTAGATGTACCGACATTGATGATGTCGCCTTTTCCGATGATATATCCTTTGGAATTGTCTCCAAAGGTAACAGAGCCTCCATTAGAGTAAGTAATGTTTGATAGCATATTTTTGTCTCTAGTCATATGTTTTGAGCAACCGTTATCTAGTATCCATTTTCCTCTTTTGTTTGGTGGTACCTGCAAAAAAAAAAGTGAAGATATTGGTACCCACATTTTATTAGGGTCCTAAGACTTAGATCTTATGAAACCAAACCCAAGAAGGGTTCAGTATTCCCTCTATAAATATAGTTTTTATTTTTATGCACAGATTCAAAAAAGGAATTTATATATCTCTTCCTAATAAAACTATTGTTTGTTTTAGGAATCCATATCTTTATGGTTTTTAAGTTGGTTTTCCTTTTTGAATGTTCCATGTAAGGTATAGTTTTAGAAACATTTCTCCTTTTATTTTCCTTTGTAGGTGGAGCTCGTGATTTTTTAACATAACCTAATCCATTTTTATTAGATGTCGGTTGAGAACTTTCAATAATCTTAGACAAGTTTTCTTTACCTTTATTGAAATTTGAAACATTCTTGGCGATATTGTCTAGCTTAGTTCTAAGACTGGTGTTCTTTAACTCTATCATTTTGATTTTTATTTTAAGCTCATGATTTTCAGAGGCTAGAGTATTATTCTTAACTTTCTAAGTTTCTATTTCTTGACTTAATAGAGCGAATTGAGAATTATCAAAAGATGATTCTTGAATTTTCTCAAGTTCTTCTTCTAATATTTTATTTTCATCTTTCAACATATCTCTTTCAAATTCTGCTCTATTTTGATTTTCTAAAGCTTCTTTATATTTTCTTTTGAGATTTTTTAAAGTGTCAAGAAGTTCAGAATTAATTTCAATCATATCATCAAAAGTTAGATCACTAACCTCATTCTCCTTTGCCATAAAGCATACATTTTCTTTCTCTTTCTCACTGTCACTGCTACTATCAGAAGATGAAGAATCTGATTCATCCCATGTAACTGAGAAAGCCCTTTTCTTGAATTTTTCCTTCTTATTTTTTTTGTTGTATAATTTTTTATGATCTGGACAATCTTTCTGAATGTGACCCTTCTTATGGCAGTTATAACATTCTAATACAGAAGTTGACGGCTTGTTGAAAACCATTTGTTATTATTCTTGTTCCCTTTTCTGTATTTCAAAAACTTTTTAAACTTTTTGGCTATAAAAGCTAAGTCTTCTTCATCTGAGTCTGATTCTTCTTCCTTTTCAGCATGGAAAGCCACATTCTTTTTGTCTTGATCCTATACTCTTTTAGCCTGCATATTAACTTCATAGGACATTAAATTTTCTATTAACTCTTCTGGTTTCATGGTGGAAAGATCATTGGCTTCTTCAATAGCTAAGACCTTTCTTTCCTAATCATCAGTTAAAGAGTTTAATAGTTTTGAGACAATATCAAAATCCGTAAATGTTTGTCCTAGTCCTAGTAAAGAGTGATGTATATCTTGAAATCTGGAGTACATATCATTTATGGACTCATCCTGCTTCATTCTGAAATTTTGAAATTGACTTTTGAGCATGGATATTTTGCTTTGCTTGACTTTGTTAGTGCCTTCATGTGTGACTTTAAGAGTTCTCCAAATTTCATAAGCAGTTGTGCACATACTAACTCTATTAAATTCATTTCTATCTAAGGCACAAAATAGCATGTTCACGGCTTTAGCATTAGCAGAGGCTTCTGTCTTTTGAGCAGTATTCCATTCTGCATAAGTAGTAGTGGGTGTAGTGTATTCTGTTTGTGTAACATTCCATGAATCAAAACTATTTGCTTGCAAATAAATATGAATTTGTGTAGCCCAATAGTTGTAACTTATGCCATTGAATGGTGGAGGTCGAGCAGTAGATTGACCTTCAATAAAACTGGTGTTAGTGTTAGTGCTGGTGCTATTTTCCATATTACAAAGTATCAGATAACTTTGTAACGGTTATAAGATGCCTTGCTCTGATACCAAATGAAAATACAGCACGGACTGTGCTATATGGAATTATACTATACTAGTGCGGAAATAAACTAAGATACTACAGCAATGTGAATAAGTAAAATAAAACAAGCACACCAGGAATATTTATACTGGTTAGAACTTCCCGTTCTACGTCTAGTCCCAGACTCCTTCTGGAATTTCAACTAAAACAACAACTCTCACTTAACCCGGAGGAACGGGTCTGTACAACCCCTGAGAAGCCGAATTGGGACCCGAGCAACAGAACATGATTTCACACCTCAGCAGCAGACGAGGACTTCACTTTGCCCGAGCAGCAGAATAGGACTTTTACAAAACAATATTTTTTGACACTATGTGTTTTTGAGTAACACGAATTTGTCAATTATAGTACACCCTTCCTATAATCTTCTCCTTTATGATATATATGTGAATGCGTGAAGAAGAAGGAAGTAGGAAAGTGAATTTGAATGATGTTGAAAGCACAAGTGTATTAGAATCAAGAATTTTAAGAGTAGAATAATAATCAATCGAATTGTTGTTAGAAAAACTTGATTCTAATGAGTTTATGTAGATAATAAATAGTTGCAGTTGTTCGTGAAGAGTTATCATCAAGAGTTATGGTCATATCTGTTGGATTAAGGATTGCAACTTTTCACGAATGGAAGTGCCTTTTCAGAAAACTAGCCGTTGTAAATATTCAGACTTCTGAAATCAAAAATTCAGACTTTTGAAATGCAACGAAATCAAACCAGAATGTAAATAGGCAAAAAATTGCCAGATTCAGACGTCTGAACTATCCAATTCAGACGTCTGAATATTGTATTCTACAATATTCATATTCCCAGAATCAGACGTCTGGATTGGATCATTCAGACGTCTGAATGTAACATAAAAATGTGATTTTTCTTTTAAACCAAATATACGCATATGAAATGATAATGAGATGCAGTATACATCATATAAGAGAGATTTTAACATATTTTAACTTCTAGATAAGGACTCGAAACAACCTTATATATAAAATTATACATAGTCGAATCTTGTCATAGATTAACCCCTACAAAAACAAGTTAGTATATAAATGATTGTATAGTTATCATAGTCAAAATATCGTATTTATGAAATATCGTAAACACGAAGTTTCAACATTCACTATTTTCTCTAAGAGAATGGATTTTATGTTATTAAATTTAATAGCAAAAGAGAATGTGATAGAATTTTGGAAGGTGGTCCCTATTTCTATAATAAGAAATTGATGATGATGAAGAGATGGTCTCATGGAATGCAACCTAACACGGAACTCCTAAATTCTATTCCGATCTAGGTTCGTTTCCTTAATTTACCGCTTGATTACTGGACGAAAGAGGGAATAAGTCGCATTGAATCGGTTCTTGGCACACCCATAAAGTTGGATAAATCCACTGAAGGTATTATAAAAATAGCATATGCTAGAGTTCTTATCGAAATTAATAGCTCCTATAAATTTCCAAACAAAATCACTATTATCTCAAAAAAAGGTGAAATGATTTGGCAAGAAATTACTTAAGAATGGAAACCTATCACTTGCTCTAATTGTACTAGTTTTGGTCACCCCGAAATACACTGTTAGTTCACCAAAGAACGGAGACTGAAAGTCACCCAACAACATCAATCAAGTGACAATAATGATATGCTTGTAGATGAAAATGATAAACAAAAGGATCAGATAAATGAACCGTTGTTCAATCCAGTGAATCCAACCTCTCAAACGCAAGTACCTTATCAAGATCAGTTATTTCCAGACAACTATAGACAGAACATTAGCAAGAGTAGCAGCATGGAAAATATTACATTGAGAAAAATCAGAATGTCTGGTCGGCATTAAAAACAACAACTGTCAATATAGTTACAAATAGTTTAACGCTGGATAGTATATCGGATATGGATTCTCAAATTGCTGACAACTCAAACCCAAAGATCGACACCAAGGTTGAGGAGCAGTTTAAACTACAAAAAGAAATAGTGACCAGTAGTGAAGCTGGAGACCAATGCGCTGACTCTCTTCATACCTCCAGACTGAGAACCATCAGAAATGTAAGAACTGAGGAAGAACCGTTCGAATTCATAGCCTCAAATGCTAACGATGTTATTGACAACCCTGCATGGAATATTCTAGTTAATCAAATAAAAAGAAAAAACATAAAGACGAAAAAACACAAGACATTGGAGGCTGCTACTACCCCAGTAAACAATACAGTTCTGATATTAATTAATAGATGGAGTTCCTTTTTTGGAACATCTGGGGTATGAATGTCCCTTACAAACAATTAGAAATTCTGCATATTTTAAGTAATAAACATTTATCGCTCTGCGGTTTTCTTGAAAATAAATTGTTGACTGATAATATTGAGAAATTCGTGAACGAAATTAATAATAAGTGGAAGCATGCTCATAATAGTTCCAATGGCAATAAGAGTAGAATCTTCATTTTATGGGACTCATCTCAATGGTCTAATATTATTCTACATTCTAGCGACCAATACATTTCATGTATTCTGCACAATGCTAATGGTTTAAGTATTCTATGCTCGACTGTCTATGCATCCAATGAAGAGATGAAGCGCATCGATTTGTGGAATTATATTGTTGAGCAGCCGAAAAGTTTTAACCTCCGGTGGATAGTGGTAGGTGATTTTAATTCTATTTTATTGACTTATGATAGAATAAATAATGGTATATATAATTCTATTGGTGATCAACACTTTATGGACTATATATCTTCTTCTAATCTCATGGAATCGGATTTACTGATAATTTTTTCACATGGCGAGGAGGTCTAAAATTTTCTATTCATAGTAAGATAGATAGAGTGTTTGTTAATACTTTATAGATGAACAAATTTTCACAGTTTGGTGTTCATTTTGGAAATCACTCCATAAGTGACCATTCTACAATTAATATCAAATTGATTTTGTAAAATCAAATGGAAAGTAGAGTACCATTTAGATACATCAACTCCTGGCATATGCAATTTGGATACCATAACTCTGTACAAAAAGTCCTGACTAGAGTTTTCCATGGAAATCCCCTTCATGTCCTACTGCGTAGGCTGAAAACAGTAAAAGCCGCAAAGAAGACTTGGAGGAAAAAAAAGTAACATCTATAAAGTGATTTCTCAATATAAAGAAGAGGCAAATCAAATATATAACTAGTTAATTACTGATTCATTAAATGAAGATTTGATAACACAATACTCTTACAAAAATGACCAGATTCAATCTCTTGTGAGAAAAATTGCAGACGAGAATGATCAGCAGATGAAATTAAATTGGTTGACCAAAGGTGATAGGCCTACTAACTATTTCTATAATTGGGTCAGTGTTTCTAAGCCTACTCGGAAAAATAATTTTATTCTTCAATCTGATTGTCTACTAATGCGGTTAATTATTTCTCGGATCTGTTCTTTTCATCATGGACCACAAGTAAATTCCCAGGCATCACTTGTAAGAAAATCCTCTACGTTAATGCTAGAAATAATTTATGCAAGCCTTTCCAGTTAGAGGAAATTAAAGAAGCCATACACCAAATTAATGATAACAGTACCCCGGGCCCTGATGGAATTAATTCTAAGTTCTTTAAAATTTATTGGGAAGACATGAAGAATGATCTTTTGATTGCTATGAATGGCATTCTTTTTTTGGGTAAAATTATTAAAGAAATTAATCACACTTTTATTTGCCTTATCCCAAAAAAGCCCGAGCCACTGACTTGCCTGATTTCGGGCCTATATCTCTCTGTAATGTCATTTATAAGATTTTAGCAAATCTTCTCTTTAATCGACTATAACCCTATATGAACGACCTTATTTCTTATAATAAGAATGCTTTCATTCTAGGGAGAATCATTACAGAAAATTCATTACTTGCTCATGAAATGGTCAAAGGATTTAATAGGAAAAAATCTAACAGTTTTTGCCTGAAAATTGACCGGTATAAGGCCTATGATAAAATTAGTAGAGAATTTAGTCATCATGTGCTGATTACCATGGGGTTCCTTATATCTTTTGCTAATCTCATTTATGAATGCATATCTACTCATACCTTTTCGGTATTAATTGATGGATCACCATTTTCTTTATTGAGAGTTCAAGAGGATTAAGACAAGGAGACCCTCTCCCGCCGTACTTATTCTCAATTGCAATGGAGTTTCTTACTCTCAATTTGGATATGGAGAGAGGTAATTTCACTGCTATCAACATTGAGCCTATGATAACACACTTGTTATATGCGGATGATATTTTAATTATGGCCAAAGCTACGAGTAATAATGCTTTAACCATAAGAAACATATTTCAGACCTTGAATTCATTGGTTGGCCTTGGCTTAAATGAAAACATGTCTACTTTATTTTTTAGCAAAGGTGCTATTAACAAACAACTTATTGCGGATATTTTAAATATCCAAATAGGAAATCTCTCGGTGATTTATTTGGGTATTCCTCTTTCTAATAATATTCTAAAATCAAGAGATTTTTGGTACCTTATTAACAAAATAAACAAAAAAATCAGCCATTTGAAAAGAAAATTATTGAACATAAGTGGGAGAATAAAATTAGTAAAATAGTTATTCATCTGATGATTCAATTTAGGGCTCAATTCACATAGTTCCCTATGGCAGTGATTAATAGAATTAATTCAACATGTGCCTACTTCATTTGGAAATCCAAATCACATAAACTGTGTTGGGAAGATGTATATAAAACTAAAAGTGGCGGAGGTCTTGGAATTAGAAAAATTGAAGAAACTACTAAAGCCATGGAAATTAAATTGGTATGGAACTTCATCCAAGGTGAGTCTTTGTGGTCTAAATGGATGCGCAATAAATACTGTAAAGACAACAATTTCTGGACTGCAAACACAAATAATAATGTCTCACATACATGGAAAATGCTACTCACAACAAGGTAATGGTGCAAAGGTGCTATTGACAGAAAGATTGCTAATGGTGAAAATACTAATGTATGGCAAGACCCATGGATTAATGGGTACTCTTTGGTTGACAAATTTGGGTGGAACTTAATGTATATCAATGGTGGTACGAACAAATTGGTCTCTGATCTTATATCAAACAATAATTGGAAGAATCATCATTCATGTGTACCTACTTAAATTCTCACTACTGTGCATTATATCAAAATTCACAATCAGATGCTTAAGGATTCATGGTTTAGGATCCCAAACAACTCTGATCATTTTAGTTTTTGTTCGACTTGGAACCTTATTAGAAATAAATGTACAGAATATAATTGGATTAGTGCTATTTGGGACCCCAGTTATGCCCCTAAAATGTCAACATGCTCACTTCTGGCCAAACTCAACAAATTGAGCGCAAAAGATAACATTAGCAGATGGAACAGCAATATAGACCATTCGTGTATGTTGTGCTCTAATCAAATCGAAGACAGAGACCACTTATTCTTTAATTTCTCCTACTCTAAGCAAGTGCTCGAAGTTATCACACAGAAGCTTAAAATCAGACATAACAATGATACGGACTTTAACTAAATTCTTGATATATTTTGTAAAAATAAGATAGATAACCCGATATTTAAACACCTGATGAACATTGCCTTTAACATACTTGTATGGCATATATGGTGTGAGAGAAATTCAAGGGTATTCAAAGGCATTGAAATGCCAACTAAAGTCAGAATTGCACTCATTACTTAAGATTGCAGGAGCTCAATTAATAGAAAACTGAATGCAAACAAATTAAGTTTAGATCTTAAACTTATCTTAGAAAACTTGGGAATTGTGATGGATTAAAACTTCGAATTCTATCCACCGTGAGTCTTTTCTGATTTATGGGGTTGTAGCTGGGAAATTTGTGCCTTTATCCATGAAGTTCAAGTCTCTTGTCTGCCATTCTCTCTATTTTGTGATAAATTTTCCAGATCTGGTGTTTGGTAAAGTTTCGAAGGAAGTTTTCTTTCTTGAAGAAGTCTGCAAAGAGATTATTTTTCTTTGGTTCATTTTTGTAGTTTGTTTGCCCATTGTAGAACACGTGTCACATCCGGTATCAACTTTCTTTTGATTTTATTTTGGTCCTTTTGTATTGTTTATCTATAGTTTATAGCCTCAAGTTATCGTACAGATGGTTTTGAGTGCATCATCATTTGTTATATTCCTCCATCTATTTGATAACTTGGATTTTGGCTATATTCTATTATATTGTTAATATATTATTATGTACTCTTTTTCCTTACAATGTACCATTTAAGATAGGGGATTGCAAGATTTTAACGAGACATATTATGAAAGTATATAAGTTTTCTATTTGTTAATAAAGTGCCTTCTTCCAAAAAAAAGATAAGTTGCGGTGAAAGTAAAATGACTTCAGATTATTTGAAAAGAAGACTCAAGTAGGTTAAAATTCAATTAAAAACATGCGGCTAAGAGATGACCTCGAGCTAACTAAGGGATGAACTCAAGTCGGTTAAAAGGAAGGTTTAGGTACAAATTAAGGTTTTAGCTTGATTATGTTGACTTTGGGTGGGGTAGATCAAGAATTCGAATGAAAAGACCAATGTCATTGTACATGTCATCATGTATGCTTCAAGCGGTCGAGATGTAGCATGAAGTATTTTATTTTTTATTTAGCAACTATAAATATTTTTCTCTTAAATATTTTATTAAAATTAGCTCATCGATTATTAATACCGCTCAGCGAAAAATATCACAAGTGTTATTTCCATAGCACTTACGTTCGAATCTGATTGATAGTAAAAACAATTTTTTTATTTTGATATCTTTTTCCAATACAAAATTTATGTAAATTTTTTTATTTTATCATCAATATATTTAAGTTGATTTAATTTTAGCTACCAGTTGACTAAATATTGTTCAGCCAATTAGTTAGAGCTTATTAATCAACTGAAAATAAACTTTAATCTAGAGATTGTACATTTTAAACAAAGGAGTTTGTCTAAAAAAATTAAACAGAGGAAAATATTATCTCTTAAATTAGCCCATCGATTTTGTGTTCTATCAACTAACCTTAAACACCTCACTCCATTTTTATTTTATTAATGCAAAAAGGAGGCATTTTGTTGGAAATATTTATACACAATATTTTTATTTGAGATATTTTAAAAAAATTTGTATATTAAAAGTATATTACAGTTATTAGTTTAATTCATTTAATAAGAAAATGGATACTTCTTTTCTTAATTTTAGAAATGCATTTTGACATAAAAAAATTGTAAAAATATCAACAATCTAATTTTGGATAAAAAACTCCAAAGTGATTGTTTCATTTCTAACACAATCCTGTAAAAATGACACTATAAACTATGTTTTATTGTCGGAAAGGTTCATTTCACCAAGATCTTGTAGAGTTTGTTGCATATATACAACTTGAGCACAAGACAACATAGTTAGAATATATTTAGCTTCAGATATATATAAAGATACAAAGCTTTTTTTTTACTAAACCATGATACTGAATGTTGGGTTTAAAATAACTTGTGGTCCTTGTGCTTTTCGTATTCATTTTGCAGCCATCAATAGAATTCCTTATGCCAAACACATAGGTTGACTTTTTAATTGCACACCAGATAGTGGTTTGTCCACTATTGACAACTTGGCCTATTTTGACTTGAGAAGTATATAAAAGCTTCACGATTTCATACATTTTTGAGATTCCCTATGAGATCCTAAAGGGGACTCTCATATCGTCTGCATAATTCTAAAAGAGCCGAAATTAAGTTAACTGGGAATTCATCGCTTTAGTTTTGAGACACCAGTTTCGGATAAGTATGGTTTATCCGAACCACTTCAACCTAAAAAATGCTTCGTGTTTTGAATCATTGTAAATAATGCCACAAGTTGTACTACCTATCCTGAGGGTGATTCCAAATTGGAAGGTAGTAAGGTTAGTATAATTGTTTGATCCCGGAACAACTTGTATGGATGAGTGCTAGCATTGTGATTATTTCCTAGAGGGTAGTTTTAGTATTCTAAGATAGGTTTGGTAAAATTTCAACCAATGCCTCGAGCCTCATACCCAGGAATGAGTAAATCAAGGGATATAGCACAAACTTATGTGGTCCACTACCATCAGGGTATGATCATCCCTTATCTAAATTGGTATTTCTTTGAATGTATGCTTCGGACCTACTATGGTTGTTGATCGCAATTGAGGGTTGATTATATTTAGTGCTATCTAGTAAGGGGTTGGCCGGTCTTGCCATGTAGGAGGTCAATGTAAGGCCCTTGATACATTTTCTTTAGAGAAGTACTATGATAGACGGTACCCATTAGAGTGACGACCCGCAAATCCGTACCCTTTGAATCGACAATAAACCACATATGTCCGACCCAAAAAGCACAGACTGACGGAAAGTCATGAGAAAGAAAAGAAGAGAGAAGAAGAGAAGAAAAGAGAAAACAAAATAGAATAATACAGAATCTCACATCGCAGCAGAATAACATATAATATCATATCAATGATCTTTACAAAACAAAAACTGTATATGCATACATCATCTGAGTTCAACAATTCATCACTAATTATCAGCCTGGACAGTTATAATAACCTATCCTTACAAATGCTGAAAATATACAACAATAAAGCACAAAGCGGATAATAAACAAATATGTGTATACGAAAATGAAGATCTCCAGCTTGCCTACTGAAACTCCAAAAGCACCAAATCTGAACCTGTAAATATACTTGGTCTGATCTGAGCATTGAAAGAAAAGAACGCCTGGATCAGTCTGGTAAACTAGCGTGAGAAAACATACTCAACTGAATTTATTAAATTACCAAAAAATTTCCTTTCAAAACAAAAGTATCTCGTAAGACATGCCCACACATAAACACGGATATGTTTTTACCTTACGATAAACAAAACATTTCATATCAAATCATCTTATATTATACTAGTGTCTAGTATACATATAATATTAACCATAGCCGAGATGGTTACCCATATAGCATTTCGGGGCTATTCATTACGCTAATACAAACAAAACCGCAAGCTCGTAGTGGAGTTTGGATTTCCATACAATAACCAGGTGAAGGGACTATCTTCTGATGGGTACACCTTTAGATGGATGTCCCGAGGCACAAAACATTTTCCCTCTACCAACACAAGACCGGCCTACCTCTGTAACTAGGTAGTACTGAATATGTCATCCCCCGGTCATTACCGACCTTTTTCGAGGGCCCTAACTTACAAACCACATTAATTTACATCCCGAACGTCATAATGGGAAGAAATATATCTAGAAGAGGATGATCATATCCTAATTGGGAATGACCCACTTAGCTCTGCTGCATCTAACCTTGTTTCGGTCATTTCCGATTGATGAGGCCTAAGGTAACAATTACCTTTCACATATCACATATCACGTCACTTTGAATGCCACATTACCATTTTCGTTAACTACTAATTGCCATCCACAAAAATATAACCCTTGAGCTCGTATGTCTCAAGGAGGATGTTAAGCTAAGGGAAGTTGCCTTCTCCGCTGCCACTAATGTACGTTTGTAAAAACCAATGTATGTAATCTTAGAAATGCAGTGTTAGACACTCATCCATACAAGTTGTACAGGAACAGGACAAACCGAAGGTACTTTCGTACCACATACTGTCCGAATATCCTATGATTAGTAGCGACGGCCTTTGCATTGGATATTTTATAACGAAGAGACTACTGCTACTGGATGTATATTGGTATTTCAACCCCAAATGATCAACAAGTAGTCCTTCACTATGAAAATCCTAATATCAGTATCATCACAACCTGCACAATCGAACGCATATACATTGGTCTAAAGTGGTTTTTTGATAAACCGATCCTGGTCCCTTCGCACCAACAACGCAAAAGCGTTTTTGAACCTCACATAGAAAGTAAGTATCATAGACTTATCACATCTCCAACTTTCAACTAGCTATCCTTCGGCCACGAAGGAAGCTCGACGGATTGGAGTAATACCCTACACTGCATGAATCAACATCCTTAACACAAATGATAATCAAGCCTACGTAGATGGCTAATTACTAAGTGTACGACTAAATAGTTCCCGCATCAAGTTGAGGAACTAAAATGGCCAAATTTGATAGTCGGTTATTCAACTATCAAAGCAACAAACAAATATCTAGTACCATAAGTAATCACTAGGCCCTTTTAATTAATCTTTTGTTAATTAAATCACTTTCAAAATATTCACTTCAAATTATCTTTAAAAAGATATATTCTCAAAACCATTTCAATATTTCACAATTGGAAAACATTTCCATATATTTATTTAATAGTAAGTAATTCACAATTCTCTTTATTTTCAACACTTAGAAAATATTACATATACTTAAATCATGATTAAGTATATATTTTATTCTTTAAGGAAGACACTCTCTTAAATATATTTATTTGAGTCAAAATGAATGTTACGTAAAACATTGTTACGACAACCCAAAATCACTAGTATAGGAATTTGAAAATTAGATAGATATATAAATCCCATATACTATATAAAACATCTCCTTTCGAAAATCATTTACAATAACAACAGTGTTATATACCATGCTTTCCTTGCTTCTCAAAAACGTCTATTTAAATAATGAATGTTGAAATCTATGTATTCGATACTTGAAACATTTTAAAACATCTTCAAATCATTTAACTTCATTTAAAATATCACTTTTCAAAACCTGTCTTTTAATATAAAGGATTATTCACTGTCCAAAATCATGAATATAATTCGCTTACCAAATTCATTATTATTGCACATTTAATTTAAAGGATTATCCACTGTCCAAAATCGTGAATATATTTCCTTTAATAAACTTTCATAATAACTTATCAAATTCAATTGATTTTGGATTTATAAAACAATGTTTATAAATCACATTTCTATTTTTATAATAAAATCCAATTATTAACTAAACTCATTTATCTCGTTTATATACCAAAATCCAATTATAAGTTAATTTACCTATAAATCTCTCATTTACAAATTCATTCTTTTTAAAACTTCATAAATTATAAATCTTATTTACGTATAAGATCCATTTATAACTTCATTTTAAACACTTATAAAACTTCTTTATAATTCCATTATTTTGATTTATAAAAATTCAATTTTATAAATCTTATATATATAAACCGTTTTTAATAAATCCAAAATCTCAGTTTAAACTATTTTACAAAATAGTTAACTCCACATTTCAAAATCGCATTTTGTTATATTTTACCAAATCATAATTTTTATAACATAAAAATTATAACTTTTTATTTATTTAAATAAATCCATTCCTTAACAATTCAAAAATATATAGTTTCAAAATCACTTTGAAATCATTTTAAATTGAAATCATCATGTTAACATTTTCAAAATTCCAAAATATGGCCCAATGCTGTAATAGCACTAAATAAGGTGATTCACATCAATCATATCACTGGCATCCAAAACATCATATATCATATGATAATAGCATATATAACAAAATCTGTACATAAAATCAACACTGGTGAGGAATCCAGTTGGATCCCCCTAACCTGTCACCTGCAACACATATACATGTGGTAAAATATGTACAATGTCCGCTTTAAGGCATATGTGCATACAAAAGGTCATCCGCTCATACACAGGAACGTATAGGGTCTCATCTGCTCCAATAGACAGGAATATATCCAAATACCAATCAATATATATATATATATATATATATATATTATATCACCCAAACAATCATTAATCATCATAAATAAAGTTTATTCTCGCTTATATAAAAATATCAGCGAGACAGAAAGAGTGAGCTGTACTCACTTTGGTTCCACTAGCCGTTGCATCTTTTTATTCCGAATAAAATTAAACAGGCGTTTAATTTTACCCAAAATTTTCACTAGCTCCAATCAACTCCCAACCAGCTCTAAAATGTAGTGCTCATTAATATGAACCCAACGCAACTTGTTTCGTCAATTTTCGACCTTGTATGAAGAAGTTATGCTATTTTAAAGTTTACACGAATTATAAACAATAAAATTTACAATTTTTATTAAATGTATGACAATCAGGGACGTTCGATCTCACTTGATCAAATCTGGACAGCCCTTGCCCTTCTTCTTCATCGTTCACCTTCGAACCATACAACTCATAGCCGCCATCGTTCAATCGATAACCCTACCTCTCATCGACAACCGGAACATGATCAACTATCACCGTTTGAAGCGCCTCACTCACTTCCTCCTTTGGTCAGAGACACGGCGAGCTTGGTCGCCTCCTCCTTCATGAATTTTCATCGAAATGTGACGACTTTGAATGAAATTTTTTGCCAACCACTTCACCATTTCCAATCACGACTATTGGATTGATAGATCTCACCTAGCTCTTCAATTTCCCAATAGAAAGTTTTTCATAGTTGTGAATGGATTGAGAGATTTTAAGGGAGAAAGAATCAAAGATTCTTGGCCGTTCGAAATATAAGTGGCTGTGAAGAAAATCCTAGGGTTTGAGCAATTTTGTGAAATGTTGTGGCCTTATATAGAAAATTTTACAACACTATTCATCCGAAATTTTTTCGAACTCCAATTGAAGGGTGCCATCTGGCGTTTATAATGTTTACCCCTACTTCGAACATAATGGATTATATATCGGGTCCCAATTCGATCGTATTTGGAAGATAGGTTTTCGAATCGACTTATTTAAATTAAAATTTACTTAAATAAATTTCTATGCGTTTCAGCTTCATACGACCAAACCATAAGTCCGATTGACACAAAATTTAAAATCCTACAATAATATAAAATAATGGATCCAATAGAACCGGTTTCATCAAAATCTTAGACTGTATCAAAAATGACTATTTTTACACGTTAATTTAAATATTAAATTTCTATAAATTAACTTTTAATTCAATTTCACAAGTTCTCTAACATCATTCTAATTCAATTAGAATTTAATTCAATTTTATAAATCATTTTTATTCATAATAAATGCAAATTCAAATATTTCCATAATTTCAAATATTAAATTAACAATTTAATTATCCAATTACATCACTGTATTTGAAATATAAGTTATTCAACTTATAAAATTAACTTGTGAATATTTAAAATCAATTAAATATCCCAATTTCAAATGGCTGAAATTATGGGTGGTAACAAGTAGCTTTATCATTGATGGAATCCATTTTCCAATACATGCTTTACGGAATTAGTTGTGCCAATACTGAAACGCGAGATGCAAGCATTTCAGCTATGTTATATTTATTTTCAGACCTAGGTATTAATAATAATATCTTGGATTTTAAGTATAAATGTTTTGGTTATCATAAGGTTAAAATCCGTCCGTTTTTATGTGTGGCATGGTATTAAGAGATACCTTTGTTTTTTCTAAAAGCATATGTTTTGAGTTTACTCATACTAGACCATATCTAACCCGGGTTTTTCTTCTTCTTTTTTCTCTTAAATTCTTGAGTACTCTAATTTTTGAGTAGCCAAGAACTGCAAGTTCTTACAGGTGCAATTAAAAGGAGATTGAAGTAGGAGGCTTCATCCCTATCTCTAGTTATCTATTTTACTTCCGCTTTCGTCGCTGTATGTAGTTATGTATCACTATTGTGGGGGTAGGTTGTTATAACTGTCCCTAGTTGAAGTTAGTACTTATTGTAACTTTGGTGTTTCATTTTAGGAGTGACTGTATAACTATCTTGTTCTATTATATATGATTTCCTTGCATTGTGAGATTCTATTTTTCTTTCTTCTTGTTTTATTCTTTTCTTTTCCCCTAATGGTCTATCTTTTGGATGCCTAGATGACCGACACATAAATTCCATGGATGTGTTAAATGTCATCATTAGGAGTAAGAAAGGCGAATCGTTACAGTTGTGTTTTGGGTATGATATGTATTATTGAGTTAGTATCCTCGTATTTGTGTATGCTGAGATAAAAAAGCATACCCATTATTTAGTAATTTAGCATGTGTTGTTTAAATGTGACAACTTGTTGGATGCATGAGCATGTGAGGTATGACTCACCATACCATATACCTTTTATATTGCGATATAGCAAGCTTTTATCTATTGTTTTGGGATTATAGACTTTTGCAAAACTATTGTTTGACCCAGTATTATTTGTATTTATGTATTCGAATAACTCTTTGAATACCCTTAAATGAGTAGATCGAGAGTTAGGTATTGTAACGACCTGCCTGTTCAACCCTCAAAAGTTGACGCTAATATATCCGCAATATTCAAGTGCCGAGCATCCAAGTGTCGAAAAGACAAGTTGTTGGGGAAAAAGAAAGAAAACACATAACAGAATCTCATAACGTGATGAGCAATCTATAATGTAACAACGGTCTTTACAAAAGAAAAACTGAACATTATCATACATATATCGAATAGAGTACACTAAATAAGTGATTTGCCTGAATAGTTATTACAACCTATCATTGCAGTTGTTGATCAACATGAACAACTAATGCAGCAGAAAATAGAATATATGTGAATACGACTTGGAGGCATCCAGATCATCTCTTGAATCTCCAATTATCCAAACTAAATCTATAAATATGCTCGATATGACCCTAGCATTATAAGAAAAATAACGCTCGGATCTGTCTGGTTTACCAGCATTAAACTAGTTAACTTAAACCCATAGTTCTTTCCATTTTTCTAAAATATCATTTAAATAGCTTGCATTCTCCACAGCCGCTGCTAAGAAAATCATAACATCATCCACATAAAGTCAGTATGAGATAGCAGGCTGAATAGTTGACAAAGGTTTTAATTTTCCATCGTCACACCTTCTTCCATCAATAAACAGAAATATTCCATTGCAATACAAAAAAGTAAGGAGATAATGGATCTCCTTATCACAGCCCTCTAGTAGATTCAACAAATCCATATGGCCTCCCATCCATCATGATAGAGAATGTAGGAGTAGATATACATTCATGAATCAAATCAACAAAGGATGTTGGAAAACCCATAAATAATAACATGTCACACAAAATCATGATTCACCATATCATATGCCTTTTGCAAATTGATTTTAATGTACATTTTACCTCTTTCCTTTTTCATGAAGTCTCGAACCAATTCATGTGCCAAAGGTATATTTTCTCTAATGCTTTCAGTAGGAATAAATAACGATTTATTTTCTGCCAATTAGAAATGGCATAAACTTCTTAATCCTATTACATAAAAGATTTGGAACAATTTAAATAACACATTAGCATAAGTTATAGGTCTATAATCAGTAACAGATTGGGACTTATCGGTTTTCAGAATTGAGGTGATGAATTGTGATTCAGTCCTTTCACCAGCTTCCTTGTTTGAAATATTTCTAAAATAACAATCACAATTTCATCTTGCAACTCATTCAAAGAACCTTGTAAATTTTGGATGAGATACCATCAGGTCTGGGGTTCTTTGAATCTTCAATGGAGAAAACTGCCTCCTTAATCTCCTCGAGAGATACTGTTGAAGATAAATACAATCTCCCCTTTTGATTTAGAATCATTCTATTTTAAACCGTGGGATGAAAATTGAATTGTTCATCGTTAAACAGGGAAGAGTTATTATTTATTACCTCTTCTCTAATCTTGTCACCATCATCTATATAATTCCAATGATCATTATAACAACCCTAAATTTTTCCATATATTTCATTTTGACTTTATTTTTATTTTTAAATTGTTTTAAATTTATTTTTATTTCAAAATTTTCATTTTTAAATATAAATGTTGATTATAAATAATTTCAAAATGGTGTAATTTGGATATTTTACTGAAAAATGGATTTCTGGTCAAACTGGTCAAACTTGACTTTTAAACTTCAAATTTAAATTATTTTAAGTCTTAAATTTTATTTTTTATTATGAAAATAGATGAAATAACTTGAACACTTCTTTTTGTTTCGTTGAAAACGGAGTTAAAAATGCAAAAGTTATGTACATTTCAAAATTTGAGTAAATTTGTTTTATTTAACAATTTTGCCTATTTTAATTTATATAAATTTTATTTTCTTTGTGATATTTTTATTTTAATTGTGTTAATTTGTTATTTTGGGTATATTTTTATATTTTAATATTTTTAGAATAATAATATAATTTTTCTAAAGTACACTTGAATTTATTCAAATTTATTAAGCCTAGTTTGGTATTCACTACATTTTTCTTTATTTAATTGATATTGTTTAAATTTATTTATTTTCTTTTCTTATTTATTTTATTTTCTGAGATCTCTCATCTTTGTTTTCAGTCATTGATATATATATATATATATATATATATATATATAAAAGTAAAAAAGAGAATATAGGAAATTCGAAGAGTTTTAAACTTTTGAAATTCCTATGTTTCTTTGCATTTCCGACCTTTCATTTTTCCAACTCTTCTCTTAATTATTTTGGCCGTGTAATCTACTCCTTTCAGCTACCTTTTTTTTCACTTTCATGAAAATCATTTCTCCTTCTCTCACAAAAAAATCATGGCTATTCTCCTTGTGAAGCTTTGGTAAAAAAATTCTATCTTCTTCTTGTCTTTTTTGTGATTTTCTACTTGAATTTGCACATGCTCTCCACCTTCATAGATGTATTCCCCCTCCTCCAAGCTGTGGCCGACCACCACCACCACTACTTTTCTCTGACCATCACACAACCTAACACCTCTCCTCCTCAGGCCAAGCCAAGCCATGATGAAGATCATCACAAAAATCCATCTAAACTAGCACTAGCCATCACCTGTACCAAACCTAGTCTAGAATTGCCATCTCCTTCTTCCTCCACCTTTTGCCGCCACAATCACCACCACCACCTCTGGCATGACCTCCACCCTCTGATACACCACCCACCACCTCTTTGAGCCACTGGCCGAGTCATATGACCTCTGGCCAAACCAATGTATTGCATACATATGATGATATTTGACCTATGGTGTAGCCTAGTTGCACCTAAACTTCACCACACCAAAACCATGTTTAGGCCGACCACCCTCTCACCCAAACCAGACCTGTAGCACCCCTAGGCTGAGCTAAACACCTGTATATATGAAGCATATGGGGTAGAGAGCAAGTGCAAGTCAATCGTTGTTGATTTGGGCATTGAATTCTTATGTTGTTTGTTGTTATATTCGTGTTGAAACTTATGAATTATATATATTGTTTGTGTATATTTTATCAAGGCATATAGCTTTGGTTCTCCACTTTCGTGCCTTGTCCATAGTTTTGTGCTTTCATTGTGTCAGTATTTGTGCTTTAGTGTCGATCTCCAGCTTGTGACAAGTGAGTAAATCTCACCAGACTAATATGTGCTTATGTAGTTGATAAACCGACATCATTTGAATCTGTAATGTATACATCATGTTATATTTGCCATATTATTATTATTATATGATTTTCACACCTATTATTACACATGTTATATCATATATCACTGTTATTTTATGCTATACAGTTATTTATATCAGTTATCACCATTGCCTGTTTCTTGTAGGCTAGAATCTCTATGGGTTGAAACGATACATACCCGAACGGACTTTAGAATAAGGGAAAACCGTTATGGGCTGAAACGATAGGCCTGAGCGGTTTTCAAATTCATTCATTTTACTTGGGACTGCGGGTTTGAAATGATAGAACCCGGTTTTTCTTTGTAAATTGCGGATTGAAATGATATATATATATATGTATCACTTGACCTAGGCTAGAAAACTATATACAGACCTGTGGTTTATATAATATTTTCTGAAATGTTTCAAAATATTTAAAAAAATATAAAATTTATAATATTTTGATTTAAATTTAATTAAAAATGATTTTTTATAGAAATATTAGTGATTTTCTATAAATTAAATAATGAATTAAGTCAACGGTAAAGTAGAATTTGAACTATAAGTAAATTTTGGAATTTATGTTTTGTTTTTTTAAAAGGAAATTATGTAAAGTAAGTAAAGTATATTATTTTTGTTTAAAAATGTATTTTAAATGATTTCATAAGATTTATAATGGTTTTGAATAAGTTAAAATGTTGAATAAATGAATGTTTAAGTAAAATTTTGAAATATAACTTGTTTTGGGAAATTTTGAATTTTGTTTAAAGGGTGAAATTTTAATTAAATAAAATAAATGGAAATAAGTTATATTTTGGAAATTTAAACTTATTTATTAAGTTAATAAATTAATTAAAGAAATGGAATTTAATGCTTGAATTTAAATACGAAATTATGTTAAAACTTGATTTTGTATGGAAATGTGACTTTATAAAATAAAATAAAAAAGAGTATTGAGATGATGATTTTAAAATATGAAATAAATGATTTTATAAGTTAAAATGATTTATATTAAATGTTAATTGTTTGTGAATTGGTAAATTAAAACTATGAATGTGATTTGACTGCATTTTGAATTGTAATGTAAAAGATATTACAGCATTCAAATGCTGTCTTTTGTTAAATGAACTGTTTTAAACTATAACTTTACGTAGCATTTTATAAGTGCTACGGAAACTATATTTGTGTTGTTTTAATAAATTTTTGTGAAAAATAATCTTTGAAAAATGATAAAATTTTGGAAATTAAATGTTAAATTTCTAAAGATAATGAAGAGACATTTAAATGGTTTTAAATGGAAGAATTTGATTTTTAATGTGAGTTTAAAATGGTATTTAAATTTAATAAAATGAATGGATTTAAATGGTATTTAAATGTATTAAAATGAATGATGTTTTGAATAGTATTTTGATATTTTGAAATTGATTTGAAATGATATTTGATTTCTGGTTATATAATTTATTTGATAAATGAATATTTGAAGTATATATTATTTGAGTTATTTAAATGGTATTGGATTTATGAAATGTGGAATATTTTAGTTTTGAAATAAAATGGTTTTGGTTTCGTAGTATAAATTATTTGAAGTAGAAACTATTTTGAGATGATTTGATAAATGAAGTTTGAAAGATATGATATTTTGACATATAATAATGATTTGGAATAAAGTTTTGAAAGATACGATAGTTTGATATTAAAATAATTTTAAAAGTAAATTTTGAAAGGATATGCTATTTTGATATATTGACATGGTTTGAAATGATTTAATCTTTATTTTGATAAAGATTTGGATATGAAATGATATTTTATTTTGAATTATAAAATGTTATTTTAAAATTATAACCACGGGTTATAATAACGATTGGTTGGCAAAGAGACTGGGATCAGATCTTTGGCATACTCTCTGTCGATATCGAAAACCACTTTGACAACCGTGTACGCAGTGGAGATTCCAGAATGAAGTAGGATGGTGGAGACGTTCTTGAGGTATGTTACTTGGACCCAACTCCCGTGAGTTGGCATAAGGTGTTAGAAACATGAGCAGTCTCGGGCCAAGTGAGGTCGCACCTTTGATCGGACACATTTCTTCGATACTATACTCTACTTGTGATTGATTAGATGGCCATCCTCCGATTTTGATTGGGAGTGTGTTCCGAGGTGGGCGTATGTGGCTGCTGCGTTACCACCAGCCCAAGTGTCGTAATTGGTATATCACCCTGGCATTGCCTTGTGTGCCGTGTCACCTACCATATCGAGCCTTTACTACGAGTTTGGTTTTCTCCCGTAGCCCATGGAGTATTTAGGGTAGCCTCCCGACCTGGAGGTATGCTGATACTGGATGGACTATTGGGACTATTACGTGTCAAGGAGAATATTGGGTCACTCCTTGATGCTATTAAAAAGTATATTTATTTTACCATTAGACATTATTATAATAGCGCAATATTATTACATAGTAAATAGTTTAACGGATCCTTAGAGGATGGGCGGTCACAGGCTTCCTTTAAGTTACTTGTACCTTATTACAGTTCACTTGAGTTGGTTTATATTATATAATTATATATTTTCCTGACTCGAGTGTTTTGTGTTTTGCTTTATGCTCGGGTCAGTCTGAGTATTTACAGCTTTGGATTTCTTTTCTAGAGCTAGTCATTGCAGGAGATCCTATCTGTCTATCTGCTTTATCTATTTCAGTTTCAGCTGTTCTGGTTTATTTGATGTATTAGTGAACCTCTATGTATTTAGATTTCTATCTTTGTTGTTATTCTAAACTGTCATTATGTATTTGTTTCGAGACTCTGAAATAGTAGCTACTATCTTTTTAAATTCCGCTGCATTATTTTACTCTGTGTCTGTGATCTGTGATTATATTTATTTACTGCATATTTTGAGATTTGCCAAATTTTATTTACAATGCGGTATTTTGAGCAATTCAAGTCCGGCATGTGTGGATGCGAATGGTTGAAAATATCGGGCTGTTACAGTTGGTATCATAGCTTTGGCTTTGAGGCAAAACTTAGAATATATGGTAAATTTAGTTACAGAATCACTTTCATTCGAGCTTGAATCTTACCCCCTTGATTTGAATTTCCTTTGAATTTTGGAACGTTCCCTGTGGTTCCAAAATTCATTCATGTCCCTCACTATTCATCTTCTTTTGACTCTGGAGTATCTTATAACTCCGCTTCGAATGATCTTTATAGTGAATTGGCGGTCTCGCTAATATTTTAATCTACTTGAAAGGGGGAAACTCCTTTACAATTAGCATCGATTCACCAGAGATTTTATATCTACTCTTGGTTTAGATGCTAATATCTTTATTATTCCAAACTCTATCTCCTGAGATCGAATGTAGATTTACCCCAGAAAATCCACATTTATCTTATTCTTTAAGTCACGGTTGATCCGGTTAAGGTTGCCCGCGATTTATTTAAGCTTATCCATCTCCCTATTCTGTTTAACCATCATGTCTTTTGTTTCTAAACTATCTCCAACATTTTGAATTGTACTTGTAAATCTATGTTTTGTTTTATATATTGTGTGGTTTGGATTGTTGATGTTGATTTGGGTTTTCGATCGATTCGTCTGATCAACGCTATCGATAGGATTTCTAAAACACTTTGACAGAACAAACTAACACAATATTACTTTGAAAATTGTTAATGAAATAAATTTTGATGTATATAAGTAAATTTATGGAACTTAATAAATTGATTATTTGAAATGATAATACTTGATTTATCATTTATTGTTCTATAAATGAATTTATAAATAGTTGTTTATAAATTGATTTGGGAACTGAAATGAATTTAAATCAAAAATTTGAGAATTTAATTTCCGAGGGTTTCAAACCTTGTGTTTTAAAGTTTTAAAAGGATATATTATTTAAAGTATTTTTGAATAAAAATTTTGTTTCCAAAGAATTTTAAAAGTTAAAAAAAAACTAATGCTCTTCTCTTTGTCGCTGGAAAATAATTTCGGTGATGACTGCAACATCATCGACATTCATTTTCGAGTTTCGAAGTGAAGAGACCATTCTGTAGTCTTGCTACAGTGTTGCTTTGAGAATTTAATTGATTTGAATTTCTAAGATAAGATTTGATTTATAATATATATATATATATGATTTAAATTTGGTTTGACATATTATGTACATATATTTATTTATCTCTAAATGGTTTGAAGGGAATTGGAAATTTAATTCTTAAATTTTATCTTAAAGAACAAATTTCCGTTATAAAAAGAAAATCAGAATTTTTGAATAAATAATTCAAACTTGAGATAACTGAATTGGAAAGTTTTATTTGTATAATACTCAATTGCATTCCAATATAATTGACCTTAATTTTCAGAAGTTAATAAGGCAATTGGATAATATACAATATAAAAAGTTTTATAAATAAAATTTAAGTGGTTATAATAAATGTTATACACTTAAATTTTAGTTATAAAAGATTGAAAAAGGTAAATATAAAATAAAAGATTAATTTAATAATTTACAATATAAACGATGTTAAAGGAATTAAGAATGAATTAAAACAGTTATAATAAGTGTAAGTATATTTAACATAGGTGATAAAACATATTGAGAGGAATAAATTTAATTATAATTAGGAATAAAGAAGAATTAAATTTATTAGGTACATTTTGAGTATAATAAATGATGATTTTTTTTCAAATCCATGATTTTTGAAATTGTTAGTTTAAGAAAATTGGGTGATAAGATAATGAAATTGGAGATAGTAAGATTTATTTAACTTATGTAACTTTAATTATCAATTTAAGCTGAAACCATGGAAATTTCAAACCTATTATCTTATTTTGTTTTTCAAACTTATTATCTTATTCTGTCTTCAAACTGTCTTTTAGTTGTCCTTATTTTCCTCATCTTGCAATAAACTGGTATAGACGTCTTTCTAAAATCTTTCTATTTAAAATCTTTCTATAATCTTTGATAATCTTTGGTACTTATTTTAATCTGAGCATTGCTTGCCATCCACCTTGTTAAACTTACCTATAACAATAGTTATCAGGTATAATTTCAATCTTCTTGTCATCCTGTCATAATCTTATTTCACTCTATCTTTTTCCTATGCTTTCCCGTAACTCATTCCTTTTCGGGGACGAAAAGTTTTGAGTAGGGGAGAGTGTAACAACCCTAGATTTTTCCATATATTTCATTTTGAATTTATTTTTATTTTTAAATTATTTTAAATTTATTTTTACTTCAAGAATTTCATTTTTAAATATAAATGTTGATTATTAGGTGAATTATAATTTCAAAATGGTGTAATTTGGATATTTTACTGAAAAATGGATTTCTGGTCAAACTGGTCAAACTTGGACTTTTAAAATTCAAATTTAAATTATTTTAAATCTTAAATTTTATTTTTATTATGAAAATATATGAAATAACTTGAACACTGCTTTTCATTTCGTTGAAAACAGAGTTAAAATGCAAAAGTTATGTACGTTTCAAAATTTGAGTAAATTTGTTTTATTTAACAATTTTGTCTATTTTAATTTATATAAATTTTATTTTCTTTGTGATATTTTTATTATAATTGTGTTAATTAGTTATTTTGGATATATTTTTATATTTTAATATTTTTAGAGTAATAATATAATTTTTCTAAAGTACACTTGAATTTATTCAAATTTATTAAGCCTAGTTTGGTAGTTACTGCATTTTTCTTTATTTAATTGATATTGTTTAAATTTATTTATTTTCTTTTCTTATTTATTTTATTTTCTAAGATCTTTTACCTTTTTTTTCAGCCATTGATATATATATAAAAGTAAAAAAGAGAATATAGGAAATTCGAAGAGTTTTAAACTTTTGAAATTCCTATGTCTCTTTGCATTTCCGACCTTTCATTTTCCCAACTCTTCACTTAATTGTTTTGGCCGTGTAATCTACTCCTTTCAGCTACCTTTTTTTTCACTTTCATGAAAATCATTTCTCCTTCTCTCACAAAAAAATCATGGCTATTCTCCTTGTGAAGCTTTGGTAAAAAAATTCTATCTTCTTCTTGTCTTTTTTGTGATTTTCTACTTGAATTTGCATATGCTCTCCACCTTCATAGATGTATTCCCCCTCCTCCAAGCTGTGGCCGACCACCACCACCACTACTTTTCTCTGACCATCACACAACCTAACACCTCTCCTCCTCAGGCCAAGCCAAGCCATGATGAAGATCATCACAAAAATCCATCTAAACTAGCACTAGCCATCACCTGTACCAAACCTAGTCTAGAATTGCCATCTCCTTCTTCCTCCACCTTTTGCCGCCACAATCACCACCACCACCTCTGGCATGACCTCCACCCTCTGATACACCACCCACCACCTCTTTGAGCCACTGGCCGAGTCATATGACCTCTGGCCAAACCAATGTATTGCATACATATGATGATATTTGACCTATGGTGTAGCCTAGTTGCACCTAAACTTCACCACACCAAAACCATGTTTAGGCCGACCACCCTCTCACCCAAACCAGACCTGTAGCACCCCTAGGCTGAGCTAAACACCTGTATATATGAAGCATATGGGGTAGAGAGCAAGTGCAAGTCAATCGTTGTTGATTTGGGCATTGAATTCTTATGTTGTTTGTTGTTATATTCGTGTTGAAACTTATGAATTATATATATTGTTTGTGTATATTTTATCAAGGCATATAGTTTTGGTTCTCCACTCCTGTGCCTTGTCCATAGTTTTGTGCCTTCACTGTGTCAGTATCTGTGCTTTGGAATCGATATCCAGCTTGTGACAAGTGAGTAAATCTCACCAGACTAATATGTGCTTATGTAGTTGATAAACCGACATCATTTGAATCTGTAATGTATATCATCATGCTATATCTGCCATATTATTATTATATGATGTTCACACCTATTATTACACCTGTTATATCATATGTCACTGTTATTTTATGCTATTCTGTTATTTATATCAGTTATCACCATTGCATGTTCCCTGTAGACTAGAATCACTATGGGTTGAAATGATACATACCCGAACGGACTTTAGAAAAAGGAAAAATCGTTATGGGCTGAAATGATAGACCTGAGTAGTTTTCAAATTCATTCATTTTACTTGGGACTACGGGTTTGAAATGATAGAACCCAGTTTTTCTTTGTAAATTGCGGATTGAAATGATATATATATATGTATCACTTGACCTAGGCTAGAAAACTATATACAGACCTGTGGTTTATATAATATTTTCTGAAATGTTTTAAAATATTTAAAAAAGAATGTAAAATTTATAATATTTTGATTTAAATTTAATTAAAAATGATTTTTTATAGAAATATTAGTGATTTTCTATAAATTAAATAATGAATTAAGTCAACGGTAAAGTAGAATTTGAACTATAAGTAAATTTCGGAATTTATGTTTTGTTTTTTTAAAAGGAAATTATGTAACGTAAGTAAAGTATATTATTTTGGTTTAAAAATGTATTTTAATGATTTCATTAGATTTATAATGGTTTTGAATAAGTTAAAATGTTGAATAAATGAATGTTTAAGTAAAATTTTGAAATATAACTTGTTTTGGGAAATTTTGAATTTTGTTTAAAGGATGAAATTTTAATTAAGTAAAATAAATGGAAATAAGTTATATTTTGGAAATTTAAACTTATTTATTAAGTTAGTAATTTAATTAAATAAATGGAATTTAATGCTAGAATTTAAATAAGAAATTATGTTAAAACTTGATTTTGTATGGAAATGTGACTTTATAAAATCAAAAAAATAAGAGTATTGAGATGATGATTTTAAAATGTGAAATATATGATTTTATAAGTTAAAATGATTTCTATTAAAATTTAATTGTTTGTGAATTGGTAAATTAAAACTATGAATGTGATTTGACTGCATTTTGAATTGTAATGTAAAAGATATTACAGCATTTAAATACTGTCTTTTGTTAAATGAACTGTTTTAAACTATAACTTTACGTAGCATTTTATAAGTGCTACGGAAACTATATTTGTGTTGTTTTAATAAATTTTTGTGAAAAATAATCTTTGGAAAATGATAAAATTTTGGAAATTAAATGTTAAATTTCTAAAGATAATGAAGAGACATTTAAATGGTTTTAAATGGAAGTATTTGATTTTTAATGTGAGTTTAAAATGGTATTTAAATTTAATAAAATGAATGGATTTAAATGGTATTTAAATAAATTAAAATGAATGATGTTTTGAATAATATTTTGATATTTTGAAATGGAATTGAAATGATATTGATTTCTGATTATATAATTTATTTGATAAATGAATATTTGAAGTATATATTATTTGAGTTATTTAAATGATATTGGATTTATGAAATGTGGAATATTTGCATTTTGAAACAAAATGGTTTTGGTTTCGTAGTATAAACTATTTGTAGTTGAAACTATTTTGAAATGATTTGATAAATGAAGTTTGAAAGATATGATATTTTGACATATAATAACGATTTGGAATAAAGTTTTGAAAGATATGATAGTTTGATATTAAAACGATTTAAAAAGTAAGTTTTGAAAGGATATGCTATTTTGATATATTGACATGGTTTGAAATGATTTAATCTTTATTTTGATAAAGATTTGGATATGAAATGATATTTTATTTTGAATTATAAAATATTATTTTAAAATTATAACCACGGGTTATAATAACGATTGGTTGGCAAAGAGACCGAGATCGGATATCTGGCATACTCTCTGTCGATACCGAAAAACACTTTGACAACCGTGTATGCGGTGGAGATTCCAGAATGGAGTAGGATGGTGGAGACGTTCTTGAGGTATGTTACGTGGACCCAACTCCCGTGAATTGGCATAAGGTGGAAGAAACAAGAGCGGTCCCTGGCTAAGTAAGGTCGCACCTTCGATCGGACACATTTCTTCGATACTATACTCTACTTGTGATTGATTAGATGGCCATCCTCTGATTTGGATTGGGAGTGTGTTCCGAGGTGGGCGTACGTGGCTGCTGCGTTACCACTAGCCCGAGTGTCATAATTGGTATATCTACCCTAGCATTGCCTTGTGTGCCGTGTCACCTACCATATCGAGCCTTTACTCCGAGTTTGGTTTTCTCCCGTAGCCCGTGGAGTATTTAGGGTAGCCTACCGATCTGGAGGTATGCTGATACTAGGTGGACTATTGGGAAAAGGGGAATATTGGGTCACTCCTTGATGCTATTAAAAAGTATGTTTATTTTACTATTAGACATTATTATAATATCGCAATATTACTGCATAGTAAATAGTTTAACGGATCCTTAGAGGATAGGCGGTCCCAGGCATCCTTTAAGTTAGTTGTACCTTGTTACAGTTCACTTGAGTTGGTTTATATTATATAAGTATATATTGTCCTGACTCGAGTGTTTTGTGTTTTGCTTTACGCTCGGGTCAGTCTGAGTATTTACAGCTTTGGATTTCTTTTCTGGAGCTGGTCACTGCTGGAGATCCTATCGGTCTATCTGCTTTATCTATTTCAGTTTCAGCTGTTCTGGTTTATTTGATGTATTAGTGAACCTCTATGTATTTAGATTTCTATCTTTTTTGTTATTCTAAACTGTCATTATGTATTTGTTTCGAGACTCTGAAATAGTTGCTTCATGAACTACTATCTTTTTAAATTCCGCTGCATTATTTTACTCTGTGTCTGTGATCTGTGATTATATTTATTTAGTGCATATTTTGAGATTTGCCAAATTTTATTTACAACGCAGTATTTTGAGCAATTCAAGTCAGGCATGTGCGGATGCGAATGGTTGAAAATATCGGGCTGTTACAATCATCATGCAAAGCATGAATTCTATTCTTATGCCTATGCATAGACATCTTAGCATAAAAAATTTAGAGTAAATATCACCTTCCTACAACCACATAACTTTACTCTGATGCCTTAATAGCTCATGCTACCGAGTGGTTTGTTCATTTAACTATTTTCCACATTGGTACATAGATTCGAATAGATCTTCATTTTCAGGGTCTTCATCACTCTATGAAAAAGCATTAGCCTGTAATTGGAAAATAGAATTTTATTTTTCTCTTATTTGTTCCATGCCTTAAACTTGTTTAACTGGCTTTAATTTGTGAATAAATTGATAAGTAGCATACCTCCAAGTCTGTACAGCAAGTGCCTCATTGATACATTCAGTATAGCCTTGTAAATAGTGCCAATTATTTACATATCTATTTGTGTTCCTTTGTTTGGTTGTTTTTCTGAACTAAAACGAATAAGAACAGGGGTGTGATCACTGGCGGAGGAAGGAATGGAAATGGTCGAAAACGGTGGGAATATAGATAGGAAATCATACTTCACCGATACCTTATCTATATTCGATGCAGTTCCCCTCCGTCTCCAAGTATATATGCACCCCTGCATGTTAGATTCAACTAGACCACACTTTAAAAGGAAGTTTTTAAACGTATCGTATAGGTAAAAGGTATAGGCAAACCTACCTTTTTATCTTTTGATTTAAGAGCATTATTAAAATCCTCCAACCCAGTCAGATAGTAGAAGCGTTGATACATAAGTTTTCCCATAAATCCCGTCGTTCTGTATAATAATTGCTAGCATAGTAAAATTTGAAATATACTGCAATCCACCCTTATTATGTAGCACGACCTTCATATTTGTTTTGTCATAGTAAACACGGTATAATCCTAAACTGATTCGTCAATGAGCATAGGATACGACCCTTACTGCCTGCTTCATTATTATGCAGCAGTTTCCATTATGGGTATAATCGAATTTTCGGCAGTTCTATACTCTTTGTGCTTAGTTTATTTTCCCCCAAGCTTAGCACGGTGAGCTTGTGGACTGTAAGAAATGTGAATGCATGATTAATTTTTCATCAGCAATCACACTTCTAATATTCCATGACATGAAATTGAATTACCTTTAGAGTTTCTCCTTGTAGATCTTTTAGGAGGAGCAATGTTAGGGAGATTAGGTTTCTAATTTTTTGCATGCTTTTGCTTATAGTGAGGGTTCTCCATAACTATGGGGGAGACATTAACCTTTGTTGAAGATTTATTACCAATTTCTTGAATTTTTCTAGCAATGTCTTAAGTTATTTTTGAGTTATTAACATAGCATCTTCTTCATCAATGGAGGAAGCTGCATCCTCAACAATGACTGTATCATATAAAATAGCATGTGCATCAGTAGTTTGGGTAGTGTTACATAGCACATCATTCTTTCCAGTTGTCTTATCCATGTTACTGTCATTTATACCTCGTGTATGTGCAGGACCAAAACATGTCGTAGAGCCAGCGTCATCAGTTGTCCAATATGGTGAAAGGATTATGCAATGTAGGCATGTATGGATCCGCAGGAGGCATATGCTAGGGGGATTTAGCAACGTTAGGTTCCTGTATAGTCACTATACTATCAATAGTAACATTTGTATCCTCTAAACATTCTGCTTGTGTAATAGGAGTAGTGGCATCCTTATGAACTTATTGATTTGCAGTATTTCACCATCATCATTGACTATGTGCTATTCTTTAAGTACTACATGTAGATTCATTGTCACCAAAAGAATTATAATCATTGCATTGTTATAGTTTTTTGGTCATATTTTATCTGTAAATATCTTATGCGTTCAGAAGATCAAATGGATGGGCCAGAAGGCAAAGGAGGTGGAGAATACAAACTTCAAGTTATGGTACATGGGAAAAGAACGTAACAAGAACGAGATAGACATCTTAATTTTTCTAGCAATGGTAGTGGGAGGTATGATTCCGAACATCATTAGTGTCTATACTGCACAAGTATGTCTAAGTGAAGCCGTCAAGAGGAATTTTTAGAAAGAGCTAGATATTATGGTTAGAGATGTGCCTAGTAGCGGAAAAAATTTTATAGGAGGAGAGTTCAACGGGCATGTTGGTATAGCTAGTGGTGGGTTTGAGAGAGTGCATGGTGGTTTCGGATATGGCGATAGGAAGTAAGAAGGAGAAGAAATCGCTATTGCTTATGACCTCATGATAGCTAATACCTTCTTTAGAAAGAGACAGTCACACTTAGATACTTTTAGTAGTGGCCAACACTTTAGCCAGATTGACTTTGTCCTTACTAGAAGAGATAACAAACGAGCTTGTGTAGATTGCAAAGTCATACCTGGAGAATGCGTCGTCTTACAAAATCATCTTTTGATATCCAAATTTCATCTTTGGATACGTGTTCGACAGGATAAAGGAGCCAAGATTAGTCAGACGAAATAGTGGAAGCTCAAAGGAGATGCTTCACGGGTGTCTAAGGATAGGGTGATGGGAGAAAGGGTATGGAATTTGGAAGAAGAAGCAAATCACATCTGGGATGAGATGGCAACGCGCATTCGGAAAGTGGCTACTGAAGTATTTGGTGTAACGAAAGAAAATAAACGTGAACCTAAAAGATTCATTGTGGTGGAACAATGATGTGCAAAAGGATATCAAAGAGAAGAAGGAATGCTATAAGTGCTTGCGTCATCACAGGAGCGAGGACAACATGCAAAGGTAAAAAGTGGTAAAGAAGAACACAAAGAGAGCGGTGAGTGAAACAAGGGTCGAGCGTATGAAGACCTGTATCATAAGCTAGGTACGAAGGAGGGTAAAAAAAGACGTCTATAGGATAGCTAAGCTCCATGAGAGGAAGATAAGAGACTTCAACCAAGTTAAATGCATCAAAGATGACAATAATAGGATTTTGGTTAAGGATGATGAGGTAAAAAATAAATGGAGAGATTACTTCGACAAGCTATTTAATGAAGAAGGTGATAGCACTATGATCGAGATAGACAACTCTTTTGATGACACCAGTAAGCATTTTTTTGGAGAATTCAAGAATCCGAGGTAAAGGAGGCGCTAAAATGGATGAAAGCAGGAAAGGCATTGGGCCTGATGGCATCCCCATTAAGGTGTGTAGATGCCTTGGAGATGCAGGGATAGCCTGGCTAACTAAGTTGTTCAATAATATTTTCAAATCAAATAAGATGCCAGATGAGTGAAGGAGAAGCATATTAGTTCCAATTTTTAAGAATAAAGGAGATATTTAAAGTTGCACAAAGTACAAAGGAATTAAGCTTATGAGTCATACAATGAAGCTTTGGAAGAGAGTCATTGAACATCGATTAAGAAAAATGAGAAGCGTTTCAATAAACCAATTTGGCTTCATGCTTGGAAGGTCGACCACAAAGGCAATTTTCTTGATAAGACAACTTATGGAGAGGTTTAAGGAGCAAAAGAAGGATCTACACATGGTATTTATCGATTTGGAGAAAACTTATGACAAAGTACCGCGAAAGGTGATGTGGTTGGCTCTGGAAAAGAAGAGAGTCCCAACAAAGTATATTACCCTTATCAAGGATATATACGATGATGTTGTGACTAGTGTCAGAGCATGCGATCATGTAACCAGTGACTTTCCCATTAACATAGGATTGCATCAAGGGTAAGCTTTGAGCCCCTCCATTTTTGCCCTAGCGATGGATGAGGTTACAAAGGGTATACAAGAGGAGATTCCTTGGTGCATGCTATTTGCTGATGATGTTGTGCTAATTGATAAAAGTAGGATTGGGGTTGATATACAACTTGAGCTGTAGAGACACACTTTAGAATCAAAGGTATTTAGGCTTAGCAGAACTAAAATAGAGTATATGAAGTACGAGTTCAGCGGTGTCAGGTCAGAGGATGGAGATGTCACTCTAGCCGGACAAATAGTTCCTAAGAAGGAATCCTTTCGATATTTAGGATCAATGTTGCAGTGTAATGGTGAAATTGATGAAGATGTTAGTTTTAGAATTCGAGCGGGATGGGTGAAATGGCGACAAGCATCTGGCATTCTCTATGACAGGAAAGTCTCAAAGAAGCTCAAAGGAAAGTTCTACAGAACGACAATTAGGCATGCGATGTTGTATGATGTAGAATGTTAGTCTATTAAAAACCAACACGTTTAGAAGATAAGCGTAGCAGAGATGTGTATGCTGTGATGGAATTGCGGTCTTACAAGAAGAGACCGAATTAGATATGATGACATATATGAAAAACTTGGAGTAGCACCAATAAAGGAGAAGCTAATTCAATATCTCTTAAGATGGTTTGGACATCTCCAACGAAGGCCGCCCAAAGCACATGTGCAGGTTGGAATTATATGCCGCGTCATATGCTCAAAGAGAGGTAGAGGTCGACCAAGGTTGACATGGGAGGAAGTAGTAAAAAAGGACCTGAAGGATTAGAATATATCCGAAGAGCTGTTAATGGATAGGATCGCGTGAAAGTTAGCGATTCACGTACTAGAACTATGAGTTATGAGTTTTAGATTATAGGACTAGGAAAAAGAAGCCTAAGCCATGGCATTTGGTCTTTGATCAATATTACTATCAGCACCATTAATAATATTTATACTATTATCATCATTTATTTGTTTATTTTTTATACATATATATGGATTTTTATCTTTATTTTTACTTTACTTAGTTACTATTAGTATTAATTTACTTATTTGACTTTATTTTATTATTGTTATTGTTATTGTTATATTTTTTAAATTACCTTTATTGTTTAGTTTTGGATTCCATCTCTAGCCGACCCTAACTTGTTTAGGAATAATGGCTTTGTTGTTGTTGTACACTCAGTTTCTCCATTGTACAATTACATGAATACTTTAATCGAATTTAATGTTTACTTCAAAAGTACCCAAGCGTAGTTCAATCTACTTTTCATGGAAGTTGTTAGATCCATTTTAGTAAGATAGCCAAGTAAACTAGAAATTCGACATATACCATCATTATTCCAAAAGTTTAGTTTAAAATCTTTCAAACTAACTCATATAGATATAGCAAAAAAATATCCTTTATAATCAACATACCTATAACGACCTGCCTTTTTGGATGTTTTAAGCAGACACACATACCAGACTCCAACCATTCAAAAGGGTATATTGTTATGGGGTAAATAAGAAAAAGAGAAAGAAATAAAACAAATATAGAATCTCGCTGTGGAATGACAAAATATAATAATCAAATTACAGTTCATGAAGCTGTTTTATAAGTACATTTGATTATTCTTTACAACCCAAATATCAGAGTTACATAAACAGAAATAAATAAATAAATGCAGTGGAATAACATGATGCATTGGAATAAATATAATAAATAATAATAGCACAAATCTTTGTCTTCGTCTTCTAGAAATAAGATCTTCATCCCTGAAATGCTCAGGCTGACCTGGGCGAATTAAAAAGATAAAACACGCGAGTCAGAACTAAAAGATCTTATGTAAGTTAAATCAATGGTGAAATATGAGTGGAACAGCGTCATAGATGTTTACAGGGTTTGACATCTTCTATCAAGTGTCTAACGTGAGTGCAATAACTTAAGAGATGTTCGAGATTCACATCTCATATGGATCCATTAAACTGTCTACTATGTAGTACAATACGCTATTATAATAGTGCCTACAATAAAGTAAAGTATTAAAATAGCGTTAATGTGTTACCTATATCCCCCTTAACACATTTTTGTATATTCCCATGATCTATACAGTACCGTAATTACTCCGTAAACTGGAGGGCCATCAGAGGGAACTCCATAGGTATGGTACAAAACAAACTCGTAGAAGACGCTATAGGGCATGTGGACATGACACTCGAGGCAATGCCAGGGTAGATATACCAATTACGGATCTGGACTAGTGATAACATATAGCAGCTACTACCGCCCACCTCGGAACAAACTCCCAAATCAAAATCAATGGGTGGCCACCAAATCAATCACAAAGCAATAGAATGGTATCAATGATACGTGTCCGATCGAAGGAATGACCTCACTTGGCCTGCAATGGCTCCTGTTTAAGTCACATATATGCTGACTTATGGGAGTCAGGGTCACATCATACCTATACAGAAATCGTTCACCAAACCATCCTACTTCATTTTTGGAATCTCCACCACATACACAGTTGTTAAAGTGGTTTGCGGTATTAGCAGGGAGTATGACAATATCGGATCCCGGTCTCTTTAACAACCAATTGCTTATTACACACCGGATGGTTCTTTTACCTTTCCAAAATTATTTGATAATTTATATCAAAATATCATATTCAATTCAAACCATATCACTTTCGAAATTATATTTTCTTTCTAAATCATATTCATTTTTAAATTCATATCAGCTTTGAAATCATAGTTTCAAAATTATGTATTCTTTCAAAAATCATATTTCCAAAATAGTTTTAACTCTCATTTCAAAATTATCATATTAAATCAAATATGTCATTAGGATCCCAACATAGGTTATAATCATCATGTTCATTTTTAAATCTAGAATTGAATATAAACACTTCTGCCTTACTTGGCCTGAAATTTAGAAAAATAGCTTGGATAGTTATAAATAGTTTTAAAGGTTTAACCTAGTTAAAATAAATTTTATATAGTTAAAGTACTCTAAAATATATAAATACAACAAAGATAGTTTTAAACTGATTTAAGATAGTTAAATAGATTTAAAATAAATTAATTGTAATTAAAATAGATTAAATAGCTTCAAAATAGATTAATTACATTTAAAATAAAGTAAATGGTTTAATTTGTTTAAAATAGATTACATTGGTTTAAATAGGTTAAAATAATTTATATAGTTAATATAGGTTAAAATAGTTTAGTCATTTGAAAATCTTAATAATTAGAAATTTTAAAATAATATATTTTTAACATTTTACATTAAAATATGAATTTGGAGTTAACATCAATTTAAACTATTTATTTCTTTTCAACACCCCTGAACTATTTAAATTTCCAAATCAACAAACCCAATTTTAATCTTTCAATTCAAACTCTCACTAAATTATTAAATTCTTTATTTCTTTCAAACCACGTTTTAAATATCAATTTAAATTACTCAAATTCCAATATATTTCAAAGTTATATTTCATCAATTCCAATATCTCGATTCCGTTAAATTTCATTTATACTTCAAAATTCAACTAAAATTTTTATTTAATTTTTTTTAAACAATTCCTTTAACTCTTTCAAATTTCAATATAAACTTGATTTTCAATAATAATTTAATTTATATAGATCAAATTCTTATTTCAAAATATCATTTAATTATATTCAAAATCATTTAATTTAACCAATCCAGTATCTATATATAATTCTCTACCCTATGATCAAATGATACCGATATTTATAATTTCAATCCAAAATTTAAAATTTTACGGTTATATATCACTTTAAACCATAATCCCAAATTAATATAAAAAATCCATAAATCGCTCGAGTCTATCATTTCAACCCATAACGATTTTTCCCTAATCTATAGATAATTTGGGTTTGTATCATTTCAACCCATAGTGAACTTGCAGTTTATAACGATATAAAATACAACATCCACTCATCCAATATCAACAATCAAACATCCATCACAATCATCATCCAAATCAATCAATAAACATCAATAGAAAACTAATAATCAATAATAGGTATTTAACTGGCATTTTAAATTCAAAAATAAATTAAATAACGATTTAATTCAAATAAATTCAAATTAACAGAGATGACGATTTAAAATATACAAAACAGCCATAAATAAATTTTCAATCACATCACAAATTTAATTTAACAAACATAAAATTTTTTAGAAGTTGTGAGTGGATCAAATCGCTCACCTTAGAATTTAAATCAAATTTAAATTCAATTTAAATCCAATTTAGGGTCCAAATTCAACTAAGTCTCAGAATCCATCCAAACAAGCGTCAAAATGTCCAGAATTTCGATATGATCCTAGCAAAACAGACCACGCGTGAATATAACCTCGAATGAGAAAGTTATGTGAATTAGAACAATCGAAAGATAATTTAAAATAAAAAAACAACTCGTACCTCCACGTCAGCAACGACATCATGCAACACAAAAGTCGATCAAACCCTAACTTCTCGCTCGACACCGATTGTAGCCGCTACCTCAATCTAGAAATGCCGACCACCACGCTCATCTTCGAAGTGATCAGACTACACCACCCTCTCAACCACGCCGAGGAGCCCCTGCACCACAATTTGGGTGAACACCGATCACCAATATGTCATGCGCTGCCGTCCCCCTTCCATCACGAATTTCGATGAACCTCGAAAACCTGGAGATGAACGAACCCTGTGGATGCGACCTGCTCGACCATCGCTACCCAATGGCACCGCCCCATCGTCCCATAGTCGCAGATCCACCGTCGAAATCACAAAAGCCAAAACGAACGGCCGAAACTAATTCGTTGATTCCTGGACAAAGGATAATTCGATTCGAGAAACGAGTTGCAAATCTAGGTTATGCTCGTCGAGAGCTTCAAATCGATATATAATATGATATAGTTTGAGGAGTTTGAATTTTTGATTTGGAATTTGATTTGAGATTGAGTTGAGAATTTGTTAGTCCGCCATTGGAATGAGTAGTTGAGAAAGAAATGGATGTACAGACAAATGAAAATAAGAAGTATCTGGGGTTTATAATAGGCTATTTATAGGAAAAGCTGAAAAATAGAATGAATGGACAAGATTGATTTGAAACTTGAACGATAAACGACCTGGAAAGCCCGTTCTGTCTCCGGAACGAAATTGGGTCATCTTATATATCAAAATGGATGTTTTCAATATTTATAAACCTAATGCACAGGTTTCCAGTCCAAATTCCATCGTATGAAGAAGTTTTGTTAAAATCAGCTTATTTCAAATTGATTTCAATTAAATTGATTTTAATTAAATTGATTTCTAAGCGTTTCAAGCCCGTACGATCAAACGACAAGTCCGATCGCTACGAAACTTGAAATCCTACAATAATTCACCATTACGAATCCGATGAAATTGGTTTCATCGGAATCCAAGTAAGTGGCCAAAATGGCTATTTTCACTTTAATTAAATTAATTAATAATTAAATCACATTTTTATTTTAAAGTTATTAACCGGCAATTTTCATCATTTTTGATTGTTTAGACATTTAAAATAATATAAAGTAAATTTACATATCAATTTCAGTGTTAATTATTTCAATAATTACAGTATTCAATTTCAATTGTAATTTAAATCCAATTATTTACAATTTAATTCCAATAATTTATTTTATTTGATTTCAGTTTTTATACTCAATCAATTATTATCCTGTAGACATATTTAACATTATTTTATATTTCATTACATTAATATCCCCCAATTCTCATCTTTTATTTGTATTAACTACTATATTTCAATTTTATTGGATCTTTGTCAATTTTACCCATTTATTATAATTTAAAATCCCAATTAAATTTTTTTTCCTTGGTTTCATTCATTTTATTACATCAATTATTACCTTATGAATAAAATTAACATTTCCATTCACTTTATTACATTCATAGATTTCAGTTATTGTCTAAATTCTCATTAATGTAACATTTAATTTCATTCATTGCAATTTATTTCCAATTTAATTTAATAGATTAAATAAATAGTTAACATATAATAGTTTGTCTCCATTAACTATTAGTCACATTAATAAGTCATTATTTACAACCAAATGTTACAATTTCTTACCTAACACTGATTTTATTCAATTATCATTAAATATATATTATCTCATTAATTAATTCATATTTACATTTGTTTCCTTATATTAAATTTATAACCAGGTTAAGACATCTAAACCACTTCAATTAATTAGAATTTTATTCAAATAGTTACCGATTAACTTTAATTAACATTGTTACGTTTCATTTTAGTTATTATTTCATTATTAAATTACAAATTTTTATTTCTTTCAATATTAAATTACCAAAATCTTATTAAATGGACAATTTCTAATTATCTAAAATTCGGGTCGTTACACTCTCCCCCACTCGAAACTTTTCGTCCCTGAAAAGGAAAAAAGAAGGGAAAAGAAGGAATTTGGAAATCAACATCTTATTTAAAATATTAAATTTATAAAAAATTAATTTACATAATTAAATATTTTAAATAAAATATATCAATTTATAAACAATTAAATCCTTTTATACTCCGATTAATAAAGTATGGAAAACATTCCAAAAAAAATTCTAAGTCCAAAACTTTTAGAAAATTTCGGTAGTCTCCTTTGTACAGAGAGGTCTAGGAGATAAAATAATAACAATATATCATATATATTTTTGAAAATAATATGTCCCGACAACCGGAAAACAATATAATATCGCTATAAATCGTAATCCGAGAAGGTACCTATTTGTCGGGTATACAACGTTTATTTTATGAAACCAAAAGTAGTAGCAATTGCTTCCATACCTTGTATTTCACTTATATAATCCAAAGAAGTTAATAATTATATAATAGAGAAGTATTTAAGTTGTTTCAATTTATACCAAGCAAAACAACACAACATAACAATAGTCATTTGCAATCAAAATCATACAATCATCACATGGAACCAATGTAATCAATCATACATCCGTATCAAGCAAAACAAATGGTTTATTCGAGTTTAGACACCTTTTAATTGTGTAAAATGACAAATAACTACTAAATATACCATATACTCAATAATCTTAGATAAAACTCAATAGATTATTAATACATCCAAACAATTAGAAGTATCATTTCCTAAACAACCCAAAAGTCAAAAGAAACAACACATTCCAAATATTGCTTAAGTTTATTCTTATTAGATACTTTTCTCAATGATTATTTCTTTAATTTACATTTATTTCATTCAAAAACTCAACTTCCATTCATTCATCCATTACTTAATTTCATCTATCTACATTCATTTACTTACATATGTTATTTACATTTTCTTACTATGTTACTCATATATAATTATTTTAAACATATGCAAATCACTTCTTAAAGTACTATATAGGTTTCTTTGTAAATAAATTCACATTCATTCATTCGGTACTTATTTTCATTTATTTTCATTTACTACTTACAAAATTCATTTCATTTCTTCATTTAATGAAAATTTCTTTTCATTATTTTACATTCATATCTTACAATAAGTTATTTCTAGTCATTTATTTATAATAATCACTTAATCCATTATTAAAGTATTTCATACATTTTCTTACAGTTTAGTTCACATTTATTAATTATGTATACTTGATTTCCATTAGATATTAATATTCATTAGTGCATAAGTTCATACTCAAGTTCTTACTTTTTAATTTACATTCATTTCCTTATATAGTGTCATTGAATATTTAATCTATTTTTTAGATCATTTCACTTTTCTAAAATTATAATAATTTACTTAATATAGTGTTCCTTTTATTATTCATTTTAATTATAAATAGCTTCAAAGCATGAACTTAAGTTTATAATTATTTACTTAAAGTACTCACTTTTATATTTCATTTTATTTAGTAACATTCAAATTAGAACTTAAGTTTATAACCATTATAATATCAAAATTCTTATTTATAAAAGAAATTCCATTGAAGACTTTTGCTACTTAATTTTTTCTTGTATAGTATTCTATTACATATTCCTATTTAACATTACAATGATTACATTTTGGTAAGTTATATATATATAAATCTCTTTCAGAATGCAATGGAAAGGTTACACATGCTCCATATTTATATTATATCAAAATGTTCAATAGTTACATTTTTTATTTTCATTTCCATTTTATTTACAGTTTACAAATTTTCAGTTTCTTATTTATTTCATTAATCATTTTAACATTAAATTTGAAATTTTCATCTTAGAACTCCCAATTATTAATATAGTCAAGATTCCATTTATTACAATAATTTCAATTTCTAATTTACAAAAACTTAAGAACTAAACAACTGGGTTTCATTTCAGTTATTTTGAAATAATATATATAATCATATCTTACATAGATATCAAACCATATTTGGAATCCAAAACCAAGGTAAGTCTATCAAAACAATTATGCAGTAAAATTACTACACGATCTTCCCACTTTGAAACTCGAAAATGAACGTCGATGATGCTTCACTCATCATCGAAATTATTTTCTAGTGATAAAAAGGGGAGTAGAGAACTTATTTCCTTCCAAAATTTCTTTTAAAATATTTCTTCCAAATCACTTTGAAATATTTATATCAGAAAATACTTTCAAATAATACTGATATTATATTCAAAAATCCTTTGAAAGAAATTTCAAAAATCTAGAACTTAAGTTCTCAAATTTCAGTTATATTTCATTTTATTTGTAAGTCTTATTTTTCCATCAGTTTTCATATAGGATTTTACTACCAAACAAACAAAAATATAGCAACCAACTATGTCATTTATAAAATTTATTATTTTATATACAAAATATATAAAAGGAAAAATTATTTCATTTACCTATATTTCAAAATAAATATTGTGTCGGTATGCCATATTAAGTGTTTAGAAATCCCTATCGATGTCATAGCGTCCTATGCACCGACCAGAATTTATAAATACAAAACCGAACAAATTAACACAATACAAAAATCTTTATAACACTAACAAATACTATGACACCCCACTCCGAGAGCCTCATTAACAAAGAGTATTATATGGATAATACCGTCTGCTAATGCGGATAATAGAGTATAATGGAAGCGATCATGTGTAGTCTTACTTTAACTATCTGCTGAACACGCCGGAAAGTGGTTTTTCTCATCTAATGTGGTTCGACATGTTCAATAAATACTTAAAGCACAACTACAATGGCTAAAGGATCTATCAGAACAAAATATAACAACTCAATGTAACATACATCATTGAACAATAAATCATCATATACATTTACACATACTCAGATACATCACAGAGTATACAAAATAATACATGCCAAGTGGTATAACAGACCACAATATACAGACGAAACAAAAGTGTACACATCAGAGTCACAACAAAAAGGACTACACAAAAGCTATAACAAAAAGGAACAAGCGGAATAGTCCATGCGGAAGAAAAAAGAGGCTAAGTCCAAAATACCTAACCTAAAACATCTCGGTCTGACCCGAGTATAAAATACACGGGTCAGTCTAGCTAAACAAATCAGTTAGATAAACTGAAAAATCATAAACCTGCAAGGTTATAATGAACAACAAATATCTCAAAAAGAGATAACATAATCATCTAACCAAAGATAAGTCATGACAAGCCTCATATCATCGGCAACTCAAATAAACAATGGATATGAATATCCAAAATCAAGCCAAAGAGGCAATTAACAAATACCAATAAAGGTATACAAGTTCCACAAGGTAACCGCTATATATCGTGTGGCTCAAAAAGACCAACACCGAAGGGCGATACCTAGGGAATATAAATATCAATGAAATAAAAGATTGCTCGAGCTCAGTACTGTATAACAAGGATCCACAAGCCCGAAGGCACAAACCTCAATATCACTCGAGCGGTGACGATGGACCAACTCCAAAAGTGATACTATCGGGGAACAAACCCGAAGGCAACAAACCCGAAGGTACAAACCCGAAGGCAACATACCTGAAGGCAACAAACCTAGGGAGACAGTCCGAAGACACTATCCCAAAGGCAACAAACCATAGTGGTGAAGGTCCGAAGGCCCAGTACTGGGCACCACTAACTGGCGGAATGTGTCACAACTCTCGAAAAGGAACCCGAAAAGTGTTAACGTGAGTCCCATAACCACCCATTCGCACTAAACGGTTTACTATCCATTAGTCAATTTCACACTCAAAGCAGTACAAAGTTTACCTCATATCATCGGTAAACCAGGCCCAAAGGTCAAAACGTTCAAACAAATAGATTAGGAATTAACTGAGAAGATGAACGCACGTGTTCATAGCAAGCGTTTTATCAAATCATTTTATTCTCCTCCCACTTCGCTCGGAGTGCAAAATTGTGTGTGTTTAAATAGAATTTTATAAGTGGGAGAAGAGAGCTTTTAATGCGATTTGAAGAGATCATTTATAAAACCCATGAATGAAATTAAAAAGGAATCATCAAAGTCAAAAATGCAATAACAACTAATTGGGACAAACACAAATCGATAAAAGTTGGAAATTCAAACCCAAAAGGCAATTTGGGCAAAAACAGCAGGTTCAGTCGACTGAACCTCATCCTGGAAACTTTCTGTTTCCAGGTTCAAGAAAATTTCTGTTTCCAGGTTCAGTCGACTGAACAGGGTTTTCAGTCGACTGAATCATGCTTGGAAACTTTCGGGACACAGGTTCAATCGACTGAACAGAGATTTCAGTCGACTGGAACTGGAATCTGGGCTGTTATCAGCCTATCCAAATGATGAGCAAACTCTTCCAAATTGCAACCGGACGAACAATGGCGCTATGGGTTTATGCCAAACGGTAATCCGACCCTATATGCTCATCAATACACCACAAAAAGCATGATCAAAACATCCATAAGAGAATGTTCATAAAAGTTGACTTTGAAACTCAAGAATTGGAATATTTATAAAACCGATCCAAACCAAAATCGAATGCATATGGATAAGTAATAGGAATTCATACCCATCACCCATGATATCAAGAGATAAGGATGTGAGTTCAAAACTCACCTTTTTAAACACTAACAAGGATGAGTAGCACAAACACAAGAAGGAGATTAACCACTCTTCACTTCAACTCTACAAGCTTCAATCTATGAACAAACACATATTCCATAAATTAGGGCTTAGGAAATTTTTGAAATTGAAGAGGAAAAGAGTTGGAGAAGATGAAGAGGAGGCTTACCTATCCTTCTCTTTGAATTTCAAGCAAGAATTTGGAGTTTACAAATGGAACTAGGGCTTGGAGTTTCTATTTCCCTTTCGCTTCCCTCATTTTCAGTTTTATCTTGAGGAAATGAAATGAAGATGATTGAATGGAGAGAAGGGGCTGAGTTAGGGTATAAGTTTGCTAGTGGGATGAACCCAACCCAACCCAAACCCAAAGTGAAAAAGGGTCAAAATTCCACAAACTCCAAACATAACAAAGCTTATACTTAAAAAGATCACAAATGCCATTTTGGACTCAATGGAAGTGGTTTCGAGCCCCAATTCGGCAGTTTGCAAAAAGTAACATTTCGGAGCCCAAAAATCCGATTAACGATGCTATATTTAAATAAAACATTTAAATATATAATCGTTAAATATGCGGGTTGTTACAGATCTACCCTCCTAACAAAATTTCGTCCATGCAATTCCTAGAGACGATATTTGTAACAACTACATACATACAACATCCAAAAGAAATGGAAATAAGCTTGAGATGAAGAGATATTCTCACAGTTTCGAAGCAAAGATAGAAATCCCGGTTACGATCGCTCGATAAATTCTCTAGTTTCCCGAGTATAGTCATTGGGATTAGCGGACCATTGAATTTTAACAAGCGGCACGTCCTTGTTTCGAGGTGTCGCACCTCCGTGGCAAGTACGCGAATAGGCTGATGTACAATAGATAAATCTGGTGAGATCTCAAGCTCTTGCAAATCAGGAGAAGCAATAATAGAATCTGATTCTCGAAGACACTTCCAAAGTTGAGAGACTTGAAACACGTCGTGAATGCCAAATAAATGGACCGAAAGCGAAACTCTATGAGCCATCGGGCCAATACGTTCAGTAATAGAAAATGGTCCTATAAAGCGAGGAGCCAATTTTCCAGTCGTACTGAAACGCATGACCCCTTTCAAAGGAGAAACACGAATAAAGACGAGATCACCAATCGAGAACTCAAGAGGCTTCCTAGGCGGCTCTGTGCCTCTTTCATTCTCAGACGAATAAGATCAATCTTCTCAGAAGAATCAAGAACAAACTCTGGGCCAAGAATAAGCTTCTCCCCAGATTCCAACCAACAAGAAGGTGATCGACATGGCCTTCCGTATAAGGCTTCGAAGGAGCCATACCAATACTTGACTAAAAACTATTATTGTAGGAGAACTCTACAAGAGGTAGTGATCCTCCCAACTACCACCGAAATCAAAGATACAAATTCGAAGAAGATCTTCTAAGATACGATTCACCCGTTCAGTCTATCCATCAGACTACGGATGATAAGCTATGCCAAACTTTAGCTTTGTTCCCAAAGCTTGCTGAAGACTCCTCCAGAAATGACTCGTGTGTAAAGGATCACGATCACTCACAATAGAACTAGGAACACCGTGAAGTCTCACGATTTCCTTGATATATAACTTAGCCAGATGAGAAGCAGTCCTATTAGGCTTAATAGGAACAAAATGAGCAGACTTATTGAGGCAATCAACAATAACCCAAATGCTAGAATGGCCCAATCTCGAACGAGGTAGGCCGTCAATGAAATCCATCGAAATCTGATTCCATTTCCATAATGGAATCTCAAGAGGCTGAAGAAGACCCGAAGGACGCTGGTGTTTGGCCTTAATACGTTGACAAGTCATGCAATTACTCACATAACTTGCCACATCGCGCTTCATGCCTTCCCAATAATAAAGGTGATGCATATCGGCATACATCTTACTACTACCGGGATGAATGGTATACTTAGAATGGTGACAGCCATCAAGAATGTCATGCCTAAGTGCAAAATCAGAAGGCACAACAAGATGGTTCTTCTTGCGAAGACACCCATGAAAATCGATGCTAGAATCTCGCAACGCCTCGTCACGGGGTTCGGTCTCACAAAGCTGAATAAGATGCAACAAATCAGGATCACGCCGCTGAGCATCGGCAATACGATCCAATAAAATGGGTCAAGCTCCCATACTAAATAATAGAATAGGAGAATCCGAAGATGAAGCTCGATCACGGATTTCACAAAAAGATAGATTCTCAAGAACATCCCATTCGGCAAGCATCATAGAAACAGCAACAGAACGTTTGCGACTAAGCGCATCAGCAACATGATTACCTTACCAGGGGTATACTGGATATCAAAGTCATAGGAAGCAAGAAACTCGAGCCAACGTTGTTGCTCATATTGAGTTCCTTCTGAGTGAACAAATGCTTCAAGGATTTATGATCGGTATAGAGAATGAAGCGCTCGCCTAATAAATAGTGTCGCCAAATCTTCAAGGCGAAGACAATGGCGGCTAACTCAAAATCATGAGTGGCATAGCGAACTTCATTCGGACGCAGTTGCCTAGAAGCATAAGCAACTACCCGATCCTTCTGCATAAGAACAGCACCGAGACCACTACCACAAGCTTCGGTGTAAACAACAAGATCATGATTCCCTTTGGGAACTACAAGAATAGGAGCATTAGTGAGAAGTTCCTTTAATGTCTGAGAGGAAGCTTCACACTTGTCGGACCAAATATAACGAATGCCTTTCCGAGTAAGGCTGGTGAGAGGAAGCACAACACGGGAAAAATCCTTAATAAACCGACGGTAATAACCCGCCAATCCAAGGAAACTACGAATCTCATGAACATTCTCAGGCCTCTTCCAATTCTGAATAGCTTCGAACTTTGAGGGATCGACTGAAATTCCCTCGGAAGGTACAGTGTGGCCTAAGAACTTAATCTTATTCTCCCAAAAATGGCACTTGGAGAATTTGGCTCTAAGCTGATGGTGACGGAGAGTACTCAAGACAATTCTCAAGTGATTAGCATGCTTAGCTTCAGACTTAGAATAAATAAGAATATCATCGATGAACACAAGGACGAACTTATCGAGATATTCCCGGAATGCTCGATTCATTAGATCAACAAAGAAAGCAGGAGCGTTTGTCAAACCGAACGGCATAACGAGCCACTCAAAAGAACCATATCGAGTGCGGAAAGCTGTAAGAGGTATGCTATCCTCTGTGACTCGTAACTGATGAAAACCTATGGCAAGGTCGAGCTGAGAAAAGACCTTAGCACCACTCAATAGATCGAACATATTATTGATTCGAGGCAATGGACACCTATTCTTGATGGTTAACTCATTAAGCTTGCGATAGTCAATGCAAAGCCTAAGAGTTCCATCCGACTTCTTCACGAAGACGACCACGGATCCCCATAGAGAAAAACTGGACTGAATCAACTGCTTGGACTCAAGCTCTAAAAGCTGCTTCTTGAGTTCCTCATTTTCCTTTGAAGACATCCTCGTGGGAGGACGACTAACTGGCTGTGCGCCAGAATGAGATCAATGCGGAACTCAATTGCCCGCTTGGGTGGCAAACCCGAAACAGGCTCAAAAACATCAGAAAAGTCACAAGCAATAGGAATATGAGATATATCATCATCATCTCGCGAGTCAAAAGAATATAAAGCCATTTCGGAATTATCCATAATCCGAAGAACGGGTGATAGCTGAGTAAACAAATTAGGATGACGAAGATATGAAATTCTCTCGGAACAAATAATTCTGGCATCTTATTTCACTAGCCAGTCCATACCCAAAATCATATCAAACCACAAATAAGAAACAACATGCAGATTCGCACGAAAAGAAAAGCCACATAGAACAATCCCTATATCATCACAAAGCATGCTAAGGGTTGCGGACCTTCCAATAGGATTTGCAATCCTCAATGAAGTAACCATACAAGAAACATCCAAAGATAAATCATCGACAAACTTCTTCGGTACGAAAGAATGTGAAGCACCCGTATCGAAAATAACTCAAATACTATGGTCATGAAATAAAATAGAACCCTCCAAAATAGATGAAGATATACCTTGGGGTTGAGAAGGACCTCCAGAAGCATTAGCAACATTAAGTTTGCCAGACTTGGCATTAGTAGGAACAGAAGGGCAGGAGGAAACATGACGACCTTCCTTCTTGCAATAGCAACAAAAGAGAGGCTTCGGACAAGCTCGAATTATATGATCAGGAGAACCACAATTGAAACACTTCCGAATGGAAGGTGTTCCAACAGATTGAGAATTAGAACCAGATTCAACAGGCTTCTTCTTCTTGGAAGGGAAAAGTCCTTGCTTATTAAATGGAAACTTCTTCTTGTTGGGGTTCTTGCGAACCTCAACGTCACCACCACTATCACACTCCTTCTCGATAGCCTCGAGATGAAGTGCTGAGTCTACCAATTCCTCAAAAGAGAGCTTAAGTTAAAGCATTAAAAATTTCTTAATATACTTCTTAAGACCAGATACAAACTTCAAATTCTTCTTATAAGAAGTGCAAATGAATTCAAGACCATACTTAGATAAGGCCTCGAAGGATGCAACATATTCAGAAACGGAGGACTTCCCTTGCTTCAACTCAGGAAAGCGACGGGTCAATAAAATTTTCTCAGATTCAGGAACGAACTTGAGTTCGAATCGTTCCAAAAACTGAGTCCACGAAAGAGCAGGCTCGTCAATTTCGGCTACAAAAAGCTCATACCAATCAAGGGCACGCTCTTGTAATAAGCTAGAAGTTACAAGAACTCTATCATGATCAGAAAGATCCATACGAGAGAAGATACGCTCGCATGTGCGAATCCAAGCTTGGACCTCAAGAACAGATTCGGAGCCTTTAAACGGCTTTCCTCCAAGATGGGCAAAATCACTGCACAGACGTGCAAAAGCAGACTTGCGAGGTGGAGATACTTGAGTAGGAACTGGAGGCTGAGTGCTCCTAAACAACTCCAAAAACTGATAGGCAGACATATAAACGCCGTCCGGATGCGAGCCACCGGTTGCCCAGCACCCGACCGTCGTCCTCTGCCTCTTCCAGCCATATGCTGAAAGTTAAGATAAGAACATGATTATTCACCAGGTAGATATCATTAATTCAAATGTGGAATACTTACGGAATAAAATACATTCCTAGACGTAATCCTACTCAATCTACCTAGCCTTTAGGGTAGAAGGAATAGAGACACAATGATCCAAAGTTTTGTATCACTTATTACCCTTTGATGTATCGTAATATGTGCTTCTATTCTGTGTTTACAATATTTTGTTCTGAACTCAGCTCCGATACCAAGCTGTGGCTCCCCACTCCGAGAGCCTAATTAACAAAGAGTATTATATGGATAATACCGTCTGCTAATGCGGATAATAGAGTATAATGGAAGCGACCATGCGTAGTCTTACTTTAACTATCTGCTGAACACGCCGACAAGTGGTTTTTTCTCATCTCATGTGGTTCAACATGTTCAATAAATACTTAAAGCATAACTACAATGGCTAAAGGATCTATCAGAACAAAATATAACAACTCAATGTAACATACATCACAGAACAGTAAATCATCATATACATTTACACATACTCAGATGCATCACGGAGTATACAAAATAATACATGCCAAGTGGTATAACAGACCACAATATACAGACGAAACAAAAGAGTACACATCAGAGTTACAACAAAAAGGACTACACAAAAGCTTTAACAAAAAGGAACAAGCGGAATAGTCCATGCGGAAGCAAAAGAGGCTGAGTCCAAAGTACCTAACCTGAAAAATCTCGGTCTGACCCGAGTATAAATACACGGGTCAGTCTATCTAAACAAATCAGTTAGATAAACTGAACAATCATAAACCTGCAAGGTTATAATGAACAACAAATATCTCAAAAAGAGATAACACAATCATCTAACCAAAGATGAGTCATGACAAGCCTCATATCATCGGCAGCTCAAATAAACAAAGGATACGAATATCCCAAATCAAGCCAAAGAGGCAATTAACAAATACCAATAAAGGCATACAAGTTCCACAAGGTAACCGCTATATATCGTGCGGCTCAAAAAACTAACACCGAAGGGCGATACCTTGGGAATATAAATATCAATGAAACAAAAGTTTGCTCGAGCTCAGTACTGTATAACAAGGATCCACAAGCCCGAAGGCACAAACCTCCATATCACTCGAGCGGTGACGATGGACCAACTCCAAAAGTGATACTATCGGGGAGTAAATACGAAGGCAACAAACCCAAAGGAAACATACCCGAAGGCAACAAACCTAGGGAGACAGTCTGAAGACACTATCCCAAAGGCAACAAACCGTAGTGGTAAAAGTCCAAAGACCCAGTACTGGACACCACTAACTGGAGGAATGTGTCACAACTCTCAAAAAGGAACCCGAAAAGTGTTAACGTGAGTCCCATAACCACCCGTTCGCACTAAACGGTTTACTATCCGTTATTCAATTTTACACTCAAAGCAGTACAAAGTTACCTCATCTCATCGGTAAACCAGACCCAAAGGTCAAAACATTCAAACGAATAGATTAGGAATTAACTGAGAAGATAAACGCACGTGTTCATAGCACGCGTTTTATCTAATCATTTAATTCTCCTCCCACTTCGCTCAGAGTGCAAAATTGTGTGTGTTTAAATAGAATTTTATAAGTTGGAGAAGAGAGCTTTTAATACGATTTGAAGAGATCATTTATAAAACCCGTGAATGAAATTAAAAAGGAATCATCAAAGTCAAAAATGCAATAAAAACTAATTGGGACCAACACAAATCGATAAAAGTTGGAAATTCAAACCCAAAAGGCAAATTGGGCAAAAACAGCAGGTTCAGTCGACCGAACAGGGTTTTCAGCCGACTGACCCTGATCTTGGAAACTTTCTATTTCCAGGTTCAGGAAACTTTCTGTTTCCAGGTTCAGTCGACTGAACATGGTTTTTAGTCGACTGAATCATGCCTGGAAACTTTCGGGAAATAGGTTCAGTCGATTGAATAGGGATTTCAGTCGACTGGAACTGGAATCTAGGCTATTATCAGCCGATCCAAATGATGAGCAAACTCTTCCAAATTGCAATCGGACGAACAATGGCGCTAAGGGTTTATGCCGAACGACAACTCGGGCCTATAAGCTCATCAATACACCACAAAAAGCATGATCAAAACATCCATAAGAGAATGTTCATAAAAGTTGACTTTGAAACTCAAGAATTGGAATATTTATAAAACCAATCCAAACCAAAATCGAACGCATATGGATAAGTAATAGGAATTCATACCCATAACCCATGATATCAAGAGATAAAGATGTGAGTTCAAAACTCACCTTTTTAAACACTAATAAGGATGAGAAGCACAAACACAAGAAGGAGATTAACCACTCTTTACTTCAACTCTACAAGCTTCAGTCTATGAACAAACATATATTTCATAAATTAGGGCTTAGGAAATTTTTGAAATTGAAGAGGAAAAGAGTTGGAGAAGATGAAGAGGAGGCTTACCTATCCTTCTCTTTGAATTTCAAGCAAGAATTTGGAGTTTACAAATGGAACTAGGGCTTGGAGTTTCTATTTCCCTTTCTCTTCCCCCATTTTCAGTTTTATCTTGAGGAAATGAAATGAAGATAATTGAATGGAGAGAAGGGGCTGAGTTAGGATATAAGTTTGCTAGTGGGCTGAACCCAACCCAAAGTGAAAAGGGGTCAAAATTTCACAAACTCCAAACATAACAAATCTTATACTTAAAAAGATCGCAAACGCCGTTTTGGACTCAATGGAAGTGGTTTCGAGCCCCAATTCGGCAGTTTGCAAAAAGTAACATTTCGGACCCCAAAAAACCGATTTAATCGTTAAATATGTGGGTTGTTACAAATACGCTCTCTCACATGTATACACTCAGTGACTCATTCTAGGGTATTACTACCCTATTTAAGTATGAGTCAGACCCCACAAAGCTAAGGTTATCGCTAAACCAAAGCTCTGATACCAACTATAACGGGGCCTGCCTTTTTGGATGTTTTAAGCAGACACACATGCCAGACTCAAACCATTTAAAAGGGCAGATTGTTATGGGGTAAATAAGAAAAAAAGAAAGAAATAAAACAAATACAAAATCTCGCAGCGGAATGACAAAATATATTAATCAAATAACAGTTCATGAAGCTGTTTTATAAGTACATTTGATTATTCTTTACAATCCAAATATCAGAGTTACAAAAACAGAAATAAATAAATAAATGCAGTGGAACAATATGATGCAGTGGAATAAATATAATAAATAATAATTGCACAAATCTTCGTCTTCGTCTTCCAGAAATAAGGTCTTCAGCCCTGAAATGCTCAGGCTAAGCCGAGCAAATTGAAAAGACAAAACACTCGAGTCAGAACTAAAAGATCTTATGTAAGTTAAATCAATGGTGAAATATGAGTGGAACTACATCAGAGATGTTTACGGGGTTTGACATCTCCTATCCAGTGTCTAATGTGAGTGCAATAACTTAAGAGATGTTCGGGATTCACATCTCCTAATGATCCATTAAACTATCTACTATGTAGTACAATACGCTATTATAATAGTGTCTAAAGTAAATTAAAGTATTAAAATAGCATTAAGGTGTTACCCATATCCCCCTTAACATAGTTTCATATATTCCTACAGTCTATACAGTACCGTAATTCCTCCGTAAACTGGAGGGCTATCAGAGGGCACTCCATATGTATAGTACATAACAAACTCGAAGAAGGCGCTCTAGGGCATGTGAACACGGCACTCGAGGCAATGCAAGGATAGATATACCAATTGCGGATCTGGACTGGTGGTAACGCATAGCAACTACTACCGCCCTCCTTGGAACAAGCTCCAAAATCAAAATCAAAGGATGGCCACCAAATGGTATCGAAGAAATGTGTCCGATCGGAGGAATGAACTCACTTGGCCCGGCATGGCTCCTGTTTTAGTCACATCTATGCTGACTCATGGGAGTCGGGGTCACATCATACCTATACTGAAATCATTCAACAAACCATCCTACTTCATTTCTGGAATCTCCACCATGTACACAGTTGTTAAAGTGGTTTTCGGTATTGGCAGAGAGTATAACAATATATGATCCCGATCTCTTTAAACACCTATGTCCTACTTAGCAATAATATTCGATTACAGAATCCAAATCACTTTATTCACTTCCTTTACAAATTTTCAGTATTTGCTTTACTTAAGCCCGTACGATGCACATATATCATCCATACGCAATGCCAAGTCCAATCGCTCACTCGATCACACAATTTCACTTTCGAACTAGTATCGTTCACCCGACTCTCTAGTGCGGACTCAGATCTGGTTTCTCGATCAGAAACCGTCATTCTCCTTGTATAGTCATAACTATGATAGAGAATTTCCAGAATCAATCAAAAATCCATATCCAGTGTTCGCCCTCGAAAATCGAGTGAAAAGTTCCAACTCCGATCGATATACAAAATCTCAAAATTTTGTGCTCAAATCTGATCAAATTGTTATGCGAATAAAATAATATACGCACGTCCTACGTATTTATCTCAATTGATTATTGACTATATCAATTTTCTTTTATTCACATTATTTTGATTTCTATTCACTAAGTATATTTCTCCATTCCAAAATTACTTAGTATATTCCCAATGCCAATTTACATAAGAATTTCACCATTCATTTCTTAAGTACAGTATAAATATTTTATACACTTCTTATATTATTACTCTATCACTTTAGTCTTTATCCACTTATTTTTAAACTGGATCTCCAATTCCATATGAATTCAATTTACTTCATTTTAGATATTGAATTCTATTTACCTTATCTCAAATTCCAATTTTAAATCATTTGTCGTTAGTGAAAATTTATAAAAAAATCCAAAAAAAATTCTAACTCCCAAAATTTTCGAATTTTTTTGGCAGAGTCTCCTTTGTACGAAGGAGCTTTTGCAATTTTACAAGAGATATAAATATATATACATCGACCCACACGGTCGAAAAAACAAAAAAAACAAACAATAGTTCATATTTCCTTTTTTTATTGCGTAGGCATACATCTATTTAGCATTTTTAAGCAAGCGGCTTATGTATTTAGCATTTTGCGCGGTGAAACCAGCCAAACGGCTTTCCTATACCTGTACTTACTCAATTCAAACATGTAAGTGCCAAATATATGCAATTTACAATATTTCACTTGCGTTTACAAAGCTAATACATGAATTCTATAACAATGCATATTATATAGTTTATCATAAGCACATATAAGGTTTCAATGCCTATTTCAATTGCATATTTGCATAATTTTCATTCGAAACCATTTTATTTAGGCTCGACAACATTCATTGCTTGTATATTAATAACCATTTCAAGTTAATTCAACTCAAACTTTATTTAATGGACTTTCATTTTCACCGAAGCCAAGCTTCCATAAATTTAAACTTAAGTTAATTTACTTCAAATCATTCAAATTTCATAACTTAAGTTCATTCTCATTTTATTTTATTCTCATCAAATTCCATCTAATTCAAATTGCCCATTCTCTTTATCCATTTAAATTTTTTAATTCACATTCTCAATTTATTTCTAAACTTATTTCATTAATAACAAGACCAATTAAATTTTTATTGAATTAACCATTTTACTCAATTTACTAACTATTTTTCAAATTCACTTTCATTTAACTTGATTCAGTTTCATTCCAATTCAATTTAAATTTTAAACGTTTTATAAGTTTTTCACTTATTTAAATTCCATTTGCTAACTTCTTTTAATTTACTTCAATTAATTAGCTTACATTCCAACTTATTTTATTGTCACGATTACTTTAATTTAACTATTCTCCAAGTTAAATTTTATTCTAAACAAATTTCAAGTTTTTATAAGTTTTTCAGACCAATTTATTATTCCAATTATCCAAAATCCTTTGCATTCCTAAAGTCAAACACCACTTTTGCAAACAATTTCAATTTAAAACAATTTGGTAGCAATTCCTCTCCTAGAAACTCGAAAATGAACATCGATGATGCTGCAGTCATCACCGAAGTTATTTTCCAGCGACCGAAAGAGTTCAGTGCTTAATCTTTTTTTTTTAAACCCTTCCAAATATTTTTAAATTCTAAATCTCACAGGATTTCAAATTCAACTCGAAAATATTTATTAAATAATACTATTATTTCTCCGAAACTTTTGAAAACCATTTTCAAACCCAAAGGAATTTAAACTTCCCAAATTTTCCAAACTTCAAAACCTTCCATCTTTATTCAAATATTTCTCGGAAGTTTATTTCAATTTATAAATTACATTTATAATCTATATTTTCAATTTCCATTTTGTTATATAAATTTATTCTTTAACTTTGGTTATAAGTTTTCAATTTCTTATTCAATTTCTACACAATAATGATAATAATTTATTATTATCATCTTCTAACAACCAAGCATCCAAATATAACTATAATAATTTACAGAAAATTATTTCTTTTATACAAAATAATTTGGGTAAAATTATTTCATTTACCCCATTTTAAAACAATACTTTGTCGAATTGTTCTATTCAAGTGTTTAGAAATCCCTATCAATAACGTTAATTACTCGTATTGACCAGAATCCATAAACTACTCACCAATCAACACAATATAAAATAATTTTATATTCACTAACAAATACATGCCCATATCTATTAACACACTCAAAGTCATTCTAGAGTACAATTGACTCTATCTGTAATGAGTAATCCCCCACCAGAGCCAAGGTTCTCGCTTAACCTTCAGCTCTGATACCACTGTAACGACCCGCAAACCCGTACCCCTTGAATCGACACTATTCTCCAACATATCGACTCAAAGTGAACGGAAATATGAACCATTAGGGTTAAAAGAAGAAGGAGGTAGAAGAAAAGAAACACAACACAACATAATCTTACATCGCAACGGAATAAAATATAATAGATAATAACTGATCTTTACAGGAAGAAACTATATATGTTTATACATACATCATCAGAATACAACATCAGAGTACAATACAATCAACATCACAATTCAAGACAGTTATAATAACTTTTCCTCACAAAGCTGACTATACAACTTATGATACACAGCGGAATACATAAAATACGGATGATACGTCTCGCCATCCAGCTCGTCTCCTGAGCTCCACAGCATTCTATCTTGTATCTGTAATACTCGGTCTGACCTGAGCATTACAATAAAATAACACCCGAGTTAGTTTGGAAACCAACGTGAGAAAACACACTCAATTGGATTATTAAAGTTTTCCAAACCCTTTGAAATCCAAAGCATCTCGTAAGACCACGCCACAAATAAACATGTCGGGTTTTTACCTTATGATAGCCAAAACACTTTTTATCAAATCTGTCTGATATTATAATAGTGTCTATATACAAATACTTATTCAAATAGCTGAAATTGTTACATGATTAAATTCCAGCATACTAGCCACAAAGTGGGTTCTACAATCAAAACCGTAAAGGCACGTTGGGAGAATGGATTTCCAACTAATGACTAGGCACTGGTGTGACGACCCGCCTTCCTTACCACAGAAAGATGTATCATCAGTAAGAAAAGAAAGAGATAGAAATAGAAAGATAGAAAGAAAGAATAACAACATCAGAATCTCATAGCGAAATGGAACAAAATATAATACATCACATAACTATTACATAGTTTTACATATATCAGAGTTACACAACATCATACAACAGAATAGTCTTATACATATCTGTCAATACATACATATATCCCAAAATACATCATACACTAACTAACACAGCGGAACTAGATAGATAGATACATACGTCTGGACTCCTGCTCCAAGCTCCTCCAGAACTCAACAATCCAAATACCTATCACTTGGCTACTCATAAAAATTTGAGTACCCAAGAGTTTAGGAAAAAAACAAAAATATAAACTTCGGGTCAGACATGGGTCTGGTGTGAGTAAACGGGTTAAAGTTGTTTGACTTTGAAAACCATTTGAAAATAAAGGTATCACGTAAGACTCTCCACACATAAACACGGGTAAGTTTTTACCTTACGCTAACCAAAACATTTTATAGGAAATACAGTGATATTATAATAGTGTCTAGGGTTTTCAAGTAAATAGAAAATAGACGAAATTGTTACATTCATTAAATTCCAGCTACTAGCCACAAAAGTGGGTAATTCAAATCAAAACCGTAGGGTCTCATAGGGAAAATGGATTTCCATCAATGACAGGGCTACTGGGGTACCGCCCGTCACAGTACGGGGCCTAGATCACCGTACCGAGGATCTCTCCCGACCCCCTACAACACAAGGCCGAAATCATTCCTTACTGAACAGTTCTGAACAAGATAACCCCGCAGTTGTGGCCAACAACTGCCCACTAAGCCGAAATAAAAAGGGACATCTAGACAGGGGTATATCTCGTCTTGCTTGGGTATGACCCACCTAACCTTGTTGCACATCCCCTGTTTTAGCCATTCCCGGTTGATGAGACTTGAGGCTACAATTACCTCTATAGAGCACATTTTATTTGAATACTCATCGTCCGTCTGACGATATGCTGAAAGCATTCAATCCATACAAGTTCGCTCCGGGTTCGAACGGAACTGAAGACATTATCTCATTACACTCATTCTGGAATCACCCTCAGAGTCAACGACAATAACCCCTGTATTCTGAAACACCATCTCGACCTTCACTTGAGATGTCACGACCTATCGTTTATTTTAGATCAATGTAGTTTTCGAAATATCGAATTAGTAACCGATCCTAGTCTCATCGAAATCCAAACGCCGTTTTAAAGGCCAAGTTGTTTAAATAGTTTAAACAATTTAATTCAATACTTGGAATTCACATAACATTTATCACAGATAGATCATACACAGTCATCATAGATATATCCAGAATATATCACAACATATCACAGTATATCCCCAAATAGATATTAGAGTCAATCAAACAAGAATCATCAATTCATATCAAATTTAGTTTAATTACTTAACTTAATTAATTACTTAAGAATAAACATTTTATCCTGTTTGATTAATCACTAATTAATTAACTTATCTATTAATTACTTCTTAATTACTCACTTGATTAATTCTTAATTAAAGCTTAATTATTAATTTATAAAACTTAATTACCCATTGATTTGTCACCATTTATTTAATTAAGTTAATTAATTTCTAATTAATTAATCATTTAATTAGTTGACTACTATTTATCTATTAACTAACTTTAAGCAGTTAATTAAATTTCTAATTTCTAATTGATTGAACACAAGGTTATTAATCTCAATCTTTAATTCAAATTTATTTAATCTTAAATTACTTTAGTTAAATTATAATAAAATTAATTACATTATTAATCAACTTATACTTTAAATTAATTATTAATTTTCCATTTACAAATCTCTTTTAAATAAATTTTTAAAATCAAATTTTAACTTAAACATGATAACATCATTAACTTTATTAATACTAACCTTTATTTAACAAAATAACTTAAAAGTTATTAAGTTAATCCATAAGAAAATGGGACCCAGGACCCGTGAAAACGCTGGGTTACTCGAGTAACTCGAGTTCCTCTATCCATTTACCAGTCCTACTCTCTTCCTCATACCTGCTCCTTCTTCTACCTGTTCTTCCTCCTCCTTTTTTTTAGTTAAGTTTATAAATTACAACCTCAGTATTACATACCCACTCACGAACCACCAGGTAACTCAAACAATCCCCAACCATACTCGAGTATCACTCGAAACGGGAAAAAAACCCACGCACTCGCTGACACACCCATGCCACCGTGCACGTGCACGGTGGTTTGCCGCCCCTCCGACGACCTTCATCGCCTCCTACAAACTACACATCAGCCTCTCGTTCAACATCAAAATCCAAATCAACCTGAAAATTATGAAAACGAAAAAAGGCTGAAACTTGAACCAAACGCTCGAACATTCGACTGTAAAACGCCACGTTCCTTCAATACTGACCACCGGATGCAAATCCCCTTCATCCACGCCATGACCATACTCCCCTCGACCTTCACCCAAAATATCGAATCACTCGATCAAGCGACGACGACGAAAACCAAAATTTACAGAGCACGGTAAATTTTTAACCCAAAACCCTATATTCGATTCTACTAAAAAATCCTTGCATTAGAAAAATTCTTTAGCATTTTTCCTGTCATCAATAAGTATCAGGCAAGCTTCAATATGAATTTCAACATCTAGAATTAGTTGAATCATCGGATAATCTCAAATAAGCATTTTTGGTTCCTTTGAAAATTGCACCTTACTTTCTTACTGAAAAATCATCACCTTTATGTTAAAAATCTTAACTTTGTGTGTTAAACCAAGATATGAGATCAAATTTACAAATTAAAACATTTAAATTTTGGCATATTGATTCCGTTATGCTGTAACTTAAAGAAACAGTATATTTATTATACAGTTATTCTCAAAATAAATTTCCAGGCTTATAAATTAAGTTAAACAACTTAATTAGCTTAAATATCTAAGTTTAATTTGGTTCAAATGAAGAAGTATTAATATTCTTACACACTTCTTTGTTCAGAAGTTTAAAACCATGAAGAACATAAAGCTTCCAGTAAAAAAAACAATACAGGTCCTCTTATTAACAATCCATAGCAACACAAACTTCAGGAACTAATTATCATAATTAAATTTAAAAAAAATATGTTTACTCGCCGAAATCACTGTTGAAACGGAGAACAATTCTTGTTTTTAGAAAGCTAAAGTTTGAATCTCCTGGAAAGCTTCTCTGTTTTTTTGTTGTTGAATGATATTTAAGTTTGTAGAGATGATGTTTATCATCTTTCTTCTTATCTCAGTTTTGCTTCTCAGTTTTGCTTAGTTATGGAACAAACAAAAAATAAATAGATGTATATATATAAATATCTTTGAACAGAAAAGTTATACAGGGACAACTTCACACTGTTTGACCATACAAGATTTTATATTAAATATACTACAATTTGATATGTATATTTCGGCTGAACATACCCCTGTACTGAGAAGATTTTTTTGTGAATTTGAAATGACAAATGTATGCTAGCATTTAATGCACATGTCTTCTTATGTTTACAAAAATATGGTTTGCTGATTTTTGTACTTATGTATAAAGATATTTTGTACTTGATTGTGAATAATTTATCTTCTATTGGTTATACTGCACATATGTGATTAATATTTTGTTTCTTTGCATTGTTTGTGTACAGCCAACATTATTTTATATGTTTGGTCAAAGATTTTTATTTTGCCTTTGCTGACATTTACATTGTGTACAAAGATATTTAAATAAAACAGATTATATTATAAACAGTTTTGAAAGATGTTATTTATTTAAAAAAATGAAAGCTTGTATTTTATTTAATTAGATTAAATTATTTATTAAAATACGTTGCCAAAATTCCGGTTCGTTACAACTGGGGTACCACCTATCACAGTACGTGGCCTAGATCAATGTACCGAGGATCACGCCCAATCCTCTGCAACACAAGACCGAAACTACCCCTTACTGGATAATCCCGAGTAAGATCACCCCGCGGTTGGGATCAGCAACCGTTCACTGAGCCAAAATAAAAAGGAACATCTAGACAGGGATGACCTCACCCTAATGGGTGCGACCCACTTAGCCTTGCTGCATAACCCCTGATTTTCAGTCATTCCCGGTTGATGAGGCTCGAGGCTAAGCGTTACCTTTTTAGAACATATCACTTAGAATGCTCATCGTCCTCCTGACGATGTTCTGAAAGCATTCATCCATACAAGTCTATTCCGGGTTCGAACAGAACCGAAAGCACTACTCCTACTACATCCATTTTGGAATCATCCTCAAGATTAGTAGCGATTAGCCCTTGCACTTCGCTGCTCCATCTTCGACTGCAAACCCTTGTTTTCCACACAAAAACGTTCAAACCGGATTGAAGTAGTTTTCGGAAAATAAATCCCGATCCCGGTCTCTTTGAAATGATCAGCGCATTGGCCAATATTGATAGTCAGTTATTTAACTATCAAATAATATTCACAACAATCATCAAGCCATAATAATTTCTCCCAAATTATTTATTAGTCTCAAAATATCTTCGCAAGATATATTTCCACTCAACCCTTTGACAACAGTTTCAATCCATCTTTTCCTCACGGGATAAATTTCCCAAATATTTTCTATTTCCACTGAAATCACCAAGTACAAACACTTAGATTTTAAAAATAATTTAAAAAACACTTTATTTTAAAATATACTTTAAAATATTTAAATTAAAAACTACTTTAATACTTTATTCAAAAATATACACTTTAAGAATATTTAAAATAAAACTTACTTTATATAACATAAAACTACCCTTTTATCCTTTAAAACATAATACCCATTTAACCTTTAAATAATTACTACAAATATAAATTTGGAAAATACTTACTTTAAAATTTAAATGTTTAAAAATTAAAAATTTTCTAAAACGTAGTTTTGAAACAACTTTAAAACTTTTAACTTATACTTAAAAATTTGCTTTGAAAACGTACTTGGCTATCCAGGGAAATACACTTCTCTTCACATCTTTTAAAAATAAATCACTATTTATTTTTAAACAAATTTACCCATTCCTTTAATAAATTACCACCGTGAATCTATTCTTCCAAATATCCACTGATATATTATTCCACTTTTATAAACCCAGTTTATAAATTTCATAGTCTTAAGTTCCATTTAAAATCCCGGTTCAAACACTTAATCAATTTCCAAATTGATTACCAAAATTTATTCCATTTTAAAATAAATTCCTTTACTTACTGAATTTTATTTCAAAATCGATTAATTTCATAAATTCTGAATTTAACTTCTTTATTTTGGTTTTAACCTGGAAATAACAATTTCATAAAAATTCCTTTTATTGAATCCCAAACCATTTAAATTCTGAATTTAAAAATAAATCTTTTATTCTTTTAATTAATATCACTTAGGTTTTAAATTTCATTTATTCCCATTTATTAAAAAATCTCCTTTCACATGCTTGGAATTTATTTATTAAAATTTTAAACCAACTTTTATTCTTTTCCCATTCATTCTTTAATTTATCCCAAATTCTCTATAATCATTTTACTTACAAATTCTCTCTTTTTATTTTCTTTTAAAATCCAAATCTATACATTTTTGATAACTCAGAATATCCAAATATATCCAATCAAACCATAGCATCCAACATTCCAATTATCAATATAATTCATCACAGAATGTCAAATAATCGTAACATAGAATTATTAGATTAATCTAAATAATTTTGAGGAATCCAGTTGGATCCCTCCAACCAGTTTCCCTACATCCACAGATGTTAGCACAATACCAATTCCACTTCAAATGTAATATCGCAGTATATGGGATTAATAAAATATCATCCGCTATTATGCGGCGCATAGGGTCTCATCCGCTAGATAGTACGGGAATCAATCACTCCAATATATATTATATACTACTATATAATATATCACATACATTCAATTCAACCGTTCAACCCAATATTTAAATTTAACTATTTAAATTTAAATTAAACCGAGATGAGTGAGATTAACTCACCTTTGATTTTTATTTTGCCATCAACCTAACCCGACTTGATTTTCCATGATTTCAGACTTTGTAAAAATATTTATAGGGCTTATTAATATTTGAATTAATCAAACAATTAATCACTATTCAACAAATTTAATTTATTAATAATTTAATTTAATTTAAACTAATAATTTCCCTTTTGAATTATGTATATGTACTTATAAAATAATTTATAGATTTCAACAAAAACCAATTTTAAATAAACTCCTCAACCTTTTAAAGTTCCTATATATTTTCCAAAACCATATAAATATATATTATATAAAATAAAATCCCTTTCAAACCTATATTTTAATTTAAGACGGAGTTTTATATATTATATCTCACTGTAAATGCATTTCTTTTCTTCTACTTCATTCATCTTTTTAGAACCTTGTCTGATCCATATATATATATATATATATATATATATATATATTTCTGTTCAGCCTTATATACATATGTAACTTCCTTTTCAATTCCAATCTAAACCTGATTGCAAAAATCAGCATATAAACCCTTCTACAATTCTTTTCAACCCGACAAATTCCTGTTTGAACTTCAAATATTTCTCGTTTTATTATTATTTTTCCAGTCTATAACAATTTGAATTAAAGATAAAATTATTGTACCTTTATCGCTCGAACTCACCGACCCCTCAGAGTCGCGACCTGCCTTGCCTGCCTTCACCGTCGAACTGCCAAGCCTATGCTCCCTCCTAATGAACCAACCATTGCCAGAGACTACCGCCACAGCTTCGTCGAATTACGCGCCCCAAATTCGAACGCTGCCTAACCGCCTCGACCCACGAATGCTGCTTCCCCCTCGATACCACCTATGGCCTCGCAAAAAGCTTCGCCATCCCATTCATCCGATTCGTTCGAGTAAACTTCGATACCCATCAGATCTCGACTGAATAGTCGAGCAATTGTAGGAGCTTCGTGAAGCGAAAGAGAGAGGGAGAGGAAGGAGGAGGAACTAGGTTTAGGTGCGATTTTAGCTGCGGCGGAACATACGACAAATGAAAAGGCTGATCTCGAGGCGGCCATGAATATAAATAATTTGACTTGCATTTGATCGATTCTTTTTGTTCGATGAGTTCGACCATTGATTTGAGAAGAAGGAACAACCATTTATGATTAACTGTCGATTATTTTGGTCTCCTTTTTAGATAAAAATGATTTCTCTTTTTTTCCTGGTATATTAGCATGAACTATAAAGGAGGAAGGGATGTGAACGTAGCGTGTTTGAATGGGTAATGAATAGTGATTTGAATGATTTGATAAAAACGTGTTTTAAATGAAACCAGGCGGCTCTGATTTGATTTGAATAAAGCTGACGTGAAAATCTCCTTGACCAGTCAACATATTATATATATTATTCCAAATCGTCTCGATTTACGTAGCTTAAATTTGCGTACTCCTATCGAGGCGTGCCGCTAGTCGTCTATAATGTTATACCCTATTCTGAATGCAATGGAAAAAGTTTCGAGTCCAAATTCGATCGTATGGAGAAGATAGCTTTTTGGATCCAGTCATTATATTGAATTTCCGATATAAATTTCAACACGTTTATATATCGTACGCTCACACAACAACTCCAAGCACTACAAAAATCCAATAGTAATACACTATTACAGATCCAATAGAACTAGTTTCGTCGAATTCTGAGATTGCGCCACGGAAGGCTATTTTTAAATATCAATTTAAATGCTATATTTTCAAAATTAAACAAAACACCTTTAGATTCAATTTTAAAAGTTCTATTATCTTCAGTATTATCAATATAAATTTTACAAGCCTTCAAATTATTTTTATCATGCTTAAAACTCCAGATTCAACATTTTACCCAATTTTTAATTGTTTGATTCAATAATTAAATTATCCAATAAATTTTGATATTTGAAATTCAAGCTAAAAATTAACTTTTAAATATTTAAAATCAATTAGATATTCCAATTTCAAATGTCCAAAATTCCGAGTCGTCACAGATGCGACCTACTCGACTACCTCTACCCAAAGGCGCCGCCCGATTGTCCCATAGTTGCAGATCCACCGTCGAAATCACAAAAGCCAAAACGAACGGCCGAAACTAATTCATTGATTCCTGGACAATGGGTAATCCGATTCGTGAAACGAGTTGCAAATCTGGGTTACGCTCGTCGAGAGCTTCTAATCGATATATAATATGATATAGTTTGAGGAGTTTGAATTTTTATTTTGGAATTTGATTTGAAATTGAATTGGGAATTTGTTTGTCTGCCATTGGAATAAGGAGTTGAGAAAGAAATGAACATACAGACAAATGAAAATAAGAAGTAGCTAGGATTTGTAACAGGCTATTTATAGGCAAAGCTGAAAAATAGAATGAATGGACAAGATTGATTTGAAAGTTGAACGATAAACGACCCGAAAAGCCCGTTCTGTCTCCGGAACGAAATTGGGTCATCCCATATCAAAATAGATGTTTTCAGTATTTTTAAACTCAATGGAATATGTTTCAAGTCCAAATTTCATCGTATGAAGAAGCTCTATTAAAATCATCTTATTTCAAATTGATTTCAATTGATTTCAATTAAATTGATTTCTAGGCGTTTCAAGCCCGCACGATCAAACGACAAGTCCGATCGCTACGAAACTTGAAATCCTACAATAATTCACCGTTACGGATCCGATGAAATTGGTTTCGTCAGAATCCGAGTCAGTGGCCAAAATGACTATTTTCACTTTAATTAAATTAATTAATAATTAAATTAATTAAATCACATTTTTATTTCAAAGTTAATAAAAAAAATTCATCATTTTTGATTGTTTAGACTTTTAAAATAATTTAAAGTAAATTTACATATCAATTTCAGTGTTAATTATTTCAATAATTATAGTATTCAATTTCAACTGTAATTTAAATCCAATTATTTACAATTTAATTCCAATAATTTATTTTATTTTATTTTAATCTTTATACTCAATCAATTATCATGCTATATACATATTTAACATTGTTTTATATTTCATTATGTTAATATCCTCCAATTCCCATCTTTTATCTATATTAACTACTATATTTCAATTTTATTGGATCTTTGTCAATTTTACCCATTTATTATAATTTAAAATCCCAATTAAATTTATTTATTTTGGTTTCATTCTTTTTATTAAATCAGTTATTACCTTATGAATAAAATTAACATTTCCACTCACTTTAGTCATTCACAGATTTCAGTTATTGTCTAAATTCTCATTAATGTAACATTTAATTTCATTCATTGCAATTTATTTCCAATTTAATTTAATAGACTAAATAAATAGGTAACATATAATAGTTTGTCCACGTTTACTTTTAGACGCATTAATAAGTCATTATTTACTACCAAATGTTACAATTTCTTACATAACACTGATTTTATTCAATTATCATTAAATATATATTATCTCATTAATTAATTCATATTTACATTTGTTTTCTTATATTAAAATTATAACTAGGTAATAACATCTAAATCACTTCAATTAATTGGAATTTCATTCAAATTCGTTTCAGCTTCAATGACAGAGCAAATATTGGATTTGCTCTAGGGTTAACAGTAAAAAATTGGATTTTGACATAGCTAACATCAAAACTAGAGAGAACTCAAAACATGAAAGTTGTAGCACATGAATTAAGCTTTATGGAACATTAAAAATCATGGAATTCCGATCTAAAATGAGAAAGATATAGCTCAAACAATATCAGATTCAAACTCAGGAAATTATGTCAAAGGCAGAACTATACTTCTGTTTTCAAATCTATTTCAGGTCAGTCAAATATTAAAATATTGAAATATAACCTGAAGAAAAATTATTCCTCATTGAATCTAGTTTCCAACAAAAAAAATTTGACCTAATTCGGATGAGAAACGAGCAACTTATGGCCAAAATACTACTTAGGCCTGTGATTGTTGTTGCTGTCAATTTGCTCTCGAGACAGCAACAAACAAGCATAATTTTAGGCAAACAAACTTCAAAATTTTGGAAAATACAAAACATGAAACTTCTAGCCCATAATCTAAGCTTTCCAGAACATCTTAGTTCATCGAATTTGGTTAAGAATTGAAAATGTTATGCATAATATACTGACAGCAATTTGCAAATGAACATGCAATAAACGAAAATGAGATTTCTTACATTGAAATCTCAATCAAAGCTAGAAAATGTGAGTTTGTTACTGATTAACTTTAATTAACATTGTTACGTTTCATTTTAGTTATTATTTCATTACCAAATTACAAATTTTTATTTTTTTCAATATTAAATTACCAAAATCTTATTAAATTGAAAATTTCTAATTATCTAAAATTACGGGTCGTTACACTCTCCCCCGCTCAAATTTTTTTCTCCCCGAAGTGGAAAAAGAAAGGAAAAGAAGGAATTAGAAATCAACATCTTAATCAAAATATTAAATTTATACACAATACATAATTAAATACTTTAAATAAAATATAACAATTTATAAATAATTAAATCCTTTTATACTCTAACTAATAAAGTTTGGAAAACAATCCAAAAAAATAATTTTAAGTCCAAAATTTTCAAAAAATTTCGGCAGAGTCTCCTTTGTACGGAGAGGTCTGTGAGATAAAATAGTATCAATAATAATAATATATCATATATATTTTTCAAAATAATATATACCAACAACTAGAAAACAATATAATATCGTTATAAACCGTAATCCGATAACGTATCTATTTGTCGGGCATACAACGTTTATTTTATGAAACCAAAAGCAGTAGCAATTGCTTCCATACCTTGTATTTCACTTATATAATCCAAAGAAGTTAATAATTATATAATAGAGAAGTATTTAAGTTGTTTCAATTTATACCAAGCAAAATAACACAACGTAACAATAGTCATTTGCAATCAAAATCATACAATCATCACATGGAACCAATGTAATAAATCATACATCCATATCAAGCAAAACAAATGGTTTATTCGAGCTTAAACACCTTTTAACAGTATAGAATGACAAATAACTACTAAGTATAACTCAATAGTCTTAGATAAAACTCAATATATTATTCATACATTCAAACAATTAGAAATATCATTTCCTAAACAACCCAAAAGCCAAAACAAACAACACATTCCAAATATTGCTTAAGTTTATTCTTATTGGTTTCTTTTCTCAATAATTATTTCTTTAATTTACATTTATTTCTTTCAAAAACTCAATTTCCATTCATTCATCCATTATTTAATTTCATCTATCTACATTCATTTACTTACATATGTTATTTACATTTTCTTACCTATGTTACTCATATATAATTATTTTAAACATATGCAAATCATTTCTTAAAGTACTATATAGGTTTCTTTATAAATAAATTCACATTACTTATTTTCACTTATTTTCATTCACTACTTACAAAATTCATTTCATTTCTTCATTTAATGAAAATTTATTTTCATTATTTTACATTCATATCTTACAATAAGGTATTTATATTCATTTGTTTATAATAATCACTGAATCCATTATTCAAGTATTTCATACATTTTCTTACAGTTTAGTTCATATTTATTAATTATGTATACTTGATTTCCATTAGATATTAATATTCATTAGTGCATAAATTCATACTCAAATTCTTACTTTTTAATTTACATCATTTCCTTATATAGTGTCATTGGATATTTAATCTATTTTCTAAATCATTTCACTTTTCTAAAATTATAATCATTTACTTAATATAGTATTCCTTTTATTATTCACTTTAATTGTATATAGCTTCAAAGCATGAACTTAAGTTTATAATTATTTACTTAACGTACTCACTTTTCTATTTCATTTTATTTAGTAACATTTAAATTATATCTTAAGTTTATAACCATTATAATATCAAAATTCTTATTTATAAATGAAATTCCATTGAACATTTTCACTAAATAAGTTTTTCTTGTATAGTATTCCATTACATATTCCTATTTAATATTACAGCTATTACATTTTGGTAAGTTATATATATATATATATATATATATATGTATGTATGTATGTATGTATGTATGTATGTATGTATGTAAATGTCTTTCAAACTGCAGTGGAAAGGTTACACAAGTTCCATATTTATTTTATATCAAAATGTTCAATAGTTACATTTTTTTATTTTCATTTCCATTTTATTTACAGTTTACAAATTTTCAGTTTCTTATTTATTTCATTAATCATTTTAACATTAAATTTCTAATATTCATCTTAGAACTCTCATTTATTAATATAGTCAAGATTCCATTTATTACAATAATTTTAATTTCTAATTTATAGAAACTTAAGAACTAAACAATCGAGTTTCAAATCAATTATGCAGTAAAATTACTACACGGTCTTCCCACTTCGAAACTCGAAAATGAACGTCGATGATGCGTGCACTCATCACCGAATTAGTTTTCCAACGATAGAGAGGGGAGTAGAGAACTTATTTCCTTCCAAAATTTCATTTAAAACATTTCTTCCAAATCACTTTGAAATATTTATATCAAAAACAACTTCCAAACAATACTTATATTATATTCAAAAATCCTTTGAAAGAAATTTCAAAAATCCAGAATTTAAGTTCTCAAATTTCAGTTTATATTCATTTTATTTATAAGTCTTATTTTTCAATCAGTATTCATATAGGATTTTACTACATAGCAAACAAATATATAACAACCAACTTTGTCATTTAAAAAATTTAATATTTTATATACAAAATATATAAGAGGCAAAATTATTTCATTTACCTATATTTCTAAACAAATATTGTGTCGGTCTGCCCTATTAAGTGTTTAGAAACCCAATCAATGTCATAGCGTCTTATGCACCGATCAGAATTTATAAATACAAAACGGAACAAATTAACACAATACAAAAACCTTTATAACACTAAAAATATGCTCTCTCATATATATACACTCAGCAACTCTTTCCAGGATATTACTAACTTAATTAATTATGAGTCAGACCCCAAAAAGCTAAGGTTAATGCTAAACCAAAGCTATGATACCAGCTGTAACGGGACCTGCCTTTTTGGACGTTTTAAGTAGACGCATATGCCAAACTCAAAGCATTCAAAAGGGCAGATTGTTATGGGGTAAATAAGAAAAAGAGAAAGAAATAAAAAAAATATAGAATCTCGCAGTGGAATGGAAAAATATAATAATCAAATAACAGTTCATGAAGCTGTTTTATAAGTACATTTGATTATTCTTTACAACCCAAATATCAGAGTTACATAAACAGAAATAAATAAATAAATAAATAAATAAATGCAACGGAACAACATGATGTAGTGGAATAAATATAATAAATAATAAAAGCACAAATCTTCGTCTTCGTCTTCCAAAAATAAGGTCTTCAACCCTTAAATGCTCAGGCTAACCCGAGCGAATAGAAAAAACAAAATACTCGAGTCAGAACTAAAAGTTCATATGTAAGTTAAATCAACGGTGAAATATGAGTGGAACGGCATCAGAGATGATTTCGGGGTTTGACATCTCCTATCCAGTGTCTAGTGTGAGTGAAATAACATAAGAGATGTTCGGGATTCACATATACTAAGGATCCGTTAAACTATCTACTATGTAGTACAACACGCTATTGTAATAGTGTCTACAGTATAGTAAAGTATTAAAATAGCTTTAAGGCGTTACCTATATTCTGCTTAACACATTTTTATTTATTCCCATAGTCTATACAGTACTGTAATTCCTCCGTAAAATGGAGGGCTATCAGAGGATACTACATAGGTATGGTACAAAACAAACTCGTAGAAGGCGCTCTAGGGCATGTGGACATGGCACTCGAGGCAATGCCAGGGTAGATATACCAATTGCAGATTCGGACTGGTGGTAACGCGTAGCAGCTACTACCACCCATCACGGAACATACTCCCAAATCAAAATCAAAGGGTGGCCACCAAATCAATCACAAAGCAATAGAATGGTATCGAAGTAATGTGTCTGATCGGAGGAATGACCTCACTTGGCCCAGCCTGTTTTAGTCACATCTATGCTGACTCACGGGAGTCAGGGTCATGTCATACCTATACAGAAATTGTTCACCAAACCATCCTACTTTATTTTTGGAATATCCACAATGTACACAGTTGTTAAAGTGGTTTTCGGTATTGGCTGAGAGTATGACAATATCTGATGCCTGTCTCTTTAACAACCAATCGCTTATTACACACCGGATGGTTCTTTTACAGTTCCAAAATCATTTCATAATTGATATCAAAATATTATATTCAATTCAAATCGTACCACTTTCGAAATTATATTTACTTTTTAAATCATATTCACCTTTAAAATCATATCACCTTTGAAAACATAGTTTCAAAATTATATTTTCTTTCAAAAATCATATTTCCAAAATAGGTTAAACTCTCATTTCGAAATTATGATATTAAATCAAATATGTCATTAGGATCCCAACTTAGGTTATAATCATCATGTTCATTTTTAAATCAAGAATTGAATATAAACACTTCTGCCTTACTTGGTCTAAAATTTAGAAAAATAGCTTGGATAGTTATAAATAGTTTTAAAGGTTTAACCTAGTTAAAATAAATTTTATATTGTTAAAGGACTCTAAATTATTTAAATAGATTAAAGATATTTTTAAATTGATTTAAGATAGTTAAATAGATTTAAAATAAATTAATTGTAATTAAAATAGATTAGATAGCTTTAAAATAGATTAATTAGATTTAAAATAAATTAAATGGTTTAATTAATTTAAAATAGATTACATTGGTTTAAATAGGTTAAAATAATTTATATAGTTAATATAGGTTAAAAAAGTTTAATAATTTGAAAATCTTAATAATTAGAAATTTTAAAATAATATATTTTTAACAAATTACATTAGAATATGAATTTGGAGTTAACTACAATTAAACTATTTATTTCTTTTCAACACCTTTGAACTATTTAAATTTCTAAATCAACAAACCCAATTTGAATCTTTCAATTCAAACTCTCAATAAATTATTAAATTCAATATTTCTTTCAAACCATGTTTTAAATATAAATTTAAATTACTCAAATTCCAATATATTTCAAAGTTATATTTTAAACAATTCCAATATCTCGATTCCGTTAAATTCCATTTATACTTCAAAATGCAACTAAATTTTTTTACTAAATTTCTTTACACAATTCCTTTAACCCATTCAAATTTCAACATAAACTTGATCTTCAATATTAATTTAATTTATATAGATCAAATTCTTATTTCAAAATATCATTCAATTAAATTTGAAAATTAAGGATTCAAAATTCATTTAATTTAACCAATCCAGTGTCCATATATAATTCTCTACCCTAGAGTCAAGTGATACGGATATTTATCATTTCAATCCGCAATTTAAAATTTTACAGTTATATATCGTTTCAAACCGCAATCCCGAATTAATATAAAAATCCATAAAATCGCTCGAGTCTATCACTTCAACCTATAACGATTTTTCCCTAATCTATAGATCATTTGGGTATGTATCATTTCAACCCATAGTGAACTTGCAGTTTATAACGATATAAAATACAACATCCATTCATCCAATATCAACAATCAAATATCCATCACAATCATCATCCAAATCAATCAATAAACATCAATAGAGAACTGATAATCAATAACAGGTATTTAAATGGCAATTTAAATTCAAAAATAAATTAAATAACGATTTAATTCAAATAAATTCAAATTAACTGAGATGACGATTCAAAATATACCAAACAGCCATAAATAAATTTCCAATCACATCATAAATTTAATTTAACAAACATAAGAAATTTTAGAAGTTGTGAGTGGGTCAAATCACTCACCTTTGAATTTAAATCGAATTTAAATTCAATTTAAATCCAATTTAGGGTACAAATTCAAACAGCATCAGAATTCGTCCAAACCAGCGTCAAAATGTCAGGAATTTCGATACGATCCCAGCAAAACAGACCGCGCGTGAATCGGACCTTGTATTGCTTATAAATTATAACTAGCTATTAACTAATTTATAAATTTAATTAAATAATTTATAATTTTATTTAATATTGCTTATAAATTATAACTAGCTATTAACTAATTTATAGACGATGATGTCCCGGACCGATTACAGAAAATCACAGGTTGAAGAGGAGATAACACAACTCAAAGAGAAGATAACAGAGTTGAATAATTGACGAAAGAACGGAGGATATATTGGCTATGATGATAGATGAGCGGATTGCGGCATAAATGACAGAGCACGGAACATTTCCTTCGCATGGGTCAGGAAATAATGATGAGCATGTATAGTTGTGTTTCTGATGGATATTTAATTGTTTTGTTTTGTACTTATCTGACATATGTTGATGGATTTGATACTTGTTTGATGGTTGTGTTGTTAGTGAGTGTTTGGTGGATTTGTGGTTGTTTTGATTGATGGACATGAGAATTTATAATAATGGTTGTGTTATTTGATGGAATATTGATGTAAATATTGATTCTTGTGATATAAACTTGGTTATGTGTGATATGTATATCATTATGCGATGTATGCGATAGTTGTAACTATGAAATTAATTTATATGAGGTTAGTATCATGGCCAACTCAGGTCAACTCAAAGTCAGTCTCTGTCCATAGCATTTTGGTTAATAATAATTGTTATTATTGAACCAAGGACTTTGTGTTTGGACTATAAAGTTGAATGTGGATGATATTGGAATTTTTACCATTACAAATGCCATAAATCCAAAATGATATAGTTTTGACGAAGTGAATTGGTGTAAATAATTGTCACTATTAAGTACTTCTTATAATAAGTAAAATTGGATTTTACCACAAGATGTGTAAGCGACGAATTCAGCCAAAATGTCACACCACCTGCTAAGTGACGTGTGAACGTTAATATTTGAATTGTTCAATATTAATCGCTGACTGTATTACACCTTTGAGTCAGAAAGCCGTAATGATGAATTCTCCGAAAAACCACATAATTTAATTAATTTATAAAAAGTTGTAAATTAATTAAATTAATTAGTATTTGAGAAATATTAATTATTATTTATTTTATGTGAGGTTTGGGAGTTATTTGTAATTATTTGAATGAATATATAAAAGTTATGTTTGCGTGCATTGATATATGATAACACTGTAATTAAAAAAAAGAGAAACGTAAGGGTTTCTCTCTCCACATTTATAGCCTTATCTTTTCTCAATTTATTATACATGTCAACAGAAAGAAAATCAAAGGTTTTCTTTCTTTAAAATTTCTAATGCTTAGTTACACAAATATACACTTCTTATATGTTACACTTATACTTAACAACATAAATCTATTTGATACATTCACTCCATTACACATAAATATGTACATAAGAGTATATTTGATATACTCTAATTTACATACACGTTAAATTAAAGTAAAACTTTATTTATAAATAAAATAAAATATTGATTTTAATATGTGCATTTTATTTTCAATTAAGGGATAGCACTTGCTGGGAGTCGATGAGTTACAGTAAAAATATGAAATTTAATTTCCATACACGATCATTTTTAATTATCCTCGTTAGTTGATTTATTAGCTATCGGTTCAACTTTTTTCATGGTGTATTGTCACAATAAAAATGATTTTTACTCTTTTAAGCTTTGTTATCCTTTGTTGGAATGAATAAACTCAAAGAGTGTGTGGGGCCAAGCTATGTGGGTTCGCTTCCATTAGGGTATTTTCACATCCACTCTAGATTGGATTCGTTTGTGCGCATTGAAAAGTGAAATACTCGGATACTCGATAACAACTGGCGGGGTCCGGCTTGGAGGTTTCTGAGAGCAATTGGAGTTCTCAGGTACATTTCTAGAGGTATACTTTCGATAAGAGGGTGCACCTTCCTAATCATTTGTTGAAAATTTCCCCTGTTCCTTCATTTGATTCCAAGTTTTTAAATTAACTTCTTTTTTAATTACATAGGGAAGTGTTGAAAGCGCTTCGCGATGTTTAATTATTCGCATCCATGCTTGAGATTAGATGTTGTTATTATGAAAGAAAGCACGTTCAGCAGTTGGCGCCATGGTCACACACACACATTGTGAAAAATTTGTTTCCTTATTGTTAATTCAAATCATTGGCTTTTTTTCTTAATTGCACTGGGAAGTAACTAAGGTTTTTTTCGATGTTTAATTTGAAGTTTGGATTTTTATCTTGTCTAAGCTCATTTATTCTTATTTGGATTATAGTTTTGATTTGTTTCCCATTTCTTCACATATGAATGTTGATCTTATGAGATAAAAACTCATTCTGCATTAGCGGACTGTTCTAAAAGAATTGTTATAAATTCACCCCATTACTTTAGTTTCCTCACACTAGTATTTTCAGATCGATTCAGGTGTTATTTTATTTTAACATTCGGGTCAGACCGAACATATTTTTCAAATTAGCTTCAGATGCTTTAGAGTTCACCAGACGAGCTGGATGCCCAAGATGCATCCACGTATTCCTGATTGGATAATTAGAGTGCCTTTTTCTTCTATATTTTTTGTTTCTTAGTGGAATATTGCAAAATGCAAGATCGTTTTTGCCTATAATCAGGTTAAAGCATTGGTCATCGTGACTGCCATAATTTGTCAAAAGAACGCTCTGACACAATTATCGCAATATCTAACTTGTCAGGTATGTATTAATAGATTAACAAAAGGTGGTATGTTATTAATGAAGTAAGACTAGTTGGCATGATACCATGTTTGCAGTGACAAAGTACCACGATTACTACATTGCACATAAGAAGAATAATGCATGTGAATTAATTATGACATAATCGATATGATATTAACTTATGTATGACAAATCAGATCATGCAAATTTAACTAGTTGAATCATCAATGATTAATCAAATAAACAAACGCAATAATCATAGTTTGGACCTGTGCGAAGAATTATTTAGCAACATCTTGACTGGTTAAAAAAAATAGACACGAATCATTGTTATCATACAAGTAATTATTTAGACCGAACAAACGATAACTTTCATTTTCAAGTAATTGAAGTTATCCTTGTATAATGAAAAGGCAAATTTTCTCAAGCAATTGAAGTTGCATTTTTTTTGAAACGGCAAAGGGCCAAGCCCAAAAAGAAAATAAAATAAAATAAGAGATAGCGGATTTAACAAATATAACCCGAGATCTCCTTACATGCTCGAAAACCCTAGCAAACTAGGGCAAAATGCGCCCTTATATACAAAACACAAAGAATCAAAAATAGCGCACAACCAAGAGCGAATTTGGAAACAACTTATAAATCAACTCGCTTATGCCCTAAGCATGGCCTAAGGAGGCTTCTAGTTTATCGTATCTGGTCCTTGGGCCTCTCGGAGCTTTGATGCGAGGTGAAAATCCTTCATTAAAATGGTTTTTGCTTTAGCATCCTCAAGCGATTTTCTTGGAGCTTTATTAAGCTTAATCTCAGAGAGGAGATCGGTATAAGAATTGAGGGAGTCTCCATGTTCCTCAGTTAAGCGAGCTGTAGACTTGCAGCTTTTGCTGTTTTTATGCCCAATAATGGCCGGGTTTGCAAAGTTAATCATCCAGCTGCTTTCTCCTCTGCCCCAGTTAGATAAGTGAAAGAATTGATTATTAATTTTGCTTCGATAATGACTGTAGCCTAATCTTTGCTCTTCGATAGCCAATTGGAGCTTTTTGTCATACTTATGAAGGCTGTAGTTCATACAGTAACCTCCAGAACTATCAGGTAAGCAGAGAATATCCTTACAATTTGAAACATTGAAGTTAATACTTTTGAAATTAAAAGGAACCTTGATACTTCCCTTATTGTTGATAGTTGACATTTTAATATTCTGGAGGGAGCTGCTAGATTGGTTGTCTGTTCGGTCACTATTACCCTCTTCAGATAAGTGTTTTTTAAAGAACACATAATTATCATCTAAGCAAGGAGTGTTGGAAACATTATTGATGTTGACTGTCATTTGCCAATCCTTGTTAATGCTCAGGAGATTGCCTATTTGATCATGAGGACTGAGTGTATGGTAGCTTCCGCCACTACCAGGTATGAGATTAGAATTATTAGTGCATAAATGTAGCTTATTTGTAGGAAAGAAATAAACATCTTTTAGCAATCTTTCCTTATTATTGTAGGAGCAATTCCTATTGTGATGGTAGAAGTGGCCGCCACCAATGTTGGTTAGTTTGGAAGGAGCGTTAACATTACCCAGAGGCTTTAACATCCAGTGACTGTCATTACGATGAAGAGGCCTCGTAATGGGAGAATCAAAAATGATTTTCCATTCTGTAAGAAGCATTCTAAATTCTCTTCAATTTTATCCATGTGCTAGTCTGCATAGTTTTGATTCTATGAAAACTTGTTTTGGTTTCTGTTTTTATTGAGGAGGATTTGGCAGTCCAAATCAATTTTCTTCCAGAGTTGAATGCTTTCTGTTTTTGATTGAAAATGAAGTCTTTGATTTCTTTCTTTCCAGATGTGAAATATTGTTGCAGTCAGCATAATACTGGTTTTTTTGAATTCGTTTGTTTTTCCTTTGAAGTTTTGAAGGATATATCTGATGCTTTCTCTGATGTTTTGAACCACTTGATTTTGGTTGATTTTGAGATTTGTTTTGGCAATAAACCAAATATTTTTTGTAAAAGTACAATCAAAGAACAAGTGATTGATACTCTCCTTTTCCTCTCGACATAGAAGGCATGTTGTATCTCCATTTTTATTCCATTTTAAACATCTATCTCTAGTAGGGAGTTTGTTTATAATTGCAAAATAAGCACAATGGGACATTTTTGGGCAATTTGCTTTATTCCAAATAATAGAGTGCCAATCCACTTCAGATGCATGCCCTTTTATAAATTCCAAAGTTGTTTTTAAAGGAAAAAGAACATTTCGTAGATGTTTTCCAGTCCCATTTGTCTTTTGAAAGATTAGAATCAATTGATATTTGATTTATGGCAGTATTGAAAATAGAGGTAGGTAGATGCAGAGATGTATTCCACCTACTGTTTTGAACAATACTGCTGACTTTTCCATGGATTTCACCAAACAAGTATATGTTGTTCCACCCCACAAGACTAACTAATTTTTTTCCATGAATTCAAGGGTCGAACCATAAACTAGTTTGATTACCCTTTTTAAATTTTCTTTCTAGAAGCTTGATTCCTATGTCTCTGCTGCTGAGAATATATTTCCAAACAAAAGAGTGATGATTCTCAATTCTAGTAGTCCAAAAGTTCTTATTTTTAAGATAGCTTTCATCCACTTAACCCATAGAGAATTGCCATTTATAAGTTTTCAAAATAATTTGAGTTTACAAACTTCCCTGAGGTCATAAATGTCTCTTAGACCTAATCCCCCTGCTTTCTTTGGTAGGAAGATTTTTTCCCAAGCAATTTTGTGTTGTTTACCTTTCCAGATAAATTTGCACAAATCTTATCAATTTTGTGGATTGCTTTTGCTGGGATATTATGAGCTTGTATCTAATACATGGTGATTGCAATGATGACAGTTTTAGTTAGCTCAATTCTTCCAGCTAAAGACAGAAATTTGCTAGCCCATCCTTCAAACTTATTTTGAATGATATCTAACTGTGATAACCCGCATATTTAACGATTTTATATTTAAATGATTTATTTAAATATAGCGTCGTTAGTCGGATTATGGGTCCGAAATGTTACTTTCTGCAAACGGTCGAATTGGGTCTCAAGACCACTTCCATTGAGTTCAAAACGTCGTTTGCGATCTTTTTTAGTATAAGCTTCGATATGTTTGGAGTAAGTTGAAATTGGCTACTTTTTCTAGTTGGGTTTGGGTTTGGGTTCAGCCCACTAGCTAACTAAACCCTCTAACTCAGCCCTCTCCTCTCCATTCTCTCATTCTTGTTTCTAAAACTCAAGCTCCAACTGAAAATGGGGGAAGAGAATGGGAATTAGAAATTCCAAACCCTAGTTTCTTCTTGCAACTTGAATTCTTGCTCCAAAATCAAAGAGAAGCCATTGGTAAGTCCTTCTTCATCTTCTCTATCTCTTTCTCTCTTTAATCTCAAAAATTTCCTAAACCTAAATTGGGAAAAACCATGTGTTTTATTCTTAGATTGGAGCTTGTTGGGTTGAAGTAGAGTTTGGTTGGTCTTCTCCTTGTTATTGAGCTTCTTCTCTTCTTTGTTTTGGGTTAAAGGTGAGTTTTGAACTCACATCTACTTCTCTTGATTTCATTGATGTTGGGTATGAATTCCTAACACCTTGTTCATATGCACTTGCTTTTGGTTTGGATTGAATTGGTGAATATCCAAATTTTTAGTGTTTGGGTTCAATTCTTTAAAGATCCTAACTTTGATATTTGAACATGTTTTTGGTGGCGAATCGGAGAGCTAATGGAGCTGGGGTATCTATTGGCTAAGGCTCCTTAACTCCATTGCTCGAACGATCGCGTTTTGGAAGAATTTGCATTTCATTGAAAAAGGGCAGGAACTGCAGAAATTTGCAGTTCGGCCGACCGAGCCCTGTAGCCGGTCGACCAACCTGCTATCCCGAGCTTTTTCTTATTTCTGCATCTGGCCAGCTGACCGAGCCCTGTAGCCGGTCGACCGACCTGCTCTTATTTTGCTTGTTTTGCCTATTTTTGCATATTTTGATTGGTTTTCCAAATTTTATCGATTCAAGTTGCTTTTTAGTGGTTGTTATTGCATCTTTGACTTTGATAACTTATTCTTGACTTCATCCACGGGTTTTATAAAATAATCACTCGAATCACATTTAAAAGCTTGTTTCTCCAATTTATAAATTCTATTTAAACACACACTTTCGCACTTCGAGCGAAGTGGAAGGGTGATTAAATGGTTGGGCAAAACACGAACCATGAATCTGTGCGTTTATCCTTCTGATTAATCCCCGACCTATTCAATTGATCGTTTTGACCTTCGGGTTTAGTTTACCGATGATATGAGGTAAATTTGTACTGCTTTGAGTGTGAAAGTGACTGACAGATAGTAAACCGTTTAGTGCGAACAAGTGGTTATGGGACGCACGTTAACACTTTTCGGATTCCTTTTCGAGAGTTGTGACACATTCCGCCAGTTAGTGGTGTACAGTACTGGGTCTTCGACCTTCACCACTACGGCTTGTTGCCCTATAGTATCGCTTTCTATGTTGGTCGTTATGAGCCGCATGGGTGATATTGGGTTTGTGCCTTCGGGTTTGTCGCCCTATAGTATCGCTTTCTATGTTGGTCGTTATGAGCCGCATGGGTGATATTGGGTTTGGAGTCTTCGGGCTCACGGATCCTTGTTTATAAAGTACTGTGCTCGAGCAATCATATGTTTCATTGATATTATATTCCCTTGGTATCGCCCATCGGTGTTGGTCTTTTTGAGCCGCATGATGTATAACGATTACCTTGTGGAACTTGTATACATTATGGGTATTTGTTATTTGTCTTTTTGGCATGCTTTGAGATATTTGTATCCTTTGTTTATCTATGTTGCCGATGATATGAGGCTTGTCTTGATATGTTCATCTTTTGTTAGATGATTGTGTTATCTCTTTTAGGGATATATGTTATACTTTGTAACCTTGCAGGTTTATTGTTGTTCAGTTTATCTAACTGATTTGTTTAGCTAGACTGACCCGTGTTTTTGATACTCGGGTCAGACCGAGATGTTTCAGGTTAGGTGCCTTTGGACTTAGCCTATTTTTCTTCCGTGTGGACTACTCCGCTAGCTTCTTTTTGTTATAGCTTTTTGTGTATTCCCATTTTTTAGTAACTATGATATGTATTATTTGACTCGTCTGTATATTGTGGTTTGCTATACCACTTGACTTGTGTTAGTTTGTATACTTTGTTATGTATCAGTATATGTGTATATGATAGTTTACTGTTCTGTGATGTATATTGCATTTGAGTTTTTATATTCTGTTCTGATAAATCCTCTAGCCACCTATGGTTTTGTTTTAAGTATTCATATGATATGTCGATCTGCTTGGTAAGGCAATTGACGATGTTTTCAATAGATAGTTAAAGCAAGGCTATAGATGGTCGCTCCTATCCAGCATTATTCTCCGTGTTAGTTGACGGCATTACTTTGTAGTGTCCTTGGCTAGCGTGGGTATAGAGGTGGGGCGTTACATCTTGGCATCAGAGCTGAGTTCAGAACAAAATATAATAAACACAGAATAGAAACACATATTCGGGTACATCAAAGTGTATAAGTGTACAAATCTTTGAATCATCGTGCCTCTCTATTCCTTCTACCATCAAAGGTTAGATAGGATTTGGGAATATGTCTAGGAATGCATTTAAATTCCGTAGTATTCCATATTGAATTATCTACCTTGGGAATAATCTTTACCTTATCTTAACTTTCAGCTTATGGCTGGAAGAGACGGAGGACGACGCTTGGATGCTGGGCAATCCGGTGGCTCACATCCGGATGGCGTTTATATGTCTGCCGATCAGTTTTTGGAGTGGTTTAGGAGCACACAGCCTCCGGCTCCTACTCGAACATCTCCTCCATGCAAGTCCACCTTCGAACGATTGTGCAGTGTTTTTTCTCATCTTGGAGGGAAGCCATTTAAAGGCTCCGAGATTGTTCTTGAGGTCCAAGCTTGGATTCGCATGTACGAGCATGTTCTCTCTCGCATGGATCTTTCTGACCGTGATAGAGATCTTGTAACTTCTAGCTTACTGCAAAAGCGTGCCCTTGATTGGTACGAGCTTCTTTTGGCTAAATTTGATGAGTCTGCTCTTTCTTGGACTCGGTTTCGGGAACGATTCGAACTCAAGTTCGTTCCTGAATCTGAGAAAACTTTGTTGTCCCGGTGCTTTCTTGAATTGAAGCAAGGGGAGTCTTCCGTTTCTGAGTATGTTGCATCATTCGAGGCCTTATCTAAATATGGTCTTGAATTCATTAGTACTTCGTATAGGAAGAATCTGAAGTTTGTATCTGGTCTTAAGAAATGTCTTAAGAAGTTTTTAATGCTCCAGCTTATGCTTTCCTTTGAGGAGTTGGTTGATTCGGCACTTCATCTCGAAGCCTTCGAGAAGGAGTGTGACTTTGGGAATGATGTTGAGGTTCGCAAGAACGCCAACAAGAGGCAGTTTCCATTCGATAAGCGGAAATTTTTCCCTTCCAAGAAGAAAAAGCCCGTTGAATCTAATTCTCAGTCTTAGTCTGCTGGAACACCTTTCACTCGGAAGTGTTTCAATTGTGGTTCCCCTGATCATATGATTCGAGCTTGCCCTATGCCTCTCTTCTGCCACTATTGCAAAAAGAAAGACCATCGTATTTTCACTTGTCCTATTGTTCCGAATAATCCTCTATCTGGCAAGCTAAAGATAACAGATGCTTCTAGAGGTTCTTCTCAAGGAAAAGGTATATCTCCATTTGTTTTGGAAGGTTCTATTTTATTTCTTGACTATTGTATTCGAGTTCTCTTCGATACGGGGGCTTCACATATTTTTTCCCTATCGAAGAAGCTCTTCGATGATTTATCTTTGGATGTTTCTTGTATGGTTACTTCTTTGAGAATTGCGAATCCAAATTGGTGGATCCGTAACGCTCAATTTGCTTGTATTAATGTCGAGATTATTTTATGTGATTTTTCTTTCTGAGCCAATTTGCATGTTATGCGTTACTTAGGCTTCGGAATTTATATTTTTTTGAAAGGATTGACTTAATTATTATGAAGCCATATCCTATATCCCGAGTGGACTATTCATCCTCGACATTTTCAATTTGTTAAACAGATTTCTATCTTCCTTTGTGATTTCGATTTCCAATTTGATGGCATCATTTTTCTTTAAGTCCTCATGATGAGGAAAGTGTTGTTTCTCTCATTCTTGTAGTTGAGAATTTTCTGGTATTTTCAGTCTTATCTTAGAATTATCACCTAAGCAATCTTTTGTTGTAGTGTTAAGGTATTTTTAGCTCGACCTTACCACCGGTTTTCATTTGACTACGAGTTGCGGAAGTTAGCATTCCACTTACCGCATTCCGCGCTCGTTGTGGTTTGTATGGATGATTTATTATGTCATTCAGTTTGTCTAGCTCATTTCATCCATTTTATGAATCGAGCATTCTGCGAATATCTCGATGATTCCATTCTTGTGTTTATTTATTTTGGATGGAATTAGCAATCTAAAATTTTTGCAAATTTTTTTCATAAGATTTATTTATAAGTATAAATGGGATTTTTGTTTTTAAAACGAACAAAGAGAATTTTTAAAGTTCCTAGAAACTTGTTTATCATATAGAAAATTGTTTTGTGATTGTATTGCCCATTGAGTGCTTTAAGAATTCTGGTCGAGGCACTTGATCAACGTTTTCGATAGGAATCTCCTAAACGCTTTGATGAGACAATTTGACACAATAAATTGATTTGAAATAAGAAAATATTTCTAGAAAAATAATTGCATAAAGATAATTGTGATTTTGAAAGTTTTAGTTTTTCGAGGAAGAATATTATTTGAAAGAACTCTTTTTTTTCGATACTCTTATTCTTGGGATTCCCGAAGGGAACCAAGACTTTATCTTTTGTTCTAAAGCTAATCATATTGGTTTGGATGTCGTTCCCTTCCAAAAGAGAACGTGCTATCGCTTATATTTCTTAATCATTAAAGCCCATCGAGACTAGATATGCCACTCATGATCTAGTGCTCGCGGCTATTGTTTTCGCTTTTTGTATTTGGCATCATTACTTTTGGGTGAGGGATTTTGCTCTCCTCACCAATCATAATTTTTAAATGTTTATCTTCTCATAGGGAACTTAATGTTAGTTCGAGTTCCTTGCATCTTATGATCTTGATATTTTTATTCCCGAAAGGGGGATCGTGTTGCCAATGCATTTAGTTGTAAGCAGCAAGTGATTGTTTCTTTGTTGATGTCCGAATGGAATGGTCTTTTTACCAAGTTCATCGGACGTTTTGTTGTACTTCATTTTTTGAGCTTTGGTTTATTTGACGTATTGTTTGTACCACGTCGGTGTTCCAAATTATTTTGAGCTTAGGAATCCATAGAATTCTCTGAACAAGCAAGTTCGGACTTATCCTCTCGTGCTCTTTATGGTGAACTTCTTATTCTGTTATTCTTTTGAATTTATATGTTTGTGGTTGTTAGGAGAATCACCTACCTCTTTTAGAGTTCTCCTACAATAATAGTTTTCAATCTAGTTTCGGTATGGCTCCTTTCGAAGCCTTATATGGAAGGCCATGTCGATCACCTTCTTGTTGGTTGGAATCTGGGGAGAAGATTATTCTTGGCCCAGATTTTGTTCGTGATTCTTCCGAGAAGATTGATCTTGTCCGGTTGAGAACGAAAAAGGCACAGAGCCGCTAGAAATCCTACGCGGACAATCATAGGAAGCCTCTCGAGTTCTCAGTTGGTGATCTTGTTTTTATTCGTGTTTCTCCTTTGAATGGGGTTATGCGCTTCAGTATGACTGTAACAACCCGCATATTTGAAAATTTTATATTTAAATATTTTATTTAAATATTTTATTTAAATATTTTATCTATACTCGGAATTTAGTCCTAAAAGCTACTTTTTGCATACGGTCGAATTAGGACTCAGGACCACTCCCATTGAGTTTAAAATGCTGTTTGCGACCTTTTTGAGTATAAGCTTCGATATGTTTGGAGAAAGTTGATTTTTGCTACTTTTTCACTTTGGGTTTGGGTTTGGGTTCAGCCCTATGTTTAACTTATACCCAAATCTGAGCCACTCTTCCCCGCTCACCCTCACTTTCTTCTCTTTTCAGTTTTTAAATCATCAATGGTGGGAGAGATGGGAAATTAAAACTCAAGCCCTAGTTTTCTTTTGCAAATCAAGTTCTTGCTCCAAACTAATAGAAGAACCCAACGGTAAGTTTCTCTTCAACTTCTCCAACTCATTCTCTGAATCAATTTCAGAAATTCCTAAACCTAATTTAGGAAATGTTTCTCTTTTTAGCTTATATTCAAGCTTGTTGAGTTGGAATTGAAGAGTGATTGTTCTTACCATTGTTCTATAGCTTCTTCTTCAATTGTTTAGGTTCAAAGGTGAGATTTTTATCTCACATCTTTGTCTATAATTATCTTCGATTGTTAGGTATGAATTCCTAACACTTATTCTTGTGCAATTGATTTTGGTTTGGATCGATTTCGTGTATATTCCAATTTTTGGTGTTTTGGTCTAATTTATGAAAATCCTATTATGGATATTTGGACATTGATATTTGAGGCTTATCGAAGAGCCGTTTAGGCTGGGTCGTCGTTCGACGTAATTCCTTAGTCATCGCCATTTGCTCGTTCGATCGTTTCCGATATTCGTTTGGCCATTTTTGGCCTAGGTTCAGGGAATGCCCTGAACCCTTCATTCAGACGTCTGAAACGTAATATTCAGACGTCTGAATATTGTTCTGGGAAGATTTCTATTCCCAGATTCAGGCGTCTGAATATATGGTTTCAGACTTCTGAATTGGTTCATTTGGAACCAGAAAGGAAATAGGCTAAAAAGTGCCTATTTCAGACGTCTGGATTCAAGGATTCAGACGTCTGAATTCTGTCTTTGGAAAATATTTATTTTCCAGATTCAGACGTCTGAATCCTTGATTTCAGACGTCTGAATATGCACTCTTTTTGCCTATTTGCCTATTTGCTTGAGAATTCCAATTTAAATCGATTCGTGATGATCCTATTTGTTGTTATCATTTATTATGACTTTGATGACTCCTTTTTAGGGATTTTTGAATGCCCATTTTGATGGATTCTTTATCGATTTCTTTGGATTTTATTCACGTCTTCGAATGTGAATTTTAGTGATTGATTGTTCTTACAATCTTCTTTGTGATTTGTCACTTTACAAATATAAAGGTTTTCTATACTAGTAGTAAATAACAAAATTCTTTCATCAAAACGATTTCAACACTATTTTATTACAAAGCTCGTTTCTTAAACCGTTTTCCAATCTATTAGTATATACAAGCCTTTACCTCACTCGTATGAGAAATCTAATTAAACGACTTAGTAAAACAAGTGGTATGAAACGCTTGCGTTTACTTCGTCGGTTAATTCTTGGACTAGTTCGATTGAAACTCTTGTGACAATTTTCTAGTGGAGACCTACAATTTGTTCGTAAATATTTAAGTTAAGCTAGTGGTTATGGGACATGAAGCTAAGCTCATATATTTACTAGCTTACTGTAATCGACACTCCTCTTTGATCATGATGATCATTTTATGTTTTAGACTAGCATTGTGCAATGTCTTTGTGATTCGGTTCATCGGATGTCACGTTGTACGACGTCGTTGTTCCCTCTGATTGTGTTTTGGTTCATCGGATGTCACGCTGTACGACATCGTAGTTCCCTTTGATTGTGTTTTGGTTCATCGGATGTCACGCTGTACGATGTCGTTGTTCCCATTGATTGTGATTTGGTTCATCGGATGTCACGCTGTACGACGTCGTTGTTCCCTTTGATTGTGTTTTGGTTCATCGGATGTCACGCTGTACGACGTCGTTGTTCCTTTTGATTGTTATTTGGTTCATCGGATGTCACCCTGTACGACGTCGTTGTTCCCTTTGATTTAGTTTTGGTTCATCGGATGCCACGCTGTACGACGTCGTTGTTCCCTTTGATTGTTATTTGGTTCATCGGATGTCACCCTGTACGACGTCGTTGTTCCCTTTGATTGTGTTTTGGTTCATCGGATGTCACGCTGTATGACGTCGTTGTTCCCTTTGATTGTGTTTTGGTTCATCGGATGTCACGCTATACGACGTCGTTGTTCCCTTTGATTGTGATTTGATTCATCGGATGTCACGCTGTACGACGTCGTTGTTCACTTTGATTGTGTTTTGGTTCATCGGATGTCACGCTGTACGACGTCGTTGTTCCCTTTGATTGTGTTTTGGTTCATCGGATGTCACGCTGTACGACGTCGTTGTCCCCTTTGATTGTGTTTTGGTTCATCGGATGTCACGTTGTACGACGTCGTTGTCCCCTTTGATTGTGATTTTTGGATTTCGTGTGTTGAATTCTGGAATTTGTGTTTCACCAACTTTTACGATTGGCATGGATATGTATGTCATTTTTTGTGGCTTGGTGAATGAAATTAGGAGTATGACTTTTCCTTTGATTCTTGTGTAGATTTGGTGATATTGATTAATCTCTTGTTGATTTTCAATTGCTTATATATATCACAGCTTGGCGTTGTGATTATTATGTGTTTAGTCATATCTCTTGTTCTATATCATCTCATCTGATATTTATAGCTAGACTGATCCGTTTATTATTTTCTTATTAAATAATAATCGGGTCAGACAGAGATGTTACAGGTGCTTCTGCTTGACTTTACATCCGGGATTACCTCCTTGACTTTTGGTTAACTACTTTAGTTTAGTAGTTTATTTTGTTGTATACGCATGAGATATAGACTCATAGTTGTATTATTTTGTATTGCACGTGTTGCTATTCTTTTGTATTATTGTGGATCTTTTTGACAACTACTCTGATTTACACTTTCATATGTTAAATATATATTCATATCTTCTTCCGCCTTTGTGATATGAATTATCTGTGACTGATTTATGTTATGTTTATTTCTATATTTGTTTCTGAAGATATTACAGCCACTGTGTAGTAGCTTTGAGTTTGTGTCGGTATGTCGGATTTCCCTCTTGATAAAGAAATGCATGTTATACTATCTGACATATCGATGCTCGCGCAAAGCAATTGCACGGATGGTCGCTCCTCAAAAGCCTTATTCTCCGTGCTAGTTGACAGCATTCACCATAATGTTCTTGGCTAGCGTGGGTATAGAGGTGGGGCGTCGCAGCTTGGTATCAGAGCCAAACTTCGGAACAATATGGAATATTATAACAAGGATCATCATCCTATGTCCATCTTAGGAGTCGTGCTTAGGATTTTATTCGGGTCTTCGTACCATCCTATCCTATTTTCTTTAATGATTCCTTGTTTTATCTATCAAGATTGCTTGATATTTATTTTGAGAATAACTTTTCTCCTTCTTTCTTTCTTGAAGAAGAGAAATGGATAAACCAGGCCATCCCAGCGCCGGTCAATCTAGTGCTACTCCCCAGGATGGAGTATTTATGTCTGCCCAGCAACTTCTAGATCTTGTTAAGAATGCTCAAGCAGCCGGTCCCACTCCAGAGCCTACTCATCCTAGATCCGGTTTTGCACACTTGTGCAGAGACTATACCGATTTGGGTGGAAGGCCATTCAGGGGATCCGAGAGTGTTATAGAAATTCAAGCTTGGCTGAAATCATGCGATCGCATCTTTTCTCGCATGAACCTTATTGATCTACATCGAGTTCAAGTAGCTTCTAGCATGCTCCAAGAAAGAGCATTGGATTGGTATGAGCTTTTAATTTCTGAAGTCGTTGAAGCGGATCTCACTTGGGAGCAATTCCGAGAAAGGTTCGAATTGAAATTTGTGCCGGAGGCTGAAAAGGTAACTCTGGCCCGGCGTTTTATTGACCTTGTTCAAGGTGAATCTTCTGTGACAGATTATGTCGAATCTTTCGAGTCTCTTTCTAAATACGGGGTTGAGTATATTAATACCCCGATGAAGAAAAATCAAAGATTTGTCTATGGCTTGAACAAGAATCTTAAGAAGCCATTGCTTTTGAAACTTGAGGTTTCATTTGATCAGCTTATTGATATCGCTCTTCGTCCTGAAGAGGCCGATAGAGAAAGCGATATTGAAGTTGTGCGTGCCAAACAGAACTTCAACAACAACATGAAGAGGCCTATTAAATTCGAAGGCCCCAATCCCATCAAGAAAGGGAAGCAACAAACTCCGGTAGCAAAGTCTCCTATCTCTAGTCGTGGACGATGCTACAATTGTGGTTCCACGGACCACTATGCAAAGGAGTTCCCGAAACCTCTCTTTTGCCGTTATTGCAAAAGTTCAGGTCATCTTATATCTACATGTCCCATTCTTCAAAGCAGGAGAGAGGGAGAGCTGAATATTGTACAAGCTCCTGCTAACACTTCTCGTGGTCAAGGTATTTTTCACTCAATCCTTGATGGCATTGTTTTATTTCGTGGTCTTCTTAGTTGAGTTCTTTTTGATATGGGTTCCATCTCACTATTTTATATCAAAAGAACTTGTTGATTCTTTTTCTTTAAAAATATTTTGGGCTTGATGAGTTCTTTGAGAGTTGTGAATCCGGATGGTAGGTCCGCAACACTCAACTTACTTTCTATTGATGTCGAAATTACTTTATGTGATTTTTCTTTCCGAGCCGATATTTTACTTAGGCTTCCGAATTGATTTGTGTGAAAGGATTGGCTTAATCATTATGAAGCCATATCCTTTGTCCCTAGTGGACTGCTTATCTTCGACATTCTTAATCTGTTAAGCAGATTTCTATTTCTCCTTTGTAATTTTGATTTCAACTTAATGGCATCATTTTATTTTAAGCCCGCATGATGAGGAAAGTGTTGTTTCTCTCATTCATGTAGTTTGAAAATTTTTTGGTATTTTTTAGTTTGTCTTAGGATTATCACCTAAGAAACCTTTTGTGTGGTGTTAAGGTCTTTCTAGTTCGACCTTGCCACCGATTTTCATTTGGCGACGAGTTGCGGGAGTTAGCACTTACGCACTCTGCACTTGTTATGATTCCTATGAATGAATTATTATGTCATTCAGTTTGTCCAGCTTATTTCATCCATTTTATAAATCGAATATTCTATGAATATTTCGATGAGACCATTCTTGTATTTATTGATTTTTGGATGAAAATAGCAATTTAAAATTTTGCAAAATCTTTTTCATAAGATTTATTTAGAAGTATAACCGGATTTTTTGTTCTTAAAACGAACAAAGAATATTCTTAGAAGTTTTTGAGAAACTTACTTATCCTATAGAATACGATTTTGTGATTATATTGCCCATTTAGTGTTTTAAGAATTTTGGTCGATGCGCTTGATCAACGTTATCGATAGGAATTTCCTAAACGCTTTGATGAGACAATCAGACACAGTATATTGACTTGAAAATAGTAAATTTTTCTAGAAAGATTATTACATAATGATAAATGTAATTTTGAAAGTTTTAACTTTTCAGGAAAGAAGATTATTTAAAAGAAATTCTTTCTTTTCGATACTCTTGTTCTTGTGATTCCCGAGGGGGAACCAAGACTTTATCTTTTGTACCAATGCTTATCGTATTGGTTTGGATGCCGTTCTCTTACATAAGATAACGTGCTATCACTTGTGCTTCTAAATCATTAAAAGCCGATTGAGACTAGGTATAACACTCATGATCTAGTGCTCGCGGCTATTATTTTCGCTTTTAGAGTTTGGCATCATCATTTTTGGATGAGAAATTTGTTCTCTACCCCGATCATAAGTCTTTGGAATAATTATTTTCTCATATGGAACTCCATGTTGACTCGAGTTCCTGACATCTTATGATCTTGATATTCTTTTATTCCTGGAAGGGAAATCGTGTTGCCAATGCGCTTTGTCGTAAGCAACAAGTGGTTGATTCTTTGATGTTGTCTGAATGGAATTATCTTTTTATCAAGTTCATCGGACGTTTTGATATACTTCGTTTTATTGAGCTTTATCTCATTCCTTTTATGGACTAGTGTCCGTTGTTCTTTTATGGTGTTCGGTTCATCGAATGTACTGTTATTATACTACATCGATGTTCCGTCTCATCTGGATCAATGGATGTACCATTATTATACTACATCGTTGTTCCGGTTTATCGGTTCATTGGACGTACTGTTTTTGTACTACGTCGGTGTTCCAAATTATTCGAGTTTGAAGTTTCTCGGGCGTACCGTTTCTATACTACGCCGTTGCACTGGCTCAATTTTCTGCTATTCTTGACGTTTTCTGCGTCTTTTAACTATGCAAATGCTTTTAGGTTTCCTATTTTATTCTTGAGCCCGGTGTTATTGATGAAATTGAAGTTTCACCAGATTTGACTTATGAGCAACATTCCATTCGCATCATTGCTTCGGAGGTTGAGCGCCTTCGGAATAAAGATGTTCTTCTTGTGAAAGTTCAATGGTTCTCAAATCCTAAGTATTGCTCTTGGGAATCCTGGGAATTCATCGAGCGATCCCGTTCTGGCTTACTCTTTCATGCTCTTTATGGTGAACTTCTTATTTCAAACTTCTTTTGTGTTGAATATGCTTTTGTGGTTGTTACTATATATCTTCTTCTTAAATATTGCGAGGATGCAATTTCTTTAAGGAGGGGAGTCTGTAACAACCCGCATATTTAGAAATTTTATATTTAAATATTTTATTTAAATATTTTATCGATACTCGGAATTTAGTCCGAAAAGCTACTTTTTGCATACGGTCGTATTAGGACTCGGGACCACTCCCATTGAGTTTAAAATGCTGTTTGCGACCTTTTTGAGTGTAAGCTTCAATATGTTTGGAGAAAGTTGATTTTTGCTACTTTTTCACTTTGGGTTTGGGTTTGGGTTCAGCCCTATGTTTAACTTATACCCAAATCTGAGCCACTCTTCCCCACTCACCCTCACTTTCTTCTCTTTTCAGTTTTTAAAGCATCAATGGTGGGAGAGATGGGAAATTAAAACTCAAGCCCTAGTTTTCTTTTGCAAATCAAGTTCTTAACTGATAGAAGAACCCATTGGTAAGTTTCTCTTCATCTTCTCCAACTCATTCTCTTAATCAATTTCAGAAATTCCTAAACCTAATTTAGGAAATGTTTCTCTTTTTAGCTTAGATTCAAGCTTGATGAGTTGGAATTGAAGAGTGATTGTTCTTACCATTGTTCTATAGCTTCTTCTTCAATCGTTTAGGTTCAAAGGTGAGATTTTTATCTCACATCTTTGTCTATAATTATCTTCGATTGTTAGGTATGAATTCCTAACACTTATTCTTGTGCAATTGATTTTGGTTTGGATCGATTTCGTGTATATTCCAATTTTTGGTGTTTTGGTCTAATTTATGAAAATCCTATTATGGATATTTGGACATTGATATTTGAGGCGTATCGAAGAGCCGTTTAGGCTGGGTTGTCGTTTGACGTAATTCCTTAGTCATCGCCATTTGCTCGTTCGATCGTTTCCGATATTCGTTTGGCCATTTTTGGCCTAGGTTCAGGGAATTCCCTGAACCCTTCATTCAGACGTCTGAAACGTAATATTCAGACGTCTGAATATTGTTCTGGGAAGATTTCTATTCCCAGATTCAAACGTCTGAATATATGGTTTCAGACGTCTGAATTGGTTCATTTGGAACCAGAAAGGAAATAGGCAAAAAGTGCCTATTTCAGACGTCTGGAATCAAGGATTCAGACGTCTGAATTCTGTCTTTGGAAAATATTTATTTTCCAGATTCAGACGTCTGAATCCTTGATTTCAGACGTCTGAATCTGCACTCTTTTTGCCTATTTGCCTATTTGCTTGAGAATTCCAATTTAAATCGATTCGTGATGATCCTATTTGTTGTTATCATTTATTATGACTTTGATGACTCCTTTTTAGGGATTTTTGAATATCCATTTCGATGGATTCTTTATCGGTTTCTTTGGATTTTATTCACGTCTTCGAATGTGAATTTTAGTGATTGATTGTTCTTACAATCTTATTTGTGATTTGTCACTTTAAAAATATAAAGGTTTTCTATACTAGTAGTAAATAACAAAATTCTTTCGTCAAAACAATTTCAACACTATTTTATTACAAAGCTCGTTTCTTAAACCGTTTTTCAATCTATTAGTATATACAAGCCTTTACCTCACTCGTATGAGAAATCTAATTAAACGACTTAGTAAAACAAGTGGTATGAAACGCTTGCGTTTACTTCGTCGGTTAATTCTTGGACTTGTTCGATTGAAACTCTTGTGACAATTTTCTGGTGGAGACCTACAATTTGTTCGTAAATATTTAAGTTAAGCTAGTGGTTATGGGACATGAAGCTAACCTTATATATTTACTAGCTTACTGTAATCGACACTCCTCTTTGATCATGGCGATCATTTTATGTTTTAGACTAGCATTGTGCAATGTCTTTGTGATTCGGTTCATCGGATGTCACGCTGTACGACGTCGTTGTTCCCTCTGATTGTGTTTTGATTCATCGGATGTCATGATGTACGACGTCGTTGTTCCCTTTGATTGTGTTTTGGTTCATCGGATGTCACGCTGTATGACGTCGTTGTTCCCTTTGATTGTGATTTGGTTCATCGGATGTCACGCTGTATGACGTCGTTGTTCCCTTTGATTGTGATTTGGTTCATCGGATGTCACGCTGTACAAGGTTGTTGTTCCCTTTGATTGTGTTTTGGTTCATCGGATGTCATGTTGTACGACGTCGTTGTTCCCTTTGATTGTGTTTTGGTCCATCGGATGTCACGCTGTACGACGTCGTTGTTCCCTTTGATTGTGATTTGATTCATCGGATGTCACGCTGTACGACGTCGTTGTTCACTTTGATTGTGTTTTGGTTCATCGGATGTCACGCTGTACGACGTCGTTGTTCCCTTTGATTGTGTTTTGGTTCATCGGATGTCACGCTGTACGACGTCGTTGTCCCCTTTGATTGTGATTTCTGGATTTCGTGTGTTGAATTCTGGAATTTGTGTTTCACCAACTTTTACGATTAGCATGGATATTTATGTCATTTATTGTGGCTTGGTGAATTAAATTAGGATTATGACTTTTCCTTTGATTCTTGTGTAGTTTGGTGATATTGATTAATCTCTTGTTGATTTTCAATTGCTTATATATATCACAGCTTGGCGTTGTGATTATTATGCGTTTAGTCATATTTCTTGTTCAATATCATCTCGTCTGATATTTATAGCTAGACTGGTCCGTTTATTATTTTCTTATTAAATAATACTCGGATCAGACCGAGATGTTACAGGTGCTTCTGCTTGACTTTACATCCGGGATTACCTCCTTGACTTTTGGTTAACTACTTTAGTTTAGTAGTTTATTTTGTTGTATGCACATGAGATATAGACTCATAGTTGTATTCTTTTGTATAGCACGTGTTGCTATTCTTTTGTATTATTGTGGATCTTTTTGACCACTACTCTGATTTACACTTTCATGTGTTAAATATATATTCATATCTTCTTCCGCCTTTGTGATATGAATTATCTGTGACTGATTTATGTTATGTTTATTTCTATATTTGTTTCTAAAGATATTACAGCCACTGTGTAGTAGCTTTGAGTTTGTGTCGGTATGTCGGATTTCCCTCTTGATAAAGAAATGCATGTTATACTATCTGACTTATCGATGCTCGCGCAAAGCAATTGCACGGATGGTCGCTCCTCAACAGCCTTATTCTCTGTGCTAGTTGACAGTATTCACTGTAATGTTCTTGGCTAGCGTGGGTATAGAGGTGGGGCGTCACAATGACTGGGAAATTGGCACCTCGTTATATAGGACCATTTTCTATTACTGAACGTATTGGCCCTGTGGCTTATAGTATTTCACTTCCAGCTCATTTATTTTGTATTCATGACGTGTTTCACATCTCGCAACTTCGGAAGTGTCTTCGAGAGTCGAATTCTGTTATTTCTTCCCTTATTTGCAAGAGCTTGAGGTCTCACCGGACTTATCTATTGTACAACAGCCTATTCATGTACTTGACACGAAGGTGCGACACCTTCGAAACAAGGATGTGCCGCTCGTTAAAGTTCAATGGTCCGCTAATCCCAATGACTGTACTTGGGAAACCAGAGAGTTCATTGAGCGATCTTATCCGGGTATTCTATCTTTGCTTTGAAACGTTGAGTATATCTTTTCATCTCAAGCTTATTTTCTTTCTTTGAATGTTGTATGTGGTTGTTACAAATATCGTCTTTAGGAATTGCGGGGATGCAATTTTGTAAGGAGGGGAGATCTGTAACAACCCGCATATTTAACGATTTTATATTTAAATGATTTATTTAAATATAGCGTCGTTAGTCGGATTATGGGTCCGAAATGTTACTTTCTGCAAACGGTCGAATTGGGTCTCAAGACCACTTCCATTGAGTTCAAAACGTCGTTTACGATCTCTTTGAGTATAAGCTTCGATATGTTTGGAGTAAGTTGAAATTGGCTACTTTTTCTAGTTGGGTTTTGGGTTTGGGTTCAGCCCACTAGCTAACTAAACCCTCTAACTCAGCCCTCTCCTCTCCATTCTCTCATTCTTGTTTCTAAAACTCAAGCTCCAACTGAAAATGGGGGAAGAGAATGGGAATTAGAAATTCCAAACCCTAGTTTCTTCTTGCAACTTGAATTCTTGCTCCAAAATCAAAGAGAAGCCATTGGTAAGTCCTTCTTCATCTTCTCTATCTCTTTCTCTCTTCAATCTCAGAAATTTCTTAAACCTAAATTGGGAAAAACCATGTGTTTTATTCTTAGATTGGAGCTTGTTGGGTTCAAGTAGAGTTTGGTTGGTCTTCTCCTTGTTATTGAGCTTCTTCTTCTTCTTTGTTTTGGGTTAAAGGTGAGTTTTGAACTCACATCTACTTCTCTTGATTTCATTGATGTTGGGTATGAATTCCTAACACCTTGTTCATATGCACTTGCTTTTGGTTTGGATTGAATTGGTGAATATCCAAATTTTTAGTGTTTGGGTTCAATTCTTTAAAGATCCTAACTTTGATATTTAAAAATTTTTTTGGTGGCGAATCGGAGAGCTAATGGAGCTGGGGTATCTATTGGCTAAGGCTCCTTAACTCCATTGCTTGAATGGTCGCGTTTTGGAAGAATTTGCATTTCATTGAAAAAGGGCAGGAACTGCAGAAATTTGCAGTTCGGCCGGCCGATCCCTGTAGCCGGTCGACCGACCTGCTATGCCGAGCTTTTTCTTATTTCTGCATCTGGCCAGCCGACCGAGCCCTGTAGCCGGTCGACCGACCTGCTCTTGTTTTGCCCGTTTTGCCTATTTTTTCATATTTTGATTGGTTTTCCAAATTTTATCGATTCAAGTTGCTTTTTAGTGGTTGTTATTGCATCTTTGACTTTGATAACTTATTCTTGACTTCATCCACGGGTTTTATAAAATAATCTCTTGAATCACATTTAAAAGCTTGTTTCTTCAATTTATAAATTCTATTTAAAACACACACTTTCGCACTTCGAGCGAAGTGGAAGGGTGATTAAATGGTTGGGCAAAACACGGACCATGAATCTGTGCGTTTATCCTTCTGATTAATCCCCGACCTATTCAATTGATCGTTTTGACCTTCAGGTTTAGTTTACCGATGATATGAGGTAAATTTGTACTACTTTGAATGTGAAAGTGACTGACGAATAGTAAACCGTAGTGCGAACGAGTGGTTATGGGACGCACGTTAACACTTTTCGGATTCCTTTTCGAGAGTTGTGACACATTCCGCCAGTTAGTGGTGTCCAGTACTGGGTCTTCGACCTTCACCACTACGGCTTTTCGCCCTATAGTATCGCTTTCTATGTTGGTCGTTATGAGTCGCATGGGTGATATTGGGTTTGTGCCTTCGGGTTCGTCGCCCTATAGTATCGCTTTCTATGTTGGTCGTTATGAGCCGCATGGGTGATATTGGGTTTGGAGTCTTCGGGCTCACGGATCCTTGTTTATACAGTACTGTGCTCGAGCAATCATATGTTTCATTGATATTATATTCCCTTGGTATCGCCCATCGGTGTTGGCCTTTTTGAGCCGCATGATTTATAACGATTACCTTGTGGAACTTGTATACCTTATGGGTATTTGTTATTTGTCTTTTTGGCTTGCTTTAGGATATTTGTATCCTTTGTTTATCTATGTTGCCGATGATATGAGGCTTGTCTTGATATGTTCATCTTTTGTTAGATGATTGTGTTATCTCTTTTAGGGATATTTGTTATACTTTGTAACCTTGCAGGTTTATTGTTGTTCAGTTTATCTAACTGATTTGTTTAGCTAGACTGACCCATGTATTTTATACTCGGGTCAGACCGAGTTGTTTCAGGTTAGGTGCCTTTGGACTTAGCCTATTTTGCTTCCGTGTGGACTACTCCGCTAGCTTCTTTTTGTTATAGCTTTTTGTGTAGTCCCATTTTGTAGTAACTCTGATATGTATTATTTGACTTGTCTGTATATTGTGGTTTGCTATACCACTTGACTTGTATTAGTTTGTATACTTTGTTATGTATCAGTATATGTGTATATGATAGTTTACTGTTCTGTGATGTATATTGCATTTGAGTTGTTATATTCTGTTCTGATAAATCCTCTAGCCACCTATGGTTTTGTTTTAAGTATTCATTGGATATGTCGATCTGCTTGGTAAGGCAATTGACGATGTTTTCAATAGATAGTTAAAGCAAGGCTATAGATGGTCGCTCCTATCTAGCCTTATTCTCCGTGTTAGTTGACGGCATTACTTTGTAGTGTCCTTGGCTAGCGTGGGTATAGAGGTGGGGCGTTATACTAACAGTCTCGTGCAGTCTCTGTCATTAATTTGATTAACACTAAGAGGAAGACCCAGATACTTAACATGCAGATTTCCTTCCTTAAATTTTAAGCTATTTATAATGTCCATTTTATTGGAGCAGTTTTCGCTGAAATGAATCTTGCTTTTGAATTCATTGACTTTTAACCCAGCATGCTCTTCTAATTTGTCAAAAATGATTGTAATTGATTTTGCACTTTGTGTGTCTGCATTCAAAAAAATAAGTAAATCATCAGCATATAATAAATGTGTAATATATGGCCTGATTCTATTTATTGGTTTGATATCTCCTTTTAAAAGCTCAATTTCCATAAGAATTGAGAAATATTCCATTGCAATGGTAAATAAGTAAGGAGAAAGTGGGTCTCCTTGTCTAATTCCCCTATTGCTTTGAATAAGTCCATTAGGAGAACCTTGAACCAAAATAGAATAAGAAACATTATTAATACACTCAAAGACTAGATCACAAAATTTATTGCAAAAGCCCATTTGTTTCATCATGTAAATAATGAAATGTCTATTTATTTTGTCAAAAGCTTTGTGTAAATCTATTTTAATACACATGAGGTTTTTATTATTGTTATTAAAGTTCCTTATTAATTCGTGTGCTAGCAAAGTGTTTTCAACAATTAATCTACCAAGTATGAAAGCGCTCTAGTTTTCAGAGATAAAATATTTCAAAAATATTTTTAACCTATTACATAGAATATTTGAAATGATTTTATAGATGAAATTAGAGCAAGCAATAGGCCTATAGTCTTCTAAACAGTTGGGAGTTTGAACCTTTGGGACTAGAGTAATAAAAGTATGATTCAAATTTTTTAACATTTTACCAGTCCTAAAGAATTCAGAAATAGAATCTAATAAAAAAGATTTGATTTCTTCTCAGTGGGTTTTATAAAATTTGGCACCAGAGCCATCAGGACCAGGACATTTATCATTATTGGAATTAAAAATGATGTTTTTAATCTCCTCGAGTCTGATAGGAGCTAAAAGAATATCATTGCTATTTTCATTAACTTTATATTTAGGTTCTATAATAGGAAAGGAATTAGCATAAAGATTGGTATTATACAAATTAGAAAAATAGTTGATGGCTTCTTTCCTAATACAATCCATATCATTGATAACATTACCCTTGTTATCAATAATTTTCCCAATATCATTCCTATGTTTCTTGCTGGACATTTTAGCATAAATTTTTTTACTAGCTTCATCTCCATGCAAAAGCCAGTCTATTTTTGCTTTCTGTTTTAAATTTATAGACTGCACATAAAGGGACTTGATTAGATTATTTTGGGCTAGCAAAAAATTGTTGACTTTATAAATGTCTGAGCAATCCTTATCTATCTCATTCTGTCTAAGTTCACAATCATCCCTTATGGTTTTAATTTCATTATTAATTCTGTTTTTATTCTAGATCTTCAATTTTCCTTTGGTGATATGTAGAAGTTTATTGAATTTAAATTGAGCAGTGCCCAAAATTTTTGTGGACAAACAATTTTTAACTAAATCTTTGTAACCATCTTCATAAACTGAGCCATTAACAAATCTGAAAGGAATGTTCTTTTTATTATTAATATTTTGAGTGAATTCTATTTGAATTGGAGTGTGATCACTGGTGGCCTAAGGAAGGGTAGAACATTTAATATCTTTAAAAAAATTAGTAAAAGTATTATTTAAAAGAATTCTATCTAATTTACAGTGGATGTTTCTAAATTTTCCATGTTTCCAAGTAAAAGTATTTCCAACTATATTTGGTTCAAATAAACCAGTTCTAAGAAGAAAATTATGAAGCATTTCAAGTTTTTTAAAAGGGATAGGATTCCCGCCCCTTTTCTCAAAACCATGCATGACTGTATTGAAATCACCAATTATGATCCAAGGTAATCTCATATTGGAATTAACTAATGCGTGGCCCGTGCTACGCACTCGGGCAGTTGTCGGGTTATTAATAATAGATGTTATGTTATGGACCTTGATAAAAAATAATTTTTATTTATGTATTTGTATTGAGTGCCTTTTCAACCGTAAATTTGTATATTTTTCTTAGTAAATAATGCTTACATCTTATATTTAAATAAACAAGTCCTATAATTAGTGGCTTTTTATGTAATCTACGTTGATAGTTTTGTGTTTACAAATATTAATTTTTTACATTTAGCAACTACTAATGGGTTTTAGTGGTTTCTTGATTGTTGTTAATGTATGTTCAATGACTACACTTAAACATAAATATGATAAATAATGAAGGTATTATATTTCTTTCCTATATTAATTAATATGAACGGACTAAACTATCTAGTTTGATGATGTAGTTTCATTCGTAGATCTGTGCAAAATAATTTATTTTACATTAGACAATTGCAGTTTCTCATCAAACATTGAGTCAATATATTATTAGCATACAGTATTGAATGCAGAATGTTGTATTTTCATATACAAAAAGAAATGGATAAATCAAACAGAAAAGATATCACATAAGGACCAAGTTTTTTATAACTATATAATAATAAAAACTAATAATAGTAAGTTATTATTATTAAGAGTGAACGAACCTAAAATTCAAGATCATTTTTCTACTTGTACATTGGAGTAACGAAGTATAAAAAATAACATAACTTTCATATATAAAACTAATAGTTATGCTCATTCAAAAGGAAAGGCATCCATATATCAATTAGTATATACTATAAATAAGACCAATTGAACACCGAGCTCAAATTAACATCCTTGGTGGAATTATTTGTAAGGTCGTGTCTTGATCAATGGATTTCTCTTGAAAAACGTTTGAAGGTCAAAGCTCAAATTCTCCACCCAAAGTAGGCATCAGATGGAAATCTTGTTGATAAGGAATGTGATGGAAGCCTTACTCTATGCCATAATACAATATCTTTACTTTCTAAGCTTATATAAGATAAATGGGTTACTTTGTATACATTTATCAAGTTTTTCACCACTAAACTTCTATTGTTGTGCACTGCTACTATGTGCATAATAACAATTGTGCTGGTGTAGATGTGCATCAGTAGCAGTACATAACTTCCGGTGTGCAACTTCGTGCAGACATTGAAGTCCCTCTATGGCTCGTCCATCTAGTGTTTTTCTTTCAGTATTTTTGTGTGTAGCTTGTATTTATATGTGTAAATTTTTAGGAAATAAAAAACGCACGGTTTTTATAGCAATAAGCTTGATCATTGGGTCGAACCAATCTCTTAACCGTTGGAGTTTCATCCTACATATAAAACTAAAAAACATAACAAATGAATTTAAATTAAAAAAAATTCAAAAGCTGGACATTACAGCTTTCGAAACATAATTCAATAACTGTTATGTTTCATTTCATTTACTTCAGAAAAATAAGGTAAATGTGAATATTTGTTTTCTTTTCAGGTGTGAGATACTCACCTTATTGATTAGAAGTAACATATCACTAACAAAGTAGTAACTCTTGTCAGATTTGTATATTACTATTATTACATGGAAGTCGCATAAAAAAACAACACTACTTCAATTCTGAAGCATGAAAGGCTCTTCCAATATAAAAAATTATACATTCCAAAATTATGTTACGTACATGAAATGCAATTTGTTTTTAGGTTCACAAAAAAAGAAGATAGGCGGAACCATGAATCCCTTTTTGTGCATTGGATGATCAATGGAACTCTATGTATCTAATGTTTGCATCATACAGCCTAGCAACCATTTCATTAAAACAGCTACAAATTGCTTCCTTCACTTATGGATAAAAAACATATAATTTACAACGGTAGTAAATTGCAACCGACACAAATTTGCATAAACAAATGCATTGATTTAGTTCATTCATGCAAGGTATGCACTACATTATTGGTTCTATTAAACAAATATAACTGAATCACATATCTACTTTTGGTGATTCACAGAGTTACCACTATACGCTCATGTATTATTAAATTATGTTTTGCTTGAAAGATAAAACCCTCAATATCAATTCCGTAGTACATTTAAAACTGAGTTACTTCCAATAAAAGATTGGTTTAACAATGCATACTATAATTACAACAATCACTAACAATTCAAATGGAAAAATCAACGATGAACTCTTTATTTGGAACTCAGGAGGAATGATACTGTAAACCATAAAGTGATTACATAGAAGAAGAAAAACCTGATTCCGCTTCCATGTACTTGAGTTTACAGCTAAAGCGCAATAAAATTTAGGATAGAACAATTGCATTCAGAAAGTGCCTGGAGCACCTTATAAGTTGGCGGTACAGTACATAAATTTATTTTAATAACAATTTCATAATACCCATTTACTCAGAATTTGGACTGTCCCCGTGATACCACTATGCATATTAAATAGAAAGTAAGAAAACAGGGGAAAGAACGATATATTTAATAAATAATATGAAATGATTTGTACATGAGAACCAATCCATGAAAAAGGAATTTGCCTGGTTATCATAAATATGACATAAAAAGGTGATGTCAAACATGTTTAACAGTTTAAAATAAAACTTAGATTAAAACTAAATCAAACTAATATGGAAAATACTAATAGTAGACATGAGGATGACATTGTCGTACCACAAATCAAAAGGTCTTCAACACGAAACATGATGGTCACAAACATATCATAGTTGAAAATAGTAGTTTTAACCAACTGATAGCTTGCAAGAATAAAGGAATATAATAAAAGTGCAGAAACACAAATAATATTGTAATGATTGAAATTAAAACATAAGTCTAAAAATATACATTACAAAATTTACATTTGTAAGATGAGGTATATTTATCTATTAGTATCCACTGAATAGTGGAACAGTGCATTGTTGATTTGTGAGAAAAAGGAAATTTATAATTTCTGAACGTACATCATAATATCAAAACCTAAAAATTTTTACATGCAATTTTTCTTCACTTGATATGATATAATATAAATTGACTTATACAAAAAAAAAATTCATCGAGGTTCTACAATTCATCAAAGTTTTACAATACGACTTTCAAGTTTCACCCCCATAAGTAAAGTTTGAAAGGAATTTTGTCTTCTTCCTAAATAATTAAATTTCTTTAAACTCCACCATGCATATCTTAAACTGTGAAAATCATAAGGTTTCTATGTGATTAGGAATTAAACTGGAATGAGAACAATCATTAAAATATAAAGAAAACTTTAGTTCACAATATTTGCTTAACAACCCAACAATCAATATGCATAAGAACAGAATCAATTGTTCACTTACCAAAGGCTGTCGTGATGGAAAACTCTGTAGGATTTTCTATTAAAATGCCTAGCAACTGGTCGAATAACTTCTTGCAAAATTACAAAAATCCAACTGATTGAGTACACTCCATCAATACAACAGTCTGCGTAAACAAATGCACAGCTTGAATTAATTAACGTGCATGTTAATTAACATCAAAATTCTATTAAACAAACTTAATTGGATGACAAATCAAAGTCGTTGGCAAAGATACACAGTAAACTTTTGTATTGTTGAAATATGTTCTGCTTCATATACTAAAATTTAAATGTTATTTTATTACTATGCGCAATATATTCTACTTCGTAAACTAAAATTTAATTATTATTTCACTACTATACGCAAAACAAAGTTACTGCAATTTCAAGTGTTGGTTCTGCAATACAACTGGTAAATGGAGCAAGCGCTAAAAGTGCAAGTTGAATAAGCAGCAATCAAGTCTTTAATTTGAACTCCAGCTTGAGTAATACTGTTACTAAAAACAGACTAAAAGATTAAACTAAATCTCCACTAATATGTACTTAAGTTTAAACAGATCATGTAGTAAATTATAGAATAGTAACCATTGTATCTACAAACTGTCTAAGGCAATCCAAAATATTAATAACCGGTATATAGAAATATGTTAAAAACTATTTCATAATATCCATTTTATAACAGTATGCATAGTCAATGTTATGCCACTGTCAGTATTAAGTGGAACAAAGGAGAATTGAGGGAAAATCAGCTAATTTACAAAAAAAAGCAGGTAGGGATTTGTATGCATAAACTACGATGTCCAAAAAATAAATGGATTGTTTAACATACATAAGGCAGAAAAAGCTGAGGTCAAACAGGGTTAACAACCAAAATAAACCGGCATAAACCAATTAAATCAAAACATGTAATAGTCCACTAATAATTAGGAGAGATGTTAGTTTCACTGTATGTACTTAAACTCATTTACGACGGTATCTTATTACAACTTTAATCCCATAAGTTAATTGTCAAACTCAATTTTATCATTCAAGATAAAAATACATAAATTTAGCACATTCGCACTTATTCATATCTTAAACTGTGGAAAAGACATGGCTTTCATTGGAGCTGTAATCAAACTGGCATGACGGATATTTGGAAACACAATCCACAAAATTTGCCTATCTATGACATTATAGCAGTTACCATGTGTATTAAAATTAAAGCAAACCCAAAATAATGGAGTTTAATTGTTCGATCATATTATTACAAATATATGGTTGTCAAACCACTTTCAACACAACTAGTTATATGTCTTCAAAATCAAGGTTAGAAAAACGACTTTTAATTTATTCAACAAAAATACTTAGGTTTAGTATTTTGGACCGACTTTATGTACTGTTTTTTTTTGGATATTGCATATTATCATTTCACTGTAAGATTCTAACGTTGTGTTCTTTCTATTTATTCCATTTCTCTTTATTTTACCCTAATAATTTGTATTTCCGACACCTGAATACTCGGCACGTGAATAGCATAAATTTATCGGTGTTGACATTTAAGGGTCGGAAAGTTGGATCGTTATAGATGTTGTTTGTTTATAACTTTAGTTGGATCTTTTGGTAGTACGAAGAGAATGCATGTAAAAGTACAACCGAGATGGGAACTAATAGAATAGGCCTGATGTATTAGTATACAACTTATTTGTTTGTGCGTACCGAAACACGTTCCCGATTGAACCATTGTATGATAGAAACAATGGATGTATTTTATATGCTTGTCGCATGGTTAACGTTGATTTATTTGAAAAAATAGCGTTTTTATAATATAACACTTATGATAGTGTTATGTGTTAAAGGATATTAAGGTAAATGTATTAATATGACTTTCAGGCAATTGACTATAAAGGGAACGTTGAGTGAAAGTTCGCTGCGGTGATTGCATCATGACCCAAATAGAGGGTGATACATATGGAGAGCGTAAAAAGTGAACAAACTGAAATTAAAATCCTACTGGTTAAAGTGGTAAAAAAAAGTGGTAGTCGTAAAAATATAGGGTAATACGAATGTGCAGACCGACTAAGTGGAAATTAAAATACACACAATAGAGGGTTATTTTTTTTACTAAAATTGAAAAGAAAGTTAAATTTAAATAAACATTGTATTTAAAAAACAAAAAAGACAGTGCAAAGAGTGTACAACTTGGTAGACAAAAGTGATACCCCAGAGTGGTAAATTTTCCCCGATTACTTCCTTTTCATCTCGGTAGTTCTTACATGAATCTTTTGCTTATCACGGTTCAATTTTGAGTAAAAAATCGAACAATATCAGTGTTTACTATGAAATATATTTGTACGCCTTACTCGGTAGTGTTTTAAAGCGTGCAAATTTGAACAAATGTTATACTACCTCCGTGCAAATATTTGTACTATCTCCATGTAAATATACGTACAAATATTGTACTACCTCCACGCAAATATTTGTACACTACCTTTATGCAAATATTTGTACGCGTTGCTCGGTACAATATCTTTTACGTATAGTATCAAAAGTAAAGCATACAAATCTGAACAATATTCCCTCATTGCAAAAAAATATGCTAATATCAAAAGTCATTTAGTGATATATATTTGAACAACATCAGCAGTTGTTTGTCCAGCTCTAAATATACGACTGTAAGTAAATTTTTCTATGTTGCTTTACTCAGTATTCATTTGTGCAGCTGCAACTCATTTTTCCTCATTTGCTGACGTAACTACGAGCTATTGAGCTATTGAGCTAGCGAATCATCTGGCTGATGCATATTGGAAATTCTACTTGCAGTCATTACATTCGCTTGGTTGACTATGTCATTGTTAGAAGGTTTGATTTCGAACCGAGCTTCTAAAGGAAAATGAAAAAGATTTGAGACAGTAAAATATAGTGTTTATAATGCAACGGGATATGAGTTGCATATTAATATAAAACATATAAATTTTCTGCCATGTACTTGCCATAAAGAAAGGGTAGTAAGAAAAATAGGAGCACACGGGTAATTCTGCAATTAAAATTGTGAATCTTTGCAACGTTATGGAAGATATATGGGATTATGTATTTTGTAAGGTAAGCTTTTATTATGATATTCGTAATCGCTTATAAAAAATTAAAAAAACATATGCATGATGCCCATTATAATTTGTTGTAAACGAAATGCATTACTTAATCATTTGTGAAGCTACAACCAAATAATAAATGTTGGTACTGAAGGAAATGCAAAATTTATTTGGTCCCACACAATTGATGGCAAAAAAGATGTAATCTTAGATCTTTACCGAATTCAATACCTAAATCTAAAAGTTCAACTTCTACTGTTGTTCCATTTTATGCTCTATATTGTGTCATAATAATAGCCGCCACCTAATACAGCACATAGGTACTTTTATACTCAGTATAGTAAGTCTGTAGTAAGTAGTAGTAGTACCTTGTCTGTCAAAAAGCTAAATATCTGTAAACTAATAAAGCACCACCAATCAGAGTTCCAGCAAGAGTTACCGCCCAGATCAATAGGCCTATCGTTCGTGCATTACCAAACCTTATTTTTAGAACTCAACTACTATAATTTAGTACTATAAACTACAACTTGGTCTGCAGTTAACAAAAAGAAAATACACATCAAACTTCTATTTTAATGCTAACTGCAAATATATGTTTCTACATCCAGCGTAAACATCAGCATTAGCTGGTTATTCTTCCGGTGTGTAGATTGGGCTGCATATTTCAAAAACATACATTACTCAAATTAGATTATATTCTATGTCACACAGTCAAAACATGTGTACCTTCTGTAAGATGTATAGTTTAATTAATGCCGCACCTATAGCCATCAACATTTGCACCATATTTGTCAGCATATTGGTAAACTCCCTTTCCTTATATAAAAAATTAAAGGTATAATAGTATCAGTTTAACCTTTTTCCTTTTACCGCATGTAAATCCAGATTACTGGCAAGAACTGCACAAAATGTTGGCAAAAATAATCAATGAAGGAACCTTGGATTTCCTCCCTGATGCATCAGCGCCATTTCTCAAGTTCATCCCACCTCCAGTTCCTATACATAAAGTTTAATATAACTTATAAGAAAACTAATTTTAAAACACATAGTCATACAAAGTCGAAAGGCAAGTAAAAGATAATTGATAACATCAGACGTAATTTTTATCCACAAACTGTGTAGATGACCCCTACTTTGAATATGCTAAAACTAATGTTTCGATGATAATAGCATTTATGTTTTAACACATTCTGTATAAACACCCAAATAGTAATCAACTCTATTAAAGCCAGTTACGGCTTCAGGAATCGGCATGATCTGTATGTAAATTAATTTATCTGGACTTCCACTTCAGCTGCATGCACAAATTTCAATATATCAGACATCCTAGTTCCTCAATGAGAGAAGCCTTATCCTCATCTTCATCCAATTATATCGCGCAGTCATCATTTTTGGCATTCAGGAAGGATCTAAAGGTTGGAAAACACATTCTAAACTATATATAGTGTCATGGTTCTAATATTGCATGGCCTGCAACCATAATGTTTGAATTTCTATTAGTACATATCTAAACATAGATTTTTCTTACGCATGAAAATGTTATAAAAATATATTTTGTTCACACAGTAACTTCACCAACATAAGTCTGCATCTGAGATATTTTTCTTCTGCCTTCTATGTTATGCTTGCATTACTTAAGGCCAATTTTGCAACCTTATATATGTCCTCATGCTTGGCAGTAACATTGCAAGGTAGAAGAATCCTATCCGGGTGCATGAAGAGCCCACGTCTTCATGCCTGGATGTTCAAGCAAAGAATATATGTAGGTGCACTGTAAACATGGTCATTATGTGATAGTGTACAACCGAAAAAACCTACATGTTAATTCATTATCGTTATTTTTTTCCTACGACTTCATGAGTAATTGAAAAGAAACAATTGGATAATACAGAACATCCAGCTGTATAATGCACTATGTCATTTGAAAAATATACCAATGTTATTCGAAGTCACATCGTATTATGTTCTAAATTCACAGAAGGAAAAAAACACATCCAGAAGCATACATGATGCATGACCTAATAGAAGAAAGGACTAAAATATCGCACTCTGGGATGAGGAAAAAGAGAGTGATTATGAAATAATATATGTGCATTCCTAATAGGAACATCAATGGCACTTAGATCTTGTAGGCCTACTTGGATGGTTGTAACCCAGATTTTATGAAATGATCTGATGTCTAGTTTGGCATTGCTTCTCTATTATCTTCTTCTTTCTAATAAAGCTATTTATACAAAAAAAGCATCAATAAAATAAATATTTAAGCACTCTCTTAATGTCTAACTTGAATATTTAAAGTTACTTAGCATTATGTTATTACAAAGACAAACAAATCAACTTCTATGGTTAACGGAAGTAATATATTCAAAGTTAAGGCTAGCGTTGATGAATGGTTCATATTATTTGTCCATTACAAAAGTGCAGGTCAATAGTGACGCAAATAATTTCATATAAAGTTAATAATCATTTGCATCAGAAACCGTAAGTGTTTATAACATTTTATTCCATTTAATAACTTGGTGCAAAAAATATATCTTACATGAAAATCAGTAATACTTATTATCATAGTTATGTCAGTTTGCATAGCGAAAACAGATCAACTTCCTAAATTTCAGACCCTAGGGAAACCAATGGAAAAAAATGAGGTACGCCGATTTGGATTACTTCGGATATACTGCAATAATCCAAATCGCCCAAAAGTTAATATGTTATACAAATCAAAACAACAAATAGTAATAGTGAATTTTAACACAATAGATCTAGAAGTATGAATACAAAAATATGCGATTCTTACATTTTTGGATTGTAATAGAGTAAAAGTATTATAGATGATAGAGGGTAAAGTTCGCGACTTAATTATTAGATTGAGCACATTACCCTGAAATCGTACAACCAAAAAAAGATTGGAAAAAAATTTTACCAATTAGTGCTCCACAAAATTACCATGGTAGGAAGAGTTTGGTTAGCAGTATCGTCCGTTGTCAGGGAGAGTGCTGAAGAGCGTCGAAGAAAATAACTGCTTCCTCATCGTCGTCTTTTTAACTTTCACTTTGATTTAATTGTTTATGGGATAAGTTATTTTAGTTTTTTTTTGGATGAAGCAGATTAAATGGTTAGCGCAGTGATAAATGTAACCGTTGATTGAAAACACTGAAAGGCATACTGCTAAATTTAATATTGACACGTGGCGAGCAAGGAAGGGGATGGATTCTCCTTTCCTATTTAAATAATAGATTTACAAAAGACTGTACCAAAGAGTTAGTCTTTCAGTTTCACTGTTGGAAGCATAAATAAAAGTGATTTCTAATTGAAAACCACCTCTATTCACACATTTACAATGAATGAACTAAAAGTTTATAAAATATTGAAAGATATCCCATATATTAGAATCCTAAAGAACCAAAATTCTACCATTTCCTCCCATTTGATTATTGTTAATGATTTTCCAATTATTTAGATTTTTAATCTGTAATTCTGCAATTTTAGAATTCTCTAATTTGTTTTCAAGCAATCCAACTATACTTAGTTTAAAAGTCAAAAGGAGATTATTCAGGTCTAGTTTCCTTTCTGGAGAATTTAGACCTCTAACATTCCATGAGATTATCGACATAATAATACAAAAATGATTATAAAAGGATACTCAAAGGATATAAATAGGAGTAGCTAAGCACTGTGGCTGCTCTCTTCCACCAAGGTCTCTAGCCTTTTTCCCTTTTTCTTGTACGTTGTTTTGCTAATTGCTTTAAGCTGTGCTTCCCATTTTGAATTTCTTGAGATGTAATTTCTTTTGAAGTCACCGTCTTCAGTATCTTCAGTGCTGTCTCCAGTGACAATGTTATTGATGCTTTTCATTCTGCCTCTTTTTTTTCCCTTTTAACTTTCTTGGCTTTCTTTGATATTGAGGAGGAATTTGTCATTAAATTAATTACCTTTTGAATACTAGTTTCTGAACTTGGCTTTGTGGAAATTGAGGAAAGGTGGGTTGCAACATGACTAATGTTGGGGTTTTAGGCGGTACTTCACTGAGAATAGCAGAGATATATGAACCATCATCAATGGTCATGTTTGTTGATATTGAATTTTGTTTTTTGGATTGAGTTGCAGCATTCTTGTTGTTTGCATTTGCTTCCAAAGGAATTTCTGAGATGCCCTTTTCTGTTTCTATGTTTTTCTCCCACAGACTCTGTAACACATTACCTTCTTGAATTTCCAGTTCTTGTGTTAGATCCTGAACAACGAAGGTTTTATTGTTGCTGTTGTTCTTTTCATTCAAGGATGGACATATGGATCCATTATTTGTTTGCATTGTTTTAGCTATTAATGGATCACCTTTTTCATTTGTGAAACTGTTATCAACAACATTTTCTTGAGTTTTCTGCTTCTCTTTCCAGACCATTTTAGTAACACAGTTTTCAACAGAATGTCCAAAACAACAACATGTTTTGCATCTAGGGGGGATCCATTCGTATTCAATGCTTTGTATTAACTTTTCACCATCATGCATTGAAATATGGGCCTCATTTGGTAAATCAAAATTTGCTTGTATTTCCACTAATATTCTAGCAAAAGATAAACTTGATTCTTTAGCTGCATATTCATCCAATTTATTAGGGATTCCCACAATGCTGGCTATAGCACTTAAAATTTCCTTATCCCATAATCTAAGATTCAATTCCGAAAGTTTAATCCAAATTGGCATTGAAGAGAGCAAATCTCTATCAAGATTAATTTTATTATTCCACTTTTTCATAATAATGAGTTTTCCATTTATAAAATGAGGACCACCATTAATAACTTTATCACAGTCAGATGCATTTGAAAATATGGTAATGAAAAAACCATTGTTGTGAGTAAATATATCAAAATTACCCGTGGGTCTGCAAGATTTTGCTATGACAGCCTTGAAATGATGATAGGCGGGTCTGCTGCCAAAAACGTAAGCAGTGACTGAATTGCACCACTTGCTTACTGTTCTTCTGCTGGCCTCTGCATTCACAACTACAATTTTCTTATCATTGATTGAGAGAGGAGCAACAAATTTCAGATCAGTTTCAGAGTTTGATCCTCCTTTCTTTATAAGGTCAGCCTATGAAGAGGCTTTATTCAGGTTAGTATTGAACTGGGAATCAGAAATGCTTGATGTCTGACTGTTTCATGGATAGTTTCTTGGATTTTTAATTTGTGGATCTGGGTTCAAAGCAGACTGAAAAGGGTTTACAACATGTTTTGCTGAGTTTCTTGATTTCTCATTGAATCTTGAATTGAAAAATCTCTGTTATACTGTCTGGATTGTATTGAGTGATTTGTGATTCCCTTATTTAGGCTCAGTTGATTTGATCCAATTCCAGGATGATGCTTTTAATTATCATTTCGGCTTTTTCTGGGCTGTATGATCTGAAATCCCTCTTCATCAAATCTTGAAGAAATTGATTGTGAATGCAGAATAGGAACTGGTGGAGGAGGAGAAAGGGATAAGGACGAAGGAGAGGACCCCCCAATCTGATCAAGACCAAAGATTGGATTATCTTTAAGATTTGTGAATTCTGCCATTTTTTACATTAGAAAGAAGACTTTGAAGCTGCAATTGAAGTTGCATTTCAATTCAAGCAAATGTAAAACATGTTCATTTCATGATATTGCATGATTTTGTTGTTCCTTTGAACAGTAGGATAACTAAAAGCTACTAGTTTTTCTTCCATTTTTTTATTTTTCCTTAAACACCTACTAGAACAAAGAAAGAACTAAAACCAATCGTCCTCTACATATGAATGCTAGGGTACTGTAAAAATAGAAATGCAAATAGTTAGTAAACAATCAGAGAACTTAGAACTGAGTATACAATAATGATACTGAATCTGTATAAACAACCAGATTGGTTTTCTTTAGAAAAAAATAAAAATGCATGTCAGTTATGTGGATGTGAAAAAAATGAAGAGATTGTGAAAAAAAGTAAAGAAATTAGAAAGGGTATTAATTCATTTTTGAAAGGTAAATACCCACATCTGAAGAAGAATGACAAAAACATCTCTATTAACTCATAAAATAGTTTGGGGGTATGGTCGTATGTTATTGCATGATAAATGCATGTACAATGAAGCTAACTCGATATCATGACATAACCGTTTGCAATGTGAGTTCTCATGCATTCATGCCTAGAAAAGGGAAATACAGTCACTTTCCAAACTTACTTGTTTATTTGCTATCTTCATCCCGGCGGTTACTTCCTCGGTTCTACTGCAAATTTGCCTAGGTTTTCTCATCTTTACTCTCTTCACCCCACCTTCATTACCATCGTCATTGCAAGTTGTTATTGGACGATATGTATATTCAACAGTTTCATCTTTTGCATCTTCGACGACATTAATGTCATTCTGTTCCGCCTGAAAATTGCCCATTGCTGTACCAGGACAGGTACATATTCCTGGAGAGGAAAACCAACAAACATTCATACAATCCCTTTTCCATATAAAGGTCATTGCTATTGCCCAAAAAAAAGGAAAAAAGAGAAAAAAATTGATAGCTTGTCAGTAAATAGTAATACCATGCTTCGAGTCAACACAGAGGCAAGACCAAATAGTTGTAAAAATGATGTAGCCTTTTTCGCCTGGAATGTAATGTCGCTCATCAACAGCTACGGTACGACGCCATACAGTTTTATTCCCTTCGACCTTAAATTTGCCATCTTTATCTTTTAATGACACATGAAGAGTGAAAATACCAACGTCATGTGGAATAATTAAGGAACAAGGAGATAACATAAGGGTATTTTCAGCTATCCGCTCTTGTTTCTCACATTTTACGTGTCCATCGAAAAGATATCTCTCGTAGTGTCCACGAAAACCAATATCTGCACGTATGTGCCCATCGACATCGAGTGCTGGACTACCGTCATCGTTGTATGCTCTTATTTCAAGTTTGACCATAATAGCTAGGGCTGGACATCTTTACCATATTACCACTTGCCAACCATTACCAACGGTTACCAACTAAAATGGTACCAAAAAATGGTAACCAATTAGACTGGTATGGTTTGCCGAACCGCATGAAAATATACAGTAGGGTAATGGTAATTAACTACTAAATATGGTGATTACCATATCCACTATATAGACATATGGAAAGTCTGTTTATACACAAAATATAAACACAATTGATGACACAATAATCTTCGCCATTCGATGACCCCCCGATTTGCACCTCTCATATAAGAACAAAAGGATCCAATGGTCCGTATCCCTTGTTTCATCAACCGCGTCTAATTCTATGTCCAAATAGCCGCCTTATATATGTGTGTGTACGTAGACACACAAACTATATACTATATAATTCACATTTAATGTGTAATGATTTAATAGAAAATATAAGAAAATACTATTATGATATCATATTAAATGCAATTCTTATCATGTATTTTTTTTAAATGATATGATTTCATACAATGTTTAGCTTCTTGCACAATATTTACTTTTATGTTTGACTACACAAAATAAAATTGATAAATAATCGTATAATAAAAATTAGCACCTCTTAATATTTACTTACTTCAATATTTACTTATTTAACATGAAATGTTGTAAACAAATATATATCACACTGGTAAATGGTAAAAGTTTATTACCGACCTTTAATAACCATTACCAACCACAAACCGAAGTATCGGTTTTCCGATTACTTTGGTTGGTAATGATATGATTTTTCTATTACCATACAAATCGGTATGGTAATGGTTTTAAATATGAACTTTTGGTACCGAACCGAATTCAGCCCTACTTACTATCATTGGTCTCTTCATCTTCACCCGTATCATCAATTTCCCCTTGAAGGTCTTCCTTGGGCCATTTTTAAAATTTTCTTCCTTTAGCTGGAGCATACCAACGGTAAAGGCGAGCATGAAATGGAACTTTTTCTTTCAACGCTTTCTCAGTCTCCATACCCTACATTCGACATAATTTTACAAATTATGGTTCTACATTTCATTTTAGATACGTGACAAGTGTGAAGATTTACTGAGCGAATGGTAATACTATATTTCAAATCAAAAAAGAAAAATAAAAGAAGGGGTTAATGTATAAAACATGAGATATGATCGCACACATGTGAAAGGGAAAATTGACTTCTGATTGCTAGTTGAACTCAAGATTGATTATTTGTTAAGCCAAACAGCAAGAAATCAATAACAATTGAGGCACAATAAAGATTTTCAAGAGTTTCGCTTGGCGACAGAATTCAACCAGCAAAATCCTAACTCTATTTTATTTTGGATGTTTTCTCAATTTAGCTCACTTTCGAAGTCACCACAAAATAAAAACCTCTTATACACACACGCACACATATACACGTGCACGCATGCACAAGTGCACACATATACTAACATATATATGTGTGTATACACATACATGTGGAACACACTACACGAGGCTCTCGCACGATAGCGGACACCCGAGAGATCGATAATGTATGCAGCCTTTCCCTTGCATTACAAAGAGGCTATTTCCAGACTCGAACCTGGACGTCCGGATCATCATGCGAGTAACATAATCGTTGCGCCAAGGCTCTATCTCCTATACATATACATATATATAGACAAACTTCTACCATGCTAATGCTATACATGATTTTTATATTGTGCAATTTAAAATGGCACCAATCTTTTTACATTTTTAAGAAAAATAATTGCAAAAAATATTCTTATATTGCAGTAGTTGTAGAAAATATTGAATCAATTCTACATGGTAGAAAGATGCCTATTTTGTTAAATTGGAGTTAATATTTGATAGCACTTGCCTACATGTTCTTGATTGTAGCATGAATGAGTTAACATGCCATAAATTTCAAAATTTCATTGGGAAGGGCAAAAACAAAAAAAAGAAATGAACCACACATTATTAAGTTCTCTTGTAGATTCACTATGGAGAGCATTTCTAAGTGCTGTTTGTTTCTTTCTATATTTATGCCATCTAAGAAGCCAAATTCATTGTACTGAACTAAATTTTAATACTTGATGAGTTCTAAAAGGAAATCTCAGCTCCCTTGGAATTTCCTATATGAGCACAATGTCTATGGATACATTTTTGGTAAATGTACGGTAAGAAAATAAGTGGGTCAGATGCATATAGTGGTGCAACCAATGCTCTTGCATCCAAAATGGACAAAACAAACAAATTAACTGAAAACATAATAAAATAGATTAAAATAATAACTTCATAACAAAACGTTCTTCCTTTAAGAACTTGTCTCCCTTTCCGTGCCGGGTGAAATAAAGGAGAAAAAACATATGTCAAGCATAAGCTTGATTTTGTTGATTAAGTTGGACTTGTTTGAATCTCAACGGTTAATGGAGCTAGAATATAACAATTTTATAATGGATCCCAATTTCACAGTGGATAATGATAAATGAAAGAGTTTTTCTAAAAATGCATACTTTAAATCGTTTTAGAGATAATAAGTAAGAGAAATCAAAATTGGAAAGCAAACATGAATATAAAAGGAAACAGAACTCAGAAATCATAAATAATGAAACAATGATGATAATGTATTAGAATTTATCTTGCCCTTTATTTTGTCCTGAGTGGTTGAATGTGTGTGTGTGTGTATGTGTGTGTGTTTGTGTGTGTGTGTATAGATATATGTATATGTATATGTATAGATATATGTACATGTATATGTATACATATATGTATATGTGTGTGTATATATATATGCATGTATGTATGCGTGTGTGTTTGTGTGTGTGTATGTATGTATATATATGTGTGTGTGTTGCCCTTTATTTTAGCCTGAGTGGTTGGATATGTGTGTGTATGTGTGTGTGTGTGTATGTGTGTGTGTGTAAACACACACATACATATACAGTTATCACAATTCAGTTTACAAACAATGCACTTAATATATTTTAAGTGAATCCAAAGGATTTGTGAAGTCGACTTGTGCAAAGAAATTTCAAGTTGGCAAGATTTAGGGCGTTAGTCACATCCATTTTACCAATTTCCAAATGCGTACGGAAGAACTTCTAACAAATTATCAAATAGTCATAACAAAATTGTCAACATAAACTTTAAGTAAAATTCCAATTAATCGTTCGTCAAACCAAATTGTCCGTTTTAATGTTTCATCGGTCCCTAAAAGTTTAATCAGTCCCTTGGACAAAAGTTTACCTACGGTCAATGGCAGTATATTTAATCATATAATCTCAATCTATCAATTGCTTAATTTTAAGTTGGCTAGTGAATCAATTGCTAATTAGCTTAATTAGTAAGTAAATTAATTGCCTATTCCTTAAATCATTGAATAATATGTTTTCATACTGTCCCAGTTAACCAAATGCCTAATCAATAATTTATATAGTCAATTTTCTATCCTGTTACTAAGGCTAGACATCTTTACCATATTACTGTTATCCCGCTTTTTGGTCAAAGCTGGAATACCAACAAATTGGCAAGGAATGATGGATATCAAGATTGAAGATCAATTGGAAACAAGGCTGCAATGGATATCAACAAAATTTGGTCGAGCTACGATCAGGACGGAATCGATTGGAAATGATGATGAGGACTAAGAGAGGCTATGTTTCAAATTTTAGGTTAATCGAAGTTCGTATGAAGGAGATACGGATGGGTTACAGTATGCAGGGAATGGTTCGTACCGATGCACTTCGCATCGATCAGAACATGGTGGTTCGAATCGATACACTTCGTATCGATCACTATGGAAGGACTTCGAATTGTTACCTTTCGTATCGATCGGCATGGGCTTGACTCAATGACTTCGCATCGATCAGAGAGGAAAGCTAAGTGGATTTCGACTCGATAGCATCGCACCCAGATTGGTAGCAAGCATGCAGAGGTTAGTTCGAATCGATGCGTTTCGTATCGATCAGAATGGGTACAAGTGGTGCGTTTCGACTCCCTGATCTCGTATCGATCACTGGAATTCAGATTCGACTCCATCAGGTAAAATCTCGCTCGTATCCATCAGGTAAAGCTTCGTTCGTATCCATCGTTGAATATAGTTTCGTACCCATCTGCCGGCTTTTCATTCGTATCGATCAAATTTAACATTTCGTATCTATCGATCCATAGATCGATACGAAATACACTTCTGCAATCGATACGAGGGAACATGGTGCATTGATGCAAATAGGTAAGCAGCTGGGTGCGAACATTCTGGAGAAACGATGAACACGTACTAGTGTGAAGCATGGAAACGTGCACGAATCTAGGGAAGAAGCATTCAACTCGGCGCACAAGGTGGATCGCTCCAGGAAACTCGCGCCACGTCACGAACAAGCACGTGCCTCTATCGAGTCGAACGGGATGTATTCGAACCGATGGATTCGAAGTCAACAGCCAACGTAAAACCCGAGCTTGAATCGATCATAACTCACGATCTACCGATCCAAATGCAATGAAATTTTCACAGCAGCTTCTATACAAGGTAAAGAACAATCCTGCCAAGTCAGCTCGATTGGATCATTTTTTGATGGATACGAAATCACTTCGCATCGATCACAGATCGGGTTGAAACTTGGTGGGGTCGGTCGCGTGGGCCCATCCATGTGCCAGAAGAATTCTCCCGGAGTTTTAGCTCGAACTCAGCTTCCTACGCCTATAAATAGCCCCCTGAAACCTACAGAAAAGGAGGGATCTTTTGGCCATTCAACGCCCAGACTCTGCCGGATTGGATTCTATTCGCAACCATCACGGTGGTAAACGATTTTCTTCACTATAATCGCTGTAATTGATTGTAATCGGCAAGGATAATCAATAAAAAGGAAAACTATTGAAGTGGACGTAGGCCGGAGATAGCCGAACCACTATAAATATCGTGTCTCTGTTGTTTATTTCAGAATTGCTGATTTTTACTTGTTTAGATATGTGATTTGTGTTTGAATATTGCTGATTTGTATTCATACACTAGTGCTTTCACGATACTTGGGGTTTGTGACCAATTTTGGCGCAAACACTTTGGTGCTTTCAACGAGAAGGACTAGCACCCGCTACACCGGATTCAGAGTTCAGATCTAGAAGCTTGAAGTCAATAATTTAGAATTGAAAGTAAATAGAATTCATATGAAACGGTGGAAACTAAGTTGAATAGAAGTAATGTGAAGGCTTCTGTAAGAAATGTATACAATGATTTGAGGGTTACAATTGGATATTGTTGTTAAATAGAATATGCAGGTGTTATAAAGGAAAAAGGAAATTGGATTTGGTTCTAAAAGATAAATTTGTATTGCCCGACAAAAAGGTATGTATTTTAATTTCTGGATGAAATTGGATTGGATTTTTGGATGTAGCCACTTGGCTTTTGTTTTCTTTTGGTATTTGGGAGCCCGTAGAGGCCTTTTGTAGTTGTACCGAGCTAGCCGCGCAAAGGAAACGCTGGCAAAATTTTTCGGAAATTTAGAGAGTTAGAAAAATTTTGAGAAAATTTGATAATTCAAAATTTGATTTAAAATTGAAATTTAGATAATTGAGCAAAAGGGATATGATTTGAAACTATGAAAAGTTTTGAGAAGTTGATTGAGGTGATAATAGGATCTTAATAAAAGATAGTTGGTAGAATGTTGAATAGTGGGTCTGGAAAAAGAGTAAACGGGTATTGGACCATTCTTCCTGACTAGTAATTTCGGGGACGAAATTCTTTTAAGGGGGGAGGAATGTGATGACCCGGAATTTCTAACAAATTTAATTTGAATAGTTAATTGATTTTAAGATATTTAAAAGTTAATTTTAACTTGAATTTTAGGATATCAATATTTACTTGATAATTAAATCATTGAATTGTATAATTTAAATATTGATTTTAATGATTGAAATTGGGTAAATTGTGGAATCTGAAATTTCTAGCCTGTTTAAAATAATTTAAAAGCTTGCAAAATTTATACTGATAACACCGAGGATAGTAGATGTGTTAAAATCGAATTTGGAGATGTTTTGTTTAGTTTTGAAAATATATAGTTTAAATTGAATTTAAAAATAGCCTTCCGAGGCACAGTCTCGGAATTTGACGAAACCAGTTCCATTGGATCCGTAATAGTTAGTTATTATCGGATTTCAATTTTCGTAGCAATCGGAATTGTCGTTTGACCCTGGCAGCTCAAAACGCGTAGAACTATTTTAATCGGCTTAATTTAAAATCGATCATTTAATTCCGTAACTCACGTATATGACTAAATTAGCTTTCGAAACACGTTCCATTGAGTTCGGAACGCGGGAAAAACCATATAAACGCCTGTCGGCATGCTTAATTCGGGGTTCAGAATTTCGCGATACAATACGAGATAGTTTTCAATAATTAATTTATAATATCAAGCGTATTGAGGAAGCCAATCCCCTATTCTATATCTTGGGCCGTCCCCTCTTTTTCTCAATAGCAGGAACTCGAGCATTTAAAAAAAAAAAAATAGAATGGCCGAAGCCGAGTGGGTCTGAAAGCTTTCCAAATAATTCGTCTCGTGTAATTTACGACTCTTACCCTCAAATCATCTGTCCCTATCAGCGAGCTGAAGCAATCTCGAGCTCAGATGAGGCGCGGTCGCGAGTAATGGGGGAGACGCTCGCGATTTGGGGATCTTTGAAACTATGGTGACGTTGAGTTCACGCGAGATGGCATAGGGATGGGATTTGATAGCAGAGGCATGGGAGCATCGCTCGGGGATGGAGCAGTCTCGAGCTATGGCAGTGAGGAGTCGCGTTCGATGGTGACTCTCATGGGTTCGATGAACGCACGCGAGATGGAGGGCAGTTGAGTCTCCTAGGGTTTGGCAGAGACGCAAATGGAGGCTACGATGGGATTTGTCAAGTTTGGGCGCGACGATGTTGAAGACCGTGGCTAGGGTTTTCTCACGATCGATTTTCTGTGAGTAATCTTGATTTCAGTTCAGTTGGTTTTTAAGCTTTTACCTTAAATATAATTATGACTGGATAATTTATGAAATAAGTTAAAGATAAATTTAGTAATTGGTTTGCAAATATTGATTGAGAAATTTGAAATCAGTGATTTACAAATGGGTAATTAGGTTAGATAAATTAACAGTGAAGGTTAAGAATAAATGGTTAGAGAGTAATGAAAAAGAAAATTACTTGGGAAAGTAATAAATAAATAATCACTGAATATAATTGATTTGATGGAGTGGATTGCAAATTTTTAAAAAGGGCAAAGGTGAGTAAATCTCACCAAGTTGGATTTGTTTTTATTTAAATTTACAGGGTTAGATTTAAATAAATTGGTTGAGTGCTTAAATTGTTTGGATGTGCTTTGATAATGGTGTGACTTTGGTTTTGATTTGTTATCGAGTTAATTGTGGTTTGACTCGAATTAGTGGGGTTTTAAGTTGTTTAAACTTAAGCGTAAATAGGAATTGTTTTCATTTTAATGTGAATAAGGATCTGATGATTTGTGATCCATTAAATTAGTAGGGTAATTTAAATGAATAATTTAAGAAATAATTACTTTAGTAATTAAAGTTAGATAACTTAATTAAGGAAGTAATTAAGTAAATAATTGAATAAAGTAATTAAGTAATTAAGAAATTAAGACATAAACATTAATTAAGAAAATGATTTGTTGATTGAATAATTTGAAGGGAAATAAGTGATTAAACAGAGTTAAGAGATTAACTCTCAAGTAATTAAGTAACTGATGGATAATTTAGTCTATAAGTTAATAATGAAAGTTATTCAGTATAATTAGATGGTGAAACAAGTAATTACTTAATGAAATTAATGGAATATAATTACTTTGCGGAAGAAATCAAGAGATTTAAATAAGTAAATTAATTAAGAAGAAATAAATTAATTTATTTAATAAAGTAAAAATAAGATAGTTAATTATAGATTAAAATAAATCAAGAACGATTATTATCTGAGGTTTAATCAATGATTAATTATCTTACGTAATTAATTTAAATTAGGATAAACGGAAATTTAATTGAATTCATAATTCATATAATTAAAGATGTGATTTAAATTGAATGAATAAATAATAAGTGACTTATGAGAAGTTTATTAATATAAGTAATTAAGGATTTATGTATTTAAAATAGTTAATTAATTCATGAAGTAATTATGATTACTTATTAATTCTGGCTAAGAAATTTTAATATCGTGAAATTAATTAAAGTTAATTACTTGGATGTAATTGAAGGATAATTAATCCAAGTTGATTTATAAGGATGAATGATGAAAGTGAGATTGATTAATTGATTTGAAATGTATTAATGACAAGTTAAGAATTGAGGTTGAGATTCAATTAGGATAAATTGGATTATTGTATCTAAGTTGGTACTTAGAAATTGGTAGGTGAAATAAGTGTTGTCTATAGCAAATTGAAAATTGGCTAAATGGATATATGTTACCCCGGGTTTATATAAGTAGATAGTTTGGTATTCATGATAGATGAGTTTACTCACGCTGGTTTCCAGCCTGACCCGGGTGTTATTTTGGTGTAATGCTCGGGTCAGACCGAGTATTACAGATTTTCAGGTAGGTACGTTCTGGAGCTCAGGAGGCGAGTTGGATGGCTACAACGTATAGAGTACTTCCGCGGTATTTATTTTATTGTTATCTGAGACATGATAATTGTATAAATATATATATATTCAGTGACTGTGTAAATGTGAAACTCTGATGTATATTAAATGTAATGGACAGATAGTATTATTTTTGTAAATTATTATTATTATTATTGATTATCATATTTTATCCGCTGCGAATGTGAGATGTTTGGGGTTTCTGTTCTTCTTCTTTTTCTTCTTCTTCTATCTCTTTCTTCTTTTTCATAACTATCTGGAATTTTCGGGTTCGAAAATTTCGGGTCGTTACAGATTATTCAAAGCAGACTATATATCAATATATATAAAATTTAATTCAATATTTTTGAGGAATCCAATTGGATCCCTCCAATCTGTTTCTTAGCAACCACAGATGTTAATACAACATAAAAATACCAATCCCACTTCGATCGGGATATCGCGGTATATAGGGTCATCCGCTATTATGCGGGGCAATAGGGTCTCATTCGCTAAATATATGCGGGAATGTCAATCCAACTACCAATTATACTACTATATATATAATAACATCCAACTGATAATAATTATCAAATTCAACCAGACATCCAATAATTAATTTTAACTATTTAAAATTAACTAGTAGTCTAAAATTGAGCGAGATTGACTCACATTGATTTTTATTAACGCTTTCGCGTTCTGGTTTGGTCCATAGTCGAACGGCATTCGATTATAGCTCAAAATTCAACTAGCTTGATATGCACCAGTCCAATCCATCATGTAGTTCTCGTTATTCTGAAAGCAACATGATAGACTGCGTTCATTTTGAACCTAATATTAATTGGTTATTTAACTTATAAGTTTTCTTTTTTCTTTCCAAGATAATTACTTATATTAAAGACACTTAGACAAAAACAAAAATTAATACCAAAGCAAATCCGCTCCAGCCCACAAAATCAAGCTCGGCCCACCCTATTTCTTTTTTTTTATGACTTCGACCCATAGCCCATCCGATCTCCTTCTCCATTGAAAAGTTCGAACATGTATCAACACTAATTCTACTCGTTCAAATCACCACTGCGCGCGGCTGCCAGGCACACTAGAGCTCCTCCTACGTAGCCAGAAAATGCACCTTGACGTGCCCATCCCTCTAGTGCTGTCGTACCCCCCCATTGACATTTATATTCGTCGGAACCCACTTTAGAACAGCATCGTTTCTCGAGAAAATTTCGGTCCCCTCCGATAAATAAATGGATCATCACCGTTGGATGACTCCAGCTTCTCGAACTGTTGAACTTTCCAGTTATCAACGAAGGCCAGATAGACCTATAGCAGCCATGATATAAAGGGGAACGAGGGTCGTACGATATGGAGAAGGATTATTGGAGAGACAACGGCTTCCCTAGATTTTTTATATTAGAATTTTGAAGTATCACGTTTCCCTCCTTATTCCCACTCTCGTCCAGGCTGGTTTTAAAAAGGAGAAGAGGTAACATATTTGAAAATAAAGTGGTACAGTAAAAGTGGTAGGGTGCGGCTGACAAGATAGGATAACAACTGAAAAGATGGATTGACTAGTCAATATAATATTTAATTTTCAAATTGTCTCGATTTACACAACTCAAAATCTCGAACCCCTAGCGAGGCATGCCGCTAGGCGTTTATAATGTTATACCCCTATTCCGAACACAATGGAAAAGGTTTCGAGTCCTAATTCGATCATATGAACAAGCTAACTTTTTGAACCTAATTTTTAATATTGAATTTTCATTATTAAATTCAACGCGTTTATATCATATACGAAAAAACGGTATGTCCGAATGTTATAAAATTTAAAATCCAGTAATAATACACTATTACGGATCTAATGGAACAGGTTTTGTCGAATTCTGAGACGGTGCCCCGAAAGGCTATTTATATGCGTTAATTCAGATGATATATTTTTAAAACTGAACAAATCATCTTTAAATTCAATTTAAAAAGTTTTATTATCTTCATTATTATAAATATAAATTTTATAAGCTTTTGAATTATTTTTGTGACGTTTCGGATTTTTCGCGCTCGAAAATCAACATCCATACTTCATTCGTACTCGAATGCCGTACATTCGACCGTTCAAATCCGATTCGCCGGAGCTTATAACAACATTAAGTAAACAACACAGCGGAATAAAAAGAATAATACATTGATATACAGCATTGATACAATATCTGATACAACAGATGGGACAATAGATATCAATATACATCAGAGATATGATACACCAAATAGCAGCGGAAAAGAAATAGATAACACTAGCAGCGGAACAAATAACTCCATCTCCAAAGCACCAATCCAGAAATAGCTCGAACTCCCAAAGCAAGTTCAGTCCATATCCAAAGACTGAACTAGCTCCATATAACCTACTAACCTGACTATCTGAAAATCCAACTCTAGACTGCTCGTGTAGAAAATAATGAGCACCCAAAGTTTAGGAAAGAAACAGTAAACTCCGGATCAGTCATGGGACTGGTGTGAGCAACAAAACAATTTATCTTTTAAAACAATCAACAAAAGATTTTAAAGTCAATTCGCAATGCTTTTTGAAAATGTAACTACCATAAGACCTCCCGCCACACACACAATGCAAACGCAGAATTGGAGGAGATTTCTTCTTATGATAGTCAAATATGCTTAATACGCAGAAAATTTCTTTGATATTATTATTATAAGTGCACGGTGCAGAAAAGCATTTCGAAAGTAGAATATTAATCTTAGCCAGCATATGACCATTATCGTATGCCTACTATAGCTACCATCTAAACAGTGGGGCGCCACCATAAGTGAATGATAGGTTCTACAACTAAAACCATACAGGGTTCGTATTGTTTCTTTGGATTTCCAACAAATGGTCAGGCCAAGGAACTTCACATTGCCATATGAGAACGCCTCTGGAAGGACGTCCCCGAGAACCTAACCGGATCTCTGCCAACACAAGGCCGGGTTACCCCTAACTGGGTAACAACTGACATGAGTATGTCATCTCCCGGTCCTTTAGGACCTTTAAACGAGCGCTCGATAACCAACATCACACAATATAAATAAAGTGTTTCAACATGAGTAAGTATCTAGGCTCCATACCATGATACCACCCTTTTCCAGAAGGAAATGAACATACCCTAAAGGGGCGCTACCCCCTAATAACCTTGCCGCATCTTTCCTGTTTTGACCATTCCGGGGTGTGAGGCTCGACGAAGTCACGTCCACAAAGCCACGCTTTGGTTCAAAGCCACGCTTTGGGTCAACAATGATCAAAGTAATGATCACAAAGATAAATGATCAAACAAATGATCATATCACAAATGATCAAACAATAATCATTACACAAAAACACTTAGCATGTCACATTACCAAATTGGGAATATATCGCTGATAACCTTCAACTACATAACCTCTGAGCTCGTACGTCTCAGAGAAGGATGTTAAGCTAAAAGAATAAATTCTTCGCCACCAACAGAAATGTATTTGAAAGAAATCTGCTTTATATCTCAAAATGTAATGTCAGACACACAATCCATACAAGTCTGTTCCGGGCTCGAACAGAACCGAAGGCACTTCCAAAGAAGTCCTTGCAAATCTGGATAATCCCTAATCACGTCTCGATTTCCCATCACATATGGAGATCTCTATACCGGGGATCAGCCAGTGCAGAGATAATCGACAAGAAACCCTTTCGTTTTTGAAAATATCCGGTCTTCACCACCGGTCTTCAAATGCTATCCATATAGACGTATAACATATTCGGAATGGGATATATGACACAAAGGTCCTCTCCCGGCTAAACTGAATAGTGAGCGCAATATTTCAAAAACATATGGATATTGGAATTTCAATTAAGTCACAACTTAATAATTCAAAACTTTCTTTCAAATGGTTTAAAACGAATTACCATTTCCAATCTTTAAACAAAAGATTTATTTTCTCAAAGTTCACTTAGTTTCTCAAAGATTCATTTCTGTATTTCAAAACAATTCCATTTCAATTAGATTAACTCATTAAATCTTTAAATCAAAGTTTTAACTTATAGCTTTCAAACCATTTCTATAACTTGGAAATTATTTTCATTTTAAACTAGAAATCTTTTTAACACGAATTGGAAGTTCATTACTTACGTGAAAGCTTTTATTATTTGAAAACAAACAGTTTTTGTTTCAGAAAAATCCAATTTTATTTACACAAGTTAAAGCCTTAATTTATATTCATATTCCCAAATTAATACATTTAAAATAGTTTAACCCATATATAACTGGTATAACATCTTTTAATCCCTAGTTTCAAATTATAGAATTTAATTTCAAATCTTGTATTTTAAGTTTAAATCAATTATATTTAAACTTCAAACCTAATCAAGTTATTCAAAATAATTACATCTTTGAAATTCCATTTAAAAAAGCTTTTCACTTTAAACTCAATCTCATTTTCAAAACATTTGGATTTAAATTGTCTATTTAAAAATTGTTTCAAAAATCTGTGACTTAAATCGATTTCCTCGTGAAATCCATATTTGTTTGTGTATAGGTGTGGTCCAGGGTTTTAACACAATAGTGCAACATCATTTCAATCATCACAGATTAAAACACAAAAATATAGTTGATAAGCGATATAAACTATAACGCTTATCGTCCATACACAGATTCACAGATAATATACAAATGTAAATAAATATACACAGCTAAATCTACAGAACAAAATATCACAAATCAGATAGGATAATCAATTCAAGGCAACTCATTCAATTCAATCATTCATAAGTAAGGTCAATCATTTAATAACCATTTATAAGCAGGATTAATTTAATTGTTTAATCCTAAGTAATTCCATTTATTTCAAATTAAATTTATTTATTTATAAATTATTATCCAATTCTGATTTATTAATTACAAATCGTTATTTACCAATTTATCTAATGATTTTCTTAAATTAATTAACTTGAATTAATCAAAATATCCATAATTGATTACAATAAGTGATTGATCCTTAATTACTTTCTTTTAGTAATTTCATTTAAACAATTTTAAAATTGATTATCTAAATTAATTATACTAATTAATTATCAAAATTAATCACATAAATTGTATTACTTAATATCCTTTAGTTAATTATCTTCATTAATGAATAATATTTCTTTAATTATTTTCTTAAGAAAATATCTTTAGATAAATTCATTAGTAATCAGGATTAGTTAAGTTAATTAAATTTAATTAATTACAAATCTTAATTACCTTAATATTTTTAATAAATTCTGAACCATTAAATTCTAATTAACTTTAATTATTAATTAATTATTTTTAATTAAGTAATTTTCTTTAAATGATTTCACATATTGACAAACCCTTTAATTAATTACCTTAAGTAAATATTACTTTATTTAAACAATTATCATTTCAAAACATTCGCATAAATAAATAAATAATCCTTTAAATTGATTCTATAATTAAATTAACCTTTAATTATTTATTAATCGATTAACCTTAAATTTCCCAAACCCTTAACTTAAGATAAACCACTTATCTTAATTACTTACAAAATCACATTCGTTAAATCACTTTTGAAAGCACCTAGAGGTTTTTTTATTTTTTATTTAAACAATTATCCAAAAAAAAAATATTTTTAAAAACGAAACATTTAACTTTGAAACTTGTTTTAAAACCTTGTTTAATAATTCTATTTTGGAAACTTGTTTGATTTTTCTTCTTTGAAGACTTCTCTCTTTTTTTTTCTTTTTTTTTCTAAACCTGGTAAATTAACTAACCAAACCCGAGTCCCTTCTTTCATACATATTTCTTTCTGGAGTAAGTTTTAAGTTCAAAACAATCACAACAGGGAATGCTAACGCGAGAAGTCCCTGGACCAACTCAAAAACCACTTCTTCTTCTCCCTATCTCAAATGCTTGATGCACGACTTCAACATGTGCACGTACACATCTGAATCGATCAACGTCGACCAACATCTCGACCACTCGCCACTCACTCTCGACCCCATCAACGAGCATGACCACCCAGTTCGACAACCCTCATCCAAAAATCGAATTTGGCAATTCGAGCAACCTGGAAACAAGAACATGTATTCTTCAAAACCTGTCACGGCGCCGCGCACACATCACCGACCACCAGAACATCAACTACTCCGGCCGCGAACTCGACTAACTCCCCTCTATCATTCCCCAAACCCGCGTGCAGCTCGGTGCTTTCACGAGACAGCGGTGCACAAATTTCTCGTGTGGATAAAACTTGGTTAAAAAAATAAAACCCCACGCCGCCGCCACGACCAACCGGACCACCTTCTCCCATTTTTCCTCTACCCTCCGATGGCTCCTCCATCACCAGAAGAAGGCTCGGTCCCTCCAGTCGCCACGATCATCAGAGAAACCCAATTTCTTATTTTGTTCAAACCAAAACTGCTCGTTCAATGCTTAACTAAAAAATGTTATTTTAGTTTTAAAAATCATGATTTACAGTATGGATTCAATTTATAAACTCAAATTTATATTTTACCACAATCTATTTTTATCAAATTTAACTTAATTTCCTGTAAACAGATTGCAGTGATATATTTGTACAACATGGTTTAAATCGACTTCTAATTTTTTTTATTTAAGTTTAAACCTATTGTTTCAATTTAAAACTTTCAGATTTAACAATGTTTAAATGAGAACAATTTGGGTTTTGAGAGAGATTTGCAAATTGTAACCAACACAGAGAGTACAGAGCATACACAACAGCATATGATCATTGAATCATGAATTAAACTTTAAGTTTTTAAATTTGATGTTCACTCACAAACAAACTAAGTTGCAAAGATAAGCAGGCAACAGAACTATAAAGTTAAACTATTTAGGTTGTGGAGTTACTCACTTTTAAGGAAGAAGAACAGAGCAAGCTTAATGAAACTGATTGAACTTGCAAGGTGAAGTGAAGTCCCCCTCTATAATCTTTGGTTTTAGTTTTTTAGCGTTGCTTCTGAAGTTGAACTTCCAGATTTTGAATCTATTTATTCTGCTTTGAATTGTTTTAAAGCTTCCAGGTTTTGATTCTTGTTTAGTTGTAACTGGAGCTTTTTTTTTTCTTTTGGAATTTATTTAAGTACAAGATGATACTTCAGTTTCTACTTGATTCTTTTTTTTTAAAGGAACGAACTGAGATGAAGATTGCTATATGTAGAGTAAGTTTACAGGGACATCACTTTGTACAGGGTATTTTATATGGTTTGTACAGGTGATAGATTTCTTTGTACAAAAACAGAGATATGTTTCTTCATATGGTGGCTGATGCATTTATTTCTTTGGTCCTTATGCTTTCATGTTATATTTTACACTGTGTTTTGCCTTACCACTCACTTTGTCTCGGTTGATAGATAATATATTATGGCTAAGGACATCTTGCATTAATTGCCTATGTCCCTTTTTCAATTATCTTTATATATATGTTTTGTTTGTTTCACACCTGCATATTGTATACTTGGTGGCTGCAGTGTTTTGGTTAATTTTTCTTTGTACTTTGTTAGCTTGTTGTGTTTGTACTCATACCTAAGTATATATTTATATTGTCTTTCTTACTTTATGCTTTATAATTTGGATATAGTTCTATATTTAATTTGCTGTTAGAGTTTGTTAAATATGGTTTACTTTTATATTTTGCATGTTTGCTTTTTACTTGCACTTCTATTTTATTCTTGCTTAGTTCCTTCTTGTCTCGGCTGCATATTTTTTCTTTGTTTGTTTCCTTGCATTTATTAGCTTGTTTTTATTTGTTTATGCAGTATTGTAAATAAATTTCTATTTTAATTATGTTGTTTGAATTTAGCTATATGTTACTTTATCTTTTATAATTTATCTTATTATATATCTATTTGATTTGTCAAATTTATTTTCTAACTTAAATATTTACTTTAACTTTAATGCTAATTGTTTTAATTTACATTTCGTATTTCAATTTCAAGAATCCAAAGTCAAATTCAAATTTTTATTCCAAAATTTGTTCAAAATTTACATTAACTATCAATTTAAATAAAATTCAAAATTGGGGTCGTTACAGACTTCCCCCCTTAAAAAGAATTCCGTCCTCGAAATTCGCAGGCACGAAAATAACATAGAGATAGGTAGATTCGATCTCCTATAATTCCTCAAATACAAGATATTGATTCCAAACTCAAACCGGAATATTCCATAGTATACATAACTTGTCCCTCTTCGGACTTCGATATTCACAAGATATTATAATAGAATTTCTAATTCGGTTTTAAACGAAATCCTTTTATCGACTCAATTCAAATTTAGCTTCATATTCTATTAATCAATTTTAACTTAATTTAAAAATTTTCACTTTATTTAAAAATTTAACTCCAAATTTCCCACTCATATTCATTAAGGTTTAAATTGAAAAGTCGATAAAGATACGAAGTAAAAATTTCCTACAGCGATTCGTAGGGCCACCATCGCACCGAACTTCTTTCTGGAGCTATCCCGAAGAAATCAAAAGAATTTGAAAACGAATCAAAGAAGATTGAGAAGAAAATTATTTCCACTGTTACAGGATGTTGACCATTTATAGTCGTATTTCCCTGTCCCCTATCTCGTTCTCTTCTTGCACTCATACTTACTATCAGTGGATAGTAAGAGAATTTACTGATACATTTGAACGGATATCTTAGGGATTACTCATTCTAGGGATACTTCACCCTATCTCTAATGAGCTACTTAGCGTGTTATACTCCTTAGCTAAAGTTTTACCTTAGCTCTGATACCAAATGTGACGTTTCGGCAGTGGCGACCGGTAGGCTTTGCAACCATCCCAGACCCACCGTGGCATACAATGGTACCCCAGACCTTGCTTTTAAGGCCAGTCTCTCGACTGTCACGGCTTACGCCTAACCAACCCCGTAAAGAGGCCGTGTGGGGGCAAGAGTCTCCCGTTCGCCACCAAACCGCGAAGCGAGAATCCCCCATCACATTTCATTTCGCGCTCGAAAATCAACATCCATACTTCATTCGTACTCGAATGCCGTAGTTTCGACCGTTCAAATCTGATTCGCCGGAGCTTATAACAACATTAAGTAAACAACACAGCGGAATAAAAAGAATAATACATTGATATACAGCATTGATACAATATCTGATACAACAGATGGTACAATAGATATCAATGCATTGATACAATATCTGATACAACAGATGGTACAATAGATATCAATATACATCAGATATATGATATAACAAATAGCAGCGGAAAAGAAATAGATAACACTAGCAGCGGAACAAATAACTCCATCTCCAAAGCACCAATCCAGAAATAGCTCGAACTCCCAAAGATAAGCAAGTGCAGTCCATATCCAAAGACTAAACTAGCTCCATATAACCTACTAATCTGACTATCTGAAAAACCCCACTCTAGACTGCTCGTGTAGAAAATAATGAGCACCCAAAGTTTAGGAAAGAAACAATAAACTCCGGATCAGTCATGGGACTGGTGTGAGCAACAAAAACAATTTATCTTTTAAAAGAATCAACAAAAGATTTTAAAGTCAATTCGCAATGCTTTTTGAAAATGTAACTACCATAAGACCTCCCGCCACACACACAATGCAAACGCAGAATTGGAGGAGATTTCTTCTTATGATAGTCAAACATGCTTAATACGCAGAAAATTTCTTTGATATTATTATTATAAGTGCACGGTGTAGAAAAGCATTTCGAAAGTAGAATATTAATCTTAGCCAGCATACGACCATTATCGTATGCCTACTATAGCTACCATCCAAACAGTGGGGCGCCACCATAAGTGAATGATAGGTTCTACAACTAAAACCGTACAGGGTTCGTATTGTTTCTTTGGATTTCCAACAAATGGTCAGGCCAAGGAACTTCCCATTGCCACATGAGAACGCCTCTGGAAGGACGTCCCCGAGAACCTAACCGGATCTCTGCCAACACAAGGCTGGGTTACCCCTAACTGGGTAACAACTGACACGAGTATGCCATTCCCCGGTCCTTTAGGACCTTTAACCGAGCGCTCGATAACCAACATCACACAATATAAATAAAGTGTTTCAACATGAGTAAGTATCTGGGCTCCATACCATGATACCACCCTTTTCCAGAAGGAAATGAACATACCCTAAAGGGGCGCTACCCCCTAATAACCTTGCCGCATCTTTGCTGTTTTGACCATTCCGGGGTGTGAGGCTCGACGAAGTCACGTCCACAAAGCCACGCTTTGGTTCAAAGCCACGCTTTGGTTCAAAGCCACGCTTTGGGTCAACAATGATCAAAGTAATGATCACAAAGATAAATGATCAAACAAATGATCATATCACAAATGATCAAACAATGATCATTATACAGCAACACTTAGCATGTCACATTACCAAATTGGGAATATATCACTGATAACCTTCAACTACATAACCTCTAAGCTCGTACGTCTCAGAGAAGGGTGTTAAGCTAAAAGAATAAATTCTTCGCCACCAACATAAATGTATTTGAAAGAAATCTGCTTTATATCTCAAAATGTAATGTCAGACACACAATCCATACAAGTCTGTTCGGGGCTCGAACAGAACCGAAGGCACTTCCAAAGAAGTCCTTGCAAATCCGGATAATCCCTAATCACGTCTGGATTTCCCATCACATATGGAGATCTCTATACCGGGGATCAGCCAGTGCAGAGACAATTGACAAGAAACCCTTTCGTTTTTGAAAATATCCGGTCTTCACCACCGGTCTTCAAATGCTATCCATAACGACGTACCACATATTCGGAATGGGATATATGACACAAAGGTCCTCTCCCGGCTAAACCGAATAGTGAGCGCAATATTTCAAAAACATATGGATATTGGAATTTCAATTAAGTCACAACTTAATAATTCAAAACTTTCTTTCAAATGGTTTAAAACGAATTACCATTTCCAATCTTTAAACAAAAGATTTATTTTCTCAAAGTTCACCTAATTTCTCAAATATTCATTTCGGTATTTCAAAACAATTCCATTTCAATTGGATTAACTCATTAAATCTTTAAATCAAAGTTTTAACTTATAGCTTTCAAACCGTTTCTATAACTTGGAAATTATTTTCATTTTAAACTAGAAATCTTTTTAACACGAATTGGAAGTTCATTACTTATGTGAAAGCTTTTATTATTTGAAAACAAACAGTTTTTGTTTCAGAAAAATCCAATTTTATTTACACGAGTTAAAGCCTTAATTTATATTCATATTCCCAAATTAATACATTTAAAATAGTTTAACCCATATATAAATGGTATAACATCTTTTAATCCCTAGTTTTAAATTATAGAATTTAATTTCAAATCTTGTATTTTAAGTTTAAATCAATTATATTTAAACTTCAAACCTAATCAAGTTATTCAAAATAATTTCATCTTTGAAATTCCATTTAAAAAAGCTTTTCACTTTAAACTCAATCTCATTTTCAAAACATTTGGATTTAAATTGTCTATTTAAAAATCGTTTCAAAAATCTGTGACTTAAATCGATTTCCTCGTGAAATCCATATTTGTGTGTGTGTAGGTGTGGTCCAGGGGTTTAACACAATAGTGCAACAACATTTCAATCATCACAGATTAAAACACAAAAATATAGTTGATAAGCGATATAAACTATAACGCTTATCGTCCATACACAGATTCACAGATAATATACAAATGTAAATAAATATACACAGCTCAATCTATAGAACAAAATATCACAAATCAGATACGATAATCAATTCAAGGCAACTCATTCAATTCAATCATTCATAAGTAAGGTCAATCTTTTAATAACCATTTATAAGCAGGATTAATTTAATTGTTTAATCCTAAGTACTTCCATTTATTTCAAATTAAATTTATTTATTTATAAATTATTATCCAATTCTGATTTATTAATTACAAATCGTTATTTACCAATTTATCTAATGATTTTCTTAAATTAATTAACTTGAATTAATCAAAATATCCATAACTGATTACAATAAGTGATTGATCCTTAATTACTTTCTTTTAGTAATTTCATTTAAACAATTTTAAAATTGATTATCTAAATTAGTTATACTAATTAATTATCAAAATTAATCACATAAATGTTATTACTTAATAACCTTTAGTTAATTATCTTCATTAATGAATAATATTTCTTTAATTATTTTCTTAAGAAAATATCTTTAGATAAATTCATTAGTAATCAGGATTAGTTAAGTTAATTAAATTAAATTAATTACAAATCTTAATTACCTTAATATTTTTAATAAATTCTGAATCATTAAATTCTAATTAACTTTAATTATTAATTAATTATTTTTAATTAAGTAATTTTCTTTAAATGATTTCACATATTGACAAACCCTTTAATTAATTACCTTAAGTAAATATTACTTTATTTAAACAATTATCATTTTAAAACATTCACATAAATAAATATATAATCCTTTAAATTGATTCTATAATTAAATTAACCTTTAATTATTTATTAATCGATTAACCTTAAATTTCCCAAATCCTTAACTTAAGATAAACCACTTATCTTAATTACTTACAAAATCACATTCGTTAAATCACTTTTGAAAGCACCTAGAGGTTTTTTTTTATTTTAACAATTATCCAAAAAAAATTATTTTTAAAAAACGAAACATTTAACTTTGAAACTTGTTTTAAAACCTTGTTTAATAATTCTATTTTGGAAACTTGTTTGATTTTTCTTCTTTGAAGACTTCTCTCTTTTTTTTTCTTTTTTTTCTAAACCTGGTAAATTAACTAACCAAACCCGAGTCCCTTCTTTCATACATATTTCTTTCTGGAGTAAGTTTTAAGTTCAAAACAATCACAACAGGGAATGCTCACGCGAGAAGTCCCTGAACCAACTCAAAAACCACTTCTTCTTCTCCCTATCTCAAATGCTCTGATGCACGACTTCAACATGTGCACGTGCACATCTGAATCGATCAACGTCGACCAACATCTCGACCACTCTCCACTCACTCTCGACCCCATCAACGAGCATGACCACCCAGTTCGACAACCCTCACCCAAAAATCGAATTTGGCAATTCGAGCAACCTGGAAACAAGAACAGGTATTCTTCAAAACCTGTCACGGCGCCGCGCACACATCACCGACCACCAGAACATCAACTACTCCGGCCGCGAACTCGACTAACTCACCTCTATCATTCCCCAAACCCGCGTGCAGCTCAGTGCTTTCACGAGACAGCGGTGCACAAATTTCTCGCGTGGATAAAACTAGGTTAAAAAAAAATAAAACCCCACGCCGCCGCCACCACGACCAACCGGACCACCTTCTCCCATTTTTCCTCTACCCTCCGATGGCTCCTCCATCACCAGAAGAAGGCTCGGTCCCTCCAGTCGCCACGATCATCAGAGAAACCCAATTTCTTATTTTGTTCAAAACCAAAACTGCTCGTTCAATGCTTAACTAAAAAATGTTATTTTAGTTTTAAAAATCATGATTTACAGTATGGATTCAATTTATAAACTCAAATTTATATTTTACAACAATCTATTTTTATCAAATTTAACTTAATTTCCTATAAACAGATTGCAGTGATATATTTGAACAACATGGTTTAAATCAACTTCTAATTTTTTTTATTTATGTTTAAACCTATTGTTTCAATTTAAAACTTTCAGATTTAACAATGTTTAAATGTGAACAATTTGGGTTTTGAGAGAGATTTGCAAACTGTAACCAACAAAGAGAGTACAGAGCATACACAACAGCATATGATCATTGAATCATGAATTAAACTTAAAGTTTTTAAATTTGATGTTCACTCACAAACAAACTAAGTTGCAAAGATAAGCAGGCAACAGAACTATAAGTTAAACTATTTAGGTTGTGGAGTTACTCACTTTTAAGGAAGAAGAACAGAGCCAGCTTAATGAAACTGATCGAACTTGCAAGGTGAAGTGAAGTCCCCCTCTATAATCTTTGGTTTCAGTTTGTTTGCGTTGCTTCTGAAGTTGAACTTCCAGATTTTGAATCTATTTATTCTGCTTTGAATTGTTTTAAAGCTTCCAGGTTTTGATTCTTGTTTAGTTGTAACTGGAGCTTTTTTTTTCTTTTGGAATTTATTTAAGTACAAGATGATACTTCAGTTTCTACTTGATTCTTTTTTTTAAAGGAACGAACTGAGATGAAGATTGCTATATGTAGAGTAAGTTTACAGGGACATCACTTTGTACAGGGTATTTTATATGGTTTGTACAGGTGATAGATTTCTTTGTACAAAAACAGAGATATGTTTCTTCATATGGTGGCTGATGCATTTATTTCTTTGGTCCTTATGCTTTCATGTTATATTTTACACTGTGTTTTGCCTTACCACTCACTTTGTCTCGGTTGATAGATAATATATTATGGCTAAGGACATCTTGCATTAATTGCCTATGTCCCCATTTTCAATTATCTTTATATATATGTTTTGTTTGTTTCACACCTGCATATTATATACTTGGTGGCTGCAGTGTTTTGGTTAATTTTTCTTTGTACTTTGTTAGCTTGTTGTGTTTGTACTCATACCTAAGTATATATTTATATTGTCTTTCTTACTTTATGCTTTATAATTTGGATATAGTTCTATATTTAATTTGCTGTTAGAGTTTGTTAAATATGGTTTACTTTTATATTTTGCATGTTTGCTTTTTACTTGCACTTCTATTTTATTCTTTTTATTTCCTTCTTGTCTCGGCTGCATATTTTTTCTTTGTTTGTTTCCTTGCATTTATTAGCTTGTTTTTATTTGTTTATGCAGTATTGTAAATAAATTTCTATTTTAATTATGTTGTTTGAATTTAGCTATACGTTACTTTATCTTTTATAATTTATCTTATTATATATCTATTTGATTTGTCAAATTTATTTTCTAGCTTAAATATTTATTTTAACTTTAATGACAATTGTTTTAATTTACATTTCGTATTTCAATTTCAAGAATCCAAAGTCAAATTCAAATTTTTATTCCAAAATATGTTCAAAATTTACATTAACTATCAATTTAAATAAAATTCAAAATTGGGGTCGTTGCAATTTTTATCAAGCTTAAAACTCAGGATACAAAAATTTAACCAACAATCAACTATTAAATCCAATAATTAAATTATCCAATATATCCTTATATTTGAAATTCAAATTAAAAATTAACTTTTAAATATTTAAACATACTAATGTCAAATAACCAAAATTCTGGATCGTTACAGTATCATTACATGACAATCATGACTTTTCACCCTACTCAGTTTACTGTTCTTATAATCGACACATCTACGAAGATTAGAGGAAATCACGTTAGGAAATCTTAATCCTTCCACCTACTTTAACAGTACTTTAACTTGGTTACTATTTAGCTCATAACATGCTTTGGGTTTTTTATGTCATTAGGCTTCATGTGAAGCTCAGGATGATACATACTGCCTTTACATCACGTCTTGATTTAATTCGTCTTTAGTCTTTCCTTTAACATTCAAAACCGTGTTAAACACATCATCGAATATATTTTTCTCATTATGTATCATGTCGATATTACGACGAATTAGGAGATTTTCTCAATAAGACAACTCCCAAAATATACTTTGTTTGCACCGATTATGAATCGTCAATTTACCTTGAATTTTAATTTGTTTGCCAATTTCATGTATCTTTGGATAATCCTTTATAAGGCCATAAATATCTCTGCTTGACTAAATCATTGGTGGTCGCATGGTCTCAAGTGTATTACTTGTGAAGTTATTTTAATCTTTTATAAAAGGATGATTAATATAAAGAAAACACCGATGACAGGAAACCATGAAATTTCTTTCCATGTGGTAAAGAAAATGCTCATGTTTCTTCCATGCAATAAAAACAAGCTAGACGACCAACCGTATTCCAGCCCGAAAGCATTGCATATGTAGGAAAATCACTTATAGTTCACCACAGAGAAGCGAACATACGAATTTGTTTAGAACTATCGTGTGTTTCAATTTCTTCATACCATAGTGTTTTCAAATATTCAATAAGCGGTTGTAGATATATGTCGATTCCTTGTGTTGGATCATAGGGCTAGGGATGACAATAGTGAAAAAATATATGGAGTTTTCATACACATCCACGGACAAAAATTGTAAGGTGTAACTACTATATGCCAAGATGTATATTTTGAACTAGATCGAGATTGCGATGAAAATCCATCCGTACATAAACCAAGTCTAACACTATGGCTCTCCACTACGAAAGCAGGTTATGTCTTATGAAAATGCTTCTAAGCTTTTCCATCAACTGGGTGTGTTAACGTACCTTCTTCCTCCGTTCTTACATAGTTCATCTTATATGATGCATGGTTACATAAGATGCATATAAACTTTGAAGCCTATGAGTAATGGGTAAGTCATGCATACGCCTGTACGGAACTTTCTTTCTTTTCTTTTATCTTGGTTTGTATCATTCCTGATTACATATTTTGCAATTCCTAATATTAATGTCTCCTTTTCAAAACAACATGCAACCATCTAAACATGTATCTATTTTTGATACAACAAACCAAAAACAGACATAAGTTTTTTCACTTCATAATGAGTTTTGCACATTAAATTATTGGGTGACATATGCTATTTTGCAACTTGTACTATACCCGTAAACCCGACTTTTGTGAAGTTGTATTTTGATTTCATCACAATTTATTCTACAGTTACTAATAGTTAAGCACCGCTTGTACAACCATCCCAAAGTAGTTTCGTAGCGGCATTCAATAAATCATACATTTTTCGCTCGAACACTTGGTTCCTCTTTGACATTAACATCGTTACCATCAACTTCAATAGTAGAGAACATTAAACGTACTGCATCTTCAACCATATCTTTTATGAGATTCATTGAAACAATTTTATTATCCATCTCCTCCTCTCATGACGCTCCTACACCAAATAATTTAACATGAAACCATATTGGTGCAAATGAACTATTATCATATTCGGATCAAACGCTTCAATTATTTGCACTACTACATGGACAACGAATTTCTTCACCGTTTCCATTATTATTTAAAACGAATTCAATAAAGACGTGTACTCCATTTAAAAAATGTTAACTTATTGAGCCTCCAATTCTCCTTCTTTGTTGGTACATCTAGCTTGATCGATACAATAATTGATAATTTTTCCTACTTTAAAACATAAAACGTATTAATCATTTACGTATGACATTTTATTTTTCAATTAAACGATACATTTAAAGATTTTCAAATATATAATATTATGATATTTAATTTTATTTTCAAACAGATTTACATAAATTATATGAATATAATCTTAAATTTTAGGTTATTGTTTTGCATTTTGATGGTTGTCCATCCTACTTCCCATTACAAAGACAGCAGTAATTATATATTATAAATCATTTTAATTTAAACAATTCAACAAAATTTCGATAGCATTTGTCCTTTTTCCCAGCATCACACCCATGCGTGTATACATGGGACAAAAAGAAAGTGTTGTCGAAATTTCGTAAACCGTTTAAAATGAAATGATTTGCAAAATATAATTACTTTATTGTATTTGTAACTTGTCCAATACAGAGATAAATTATTATATCAAATGAATGTAAATGTTAGATCTGTGATAAAAATGAATATCGATATAACAGTCACATACAATACTTGTCAGCCAAAAACTATCTAAGTGATTTATAATAAGTAAAACTATTATACAACAATTTTTACAATAATTTATTTACATTCTAAGAAATGCATACACTGAATCATCGTTTTCGTCATATCAAAAACACATACACTTAATCCTAAGCATCGACTTTAATTAATCCAAACTACCCTAATGCGTGTACGCACTAATTAATCAACACATATACATCAATTAATGCACATATACACTAAATAAATAATTTTTCTTAATATTTAAATGGTAATCAATTATAATAACAACATAAATGGCATTCAATAGGTTATAACATACAATTAATGAGATGTTATAAACAACCGTAACAATAAATTAACTCTAATTTACCCAATCAAAACTAAGTAAGGTTTATAAATTATACCTTAAAAAGCAATAGCTAATGGAGAGACTTGAAAATTAAAGACGGAGATAGTCTTGGAGGTGTGGAGACTTACTGACGGTGTGGAGGAGGTGAAGGAGATGGTGGAGGTGGGATTTGGAAAGAAAATATGGATTTTAGGCAAAGAAAAAGAAGTGTCGACCTGTGGCTGACGTATTCGCGACTTTTCGATGGCTTCCGACAACCGTCGTCGGTTATTTTTATGATGGCTTTCGACGGCCGTGGGTGGCTAGTTTATTTTATTTTTAGTTAAGCCATAGCGATTACTAGCCGTCAGTAGTCGTTGGAAAAAAAGCGATGAGCCGTCAGAAATGGACATCGCAACAAATAGTGTTTCTAGCAGTGAAAGGGTTCGACATAGTACAATTATAATGGTAATTCACAACCCATCAAATTTGTTTGTTTTGGAGTCCAATTTTTTTTCCAGTTATATGACTAGAAATTATATTGAAAAATTAATTTTCATATTCAAGATAGAAATTAAATGCAAGAATATAGATATAATGTTAATTTTGTAAAAAACTCTTAAAACAGCTGTATATTGAACTCTGAGGATGTATTGATCGTTTACAAAACCACTGCATACAAATGCATCAAAACCACAATGCTCATTACAGATAAAAAAAGTTAACCATCTAAACCGACAAACTGAGACCCCCATATCTAACACAGTATGATGTCATAAATGTTTTTTTCTGGATAACCTACATACATATTTACCAGCCACATAATTATCAGGGTCCATGCACAGCCTACTCAAGAAGCTATTTTCAACAGCAGTGCACAACCCAATCAAATTAGGGTTTGGGTTTGAAAAATTACACTAATTTACTTCTCCAATTTCAGCTTGCCACACCTTTCACTCGCCAGTTCTGCGCCGTCATTAAAAAATAGCTTTATCCTTCCTTACAAATTCTTCTACGGACGATCGACTCGCCATATTTCTCCGCTACTACAAGGTATTTGATAACAGACATAGTACAAAATTAAAAGCCGAAGGTCAACTTTTTGAAAATTCTATTTTCTATTCAGTGCTTATCTTATCATCGTGTTGTCAAGCTCTATAACCTCGATGTTCTTTCTTTGCTATGTTACTGAAAAATTGAGTTAAATTGGTGTTTGAGTATGAGGGTATGAAATGTTATGATTTCAGCTGATTTAGTGTTGCATGTGTGCAGTGCTTGATTAAGTTGTAGAGTTGCACAACTTGATTAAAAGGGTGTTGAGTTCTATGTTTATGTTATTTGAAAATCGAAAGTGACATAAGTTGAAACTGTTCATCTTTCTATAGTTTAATAGTCAATTTACTTCCACTTTCCAAATAAAAAGATTTGATTGAAAAATTAATAAATTTTTGATTGGTATAAAAGAGCACTCATTCAAAGTCACATTTATCAAAATACTAAATAATGTCCATTTTTGAATGTGTGTGTGTATATATATATATATATGTGTGTGTGTGTGTGTGTATGTATTTATATATGTATGAGTTATAAAGTAATCAATACACATTTTTAGTCCATTCAAGTATTGCGAAAAATTCTTTCTCTTCCTCATTAGGACCTACACATAATATGACCTCTTCATTTCAACACAAGATGGTTCAATAATTAATGTTTATCAAAATGTCTAATTATTGACCTTTTTTTTGAAATGATACTTTATATACAACAAATAACTGGGACAACATATCTCATGTCAATAAATGTTCGAATCACGCTACGCAAGTTTCGAACTTGTAACCTCTCACACCAAAGTCGAATCACTTAACCACTGGGGCAATGATGCTTGTAATTAATACACATTTTGGTTTATAGTTTTTAGATATGTGAATAATAAAATAATTAATACACATTTTCTTTTAACACATATATTTTAAACAAAGTAATGCACATATACCTAAGATACTAATTATGATACTTTGTAAGACTTTATTATTGACTCGTCTATATCTAAGACAATATTCTACAATGTATATGAATTGCTTTTGTACTATATATAGTACCAAAATTTAATATTTTTTACTTTCCTTTTTTCCAAATTCTAATGTCATCGATCAAATTACTAGGTCCATGGAAATAACATAGTAGCCATCCACAATTGTTTAATTTCACAATTTTCAAGCTCATGCTCATGCTCGTGTTTTACCTATTGTGATGCAACGACTAGCAACGATACAATTAGGATGAGCATGTAAATGGAAAGTTAAAACATAAAGGGCTAGCAATGTAATTGTAACAGACTTTGTGAACATGTGGCAACTTCTTACAACCAATTAAATATACTTATAAGCAATTTATTTCAATTTAGCGATCGATGGCCTTTTATAAGAAGCTTTAAAAAGTGACGTATAAGTAGAAATGCGGTAAATAATGTTTTTTTGTTTATGACTTATGAACTAATTTTATAAATAGTTTTGATCAGATTGTTTGTTGTTTTAATTTAAAAGTCAAACTATATCCAAACATTTCTATTTATAAATTGCTATTCAAAATTCCCTTTAAGGAGTATCAAAATAAGATTTTATCAAATGGTTTTTTAATTATGTGAAAATGAAAATCAGGTATCAAAAATAAGAAAAAGGTAAGATAAGAAAACACTAAACCGTTTGGCATTTATTATTGTTCAAATGCCATTACGGCTCCTAATATGCCACCTATTATCCCTGTCTATTCATCTGTTTCTTCTGCCAGTTGATTGTAGCATGCGTGCTCATCCTTGCAGATAGGCCTATAAAAATGCAACCCAAACCTTTTAATCCAATTTTAACAAGGTTGGGTTAGACCCTATTTCCTTATTTTTAACATTGGGTCTAAAGTTCAATCCAGTAATGAATCAAAGCAACCTTGTTTATCCGCTACCAGTTGCCACTCCACAACCTTAGTTTCATTTTTCAATAAAAGAAAATCAGATGGTGACACCCTCTCAATTCAAAATCTCATTTATATTCATATTTGCACTCTAAGGATTCATAATTTCTTCAAAAACTCGCTTAATTCAAATCATATTCTTGATAATTGGAACAACTATTCAATATAGAAGCTATGAGAGTTAAAGTCCTAACTCTACTTTTGTTTTCTTCCACTTTCTGTTTGAACTTTGTTGATCCCTATGGTTTATTCAAAACATTGAAATAATATTGTATGTGTACAGCAAAGAACTTCGAAATACTAAAGCCCGGAGTGACTGGAACTAAACATTGAAATCTGTTAAATAATAATAAAGTAGAAGAATTTCTTGCTGTCTTATTAACTCTAGAAGTTTTCTTCGCTCTTCTTAGTTTTTTTTCCAGATATTATATTTTCAATTTTTTTATAATTTATCACTTATAATAATTCTACTAGGCTTCTTATGCCATTTTAAATTCTAATATCCACTTTTCAAAAACACTACAATTATTTACAAATTTTTTCTTTATTCTTTTCTAATATTTTAGAGTCAAACCCTTAAACTTAAATTAATCACACAATCCAAAATTGAGATCTTTTGATAAACAATTAATTAATATTTAATCCATTAAATAATTCTAAAAGACTACAATTTCAACAAACATATCATAGTTGCATCGGCAAATTCGTAAAACTAATTTTCATTTGGGTACCAAGGAATATAAATCACACAACATAATTGTATGCATTGACAATAATAACAAATTTATTTTATAATTTGTTTAACTCAATGAAATTATCAAGCATTGCACTGAAAAATTCTATTTTCAACTTCAAATACCAACATTTTAGAATTTCTACAATTACATACAAACTGTTCTCAATTCTCTTATAATATTTTATATAAAAGCCCATATACTTAACTAATTACGTACCTAAAATTTAAACTATTTGAATAAATTCAATTAACCAATATTCATTAATTCATCTGATAAATCCAAAAATAAAACAATTTATATATACCATACTCATATATATATGAGCAAAAATGATAAAATCACATTTTTATTTAGATATAAAGATATATAAAATACATAATATAAAATGTATACATAAATAATAATATATTTTTTGATTTATAATTCATTTATCTCAAAAAATAATCATATCATCCATTGTATAAAGAATATTATTTTGAAATTATTAAAGTTGTAAACACAACACTCTTACAACATGGAATTCACGGTTAACTGCGAAGTAAAAATGGTTCAATAATTGAAATCTTAAATAATGGATTAAGGTTCATATGTATATAAGCTAGCCATAAGATGCTCTTCTCAACTACCATTATGTACAAAGCGCTTCTCATTTTTTTTACATTTTTACAATCAACTTCTCTTAAGTTATTCAAACGACTTCAATTATATAATATCATTAATTTATTTATAAATCCCTAAAAACAATTCAATATATATGTTAAACATCCATATTAGCAGAAGTAGCGAAGTTACTTTTCCATTCACATAAAAAATATGCATATATCACATAACATCAACTATTTACATATATATAATGCAAACAATTTTAATTAATCAGATATATGCGTTATCTCGCTAAATCACATATATATATATATATATATATATATATATATATATATTACATAATAAAATTCTATTTATAAAAATAATAATTATAATATAAATATTATTTTTGACAATACTACTTTGTGCAACGTACGTGTTACACACTAGTAATATGTATAGCGAAGAACAACTCTGTTTTGGTTACACACTGGTATATTACTTCCACCTTTAAAATTTTATTATGCTTTCTTTGTGTTACTATTATGCCACTATTTCACATTATTTTTTGGATTTATCGCGATATGACATTTTTTTTTTCATAAACGAAACGATATATACATATTTATGATCAATTTATTATGTTGAATGATATTTGGTTTGTTTAGCGAGATGTTCTTAGTGTGATTTCACATAATTCCTGCTTTGATTGAGCATACAGTAGCAAGGTTCTCTGTCGGTAGTTTGATGCTCTGGCAATATGTTTTGCATGTAGCAGTTTATTCTAACAATATATCATAGCAAATACCAATATGTTTTTAAGATGTATTATGGGTCACATGTAATTATATTTTAATGTAAATAAATTACAATTATAACAATATGATTTTAGGATATATAATTAGGCTAATTTTATTGATACACAATTTAATTTTTTAACATACACCAAATGATACAACAAACTAATACACATCAAAGATTACTTATCATACACCATATCTTTTACAGAACTAGCCATGCTTTCATCTTCGTCGTCTTTAACAAAACTAAAAATACCTACTACTAATATTCAACAAAATGAACTTTAATTTTTGACACTAATATTGTAACTTACATATATTTTTAATTTTTTTTTATTAATTTCATCAAAGTTACTATTAATTATAGGAAAAAGAATAAATACTTACACTTAGAGCAATTAATCATGAAAGTTCTTTTAATTGATATTTATATTTCATTAATTTTGTCAAAATGATAGATTAGATTAAGTATGATTAATTTTACTGTTTACATTTGATGAGTTTAAGAAAAGACTAAAAATTACAATTGAGAAGAAGGGTATTTTTTTTCATGGATTTCTTGGCAAAATAATGATTAGGTGATTTTTGATGTATGAATAGAATTTGTCATATAATTATTTCTACAACTAGTGTATGAAACTTACTTAAGTAAGGTTACATGTTGCATATTCTTTGACATACTTTAATACAACTTTTTTGTTGGATATTTATACTCTTATGCTTAGTTGATTAAATGTTCTTTTCTTTTTGTTGGATCCTTATGCTCGATCACAAATTATTATTTTTTATTTTCTAGTTGGATATTTATGCACTTATGCTCGGTTGTATTTTTTTAATCATACAACATTTTGCTTTCTGTTTCTACTAAAGTTGATCAAAAAGCATTCAAGTACACATTTTGTATCATGTTTGCCTAAGCAGTTTTGTTCAACTTACAACTTAATCAGAGTAAAATCTTAATTAGGTAAATTTCAATAATGTCTGCATTAGTTATTTTTTTGCATATAAAATCAAATGGAACATTCAAACATGAGCTTAGTAGTTACATAAAATCGAATTACCCTTTTATTTATATGTGGGTTAAATGGGCTGATCCATGTATGAATTGGATTTAGTCATATTTCCCCCCTTGACAAGCATATCAATCGGGTTGATTCAAACCATAATGATCCAATCGGGCCCATTTGACACCTCCAGTCAATACTGCACTGAATGATATTTAGTTTCAACAACAAAGCGCTAATGTTCGGTTGCAAAATTATTCATGAATTTCAATTGGTTAAATTATGTTTTATGCCCGTAAATTCATAATTGGATGACGATGTGTAATTGTGATATTAGAAAGAGTAAATGTTTTAATGTTCGAATTACAATCATATTAAGAAAAATAAGAAGACGGTCTTTAGCAAACACACAATTTTCACATTATCTATAAACTTAAATGATGCACTAGCCACAAAAGTTTAAAGATTGAGTGTTGAAACTTTTAAATCATATATGTGCTTTCATTTTCAAAAATAAACAACACGTTTGGTTCATTTTACGCTTTTAATTTGAAATCAAAATGCATAGGTTGTTTTTTTAAAATTAATGGAGAATATTCGTAATTCAGTTAATTTAAAATGTTGGTAACATAATTATTTTTTTTTGGAATTTTAATAATACTATAAATGATTATTGTCATATTTTCCATCTTTCATCTTCGATTAATTGATTGTTATTGAATGAATATTCTCATTATGTTTATTAATTCTTTTTGTTAGCGTCAAAGAGGATTAATTATAACATTGATATGTAATTTGTACTCTAATTCAATTTGGAATAAAACTTGTGCGATATAAATATTAATTAACTAAAAGTCAAGAGTATCCAAATTCTTCATTTAGTTTGGATTCAAATTTAAAATAATAGATGTCGTTATCATAATTTACTCCATTGTATGTAACAATAAGTACAAATTAATTCTAACACGATCCCCAATTTTATGTTGATTAGTATTAGAATTTTTATACACATTAATCATCAGTATCAACAAGTTTCTAAAAATTGAACCGAATTTAACGTCATTTATTTCACATTTTTAAATTATGATAGATATATTCATCATTTTATATATGATTTAGAACTAAGCTAAATTAACTCCATTTAAATATTATTTTTAGCTCTTTAATTCGATTCCATAATTTAAATCGGAGTCTATCAAATAGCATCATTAAACAACTGTTAAAATGAATTGATTGCTAATTTTATTTAGGAATTAATTGACAATCTTAGTAATTTAATGCTTTCATGTTTAGGATAACTTTAGTTTAATGTTAGTATTTGTTGTATAAAGCCATTGTCTTTAAAAAATTATTAGATATACTTTGTGCGCACTGAAATTATAAGAATATTTTTTATTAATGGTTTGTCGGTCATGGTAAAAAAAGCCAATCTAAAAAGTTACAACCCAAGAGCTTATATTTCATCATCGTACAAATAAAAAAACCTTTAAAATATTTAGTAACTAACCAACCTCATGAATCGCAAAGGTTCACAACGGTAATACTGGAGAGCCGAGTTGAACTTAAAAATCATAAAAGGTAGGCTTTATATATGATGGTTGGTGACAAATAATAAAATAACAGAAATAATTTAGAAATATTAAATTATATAATTACATTTTAAATGAAGTATTATGAGAGAATTAAGGGAACTAAGGAGAAGGAAGAAATCAGCTAGAGTTAATATTCAAAAGTTTATTTCTACTAGATGTTACAATCTTTCCATTTTTCACATGTATGACTAATATTTTTCCATATGTGTGAATCTTTCCCCTAAACCAAACTATATTAGTAAAAGAAATCTCCTTTTGGTTTTCTCTAAGTATTTTGCATTAAACATCCACAGATCATAATCTTTGATTTGATATAAGATCATTGCAAATCTTGGATTATCAAGTTTAGCCTATGAATCTTTCGGACTAAGGTATGCCATCTTCCCATTAATAGCTTTAGTTATTTAAGATAAATATATGGTTCGCTATATTACATCTAATCGTTGTTTAAATAAACATTTCATTCCATTTACTATCCCTTAATCGTTCTCCTTTGACTCGTATTTTAAGTCATGTTATCACTTGTTTGCTTGTGCATAACAAGAAATCTTCTTTGTAATTTTGAATTTCAGATCCAGTAATGATATGTGTGTACATTAGTTTCTTATATTTAAAAGTTAAATTATTTTTCTTATATTTATAAATAAACGTAATGTATGTAAAATTTTAAATTATATGGATGAGAAAAATAATTTAAAGTTGGAAAATGATAATTCACCTTATTGGTGAGGAGAAGAAAAAGGATGTTGATCAAAAGTTCAAGCTATGGTGAGTAAAGACCATTTTAGTGAAAACAGACATCGACGATTTCATGTAATCAATAACTCAAGTAATTAAATTTTGTTTGTTTGATGAAATAATGTAACTCTTAATTGTTATTTATTTATTTAAGAGAAGTGATTTGCTAAATCTTAGTTATTTAATTAAAAGAAGTGAGGGGACCAAAATACAATACAAAGTTTTTTTTTGAAAAAAGGTACTTTATTAACAAGATAGCATATACTTCTATGATATGCCTCATTAAAACCTTTCAACCCCCCTAACCTAAATGGGTGCTTTGTGGAAGGAAAAAGAGTACATATCATTTTCGTATATTAACAATACAACAGACCGAACTCTGTGCCAAGCTGTCAAACAGATGGAGGAGTAAAAACGAGTTAAAGGACACTCAAAACCATCCGTACGAGCAGCTTGCACTAGAAAAACCAAAATAAAAAACAAATACAACAACTTGTTACTAAGATCTTAATACAGTAGACCAAAAGAAACTAACAAGACGACTATTTTCCTCATCTCAGCCGAAACGAGGAGTGAAAGTAAATGTCCCAATAGCTCCTCATTTAGATCTAAATCGAACGAACTAATGACAGAAACAGAGGGAGAGATCAATTTGCATCTAAAAGTACTAGATGCAGATGTTTAGACAACATCAGAATGGAATCAGGGAGGGCAAAAACAATCTTGGAGCCCAATTTCTGGATCGAGCTTCGTAATGATAAGTTTTTCCTCTTCGTTTAATTTATGAGCTTGAAATCTTAGATGGAAGAGTTGTTTGCTTTCAATAATTATTTGTTTGGTTCTTAACCTGAAGGGTTGTTCAAGACCTTTAAAAACACAGTTATTACGTTCACACCAAATATTCCATATGATAGTAGTAAAAAAGATACTGAGAATGCTTTTTATCGGCGATTTAATTTTTTCCTGAGCTTGTAAAATCAAATTCAGTAAGAAATTGATGTCGTAGTTCATATCTAGCTTTATGTTAAGCTTGGGCATAAGAGCATCCAGAACATGCCTCAAGTATGTGCATTGAAAAAACAGATGATTTTTATCTTCATTTTGATTAGCACAAAGCACACATTTTTGATCTATATTAGAGGACCACTTACTGATTCTGAACTTTGTTTGCAACTTGTCTCTTATGGCCATCATAGCACATGTAAACATTTTAGGGGCACAACTCTTGTCCCATACAACGGTGGACCAGTCGAACTCGTTATGTCTGGTTCTAAATATGTTCCATGCAGATTTTAAAGAAAATTGGCCTTGATTGGTAGGCAGCCACCACCAAAAATCATGTTTCATGTTTTGATGTATGAAAATTTTTCTAACCTCTGCATGTGAGTTTATAGGAATGAAATAGAGTCTTTGTTTCCATCTGTGATTAGCTATTAGCTTTGAAACAGTTTTGTAGCTACCATCCAAAGTGCTCATGGTGTTCCACCCATATGTGTCAATTAGGTTGGAACCCTGAATCCAAGGGTCAAACCATATGTCAGTGTTTGCACCATTAACAATTTTTCTGTCTATATGACCCTTGCACCATTGTCTAGCACGCATAATAGTCTTCCATGTGTGTGATGCATTGTTATCCATTCTGGCTACCCAGAAATTTCCTTTTTTTCCATATTTGTTATGCATCCATTTTGCCCATAAAGAGTCACCATTAATATAATTCCATAACAACTTTGCTGCAATAGATTTTGCTATATCTTCTATTTTCCTGATTCCCAGACCCCCTTCACTTTTGTTTTTGCACACCTCTTCCCAGCACATTTTGTGAGATTTTGATTTCCATAAGATATTTGCACACATGGAATTGATTTTTTGGATAATAGATGCAGGGAGTTGAGCAATTTGTAACCAGAAAAGTAACATAGGGTGAATAATAGTTTTTATGAGTTCAACCCTGCCACTAATATTGAGAAACCTATTATGCCAGTTGCTGATTTTTTTATTGATTTTGTCTATGAGAAAACCAAAGTCTCTAGCTTTCAACGAATTATTTGGAAGAGGAATTCCTAGATAATTGATTGGCAGGTTTTCTGGCTTGATTTTAATTATGTCCACTATTTGTTGCTTAAACTTTGCCCCTTTACTGAAAAATAAGCTGCTTTTTCCTGAGTTTAATTCAAGCTGTAATATTTTTCATGCTCTGAAATACATGGTGGATGGTTTCTGCATTGTTAGTAGTAGCTTTCTCCAGAACAAGAATATCATCAGCATACAATAAATGAGTAATAATGGGCTCAACTTGATAAATAGGGATGAGATTTCCTTTAAGGAATTCAAGCTCCAAATTCAAAGACAGGTATTCCATAGCAATAGCAAATAAATATGGGGATAGTGGGTCCCCTTTTCTGAGTCCTCTCGAGCTATTTATAAGACCATAAGGGGATCCTTCTATTAAAATAGAAAACGATGGAGTGGATATACACTCATATATGAGGTTGGCAAAGGAAAGTGGGAAACCCATGAAAATCAACATATGATGAACAAATTATCTATTGATTTTGTCATAAGCCTTATGTAAATCAATTTTCATACAAACATTATTTGAATTTTTCCTGTTAAAACTTCTGACCATCTCATAAGCAAGAAGAGAATTTTATGCGATTGATCTATTTGGGATGAAAGCATTTTGATTATATGATATTAAATCATTCATGTATACTTTCATTCGATTGCAAAGAAGATTGGCTAGAATTTTGTAAGTAACATTACATAAAGAGATTGGTCGAAAATCTGACATGGTAGTAGCATCTTGGTTTTTAGGAATTAGACATATGAAAGTATGATTAATTTCTTTGATGATCTTACCAGATTGTAGAATACCATTCATAGCTTCCCAGTTATCCATTTTAATGCTATCTCAATGAACTTTATAAAATTTAGAGTTGAAACCATCTGGACCGGGAGAGCTATTTTCATTAATCTAAAAACTGCCTCTTTGATTTCTTCCATCTGAAAAGGTCTACATAAACTGACTCTAGCATTATCTATTAAGATTTTCTTACAAGTAATGTTAGGAAGTTGATTTAAGGCTTGTGGCAAATGAAATAAATCAGAGAAATAGCAAATTGCTTCTTCAGCTATAGTTTCTGATGTTGAGACCCACTTTCCTTCACTATTAACAGTGAGGCTGATTCTGCTATTAGGCTTATTATCAGAGATTTTACTGTAAAAGAACTCCGTAGGTCTATCCCCTTTAGTGAGCCAATTAAATTTCATTTTTTGTTCGTTGTCTATAGCAACTTTCCTCATCATCTTGTGTAGACACTCACAATTATTAGAATAAGTTTCCAAGAGACTTTCATCAAGAGGATTGTTGACTAATTGATTGTAGATGTTGTTGTTTCGATCTTTCAGTCTACTAATCATTACTGTCACATTTCTTATATTGCTAGACCATTTCTTCAATTTGTTTTTCACTGTTTTCAGTTTGCAGATAAGCTTGTAAAGAGGACTGCCAGTGTTGCAAGTTACTAGAGACTCATGGATTGCTTGGTGGTAATCATCATAGACATGCCAAGAATTTTTATATTTGAAAGGTATTTTTCTCTTTCTCATGTTTTGCCTTTGGAGATTAATTAAAATTGGGGTATGATCACTCAGGGAATGATTACAAAAACAAATGCCAAATTTATCAAATCTATCAAGCCAAATAGAATTTACAAACACACGATCTATCTTAATATGAACAGAAAATGAGTTACCTCCTCGCCAAGTAAAAAAATTACCTGAGAAGTCACTTCCACTAGCTTTGATAGGGTGATGCAATCAATGAAATTATGTTCTCCAACAGAATTATAAAAGCCATTGTTCATTCTATCACTGCTGTAAAGAATAGAGTTGAAATCTCCTGCCACTAGCCACGGTAGGTTGACATTTTTGGATTGGGCCATAATATAATCCCATTGTGTTTCACGCTTCTCCTCCCCATTGAAAGCATAGACAACTGTGCACATTATATTAACGTTACTAGCACTATAAAGCATACTTGTTATGAATTGCTCACTGGTATGTAATATAATATTTTTCCAAACCAGCGAGTCCCAAATGATAAGGATGTGACTTCTTTGTTCTTCAGAAATATTGTGGGAGAATTTCCACTTTTTATCAATTTTATTTATAAAACTTTCTATAGACCGAATAGAAAGCTTATTCTCAAGAATCCCAATAAGGGAATACTTATTCGAGTTAAGAATATTTAGTTCTTCCACTTGTTTGTAGAGGGCATTCATCCCTCTAATGTTCCAGAATAGAAACTCCATTAACTATTATTATTCGGGTTGCTACTTTCTTCCGGGGAAGTAGCTTTTCCCAAAGTCTTAGCTTTCTTGGATTTTTTCTGTTTGCCTTTCAGTTGATTAACCATATTTACCCATGTAGGGTTATCCATTACTTCAGAGTTCGAAGAGGCTTTGAATTCGAAAGGGGCTTCCTCTGGTCTAGTTTTGCGGGATGCTTTTGATTTGACTAAAGATAGGGGCTCTGGGCTGGGCAAACATTCCTGTTGATACGAAGAAGGATTAGTTGTCATTTGAGCTGCATCTTCTGTTAAAGAAGTATCATTTGAATCTGTGGACTGAATCTCAATATGAACATTTGTATTGTTAGTATCATTTAGAGATTGCAGATTATCAAATTTGTTTTTATCCGCTGATGTAATAATAGTCAAACTAGATTTAGTTGGCTGGACTGTTTGTACATTGAGCATAGCACTTTGATTAGGTTCTGATATTATGACTTTTGTTTGAGGATTATTATGGTAATTTTGATCTGTAACCTTAGGCTGATTTTGTACTTTAGTACATTCGTTAATCAAGATGGCCTTCTGCTTAATTGTTTCTTCACTTGTTACATTATAATTTGGGAGAGGATCGTTTGGGTCTATATTCATGGCTGAAGTGTCATCTGCTGTGTCTTGTTTAGCTTTCTGAACCCATACTTTATTAAATTGACATTGAGTTTCCGCATGTCCAAAACTCGAACAATTAGAACATATACTAGGCTTCCATTCGTAGACAACTTCTTGCCATATAATCTCATCTTTCTCATTTAGAATAGGAATTTTAGTAGGGAATTTAAAAGAGTTTTCAATTTCTATTAAAACCCTAGCATATGCAATCTTAATTATACCTTCAGTGAATTTGTCAAGTTTGATAGGAGAACCAATTACGGAAGCAATACGACTTATCCCCTCTTCCGTCCAAAAGTCAAGTGGCAAGTTGGGTAGACGAATCCAGATCGGGATAGTATGAAGTAGCTCTTTGTTGAGTTGCATTCCTGGATGCCATCTTTTGATCATCATAAGTTTCTTATTATAGTAGTAGGGTCCACCTTCTAGAACATTCGCACAATCTTGTTCTTTATTGAATTTAATCACATAGAATCCATTTTCCATCAAGAAATCCTCCGCTGGTTTCCAAACTCTCATTATGTAGTCCTTAAAATATGGATAATACAGTTTAGGGCCAACTACATAAATCACTATGGCGTTACTCCATTGCTTTCTGGCATCCAAAATCACTTCAGTAGACATTTTTGTGCATTTCAAAGAATTGATTTCCCGGGGATGGTAAAATTTTAATGGAACAGAAATAGGAATATTATTGCCTTTGACTACCTCGTTCCACGCTTTACTTGAAGTGGATGAAAAATTCCATTTAACAAATCCAGTTTTTTTATTCTGAGAGGGAACAGGAACATCTGTAACCAAAGGGTTAGATGTTCTAAACTGGGCTGATGTTAAATTAGATTTTGTAGATTCTCTAGAATTTGGATAGGTACTTCTCTCGGTTTGATTACAATTATTATTAGCAGCGTTTTTGATTTGTCTTTTCCATTTGCGGGACAAAACCGGTGTGAAGCCATCATCAGCATGGGTCCAATTGGCAGCAAATCTTTGAGGTTCAAATCCCGGAGGATGATCAGGGGGATTGGAGATGGAACGGGATGTGGGGATCCCTGTTCAGAAGGAGGAATAGAGGACATCACGGAGGAATGAAGCGAAAGAATACACGAACAAGAATAAAGATTGACCGTAGAAAATTTTAGAAGAGGAGGGTGGCGGCTGCTAGGGCTTCCATTTGTCGATACACCTTGTTTAAGTTAGGGAAACAAAATAACTATAATGCGGGCCATCAGATTGAAGACCCAATTACATCGCAGCCGTCAATTCTCTAATGTTTCTCTCAGAAAAGAACAACGCAACACATCAAATATTATACGAGCTTCCCCTCCAACAAATCATTGCTAAATCGCATCCAGCCACGCATTGGTAAGTATCGCTTCACATTATCTGATTTCGAGAATTTGAGTTCGGTCGAGTTTAACGATTTCGATTGCCCATTTTTAATTCAAATGAATTTCGAATTTGTTTTGATTTTTTTTCTTTTTGTTGAAACCTTTGCTTTCATCTCGATTGCTTGTTGTAAGAAAATAGGAATTCGATTGATCGATTTACTGGAACTTTTGTTTTGAAGAAGATGGAAATTTGATTTACCGAAATTTGCTTGCTTGCTGTATGAAGGTAACCGTTTTATTTAAACATCCATCATTTGATTCATTGTAACATGATAGAAAATTGACTATATAAATTATTGATTAGGCATTTGGTTTACTGGGACAACATGAAAGCATATTATTCAATGATTTAAGGATTAGGCAATTAATTTACTTACTGATTAAGCTAATTAGCAATTGATTCACTAGCCAACTTAAAATTAAGCAATTGATTGATTGAGATTATATGATTAAATATACCGCCATTGACCGTAGGTAAACTTTAGTCCAAGGGACTGATTAAACTTTTAGGGACCGATTAAACAATAAAACATACAATTTGGTTTGACGAACGATTAATTGGAATTTTACTTAAAGTTTATGTTGACAATTTTGTTATGACTATTTGATAATTTGTTATAAGTTCTTCCGTACCCATTTGGAAATTGGTAAAAAGGATGTGACTAACGCCTTAAATCCTGCCAACTTGAAATTTCTTTGCACAACTCGACTTCACAAGTCCTTTGGATTCACTTGAAATATTTTAAGTGCATTGTTTGTAAACTGAATTGTGATATCTATGTATGTATGTGTGTGTTTACACACACACACATATACATACACACACACACACATACATACATACACACACACATATCCAACCACTCAGGCTAAAATAAAGGGAAAGACACACACACACACATACACACACACATACACACACACACACAAACACACATACATACATACATGCATACATATATATATATATATATTTATACATACACACATATACATATATGTATACATATACATATATCTATACACACACACACATATATATATATATACACACAGATACACACACCCATATATTCAACCACTCAGGCCAAAATAAAGTGCAAGATAAATTCTAATACATTATCATCATTGTTTCATTATTTATGATTTCTGAGTTCTGTTTCCTTTTATATTCATGTTTGCTTTCCAATTTTGATTTCTCTTACTTATTATCTCTAAAACTATTTAAAGTATGCATTTTTAGAAAAACTCTTTCATTTATCATTATCCACTGTGAAATTGGGATCCATTATAAAATTGTTATATTCTAGCTCCATTAACTGTTGAGATTCAAACAAGTCCAACTTACTGTGTTGGAATCAACAAAATCAAGCTTATGCCTGACATATGTTTTTTTTCCTTTATTTCACCCGGCATGGAAAGGGAGACAAGTTCTTAAAGGAAGAACATTTTGTTATGAAGTTATTCTTTTAATCTATTTTATTATGTTTTCAGTTAATTTATTTGTTTTGTCCATTTTGCATGCAAGAGCATTGGTTGCACCACTATATGCATCCGACCCACTTATTTTCTCACAGTACGTTTACCACAAATGTATCCACAGACATTGTGCTCATATAGGAAATTCCAAGGGAGCTGATATTTCCTTTTAGAACTCATCAAGTATTAAAATTTAGTTCAGCACAATGAATTTGGCTTCTCTGATAGCATAAATATAGAAAGAAATTTTGAAATTTATGGCATGTTAACTCATTCATGCAACAATCAAGAACATGTAGGCAAGTGCTATCAAATATTAACTCCAATTTAACAAAATAGGCATCTTTCTACCATGTAGAATTGATTCAATATTTTCTACAACTACTGCAATATAAGAATACTTTTTGCAATTATTTTTCTTAAAAATGTAAAATGATTGGTGCCATTTGAAATTACACAATATAAAAATCAAGTATAGCATTAGCATGGTAGAAGTTTGTCTATATACATGTACATGTATACGAGATGGAGCCTTGGTGCAACGATTATGTTACCCGCATGGTGATCCGGACGTCCAGGTTCAAGTCTGGAAATAGTCTCTTTGCAATGTGATGTGTACGTAAATGTGCACATTTTTATCGCCATATTTAATCTATTTAAATTAAATAAATGATCATATTGGGTATTTTAACTTGTTTTAACCAAAATTCACATTAATTCCAAATTGTCACACATTCATCTTCATACAAAGGTGAAATGGTCATTTTTGTGCATTTATTAAATTGTGAAAATTTACTTAGAATTTTCTATGTTTTTTGTAGGAAATTTGGTGACTTTTACAAGTGGTTTCATGAAGATATGCATGCACAAAATCAATACAAAGGAATGAAGATGTAAATAATTCAAAGTGAAGATCATGGAGGACCCCACCTACCCACCTACCTTAATGTACAAATTAAAGGCTAATGCACATGCTTATGGATTTAATGGCTTCATGTACATTTAAGTGGGGATTAAAACATGCTAATGATAACTTGGCCTCCACACTTTCTCATGGGCATTTTGGACATTCCCCAAAAATAGAAATTAGGGTTTTAAACTTGTATAAATACCCATATGTTTCATGTATCATACCCTCTTCTTTTAGTCTCTCTTAGGCCTCCTCTCTTCCTCTTCCTCTTCATTAGTTTAGATCAAATAAAAGAAAGCTCTCTTTCTCTATTCATGGCTACTTAGCCATTTTTATTTTATGTAATTTTCTTTTCTTTTTATGCAATGTTAATTAGTGTTTCCTTTTACTTACATGTTCATTTCCTTTCATGCTAGTAGTGTAGATTTACTTTTATGCAAGTAGAATAGTTTTCTTTTCATTTGCTTTCATTTTTCTTTTTTTTTATGCTTTCATGTTGTTAGCTACATTTGTTGATAAAATGACAAATATGAGAAGCTAAACCCCTTCAATTTAGGGGTAATGAAGCTCTCTAATTAATGTAGTTTCAACATTTTGTTAATTCATGCTCTCTTTTTGTGCTTAATGATGATGATAGAAGTGATTTTATTTGTTGATTTTGCTTTAAATTTGATAGCCTATATTGTTGACACCAAATAGACTATGCTTAAACAATCACTAACACAAATGCCTCTTCATGAATATATGATTATGGCATAAGAAAGTGATTTGAAATTAAAATTTGATGGTCTATGTTTCTAATCAATAGTTAATAGGCCATACTTAAAATAGATTTCATTTTCATTTTCTTTGTCAAATTTTATGAAAGTTAGTAAGCGTTCTAAGGGGTGTGTTATAGTTTGATGGCTTATGTTGGCTAATTAATAGCTCAAATATGTCATACTTATGATAAACACATCAATTAAAACACTAGTGACCATAAAAGAGAGATCATGATTTCATGTGTTGAACTACATGATCTAGAGAGTGGATTTATTCTCTAAATTGACATTTAACTCTCATATTTGCATTTCTTTTCTTTTTTTTAGTTAGTTCATTTTCTCATTTTCTAGCTTAAACACACTATCGACTTTGGTATAATTTGATTGAGTAGGAAATTTAAATCATCAATTCCTTGTGGATCGACCCGTATTCGCCGCGTGCTACATTCGTACACCGTGCGCTTGCGGTAAATTTTATTTCAAAATTCGTTCGACGGTTTTCTAAACCGATAGAATTTCCGTCGACGAACAAGTTTTTGGCGCCGTTGCCGGGGAGTTGTTTTGATTTTGATTTTCTATTCTTCGAATTACTTTCATTTTTATTGTGTGCTTTATTTTGTGTGTTTGTTAAAAAAAAAAGTTGCATTTTATTTCTCTGTGATAGTCTGCATTTTTTGTTCATATTTGAGTTCTAACACTTCTCACTTCTGTTACCTCATATTTCACTTCTGCAATTTCAATTTTTTGTTTTTTTTTTGTTTTGGGCATTGCATATAAAAAAATCATTGGATATATAGAGAGAGAAAAAATTCATTGCATGCTGCATTGTGTACAAACGTTCATTTCATTTGCGTTTTAGTTTCACATTTCTTTTACATTTCTGTTACATTTCTCTATCCCCTAAACATTTCATCATACCTTTCCCCACTGCCTGCTACTATTTCCTATGCACTTCACCAATAAACCATCTCATCCTACTGCTCAACAACCCCTTCAAACCCAATTCAACCAAGCCCTTCTCCACTTCCATTCAACCTGAGAACCACCACAACAAACAACTGATTCCACCTGCTCTAATGCCACTTATATCATTCTGTTGTCACACAACAGCAGTGAATATCCACTGACTATAAAAGCCTCTCCCTTCCAAAACAACATCCCCTGATACAACTGATACTGCACTTTCAACTACAAATTCACCCATTTGATCAATCTCTGTTTGCTTACACTTTCTCTTTGCTACAGAGTAGATACCAATCTTCATCAACACAAACTCCATCACCACCAAAGCAAGCACTGACATACCACAAGTCGCAACTACCACTGTCAACTCAACATTACCAACTTCCCACATCCATCAATTACTGCTCCATATATCACCACCACTCCATCCCCTCTCATCACCAATTCCAACTGCCTTATCAACTGCTGTAGCCCATATCATCACCGCACTTCCAGAACCTCAGCAGTTCATCCTACTACTGCTTCGACCAAGTCATACTTCTGTTCCTACGAGTATTCACTGCTAGCATCTCGATACACACTTTATTGCCTCATAACAGTCATCTACAAAACCTTCTCAGTTGTGCAACTCGACAACAATCAAAACTCCACACATACACTTCATTACAGCAATCAAATCAAATTACCTACCTGTGATCATCCATTCAATTCAAAGACATTGTATCCTCCTGCACATCCTCTATCACTTACATCTCACATCGTCTTACTGTTTTCTCTGCCGTGCAACTGCTTGTGAACCCCTCACCAACCACTTCTTCAACATACCTCAGTGGCAACAACTTCTACTAGACAACACTGCACTTCAGTGACCTCAACGAACTCTCTCCTCTGTGCGTACTACAACCAAGACATACTGCACATCATCCTCCTTATGCTACACTAAACTGCCTACAACAGCAACTAACATCACAAACCGCCACATACCAAACCAACAGCAGCTTCTCTCCAAAACCAAAAGTGAACCACAACATCCCTCAATTCACAATCAATACCCAAATCGAGCGCCTGGACCTGCTACTCTGACATCCCCTTACTGCCGTACCTTCAATACTTCCAAAACCACATCGCAATCCATCACCTAGCACATCGCGATACAGCACCTTCCATTCCGCTACCCAATTCGCATTCAACCCAAATCCTCCTCAGTAAAACTGCCGCAAACCTCCTTCCAAATCCAACCTGGTTCCGTTGCAATTTCGATCATTTTCTTTTGAGATTGAGCTTTGTTTATTTGGACTGCGAGTTGTTGGAATCGCTCTGAAATTGGCATGTTTTGGGAATTAAAAATTGAATGAGAGTGTTTTCTTGTTTTCAGAATTAAGAATTTAACGAGAGTGCTTTTAATGATTTCTGCGTGTGTGGGCCGGGCAGGTAGGCTTGTATTCAATTTTCTTTTCATTTTTAGTCTACTTCCTTTTTTTAATTGTTTAATTTTTATTGTTATCAAAAGAAAAGAAAAAAAGGTTTGTTTTGGTCTGTTTAGTTTTTCCTTTTTTTTTTGATTTTGTAAATTTCTTTGATTTTGTTACATTTATTTTGATTTCATTTGTTTTGATTTTCCTTTGTTTTAATTACTTCTTTCATATTAAAAAGATATATATAAAAAAACTGTATATATTTCTTGTTTTTATTTTTCAGGTTGTCAAAGCAGGAAATAAAGGAAGAATAGCTTGCTGAAAATTGCTTCCTTCGCTAGCCAAAATAAATTGCTCTGCTTGCTAAAAAAATTCTGCTTTCATTTCTAGTTTTATTTGAATTGCATTGTTGGTTGTTTGCATTTGCATTTTAAAAAAAAAAAAACATCATAGTTGCATTTTTAATACACGTTTAATTTCTGCTTTGCATTTCATTCTAAAATTTTGTTAATAATAACGGTTAGACAACGATAACACTTAATTGTATATTGACAATTTGTCTTTTTTTTGAACAATTTAATTTCTTGGTGTCTAGGCTACGGCAGAGTAATAACCATTTATAAATATTACGGTGATTCGTAAATATTATAGTGGTTGTTCCTCTGAAGGTACTTAAACCTTCGGCTGCATTGCTACGGTGATTCGTGGTGCACCGATAACCCCTGTCCGTTACCTGGCTGAGAACTATCTTGTTTATCAAAGACAACTTGTGAATATACAATTTTGTGTTAATTTAGGATAAATAATTCGTAATTAGGCCCCTGCATTCATTTAGTTGCAGTAGTTCATGCATATTTAAAAAAAAAACAAAAAAAATTCAAAATCCAAAACTAAAAAAATTGTTAATATTTCTTAACTTAGTTTTTTTTTCCTTTTCTTTTGAAAATTTTCAAATCAAAATTCCAAAAATCCAAAAAAAAATTAAAATCAAAAATCCAAAAAAAATCTTTTCAAAAACAAAAAAAATTGAAATCCATAAACAAAACAAAAAATATTTTTCTTTATAAAAAAACAAAAAAAAAATTCTTCAAAATGTCCGAGTTTCCTCCCTCTTACTAACTTGAATTTAGTTGTGAAAATCAATATAATCCATATGAGTTCACTCCAAATTCGTATGGATATTTTAACAACAACTATTGTTTAAACGATTCGAATTTTGAACCACAAAATTTTCAAAATGAGGACCAACCTTCAAATCTTGAAAATAGCATTTCATCTTTACTTGAAATCGCTACACAACAAAATCAAATGATAAATAAGTTGTGTAATTCATATTTGTGCAATAACTCGAATCAAAGTTTTCAAAATAATCAAAATTTGAATTCACTTCAAAATTCAAATGATTTCGAGTATAACCCATGCCAATTCAATTTCGAGCTTCAAAATGAATTCCAAAATCAAGACAACGATACGATTGAAAACTTTGGTTGTCAACAAATTCAAAATGAAAATTTTCAAATTAATAATCATGAATTTGATTTTGTTGACCAAATGGAAGAAGACAACGGGGATTTATTACTTGAGAAATACAAAACTTTTGGTGAAAATCATAATCAAATCCCAACTTCCGAAGAATCAAATCCACCATTTATTGAAATTGACAATTCTTGTTCTCAACAAGTCCAAATCGAAAATTTTCAAGTTAATAATTACAAATTTGACTTTGTTGAGCAAATGAATGAAATTTATGATGATCACACAAATTTGTTGATTAAAACATTGGAAAATTTTCGTGAGAAACAAAATCAAATTTCAATGTGTGACGAGTCAAACGATAATCCATCTTTTACCCAAATCGATGATTTTCAAATGACAACTTTTGAAATTGATAATGACGATCTTAATCAAGTTGTTGAAAATACGGTAATTAAGTTGGATTTCAATTCTTTTGAGGGTGTGGAACCAAATTTAAAATTCGATCTTCCTTTTCACGATTTTGAAAATTTAAATACAACAACTTTGAATTTTGAACTTGAGACATGTAATAAAGTTGTTGATAATCCAATAAAGGAAGTGGAATTTAACGAACACGAATTTTTTGGACTTTTGGATGACGAGTTGTTAAATTCCAATGGGGAAGATTTAAATCACCACTTTGATTTTGAAATCAATAATTTTGAAGAATTTTTCTACGATAAACTTGAATTTCAATCAATTGTTTTATCAACCCCAAAAATCATTGAAAATAAAACAACTCGTTCAATTTTTAATAAAACAAAATTCGTTTTTCCAAATCGACAATCAACTTCGAAATCCTTTACGATTTGGTTTTTCGTGCTTAAGCCGTGTCTCACACATTTGACGAGACAGATGAATCGGTCTTTAGAAGACCGTTTCATTTACTTTTTGACTGTATACTTTCTCATCTCTTGTAAATAATAATCTTTCTTGTAAATATAGGATTTTTATTTTATTTTTCTCCTTCCACTTGGGTTGACTGTGGGGACACAGTCAATATCAAGTGTGGGGGGAGACTCGCCTTCATTTTTTTTTCATGGTTTATTTTTGCTTTAAAATCACAAAAACAAAAAAAAAATTAAAAAAAATCCCAAAAACAAATTTTCTTTTGATTTATTTTGAAAAGAAACACTATAAGATAAATATATGGCTTTGGTTTATTAAATTGAAATTTTTGAAAATTTATTGGTCTTAACAAAAATAAAAATGAAGTTTGATTGCAAATAATAATGGTTTAACTAGTATATAGGAAGATTCATACGTGTTAATTATGAAGTACATCCTAATTGAAAATCTTTGTTTTAAAAAGTGGTTGATTTAAAGTAAAGGATATAACATTTTTTTTGTCTTCTAAGTTAAATGGTGCTAAGATGATTTTGCAAAACTCCCACTCAAAAAAATATAAAAATAAAAAATAATAACATCCAAGTATTCACTCTCATTTAAAAGTCCTCACGGTTATGCATGGGTGATTATTTGGAAATTTTGATTATGTGCTTTCATACTCATTTAAAAGTCCTCACGGTTATGGTGTATGGAACACATGTAAAAATAATTATAAAAAAGACTTAATAAACACCACCTACGGTCGATAGTGTATACATGAAAGTGTGTGCACTCGCCATGCTCTGTACTCCCCTCACATAAGCCCGAAAGGCAGTGCATGGGTGGTATATCTGGCCTCAGTTTACCTGAGCTAGGTGTGTAATTTTTCTTGCAAATAATGAGAGAGCAAGCAATTGAAATCCTAGCACTATTTTTACTTATTTGATTTGTTATTGAAAAGAAATAAAAATACCGCTTTGATAAACTTTGATAATCAACTAAGGATCCATTTTATAATTACACTTTGTTATCAACCGAAACAACAAGTTAAACTATTGTCTATTTGTTATGATAACTTGATTTTTGTTGAAAATTTTGACGAGTAAACGACATAAATTTTCAAGATAATAACCAAAACCTATATTTAACTTATTTTTGTCAATTTAAAAATAAATCCTTCATTTGTAAATATTTTCAAAAATTTGCATTCATCTCTTTGTAAATATATCTTGCATTTTGTAAATATTTTCATCCTGCATTTGGATTTTGTGGGTAGTATCCGCTGAAAACCCTCACGAGACAATACTCGTCCTACTGGGGACACCCAGAGGTTTAACGGCTTGTTGCATACGCTCAATGCAATCGTGCTCCCTACGAAAACGGATTTATCTTAGTTTTTTCTTTATTCGAGGACGAATAAAAAGATAAGTGTGGGGGTATTTGATGTGTACGTAAATGTGCACATTTTTATCGCCATATTTAATCTATTTAAATTAAATAAATGATCATATTGGGTATTTTAACTTGTTTTAACCAAAATTCACATTAATTCCAAATTGTCGCACATTCATCTTCATACAAAGGTGAAATGGTCATTTTTGTGCATTTATTAAATTGTGAAAATTTACTTAGAATTTTCTATGTTTTTTTGTAGGAAATTTGGTGACTTTTACAAGTGGTTTCATGAAGATATGCATGCACAAAATCAATACAAAGGAATGAAGATGTAAATAATTCAATGTGAAGATCATGGAGGACCCCACCTACCCACCTACCTTAATGTACAAATTAAAGGCTAATGCACATGCTTATGGATTTAATGGCTTCATGTACATTTAAGTGGGGATTAAAACATGCTAATGATAACTTGGCCTCCACACTTTCTCATGGGCATTTTGGACATTCCCCAAAAATAGAAATTAGGGTTTTAAACTTGTATAAATACCCATGTGTTTCATGTATCATACCCTCTTCTTTTAGTCTCTCTTAGGCCTCCTCTCTTCCTCTTCCTCTTCATTAGTTTAGATCAAATAAAAGAAAGCTCTCTTTCTCTATTCATGGCTACTTAGCCATTTTTATTTTATGTAATTTTCTTTTCTTTTTATGCAATGTTAATTAGTGTTTCCTTTTACTTACATGTTCATTTCCTTTCATGCTAGTAGTGTAGATTTACTTTTATGCAAGTAGAATAGTTTTCTTTTCATTTGCTTTCATTTTTCTTTTTTCTTATGCTTTCATGTTGTTAGCTACATTTGTTGATAAAATGACAAATATGAGAAGCTAAACCCCTTCAATTTAGGGGTAATGAAGCTCTCTAATTAATGTAGTTTCAACATTTTGTTAATTCATGCTCTCTTTTTGTGCTTAATGATGATGATAGAAGTGATTTTATTTGTTGATTTTGCTTTAAATTTGATAGCCTATATTGTTGACACCAAATAGACTATGCTTAAACAATCACTAACACAAATGCCTCTTCATGAATATATGATTATGGCATAAGAAAGTGATTTGAAATTAAAATTTGATGGTCTATGTTTCTAATCAATAGTTAATAGGCCATACTTAAAATAGATTTCATTTTCATTTTCTTTGTCAAATTTCATGAAAGTTAGTAAGCGTTCTAAGGGGTGTGTTATAGTTTGATGACTTATGTTGGCTAATTAATAGCTCAAATATGTCATACTTATGATAAACACATCAATTAAAACACTAGTGACCATAAAAGAGAGATCATGATTTCATGTGTTGAACTACATGATCTAGAAAGTGGATTTATTCTCTAAATTGGCATTTAACTCTCATATTTGCATTTCTTTTCTTTTTTTTAGTTAGTTCATTTTCTCATTTTCTAGCTTAAACACACTATCGACTTTGGTATAATTTGATTGAGTAGGAAATTTAAATCATCAATTCCTTGTGGATCGACCCGTATTCGCCGCGTGCTACATTCGTACACCGTGCGCTTGCGGTAAATTTTATTTCAAAATTCGTTCGACGGTTTTCTAAACCGATAGAATTTCCGTCGACGAACAAGTTTTTGGCGCCGTTGCCGGGGAGTTGTTTTGATTTTGATTTTCTATTCTTCGAATTACTTTCATTTTTATTGTGTGCTTTATTTTGTGTGTTTGTTAAAAAAAAAGTTGCATTTTATTTCTCTGTGATAGTCTGCATTTTTTGTTCATATTTGAGTTCTAACACTTCTCACTTCTGTTACCTCATATTTCACTTCTGCATACATTATCGATCTCTCGGGTGTCCGCTATCATTCAAGAGCCTCGTGTAGTGGGTTCCACATGTATGTGTATACACACATATATGTTAGTATATGTGTGCACTTGTGCATGCATGCACGTGTATATGTGTGCGTGTGTGTATAAAGAGGTTTTGATTTTCTGGTGATTTCGAAAGTTAGCTAAATTGAGAAAACATCCAAAAGAAAATAGAGTTAGGATTTTGCTGGTTGAATTCTGTCGCCAAACGAAACTCTTGAAAATCTTTATTGTGCCTCAATTGTTATTGATTTCTTGCTGTTTGGCTTAACAAATAATCAATCTTGAGTTCAACTAGCAATCAGAAGTCAATTTTCCTTTTCACATGTGTGCGATCATATTTCATGTTTTATACATTAACCCCTTCTTTTATTTTTCTTTTTGATTTGAAATATAGTATTACCATTAGCTCAGTAAATCATCACACTTGTCACGTATCTAAAATGAAATGTAGAACCATAATTTGTAAAATTATGTCGAATATAGGGTATCGATATTGAGAAAGCATTGAAAGAAAAAGTTCCATTTCATGCTCGCCTTTACCCTCGATATGCTCCAACTAATGGAAGAAAATTTGAAAAATGGTCCAAGGAGGACCTTCAAGAGGAAATCAGTGATACGGTGAAGATGAAGAGACCAATGATAGTAAGTAGGGCTGGATTCGGTTCTGTACCAAAAGTTCATATTTAAAACCATTACCATACCGATTTATATGGTAATAGAAAAATCATATCATTACCAACCAAAGTAATCGAAAAACAAAAACTTCGGTATGTGGTTGGTAATGGTTGGTAAAGATCGGTAATAAACCTTTACCATTTACCAGTGTGATATATATTTGTTTACAATATTTCATGTTAAATAAGTAAATATTGAAATAAGTAAATATTAAGAGTTGCTAATTTTTATTATATGATTATTTATCAATTTTATTTTGTGTAGTCAAACATAAAAGTAAATATTGTGCAAGAAGCTAAACAATGTATGAAATCATATCATTTAAAAAATTACATGATAAGAATTGCATTTAATGTGATATCATAATAGTATTTTCTTATATTTTCTATTAAATCATTACACATTAAATGTGAGTTATATAGTATATAGTTTGTGTGTCTAGTACACACACATATATAAGGCGGCTATTTAGACATAGAATTAGACACGGTTGATGACACAAGGGATACAGACCATTGGATCCTTTTGTTCTTATATGAGAGGTGTAAATCGGGGGGTCATCGAATGGTGAAGATTATTGTGTCATCAATTGTGTTTATATTTTGTGTATAAATAGACTTTCCATATGTCTATATAGTGGATATGGTAATCACCATATTTAGTAGTTAATTACCATTACCGTATCGCATATTTTCATGCGGTTCGGCAAACCGTACCAGTCAAATTGGTTACTATTTTTTCGGTGCCATTTTAGTTGGTAACCGTTGGTAATGGTTGGTAAGTGGTAATTGTTTGCGCCAAAATTGGTCACAAACCCCAAGTATCGTGAAATCACCAGTGTATGAATACAAATCAGCAATATTCAAACACAAATCACAGATCTAAACAAGCAATAATCAGCCATTCTGAAATAAACAACAGAGACATGATATTTATAGTGGTTCGGCAATCTACGGCCTACGTCCACTTCAATAGTTTTCCTTTTTATTGATTATCCTTGCCGATTACAATCAATTACAACGATTATAGTGAAGAAAACCGTTTACAACAGTGATGGTTGCGAATGGAATCCAATCTGGCAGAGTCTGGGCGTTGAATGGCCAAAAGATCCCCCTTTTCTGTAGGTTTCAAGGGGCTATTTATAGGCGTAGGAAGCTAAAATCGAGCTAAAACTCCGGGAGAGTCCTTCTGGCACGTGGATGGGCCCACTCGACTGACCCCACCAAGTTTCGACTCGATCTGTAATCGATACGAAGTGATTTCATATCCATCAAAAAATGATCTAATCGAGCTGAAACATAGCAGGATTGTTCTTTACCTTGTATAGAAGCTGTTGTGAAAATTTCATTGCATTTGGATCGGTAGATCGTGAGTTATGATCGATTCAAGATTGGGTTTTATGTTGGCTGTTGACTTCGAATCCATCGGTTCGAATCCATCCCGTTCGACTCGATAGAGGCACGTGCTTGTTCGTGACGTGGCGCGAGTTTCCTGGAGCGATCCACCTTGTGCGCCGAGTTGAATGCTTCTTCCCTGGATTTGTGCACGTTTCCACGCTTCACACTAGTACGTGTTCATCGTTTCTCCAGAATGTTCGCACCCAGCTGCTTACCTATTTGCATCGATGCACCATGTTCCCTCGTATCGATTGCAGAAGTGTATTTCGTATCGATCTATGGATCGATCGATACGAAATGTTGAATTTGATCGATACGAACGAAAAGCCGGCAGATGGGTACGAAACTATATTCAACGATGGATACGAATGAAGCTTTACCTGATGGATACGAGCGAGATTTTACCTGATGGAGTCGAATCTGAATTCCAGTGATCGATATGAGATCGTGGAGTCGAAACGCACCACTTGTACCCATTCTGATCGATACGAAACGCATCGATTCGAACTAACCTCTGCATGCTTGCTACCAATCTGGGTGCGATGCTATCGAGTGGAAATCCACTTAGCTTTCCTCTCTGATCGATGCGAAGTCATCGAGTCAAGACCATGCCGATCGATACGAACGGTAACGATTCGAAGTCCTTCCATAGTGATCGATACGAAGTGTATCGATTCGAACCACCATGTTCTGATCGATGCGAAGTGCATCGGTACGAACCATTCCCTGCACACTGTAACCCATTCGTATCTCCTTCATACGAACTCCGATTAACCTAAAATTTGAAACATAGCCTCTCCTAGTCCTCATCACCATTTCCAATAGATTCCGTCCTGATCGGAGCTCGACCAAATTTTGTTGATATCCATTGCAGCCTTGTTTCCAATTGATCTTCAATCCTGATATCCATCATTCCTTGCCAATTTGTTGGTATTCCAGCTTTGACCAAAAAGAGGGATAACATTTGCCCCCCAAAACATGCCTTGTTGTAAGAAGGCGTGTTTTGAATAACTCCGAATCCGATATCCAAATTCCGTAGCCAGTTCCATGTCCATCCAAACCCGATAACCGAGTTTTAATCCATCCTTATCCAGTAGCCAATAACCGAATCTGTGACCTCTCCGGGTCGATATTCATATCTGTAACTTCTCTGAGTTCTTGCCAAGCGCAATCCACACTTGACGACCGTGGCCCAGTGTCCCTAGACGTTGACCTAACCTCTCCGGGTTCTTGCCAAGCGCAATCCACATCTGGCGACCGTGGCTCAGTGTCCTTGGGCGTAAGTAATGCTGTGGCTTAAGTCCTAAGCCGAATCCTGGTCGCTCTGGACTCTTGCTGAGTATAGTCCATACTCAACGACCTGAATGAGTCAATTCACCGCGTTCGGGCAAAGTGACTCACCCCTTGCCGGGCATAATCCATACCCGACGACCATTTGTCAAAAACCAGATGAAAATCCAATCAAAATCCAATCCAAAATCCAAACCAAACCAAAAAAATCAGAAATCCAAATCAGCATCCAAAACAGAAACCGATCATCCAAAAGAAAATCCAAACCAGAAAGCAAACAAAAACCAGGAACTAAACTCCAAAACCAAACCATTGAATAAAAATGTCCAATCCAGAACAAAAAACAGATTTCACAAACCATAGCTTCACGATTTATCATCACTCAGAGCATGCCTAGGGGCTATCTCCATCCCCGTACATGTGTAAACGATTTGGTTGCTCGCCAATGGTTTGTTACTTATTTCATATCATCCAGGTCAATGGATAATCAATCGACCGTCATTCCTGGGCCTCACATCATCACGGTGTGAGGTAGATGGTGGTTTCTCCTGCTCCACCGCTGCATTCCGTCTTCCAACATACTGCCTCAGTTGTCCGTTCCTCACATGTTCCTCAATTATATCCTTTAAATGCCTGCAGCTGTTGGTTTCATGTCCATCCAAGTCATGGAAGAGACATTGCTTTCCTGATGACCTCTCCCGTTCGGAAGGTTCTCTCCTAGCTGGCCTTCGGTACGGAAGGCGATTCCGAGTTTCCATGTATATCCTCCCAGCGTCTCGTTTAATCCTATGTAAGTGGAAAACTTTGGATCCTTCCATCGCTTCCTTGCATTTCCAGAATCATCATGCAACTTCCTTTTTCCCTTGTCCTTATCCAAGCCTCTATCAGATGGTCCTCCACCCTCAGTCACATCCACCTCCTTTATCTTTAAGTCCATACATGCGTCTTCTTGCCGAAGGAATCTATCAGCCTCGTGAAAGAATTCCTTGATATCCTGTGGTGGGTCTCATACTAGAGATACCTTAAAATCTGAATCCTCTCTGACTCCTGACACCGCCGCCATCAAAACCATCGATGTATCCGGCCGATCCACCGAAGTAACCGCCGCACTGAATCGAGTTAGAAAAGCTCTAAGTGATTCATCCGTCCTTTGCTTTACTGATGTCAATGTCATCACTTCTTCGGCCTCTTGATATAAACTCGAAATTGCCCCAAAAACCTATCCACCAACTCTCTCCAAGTCCTAATAGTTCCTTCTTCCAGCTGCCTAAACCACATTGCAACTAAATTCGTCAAATACAAAGGGAAACACCGGGCCATCACTTCCTCCGATACCCCCAACACCTCCATATGTCGAGTATACCTCATCAAGTGATCGGTCGGGTCAGCCTTGCCATCATATACTTCCACACTAGGTAGCTTGAATTTGGGTGGATTCTGAGCTGTCCTGATTTCCTGAGTAAACAGACTCTTGTTGATTCCTTCCAAATCTCTACTGGTCAAACCTCCACGCATAGTTCTCCTAATAATCTCAGCTAATCCAGCATTGTTTGTCAAAGGTTGCCCCCCGTGTCCTCGAGGGAATTCTGGTACATACTCTTCATGTGGTTCATTAGCGACGACATTGGGCCTAACCTGTTGAACTCCTTCCAAAGGTCCTCCTGCGTTAGATCCTGTGGGCCTGCCCCTAAGCCCTTGTTGATTGCCTTCGAGTTTAGCGTTCCGTCCTTCATTAGGTTCCATAAACCTAGCTCCTTGTTCCGCATTAATAGCCGTTGTGGCTGGTCCTAAGTTCTGCATCCCTGTAGCTCTCATCTATTCAAAGAAAGTCCGCATCATATCCTGTTGACTCTTCAACAACATTTCATGCAATGAATTCGCCATAGCTTCCATTTCATCCCTGGTGATGTAGATAAGCTTGTCCTTCTCCGGCTCCAGAGGATGCCTCTTGACTTCCTCCTTTTTGGCTTCTGTCAGCTCTTTGTCTTGTTTGTTGAGTCATTGTTTATGAATCCAAATTCTTCAAGCTTCTAGATCTGAACTCTGAATCCGGTGTAGCGGGTGCTAGTCCTTCTCGTTGAAAGCACCAAAGTGTTTGCGCCAAAATTGGTCACAAACCCCAAGTATCGTGAAAGCACCAGTGTATGAATACAAATAAGCAATATTCAAACACAAATCACAGATCTAAACAAGCAATAATCAGCAATTCTGAAATAAACAACAGAGACACGATATTTATAGTGGTTCGGCTATCTCCGGCCTATGTCCACTTCAATAGTTTTCCTTTTTATTGATTATCCTTGCCGATTACAATCAATTACAGTGATTATAGTAAAGAAAATCATTTACAACTGTGATGGTTGTGAATAGAATCCAATCCGGCAGAGTCTGGGCGTTGAATGGCCAAAAGATCCCCCCTTTTCTGTAGGTTTCAGGGGGCTATTTATAGGCGTAGGAAGCTGAGATCGAGCTAAAACTCCAGGAGACTTCTTTTGGCATGTGGATGGGCCTACGCGACCGACCCCACCAAGTTTCGACTCGATATGTGATCGATACAAAGTGATTTCGTATCCATCAAAAAATGATCCAATTGAGCTGAAAATTGGCATGATTGTTCTTTACCTTGTATAGAAGTTGCTGTGAAAATTTCATTGCATTTGGATCGATAGATCGTGAGTTATGATCGATTCAAGCTCGGGTTTTCGTTGGCTATTGACTTCGAATCTGTCGGTTCGAATCCATCCCGTTCGACTCGATAGAGGCACGTGCTTGTTCGTGACGTGGCGCGAGTTTCCTTGAGCGATCCACCTTGTGCGCCGAGTTGAATGCTTCTTCCCTGGATTTGTGCACGTTTCCACGCTTCACACTAGTACGTGTTCATCGTTTCTCCAGAATGTTCGCACCCAGCTGCTTACCTATTTGCATCGATGCACCATGTTCCCCTCGTATCGATTGCAGAAGTGTATTTCATATCGATCTATGGATCGATAGATACGAAATATTGAATTTGATCGATACCAAAGAAAAGCCGGCAGATGGGTACGAAATTATATTCAACGATGGATACGAACGAAGCTTTACCTGATGGATACGAGAGAGATTTTACCTGATGGAGTCGAATCTGAATTCCAGTGATCGATACGAGATCATGGAGTCGAAACACACCACTTGTACCCATTCTGATCGATACGAAACGCATCGATTCGAACTAACCTCTGCATGCTTGCTACCAATCTGGGTGCGATGCTATCGAGTCGAAATCCACTTAGCTTTCCTCTCTGATCGATGCGAAGTCATCGAGTCAAGCCCATGCCGATCGATACGAATGGTAACAATTCGAAGTCCTTCTATAGTGATCGATACGAAGTGTATCGATTCGAACCACCATGTTCTGATCGATGCGAAGTGCATCGGTACGAACCATTCCCTGCACACTGTAACCCATCCATATCTCCTTCATACGAACTCCGATTAACCTAAAATTTGAAACATAGCCCCTCCTAGTCTTCATCATCATTTCCAATCGATTCCGTCCTGATCGGAGCTCGACCAAATTTTGTTGATATCCATTACAGCCTTGTTTCCAATTGATCTACAATCTTGATATCCATCATTCCTTGCCAATTTGTTGGTATTCCAGCTTTGACCAAAAAGTGGGATAACAGTAATATGGTAAAGATGTCTAGCCCTTGTAACAGGATAGAAAATTGACTATATAAATTATTGATTAGGCATTTGGTTAACTGGGACAGTATGAAAACATATTATTCAATGATTTAAGTAATAGGCAATTAATTTACTTACTGATTAAGCTAATTAGCATTTGATTCACTAGCTAACTTAAAATTAAGCAATTGATAGATTGAGATTATATGATTAAACATACTGCCATTGACCGTAGGTAAACTTTTGTCCAAGGGACTGATTAAACTTTTAGGGACCGATTAAACATTAAAACGGACAATTTGGTTGGACGAACGATTAATTGGAATTTTACTTAAAGTTTATGTTGACAATTTTGTTATGACTATTTGATAATTTGTTACAAGTTCTTCCGTACCCATTTGGAAATTGGTAAAAAGGATGTGACTAACGCCTTAAATCCTGCCAACTTGAAATTTCTTTGCACAAGTTGACTTCACAAGTCCTTTGGATTCACTTAAAATATATTAAGTGCATTGTTTGTAAACTGAATTGTGATATCTGTATATGTATGTGTGTGTTTACACACACACACACACATACATACACACACACATACACACACATATCTAACCACTCAGGCTAAAATAAAGGGCAACACACACACACACACATATACATACATACACACACAAACACACACACACACAAACACACGCGCATACATACATGCATACACACACACACACATACATGTATGTATACATGTACATGTACATATGTCTATACATATACATATACACATATCTACACACACACACACACACATATATATATATATATATACACACATACACACACTGACACACACACACACACACATTCAACCACTGAGGACAAAATAAAGGGCAAGATAAATTCTAATACATTATCATCATTGTTTCATTATTTATGATTTTTGAGTTCTGTTTCCTTTTATATTCATGTTTGCTTTCCAATTTTGATTTCTCTTACTTATTATCTCTAAAACTATTTAAAGTATGCATTTTTAGAAAAACTCTTTCATTTATCATTATCCAGTGTGAAATTGGGATCCATTATAAAATTGTTATATTCTAGCTCCATTAACAGTTGAGATTCAAACAAGTCCAACTTACTACGTTGGAATCAACAAAATCAAGCTTATGCCTGACATATGTTTTTTTCTCCTTTATTTCACCAGGCACGAAAAGGGAGACAAGTTCTTAAAGGAAGAACGTTTTGTTATGAAGTTATTCTTTTAATCTATTTTATTATGTTTTCAGTTAATTTGTTTGTTTTGTCCATTTTGGATGCAAGAGCATTGGTTGCACCACTATATGAAACTGACCCACTTATTTTCTTATCGTACATTTACCAAAAATGTATCCATAGACATTGTGCTCATATAGGAAATTCCAAGGGAGCTGAGATTTCCTTTTAGAACTCATCAAGTGTCAAAATTTAGTTCAGCACAATGAATTTGGCTTCTCAGATGGCATAAATATAGAAAGAAACAAACAACACTCAGAAATGCTCTTCATAGTGAATCTACTAGAGAACTTAATAATGCGTGGTTCATTTTATTTTTTTATTTTTGCCCTTCCTAATGAAATTTTGAAATTTATGGCATGTTAACTCATTATGCTACAATCAAGAACATGTAGGCAAGTGCTATCAAATATTAACTCCAATTTAACAAAATAGGCATCTTTCTACCATGTAGAATTGATTCAATATTTTCTACAGCTACTGCAATATAAGAATATTTTTTGCAATTGTTTTTCTTAAAAATGTAAAAAGATTGGTGCCATTTGAAATTGCACAATATAAAAATCATGTATAGCATTAGCATGGTAGAAGTTTGTCTACATACATGTATATGTATACGAGATGGAGCCTTGGCGCAACGATTATGTTACCCGCAAGATGATCCGGACGTCCAGGTTCGAATCTGGAAATATCCTCTTTGCAATGCAAGGGAAAGGCTGCATACATTATCGATCTCTCGGGTATCCGCTATCGTGCGAGAGCCTCGTGTAGTGGGTTCCACATGTATGTGTATACACACATATATGTTAGTATATGTGTGCACTTATGCATGCATGCACGTGTATATGTGTGCGTGTGTGTATAAAGAGGTTTTTATTTTGTGGTGATTTCGAAAGTTAACTAAATTGAGAAAACATCCAAAATAAAATAGAGTTAGGATTTTGCTGGTTGAATTCTGTCGCCAAGCGAAACTCTTGAAAATCTTTATTGTGCCTCAATTGTTATTGATTTCTTGTTGTTTGGCTTAACAAATAATCAATCTTGAGTTCAACTAGCAATCAAAAGTCAATTTTCCCTTTCACATGTGTGCGATCATATCTCATGTTTTATACATTAACCCCTTCTTTTATTTTTCTTTTTTGATTTGAAATATAGTATTACCATTAGCTTAGTAAATCTTCACACCTGTCACGTATCTAAAGTGAAATGTAGAATCATAATTTGTAAAATTATGTCGAATGTAGGGTATGGATATTGAGAAAGCGTTGAAAGAAAAAGTTCCATTTCATGCTCGCCTTTACCGTTGGTATGCTCCAACTAATGGAAGAAAATTTTAAAAATGGCCCAAGGAAGACCTTCAAGAGGAAATCGATGATACAGGTGAAGATGAAGAGACCAATGATAGTAAGTAGGGCTGAATTCGGTTCGGTACCAAAAGTTCATATTTAAAACCATTACCATACTGATTTGTATGGTAATAGAAAAATCATATCATTACCAACCAAAGTAATTGGAAAACCGATACTTCGGTTTGTGGTTGGTAATGGTTGGTAAAGGTCGGTAATAAACTTTTACCATTTACCAGTGTGATATATATTTGTTTACAATATTTCATGTTAAATAAGTAAATATTGAAATAAGTAAATATTAAGAGTTGTTAATTTTTAGTATACGATTATTTATCAATTTTATTTTGTGTAGTCAAACATAAAAGTAAATATTGTGCAAGAAGCTAAACACTGTATGAAATCATATCATTTAAAAAAAATACATGATAAGAATTGCATTTAATATGATAACATAATAGTATTTTATTATATTTTCTATTAAATCATTACACATTAAATGTGAGTTATATAGTATATAATTTGTGTGTCTAGGACACACACATATATAAGGCGGCTATTTGGACAAAGAATTAGACGCGGTTGATGACACAAGGGATACGGACCATTGGATCTTTTTGTTCTTATATGAGAGGTGTAAATCGGGGGGTCATCGAATGGAGAAGATTATTGTGTCATCAATTGTGTTTATATTTTGTGTATAAATAGACTTTCCATATGTCTATATAGTGGATATGGTAATCACCATATTTAGTAGTTAATTACCATTACCCTACTGTATATTTTCATGCGGTTCGGCAAACCGTACCAGTCGAATTGGTTACCATTTTTCGGTACCATTTTAGCTGGTAACCGTTGGTAGTGGTTGGTAAGTGGTAATATGGTAAAGATGTCCAGCCCTAGCTATTAGGGTCAAACTTGAAATAAGAGCATACAACGATGATGGTAGTTCAGCACTCGATGTCGATGGGAACATACGTGCAGATATTGGTTTTCGTGGACACTACGAGAGATATCTTTTCGATGGACACGTAAAATGTGAGAAACAAGAGCGGATAGCTGAAAATATCCTTATGTTTTCTCCTTGTTCCTTAATTATTCCACGTGACCTTGGTATTTTCACTCTTCATGTGTCATTAAAAGACCAAGATGGCAAATTTAAGGTCGAACGCAATAAAACTGTATGGCGTCGTACCGTAGCTGTTGATGAGTGGCATTACATTCCAGGCGAAAAAGGCTACATCATTCTTACAACTATTTGGTCTTGCCTCTGTGTTGAATCGAAGCATGGTATTACTATTTACTGACAAGATATCAATTTTTTTTTCTTTTTTTCCTTTTTGTGGGCAATAGCAATGACCTTTATATGGAAAAGGGATTGCATGAATGTTTGTTTTCCTCTCCAGGAATATGTACCTGTCCTGGTACAGCAATGGGCAACTTTCAGGCGGAACAAAATGATATTAATGTCATCGAAGATATAAAAGATGAAACTGTTGAATATACATATCGTCCAATAACAACTTGCAATGACGATGGTAATAAAGGTGGGGTGAAGAGAGTAAAGATGAGAAAACCCAGGCAAATTTGCTGTAGAACCGAGGAAGCAACTGCCGGGGATGAAGATAGCAAATAAACAAGTAAGTTTGGAAAGTGACTGTATTTCCCTTTTTTAGGCATGCATGCATGAGAACCCACATTGCAAACGGTTATGTCATGATATCGAGTTAGCTTTATAGTACATGCATTTATCATGCAATAACATACGACCACACCCCCAAACTATTTTATGAGTTAATAGAGATGTTTTTTTCATTCTTCTTCAGATGTGGGTATTTACCTTTCAAAAATGAATTAATACCCTATCACGACCCGAAATTCAACGCTTGAAATTTGACATCAAATATCTCACTTGTACTCGACTGTCAATGATTCAAACATCGAACTCCAGTCGGATGGAGCTTATAACAACATTAGATGAATATATAACAGCGGAAAATAAAAATGAACATCATGCATCATATCACAGATACAACATCACAATAATATCTGTTACAACATCAAAGTACATAATACATGAATTACATCTCCAAATAGAATGACATAATAGAACAACTAGATATCATATGCCAAAGTCTCCAAAAAAGATAAAGTGATAGTGAACATCCAAGCTAAGCACCTCGAGATCCAAAAAGCTTCCAAAATGTCTCTAAGGTATGAGCCTCCAATCACCACAAATCTCCAAACCAAAATACTCCAAAATGTAGCTAGAGCCAAAATATAGAAAACCTGCTACTAGGCTGCCCGTGTAGAAATAGTGGGCACCCAGAGTTTAGAAAGGAAACAATAAACTCCGGGTCAGTCGTGGGACTGGTATGAGTAAACAAAGATAATTGCTTTCAAATAAAACAGATTTATACAAGAAAACCGGTATGCTTTTGGAAAATGAAACTACCATAAGGCCTCCCGGCACACACACAATGCAATCGCACACTTGGGGGAGATTTCCCCTTATGATAGTCAAATATGCTTAATAAGAGGAAAATTCTTTGATATTATTACTAGTGCATAGTGTAGAAAGTCATTTCGAAAGTAGAATATTAATCGTAGCCGACATAGGTACCATGATACTATGCCTACTATAGCTGCCATGTTAAATGGCAGGTTATACAACTAAAACCGTATTGGGTTCGTATTGGAAATTGGATTCCCAACAAATGGTCAGGCTAAGGAACTTCCTATGCCATATGGGTACGCCTCTGGCGGGACGCCCCGAGAACTAACGTTACGGTTAGATCTCTACCAACACAAGGCCGGGTTACCTCTATAACTAGGTAACTACTACACGAATATGCCACTCCCCGGTCCTTTGGGACCTTTATCCGAGGGCCCTCCATCACAAAGCAAAAACCACACAGAATAATGAGATTGAAGCAACCACATAGGTAAGCATCTGGGCTCCATACCATGACACTACCTTTTTCCAGAAGGAAATGACATATCCTAAAGGGCGCGACCCTCATAACCTTGCCGCATCTTTCCTGTTTCGACCATTTCCGGGGTGTGAGGTTCGATGAGGTCTCGTCCACAAAGCTACGCTTACACGAAAGCCCTGCTTTGATCACAAATGATCATCACTATACCGCAGCACTTAGTATGCCACACTACCAAATTGGGAGTATATCACTGATAACCTTCAACTACATAACCTCTGAGCTCGTACGTCTCAGAGAAGGGTGTTAAGCTAAGAGAATAAATTCTCCGCCACCAATCAGATATGTATTTGAAAGAAATCGGCTTTATATCTCAAAGCGTAGTGTCAGACACACGACCATACAAGTCTGTTCCGGGTTCGAACAGAACCGAAGGCACTTCGTCCAATAAAGGAAGAAGCCCTTGCAAATCCGGGCGTCCACAATCTCGATCGGACTTCCCATCACTTAGGGAATCCCTATACCGGAGCAACTCGGTGCAGGGACAATCGATAGGTTATCCTATCATTTTCGAAGACACCCGGTCTTCACCACCGGTCTTCAATTTGCAATCCATTCGTCGAATCACTATTCGGAATGGGTTATACGACACAAAGGTCCTCTCCCGGCTAATCCGAATAGTGAGCGCTCAAATTTAAAACATGTGGGTGTATCAATCACAAAGGTTCACATTCAGGATTCGATGTGGGTTTCGGATAACAAACTGAAATCCGACTCCCTGTCGCATCGAAGTTTAAATGCCGTTTTACGGGCAAAAGGGTTTCACATACATATAGGAGCAAATCACAAATCATAGCTTATCACAAAGCAATCACAGCATCACAACAAAAATGTCAATCCAGTATGGGGTATTAGATGATGATCAATCATCGTTGATACAAGTAATTGTGATTAAGGCGAATTAGCTACATGATTGCCTTTGTTAATCATTTCAAATTAATGTTGAATTTTACTTGATTCTGAATTATTTTAATTTGCTAAGTTAATAAATTATTCCTTAGTTTATTATTTCCCTTATAAATTCTTAATCGTTAACTTATTAAGTTTAATTAATTTTATAAATTTCCTATTCTTTAATTTATTAAATTTCTTTCTTTTAAATTTTAAAAGTCGTTACAAAACATCAATTTGTTAATTACTATTTCATCATTATAAACTTGGTTTGAACTTTGTATTTGTATATTAGTTTATATTTATATTTAAACTTTTTATTAAGTTAAACATTTAAACAACTTTTATTAATTTAAAATAATTTGAACTTCATAAAATTTAAAATACTATTAGTTTCACATTACATTAACAATTATTGTTGACTCACTTAGAAAATACATTAAATTGCTTTTTCAAAAGTTTTATTAAAAACTGTGTTACTGTGTTATATTTGCATACCCGAGACATGCTTCGGGTCGTACCCGAGCCAAACTTCCCCCTACTTCGAGTTAACCCCAATTTGTCCCGTGCCCCTTTTTTTTCTTTCGAAATTTTGGTTAAGTATAAAACGACACGGTGAACACCAAAAATCCCCCCGGGTTGCACTTCGAGTCTTCACGCGATTTACCCGCGTACTGCTCCGAGTCACCATTCGTCTCCCCCAACGCCTCACGCTGATACACACCCCACCCACGTGCACGTGCACAGCTAGCGCCGCCGTCGATGGTCAGAGCCAAGGCCACGAGCGAGTCGCCTATCGTCCCCTAGAACGATACGAACACCCTGACCTCGATTTTTGCTTCGAAGTCGCGAATCGAACATCACACCCAAATGTCATCATCAGGAACGCCATCGAAAACTGCCACGCGCCGCCTCCTCAGGCCATTATCGGCCACCAAACTCAGTACCAAGCCTCGCCATCGTGTCACGCTTCGAACCCCCCCGGTGGCACGCGGTCCGATCCTCTGTGGTGGTGCGGCAAGCCATTTCAACCGTGCGCAGTATTTTGGGTTCTTAAACCCTAAAACAAACTCAAATTCAAATTCTGGGTTTTTAAAAAATCGAACAGCATTTTTCTGATGATCACGAGCCCCCAAGCCATCTACGACAGCGAATTCGAGGGCCATAGCTCCTTAGATCATCAGATTTTGGTAAAACTTTAATTTCCGATCAACCCCCATTTTCCCGAGCAATATGAAATGAAAAAATTTGATTTTTGTTTCAAAAATCATTATTCTTGATGGTAATGCAAGTGGTGTTACTGAAATTCAATTCCATGAGGTTCGAAATTTCACTTGTTTGGGTTGTGGCTGCATTTACATTTTCCAGTGAAGAAAAATTCAAATTTCTCTGCTTTAATTCATTACTGAGATAAATACAGTTTTTAAACAATCCTTAACTCACTTACAATTATCTCCAGAAGCAAAGAGAAGGTAGAAGAGGTTGTAGTTGTAGATAGTTTACTCTGTGAACCAGAGATTTGAGCATGATCATGTTTACAGTTTTTTTTCTTTTCTTTATTTTATTTTACAGTCTCTAGACAAAGAAAACTTCAAGTTTTCTTTTATTTAATTACTGAAACATGTTATCAGTTTAAAATCCCAACTTGCTTTCAAATTTTTTTTTTATTTCAGAAGAATATAAAGGAGAGAAGGTGGGTTTTTGAAATGGTAATCCCTGATACTTAAAAATACTTCAGTTTCCAGTAAAGCGATTTACAAAAAAAGTTGTTTAGTTTTGTTACTAGAATGAAGTGTAAGTTCAAACTAAAGATCCCCAACTTGTTACTGACACACAGTGTAAGTTCAACCATAGTTTAACATGCAGATCAAATAGGGGAAGAGGGGAAAGAGGGGTATGACAGGTTTTTGGTTTTCTGAAGCTAGAACAGTAATTAGCTCTTTGTAAAATCAGCATGCATAGCCAACATTCAATCATATATTCAAAATTCTTACATGAGAAACCAAAGATTATCTTTACTATATCATCCAGCATACGACAACAAAAGATTAATAGGAAAACAGGAGTTTACTCACCTGGTTCTAGAAGTTGTTGACAGTCCTACCAACAGAGAGATGAGCCTGCTACTTTTTTTTTTCCTTTAATTCTCTTGGGGTTTAGATCTGAGAATTTATAGTTACAATTCTCTGGTTAATTGTGGTTATATTCATGCATTTAAATTATCAAAACAGGGATTTCTATTTTACTTACTTTTGAAATTTATAGCAGAGAAGACACTCCTTATTTCTGAAACTTGAAACCAAAATAGATTAAAGCTTTTAACTCTTGATTTTTTTTCCTGCAATAAAATATTAATATTGTGGTATTGAATCCCATGTTGCTTTCATTTATTTTAAATTATTAATAACAAAAAAAAACTCTAGATTACTTACAGTTTTGGATTAACAGAGAAACTTCTTTTCTCTGCAACTTGAAAACAGGAACTTAGAAACCAAAAAGAAAAAGTAGCTTTTAATCCTTGACCTTCCTGCAAAAAAATTTGATTAAAGATTGTTGGATTAACTGTTTCTTCATAAGGAGTTATAACTTCAAGTTCAAACTTTTAAAAAGAAAAGTCACTTGCCTTTTAAACTTATTTCCAGAAAAGAAAAACTATGCACTGCCTTTTGAAACCAGAAACCCCCTGTACTTCACAAATCTGCAATTTCCATTTTGAATTTGATTGTCAACACTTGATTTTTAAAAAAAATCAAAATCTCATAAACTATAAATTTTTTAAAACAAAGCTTACCTGAAAGTATCTCACTATGGTTATGAAGCATGAGAAAGTATTTTCAGATATTTTTTTAGCTTGAAGGGAAGAAGACAGTTTGGTTTTCTTTTGAACTTTTTTTTTTCCTCTTTGAATGTTGAAGTAAAACTTGCTAATATCTTTTGATTACTGAGAATCAGATGTTGGGGGTTTAAAATTCGAATTTTTAGAAGGTGAAGAGTTTTCTGAATTTTTTATTTGATTATTTTATTGAGGAGATGATGGTTTGTGCCATTTGTAAGAAGATATCTTAACACATAGATTTTGTAAATCATTAAATTTTATTGTGAAGGCAAGTTTCAGTTTTTTGATGTAACAAAGCAAAAGAAATGTATAGATTTCATTTCCTATATTATATGCATAAACTTTTATAAACCAATATACATACTTTTTATTCATTTGTTGTATATATGCATATGTACAATGTTTTAAAAGAAAAGTTGTCTTACAATTGTATACTTGTTCCTCAATGATTCTTAAATGCTTCTTCATTTTAAAACATTCATTCCAAATTTAAATTCAAATCTTAAATTTCTAATTTGAAATATAAACATTTTAAATCCAAATGACTTTTAAAAAAAAACATTTATCATCTCAATATTTTTAAACATAGGATAAAAATTAGAATTCATTTCATATATTACTTTTCACTTATTTTATTTGTTTTAGATTTTTTTTTCCCAAATTTATTCTCAAATCAAACCCCAAGAGTTCAAATATATTACTTATTTTGATTGATAATTTTTGGGGATGTTACAAATACCCCCTCCTTAGAAAATTTCGTCCTCGAAATTGAAAGAGAGAGAAAAATAGACAAAGAATATACGATTCAAAAAGAATAAGGAAATGGCTTACCGGCTAAGCCGAGATATCCACCCTGCATTTGGGATAAGACTTCTGCATATTATCTTCAGTTTCCCAAGTGCAGTCCCTTGGATCGCCACTCCACTGAACTTTTACTAGCTTTACAACTTTGTTCCTTAATTGCCTCTCTTCACGATCCACAATCTTTATCGGTTCCCTTTTGACTGTCAAGTTGGGGGTGATGTCGAGATCCTGTTGGGCAGCTTCTTCAATAATACTGTCCGGATCGTGCACGTACTTCCGAAGGTTAGAAATGTGGAATACATCATGTACACCCGATAACCAGCTAGGCAACTGCACACGGTAGGCTAGAAGACCAATCCTCTCCAGAATAGGAAAAGGACCAATATATCGTGGTGCTAGCTTACCAGTCTTCCCAAATCTCAATACACCTCTCATAGGAGATACTTTAAGAAAAACAGAGTCCCCAACCTGAAATTCCAAATCTCGTCTCCTACGATCGTAGTAGCTCTTTTGACGACTCTGTGCTGTCTTCAGTTTCTTCCGAATAAAATCAACTTTTTCGGTGGCTTCTTTAATCATGTCCGGACCAAGAATGAGTCTATCACCTGTCTCGATCCAGCATGCCGGTGATCGACACGGTCGACCATATAAAGCCTCAAAAGGAGCCATCTCAATACTGGCCTGATAGCTGTTGTTATAAGAGAATTCGACCAGATGCAAATGGTCCTCCCAAGAACCACCAAAATCAAGTATACATGCCCGCAATAGATCCTCCAAGATTCGATTGATCCTTTCTGTCTGCCCATCAGACTGTGGGTGATAAGCAGTACTGAAATGCAGCTTGGTTCCTAATGCGTCTTGAAACGCCTCCCAAAATCTACTAGTGAAGATCGGGTCACAATCACTCACTATGCTGCTAGGAATGCCATGGAGACGGACAATCTCTTTCACATATAAATTAGCTAGACTTGCAGCTGTGCGGGTAGCTTTTACTGGCAAGAAGTGGGCGGACTTAGTTAAACGGTCTACAATGACCCAAATCGCTTCATTGCCCTTTCGAGTGCGAGGCAACCCGTCGATGAAATCCATCGACACTTGGTCCCATTTCCACTTGGGCACCTCTAAAGGCTGAAGCAAACCTGCCATCTTCTTTTGGTCGCTCTTGATTTGTTGGCAAGTAGCGCAGCGACTCACATAAATAGATATATCCCTCTTCATCGTTTTCCACCAGAAAGTTCTTTTGATATCTCTATACATCTTGTTGACTCCTGGGTGGATGCAAAGCTTAGACTTGTGGCATTCATCTAACACTTCTCGTTTCAAATCTGGAATGTCGGGGACACAGATTCTGCCTTTCATCTTTATAACTCCATTACCATCAATTATAAAGCTAGAATCTTCACCTCGACGGATTCTCCCATATATCTCCTGAAGAAACTTGTCCTCTTTTTGCTTGTTGGCGATTGTCTCAAGAAGAGTAGGAGCAATGACAAGATGAGCAAGAATAGCATGCTTTCTACTTAAGGCGTCTGCAACCACATTAGCTTTTCCGGGTGTATATAGAATATCCAGGTCATAGGATGCCAGAAATTCCAGCCAACGCTGTTGTCGCAAATTCAGATCTTTTTGGGTGAAGAGATATTTCAAAGATTTGTGATCGGTGAATAATTCGAATTTTTCACCTGGAAATAAAGAGAATTCGATAAGTATATTTGTAAAGTTTAGTGAAATTGAATTCACAGTTTATTAAGAAAGCTGAAAAGATTCTTACCCAAAAGATAATGTCGCCATATTTTTAAAGGGAAGATAACAGCTAGAAGCTCCAAATCATGGGTCGGACAATTTCTTTCATGAGGACGTAATTGTCTACTCGCGTAGGCAATCACCTTTCCATTTTGCATCAATACTGCACCCAAGCCTTCACCGCAAGCATCGGTATAAACAGATAATCCCTGGTTCCCGTTGATAATGGCGAGAACAGGAGCGGTGGTCAATCTCTTCTTCAATTCCTCAAAAGCTTCTTCACACTTTGGAGTCCAAATAAACTTTGCATTCTTCATTGTTAGCTTGGTCAAAGGACTAGCTAGCTTCGAGAAGTCCTGAACAAACTTCCTATAATAACCTGCTAGGCCCAAAAAGCTTCGAATTTCCTTTGGGGTAGTAGGTCTCCTCCAATCAAGAATGGCGGAAATTTTGCTAGGATCCACAGAAATCCCTTCTTCGTTAACAATATGGCCAAGAAATTTGACTTCTTTGACCCAAAAGTGGCATTTGGAAAATTTAGCATATAGAATGTTTCTCCTCAATATCTCCAAGACAATTCTAAGGTGTTCGGCATGCTCCTCTTCGGTCTTGGAATAGATCAAAATATCATCAATGAATACGAGCACAAATTTATTTAATACATCCCGAAACACACGAGACATAAGGTCCACAAAGTATGCTGGGGCATTGGTTAGCCCGAAAGGCATGACTAACCATTCATAGAACATATTGGGACCCCTAAAAGCTGTAAAATGAACACAGTCTTCGGCAATTCGTAATTGATGGAATCCTTGGGCTAGATCCATCTTCGAGAAGAAACAAGCGCCGTGCAACTGATCAAATAAATCATCAATTCTGGGCAGTGGGAATTTATTCTTGAGAGTCTGCTTATTGAGATCGCGGTAATCCACGCACAATCTCAAGGACCCGTCTGATTTAGCAACAAATACGACGGCTGAGCCCCATTCAGAAACACTGGGTCGAATCAACCCTTTCTCTAGTAAATCTCTAGTTTTCTCGACTAGTTCAACCCTTTCTCTAGGTGCCATCCTGCGACTTGGATGAACGACAGGACGGGCATTAGGCACAAGGTCGATTCTGAATTCTATTTCTCGGTGAGGAGGTAGAGATTTCACTTCTTCAAATACATCTGGAAAATCTCTAACAATACGAATAGACTGCAAGCTGGGTTCAGGATAACCCAAATTATACATCAACCCTTCCCTTTTAGGACTAGGGTCCTCATAAGAAATTTCGATGAAATCCCCAAATTCGGTTTTGATTGAGATCAATCGATTTTTGCAATCCAGTTTGGCTTCATATTTTGCTAGCCAATCCATTCCGAGCAAGACTTCAAATTCGTTGAAGTCTAGAACAAAAGGACTAATAGGAAATTGATGGCAAGAATATGAGATAGGAACATCTCTACATCGAAGACAGAGGTTTGCGGGGCCTCCAACTGGATTCCTTACACATATAGGCTCATCAACAAAATTAGGTTCAATATTCAATTCATTAATAGCTTGTTGAGAGATAAAACTGTGTGTAGCGCCAGTATCAAAAAGAGCTCTAACAATGCTATCATAAATGGTAAGATTACCTTCCAGGACGCCTTTTCCCTTTTCCGCTTTAGAAGATGTGGGCTTGTCTTTGACTGAGTATACTTTAGCTGTTTGGGCTTGCTTCATAACTGGGCAGTCTTTTACTTCATGTCCTTCCTTCTGACAATAATAGCACTTTCTAGGCTTTCCTTGAGCAGATTGATTTCTCTTGGGCTTTTTGCAGCTAGTAGAATAGTGGCCTTTCTTCGAGCAATTATAGCAAGTGACATTCTCCATAGTGCTCCCTTGATTGCCTTTCTTCTTCTCCTTGCCGTGCCAAGGTTTCTTGCCTCCAAATTTTCTTTTCTTCCAATTCGGATTGCTTGAGTTTCCTTGCTCCCTCGGTGCTTCTTGCATGTCTAAAGTAGCATAACGGTATCCCATATCAACCAAATCCGAGAAGGATTCTTTCACGTGGCCTGTCATCCTTTCGTGGAACTTTTTATTCATCCCACGAATGAATCGCTCATTCTTCTTCAACGGTGTGTTCACTAATTCTGGACCAAAGCGTGACAACTCATTGAACTTATTGAGATACTCCTCGAACGACAGACTTCCTTGCTTTAAATCCATGAATTCTTGGTACATACGAGAAATCCCGGATGATGGCAAGTAGCGCTTTTCAAATGCTTCTTTAAATCTGCCCCAAGTGAACTCGTCCTCAGGCTCATCAATAGTGACCGTCTCCCACCAAGCTAAGGCTTCACCTTGAAGTTGCCAAGTAGCTATGAGACGCATCTGATCACCCTGTAGCTTGAGCCCCTTAAAAATTTTCTCACAAGACCTAATCCATGCCTGGGCCTCCATAATCGTCTCTTTGCCGGTGAATGGCTTACCCCCGAGCCTTGAGAAGTTCTTATATAAGTCAGCCAGATTCGGCTGATTCTGAATAGGTAAAGCCGCCTCGGTAGTAGGGGGAACTTGGCCAGGTGCTGTGGCATTTCCTCGCCCCCTAACACTGCCTCTTCTTCCGCTCATCCTTACTATCTGTAATAGTAAGAAAAATTGGCTTAGATATTTGGAAGAGATATCTTAAGAAATATAGGCAATTAAAGGAAATAGACTAAGAAAAATTTGATGTGTTAATCAATTATACTCATTCTAGGGTATACTCCACCCTATCTCTAATGAGCCATCTAATGTGTTATACTCCGTAGCTAAAGTTCTTACTCAACCTTTAGCTTTGATACCACATGTCACGACCCGAAATTCAACGCTTGAAATTTGACATCAAATATCTCACTTGTACTCGACTGTCAATGATTCAAACATCGAACTCCAGTCGGATGGAGCTTATAACAACATTAGATGAATATATAACAGCGGAAAATAAAAATGAACATCATGCATCATATCACAGATACAACATCACAATAATATCTGTTACAACATCAGAGTACATAATACATGAATTACATCTCCAAATAGAATGACATAATAGAACAACTAGATATCATATGCCAAAGTCTCCAAAAAAGATAAAGTGATAGTGAACATCCAAGCTAAGCACCTCGAGATCCAAAAAGCTTCCAAAATGTCTCTAAGGTATGAGCCTCCAATCACCACAAATCTCCAAACCAAAATACTCCCAAATGTAGCTAGAGCCAAAATATAGAAAACCTGCTACTAGGCTGCCCGTGTAGAAATAGTGGGCACCCAGAGTTTAGAAAGGAAACAATAAACTCCGGGTCAGTCGTGGGACTGGTATGAGTAAACAAAGATAATTGCTTTCAAATAAAACAGATTTATACAAGAAAACCGGTATGCTTTTGGAAAATGAAACTACCATAAGGCCTCCCGGCACACACACAATGCAATCGCACACTTGGGGGAGATTTCCCCTTATGATAGTCAAATCTGCTTAATACGAGGAAAATTCTTTGATATTATTACTAGTGCATAGTGTAGAAAGTCATTTCGAAAGTAGAATATTAATCGTAGCCGACATAGGTACCATGATACTATGCCTACTATAGCTGCCATGTTAAATGGCAGGTTATACAACTAAAACCGTATTGGGTTCGTATTGGAAATTGGATTCCCAACAAATGGTCAGGCTAAGGAACTTCCTATGCCACATGGGTACGCCTCTGGCGGGACGCCCCGAGAACGAACGTTACGGTTAGATCTCTGCCAACACAAGGCCGGGTTACCTCTATAACTAGGTAACTACTACACGAATATGCCACTCCCCGGTCCTTTGGGACCTTTATCCGAGGGCCCTCCATCACAAAGCAACAACCACACAGAATAATGAGATTGAAGCAACCACATAGGTAAGCATCTGGGCTCCATACCATGACACTACCTTTTTCCAGAAGGAAATGACATATCCTAAAGGGCGCGACCCTCATAACCTTGCCGCATCTTTCCTGTTTCGACCATTTCCGGGGTGTGAGGTTCGATGAGGTCTCGTCCACAAAGCTACGCTTACACGAAAGCCCTGCTTTGATCACAAATGATCATCACTATACCGCAGCACTTAGTATGCCACACTACCAAATTGGGAGTATATCACTGATAACCTTCAACTACATAACCTCTGAGCTCGTACGTCTCAGAGAAGGGTGTTAAGCTAAGAGAATAAATTCTCCGCCACCAATCAGATATGTATTTGAAAGAAATCGGCTTTATATCTCAAAGCGTAGTGTCAGACACACGACCATACAAGTCTGTTCCGGGTTCGAACAGAACCGAAGGCACTTCGTCCAATAAAGGAAGAAGCCCTTGCAAATCCGGGCGTCCACAATCTCGATCGGACTTCCCATCACTTAGGGAATCCCTATACCGGAGCAACTCGGTGCAGGGACAATCGATAGGTTATCCTATCGTTTTCGAAGACACCCGGTCTTCACCACCGGTCTTCAATTTGCAATCCATTCGTCGAATCACTATTAGGAATGGGTTATACGACACAAAGGTCCTCTCCCGGCTAATCCGAATAGTGAGCGCTCAAATTTAAAACATGTGGGTGTATCAATCACAAAGGTTCACATTCAGGGTTCGATGTGGGTTTCGGATAGCAAACTGAAATCCGACTCCCTGTCGCATCGAAGTTTAAATGCCGTTTTACGGGCAAAAGGGTTTCACATACATATAGGAGCAAATCACAAATCATAGCTTATCACAAAGCAATCAGCATCACAACAAAAATGTCAATCCGGTATGGGGTATTAGATGATGATCAATCATCGTTGATACAAGTAATTGTGATTAAGGCAAATTAGCTACATGATTGCCTTTGTTAATCATTTCAAATTAATGTTGAATTTTACTTGATTCTGAATTATTTTAATTTGCTAAGTTAATAAATTATTCCTTAGTTTATTATTTCCTTTATAAATTCTTAATCGTTAACTTATTAAGTTTAATTAATTTTATAAATTTCCTATTCTTTAATTTATTAAATTTCTTTCTTTTAAATTTTAAAAGTCGTTACAAAACATCAATTTGTTAATTACTATTTCATCATTATAAACTTGGTTTGAACTTTGTATTTGTATATTAGTTTATATTTATATTTAAACTTTTTATTAAGTTAAACATTTAAACAACTTTTATTAATTTAAAATAATTTGAACTTCATAAAATTTTAAATACTATTAGTTTCAAATTACATTAACAATTATTGTTGACTGACTTAGAAAATACATTAAATTGCTTTTTCAAAAGTTTTATTAAAAACTGTGTTACTGTGTTATATTTGCATACCCGAGACATGCTTCGGGTCGTACCCGAGCCAAACTTCCCCCTACTTCGAGTTAACCCCAATTTGTCCCGTGCCCCTTTTTTTTCTTTCGAAATTTTGGTTAAGTATAAAACGACACGGTGAACACCAAAAATCTCCCCGGGTTGCACTTCGAGTCTTCACGCGATTTACCCGCGTACTGCTCCGAGTCACCATTCGTCTCCCCCAACGCCTCACGCTGATACACACCCCACCCACGTGCACGTGCACAGCTAGCGCCGCCGCCGATGGTCAGAGCCAAGGCCACGAGCGAGTCGCCTATCGTCCCCTAGAACGATACGAACATCCTGACCTCGATTTTTGCTTCGAAGTCGCGAATCGAACATCACACCCAAATGTCATCATCAGGAACGCCATCGAAAACTGCCACGCGCCGCCTCCTCAGGCCATTATCGGCCACCAAACTCAGTACCAAGCCTCGCCATCGTGTCACGCTTCGAACCCCCCCGGTGGCACGCGGTCCGATCCTCTGTGGTGGTGCGGCAAGCCATTTCAACCGTGCGTAGTATTTTGGGTTCTTAAACCCTAAAACAAACTCAAATTCAAATTCTGGGTTTTTAAAAAATCGAACAGCATTTTTCTGATGATCACGAGCCCCCAAGCCATCTACGACAGCGAATTCGAGGGCCATAGCTCCTTAGATCATCAGATTTTGGTAAAACTTTAATTTCCGATCAACCCGCATTTTCCCGAGCAATATGAAATGAAAAAATTTGATTTTTGTTTCAAAAATCATTATTCTTGATGGTAATGCAAGTGGTGTTACTGAAATTCAATTCCATGAGGTTCGAAATTTCACTTGTTTGGGTTGTGGCTGCATTTACATTTTCCAGTGAAGAAAAATTCAAATTTCTCTGCTTTAATTCATTACTGAGATAAATACAGTTTTAAACAATCCTTAACTCACTTACAATTATCTCCAGAAGCAAAGAGAAGGTAGAAGAGGTTGTAGTTGTAGATAGTTTACTCTGTGAACCAGAGATTTGAGCATGATCATGTTTACAGTTTTTTTTCTTTTCTTTATTTTATTTTACAGTGTGTAGACAAAGAAAACTTCAAGTTTTCTTTTATTTAATTACTGAAACATGTAATCAGTTTAAAATCCCAACTTGCTTTCAAATTTTTTTTTTATTTCAGAAGAATATAAAGGAGAGAAGGTGGGTTTTTTAAATGGTAATCCCTGATACTTAAAAATACTTCAGTTTCCAGTAAAGCGATTTACAAAAAAAGTTGTTTAGTTTTGTTACTAGAATGAAGTGTAAGTTCAAACTAAAGATCCCCAACTTGTTGCTGACACACAGTGTAAGTTCAACCATAGTTTAACATGCAGATCAAATAGGGGAAGAGGGGTATGACAGGTTTTTGGTTTTCTGAAGCTAGAACAGTAATTAGCTCTTTGTAAAATCAGCATGCATAGCCAACATTCAATCATATATTCAAAATTCTTACATGAGAAACCAAAGATTATCTTTACTATATCATCCAGCATACGACAACAAAAGATTAATAGGAAAACAGGAGTTTACTCACCTGGTTCTAGAAGTTGTTGACAGTCCTACCAACAGAGAGATGAGCCTGCTACTTTTTTTTTTCCTTTAATTCTCTTGGGGTTTAGATCTGAGAATTTATAGTTACAATTCTCTGGTTAATTGTGGTTATATTCATGCATTTAAATTATCAAAACAGGGATTTCTATTTTACTTACTTTTGAAATTTATAGCAGAGAAGACACTCCTTATTTCTGAAACTTGAAACCAAAATAGATTAAAGCTTTTAACTCTTGATTTTTTTTCCTGCAATAAAATATTGATATTGTGGTATTGAATCCCATGTTGCTTTCATTTATTTTAAATTATTAATAACAAAAAAAACTCTAGATTACTTACAGTTTTGGATTAACAGAGAAACTTCTTTTCTCTGCAACTTGAAAACAGGAACTTAGAAACCAAAAAGAAAAAGTAGCTTTTAATCCTTGACCTTCCTGCAAAAAAATTTGATTAAAGATTGCTGGATTAACTCTTTCTTCATAAGGAGTTATAACTTCAAGTTCAAACTTTTAAAAAGAAAAGTTACTTGCCTTTTAAACTTATTTCCAGAAAAGAAAAACTATGCACTGCCTTTTGAAACCAGAAACCCCCTGTACTTCACAAATCTGCAATTTCCATTTTGAATTTGATTGTTAATACTTGATTTTTAAAAAAAATCAAAATCTCATAAACTATAAATTTTTTAAAACAAAGCTTACCTGAAAGTATCTCACTATGGTTATGAAGCATGAGAAAGTATTTTCAGATATTTTTTTAGCTTGAAGGGAAGAAGACAGTTTGGTTTTCTTTTGAACTTTTTTTTTTTTTCCTCTTTGAATGTTGAAGTAAAACTTGCTAATATCTTTTGATTACTGAGAATCAGATGTTAGGGGTTTAAAATTCGAATTTTTAGAAGGTGAAAAGTTTTCTGAATTTTTTATTTGATTATTTTATTGAGGAGATGATGGTTTGTGCCATTTGTAAGAAGATATCTTAACACATAGATTTTGTAAATCATTAAATTTTATTGTGAAGGCAAGTTTCAGTTTTTTGATGTAACAAAGCAAAAGAAATGTATAGATTTCATTTCCTATATTATATGCATAAACTTTTATAAACCAATATACATACTTTTTATTCATTTGTTGTATATATGCATATGTACAATGTTTTAAAAGAAAAGTTGTCTTACAATTGTATACTTGTTCCTCAATGATTCTTAAATGTTTCTTCATTTTAAAACATTCATTCCAAATTTAAATTCAAATCTTAAATTTCTAATTTGAAATATAAACATTTTAAATCCAAATGACTTTTAAAAAAAAACATTTATCATCTCAATATTTTTAAACATAGGATAAAAATTAGAATTCATTTCATATATTACTTTTCACTTATTTTATTTGTTTTAGATTTTTTTTCCCAAATTTATTCTCAAATCAAACCCCAAGAGTTCAAATATATTACTTATTTTGATTGATAATTTTTGGGGATGTTACATACCCTTTCTAATTTCTTTACTTTTTTCACATCCTCATAACTGACATGCATTTTTATTTTTTTCTAAAGAAAACCAATCTGGTTGTTTATACAGATTCAGTATCATTAATGTATACTCAGTTCTAAGTTCTCTGATTGTTTACTAACTATTTGCATTTCTGTTTTTACAGTACCTTAGCATTCATATGTAGAGGACGATTGGCTTTAGTTCTTTCTTTGTTCTAGTAGGTGTTTAAGAAAAAATAAAAAAATGGAAGAAAAACTAGTAGCTTTTAGTTATCCTACTGTTCAAAGGAACAACAAAATCATGCAATATCATGAAATGAACATGTTTTACCTTTGCTTGAATTGAAATGCAACTTCAATTACGGCTTCAAAGTCTTCTTCTAATGTAAAAAATGGCAGAATTCACAAATCTTAAAGATAATCCAATCTTTGGTCTTGATCAGATTGGGAGGGGGTCCTCTCCTTCTTCCTCATCCCTTTCTCCTCCTCTGCCAGTTCCTATTCTGCATTCACAATCAATTTCTTCAAGATTTAATGAAGAGGGATTTCAGATCATACAGCCCAAAAAAAGCCGAAATGATAATCAAAAGCATCGTCCTGGAATTGGATCAAATCAACTGAGCCTAAATAAGGGAATCGCAAATCACTCAATACAATCCAGACAGTATAACATAGATTTTTTCAATTCAAGATTCAATGAGAAATCAAGAAACTCAGCAAAACATGTTGTAAACCCTTCTCAGTCTGCTTTGAACCCAGATCCACAAATTAAAAGTCCAAGAAACTATCCAAAAAACAGTCAGACATCAAGCATTTCTGATTCTCAGTTCAATGCTAACCTGAATAAAGCCTCTTCATGGGCTGACCTTATAAAGAAAGGAGGATCAAACTCTGAAACTGATCTGAAATTTGTTGCTCCTCTCTCAATCAATGATAAGAAAATTTTAGTTGTGAATGCAGAGGCTAGCAGAAGAACAGTAAGCAAGTGGTGCAATTCAGTTACTGCTTACGTTTTTGGCAGCAGACCCGCCTGTCATCATTTCAAGGCTGTCATAGCAAAATCTTGCACACCCACAGGTAATTTTGATATATTTACTCGCAACAATGGTTTTTTCATTACCATATTTTCAAATGCATCTGACTGTGATAAAGTTATTAACGGTGGTCCTCATTTATAAATGGAAAACTCATTATTATGAAAAAGTGGAATAATAAAATTAATCTTGATAGAGATTTGCTCTGTTCAATGCCAATTTGGATTAAACTTTCGGAATTGAATCTTAGATTATGGGATAAGGAAATTTTAAGTGCTATAGCCAGCATTGTGGGAATCCCTATTAAATTGGATGAATATACAGCTAAAGAATCAAGATTATCTTTTGCTAGAATATTAGTGGAAATACAAGCAAATTCTGATTTACCAAATGAGACCCATATTTCAATGCATGATGGTGAAAAGTTAATACAAAGCATTGAATATGAATGGATCCCCCTAGATGCAAAACATGTTGTTGTTTTGGACATTCTATTGAAAACTGTGTTACTAAAATGGTCTGGAAAGAGAAGCAGAAAACTCAAGAAAATGTTGTTGATAACAGTTTCACAAATGAAAAAGGTGATCCATTAATAGCTAAAGCAATGAAAACAAATAATGGATCCATGTCTATCCTTGAATGAAAAGAACAACAACAACAATAAAACCTTCGTTGTTCAGGATCTAACACAAGAACTGGAAATTCAAGAAGGTAACATGTTACAGAGTCTGTGGGAGAAAAATATAGAAACAGAAAAGAGCATCTCAGAAATTCCTTTGGAAGCAAATGCAAACAACAAGAATGCTGCAACTCAATCCAGAAAACAAAATTCAATATCAACAAACATGACCATTGATGATGGTTTATATATCTCTACTATTCTCAGTGAAGTACCGCCTAAAACCCCAACATTAGTCATGTTGCAACCCACCTTTCCTCAATTTCCACAAAGCCAAGTTCAGAAACTAGCATTCAAAAGTTAATTAATTTAATGACAAATTCCTCCTCAATATCAAAGAAAGCCAAGAAAGTTAAAAGGAAAAAAAAGAGGCAGAATGAAAAGCATCAATGACATTGTCACTGGAGACAGCACTGAAGATACTGAAGACAGTGACTTCAAAAGAAATTACATCTCAAGAAATTCAAAATGGGAAGAACAGCTTAAAGCAATTAGCAAAACAACATACCAGAAAAAGGGGAAAAGGCTAGAGACCTTGGTGGAAGAGAGCAGCCACAGTGCTTAGCTACTCCTATTTATATCATTTGAGTATCCTTTTATAATCATTTTTGTATTATTATGTCGATAATCTCATGGAATGTTAGAGGTCTAAATTCTCCAGAAAGGAAACTAGACCTGAATAATCTCCTTTTGACTTTTAAAATAAGTATAGTTGGATTGCTTGAACACAAATTAGAGAATTCAAAAATTGCAGAATTACGGATTAAAAATCTAAATAATTGGAAAATCATTAACAATAATCAAATGGGAGGAAATGGTAGAATTTTGGTTCTTTAGGATTCTAATATATGGGATATCTTTCAATATTTTATAAACTTTCAGGTCATTCATTGTAAATGTGTAAACAGAGGCGGTTTTCAAGTAGAAATCACTTTTATTTATGCTTCCAACAGTGAAACTGAAAGACTATCTCTTTGGGACAGTCTTGAGCAAATCTATTATTTAAATAGGAAAGGAGAATCCACCCCCTTCCTTGCTCGCCACGTGTCAAAATTAAATTTAGCAGTATGCCTTTCAGTGTTTTTAATCAACGGTTACATTTATCACTGCGCTAACCATTTAATCTGCTTCATCCGGAAAAAAACTAAAATAACTTATCCCATAAACAACTAAATCGAAGTGAAAGTTAAAAAGACGACGATGAGGAAGCAGTTATTTTCTTCGACGCTCTTCAGCACTCTCCCTGACAACGGACGATACTGCTAACCAAACTCTTCCTACCATGGTAATTTTGTGGAGCACTGATTGGTAAAAAAATTTCCAATCTTTTTTTTGGTTGTACGATTTCAGGGTAATGTGCCCAATCTAATAATTAAGTCGCGAACTTTACCCTCTATCATCTATATTACTTTTACTCTATTACAGTCCAAAAATGTAAGAATCGCATATTTTTGTATTTATACTTCTAGATCTATTGTGTTAAAATTCACTATTACTATTTGTTGTTTTGATTTGGATAACATATTAACTTTTGGGCGATTTGGATTATTGCAGTATATCCGAAGTAATCCAAATCGGCGTACCTCATTTTTTTCCATTGGTTTCCCTAGAGTCTAAAATTTAGGAAGTTGATCTGTTTCCGCTATGCAAACTGACAGAACTATGATAATAAGTATTACTGATTTTCATGTAAGATATATTTTTTGCACCAAGTTATTAAATGGAATAAAATGTTATAAACACTTACGGTTTCTGATGCAAATGATTATTAACTTTATATGAAATTACTTGCGTTACTATTGACTTGCACTTTTGTAATGGACAAATAATATGAACCTTTCATCAAAGCTAGCCTTAACTTTGAATATATTACTTCCGTTAACCATAAGAGTTGATTTGTTTGTCTTTGTAATAACATAATGCTAAGTAACTTTAAATTCAAGTTAGAAATTAAGAGAGTGCTTAAATATTTATTTTATTGATGCTTTTTTTGTATAAATAGCTTTATTAGAAAGAAGAAGATAATAGAGAAGCAATGCCAAACTAGACATCAGATCATTTCATAAAATCTGGGTTACAACCATCCAAGTAGGCCTACAAGATCTAAGTGCCATTGATGTTCCTATTAGGCATGCACATATATTATTTCATAATCGCTCTCTTTTTCCTCATCCCAGAGTGCGATATTTTAGTCCTTTCTTCTATTAGGTCATGCATCATGTATGCTTCTGGATGTGTTTTTTTTTCCTTCTGTGAATTTAGAACATAACTACGATGTGACTTCGAATAACATTGCTATATTTTTCAAATGACATAGTGCATTATACAGCTGGATGTTCTGTATTATCCAATTGTTTCTTTTCAATTACTCATGAAGTCGTAGGAAAAAAATAACGATAATGAATTAACATGTAGGTTTTTTCGGTTGTACACTATCACATAATGACCATGTTTACAGTGCACCTACATATATTCTTTGCTTGAACATCCTAGCACGAAGACGTGGGCTCTTCATGCACTCGGATAGGATTCTTCTACCGTGCAATGCTACTGCCAAGCACGAGGACATATATAAGGTTGCTAAATTGGCCTTAAGTAATGCAAGCATAACATAGAAGGCAGAAGAAAAATATCTCAGATGCAGACTTATGTTGGTGAAGTTATTGTGTGAACAAAATATATTTTTATAACATTTTCATGCGTAAGCAAAATCTATGTTTAGATATGTACGAATAGAAATTCAAACATTATGGTTGCAGGCCATTCAATATTAGAACCATGACACTATATATAGTTTAGAATGTGTTTTCCAACCTTTAGATCCTTCCTGAATGCCAAAATGATGACTGCGCGATATAATTGGATGAAGATGAGGATAAGGCTTCTCTCATTGAGGAACTAGGATGTCTGATATATTGAAATTTGTGCATGCAGCTGAAGTGGAAGTCCAGATAAATTAATTTACATACAGATCATGCCGATTTCTGAAGCCGTAACTGACTTTAATAGAGTTGATTACTATTTGGGTGTTTATACAGAATGTATTAAAACATAAATGCTATTATCATCAAAACATTAGTTTTAGTATATTCAAAGTAGGGGTCATCTACACAGTTTGTGGATAAAAATTACGTCTGAAGTCATCAATTATCTTTTACTTGCCTTTCGACTTTGTACGACTATGTGTTTTAAAATTAGTTTTCTTATAAGTTATATATTAAACTTTATGTATAGGAACTGGAGGTGGGATGAACTTGAGAAATGGCGTTGATGTATTAGGGAGGAAACTCAAGGTTCATTCATTGATTATTTTTGTCAACATTTTGTGCAGTTCTTGCCAGTAATCTGCATTTACATGCGGTAAAAGGAAAAAGGTTAAACTGATACTATTATACCTTTAATTTTTTATATAAGGAAAGGGAGTTTACCAATATGCTGACAAATATGGTGCAAATGTTGATGGCTATAGGTGCGGCATTACTTAAACTATACATCTTGCAGAAGGTACACATGTTTTTACTGTGTGACATAGAATATAATCTAATTTGAGTAATGTATGTTTTTGAAATATGCAGCCCAATCTACACACCGGAAGAATAACCAGCTAATGGTGATGTTTACGCTGGATGTAGAAACATATATTTGCAGTTAGCATTAAAATTGAAGTTTGATGTGTATTTTCTTTTGTTAACTGCAGACCAAGTTGTAGTTTATAGTACTAAATTATAGTAGTTGAGTTCTAAAAATAAGGTTTGGTAATGCACGAACATAGGCCTATTGATCTGGGCGGCAACTCTTGCTGGAATTCTGATTGGTGGTGCTTTATTAGTTTACAGATGTTTAGCTTTTTGACAGACAAGGTACTACTACTTACTACGGACTTAATGTATTGAGTATAAAAGTACCTATGTGCTGTATTAGGTGGCGGCTATTATTATGACACAATATAAAGCATAAAATGGAACAACAGTAGAAGTTGAACTTTTAGATTTAGGTATTGAATTCGGGAAAGATCTAAGATTACATCTTTTTTGCCATCAATTGTGTGGGACCAAATAAATTTTGCATTTCCTTCAGTACCAACATTTATTATTTGGTTGTAGCTTCACAAACGATTAAGTAATGCATTTCGTTTACAACAAAATATATTGGGCATCATGCATGTGTTTTTTTAATTTTTTATAAGCGATTATGAATATCATAATAAAAGCTTACCTTACAAAATACATAATCCCATATATCTTCCATAACGTTGCAAAGATTCACAATTTTAAATTGCAGAATTACCCGTGTGCTCCTATTTTTCTTACTACCCTGTCTTTATGGCAAGTACATGGCAGAAAATTTATATGTTTTATATTAATATGCAACTCATATCCCGCTGCATTATAAACACTATATTTTACTGTCTCAAATCTTTTTCATTTTCCTTTAGAAGCTCGGTTCGAAATCAGACCTTCTAACAATGACATATTCAACCAAGCGAATGTAATGACTGCAAGTAGAATTTCCAATATGCATCAGCCAGACGTTTCGCTAGCTCAATAGCTCATAGTTACGTTAGCAAATGAGGAAAAATGAGTTGCAGCTGCACAAAGGAATACTGAGTAAAGTAACATAGAAAAATTTACTTACAGTCATATATTTAGAGCTGGACAAACGACTACTGATGTTGTTTAAATATATATCACTAAATGACTTTTGATATTAGCACATATTTTTGCAATGAGGGAATATTGTTCAGATTTGTACGCTTTACTTTTGATACTGTACGTAAAAGATATTGTCCAAGCAAAGCGTACAAATATTTGCATGGAGGTAGTGTACAAATATTTGCGTGGAGGTAGTACAATATTTGTACGTATATTTACATGGAGATAGTACAAATATTTGCACGGAGGTAGTATAATATTTGTTCAAATTTGCACGCTTTAAAACTCTACCGAGTAAGGCGTACAAATATATTTCATAGTAAACACTGATGTTGTTCAAATTTTTACTCAAAATTGAACCGTGATAAGCAAAAGATTCATGTAAGAACCACCGAGATGAAAAGGAAGTAATCGGGGAAAATTTACCACTCTGGGGTATCACTTTTGTCTACCAAGTTGTACACTCTTTGCATTGTCTTTTTTGTTTTTTAAATACAATGTTTATTTAAATTTAACTTTCTTTTCGATTTTAGTAAAAAAAATAACCCTCTATTGTGTGTATTTTAATTTCCACTTAGTCGGTCTACACATTCGTACTACTCTATATTTTTACGACTACCACTTTTTTTACCACTTTAACCAGTAGGATTTTAATTTCAGTTTGTTCACTTTTTACGCTCTCCATATGTATCACCCTCTATTTGGGTCATGATGCAATCACCGCAGCGAACTTTCACTCAACGTTCCCTTTATAGTCAATTGCCTGAAAGTTATATTAATACATTTACCTCAATATCCTTTAACACATAACACTATCATAAGTGTTATATTATAAAAATGCTAATTTGTCAAATAAATCAATGTTAACCATGCGACAAGCATATAAAATAAATCCATTGTTTCTATCATACAATGGTTCAATTGGGAACGTGTTTCAGTACGCGCAAACAAATAAGTTGTCTACTAATACGTCAGGCCTATTCTATTAGTTCCCATCTCGGTTGTACTTTTACATGCATTCTCTTCGTACTACCAAAAGATCCAACTAAAGTTATAAACAAACAACATCTATAACGATCCAACTTTCCGACCCTTAAATGTCGACACCGATAAATTTATGCTATTCACGTGCCGAGTATTCAGGTGTCGGAAATACAAATTATTAGGGTAAAATAAAGAGAAATGGAATAAATAGAAAGAACACAACGTTAGAATCTTACAGTGAAATGATAATATGCAATATCTAAAAAAACAGTACACAAAGTCAGTCCAAGATACTAAACCTAAGTATTTTTGTTGAATAAATTAAAAGTCGTTTTTCTAACCTTGATTTTGAGGACATATAAGCAGTTGTGTTGAAAGTGGTTTGACAACCATATATTTGTAATAATATGATCGAACAATTAAACTCTATTATTTTAGGTTTGCTTTAATTTTAATACACATGGTAACTGCTATAATGTCATAGATAGGCAAATTTTGTGGATTGTGTTTCCAAATATCTGTCATGCCAGTTTGATTAAAGCTCCAATGAAAGCCATGTCTTTTCCACAGTTTAAGATATGAATAAGTGCGAATGTGCTAAATTTATGTATTTTATCTTGAATGATAAAATTGAGTTTGACAATTAACTTATGGGATTAAAGTTGTAATAAGATACCGTCGTAAATGAGTTTAAGTACATACAGTGAAACTAACATCTCTCCTAATTATTAGTGGACTATTACATGTTTTGATTTAATTGGTTTATGCCGGTTTATTTTGGTTGTTAACCCTGTTTGACCTCAGCTTTTTCTGCCTTATGTATGTTAAACAATCCATTTATTTTTTGGACATCGTAGTTTATGCGTACAGATCCTTACCTGCTTTTTTTTAAAATTAGTTGATTTTCCCTCAATTCTCCTTTGTTCCACTTAATACTGATAGTGGTATAACATTGACTATGCATATTGTTATAAAATGGATATTATGAAATAGTTTTTAACGTATTTCTATATACTGGTTATTAATATTTTGGATTGCCTTAGACAGTTTGTGGATACAATGGTTACTGTTCTACAATTTACTGCATTACCTGTTTAAACTTAAGTACATATTAGTGGAGATTTAGTTTAATCTTTTAGTCTGTTTTTAGTAATAGTATTACTCAAGCTGGAGTTTAAATTAAAGACTTGATTGCTGCTTATTCAACTTGCACTTTTAGCGCTTGCTCCATTTACCAGTTGTATTGCAGAACCAACACTTGAAATTGTAGTAACTTTGTTTTGCGTATAGTAGTGAAATAATAATTAAATTTTAGTTTACGAAGTAGAATATATTGCGTATAGTAATAAAATAACATTTAAATTTTAGTATATGAAGCAGAACATATTTCAACAATACAGAAGTTTACTATGCATCTTTGCCAACGACTTTGATTTGTCATGCAATTAAGTTTGTTTAATAGAATTTTGATGTTAATTAAAATGCACGTTAATTAATTCAAGCTGTGCATTTGTTTACGCAGACTGTTGTATTGATGGAGTGTACTCAATCAGTTGGATTTTTGTAATTTTGCAAGTTATTCAACCAGTTGCTAGGCATTTTAATAGAAAATCCTGCAGAGTTTTCCATCACGACAGCCTTTGGTAAGTGAACAATTGATTCTGTTCTTATGCATATTGATTGTTGGGTTGTTAAGCAAATATTGTGAACTAAAGTTTTCTTTATATTTTAATGATTGTTCTCATTCCAGTTTAATTACTAATCACATAGAAACCATACGATTTTCACAGTTTAAGATATTCATGGTGGAGTTTAAAGAAATTTAATTATTTAGGAAGAAGACAAAATACATGTCAAACTTTACTTATGGGGGTGAAACTTGAAAGTCGTATTGTAAAACTTTGATGAATTGTAGAACTTTGATGATTTTTTTAAAATCAATTTATATTATATCATATCAAGTGAAGAAAAATTGCATGTAAAAATTTTTAGGTTTTGATATTATGCTGTACATTCAGAAATTATAAATTTCCTTTTTCTCAAAAATCAACAATGCACTGTTCCACTATTCAGTGGATACTAATAGATAAATATACCTCATCTTACAAATGTAACTTTTGTAATGTATATTTTTAGACTTATGTTTTAATTTCAATCATTACAATATTATTTGTGTTTCTGCACTTTTATTATACTCCTTTATTCTTGCAAGCTATCAGTTGGTTAAAACTACTATTTTCAACTATGATATGTTTGTGACCATCATGTTTCGTGTTGAAGACCTTGTGATTTGTGGTACGACAATGTCATCCTCATGTCTACTATTAGAATTTTCCATATTAGTTTGATTTAGTTTTAATCTAAGTTTTATTTTAACTGTTAAACATGTTTGACATCACCTTTTTATGTCATATTTATGATAACCAGGCAAATTCCTTTTTCATGGATTGGTTCCCATGTACAAATCATTTCATATTATTTATTAAATATATCGTTCTTTCCCCTGTTTTCTTACTTTCTATTTAATATGCACAGTGGTATCACGGGGACAGTCCAAATTCTGAGTAAATGGGTATTATGAAATTGTTATTAAAATAAATTTATGTACTGTACCGCCAATTTATAAGGTGCTCCAGGCACTTTCTGAATGCAATTGTTCTATCCTAAATTTTATTGCGCTTTAGCTGTAAACTCAAGTACATGGAAGCGGAATCAGGTTTTTCTTCTTCTATGTAATCACTTTATGGTTTACAATATGATTCCTCCTGAGTTCCAAATAAAGACTTCATCGTTGATTTTTCCATTTGAATTGTTGGTGATTGTTGTAATTACAGTATGCATTGTTGAACCAATCTTTTATTGGAAGTAACTCAGTTTTAAATGTACTACGGAACTGATATTGAGGGTTTTATCTTTCAAGCAAATCATAGTTTATAATACATGTGTGTATAGTGGTAACTCTGTGAATCACCAAAAGTAGATATGGGATTCAGTTATATTTGTTTAATAGAACCAATAATGTAGTGCATACCTTGCATGAAAGAACTAAATCAATGCATTTGTTTATGCAAATTTGTGTCGGTTGCAATTTACTACCGTTGTAAATTATATGTTTTTTTTTTATCCAGAAGTGAAGGAAGCAATTTGTAGTTGTTTTAATGAAATGGTTGCTAGGCTGTATGATGCAAACATTAGATACATAGAGTTCCATTGATCATCCAATGCACAAAAAGGGATTCATGGTTCCGCCTATCTTCTTTTTTTGTGAACCTAAAATCAAATTGCATTTCAGGTACGTAACATAATTTTGGAATGTATAATTTTTTATATTGGAAGAGCCTTTCATGCTTCAGAATTGAAGTAGTGTTGTTTTTTAATGCGACTTCCATGTAATAATAGTAATATACAAATCTGACAAAAGTTACTACTTTTTTAGTGGTATGTTACTTCTAATCAATAAGGTGAGTATCTCACACCTGAAAAGAAAACAAATATTCACATTTACCTTATTGAAGTAAATGAAATGAAACATAACAGTTATTGAATTATGTTTCGAAAGCTGTAATGTCCAGCTTTTGAATTTTTTTTTAATTTAAATTCATTTGTTACATTTTTTTTTAGTTTTATATGTAGGATGAAAATCCAACGGTTAAGAGCTTGGTTTGACCCAATGATCAAGCTTATTGCTATAAGAACCGTGCGTTTTTTATTTTCTAAAAATTTACACATTTAAATACAAGCTACACACAAAAGCACTGAAAGAAAAACACTAGATGGACGAGCCATAGAGGGACTTCAATGTCTGCACGAAGTTGCACACCGGAAGTTATGTACTGCTGCAGCTGCACATCTACACCAGCACAATTGTTATTATGCACATAGTAGCAGTGCACAACAATAGAAGTTTAGTTGTGAAAAACTTGATAAATGTATACAAAGTAACCCATTCATCTTATATAAGCTTAGAAAGTAAAGATATTGTATTATGGTATAGAGTAAGGCTTCCATCACATTCCTTATCAACAAGATTTCCATCTGATGCCTACTTTGGGTGGAGAATTTGAGCTTTAACCTTCAAACGCTTTTCAAGAGAAATCCATTGATCAAGACACGACCTTACAAATAATTCCACCAAGGATGTTAATTTGAGCTCGGTGTTCAATTGGTCTTATTTATAGTATATACTAATTGATATATGGATGCCTTTCCTTTTGAATGAGCATAAATATTTGTTTTATATATGAAAGTTATGTTATTTTTTATACTTCGTTACTCCAATGTACAAGTAGAAAAATGATCTTGAATTTTAGGTTCGTTCACTCTTAATAATAATAACTTATTATTATTAGTTTTTATTATTATATAGTTATAAAAAACTTGGTCCTTATGTGATATCTTTTCTGTTTGATTTATCCATTTCTTTTTGTATATGAAAATACAACATTCGGCATTCAATACTGTATGCTAATAATATATTGACTCAATGTTTGATGATAAACTGCAATTGTCTAATGTAAAATAAATTATTTTGCACAGATCTACGAATGAAACTACATCATCAAACTAGATAGTTTAGTCCGTTCATATTAATTAATATAGGAAAGAAATATAATACCTTCATTATTTATCATAGTTATGTTTAAGTGTGGTCATTGAACATACATTAACAAAAATCAAGAAACCACTAAAATCCATTAGTAGTTGCTAAATGTAAAAAATTAATATTTGTAAACACAAAATTATCCACGTAGATTACATAAAAAGCCACTAATTATAGGACTTATTTATTTAAATATAAGATGTAAGCATTATTTACTAAGCAAAATATACAAATTTACGGTTGAAAAGGTACTCAATACAAATACATAAATAAAAATTATTTTTTATCAAGGTCCATAACATAACATCTATTATTAATAACCCGACAACTGCCCGTGTGCGTAGCATGGGCCACGCACTAGCTAATTCCAATATGAGATTACCTTGGATCATAATTAATGATTTCAATACAGTCATGCATGGTTTTGAGAAAAGGGGTGGGAATCCTATCCATTTTAAAAAACTAGAAATGCTTCATAATTTTCTTCTTAGAACTGGTTTATTTGAAACAAATATGGTTCGAAATGCTTTTACTTGGAAATATGGAAAATTTAGAAACATCCACTGTAAATTAGATATAATTCTTTTAAATAATACTTTTACTAATTTTTTTAAAGATATTAAATGTTCTACCCTTCCTTAGGCCACCAGTGATCACACTCCAATTCAAATAGAATTCACTCAAAATATTAATAATAAAAAGAACATTCCTTTCAGATTTGTTAATGGCTGAGTTTATGAAGATGGTTACAAAGATTTAGTTAAAAATTGTTTGTCCACAAAAATTTTGGGCACTTCTCAATTTAAATTCAATAAACTTCTACATATCACCAAAGGAAAATTGAAGATCTAGAATAAAATCAGAATTAATAATGAAATTAAAACCATAAGGGATGAATGTGAGCTTAGACAAAATGAGTTAGATAAGGATTGCTCAGACATTTATAAAGTCAACAATTTTTTGCTAGCCCAAAATAATCTAATCAAGTCCCTTCATGTGCAGTCTATAAATTTAAAACAGAAAGCAAAAATAGACTGGCTTTTGCATGGAGATGAAGCTAGTAAAAAAATTTATGCTAAAATGTCCAGCAAGAAACATAGGAATGATATTGGGAAAATTATTGATAACAAGGGTAATGTTATCAATAATATGGATTGTATTAGGAAAGAAGCCATCAATTATTTTTCTAATTTGTATAATACCAATCTTTATGCTAATTCCTTTCCTATTATAGAACCTAAATATAAAGTTAATGAAAATAGCAATGATATTCTTTTAGCTCCTATCAGACTTGAGGAAATTAAAAACATCATTTTTAATTCCAATAATGATAAATGTCCTGGCCCTGATGGATCTGGTGCCAAATTTTATAAAACCCACTGAGAAGAAATCAAATCTTTTTTATTAGATTCTATTTATGAATTCTTTAGGACTGGTAAAATGTTAAAAAATTTGAATCATACTTTTATTACTCTAGTCCTAAAGGTTCAAACTCCCAACTGTTTAGAAGACTATAGGCCTATTGCTTGCTGTAATTTCATCTATAAAATCATTTCAAATATTCTATGTAATAGGTTAAAAATATTTTTGAAATATCTTATCTCTGAAAACCAGAGCGCTTTCATACCTGGTAGATTAGTTGTTGAAAACACTTTGCTAGCACATGAATTAATAAGGAACTTTAATAACAATAATAAAAACCTCATGTGTATTAAAATAGATTTACACAAAGCTTTTGACAAAATAAATAGACATTTCATTATTTACATGATGAAACAAATGGGCTTTTGCAATAAATTTTGTGATCTAGTCTTTGAGTGTATTAATAATGTTTCTTATTCTATTTTGGTTCAAGGTTCTCCTAATGGACTTATTCAAAGCAATAGGGGAATTAGACAAGGAGACCCACTTTCTCCTTACTTATTTACTATTGCAATGGAATATTTCTCAATTCTTATGGAAAATGAGCTTTTAAAAGGAGATATCAAAACAATAAATAGAATCAGGCCATATATTACACATTTATTATATGCTGATGATTTACTTATTTTTTTGAATGCAGACACACAAAGTGCAAAATCCATTACAATCATTTTTGACAAATTAGAAGAGCATGCTGGGTTAAAAGTCAATGAATTCAAAAGCAAGATTTATTTCAGCGAAAACAACTCCAATAAAATGGACATTATAAATAGCTTAAAATTTAAGGAAGGGAATCTGCATGTTAAGTATCTGGGTCTTCCTCTTAGTGTTAATCAAATTAATGACAGAGACTGCACGAGACTGTTAGATATCATTCAAAATAAGTTTGAAGGATGGGCTAGCAAATTTCTGTCTTTAGTTGGAAGAATTGAGCTAACTAAAACTGTCATCATTGCAATCATCATGTATTAGATACAAGCTCAAAATATCCCAGCAAAAGCAATCCACAAAATTGATAAGATTTGTGCAAATTTATCTGGAAAGGTAAACAACACAAAATTGCTTGGGAAAAAAATCTGCCTACCAAAGAAAGCAAGGAGATTAGGTCTAAGAGACATTAATGATCTCAGGGAAGTTTGTAAACTCAAATTATTTTGAAAATTTATAAATGGCAATTCTCTATGGGTTAAGTGGATGAAAGCTAGATATCTTAAAAATAAGAACTTTTGGACTACTAGAATTGAGAATCATCACTCTTTTGTTTGGAAATATATTCTCAGCAGCAGAGACATAGGAATCAAGCTTCTGGAAAGAAAATTCAAAAACGGTAATCAAACTAGTTTATGGTTCGACCCTTGAATTCATGGAAAAACTTTAGTTAGTCTTGTGGGGTGGAACAACATATACTTGTTTGGTGAAATCCATGGAAAAGTCAGCAGTATTGTTCAAAACAGTAGGTGGAATACATCTCTGCATCCAGCTACCTCTATTTTCAATGCTGCCATAAATCAAATATCAATTGATTCTAATCTTTCAAAAGACAAATGGGACTGGAAAACATCTACGAAATGTTCTTTTTCCTTTAAAAACAACTTTGGAATTTATAAAAGGGCATGCATCTGAAGTGGATTGGCACTCTGTTATTTGGAATAAAGCAAACTGCCCAAAAATGTCCCATTGTGCTTATTTTGCAATTATAAACAAACTCCCTACTAGAGATAGATGTTTAAAATGGAATAAAAATGGAGATACAATATGCCTTCTATGTCGAGAGGAAAAGGAGAGTATCAATCACTTGTTCTTTGATTGTACTTTTACAAAAAATATTTTGTTTATTGTCAAAACAAATCACAAAATCAGCCAAAATCAAGTGGTTCAAAACATCAGAGAAAGCATCAGATATATCCTTCAAAACTTCAAAGGAAAAACAAACGAATTCAAAAAAAGCCAGTATTATGCTGACTGCAACAATATTTCACATCTGGAAAGAAAGAAATCAAAGACTTCATTTTCAATCAGAAACAGAAAGCATTCAACTCTGGAAGAAAATTGATATGGACTGCCAAATCCTCCTCAATAAAAACAGAAACCAAAACAATTTTTCATAGAATCAAAACTATGCAGACTGGCACATGGATAAATATAAAGAGAATTTAGAATGCTTCTTATAGAATGGGAAAATCATTTTTGATTCTCCCATTACGAGGCCTCTTCATCGTAATGACAGTCACTGGATGTTAAAGCCTCTGGGTAATGTTAACGCTCCTTCCAAACTAACCAACACTGGTGGTGGCCACTTCTACCATCACAATAGGAATTGCTCCTACAATAATAAGAGAAGATTTCTAGAAGATGTTTATTTCTTTCCTACAAATAAGCTACATTTATGCACTAATAATTCTAATCTCATACCTGGTAGGGGCGGAAGCTACCATACACTCAGTCCTCATGATCAAATGGGCAATCTCCTGAGCATTAACAAGGATTGGCAAATGACAGTCAACATCAATAACGTTTCCAACACTCCTTGCCTAGATGATAATTATGTGTTCTTTAATAAACACTTATCTGAAGAGGGTAATAGTGACCGAACAGACAACCAATCTAGCAGCTCCCTCCAGAATATTAAAATGTCAACTATCAACAATAAGGGAAGTATCAAGGTTCCTTTTAATTTCAAAAGTATTAACTTTAATATTTCAAATTGTAAGGATATTCTCTGCTTACCTGATAGTTCTGGAGGTTACTGTATGAACTACAGCCTTCATGAGTATGACAAAAAGCTCCAATTGGCTATCGAAGAGCAAAGATTAGGCTACACTCATTATCGAAGCAAAATTAATAATCAACTCTTTCACTTATCTAAGTTGGGGAGAGGAGAAAGCAGCTGGATGATTAAGTTTGCAAACCCGACCATTATCGGGCATAAAAACAGCAAAACCTGCAAGTCTACAGCTCGCTTAACTGAGGAATATGGAGACTCCCTCAATTCTTATACCGATCTCCTCTCTGAGATTAAGCTTAATAAAGCTCCAAGCAAATCGCTTGAGGATGCTAAAGTAAAAACCATTTAATGAAGGATTTTCACCTCGCATCAAAGCTCTGAGAGGCCCAAGGACCAGATACGATAAACTAGAAGCCTCCTTAGGCCATGCTTAGGGCATAAGCGAGTTGCTTTATAAGTTGTTTCTAAATTCGCTCTTGGTTGTGCGCTATTTTTGATTCTCTGTGTTTTGTATATAGGGGCGCAATTTGTCCTAGTTTGCTAGGGTTTTCGAGCATGTAAGGAGATCTCGGGTTATATTCTTTAAATCCGCTATCTCTTATTTTATTTTTATTTTCTTTTTGGGCTTGGCCCTTTACCGTTTCAAAAAAAAATGCAACTTCAATTGCTTGAGAAAATTTGCCTTTTCATTATACAAGGATAACTTCAATTACTTGAAAATGAAAGTTATCGTTTGTTCGGTCTAAATAATTACTTGTATGATAATAATGATTCGTGTGTATATTTTTAACCAGTCAAGATGTTGCTAAATAATTCTCCACACAGGTCCAAAATATGATTATTGCATTTGTTTATTTGATTAATCATTGATGATTTAACTGGTTAAATTTGTGTGATCTGATTTGTCATACATAAGTTAATATCATATCGATTATGTCATAATTAATTCACATGCATTATTCTTCTTATGTGAAATGTAGTAATCGTGGTACTTTGTCACTGCAAACATGGTATCATGCCAACTAGTCTTTCATTAATAACATACCACCTTTTGTTAATTTATTAATACATACCTGACAAGTTAGATATTGCGATGATTGTGTCAGAGCGTTCTTTTGACAAATTATGGCAGTCACGATGACCAATGCTTTAACCTGATTATAGGCAAAAATGATCTTGCATTTTGCAATATGCCATTAAGAAACAAAAAATATAGAAAAAAAGGCGCTCTATTTATCCAATCAGGAATACATGGATGCATCTTGGGCATCTAGCTCGTCTCATGAACTCTAAAGCATCTGAAGCTAATTTGAAAAATATGTTCGATCTGACTCGAATGTTAAAATAAAATAACACCCGGATCGATCTGAAAATACTAGTGTGAGAAAACTAAAGTAATAGGGTGAATTTATAACAATTCTTTGAGAACAGTCCGCTAATGCAGAATGAGTTTTTATCTCATACGATCAACATTCATATGTGAAGAAATGGGAAACAAATCAAAACTATAATCCAAATAAGAAAAAATGAGCTTAGACAAGATAAAAATCCAAACTTCAAATTAAACATCGAAAAAAACCTTAGTTACTTCTCAGTGCAATTAAGAAAAAAAGCCAATGATTTGAATTAACAATAAGGAAACAAATTTCTCACAATGTGTGTGTGTGACCATGCCGCCAACTACTGAACGTGCTTTCTTTCATAATAACAACATCTAATCTCAAGCATGGATGCGAATAATTAAACATCGCAAAGCGCTTTCAACACTTCCCTATGTAATTAAAAAAGAAGTTAATTTAAAAACTTGGAATCAAATGAAGGAATAGGGGAAATTTTCAACAAATGATTAGGAAGGTGCACCCTCTTATCGAAAGTATATCTCTAGAAATGTACCTGAGAACTCCAATTGCTCTCAGAAACCTCCAAGCCGGACCTCGCCAGCTGTTATCGAGTATCCGAGTATTTCACTTCTCAATGCGCACAAACGAATCCAATCTAGAGTGGATGTGAAAATACCCTAATGGAAGCGAACCCACATAGCTTGGCCCCACACACTCTTTGAGTTTATTCATTCCAACAAAGGATAACAAAGCTTAAAAGAGTAAAAATCATTTTTATTGTGACGATACACCATGAAAAAAGTTGAACCGATAGCTAATAAATCAACTAACAAGGATAATTAAAAATGATCGTGTATGGAAATTAAATTTCATATTCTTACTGTAACTCGTCGATTCCAAGCAAGTGCTATCCCTTAATTGAAAATAAAATGCACATATTAAAATCAATATTTTATTTAGTTTATAAATAAAGTTTTACTTTAATTTAACGTGTATGTAAATTAGAGTATATCAAATATACTCTTATGTACATATTTATGTGTAATGGAGTGAATGTATCAAATACATTTATGTTGTTAAGTATAAGTGTAACATATAAGAAATGTATATTTCTGTAACTAAGCATTAGAAATTTTAAAGAAAGAAAACCTTTGATTTTCTTTCTGTTGACATGTATAATAAATTGAGAAAAGATAAGGCTATAAATGTGGAGAGAGAAACCCTTACGTTTCTCTTTTTTTAATTACAGTGATATCATATATCAATGCACGCAAATTTAACTTTTATATATTCATTCAAATAATTACAAATAACTCCCAAACCTCAAATAAAATAAATAATAATTAATATTTCTCAAATACTAATTAATTTAATTAATTTACAACTTTTTATAAATTAATTAAATTATGTGGTTTTTCGGAGAATTCATCATTACGGTTTTGTGACTCAAAGGTGTAATACAGTCAGCGATTAATATTGAACAATTCAAATATTAACGTTCACACGTCACTTAGCAGGTGGTGTGACATTTTGGCTGAATTCATCGCTTACACATCTTGTGGTAAAATCCAATTTTACTTATTATAAGAAGTACTTAATAGTGACAATTATTTACACCAATTCACTTCGTCAAAACTATATCATTTTGGATTTATGGCACGTGTAATGGTAAAAATTCCAATATCATCCACATTCAACTTTATAGTCCAAACACAAAGTCCTTGGTTCAATATTAACAATTATTATTAACCAAAATGCTATGGAAAGAGACTGACTTTGAGTTGACCTGAGTTGGCCATGATACTAACCTCATATAAATTTAATTTCACAGTTACAACTATCGCATACATCGCATAATGTCATACATATCACACATAACCAAGTTTATATCACAAGAATCAATATTTACGTCAATATTCCATCAAATAACACAACCATTATTATAAAATCTCATGTCCATTAAACAAAACAACCACAAATCCACCAAACACTCACTAACAACACAACCATAAAACAAGTATCAAATCCATCAACATATGTCAGATAAGTACAAAACAAAACAATTAAATATCCATCAGAAACACAACCATACATACTCATCATTATTTCCTGACCCATGCGAAGGAAATGTTCCGTGCTCTGTCATTTATGCCGCAATCCGCTCATCTATCATCATAGCCAATATATCCTCCGTTCTTTCGTCAATTATTCAACTCTGTTATCTGCTCTTTGAGTTGTGTTATCTCCACTTCAACCTATGATTTTCTATAATCGGTCCGGGACATCATCGTCTGTAAATTAGTTAATAGCTAGTTATAATTTATAAGCAATATTAAATAAAATTATAAATTATTTAATTAAATTTATAAATTAGTTAATAGCTAGTTATAATTTATAAGCAATACAAGGTCCGATTCACGTGCGGTATGTTTTGCCGGGATCGTATCGAAATTCCTGACATTTTGACGCTGGTTTGGACGAATTCTGATACTGTTTGAATTTGTACCCTAAATTGGATTTAAATTGAATTTAAATTCGATTTAAATTCAAAGGTGAGTGATTTGACCCACTCACAACTTCTAAAATTTCTTATGTTTGTTAAATTAAATACATATGTGATTGGAAATTTATTTATGGCTGTTTGGTATATTTTAAATCGTCATCTCAGTTAATTTGAATTTATTTGAATTAAATCGTTATTTAATTTATTTTTGAATTTAAATTGCCATTTAAATACCTGTTATTGATTATAAGTTCTCTATTGATGTTTATTGATTGATTTGGATGATGATTGTGATGGATATTTGATTGTTGATATTGGATGAATGGATGTTGTATTTTATATCGTTATAAACTGCAAGTTCACTATGGGTTGAAATGATACATACCCAAATGATCTATAGATTAGGGAGAAATCTTATATGTTGAAGTGATAGACTCGAGCGATTTTATGGATTTTTATATTAATTCGGGATTGCGGTTTGAAACGATATATAACCGTAAAATTTTAAATTGCGGATTGAAATGATAAATATCCGTATCACTTGACTCTAGGGTAAAGAATTATATATGGACACTGGATTGGTTAAATTAAATGATTTTGAATCCTTAATTTTCGAATTTAATTGAATGATATTTTAAAATAAGAATTTGATCTATATAAATTAAATTAATATTGAAGATCAAGTTTATGTTGAAATTTGAATGGGTTAAAGGAATTGTGTAAAGAAATTTAGTTAAAAATTTTAGTTGCATTTTGAAGTATAAATGGAATTTAACGGAATCGAGATATTGGAATTGTTTGAAATATAACTTTGAAATATATTGGAATTTGAGTAATTTAAATTTATATTTAAAACATGGTTTGAAAGAAATATTGAATTTAATAATTTAGTGAGAGTTTGAATTGAAAGATTCAAATTGGGTTTGTTGATTTAGAAACTTAAATAGTTCAGAGGTGTTGAAAAGAAATAAATAGTTTAGTTGATGTTAACTCCAAATTCATATTCTAATGTAATTTGTTAAAAATATATTATTTTAAAATTTCTAATTATTAAGATTTTCAAATTATTAAACTTTTTTAACCTATATTAACTATATAAATAATTTTAACCTATTTAAACCAATGTAATCTATTTTAAATTAATTAAACCATTTAATTTATTTTAAATCTAATTAATCTATTTTAAAGCTATTTAATCTATTTTAACTACAATTAATTTATTTTAAATCTATTTAACTATCTTAAATCAATTTAAAAATATCTTTAAGCTATTTAAATATTTTAGAGTCCTTTAACAATATAAAATTTATTTTAACTAGGTTAAACCTTTAAAACTATTTATAACTATCCAAGCTATTTTTCTAAATTTTAGACCAAGTAAGGCAGAAGTGTTTATATTCAATTTTTGATTTAAAAATGAACATGATGATTATAACCTAAGTTGGGATCCTAACGACATATTTGATTTAATATCATAATTTCGAAACGAGAGTTTAACCTATTTTGGGAAATATGATTTTTGAAAGAAAATATAATTTTGAAACTATGCTTTCAAAGGTGATATGATTTTAAAGGTGAATATGATTTAAAAAGTAAATATAATTTCGAAAGTGATACGATTTGAATTGAATATAATATTTTGATATCAATTATGAAATGATTTTGGAACTGTAAAAGAACCATCCGGTGTGTAATAAGCGATTGGTTGTTAAAGAGACCGGCATCGGATATTGTCATACTCTCAGCCAATACCGAAAACCACTTTAACAACTGTGTACGTTGTGGATATTCCAAAAATAAAGTAGGATGGTTTGGTGAACAATTTCTGTATAGGTATGACGTGACCCTAACCCTCGTGAGTCAGCATAGATGTGATTAAACAGGAGCCATGCCGGGCCAAGTGAGGTCATTCCTCCGATCAGACACATTTCCTCGATACCATTCTATTGCTTTATGATTGATTTGGTTGCCACCCTTTGATTTTGATTTGGGAGTATGTTCCGTGATGGGTAGTAGTAGCTGCTACGCGTTACCACCAGTCCGAATCTGCAATTGGTATATCTACCCTGGCAATTGCCTCGAGTGCCATGTCCACATGCCCTAGAGCGCCTTCTACGAGTTTGTTTTGTACCATACCTATGTAGTACCCTCTGATAACCCTCCAGTTTACGGAGGAATTACAGTGCTGTATAGACTATGGGAATATATAAAAATGTGTTAAGCGGAATATAGGTAATGCCTTAACGCTAGTTTGATACTTTGCTATATTGTAGACACTATTATAATAGCGTATTGTACTACATAGTAGATAGTTTAACGGATCCTTAGTATATGTGAATCCCGAACATCTCTTATGTTATTGCACTCACATTAGACACTGGATAGGAGATGTCAAACCCCGAAATCATCTCTGACGCCGTTCCACTCATATTTCACCGTTGATTTAACTTACGTAAGATCTTTTAGTTCTGACTCGAGTGTTTTATTTTTTCTATTCGCTCGGTTTAGCCTGAGCATTTAAGGGTTGAAGACCTTATTCTTGGAAGACGAAGACGAAGATTTGTGCTACTATTATTTATTATATTTATTCCACTACATCATGTTGTTCCGTTGCATTTATTTATTTATTTCTGTTTATGTTACTCTGATATTTTGGTTGTAAAGAATAATCAAATGTACTTATAAAACAGCATCATGAACTGTTATATGATTATTATATTTTGCCATTCCACTGCGAGATTCTATATTTGTTTTATTTCTTTCTCTTTTTCTTATTTACCCCATAACAATCTGCCCTTTCGAATGGTTTGAGTTTGGCATATGCGTCTGCTTAAAACATCCAAAAAGGCAGGTCCCATTACAGCTGGTATCATAGCTTTGGTTTGGCATTAACCTTAGTTTGTGGGGTCTGACTCATAATTAAATAAGGTAGTAATATCCTGGAAAGAGTCGCTGAGTGTATATATATGAGAGAGCATATTTTTAGTGCTATAAAGGTTTTTGTATTGTGTTAATTTGTTACGTTTTGTATTTATAAATTCTGATCGGTGCATAAGACGCTAGGACAGTGGTTGGGTTTCTAAACACTTAATAGGGCAGACCGACACAATATTTGTTTAGAAATACAGGTAAATGAAATAATTTTGCCTCTTATATATTTTGTATATAAAATATTAAAATTTTTAAATAACATAGTTGGTTATTATATATTTGTTTGTTATGTAGTAAATCCTATATGAATACTGATTGAGAAACAAGACTTACAAATAAAATGTATATAAATTGAAATTTGAGAACTTAAATTCTGGATTTTTGAAATTTCTTTCAAAGGATTTTTGAATATAATATAAGTATTATTTGGAAGTTGTTTTTGATATAAATATTTCAAAGTGATTTGGAAGAAATGTTTTAAAAGAAATTTTGGAAGGAAATAAGTTCTCTACTCCCCTCTCTATCGTTGGAAAATAATTCGGTGATGAGTGCACGCATCATCGACGTTCATTTTCAAGTTTCGAAGTGGGAAGACCGTGTAGTAATTTTACTGCATAATTGATTTGAAACTCGGTTGTTTGGTTCTTAAGTTTCTATAAATTAGATATTGAAATTATTGTAATAAATGGAACCGTGACTATATTAATAAATGAGAGTTCTAAGATGAATATTAGAAATTTAATGTTAAAATGATTAATGAAATAAATAAGAAACTGAAAATTTGTAAACTGTAAATAAAATGGAAATGAAAATAAAAAAATGTAACTATTGAACATTTTGATATAAAATAAATATGGAACTTGTGTAACCTTTCCATTGCATTCTGAAAGACATTTATATATATATATATATATATATATATATATATATATATAACTTACCAACATGTAATAGCTGTAATATTAAATAGGAATATGTAATGGAATACTATACAAGAAAAACTTATGTAGTGAAAATGTTCAATTGAATTTCATTTATAAATAAGAATTTTGATATTATAATGGTTATAAACTTAAGATATAATTTGAATGTTACTAAATAAAATGAAATAGAAAAGTGAGTACTTTAAGTAAATAATTATAAACTTAAGTTCATGCTTTGAAGCTATTTATAATTAAAGTGAATAATAAAAGGAATACTATATTAAGTAAATGATTATAATTTTAGAAAAGTGAAATGATTTAGAAAATAGATTAAATATCCAATGACACTATATAAGGAAATGATGTAAATTAAAAAGTAAGAATTTGAGTATGAATTTATGCACTAATGAATATTAATATCTAATGGAAATCAAGTATATATAATTAATAAATATGAACTAAACTGTAAGAAAATGTATGAAATACTTGAATAATGGATTTAGTGATTATTATAAACAAATGAATATAAATATCTTATTGTGAGATATGAATGTAAAATAATGAAAATAAATTTTCATTAAATGAAGAAATGAAATGAATTTTATAAGTAGTGAATGGAAATAAGTGAAAATAAGTATTGAATGAATGTGAATTTATTTATAAAGAAACCTATATAGTACTTTAAGAAATGATTTGCATATGTTTAAAATAATTATATATGAGTAACATAGGTAAGAAAATGTAAATAACATATGTAAGTAAATGAATGTAGATAGATGAAATTAAGTAATGGATGAATGAATGGAAATTGAGTTTTTGAAAGAAATAAATGTAGATTAAAGAAATAATTATTGAGAAAAGAAACCAATAAGAATAAACTTAAGCAATATTTGGAATGTGTTGTTTGTTTTGGCTTTTGGTTTGTTTAGGAAATGATATTTCTAATTGTTTGGATGTATGAATAATCTATTGAGTTTTATCTAAGACCATTGAGTATATGGTATACTTAGTAGTTATTTGTCATTCTATACTGTTAAAAGTTGTTTAAGCTCGAATAAACCATTTGTTTTGCTTGATGTGGATGTATGATTGATTACATTGGTTCCATGTGATGATTGTATGATTTTGATTGCAAATGACTATTGTTATGTTGTGTTATTTTGCTTGGTATAAATTGAAACAACTTAAATACTTCCCTATTATATAATTATTAACTTCTTTGGATTATATAAGTGAAATACAGGGTATGGAAGCAATTGCTACTGCTTTTGGTTTCATAAAATAAACGTTGTATACCCGACAAATAGATACGTTCTTGGATTACGGTTTATAACGATATTATATTGTTTTCTAGTTGTTGGTATATATTATTTTGAAAAATATATATGATATATTATTATTGATACTATTTTATCTCATAGACCTCTCCGTACAAAGGAGACTCTGCCGAAATTTTTTGAAAATTTGGGACTTAAAATTATTTTTTTGGATTGTTTTCCAAACTTTATTAGTTAGAGTATAAAAGGATTTAATTATTTATAAATTGTTATATTTCATTTAAAGTATTTAATTATGTATTGTGTATAAATTTAATATTTTGATTAAGATGTTGATTTCTAAATTCCTTCTTTCCCTTTCTTTTTCCACTTCGGGGAGAAAAAAATTTGAGCGGGGGAGAGTGTAACGACCCGTAATTTTAGATAATTAGAAATTTTCAATTTAATAAAATTTTGGTAATTTAATATTGAAAGAAATAAAAATTTGTAATTTGATAATGAAATAATAACTAAAATGAAACATAACAATGTTAATTAAAGTTAATCAGTAACAATTTGAATGAAATTCCAATTAATTGAAGTGATTTAGATGTTATTACCTAGTTATAAATTTAATATAAGAAAACAAATGTAAATATGAATTAATTAATGAGATAATATATATTTAATGATAACTGAATAAAATCAGTGTTATGTAAGAAATTGTAACATTTGGTTGTAAATAATGACTTATTAATACAACTAAAAGTAAATGGGGACAAACTATTATATGTTACCTATTTATTTAGTCTATTAAATTAAATTGGAAATAAATTGCAACGAATGAAATTAAATGTTACATTAATGAGAATTTAGACAATAACTGAAATCTGTGAATGTACTAAAGTGAGTGGAAATGTTAATTTTATTCATAAGGTAATAATTGATTTAATAAAAAGAATGAAACCAAAATAAATAAATTTAATTGGGATTTTAAATTATAATAAATGGGTAAAATTGACAAAGATCCAATAAAATTGAAATATAGTAGTTAATATAGATAAAAGATGGGAATTGGAGGATATTAACGTAATGAAATATAAAACAATGTTAAATATGTATATAGGATGATAATTGATTGAGTATAAAGATTGAAATAAAATAAAATAAATTATTGGAATTAAATTGTAAATAATTGGATTTAAATTACAGTTGAAATTGAATGTTGTAATTATTGAAATAATTAACACTGAAATTGATATGTAAATTTACTTTAAATTATTTTAAAAGTCTAAACAATCAAAAATGATGAATTTTTTTATTAACTTTGAAATAAAAATGTGATTTAATTAATTTAATTATTAATTAATTTAATTAAAGTGAAAATAGTCATTTTGGCCACTGATTCGGATTCCGACGAAACCAATTTCATCGGATCCGTAATGGTGAATTATTGTAGGATTTCAAGTTTCGTAGCGATCGGACTTGTCGTTTGATCATGCAGGCTTGAAACGCCTAAAAATCAATTTAATTGAAATCAATTGAAATCAATTTGAAATAAGCTGATTTTAGTAGAACTTCTTCATATGATGGAATTTGGACTTGAAACATATTCCATTGAGTTTAAAAATATTGAAAACATCTATTTTGATATGGGATGACCCAATTTCGTTCCGGAGATAGAACAGGCTTTTCGGTCGTTTATCGTTCAACTTTCAAATCAATCTTGTCCATTCATTCTATTTTTCAGCTTTGCCTATAAATATCCTGTTATAAATCCTAGCTACTTCTTATTTTCATTTGTCTGTATGTTCATTTCTTTCTTAACTCCTTATTCCAATGGAAGACAAACAAATTCCCAATTCAATTTCAAATCAAATTCCAAAATAAAAATTCAAACTCCTCAAACTATATCATATTATATATCGATTTGAAGCTCTCGACGAGCGTAACCCAGATTTGCAACTCGTTACTCGAATCAGATTATACAATGTCCAGGAATCAATGAATTAGTTTCGGTCGTTCGTTTTGGCTTTTGTGATTTCGACGATGGATCTGCGACTATGGGACAATCGGGCGGCGCCTTTGGGTAGAGGTAGTCGAGCAGGTCGCATCTGTGACGACCCAGAATTTTAGACATTTGAAATTGGAATATTTAATTGATTTTAAATATTCAAAAGTTAATTTTTATCTTGAATTTCAAATATCAAAATTTATTGGATAATTTAATTATTGAATTAAACAATTAAGAATTGGGTAAAATGTTGAATCTGGAGTTTTAAGCATGATAAAAATAATTTGAAGGCTTGTAAAATTTATATTGATAATACTGAAGATAATAGAACTTTTAAAATTGAATCTAAAGGTGTTTTGTTCAATTTTGAAAATATAGCATTTAAATTGATATTTAAAAATAGCCTTCCAAGGCGCAATCTCGGAATTCGACGAAACTGGTTCTATTGGATCTGTAATAGTGTATTATTATTGGATTTTTGTAATGCTTGGAGTTGTTGTGTGAGCGTACGATATATAAACGTGTTGAAATTTATATCGGAAATTCAATATAATAACTGGATCCAAAAAGCTATCTTCTCCATACGATTGAATTTGGACTCGAAACCTTTTCCATTGCGTTAAGAATAAGGTATAACATTATAAACGACTAGCGGCACGCCTCGATAGGAGTTCGCAAATTTAAGCTACGTAAATCGAGACGATTTGGAATAATATATCTAATATGTTGACTGGTCAAGGAGATTTTCACGTCAGCTTTATTCAAATCAAATCAGAGCCGCCTGGTTTCATTTAAAACACGTTTTTATCAAATCATTCAAATCACTGTTCATTACCCATTCAAACACGCTACGTTCACATCGCTTCCTCCTTTATAGTTCATGCTAATATACCAGGAAAAAAAGAAATCATTTTTATCTAAAATGGAGACCAAAATAATCGACAGTTAATCATAAATGGTTGTTCCTTCTTCTCAAATCAATGGTCAAACTCATCGAACAAAAAGAATCGATCAAATGCAAGTCAAATTATTTATAGTCATGGCCGCCTCGAGATCAGCCTTTTCATTTGTCGTATGTTCCGCCGCAGCTAAAATCGCACCTAAACCTAGTTCCTCCTTCCTCTCCCTCTCTCTTTCGCTTCCCGAAGCTCCTACAATTGCTCGACTATTCAGTCGAGATCTGATGGGGATCGAAGTTTACTCGAACGAATCGGATGAATGGGATGGCGAAGCTTTTTGCGTGGCCATAGATGGTATCGAGGGGGAAGCAGCATTCGTGGGTCGAGGCGGTTAGGTAGCGTTTGAATTTCGGGTGCGTAATTCGACGAAGCCGTGGCGGTAGTCTCTGGCGAAGGTTGGTTCATTGGGAGGGAGCATAGGCTTGGCAGTTCGACGGTGAAGGCAGGCGAGGCAGGTCGCAACTCTGAGGGGTCAGTGAGTTCGAGCGATAAAGGTACAATAATTTTATCTTTAATTCAAATTGTTATAGACTGGAAAAAAAAACGAGAAATATTTGAAGTTCAAACAGGAATTTGTCGGGTCGAAAAGAATTGTAGATGGGTTTATATGCTGATTTTTTTAATCAGGTTTAGATTGGAATTGAAAAGGAAGTTATATATGTATACAAGGCTGAACCAATATATATATATATATATATATATATATATATATATGGATCAGACATGGTTCTAAAAAAAATGAATGAAGTAGAAGAAAAGAAATGCATTTACAGTGAGATATAATATATAAAATTCTGTCTTAAATTAAAATATAGGTTTGAAAGGGATTTTATTTTATATAATATATATTTATATGGTTTTGGAAAATATATAGGAACTTTAAAAGGTTGAGGAGTTTATTTAAAATTAGTTTTTGTTGAAATCTATAAATTATTTTATAAGTACATATACATAATTCAAAAGGGAAATTATTAGTTTAAATTAAATTATTAATAAATTAAATTTGTTAAATAGTGATTAATTGTTTAATTAATTCAAATATTAATAAACCCTATAAATATTTTTACAAGGTCTGAAATCATGGAAAATCAAGTCGGGTTAGATGGATGGCAAAATAAAAATCAAAGGTGAGTTAATCTCACTCATCTCGATTTAATTTAAATTTAAATAGTTAAATTTAAATATTGGGTTGAATGATTGAATTGATTGGATGTGATATATTATATAGTAGTATATAATATATATTGGAGTGATTGATTCCCGTACTATTATATAGCGGATGAGGCCCTATGCGCCGCATAATAGCGGATGATACTTTATTAATCCCATATACCGCGATATTCCATTTGAAGTGGAATTGGTATTATGCTAACATCTATGGATGCAGGGAAACTGGTTGGAGGGATCCAACTGGATTCCTCCAAATTATTTAGATTAATCTAATAATTCTATGTTATGATTATTTGACATTCCGTGATGAATTATATTGATAATTGGAATGTTGGATGCTATGGTTTGATTGGATATATTTGGATATTCTGAGTTATCAAAAATGTATAGATTTGGATTTTAAAAGAAAATAAAAAGAGAGAATTTGTAAGTAAAATGATTATAAAGAATTTGGGATAAGTTAAAGAATGAATGGGAAAAGAATAAAAATTGGTTTAAAATTTTAATAAATAAATTCCAAGCATGTGAAAGGAGATTTTTGAATAAATGGGAATAAATGAAATTTAAAACCTAAGTGATATTAATTAAAAGAATAAAAGATTTATTTTTAAATTCGGAATTAAAATGGTTTGGGATTCAATAAAAGGAATTTTTATGAAATTGGTATTTCCAGGTTAAAACCAAAATAAAGAAGTTAAATTCGGAATTTATGAAATTAATCGATTTTGAAATAAAATTCAGTAAGTAAAGGAATTTATTTTAAAATGGAATAAATTTTGGTAATCAATTTGGAAATTGATTAAGTGTTTGAACCGGGATTTTAAATGGAAGTTAAGACTATGAAATTTATAAACTGGGTTTATAAAAGTGGAATAATATAACAGTGGATATTTGGAAGAATAGATTCACGGTGGGAACTTATTAAAGGAATGGGTAAATTTGTTTAAAAATAAATAGTGATTTATTTTTAAAAGATGTGAAGAGAAGTGTATTTCCCTGGATAGCCAAGTACGTTTTCAAAGCAAATTTTTAAGTATAAGTTAAAAGTTTTAAAGTTATTTTAAAACTATGTTTTAGAAAATTTATTATTTTTAAACATTTAAATTTTAAAGTAAGTATTTTTCAAATTTATGTTTGTAGTAATTATTTAAAGGTTAAATGGGTATTATGTTTTAAAGGATAAAAGGGTAGTTTTATGTTTTATAAAGTAAGTTTTATTTTAAATATTCTTAAAGTATATATTTTTGAATAAAGTATTCAAGTAGTTTTTAATTTAAATGTTTTAAAGTATATTTTAAAATAAAGTGTTTTTTAAATTATTTTTAAAATCTAAGTGTTTATACTTGGTGATTTCAGTGGAAATAGAAAATATTTGGGAAATTTATTCTGTGAGGAAAAGATGGATTGAAACTGTTTTCAAAGGGTTGAAAAGTGGAAATATATCTTGCGAAGATATTTTGAGATTAATAAATAATTTGGGAGAAATTATTATGGCTTGATGATTGTTGTGAATGTTATTTGATAGTTAAATAACCGACTATCAATATTGGCCAATGCGCTGATCATTTCGAAGAGACCGGGATCGGGATTTATTTTTCGAAAACTACTTTGATCCGGTTTGAACATTTTTGTGGAAAGCAAGGGTTTGTAGTCGAAGATGGAGCAGTGAAGTGCAAGGGCTAATCGCTACTAATCTTGAGGGTGATTCCAAAATGGATGTAGTAGGAGTAGTGCTTTCGGTTCTGTTCGAACTCGAAACAGGCTTGTATGGATGAATGCTTTCAGAACATCGACAGGAGGACGGTGAGCATTCTAAGTGATATGTTCTAAAAAGGTAACGCTTAGCCTCGAGCCTCATCAACGGGGAATGACTGAAAATCAGGGGTTATGCAGCAAGGCTAAGTGGGTCGCACCCAATAGGGTGAGGTCATCCCTGTCTAGATGTTCCTTTCTATTTTGGCTCAGTGGGCGGTTGCTGATCCCAACCGCGGGGTGATCTTACTCGGGATTATCCAGTAAGGGGTAGTTTCGGTCTTGTGTTGCAGAGGATTGGGCGTGATCCTCGGTATGTTGATCTAGGCTACATACTGTGACAGATGGTACCCCAGTTGTAACGACCTGGAATTTTGGCAACGTATTTTAATAAGTAATTTAATCTAATTAAATAAAATACAAGCTTTCATTTTTTTAAATAAATAACATCTTTCAAAACTGTTTATAATATAATCTGTTTTATTCAAATATCTTTGTACACAATGTAAATTTCAGCAAAGGCAAAATAAAAATCTTTGACCAAACATATAAAATGATGTTGGCTATACACAAACGATGCAAAGAAACAAAATATATATTAATCACATATGTGCAGTATAACCAATAGAAGATAAATTATTCACAATCAAGTACAAAATATCTTTATACATAAGTACAAAAATCAGCAAACCATATTTTTGTAAACATAAGAAGACATGTGCATTAAATGCTAGCATACATTTGTCATTTCAAATTCACAAAAAAATCTTCTCAGTACAAGGGTATGTTCAGCCGAAATATACATATCAAATTGTAGTATATTTAATACAAAATCTTGTATGGTCAAACAGTGTAAAGCTATCCCTGTATAACCTTTCTGTTCAAAGCTATTTATATATATACACATCTATTTATTTTTAGTTTGTTCCATAACTAAGCAAAACTGAGAAGCAAAACTGAGATAAGAAGAAAGATGATAAACATCATCTCTATAAACTTAAATATCATTCAACAACAAAAAAACAGAGAAGCTTTCCAGGAGATTCAAACTTCAGCTTTCTAAAAACAAGAACTGCTCTCCGTTTCAACAGTGATTTAGGTGAGTAAACATATTTTTTTTAAATTTAATTATGATAATTAGTTCCTGAAGTTTGTGTTGCTATGGATTGTTAATAAGAGGACCTGTATTGTTTTTTTTAACTGGAAGCTTTATGTTCTTCATGGTTTTAAACTTCTGAGCAAAGAAGTGTGTAAGAATATTAATACTTCTTCATTTGAACCAAATTAAACTTAGATATTTAAGCTAATTAAGTTGTTTAACTTAATTTATAAGCCTGGAAATTTATTTTGAGCATAACTGTATAATATGGATACTGTTTCTTCAAGTTACAGCATAACGGAATCAATATGTCAAAATTTAAATGTTTTAATTTGTAAATTTGGTCTCATATCTTGATTTAACACACAAAGTTAAGATTTTTAACATAAAGGTGATGATTTTTCAGTAAGAAAATAAGGTGCAATTTTCAAAGGAACCAAAAATGCTTATTTGAGATTATCCGATGATTCAACTAATTCTAGATGTTGAAATTCATATTGAAGCTTGCCTGATACTTATTGATGACAGGAAAAATGCTAAAGAATTTTTCTAATGCAAGGATTTTTCAGTAGAATCGAATATAGGGTTTTGGGTTAAAAATTTACTGTGCTCTGTAAATTTTTGTTTTCGTCACCGTCGCTTGATCGAGTGATTCGATATTTTGGGTGAAGGTCGAGGGGAGTATGATCATGGCGTGGACGAAGGGGCTTTGCCTTCGGTGGTCAGTATTGGGGGAACGTGGCGTTTTACAGTCGAATGTTCGAGCGTTTGGTTCGAGTTTCAGGCCTTTTTTCGTTTTCATACTTTTCAGGTTGATTTGGATTTTGATGTTGAACGAGAGGCTGATGTGTGGTTTGTAGGAGGCGATGAAGGTCGCCGGAGAGGCGGCGAACCACCGTGCACGTGCACGGTGGCGTGGGTGTGTCAGCGAGTGCGTGGGTTTTTTTTCCCCCGTCTCGAGTGATACTCGAGTATGGTTGGGGATTGTTTGAGTTACCTGGTGGTTCGTGAGTGGCTATGTAATACTGAGGTTGTAAATTATAAACTTAACTAAAAAAAAGGAGGAGGAAGAACAGGTAAAAGAAGGAGAAGGTATGAGGAAGAGAGTGGGACTGGTAAATGCATAGAGGAACTCGAGTTACTCGAGTAACCCAGCGTTTTCACGGGTCCTAGGTCCCACTTTCTTGTGGATTAACTTAATAACTTTTAAGTTATTTTGTTAAATAAAGGTTGGTCTTAATAAAGTTAATGATGTTATCATGTTTAAGTTAAAATTTGATTTTAAAAATTTATTTAAAAGAGACTTGTAAATGGAAAATTAATAATTAATTTAAAGTATAAGTTGATTAATAATGTAATTAATTTTTATAATTTAACTAAAGTAATTTAAGATTAAATAAATTTGAATTAAAGATTGAGATTAATAAACTTGTGTTCAATCAATTAGAAATTAGAAATTTAATTAACTACTTAAAGTTAGTTAATTATTAAATAGTAGTCAACTAATTAAATGATTAATTAATTAGAGATTAATTAAATTAATTAAATAAATGGTGATAAATCAATGGGTAATTAAGTTTTATAAATTAATAATTAAGCTTTGAATAAGAATTAATCAAGTGAGTAATTAAGAAGTAATTAATACGTAAGTTAATTAATTAGTGATTAATCAAACAGGATAAAATGTTTATTCTTAAGTAATTAAACTAAATTTGATATGAATTGATGATTCTTGTTTGATTGACTCTAATATCTATTTGGGGATATTCTGTGATAAGTTGTGATATATTCTGGATATATCTGTGATGACTGTGTATGATCTATTTGTGATAACTGTTATGTGAATTCCAAGTATTGAATTAAACTGTTTAAACTATTTAAACAACTTGGCCTTTAAAATGGCGTTTGGATTTCATTGAGACCAGGATCGGGTACCACTTCGATATTCCGAAAACTACATTGATCCAAAATAAACGATAGGTCATCACATCTCAGGTGAAGGTCGAGATGGTGTTTCAGAATATAAGTGTTATTGTCGTTGACTCTGAGGGTGATTTCAAAATGAGTGTAATGAGATAATGTCTTCGGTTTCATTCGAACCCGGAGCGAACTTGTATGGATTGAATGCTTTCAGCACATCGTCAGGCGGACGATGAGTATTCAAAGAAAATGTGCTCTATAGAGGTAATTGTAGCCTCAAGCCCTATCAACCGGGAATGGCTAAAACAAGGGATGTGCAACAAGGTTAGGTGGGTCATACCCAAGCAGAACGAGATATACCCCTGTCTAGATGTCCCTCTTTATTTCGGCTTAGTGGGCAGTTGTTGGCCACAACTGCGGGGTTATCTTGTTCAGAACTGTTCAGTAAGGAATGATTCCGGCCTTATGTTGTAGGGGGTCGGGAGTGATCCTCGGTACGGTGATCTAGACCCCGTACTGTGACGGACGGTACCCTAGTAGCCCTGCCATTAATGGAAATCCATTTTCCCTACGAGACCCTACGGTTTTGATTTGAATTACCCACTTTTTTGGCTAGTGGCTGGAATTTAATGAATGTAACAATTTCGGCTATTTTATATTTACTTGAAAACCGTAGACACTATTATAATATCACTGTATTTCCTATAAAATGTTTTGGTTAGCGTAAGGTAAAAACTTACCCGTGTTTATGTGTGGGGAGTCTTACGTGATACCTTTATTTTCAAATGGTTTTCAAAGTCAAACAACTTTAACCCATTTACTCACACCAGACCCATGTCTGAGACGGAGTTTATATTTTTGTTTTTTCCCTAAACTCTTGGGTACTCAAATTTTTATGAGTAGCCAAGTGATAGGTATTTGGATTGTTGAGTTCTGGAGGAGCTTGGAGCAGGAGTCCAGACGTATATCTATCTATCTAGTTCCGCTGTGTTAGTTAGTGTATGATGTATTTTGGGACGTATGTATTGATAGATATGTATAAGACTATTCTGTTGTATGATGTTGTGTAACTCTGATATATGTAAAACTATGTAATAGTTATGTGATGTATTATATTTTGTTCCATTCCGCTGTGAGATGCTGATGTTGTTGTTCTTTCTTTCTATCTTTCTATTTCTATCTCTTTCTTTTCTTATTGATGATACGTCTTTCTGTGGTAAGGAAGGCGGGTTGTCACACCAATGCCTAGTCATTAGTTGGAAATCCATTCTCCCTACGTGCCTTTACGGTTTTGATTGTAGAACCCACTTTGTGGCTAATATGCTGGAATTTAATCATGTAACAATTTCAGCTATTTGAATAAGTATTTGTATATAGACACTATTATAATATCAGACAGATTTGATAAAAAGTGTTTTGGCTGTCGTAAGGTAAAAACCGGACATGTTTATTTGTGGCCTGGTCTTACGAGATGCTTTTGATTTCAAAGGGTTTGGAAAACTTTAATAATCCAATTGAGTGTGTTTTCTCACGTTGGTTTCCAAAGTAACTCGGGTGTTATTTTATTGTAATGCTCGGGTCAGACCGAGTATTACAGATACAAGATAGAATGCTGTGGAGCTCAGGAGACGAGCTGGATGGCGAGATGTATCATCCGTATTTATGTATTCCACTGTGTATCATAAGTTTTATAGTCAGCTTTGTGAGGACAAGTTATTATAACTGTCCTGAATTGTGATGTTGATTGTATTGTACTCTGATATTGTATTCTGATGATATATGTATAAACATATATAGTTTCTTCCTGTAAAGATCAGTTATTATCTATTATATTTTATTCCGTTGCGATGTAAGATTATGTTGTGTTGTTTTTCTTTTCTTCTACCTCCTTCTTCTTTTAACCCTAATGGTTCATATTTCCGTTCACTTTGAGTCGATATGTTGGAGAATAGTGTCGATTCAAGGGTTACGGGTTTGTGGGTCGTTACAGTGGTATCAAAGCTGAAGGTTAAGCGAGAACCTTGGCTCTGGTGGGGGATTACTCATTAGAGATAGAGTCAATTGTACTCTAGAATGAGTTTGAGTGTGTTAATAGATATGAGCATGTATTTGTTAGTGAATATAAAATTATTTTATATTGTGTTGATTAGTGAGTAGTTTATGGATTCTGGTCAATACGAGTAATTAACGTTATTGATAGGGATCTCTAAACACTTAAATAGAACAATTCGACAAAGTATTGTTTTAAAATGGGGTAAATGGAATGATTTTACCCAAATTATTTTGTATAAAAGAAATAATTTTCCGTAAATTATTATAGTTATATTTGGATGCTTGGTTGTTAGAAGATGATAATAATAAATTATTATCATTATTGTGTAGTTGAATAAGAAATTGAAAACTTATAACCAAAGTTAAAGAATAAATTTATATAACAAAATGGAATTTGAAAATATAGATTATAAATGTAATTTATAAATTGAAATAAACTTTCGAGAAATATTTGAATAAAGATGGAAGGTTTTGAAGTTTGGAAAATTTGGGAAGTTTAAATTCCTTTGGATTTGAAAATGGTTTTCAAAAGTTTCGGAGAAATAATAGTATTATTTCATAAATATTTTCGAGTTGAATTTGAAATCCTGTGATATTTAGAATTTATAAATATTTGGAAGGGTTTTAAGAAAAAGATTAAGCACTGAACTCCTTCGGTCGCTGGAAAATAACTTCGGTGATGACTGCAGCATCATCGATGTTCATTTTCGAGTTTCTAGGAGAGGAATTGCTACCAAATTGTTTTAAATTGAAATTGTTTGCAAAATTTGTGTTTGACTTTAAGAATGCCAAGGATTTTGGATAATTGGAATAATAAATTGGTCTGAAAAACTTATAAAAACTTGAAATTTGTTTAGAATAAAATTTAACTTGGAGAATAGTTAAATTAAAGTAATCGTGACAATAAAATAAGTTGGAATGTAAGCTAATTAATTGAAGTAAATTAAAAGAAGTTAGCAAATAGAATTTAAATAAGTGCAAAACTTATAAAACGTTTAAAATTTAGATTGAATTGGAATGAAATTGAATCAAGTTAAATGAAAGTGAATTTGAAAAATTGTTAGTAAATTGAGTAAAATGGTTACTTAAATAAAAATTTAATTGGTCTTGTTATTAATGAAATAAGTTTAGAAGTAAATTGAGAATGTGAATTAAAATTTTTAAATGGATAAAGAGAATGGGCAATTTGAATTAGATGGAATTTGATGAGAATAAAATAAAATGAGAATGAACTTAAGTTATGAAATTTGAATGATTTGAAGTAAATTAACTTAAGTTTAAATTTATGGAAGCTTGGCTTCGGTGAAAATGAAAGTCCATTAAATAAAGTTTGACTTGAATTAACTTGAAATGGTTATTAATATACAAGCAATGAATGTTGTCGAGCCTAAATAAAATGGTTTCGAATGAAAATATTGCAAATATGCGATTGAAATAGGCGTCGAAACCTTATGTGTGCTTATGAAAAACTATATAATATGCATTGTTATAGAATTCATGTATTAGCTTTGTAAACGCAAGTGAAATATTGTAAATTGCATATATTTGGCACTTACATGTTTGAATTGAGTAAGTACAGGTATAGGAAAGCCGTTTGGCTGGTTTGACCGCGCAAAATGCTAAATACATAAGCCGCTTGCTTAAAAATGCTAAATAGATGTATGCCTACGCAATAAAAAAAGGAAATATGAACTATTGTTTGTTTTTTTTGTTTTTTCGACCGTGTAGGTCGATGTATATATATTTATATCTCTTGTAAAATTGCAAAAGCTCCTCCGTACAAAGGAGACTCTGCCAAAAAAATTCGAAAATTTTGGGAGTTAGAAATTTTTTGGAATTTTTTTATAAATTTTCAGTAACGACAAATGATTTAAAATTGGAATTTGAGATAAGGTAAATAGAATTCAATATCTAAAATGAAGTAAATTGAATTCATATGGAATTGAAGATCCAGTTTAAAAATAAGTGGATAAAGACTAAAGTGACAGAGTAATAATATGAGAAGTGTATAAAATATTTATACTAAACTTACGAAATGAATGGTGAAATTCTTAAGTAAATTGGCATTGGGAATATACTAAGTAAATTTGGAATGGAGAAATATACTAAGTGAATAGAAATCAAAACAATGTGAATAAAAGAAAATTGATATAGTCAATAATCAATTGAGATAAATACGTAGGATGTGCGTATATTATTTTATTCGCATAACAATTTGATCAGATTTGAGCACAGAATTTCGAGATTTTGTATATCGATCGGAGTTGGAACTTTTCACTCGATTTTCGAGGGCGAACCCTGGATATGGATTTTTGATTGATTCTGGAAATTCTCTATCATAGTTATGACTATACAAGGAGAATGATGGTTTCTGATCGAGAAACCAGATCTGAGTCCGCACTAGAGAGTCGGGTGAACGATACTAGTTTGAAAGTGAAATTGTGTGATCGAGTGAGCGATTGGACTTGGCATTGCGTATGGATGATATATGCGCATCGTACGGCTTAAGTAAAGCAAATATTGAAAATTTGTAAAGGAAGTGAAAAAAGTGATTTGGATTCTGTAATCGGATATTATTGCTAAGTAGGACATAGGTGTTTAATGAGATCGGGATCAGATATTGTTAAAATCTCTGCCAATACTAAAAACCACTTTAACAACTGTGTACGTGGTGGAGATTCCAGAAATGAAGTAGGATGGTTTGTTGAATGATTTCTGTATAGGTATGACGTGACCCCGACTCCCATGAGTCAGCATAGATGTGACTAAAACAGGAGCCATGCCGGGCCAAGTGAGGTCATTCCTCCGATCGGACACATTTCTTCGATACCATTCTATTGTTTTGTGATTGATTTGGTAGCCACCCTTTGATTTTGATTTTGGAGCTTGTTCCAAGGTGGGCGGTAGTAGTTGCTATGCGTTACCACCAGTCCAGATCCGCAATTGGTATATCTACCCTAGCATTTCCTCGAGTGCCGTGTTCACATGCCCTAGAGCGCCTTCTTCGAGTTTGTTTTGTACTATACATATGGAGTGCCCTCTGATAGCCCTCTAGTTTACGGAGGAATTACTGTACTGTATAGACTGTAGGAATATATAAAACTGTGTTAAGGGGGATATGGGTAACACCTTAATGCTATTTTAATACTTTAATTTAATTTAAACACTATTATAATAGCGTATTGTACTACATAGTAGATAGTTTAATGGATCATTAGGAGATGTGAATCCCGAACATCTCTTAAGTTATTGCACTCACATTAGACACTGGATAGGAGATGTCAAACCCCGTAAACATCTCTGATGCAGTTCCACTCATATTTCACCGTTGATTTAACTTACATAAGATCTTTTAGTTATGACTCGAGTGTTTTGTCTTTTCAATTTGCTCGGCTTAGCCTGAGCATTTCAGGGCTGAAGACCTTATTTCTGGAAAACGAAGACGAAGATTTGTGCAATTATTATTTATTATATTTATTCCACTACATCATATTGTTCCGCTGCATTTATTTATTTATTTCTGTTTTTGTAACTCTGATATTTGGGATGAAAAGAATAATCAAATGTACTTATAAAATAGCTTCATGAACTATTATTTGATCAATATATTTTGTCATTCCGCTGCGAGATTTTGTATTTGTTTTATTTCTTTCTTTTTTTCTTATTTACCCAATAACAATCTGCCCTTTTGAATGGTTTGAGTCTGGCATGTGTGTCTGCTTAAAACATCCAAAAAGGCAGGCCCCGTTACAGTTGGTATCAGAGCTTTGGTTTAGCGATAACCTTAGCTTTGTGGGGTCTGACTCATACTTAAATAGGGTATTAATACCCTAGAATGAGTCGCTGAGTGTATATATGTGAGAGAGCGTATTTGTAACAACCCACATATTTAACGATTATATATTTAAATGTTTTATTTAAATATAGCGTCGTTAGTCGGTTTTTTGGGGTCCGAAATGTTACTTTTGCAAACTGCCAAATTGGGGCTCGAAACCACTTCCATTGAGTCCAAAACGGCGTTTGCGATCTTTTTAAGTATCAGCTTTGTTATGTTTGGAGTTTGTGAAATTTTGACCCTTTTTCACTTTGGGTTAGGTTCAGCCCACAAGCAAACTTATACCCTAACTCAGCCCCTTCTCTCCACTCAATCATCTTCATTTCATTTCCTCAAAATAAAACTGAAAATGGGGGAAAGAAAGGGAAATAGAAACTCCAAGCCCTAGTTCCATTTGTAAACTCCAAATTCTTGCTTGAAATTCAAAGAGAAGGATAGGTAAGCCTCCTCTTCATCTTCTCCAATTATTTTCCTCTTCAATTTCAAAAATTTCCTAAGCCCAAATTTATGAAATATGTGTTTGTTCATAGACTGAAGCTTGTAGAGTTGAAGTAAAGAGTGGTTAATCTCCTTCTTGTGTTTGTGCTTCTCATCCTTGTTAGTGTTTAAAAAGGTGAGTTTTGAACTCGCATCTTTTTCTCTTGGTATCATGGGTGGTATGAATTCCTATTACTTATCCATATGCATTCGATTTTGGTTTGGATTGGTTTTATACATATTCCAATTCTTGAGTTTCAAAGTCAACTTTTATGAACATTCTCTTATGGATGTTTTGATCATGCTTTTTGTGGTGTATTGATGAGCTTATAGGGCCGAGTAGTCATTCGGCATAAACCCTTAGCTCCATTGTTCGTCCGATTGCAATTTGGAAGAGTTTGCTCATCATTTGGATCGGCTGATAACAACCTAGATTCCAGTTCCAGTCGACTGAAATCTCTGTTCAGTCGACTGAACCTGTGTCCCGAAAGTTTCCTAGCATGATTCGATCGACTAAAAACCATGTTCAGCCGACTGAACCTGGAAACAGAAAGTTTCCTGAACGTGGAAATAGAAAGTTTCCAGGATCAGGGTCAGTCGGCTGAAAACCCTGTTCAGTCGACTGAACCTGCTGTTTTTGCCCAATTTGCCTTTTGGGTTTGAATTTCCAACTTTTATCGATTTGTGTTGGTCCCAATTAGTTTTTATTGCATTTTTGACTTTGATGATTCCTTTTTAATTTCATTCACGGGTTTTATAAATGATCTCTTCAAATCGTATTAAAAACTCTCTTCTCCAACTTATAAAATTCTATTTAAACACACACAATTTTGCACTCCGAGCGAAGTGGAAGGAGAATTAAATGATTAGATAAAACGCGTGCTATGAACACGTGCGTTCATCTTCTCAGTTAATTCCTAATCTATTCGTTTGAATGTTTTGACCTTTGGGTCTGGTTTATCGATGAGATGAGGTAAACTTTGTACTGCTTTGAGTGTGAAATTGACTAACGGATAGTAAACCGTTTAGTGCGAACGGGTGGTTATGGGACTCACGTTAACACTTTTCGGGTTCTTTTTCGAGAGTTGTGACACATTTCAGGGAACATTAACGATGTAGTAAATCAATGGTACAGTCGAAGATGACAGAAGATTAACAATGCAGAAAGTCAAAGCCGTAATTCACAGTGAAGTCGAAGATGACAAAAGATTAAAAGTGCAGAGATGACCAAGTCAAAAAAAATCAAGTGCGTATATGCAATCTTTGAAAAAGTCAAAAATAAAAAGAGGAAAGTTTTTGCCGTAAGACTCAAGGCAATCGAACGTTTGAAAATCAAAACCGTGTGTATCAAGTTGTAACAATATCAGGAAAGCAAGAAAATTAGGAAAGTATCGAATTGATACGAACGAATTATAGGGTCTCAGAATCCATATAAATATTCACCCAAAAATTCATCATCGGCATCGAGTTCAATTGAAGCAATTAAACCAACAACGAAAGGGAAAAGATTACATACGACAATCTATCGAACTCGATCAAAGAAGCAGCTACGAACGAGCGCAAGTAAAGCAACAAGAGAGTCGATCATCAGAGAGCCACGAACAAGATTATTGAATTAGAAACTAACTCGACAAAGCAGCCGAAGTATTCTCAAGATACGAGCGACCAACAGAGCAAGAAAATCAAACATTTACAGTCGCGATCTCCAAATTTTAGAAAACCCTAATTTCTGTAGAAAGAGGATCGGCCGCCATTTTACAATAGAAGATAGAAAAGGAACAGGCTAGAGAATAAAACAATCGGGCCGGCCTTGTTTGTTAAAAGGGGCTTTAGTTTATTTTATTTCAAATAGGGTTTTAAGTTTAAAATTGTTTTTAAGTTTGTTTTAAATTCTCTTTTAAGGTTCAAACCTTGGTAAATCACCATCTTGGGTTTAGGTAGTGTTAGATTGTCTAGAAAGAATTAGTTCAATGAGCAGGGTGTACGAGTTTGTAAAACTCTATAGGCGGTAGCAGGGTGTGCGAGTCTGTTAGAGTGTTTGTAAGCGGGAGACTGTTTAATTCTAATAGAAATCTGGGAATGCAGCAGTAGGCAGGGGTTGCCGAAGCGGGGTAAATTTTGTGTGTGATTTACTTTTCAGCATATTTATTTCTCTGCAGTTTGTTTAATTCGAGAAAATTTGCTATAACCCTATTCACCCCCCCCCCCCCTCTAGGGTTAATCTAGATCCTACAGTGAAGTATGATTTCCTATCTATATTCCCACCGTTTTCGACCATTTCCATTCCTTCCTCCGCCAGTGATCACACCCCTGTTATTATTCGTTTTAATTCAGAAAATAACCAAACAAAGGAACACAAATAGATATGTAAATAATTGGCACTATTTACAAGGCTATACTGAATGTATCAATGTGGCACTTGCTGTACAGACTTGGAGGTCTGCTACTTATCAATTTATTCACAAATTAAAGGCAGTTAAACTAGTTTAAGGCATGGAACAAATAAGAGAAAAATAAAATTCTATTTCCCAATTACAGGCTAATGCTTTTTCATAGAGTGATGAAGACCCTGAAAATGAAGATCTATTCGAATCTATGTACCGATGTGGAAAATAGTTAAATGAACAAACCACTCGGTAGCATGAGCTATTAAGGCATCATAGTAAAGTTATGTGGTTGTAGGAAGGTGATATTAACTCTAAATTATTTATGCTAAGATGTCTATGCATATGCATAAGAATAGAATTCGTGCTTTGCATGATGATTGTAACAGCTCGATATTTTCAACCATTCGTATCCGCACATGCCGGACTTGAATTTCTCAAAATACTGCGTTGTAAATAAAATTTGGCAAATCTCAGAATATGCAGTAAATAAATATAATCACAGATCACAGCCACAGAGTAAAATAATGCAGCGGAATTTAAAAAGATAGTAGTTCATGAAGCTACTATTTCAGAGTCTCAAAAAAAATACATAATGACAGTTTAGAATAACAACAAAGATAGAAATTTAAATATATAGAGGTTCACTAATACATCAAATAAACCAGAACAGCTGAAACTGAAATAGATAAAGCAGATAGACCGATAGGATCTCCAGCAGTGACCAGCTCCAGAAATGAAATCCAAAGCTGTAAATACTCAGACTGACCCGAGCGTAAAGCAAAACACAAAATACTCGAGTCAGGACAATATATACATATATAATATAAACCAACTCAAGTGAACTGTAACAAGGTACAAGTAACTTAAAGGATGCTTGGGACCGCCTATCCTCTAAGTATCCGTTAAACTATTTACTATGTAGTAATATTGCACTATTATAATAATGTCTAATAGTAAAATAAACATACTTTTTAATAGCATCAAGGAGTGACCCATATTCCACTTGACACGTAATAGTCCCAGTAGTCCACCTAGTATCAGCATACCTCCAGATCGGGAGGCTACCCTAAATACTTCATAGGCTACGGGAGAAAACCAAACTCGTAGTAAAGGCTGGTGACACGACACACAAGGCAATGCTAGGGTAGATATACCAATTACGACACTCGGGCTAGTGGTAACGTAGCAGCCACATACGCCCACCTCGGAACACACTCCCAATCCAAATCGGAGGATGGCCATCTAATCAATCACAAGCAGAGTATAGTATCGAAGAAATGTGTTCGATCGAAGGTGCGACCTTACTTGGCCTGAGACCGCTCCTGTTTCTGTCACCTTATGCCAACTCACGGGAGTTGGGTCCACGTAACATACCTCAAGAACGTCTCCACCATCCTACTTCATTCTGGAATCTCCACCGCGTACACGGTTGTCAAACCATGTCAATATATCAATATAGCGTATCCTTTCAAAACTTACTTTTTAAATCGTTTTAATATCAAACTATCATATCTTTCAAAACTTTATTCCAAATCATTATTATATGTCAAAATATCATATCTTTCAAACTTCATTTATCAAATCATTTCAAAATAGTTTCTACTACAAATACTTTATACTACGAAACCAAAACCATTTTATTTCAAAACGCAAATATTCCACATTTCATAAATCTAATATCATTTAAATAACTCAAATAATATATACTTCAAATATTCATTTATCAAATAAATTATATAATTAGAAACCAAATATCATTTCAATTCCATTTCAAAATATCAAAATATTATTCAAAAGATCATTCATTTTATTAAATTTAAATACCGTTTTAAACTCACATTAAAAATCAAATTCTTCCATTTAAAACCATTTAAATGTCTCTTCATTATATTTAGAAATTTAACATTTAATTTCCAAAATTTTATCATTTTCCAAAGATTATTTTTCACAAAAATTTATTAAAACAACACAAATATAGTTTCCGTAGCACTTATAAAATGCTACGTAAAGTTATAGTTTAAAACAGTTCATTTAACAAAAGACAGTATTTAAATGCTGCAATATCTTTTACATTACAATTCAAAATGCAGTCAAATCACATTCATAGTTTTAATTTACCAATTCACAAACAATTAAATTTTTATATAAATCATTTTAACTTATAAAATCGTATATTTCACATTTTAAAATCATCATCTCAATACTCTTATTTTTATTTGATTTTATAAAGTCACATTTCCATACAAAATCAAGTTTTAACATAATTTCTTATTTAAATTCAAGCATTAAATTCCATTTCTTTAATTAAATTATTAACTTAATAAATAAGTTTAAATTTCCAAAATATAACTTATTTGCATTTATTTTACTTAATTAAAATTTCATCCTTTAAACAAAATTCAAAATTTCCCAAAACAAGTTATATTTCAAAATTTTACTTAAAAATTCATTTATTCAACATTTTAACTTATTCAAAACCATTATATATCTTATGAAATCATTTAAAATACATTTTTAAACCAAAATAATATACTTTACTTACGTTACATAATTTCCTTTTAAAAAAACAAAACACAAATTCCAAAATTTACTTATAGTTTAAATTCTACTTTACCATTGACTTAATTCATTATTTAATTTATAGAAAATCATTAATATTTCTATAAAAAATCATTTTTAATTAAATTTAAATCAAAATATTATAAAATTTACATTCTTTTTTAAATATTTTAAAACATTTCAGAAAATATTATATACCACAGATCTATATATAGTTTTCTAGCCTAGGTCAAGTGATACGGATATATATCATTTCAATCTACAATTTACAAAGAAAAACCAGGTTCTATCATTTCAAACCCGTAGTCCTAAGTAAAATGAATGAATTTGAAAACTGCTCAGGCCTATCATTTCAGCCCATATGATTTTTCCTTATTCTAAAGTCCGTTCGGGTATGTATCATTTCAACCCATAGTGAATTCTAGTCTACAGGGAACAGGCAATGGTGATAACTGATATAAATAACAGAATAGCATAAAATAACAGTGACATATGATATAATAGGTGTGAACATCATATAATAATAATATGGTAGATATAGCATGATGATATACATTACAGATTCAAATGATGTCGGTTTATCAACTACATAAGCACATATTAGTCTGGTGAGATTTACTCACTTGTCACAAGCTGGAGATCGACACCAAAGCACAGATACTGACACAATGAAGGCACAAAACTATGGACAAGGCACGAGAGTGGAGACAAAGCTATATGCCTTGATAAAATATACACAAACAATATATATAATTCATAAGTTTCAACATGAATATAACAACAAACAACATAAGAATTCAATGCCCAAATCAAGAACGATTGACTTGCAATTGCTCTCTACCCCATATGCTTCAGATATACAGGTTTTTGGGTCAGCGTAGTGGTGCTACAAGTCTGGTTTGGGTGAGAGGGCGGTCGGCCTAAACATGGTTTTGGTTTGGTGAAGTTTAGGTGCAACTAGGCTACACCATAGGTCAAATATCATCATATGTATGCAATACATTGGTTTGGCTAGAGGTCATATGGCTCAGCCAGTGGCTCCAAGAGGTGATGGGTGGTGTGTCAGAGGGTGAAGGTTAGGCCAGAGGTGGTAGTGGTGGTTGTGGCCGCAAAAGGTGGAGGAAGAAGGAGATGGCAATTCTAGACTAGGTTTGGTACATGTGATGGCTAGTGCTAGTTTAGATGGATTTTTTTGATTATCTTCATCATGGCTTAGCTTGGCCTGAGGAGGAGAGGTGTTAGGCTGTGTGACGGTCGGAGAAAAGTGGTGGTGGTGGTCGGCCACGGCTTGGAGGAGGGGGAATACAGCTATGAAGGTGGAGAGCATGTGCAAATTCAAGTAGAAAATCATAAAAAAGACTAGAAGAAGATAGAATTTTTTTACCAAAGCTTCACAAGGAGAATAGCCGTGATTTTTTTGTAAGAGAAGGAGAAATGATTTTCGTGAAAGTGAAAAAAGATGTAGCTGAAAGGAGTAGATTACACGGCCAAAACAATTAAGAGAAGAGTTGGGAAAATGAAAGGTCGGAAATGCAAAGAGACATAGGAATTTCAAAAGTTTAAAACTCTTCGAATTTCCTATATTCTCTTTTTTACTTTTATATATATATCAATGGCTGAAAACAAAGATGAAAGATCTTAGAAAATAAAATAAATAAGAAAAGAAAATAAATAAATAAATTTAAACAATATCAATTAAATAAAGAAAAATGCAGTAACTACCAAACTAGGCTTAATAAATTTGAATAAATTCAAGTGTACTTTAGAAAAATTATATTATTATTCTAAAAATATTAAAATATAAAAATATACCCAAAATAACAAATTAACATAATTAAAATAAAAATATCACAAAGAAAATAAAATTTATATAAATTAAAATAGGCAAAATTGTTAAATAAAACAAATTTACTCAAATTTTGAAACGTACATAACTTTTGCATTTTAACTCCGTTTTCAACAAAAAAAAGCAGTGTTCAAGTTATTTCGTCTATTTTCATAATAAAAATAAAATTTAAGATTTAAAATAATTTAAATTTGAATTTTAAAAGTCCAAGTTTGACCAGTTTGACCAGAAATCCATTTTTTAGTAAAATATCCAAATTACACCATTTTGAAATTATAATTCACTTAATAATCAAAATTTATATTTAAAAATGAAATGCTTGAAGTAAAAATAAATTTAAAATAATTTAAAAATAAAAATAAATTCAAAATGAAATATATGGAAAAATCTAGGGTTGTTACACTCTCCCCCACTCAAAACTTTTCGTCCCCGAAAAGGAATGAGTTACGGGAAAGCATAGGAAAAAGATAGACTGAAATAGATTATGACAGGATGACAAGGAGATTGAAATTATACCTTATAACTATTGTTATAGGTAAGTTTAACAAGGTGGATGGCAAGCAATGCTCAGCTTAAAATAAGTACCAAAGATTATCAAAGATTATAGAAAGATTTTAAATAGAAAGATTTTAGAAAGATATCTATACCAGTTTATTGCAAGATGAGGAAAATAAGGACAACTAAAAGATAGTTTGAAGACACAATAAGATAATAAGTTTGAAAAACAAAATAAGATAATAGGTTTGAAATTTCCATGGTTTCAGCTTAAATTGATAATTAAAGTTACACAAGTTAAATAAATCTTACTATCTCTAATTTCATTATCTTATCACCCAATTTTCTTAAACTAACAATTTCAAAAATCATGGATTTGAAAAAAAAAATCATCATTTATTATACTCAAAATGTACCTAATAAATTTAATTCTTCTTTATTCCTAATTATAATTAAATTTATTCCTCTCAATATATTTTATCACCTATGTTAAATATACTTACACTTATTATAACTGTTTTAATTTATTCTTAATTCCTTTAACATCGTTTATATTGTAAATTATTCAATTAACCTTTTATTTTATATTTACCTTTGTCAATCTTTTATAACTAAAAATTAAGTGTATAACATTTATTACAACCATTTAAATTTTATTTATAAAACTTTTTATATTGTATATTATCCAATTGCCTTATTGACTTCTGAAAATTAAGGTCAATTATATTGGAATGCAATTGAGTATTATACAAATAAAACTTTCCAATTCAGTTATCTCAAGTTTGAATTATTTATTCAAAAATTTTGATTTTCTTTTTATAACAGAAATTTATTCTTTAAGATAAAATTTAAGAATTAAATTTCCAATTCCCTTCAAACCATTTAGAGATAAATAAATATATGTACATAATATGTCAAACCAAATTTAAATCATATATCTATCATATCTTAGAAATTCAAATCAATTAAATTCTCAAAGCAACACTGTAGCAAGACTACAGAACGGTCTCTTCACTTCGAAACTCGAAAATGAATGTCGATGATGTTGTAGTCATCACCGAAATTATTTTCCAGCGACAAAGAGAAGAGCACTAATTTTTTACTAACTTTTAAAATTCTTTGGAAACAAAATTTTTATTCAAAAATACTTTAAATAATATATCCTTTTAAAACTTTAAAACACAAGGTTTGAAACCCTCGGAAATTAAATTCTCAAATTTTTGATTTAAATTCATTTCAGTTCCCAAATCAATTTATAAACAACTATTTATAAATTCATTTATAAAACAATAAAGGATAAATCAAGTATTATCATTTCAAATAATCAATTTATTAAGTTCCATAAATTTACTTATATACATCAAAATTTATTTCATTAACAATTTTTAAAGTAATATTATGTTAATTTGTTATGTCAAAGTGTTTTATAAATCCTATCGATAGCGTTGATCAGACGAATCGATCGAAAACCCAAATCAACATCAACAACCCAAACCACACAATATATAAAACAAAAAATAGATTTACAAGTACAATTCAAAATGTTGGAGATAGTTTAGAAACAAAAGACAAGATGGTTAAACAGAATAGGGAGATGGATAAGCTTAAATAAATCGCGGGCAACCTTAACCGGGTCAGCCGTGACTTAAAGAATAAGATAAATGTGGATTTTCTGGGGTAAATCTACATTCGATCTCAGGAGATAGAGTTTGGAATAATAAAGATATTAGCATATAAACCAAGGATAGATATAAAATCTCTGGTGAATCGATGCTAACAGTAAAGGAGTTTCCCCTTTTCAAGCAGATTAAAATATTAGCGAGACCGCCAATTCACTATAAAGATCATTCGAAGCGGAGTTATGGGATACACCAGAGTCAAAAGAAGATGAATAGTGAGGGACATGAATGAATTTTGGAATCGCAGGGAACGTTCCAAAATTCAAAGGAAATTCAAATCAAGGGGGTAAGATTCAAGCTCGAATGAAAGTGATTCTGTAACTAAATTTATCATATATTCTAAGTTTTGCCTCAAAACCAAAGCTATGATACCAACTGTAACAGCCCGGTATTTTCAACCATTCGCATCCGCACATACCGGACTTGAATTGCTCAAAATACCACGTTGTAAATAAAATTTGGCAAATTTCAGAATATGCAGTAAATAAATATAATCACAGGTCACAGACACAGAGTAAAATGATGCAGCGGAATTTAAAAGGATAGTAGTTCATGAAGCTACTATTTCAGAGTCTCGAAACAAATACATAATGACAGTTTAGAATAACAACAAAGATAGAAATCTAAATACATAGAGGTTCACTAATACATCAAACAAACCAGAACAGCTGAAACTGAAATATATAAAGCAGATAGACAGATAGGGTCTCCTGCAATGACTAGCTCTAGAAAAGAAATCCAAAGCTGTAAATACTCAGACTGATCCGAGCGTAAAGTAAAACACAAAACACTCGAGTCAGGAAAATATATACTTATATAATATAAACCAACTCAAGTGAACTGCAATAAGGTACAAGTAACTTAAAGGAAGCCTGTGACCGCCCATCCTCTAAGGATTCGTTAAACTATTTACTATGTAATAATATTGCGCTATTATAATAATGTCTAATAGTAAAATAAACATACTTTTTAATAGCGTCAAGGAGTGACCCAATATTCTCCTTGACAAGTAATAGTCCCAGTAGTTCATCCAGTATCAGCATACCTCCAGATCGAGAGGCTACCCTAAATACTCCACGAGCTACGGGAGAAAACCAAATTCGTAGTAAAGGCTCGATATGGTAGGTGACACGGCACACAAGGCAATGCTAGGGTAGATATACCAATTACGACACTCGGGCTGGTGGTAACGCAGCAGCCACATACGCCCACCTCGGAACACGCTCCCAATCCAAATCGGAGGATGGCCATCTAATCAATCACAAGTAGAGTATAGTATCGAAGAAACATGTCCGATCGAAGGTGCGACCTTACTTGGCCCGAGACCGCTCCTGTTTCTGCCACCTTATGCCAACTCACGGGAGTTGGGTCCACGTAACATACCTCAAGAACGTCTCCACCATCCTACTTCATTCTGGAATCTCCACCGCGTACACGGTTGTCAAAGTGGTTTTCGATATCGACAGAGAGTATGCCAAAGATCCGATCCCAGTCTCTTTGCCAACCAATCGTTATTATAACCCGTGGTTATAATTTTAAAATAACATTTTATAATTCAAAATAAAATATCATTTCATATCCAAATCTTTATCAAAATAAAGATTAAATCATTTCAAACCATGTCAATATATCAAAATAGCATATCCTTTCAAAACTTACTTTTTAAATTGTTTTAATATCAAACTATCGTATCTTTCAAAATTTTATTCCAAATCATTATTATATGTCAAAATATCATATCTTTCAAACTTCATTTATCAAATCATTTCAAAATAGTTTCTACTTTAAATAGTTTGTACTACGAAACCAAAACCATTTTATTTCAAAACTAAAATATTCCATATTTCATAAATCCAATATCATTTAAATAACTCAAATAATATATACTTCAAATATTCATTTATCAAATAAATTATATAACCAGAAATCAAATATCATTTCAAATCCATTTCAAAATATCAAAATACTATTCAAAACATCATTCATTTTAATTCATTTAAATACCATTTAAATCCATTCATTTTATTAAATTTAAGTACCATTTTAAACTCACATTAAAAATCAAATTCTTCCATTTAAAACAATTTAAATGTCTCTTCATTATCTTTAGAAATTTAACATTTAATTTCCAAAATTTTATCATTTTCCAAAGATTATTTTTCACAAAAATTTATTAAAATAACACAAATATAGTTTCCGTAGCACTTATAAAATGCTACGTAAAGTTATAGTTTAAAAAAGTTCATTTAACAAAAGACAGCATTTAAATGCTGTAATATCTTTTACATTACAATTCAGAATGCAGTCAAATCACATTCATAGTTTTAATTTACCAATTCATAAACAATTAACTTTTAATATAAATCATTTTAACTTATAAAGTCATATATTTCACATTTTAAAATCATCATCTCAATACTCTTTTTTATTTATTTTATAAAGTCACATTTCCATACAAAATCAAGTTTTAACATAATTTCTTATTAAATTCAAGCATTAAATTCCATTTCTTTAATTAATTTATTAACTTAATAAATAAGTTTAAATTTCCAAAATATAACTTATTTCCATTTATTTTACTTAATTAAAATTTCACCCTTTAAACAAAATTCAAAATTTCCCAAAACAAGTTATATTTCAAAATTTTACTTAAACATTCATTTATTCAACATTTTAACTTATTCAAAACCATTATATATCTTATGAAATCATTTAAAATACATTTTTAAACCAAAATAATATACTTTACTTACTTTACATAATTTCCTTTTAAAAGAACAAAACATAAATTCCAAAATTTACTTATAGTTCAAATTCTACTTTACCGTTGACTTAATACATTATTTAATTCATAGAAAATCACTAATATTTCAATAAAAAATCATTTTAATTAAAATTAAATCAAAATATTATAAATTTTATATTTTTTTTAAATATTTTAAAACATTTCAGAAGATATTATATAAACCACAGGTCTGTATATAGTTTTCTAGCCTAGGTCAAGTGATACAGATATATATCATTTCAATCTGCAATTTACAAAGAAAAACTGGGGTCTATCATTTCAAACCCGCAGTCCCAAGTAAAATGAATGAATTTGAAAACCGCTCAGGACTATCATTTCAGCCCATAACGATTTTCCCTTATTCTAAAGTCCGTTCGGGTATGTATCATTTCAACCTATAGTGATTCTAGTCTACAAGAAACAGGCAATGGTGAAAACTGATATAAATAACTGTATAGCATAAAATAACAGTGACATATGATATAACAGGTGTAATAATAGGTGTGAACATCATATAATAATAATATGGCAGATATAGCATGATGATATACATTACAGATTCAAATGATGTCGGTTTATCAACTACATAAGCACATATTTGTCTGGTGAGATTTACTCACTTGTCACAAGCTGAAGATCGACACCAAAGCACAAATACTGACACAATGAAAGCACAAAACTATGGAAAAGGCACGAGAGTGGAGAACCAAAGATATATGCCTTGATAAAATATACACAAACAATATATATAATTCATAAGTTTCAACACGAATATAACAACAAACAACATAAGAATTCAATGCCCAAATCAACAACGATTGGCTTGCACTTGCTCTCTACCCCATATGCTTCAGACATACAGGTGTTTGGCTCAGCCTAGGGGTGCTATAGGTCTGGTTTGGGTGAGAGGGCGGTTGGCCTAAACATGGTTTTGGTGTGGTGAAGTTTAGGTGAAACTAGGCTACACCATAGGTCAAATATCATCATATGTATACAATACATTGGTTTGGCCAGAAGTCATATGACTCGGCCAGTGGATCCAAGAGGTGGTGGGTGGTGTGTCAGAGGGTGGAGGTCAGACCAGAGGTGGTGGTGGTGGTTGTGGCAGCAAAAGGTGGAGGAAGAAGGAGATGGAAATTCTAGACTGGGTTTGGTACAGGTGATGGCTAGTGCTAGTTTAGATGGCTTTTTGTGATGATCTTCATCATGGCTTGGCTTGGCCTGAGGAGGAGAGGTTTTAGGCTGTGTGATGGTCAGAGAAAAGTGGTGGTGGTGGTCGGCCACAGCTTGGAGGAGGGGGAATACAACTATGAAGGTGGAGAGCATGTGCAAATTCAAGTAGAAAATCACAGAAAAGACAAGAAGAAGATAGAATTTTTTTACCAAAGCTTCACAAGGAGAATAGCCGTGATTTTTTTGTGAGAGAAGGAGAAATGATTTTCATGAAAGTGAAAAAAAGTTAGCTAAAAGGAGTAGATTACACGGCCAAAAAAATTAAGAGAAGAGTTGGAAAAATGAAAGGTCGGAAATGCAAAGAGACAAAGGAATTTCAAAAGTTTAAAACTCTTCGAATTTCCTATATTCTCTTTTTTACTTTTATATATATATCAATGGCTGAAAACAAAGATGAAAGATATCAGAAAATAAAGTAAATAAGAAAAGAAAATAAATAAATTTAAACAATATCAATTAAATAAAGAAAAATGTAGTAAATACCAAACTAGGCTTAATAAATTTGAATAAATTCAAGTGTACTTTAGAAAAATTATATTATTATTCTAAAAATATTAAAATATAAAAATATACCCAAAATAACAAATTAACACAATTAAAATAAAAATATCACAAAGAAAATAAAATTTATATAAATTAAAATAGGCAAAATTGTTAAATAAAACAAATTTACTCAAATTTTGAAATGTACATAACTTTTGCATTTTAACTCCGTTTTCAACGAAACAAAAAGCAGTGTTCAAGTTATTTCGTTTATTTTCATAATAAAAAATAAAATTTAAGACTTAAAATAATTTAAATTTGAAGTTTAAAAGTCAAGTTTGACCAGTTTGACCAGAAATCCATTTTTCAGTAAAATATCCAAATTATACCATTTTGAAATTATAATTCACTTAATAATCAACATTGTAACAACCGTGGTATTTTCAACCATTCGCATCCATTATAAGTGTATAGGTAGACACTCATGCCAGAATTAAATTGCTCAAAATACCGCGTTGTAAATAAAAATTTGGCAAATCTCAGAATATACAGTAAATAAAAATCATAGAATCACAGACACAGAGTAATAATAGTGCAGCGGAAGCAAAAGAAATAGTAGTTCATGAAGCTACTATATAAAAATATCAGAGTTACATAAAATACAACAGAGGAAATAAGGTACAAAAGAAGTCTCACTTCGTAGAAGTCAACTAATACAAGCGCTGAAAGGAACAACAGGTTTCAAAAGATAAACATGACAAGTAGATAATCTCCAGCGATTCCAATCTCCAGAAAGTGGAAATCTAAATCTGTGAATAACTCAGGCTGACCCGAGCGTAAATAAAAACACAAACACTCGAGTTAGGACATACATACTTATACAATGTAAACCAACTCAAGTGAACTGTAGTAAAGGTACAAGTAACTTAGAAGATGCTTGGGACCGCCCATCCTCTAAGGATCCGTTAAACTATTTACTATGTAGTATATTGCGCTATATACAGTAGTGTCTAATCAGTAAAGTATAATCATATAGAAAATAGCGTTAAGGGGATGGTGAACCTTAACGCGGTCGGATCTTTAAAACCAAAATCGTAGTGGGTTCGATATAAGGATATGACACGGCATGCGAGGCAATGCCAGGGTGGATACACCGTTTGCACTCCCGGACCGGTGGTGAGGCAAGCCAGCAGCTTCCGCCCACCTCGAACAATACTCCCGAATCAAAGTGGCGCCACCGAATCGAATCACAAAAGTAATAGAATAGTTTCCGATGGAGCATGCTCGATGAAAGGGTGTGACCCTTTGTGTAGCCCGGTATAGCTCCTATTTTAGTCATATATGCCAACTCACGGGAGTTGGGTCCACGTAATATACCTCGAGAACGACGCCACCATCCTACTTCATTCTGGAATCTCCACCGCGTACACAGTTGTTAAAGTGGTTTTCGGTATTGGCTGGTTATAAGACAATATCTGATCCCGGTCTCTTTAACAACCAATCGTTATTATAACCCGTAGTTATAACTTTAAAACAATATTTTATACTTAAAAATAAAATATCATTTCAACTCAAATCTTTATCAAAATAAAGATTAAATCATTTCCAAACCATTTCAATATATTATCAAATTCTCATATCTTTCAAAACTTCGTTTCAAAACATTTTAATATCAAAATGTCATATCTTTCAAAACTTTGTTTCAAATCATTTTAATATATCAAAATATCATATCTTTTCGAAACCACATTTCAATCATTTAATATATCAAAATATCATCTCTTTTCACAACCACATTCATTTCAATATCATTATTCATTTTATTCAATTTAAAATACCATTTCAATTCATATTTCAAAACAGTTTATATTCCAAAAATCATTTTTAATCATTAAAATGAAGTTATTATGTTTAATAATTAAATTATTAAACTTCCAAAATTTTCAACTTTCAATGTTCATTTATTCACTTAAGTTTATTAAAACAGTGAAGATTCACTTTTCGTGGCATTTAGAAAATGCTACGGAAAAATACATTCAAAACAGTTCACTTTAACAAAAGACAACATTTTAAAATGTTGTAATAGGGTTTACTTAAATTTCAAATAAACTTAGTTAAATTCAAAAATTATAGCACTTACAAAAATTTGCTATAATAGCTTTTAATTCAATTTAGCTTTTTAGTTCATTATCGTCAATTACAGCATTTACAATGCTGTAATATCATTCACATTGTAATTAATAGAATTTCAAAAATGCAGTAAATTAACTTCAAATATTCAATATAATTTCTCAACCAATTATATTTTTATTTAAAACATTTTTTAACTTATAAAATCATACATTTCACATTTATAAACATCATTTAATTTTCCTCAAGTTCATGATTTTATAAAGTTAAATTTCCATTCAAAAATCAAGTTTTAATAATAATTCACTTATCAAAATGCAATGTTCAATTTTAGATTCATTACATTAAATTTCAACTTAACATTGATGTTAAAATTCTCAAATATAACTTATTTTTATTTTTATTTACTTAACTAAAATTTCCCTTTCAAGTCAATTTCATAAATTTCCAATTTTAGTTATATTTCAAAATTTCAAATTAAAATATTCATTCATTTCACATTTCAGCTTTATTAAAAATCATTAATATGATATAAAATCACTTTAAATTCAATTTATATTCAAATTATCATAAATTCATATTCAATGAAATTTCCAATTATAATTAAATCAATTTTTCCAAAATAACTTACGTTCAAAATTTCTAACTTTTCCATTAATTCAATTCACTTACAATTATTCATAAAATCAATAATATTTTACAAAAATCCTTTTTAATTATATTTAAATCAAAATAATATAATATTTACATTTCTAAAATAACTTTAAAGATTTTAGGAAAACATGTATTAACTACGGGTCTGTATATAATTTTCTACGCTAGGTAAAGTGATACGGATATGTATCATTTCAATCCGCAGTTTAAAAAGAAAAATCCGGGTTTTATCATTTCAAACCCACAATACCAAGTTAAATAAATGATTTGAAAATCATTCAGGCCTATCATTTCAGCCCATAACAATTTTCCCTTATTCCAAAGTCCGTTCGGGTATATATCATTTCAACCCATAGTGATTCTAATCAAAAGGGAACTTGCACTGTGATAAACTGATATAAATAAACAAAATAGCATAATAAACAATAACATGTGATATAACAGGTGTAATAACAGGTGTAAACATCATATGATCATAATATAGCAGTTATAACAGGATGCAATACATTTACAGATTCAAATGGTGTCGGTTTATCAGTTATATAGGTACAGATTGTCTGGTGAGAGTAACTCACCGGTTTGAGCTGGAGACACAACAACGAATTTCACGAACAGAATCTACACAAGCACAAAAGCACGACACAGATAAGAATGGAGGAGCCAAGGATTAATTCCCTTGAATACAAATCAAACAAACAATAACAAACATGAATTATAAACCAAGATATTACAAAACAATGCTAGGAATAAGTACACAATTCAAAGCTAGAACTTTTGCACTTGCATTCACCTTTGTATGCTTCAGCTATGGACTGGAAAAGCACTGTAATGGAATGGTTTTGGATCAGGTTTGGATGCAACAGGTCAGCCTATCATGGATTTGATGATGGTGCAAAGGTACGTGTACATGAAACTATGACCACAAGGCATAAACAAGGATTTTGGTCCATATTTGGCTCGACCTATGGCACACATGGGCTCGGCTATACTTACTCCAGATCTGGACAGTGGAGAGTGATGGTATAGCAGCACCCAAAGGTCATGTGGTTGCTGGTGGTGGTGGTTCTAGGGGTGGCCAAGAGGAGTATGTGAAAGGATATTGGCATTAAGGCTCGGCTAGGCTAGTTTTAAGGGTTTGCTTGCAATTTTTGTGGAGTTTTCAACATGGGGAGGCCACGGCCTGATCTGGTTCAAGTCTGGACAGTGGGTACGTGGAGGGTCAAAGGTTGTATCGTGGTGGTGGTGGAACAATAGGAGGTGGCCAAGGCAAGATATGAAGGAGATAGTGGAGTATATGGCTAGGCTAGGCAATTTCAAGGGGTTTGGTGCAAAGTTTGTGATGCTAACCTCAATGGATGGGCAAAACTTGGTTAATGTCAGAGAAGGGGGAGGAGGAGCTACTGTAGATGGTGGAGGAGATGGTGGAGCTGATGGTGGAGAGGTTAGTCTGAGCAAAGCATGAAGAAGCAGGGCAAAAATCAAGGCAAACAAATGGAAAAAGGAAGAAGATGAGAGGAGAATGGAAGCCATATTTTTCTTTGAAGTGCCGTGATTTTTTACGAGATGAAGGAGGACATTTGTTTACGTGAAAATGATATGTGATCAGCTGAAAGAAATGAGATATGGTTGGCCTCAATTGAATGCAAGAGTTAGAAAATGAAAAGGTGGGAAAACAAAGAGACTTAAGCAACTAAAGAGTCATAAAACCTTTCAAATTTCCACTAAATTCTTTTTAATTTTAAATAACTGAAATATATGTATAAATCCAAATAAAAATACGAAAATTTAGTAAATAAACAATAATAAATAAATAAATTATTAATTATATATAGTTTAATTAAATAAAACAGCAAAATTTACAACTAGTCCTGAAAATATGAAAAATAAGTGCAATGAACTTGGGAAAATTTTTATGTACTTAAAAATATTTATAAATAAAGATAAGAACACAAAATAAAATGAATTCACAAAATAAATAAATAAATTTTAATTAAAATATAGTTTAGACGAAGAAAATGGCAGAAAAAGGAAACAGCCTTTTAAAAATAAGAAATCATCATAATAAATTTTAGAAAAATCCTATTATTATTTTTAAAATATTTAGAGATGAAAATATACATAAATTAACATATCTACACATATTAAAAGAAATATAAGAAAGAAAAATATGATTTATAAAATTTAAAATACGCAAAATTGCACAATAAAACAAATTATACTAGAAATTGAAATGTACATAACTTTTACATTTTAACTCCGTTTTCAACGAAACGAAAAGTAGTGTTCTTAGAATTTTATGTAATTTCATAATAAAATATAAAATTTATAATTTTAAACTTTTAAAATTTTAAATCAAAAGTCAAAGTTTGACTATTTTGACCAAAATCAACATTTCAGGAAAATATTCAAATTACACAAGTTTGGAATTATAATTTCATATAAAATCAAGATTTATATTTAAGTAATAAAATTTAATCATTTAAAATAAGTAAAATAAGTTTTTTTTAAATCAAAATTTAAATTAAAATAATTAAAATATATAATAAAAAAATATACAAAATACAGGGTTGTCACACTCTCCCCCACTCAAATCTTTTCGTCCTCGAAAAGGAACGAGGTATGGAAAAGCACAGAAAAAAGATAGAGTGAAATAGGATTAAGATAAGATGACAAGAAGATTGAAATTATACCTGATAACTGTTGTTATAGGTAAGTTTAACAAGGTGGAGATGATCTTTCCAAGATTCTCCAAAATTAAGAACAAAGGCACGAAAAGGTAGATTCAAAATGATTACCAAAGATCTATCAAAGATTATAGAAAGATTTCTAACATAAAGATTGTAGAAAGATGCCTATAACAATCTATATCAAGATAAGGATGATAAGGACAACCAAAATATAGTTTGGAAAGCAAAATAAGGAAACAGATTTGAAAGCATGGAAATTTCAACTTAAATAGATAATTAATATTTTTACACAAGTTAAATAGATCTTAACTATATCAAGTTTCATTATCTTATTATCCAATCATCTTAAACTAACAAAAAATTTCTTATAATTGAAAATATTCTTTAAAAATAAAATTTAAGAATTAAATTTTCGATTACATTAAAACCATTTAGAGATAAGTCATAATATATATAATATGTCAAATCAAATTTCAATCATATATCTATATTATTATAAATCAAGTCATATTTTAGAAATTCAAATCAATTAAATTCCCCAAAACAAAGCTGTAGCAAGACTACAGAACAGTCTCTTAACTTCGAACTCGAAAATGAACGTCGATGATGTCGCGATCATCACCGAAGTTATTTTCCAGCGACAAAGAGAAGAGCACTAATTTTAAACCTTTAAAATTCTTTGAAAACAAATTCTATTCAAAATACTTTAAATAATATAACCCTTTTAAAACTTTTAAACCAAAGTTCGAGATCATCGGAAAATAAATTCTCAGATTTCTTTTCTAAATTCATTTACGTTCCCAAATCAATTTATAAACAATTATTTATAAATTCATTTATAGAACAATAAATGATAAATCAAGTATTATCATTTCAAATTATCAATTTGAATCATTTTATTAAGTTCCATAGATATATATATATCAAAATTTTATTTCATTAACCAAATTTTAAAATAATATTGTGTTAGTTTGTTCTATCAAAGCGTTTTAGAAATCCTATCGATAGCGCTGATCAGACGAATCGATCGGAAACCAAATCAACATCAACAACTCAAACAACACAATATATAAAAAAATATAGATTGACAAATACAATTCAAAATGTTTGAAAATATGTTGGAAACAAAAGACAAGATGATTAAATATAGAGTAGGGAGGTGGATTAGCTAATATAAATCACGGGCAACCTTAATCGGGTCAACCGTGACTTAAAGTATAAGGTCGAAGTGGATTTTCTGGGATAAATCTACATTCAACCTCATAAGATAGAGTTTTGAATAATAGGAGATACTAGCAACTAAACTAAGGATATAAAATCTTTGGTGAATCGATGCTGTTGTAAAGGAGTTTCACCCCTTTTACAAGAAATTTTTTGAGATTGGCGAGACCGCCAATTCACTATAAAGCTCATTCGAAGTGGAGTTATGGGATACTCCAGAATCAAATGAAGATGAATAGCGGGGAATAAGAATGGATTTTGGAACCACAGGGAACGTTCCAAAATTCAAAGGAATCGAGTCAAAAGAAAGAGATTCAACTCGAATGAAAGTGATTCTGTAAATACGTCTACTCCATATGCTGAGTTTTGCCTAGAGCTACCAAAGCTCTGATACCAACTGTAACAACCGTGGTATTTTCAACCATTCGCATCCATTATAAGTGTATAGGTAGACACTCATGCCGGAATTAAATTGCTCAAAATACCGCGTTGTAAATAAAAATTTGGCAAATCTCAGAATATACAGTAAATAAAAATCATAGAATCACAGACACAGAGTAATAATAGTGCAGCGGAAGCAAAAGAAATAGTAGTTCATGAAGCTACTATATAAAAATATCAGAGTTACATAAAATACAACAGAGGAAATAAGGTACAAAAGAAGTCTCACTTCGTAGAAGTCAACTAATACAAGCGCTGAAAGGAACAACAGGTTTCAAAAGATAAACATGACAAGTAGATAATCTCCAGCGATTCCAATCTCCAGAAAGTGGAAATCTAAATCTGTGAATAACTCAGGCTGACCCGAGCGTAAATAAAAACACAAACACTCGAGTCAGGACATACATACTTATACAATGTAAACCAACTCAAGTGAACTGTAGTAAAGGTACAAGTAACTTAGAAGACGCTTGGGACCGCCCATCCTCTAAGGATCCGTTAAACTATTTACTATGTAGTATATTGCGCTATATACAGTAGTGTCTAATCAGTAAAGTATAATCATATAGAAAATAGCGTTAAGGGGATGGTGAACGTTAACGCGGTCGGATCTTTAAAACCAAAATCGTAGTGGGTTCGATATAAGGATATGACACGGCACGCGAGGCAATGCCAGGGTGGATACACCGTTTGCACTCCCGGACCGGTGGTGACGGCAAGCCAGCAGCTTCCGCCCACCTCGAACAATACTCCCGAATCAAAGTGGCGCCACCGAATCGAATCACAAAAGTAATAGAATAGTTTTCGATGGAGCATGCTCGATGAAAGGGTGCGACCCTTTGTGTAGCCCGGTATAGCTCCTGTTTTAGTCATATATGCCAACTCACGGGAGTTGGGTCCACGTAATATACCTCGAGAACGACGCCACCATCCTACTTCATTCTGGAATCTCCACCGCGTACACAGTTGTTAAAGTGGTTTTCGGTATTGGCTGGTTATAAGACAATATCCGATCCCGGTCTCTTTAACAACCAATCGTTATTATAACCCGTAGTTATAACTTTAAAACAATATTTTATACTTAAAAATAAAATATCATTTCAACTCAAATCTTTATCAAAATAAAGATTAAATCATTTCCAAACCATTTCAATATATTATCAAATTCTCATATCTTTCAAAACTTCGTTTCAAAACATTTTAATATCAAAATGTCATATCTTTCAAAACTTTGTTTCAAATCATTTTAATATATCAAAATATCATATCTTTTCGAAACCACATTTCAATCATTTAATATATCAAAATATCATCTCTTTTCCCAACCACATTCATTTCAATATCATTATTCATTTTATTCAATTTAAAATACCATTTCAATTCATATTTCAAAACAGTTTATATTCCAAAAATCATTTTTAATCATTAAAATGAAGTTATTATGTTTAATAATTAAATTATTAAACTTCCAAAATTTTCAACTTTCAATGTTCATTTATTCACTTAAGTTTATTAAAACAGTGAAGATTCACTTTTCGTGGCATTTAGAAAATGCTACGGAAAAATACATTCAAAACAGTTCACTTTAACAAAAGACAACATTTTAAAATGTTGTAATAGGGTTTACTTAAATTTCAAATAAACTTAGTTAAATTCAAAAATTATAGCACTTACAAAAATTTGCTATAATAGCTTTTAATTCAATTTAGCTTTTTAGTTCATTATCGTCAACTACAGCATTTACAATGCTGTAATATCATTCACATTGTAATTAATAGAATTTCAAAAATGCAGTAAATTAACTTCAAATATTCAATATAATTTCTCAACCAATTATATTTTTATTTAAAACATTTTTTAACTTATAAAATCATACATTTCACATTTATAAACATCATTTAATTTTCCTCAAGTTCATGATTTTATAAAGTTAAATTTCCATTCAAAAATCAAGTTTTAATAATAATTCACTTATCAAAATGCAATGTTCAATTTTAGATTCATTACATTAAATTTCAACTTAACATTGATGTTAAAATTCTCAAATATAACTTATTTTTATTTTTGTTTACTTAACTAAAATTTCCCTTTCAAGTCAATTTCATAAATTTCCAATTTTAGTTATATTTCAAAATTTCAAATTAAAATATTCATTCATTTCACATTTCAGCTTTATTAAAAATCATTAATATGATATAAAATCACTTTAAATTCAATTTATATTCAAATTATCATAAATTCATATTCAATGAAATTTCCAATTATAATTAAATCAATTTTTCCAAAATAACTTACGTTCAAAATTTCTAACTTTTCCATTAATTCAATTCACTTACAATTATTCATAAAATCAATAATATTTTACAAAAAACCTTTTTAATTATATTTAAATCAAAATAATATAATATTTACATTTCTAAAATAACTTTAAAGATTTTAGGAAAACATATATTAACTACGGGTCTGTATATAATTTTCTACGCTAGGTAAAGTGATACGGATATGTATCATTTCAATCCGCAGTTTAAAAAGAAAAATCCGGGTTTTATCTTTTCAAACCCGCAATCCCAAGTTAAATAAATGATTTGAAAATCATTCAGGCCTATCATTTCAGCCCATAACAATTTTTCCTTATTCCAAAGTCCGTTCGGGTATATATCATTTCAACCCATAGTGATTCTAATCAAAAGGGAACTTGCAGTGTGATAAACTGATATAAATAAACAGAATAGCATAATAAACAGTAACATGTGATATAATAGGTGTAATAACAGGTGTAAACATCATATGATCATAATATAGCAGTTATAACAGGATGCAATACATTTACAGATTCAAATGGTGTCGGTTTATCAGTTATATAGGTACAGATTGTCTGGTGAGAATAACTCACCAGTTTGAGCTGGAGACACAACAACGAATTTCACGAACAGAATCTACACAAGCACAAAAGCACGACACAGATAAGAATGGAGGAGCCAAGGATTAATTCCCTTGAATACAAATCAAACAAACAATAACAAACATGAATTATAAACCAAGATATTACAAAACAATGCTAGGAATAAGTACACAATTCAAAGCTAGAACTTTTGCACTTGCATTCACCTTTGTATGCTTCAGCTATGGACTAGAAAAGCACTGTAATGGAATGGTTTTGGATCAGGTTTGGATGCAACAGGTCAGTCTATCATGGATTTGATGATGGTGCAAAGGTACGTGTACATGAAACTATGACCACAAGGCATAAACAAGGATTTTGGTCCATATTTGGCTCGACCTATGGCACACTTGGGCTCGGCTATACTTACTCCAGATCTGGACAGTGGAGAGTGATGGTATAGCAGCACCCAAAGGTCATGTGGTTGCTGGTGGTGGTGGTTCTAGGGGTGGCCAAGAGGAGTATGTGAAAGGATATTGGCATTAAGGCTCGGCTAGGCTAGTTTTAAGGGTTTGCTTGCAATTTTTGTGGAGTTTTCAACATGGGGAGGCCACGGCCTGATCTGGTTCAAGTCTGGATAGTGGGTAGGTGGAGGGTCAAAGGTTGTATCGTGGTGGTGGTGGAACAATAGGAGGTGGCCAAGGCAAGATATGAAGGAGATAGTGGAGTATATGGCTAGGCTAGGCAATTTCAAGGGGTTTGGTGCAAAGTTTGTGATGCTAACCTCAATGGACGGGCAAAACTTGGTTAATGTCAGAGAAGGGGGAGGAGGAGCTGCTTTAGATGGTGGAGGAGATGGTGGAGCTGATGGTGGAGAGGTTAGTCTGAGCAAAGCATGAAGAAGCAGGGCAAAAATCAAGGCAAACAAATGGAAAAAGGAAGAAGATGAGAGGAGAATGGAAGCCATATTTTTCTTTGAAGTGCCGTGATTTTTTAGGAGATGAAGGAGGACATTTGTTTACGTGAAAATGATATGTGATCAGCTGAAAGAAATGAGATATGGTTGGCCTCAATTGAATGCAAGAGTTAGAAAATGAAAAGGTGGGAAAACAAAGAGACTTAAGCAATTAAAGAGTCATAAAACCTTTCAAATTTCCACTAAATTCTTTTTAATTTTAAATAACTGAAATATATATATAAATCCAAATAAAAATACGAAAATTTAGTAAATAAACAATAATAAATAAATAAATTATTAATTATATATAATTTAATTAAATAAAACAGCAAAATTTACAACTAGTCCTGAAAATATGAAAAATAAGTGCAATGAACTTGGGAAAATTTTTATGTACTTAGGAATATTTATAAATAAAGATAAGAACACAAAATAAAATGAATTCACAAAATAAATAAATAAATTTGAATTAAAATATAGTTTAGACGAAGAAAATAGCAGAAAAAGGAAACAGCCTTTTAAAAATAAGAAATCATCATAGTAAATTTTAGAAAAATCCTATTATTATTTTTAAAATATTTAGAGATGAAAATATACATAAATTAACATATATACACATATTAAAAGAAATATAAGAAAGAAAAATATGATTTATAAAATTTAAAATACGCAAAATTGCACAATAAAACAAATTATACTAGAAATTGAAATGTACATAACTTTTACATTTTAACTCCGTTTTCAACGAAACGAAAAGTGGTGTTCTTAGAATTTTATGTAATTTCATAATAAAAGATAAAATTTATAATTTTAAACTTTTAAAATTTTAAGTCAAAAGTCAAAGTTTGACTATTTTGACCAAAATCAACATTTCAGGAAAATATTCAAATTACACAAGTTTGGAATTATAATTTCATATAAAATCAAGATTTATATTTAAGTAATAAAATTTAATCATTTAAAATAAGTAAAATAAGTTTTTTTTTAAATCAAAATTTAAATTAAAATAATTAAAATATATAATAAAAAAATATACAAAATACAGGGTTGTCACAAACATTTATATTTAAAAATGAAAATTTTGAAACAAAAATAAATTTAAAACAATTTAAAAATAAAAATAAAGTCAAAATGAAATATATGGAAAAAATCTAGGGTTGTTACAATGATCATTGGAATTATATAGATGATGGCGACAAGATTAGAGAAGAGGTAATAAATATTAACTCTTCCCTGTTTAACGGTGAACAATTCAATTTTCATCCCACGGTTCAAAATAGAATGGTTCTAAATCAAAAGGGGAGATTGTATTTATCTTCAATAGTATCTCTCGAGGAGATTAAGGAGGCAATTTTTTCCATTGAAGATTCAAAGAACCCCGGACCTGATGGTATCTCATCCAAAATTTACAAGGTTCTTTGAATGAGTTGCAAGATGAAATTGTGATTGTTATTTCAGAAATATTTCAAACAAGGAAGCTGGTGAAAGGACTGAATCACAATTCATCACCTCAATTCTGAAAACCGATAAGTCCCAATCTGTTACTCATTATAGACCTATAACTTATGCTAATATGTTATTTAAATTGTTCCAAATCTTTTATGTAATAGGATTAAGAAGTTTATGCCATTTCTAATTGGCAGAAAATAAATTGTTATTTATTCCTACTGAAAGCATTAGAGAAAATATACCTTTGGCACATGAATTGGTTCGAGACTTCATGAAAAAGGAAAGAGGTAAAATGTACATTAAAATCAATTTGCAAAAGGCATATGATATGGTGAATCATGATTTTGTGTCACATGTTATTACTTATGGGTTTTCCTACATCCTTTGTTGATTTGATTCATGAATGTATATCTACTCCTACATTCTCTATCATGATGGATGGGAGGCCATATGGATTTGTTGAATCTACTAGAGGGCTGTGATAAGGAGATCCATTATCTCCTTACTTTTTTGTATTGCAATGGAATATTTCTGTTTATTGATGGAAGAGGGTGTGACGATGGAAAATTAAAACCTTTGTCAACTATTCAGCCTGCTATCTCATACTGACTTTATGTGGATGATGTTATGATTTTCTTAGCAGCAGCTGTGGAGAATGCAATCTATTTAAATGATATTTTTAGAAAAATGTAAAGAACTATGGGTTTAAGTTAACTAGTTTAACGCTGGTAAACCAGACTGATCCGAGCGTTATTTTTCTTATAATGCTAGGGTCATATCGAGCATATTTATAGATTTAGTTTGGATATTTGGAGATTCAGGAGATGATCTAGATGCCTCCAAGTCATATTCACATATATTCTATTTTCTGCTGCATTAGTTGTTCATGTTGATCAACAACTGCAATGACAGGTTATGATAACTATTCAGGCTAATCACTTATTTAGTGTACTCTATTTGATATATGTATGATAATGTTCAGTTTTTCTTTTGTAAAGATCGTTGTTACATTATAGATTGCTCATCACGTTATGAGATTCTGTTATGTCTTTTCTTTCTTTTTTTCCCCAACAACCTGTCTTTTCGACACTTGGATGCTCGGCACGTGAATATTGCGGATATATTAGCGTCAACTTTTGAAGGTTGAACAGGTGGGTCGTTACAATACCTAACTCTCGATCTACTCATTTAAGGGTATTCAAAGAGTTATTCGAATACATAAATACAAATAATACTAGGTCAAACAATAGTTTTGCAAAAGTCTATAATCCCAAAACAATAGATAAAATGACGCAGCGGATATTTAACAAAACGATATGAATCGATGAAAGTAGCAAATCGGTGGATTGAAGATACTGAAATGCCCAAATTCATTGATCTCAAAGATACCGAATTCTAGCTATCCTCGTCACGTTGATCGCGCACGTTACCGTGAAAGAAGATCTTCAATTCTTCTAGCATTGATCAAGCGCACTTGATTCCGCGAATCGGCTTCAACAATCGTTGATTCGAGCACACTCGAATATCCGAAAGTGGAGATAGGAGATTACACTCAACTACCAATTTAGGATGAAAGCACACAGCAATCAAACAAGAATTTTATTCAAAAATCAACAACCACCTTTACAAATGACACAACACTGCTATTTATAGCTTTTACAACACAGCCCTTAAGTCGTGCACGACTTACGACTCTCCCTAGGTCGTTAGCGACCTAACAGACACCCCGCATCTTACGCAGTACGCGACTCAAACCATAACGACCTAAAACGCCACAACTCACGACTCATAATACAGATGACTCAAGGAACATATAAACACACTACAACATCAGGGATTACGACTTAGTGTTCAACGACTCAAAGAAAACAAGCAAATTACAAAACTTAGGTCGTAGACGACCTAACAATACAACACAGTACACGACATAAGAAAAACACGACATACGACTCATCATACAATGCACTTATAGAAGATGGCGACTCAACACTTCAACGACTTATCATAAGTCGTAACTCGTGGCATTTTGAAAGTGCGGCATCTTCCCTCGACTCAACTAAGTCGTAACCCGTTTCTATCTTAAGGCTTTCAACTACTGGACTTCCCTCTGCTTCTTGATGAGTCGTGGACGACTTATAGCTGATCAACCCCGAATGACTTTGGCTCCCATTAAGTCGTAACATTTTCCCCTGATCTTTGTTAAGTCGTAGTCGACTTAACACTTCCTCATTAACTCGCAGCTCCTCTTCATGTAGTTCCTTCGGTCGTGGACGATCTATCGCCTCCAGCTTAAGCCGTGGACGACTTAACTTCCTCTTGAGTCACGAACGACTTATCACTTGCCTTTCTCTTGAGTCGCGTATGACATCTCTGGCCTGAGCTACATCATCCTCCCCTGGTTGAGAAAAATTCATCCTCAAATTTGTAAATTCTTCCACATCAGAGTGTTCATCTTCATAATATGGCACAAGATGTTTGACATTGAACACGTCAGAAGTGTACACATCCTCTGGCAGCTTCAATTTATAAGCATTTTCATTAATTCGTTTCACAACTTCTACAGGACCAATTTTTCTGGCTTTCAACTTGTTATAAGCGCCTACTGGAAAACGATCCTTTGTTAACACAGCGTAAACCAAATCACCTTCGCTAAATTCAACATTTCGTCGCTTCAAATCTGCAGTTCGTTTATACTTCTCATTTGCCTTCACTAATCGTTCTTGAACGATTTTATGACATTCAGTTAATTCATCAACAAAATCAACAGCCCGTTTAACCGTCCCCTTTGGTTGTGGTACTACTGCCTAATCCAACGGTCCCCTTGGCAAATTTGAATATACAATCTGAAATGGACTGAATCCCGTACTACGATTCACTGCATGATTATGTGCAAACTCTGCCTGGCATAACTTCATGTCCCAACTTCTCAGATTATCTTTCACCAAACATCGTAACAAATTTCCCAATGATCTGTTAACAACTTCGGTCTGTCCATCTGTTTGCGGATGATAAGCGCTGCTAAAGTTCAACTTCGTTCCCACCATCTTCCACAAACTAAGCCAAAAATGACTCAAAAATCTGGTATTCCTGTCTGAAACAATAGACTCCGGCAACCCATGTAAACGATAGATTTCTTTAAAGAACAACTGAGCAACACGAACAGCATTTGCCGTCTTCTTACAAGCAACAAAATGTACCATCTTTGAGAAACGATCCACCATAACATATATAGAGTCATTTCCCCTTTGAGTTCTCGGCAAACCCAACACGAAATTCATACTAACGTCAACCCAAGGTTTAGTCGGTACAGGTAACAGCATATATAATCCTGCATTCGTAGCTGTCCCTTTTGAAACCTGACAGACATGACATCTGCGGACAAACCTTTCAACTTCCCTTCTCGTTGACGGCCAATAATAAGATTGAGAAATTAACTGCAAAGTACGATCTCTACCCACATGGCCTTCTTCATGTAGCTCCTTGATAATCTTCATTCTCAAACTACAATCCGGTACACATAATTGATTTCCCTTAAATAAGAAACCATCAATCAACATAAATTCATCAGTATGTCCCTCCTTAACTTTCTCAACAAATTTCTTAAAGTAAGGATCTTCTTCAATCAGTTCTGGCAATAATTCAAACCATGTCACTTCAACTTTCATTGTCGTTAATAAATGATTCCTCCTACTCAAAGCATCAGCCACGCGATTTGTTATCCCTAATTTGTGCTTCACGACAAAAGTAAACTGCTGCAAATAAGCAATCCACGATGCATGCCTTGCTGAAATCTGGTCCTGCCCTTGTAGATGTTTCAACGCCTCATGATCAGTGTAAAGAACAAATTCCTTCTGAAATAGGTAGTGTCTCCAATGCTTAACAGCTTGCACAACAGCATAGAATTCAACGTCATATGTACCGTATCTCATCTTTGCTCCTGACAACTTCTCACTAAAGTATGCAGTAGGACGTCCCCTCTGATTCAACACTCCTCCAATACCAACTTTTGACGCATCAGTATTCAATTCAAACAACAATTGAAAATCTGGTAAAACAAGAATAGGTGCTGTTGTCAACAGTTCCTTGATCTTCTCAAAAGCATTCCCCGCTTCCTCTGACCATACAAACTGTTTCCCTTTTATGCAATCAGTAACTGGAGCCATCACGCTACTGAAGTGTGGAATGAATCTTCGGTAGAATGACGCTAGCCCATGAAAACTTCTCACTTCCGTAATTGTCTTCGGCTGTGGCCAATTCTTGACTGCTTCAACTTTATTCTGGTCCACCTGTATACCTTCTCCGGACACAACATATCCCAGAAATAAAACACTCTTCATCATAAACACACATTTCTTTGTTGCGGCATAGAACTGTTCTTCACGAAGAATAATTAACACCTTCCGCAAATGCTCTACATGCTCCTCTGTACTTCCACTATATATCAGAATATCATCGAAATATACCACTACGAATTTCCCAATGAATGGTCTAAAGATTTGATTCATCACCCGCATGAACGTACTAGGTGCATTTGATAAACCAAATGGCATAACCAACCATTCGTATAGCCCCTCCCGGGTTTTAAAAGCAGTTTTCCACTCATCACCTGGTCTAATACGAATTTGATGATATCCGCTCTTCAAGTCAATATTCGAAAAGATAGTCGCCCCACTCAACTGATCTAGCAAGTCATCCAACCTCGGCATGGGAAATCGATATCTCACAGTAATCTTATTCAATGCTCGACTGTCAGTGCACATCCTCCACGTCCCGTCCTTCTTTGGTACTAACAAAGCTGGTACAGCACACGGACTCAAACTTTCCTGCACACGTCCCTGCTCAAGCAACTCTTCCACCTGCCTCCTTAACTCTTCATGTTCCTTCGGACTCATTCGATAATGTGGTCTATGCGGTAAGACTGCTCCCGGAACAAGATCGATTTGATGTTGAATGTCTCTTAGTGGCGGTAACTCCTTAGGCAACTCCTCTGGAAATACATCTTCAAGTTCTTTCAAAACTGGCTTCGCTTCTTCGGGAATTTCAACCTCTTCATGACTCTCTCGTCCAATCAACAAATAGACTTCAGGCTCATCTTCAACTTCCTTAACAAACTCCCTCAAAGATAGCAAAGTTTTCAGCTCTTTAATCTCCTCCAACTTGCTCTCCTTCTGTTGTTGCTTCTTAGGAACTAAAATAATCTTAGTACCTTCAAACATGAAACTATAACTATTAGCACGACCATCATGTTGCATTGCTCTATCAAACTGCCATGGTCTGCCCAACAACAGATGACACACATCCATGTCCACAACATCACACCAAACCTCATCCTTGTATTTCTTCCCAATCGAAAAATTCACACAAGCTCTTCGTCCAACTTTCACTTCACCACCCTTCATTAACCATGCTAACTTGTATGGTTTAGGATGCTTCTCAGTTTTCAAGTTCAACTTCCTTACTGCTTCAGTAGAGATAATATTGTCACAACTCCCAGCATCAATGACGAACTTGCAAACCTTTCCCAGAATAGTGCATGTGGATTGAAATATGTTATTCCTCAACCAACTGTTTTCCTCTTCTTGTTTCGGTGCCAAATAACTTCTCCTCATCATCGAATTACACCCTTCATCTCCGGACAATTCTTCTTCCTTCTCATCATAAGGTGCATTTGAATATTCAGCATCCACATCCTCTTCTTCAATCTCTGCAACCATTGCTCTCTTCTTCGCCTTCGGACATTCATTGCTTTTGTGACCGAACTCTTGGCAATTGTAACATTTGAAACCACTATTAACCTTCGCCTTCTCAACCTCCTTCACAACTGGTTTTGTAACGGCTTTAGGAACATTAGAACTTCCGCTAACACCCTTCACTTGATTGTTAGAATTAGTAAACACACCACCTCCACGCCTTCCCTGCTTCTCCCAAGCCAATGCTTTCTGATGTGCCTCCGCCACAGATCTTGGATCGAACATATTCACCATATCCTGGATCTGCATTCTCAAACCTCCAACAAACCTAGCAGTTAGCTGTTCTTCTGTCTTCATGATGTCATTTCTAGCAATGAGTTGGTAAAATTCATCTGCATAATCATTAACTGACTTCGTCCCCTGCCTTAGATTCTACAATCTCTGGTACATGAGTGACTGATAGTTGTAAGGTAAAAATGTAGCTCTCATCAACTTCTTCATCTTATCCCAAGTCTCAATCTTTGACTTCCCCATTCTCTCCCTTGTAAGTTTAGTTTGCTGCCACCACGCCAAAGCTCTTCCCCTCAACCTAGTAGCAACTAACTTCACTCGGCGATTCTTCGGAAACTCCTTGAAATCAAAGATCTCCTCAACATTTGACAACCAGTCTAAGAATTCTTCAGCTACCATCCCACCTTTAAATTCAAGAATTTCCATCTTTATACCCGATTCCCATCGACGATCATCCTCTATATCTCGATATGAATTTCGAACTTGGTCTCGATCTCGATAATGAATGCTAGCTCTATCACCCTCTTCATCAAATTCAAATGTTCGTCTATATCGATCTCGACCATCAACATCCCTTCGATCACGCATGTCTCTTCTACTATGTCTCTCTTCATCTCTATATGGTTCTTCTTCAAATTCACGTAGAGTTCTTCTCTCTTCATGTCCATAGTCATGGTGATCTTTCCTTGATGAAATTGATGTTTCTCTTCTTTCTCTAAAAGATTGCGGTGATACCCTTCTCGCTTCCGTAACCAATGGCGAAACTCGATTTCCTCCATGGTTCGAGATTGGTGATCTCCTCCTTTGAGTTTGATTCATATAAATCATCAACTTCTCTAGCTTTCCAATACCTTCATCAAATTTATCATTAATGCGTTGCTCCAATTGCTCGGCCTCTTCTCTTCTATACAGCGCTTCAACATTTTGATGTCGGTTAGCTCATCTCGGAGGCATGATTTAAATCAATCACAACAACTTCTCAATTCAAACTCCAACTCTAACTTGTACAACAAGTCACGGCCCCAAACTTCAAAATAAACTTCACCCCGGTTCAATACTAGCCCGCACAACTCCTTGGCTCGGCTCGGCTTGAACTTCACACTTCAACACAAAACAAAGCACGGCCTATGCTTCTATCTCGGGTCAAACACTTTTGCACACTTCGATCCAAAAGGCTATGGATCAAATGTTCCAAACTTGTTGCAACTTCAATAAGAACACAACGTATACAACTCCAACTCCAAATCTTGGCTCCAAGAATCAACTTAGCTATGATTGGCTAAGTATGGCTCTGATACCAAAACTGACGCAGCAGATATTTAACAAAACGATATGAATCGATAAAAGTAGCAAAACGGTGGATTGAAGATACTGAAATGCCCAAATTCGTTGATCTCAAAGATACAGAATTCTAGCTATCCTCGTCACGTTGATCGCGCACGATACCGTGAAAGAAGATCTTCAATTCTTCTAGCGTTGATCAAGCGCACTTGATTCCGCGAATTGGCTTCAACAATCGTTGATTCGAGCGCACTCGAATATCCGAAAGTGGAGATAGGAGATTACACTCAACTACCAATTTAGGATGAAAGCACACAGCAATCAAACAAGAATTTTATTCAAAAATCAACAACCACCTTTACAAATGACACAACACTGCTATTTATAGCTTTTACAACACAGCCCTTAAGTCGTACACGACTTATGACTCTCCCTAGCTCGTTACCGACCTAACAGACACCCCTCATCTTACGCAATACGCGACTTAAACCATAACAACCTAAAACGCCACAACTCACGACTCATAATACAGATGACTCAAGGAACATATAAACACACTACAACATCATGGCTTACGACTTAGTGTTCAACGACTCAAAGAAAACAAGCAAATTACAAAACTTAGGTCGTAGACGACCTAACAATACAACACAGTACACGACATAAGAAACACGCGACATACGACTCATCATACAATGCACTTATAGAAGATGGCGACTCAACACTTCAACGACTTATCATAAGTCGTAACTCGTGGCATTTTGAAAGTGCGGCATCTTCCCTCGACTCAACTAAGTCGTAACCCGTTTCTATCTTAAGGCTTTCAACTACTGGACTTCCCTCTGCTTCTTGATGAGACGTGGACGACTTATAGCTGATCAACCCCGAATGACTTTGGCTCCCATTAAGTCGTAACATTTTCCCCTGATCTCTGTTAAGTCCTAGTCGACTTAACACTTCCTCATTAACTCGCAGCTCCTCTTCATGTAGTTCCTTCGGTCGTGGACGATCTATCGCCTCCAGCTTAAGCCGTGGACGACTTAACTTCCTCTTGAGTCGCGAACGACTTATCACTTGCCTTTCTCTTGAGTCGCGTATGACATCTCTTGCCTGAGCTACAACATAAAAGCTTGCTATATCGCAACATAAAAGGTATATGGTATGGTGAGTCATACCTCACATGCTCATGCATCCAACAAGTTGTCACATTTAAACAACACGTGCTAAATTACTATAAATAATGGGTATGCTTTTCTATCTCAGCATACACAAATATGAGGATACTAACTCAATAATACATATCATACCCAAAACACAACAATAATGATTCGCCTTTCTTACTCCTAATGATGACATTTAATACATCCATGGAATTTATGTATCGATCATCTAGGCATCCAAAAGATAGACCATTAGGGGAAAAGAAAAGAATAAAACAAGAAGAAAGAAAAATAGAATCTCACAATGCAAAGAAATCATATATAATAGAACAAGATAGTTATACAGTCACTCCTAAAATGAAACACCAAAGTTACAATAAGTACTAACTTCAACTAGGGCAGTTATAACAACCTGCCCCCACAATAGTGATACATAACTACGTACAACGACGAAAGCGGAAGTAAAATAGAAAACTAGAGATAGCGATGAAGCCTCCTACTTCAATCTCCTTTTAATTGCACCTGTAAGAACTTGCAGTTCTTGGCTACTCAAAAATTAGAGTACTCAATAATTTAATGAAAAAAGAAAAAAAACCCGGGTTAGATATGGTCTAGTATGAGTAAACTCAAAACATATGCTTTTAGAAAAAACAAAGGTATCTCTTAAGACCATGCCACATATAAAAACGGACGGATTTTAACCTTATGATAACCAAAACATTTATACTTAAAATCCAAGATATTATTATTAATACCTAGGTTTGAAAATAAATATAACATAGCTGAAATGCTTGCATCTTGCGTTTCAGTATTGGCACAACAAATTCCGTAAAGCATGTATTGGAAAATGGATTCCATCAATGACAAAGCTATTTGTAACCACCCATAATTTCAGTCATTTGAAATTGGGATATTTAATTGATTTCAAGTATTCACAAGTTAATTTTATAAGTCGAATAACTTATATTTCAAATAAAGTGATGTAATTGGATAATTAAATTGTTAATTTAATATTTGAAATTATGGAAATATTTGATTTGAATTTATTATGAATAAAAATGATTTATAAAATTGAATTAAATTCTATTTGAATTAGAATGATGTTAGAGAACTTGTAAAATTAAATTAAAAGTTAATTTATAGAAATTTAATATTTAAATTAATTTGTAAAAATAGTCATTTTTGATACAGTCTCGGATTTTGATGAAACTGGTTCTATTGGATCCATAATTTTATATTATTGTAGGATTTTAAATTTCGCGTCAATCGGACTTACGGTTTGGTCGTATGAAGCTGAAACGCGTAGAAATTTATTTAAGTAAATTTTAATTTAAATAAGTCGATTCGAAAACCTATGTTCCAAATACGATCGAATTGGGTCCCGATATATAATCCATTATGTTCGAAGTAGGTGTAAACATTATAAACGCCAGATGGCACCCTTCAATTGGAGTTCGAAAAAATTTCAGATGAATAGTGTTGTAAAATTTTCTATATAAGGCCACAACATTTCACAAAATTGCTCAAACCCTAGGGTTTTCTTCACAGCCGCCACTTATATTTCGAACGGCCAAGAATCTTTGATTCTTTCTCCCTCAAAATCTCTCAATCCATTCACAACTATGAAAAACATTCTATTGGGAAATTGAAGAGTTAGGTGAGATCTATCAATCCAATAGTCGTGATTGGAAATGGTGAAGTGGATTGGCAAAAAATTTCATTCAAAGTCGTCACGTTTCGATGAAAATTCATGAAGGAGGAGGCGACCAAGCTCGCCGTGTCTCTGACCGAAGGAGGAAGTGAGTGAGGCGCTTCAAACGGTGATAGTTGATCATGTTCCGGTTGTCGATGAGAGGTAGGGTTATCGATTGAACGATGGAGGCTATGAGTTGTACGGTTCGAAGGTGAACGATGAAGAAGAAGGGCAAGGGCGGTCCAGATTTGATCAAGCGAGATCGAACGGCCCTGATTGTCATACATTTAAAAAAAATTGTAAATTTTATTGTTTATAATTCGTGTGAACTTTAAAATAGCATAACTTCTTCATACAAGGTCGAAAATTGACGAAACAAGTTGCGTTGGGTTCATATTAATGAGCACTACATTTTAGAGCTGGTTGGGAGTTGATTGGAGCTAGTGAAAATTTTGAGTAAAATTAAACGCCTGTTTAATTTTATTCGGAATAAAAAGATGCAACGGCTAGTGGAACCAAAGTGAGTACAACTCACTCTTTCTGTCTCGCTGATATTTTTATATAAGTGAGAATAAACTTTATTTATGATGATTAATGATTGTTTGGGTGATATAAGATATATATATATATATATATATATATATATTGGTATTTGGATATATTCCTGCCTATTGGAGCAGATGAGACCCTATACGTTCCTGTGTATGAGCGGATGACCTTTTGTACGCACATATGCCTTAAAGCGGACATTGTACATATTTTACCATATGTATATGTGTTGCAGGTGACAGGTTAGGGGGATCCAACTGGATTCCTAACCAGTGTTGATTTTACTTACAGATTTTGTTATATATGCTATTATCATATGATATATGATGTTTTGGATGCCAGGATTGATATAATTGATGTGAATCACCTTATTTAGTTCTATTGCAGCATTGGGCTATATTTTGGAATTTTGAAAATGTCAAAGTGATGATTTCAATTTAAAATGATTTCAAAGTGATTTTGAAACTATATATTTTTGAATTGTTAAGGAATGGATTTATTTAAATAAATAAAAAGTTATAATTTTTATGTTATAAAAATTATGATTTGGTAAAATATAACGAAATGCGATTTTGAAATATGGAGTTAACTATTTTGTAAAATAGTTTAAATTGAGATTTTGGATTTATTAAAAACGATTTATATATATAAGATTTATAAAATTGAATTTTTATAAATCAAAATAATGGAAAAAGAAGTTTTATAAGTGTATAAAATGAACTTATAAATGGATCTTATACGTAAATAAGATTTATAATTTATGAAGTTATAAAAGGAATGAATTTGTAAATGAGAGATTTATAGGTAAATTAACTTATAATTGGATTTTGGTATATAAACGAGATAAATAAGTTTAGTTAATAAAGGGATTTTATTATAAAAATAGAAATGTGATTTATAAACATTGTTTTATAAATCTAAAATCAATTGAATTTGATAAGTTATTATGAAAGTTTATTAAAGGATATATATTCATGATTTGGACAGTGGATAATCCTTTAAATTAAATGTGCAATAATAATGAATTTGGTAAGCGAATTATATCCACGATTTTGGACAGTGAATAATCCTTTAAATTAAAAGACAGGTTTTGAAAAGTGATATTTTAAATGAAGTTAAATGATTTGAAGATGTTTTAAAATGTTTCAAGCATCGAATACATGGATTTCAACATTCATTATTGAAATAGACGTTTTCGAGAAGCAAGGAAAGCATGGAATATAACACTGTTGTTATTGTAAATGATTTTCGAAAGGAGATGTTTTATATAGTATATGGGATTTATATATCTATCTAATTTTCAAATTCCTATACTAGTGATTTAGGGTTGTCGTAACAATGTTTTACGTAACATTCATTTTGACTCAAATAAATATATTTAAGAGAGTGTCTTCCTTAAAGAATAAAATATATACTTAATCATGATTTAAGTATATGTAATATTTTCTAAGTGTTGAAAATAAAGAGAATTGTGAATTACTTACTATTAAATAAATATATGGAAATGTTTTCCAATTGTGAAATATTGAAATGGTTTTGAGAATATATCTTTTTAAAGATAATTTGAAGTGAATATTTTGAAAGTGATTTAATTAATAAAAGATTAATTAAAAGGGCCTAGTGATTACTTATGGTACTAGATATTTGTTTGTTGCTTTGATAGTTGAATAACCGACTATCAAATTTGGCCATTTTAGTTCCTCAACTTGATGTGGGAACTATATAGTCGTACACTTAGTAATTAGCCATCTACGTAGGCTTGATTATCGTTTGTGTTAAGGATGTTGATTCGTGCAGTGTAGAGTATTACTCCAATCTGTCGAGCTTCCTTCGTGGCCGAAGGATAGCTAGTTGAAAGTGGGAGATGTGATAAGTCTAGGAGACTTACTTTCTATGTGAGGTTCAGAAATGCTTTTGCGTTGTTTGGTGCGAAGAGACCAGGATCGGTTTATCCAAAAACCACTTTAGACCAATGTATATGCGTTCGATTGTGTAGGTTGTGATGATACTGATATTAGGATTTTCATAGTGAAGGACTACTTGTTGATCATTTGGGGTTGAAATACCAATATACATCCAGTAGCAGTAGTCTCTTCATTGTAAAATATCCAATGCAAAGGCCGTCGCTGCTAATCATAGGATTTTCGGACAGTATGTGGTATGAAAGTACCTTCGGTTTCTCCTGTTCCTGTACAACTTGTATGGATGAGTGTCTGACACTACATTTCTAAGATTACATACATTGGTTTTTACAAACATACATCAGTGGCAGCGGAGAAGGCAACTTCCCTTAGCTTAACATTCTCCTTGAGACATACGAGCTCAAGGGTTATATTTTTGCGGATGGCAATTAGTAGTTAACGAAAATGGTAATGTGGCATTCAAGGTGACGTGATATGTGATATGTGAAAGGTAATTGTTACCTCAGGCCTCATCAATCGGAAATGACCGAAACAAGGTTAGATGCAGCAGAGCTAAGTGGGTCATTCCCAATTAGGATATGATCATCCTCTTCTAGATATATTTCTTCCCATTATGACATTTAGGATGTAAAATAATGTGGTTTGTAAGTTATTATGGCCCTCGAAAAAGGTCGGTAATGACCGGGGGATGACATATTCAGTACTACCTAGTTACAGAGGTAGGCCGGTCTTATGTTGGTAGAGGGAAAATGTTTTGTGCCTCGGGACATCCATCTAAAGGTGTACCCATCAGAAGATAGTCCCTTCACCTGGTTATTGTATGGAAATCCAAACTCAACTACGAGCTTGCGATTCTGTTTGTATTAGCGTAATGAATAGCCCCAAAATGCTATATGGGTAACCATCTCGGCTAAGGTTAATATTATATGTATACTAGACACTAGTATAATATAAGATGATTTGATATGAAATGTTTTGGTTATCGTAAGGTAAAAACATGTCCGTGTTTATGTGTGGGCGTGTCTTATGAGATACTTTTGTTTTGAAAGGAAAAGTTTTGGTAATTTAATAAATTCAGTTGAGTGTGTTTTCTCACGCTAGTTTACCAGACTGATCTGGGCGTTCTTTTATTTCAATGCTCAGATCAGACCAAGTATATTTACAGGTTCAGATTTGGTGCTTTTGGAGTTTCAGCAGGCAAGCTGGAGATCTTCATTTTCGTATACACATATCTGTTTATTATCCGCTTTGTGCTTTATTGTTGTATATTTTCAGCATTTGTAAGGATAGGTTCTTATAACTGTCCAGGCTGATAATTAGTGATGAATTGTTGAACTCTGATGATGTATGTATATACAGTTTTTTTTTTGTAAAGATCATTGATATGATATTATATGTTATTCTGCTGCGATATGAGATCTGTATTATTCTATTTTGCTTTCTCTTCTCTTCTTCTCTCTTCTTTTCTTTCTCATGACTTTCCGTCAGTCTGTGATTTTTGGGTCGGACATGTGCGGTTTATTGTCGATTCAAAGCGTATGGATTTGCGGGTCGTCACACTACTGGGGTACCGTCTATCATAGTACTTCTCTAGAAAAAATGTATCAAGGGCCTTACATTGACCTCCTACATGGCAAGACCGGCCCACCCCTTACTAGATAGCACTAAATATAATCAACCCTCAATTGCGATCAACAACCATACTAGGTCCGAAGCATACATTCAAAGAAATACCAATTTAAATAAGGGATGATCATACCCCGATGGTAGTGGACCACATAGGTTTGTGCTATATCCTCTGATTTACTCATTCCTGGGTATGAGGCTCGAGGCATCGGTTGAAATTTTAGCAAACCTATCTTAGAATGCTAAAACTACCCTCTAGGAAATAATGACAATGCTAGCACTCATCCATACAAGTTGTTACGGGATCAAACAATTATACTAACCTTACTACCTTCCAATTTGGAATCACCCTCAGGATAGGTAGTACAACTTGTGGCATTATTTACAATGATTCAAAACACGAAGCATTTTTTAGGTTGAAGAGGTTCGGATAAACCATACTTATCCGAAACTAGTGCCTCAAAACTAAAGCGATGAATTCCCAGTTAACTTAATTTCGGCTCTTTTAGAATTATGTAGACGGTATGAGAGTCCACTTTAGGATCTCATAGGGAATCTCAAAAATGTATGAAATTGTGAAGCTTTTATATACTTCTCAAGTCAAAATAGGCCAAGTTGTCAATAGTGGACAAACCACTATCTGGTGTGTAAGTAAAAAGTCAATCTATGTGTTTGGCATAAGGAATACTATTGGTGGCTGCAAAATGAATACGAAAAGCACAAGGACCATAAGTTATTTTAAACCCAACATTCAGTATCATGGTTTAGTAAAAAAGAGCTTTGTATCTTTATATATATCTGAAGCTAAATATATTCTAACTATGTTGTCATGTGCTCATGTTGTATATATGCAACAAACTCTACAAGATCTTGGTGAAATGAACCTTTCCGACAATAAAACATAGTGTATAGTGTCATTTTTACAAGATTGTGTTAGAAATGAAACAATCACTTTGGAGTTTTTTATTCAAAATTAGATTGTTGATATTTTTACAAATTTTTTATGTCAAAATGCATTTCTAAAATTAAGAAAAGAAGTATCCGTTTGCTTATTAGATGAATTAAACTAATAACTATAATATACTTTAAATATACAATTTTTTTTTAAATATCTCAAATAAAAATATTGTGTATAAATATTTCCAACAAAATGCCTCCTTTTTGCATTAATAAAATAAAAATGGAGTGAGGTGTTTAGGGTTAGTTGATAGAACACAAAATCGATGGGCTAATTTAAGAGATAATATTTTCCTCTGTTTAATTTTTTAGACAAACTCCTTTGTTTAAAATGTACAATCTCTAGATTAAAGTTTATTTTCAGTTGATTAATAAGCTCTAACCAATTGGCTGAACAATATTTAGTCAACTGGTAGATAAAATTAAATCAACTTAAATATATTGATGATAAAATAAAAAAATTTACATAAATTTTGTACTGGAAAAAGATATCAAAATAAAAAAAATTGTTTTTACTATCAATCAGATTCGAACGTAAGTGCTATGGAAATAACACTTGTGATATTTTCCGCTGAGCGGTATTAATAACCAATGAGCTAATTTTAATAAAATATTTAAGAGAAAAATATTTATAGTTGCTAAATAAAAAATAAAATACTTCATGCTACATCTCGACCGCTTGAAGCATACATGATGACATGTACAATGACATTGGTCTTTTCATTCGAATTCTTAATCTACCCTACCCAAAGTCATCATAATCAAGCTAAATCCTTAATTTGTACCTAAACCTTCCTTTTAACCGACTTGAGTTCATCCCTTAGTTAGCTCGAGGTCATCTATTAGCTACATCTTTTTAATTGAATTTTAACCTACTTGAGTCTTCTTTTCAAATAATCTGAAGTCATTTTACTTTCACCGCAACTTATCTTTTTTTTTCGAAAGAAGGCACTTTATTAACAAATAGAAAACTTATATACTTTCATAATATATCTCGTTAAAACATTGCAACCCCCTACCTTAAATGGTACCTTGTAAGGAAAAAGAGTACATAATAATATATTAACAATATAGTAGAATATAGCCAAAATCCAAGTTATCAAATAGATGGAGGAATATAACAAATGACAATGCACTCAAAACCATCTGCACGATAACTCGGGGCTATAAACTATAGATAAACAATACAAAAGGACCAAAATAAAATCAAAAGAAAGTTGATACCGGATGTGACACCTGTTCTACAATGGGCAAACAAACGACAAAAATGAACCAAAGAAAAACAATCTCTTTGCAGACTTCTTGAAGAAAGAAAACTTCCTTCGAAACTTTACCAAAAACCAGATGAGAATGGCAGACAAGAGACTTGAACTTCATGGAAAAAGGCACAAATTTCCCAGCTACAACCCCATAAATCAGAAAAGACTCACGGTGGATAGAATTTGAAGTTTGAATCCATCACAATTCCCAAGTTTTCTAAGATAAGTTTAAGATCTAAACTTAATTTCTTTGCATTCAGTTTTCTATTAATTAAGCTCCTGCAATCTTAAGTAATGAGTGCATTTTGACTTTAGTTGGCATTTCAATGCCTTTGAATTTCTCTCACACCATATATGCCATACAAGTATGTTAAAGGCAATGTTCATCAGGTGTTTAAATATCGGCTTATCTATCTTATTTTTACAAAATATATCAAGAATTTAGTTAAAGTCCGTATCATTGTTATGTCTGATTTTAAGCTTTTGTGTGATAACTTCGAGCACTTGCTTAGAGTAGGAGAAATTAAAGAATAAGTGGTCTCTGTCTTCGATTTGATTAGAGCACAACATACACGAATGGTCTATATTACTGTTCCATCTGCTAATGCTATCTTTTGCGCTCAATTGGTTGAGTTTGGCCAGAAGTGAGCATGTTGACATTTTAGGGGCATAACTGGGGTCTCAAATAGCACTAGTCCAATTATATTCTGTACATTTATTTCTAATTAGGTTCCAAGTCGAACAAAAACTAAAATGATCAGAGTTGTTTGGGATCCTAAACCATGAATCCTTATGCATCTGATTGTGAATTTTGATAGAATGCACAATAGTGAGAATTTAATTAGGTACACATGAATGATGATTCTTCCAATTATTGTTTGATATAAGATCAGAGACCAATTTGTTCGTACCACCATTGATATACATTAAGTTCCACTCAAATTTGTCAACCAAAGAGTACCCATTAATCCATGGGTCTTGCCAAACATTAGTATTTCACCATTAGCAATCTTTCTGTCAATAGAACCTTTGCACCATTGCCTTGTTGTGAGTAGCATTTTCCATGTATGTGAGACATTATTATTTGTGTTTGCAGTCCAGAAATTGTTGTCTTTACAGTATTTATTGCGCATCCATTTAGACCACAAAGATTCACCTTGGATGAAGTTCCATACCAATTTAATTTCCATGGCTTTAGTAGTTTCTTCAATTTTTCCGATTATAAGACCTCCACCACTTTTAGTTTTATATACATCTTCCCAACACAGTTTATGTGATTTGGATTTCCAAATGAAGTTGGCACATGTTTAATTAATTCTATTAATCACTGCCATAGGGAACTATGTGAATTGAGCCCTAAATTGAATCATCAGATGAATAACTATTTTACTAATTTTGTTCTCCCACTTATGTTCAATAATTTTCTTTTCAAATGGTTGAATTTTTTGTTTATTTTGTCAATAATGTACCAAAAATATCTTGATTCTAGAATATTATTAGAAAGAGGAATACCCAAATAAATCACCGAGAGATTTCCTATTTGGATATTTAAAATATCCGCAATAAGTTGTTTGTTAATAGCACCTTTGCTAAAAAATAAAGTAGACATGTTTTCATTTAAGCCAAGGCCAACCAAGGAATTCAAGGTCTGAAATATATTTCTTATGGTTAAAGCATTATTACTCATAGCTTTGGTCATAATTAAAATATCATCCGCATATAACAAGTGTGTTATCATAGGCTCAATGTTATAGATAGCGGTGAATTTACCTCTCTCCATATCCAAATTGAGAGTAAGAAAATCCATTGCAATTGAGAATAAGTATGGCGGGAGAGGGTCTCCTTGTCTTAATCCTCTTGAACTCTCAATAAAGCCAAATGGTGATCCATCAATTAATACCGAAAAGTTATGAGTAGATATGCATTCATAAATGAGATTAGCAAAAGATATAAGGAACCCCATGGAAATCAGCATATGATGACTAAATTCTCTACTAATTTTATCATAGGCCTTATACTGGTCAATTTTTAGGCAAAAACTGTTAGATTTTTTCCAATTAAATCCTTTGACCATTTCATGAGCAAGTAATGAATTTTCCGTAATGATTCTCCCTAGAATTAAAGCATTCTTATTATAAGAAATAAGGTCATTCATATAGGGTTATAGTCCATTAAAGAGAAGATTTGCTAAAATCTCATAATTGACATTACAGAGAGATATAGGCCCGAAATCAGGCAAGTCAGTGGCTCGGGCTTTTTTGGGATAAGGCAAATAAAAGTGTGATTAATTTCTTTAATAATTTTACCCAAAAAAAGAATGCCATTCATAGCAATCAAAAGATCATTCTTCATGTCTTCCTAATGAATTTTAAAGAACTTAGAATTAATTCCATCAGGGCCCGGGGTACTGTTATCATTAATTTGGAGTATGGCTTCTTTAATTTCCTCTAACTGGAAAGGCTTGCATAAATTATTTCTAGCATTAACGTAGAGGATTTTCTTGCAAGTGATGCCTGGGAATTTATTTGTGGTCCATGACGAAAAGAACAGATTCGAGAAATAATTAACCACATTAGTAGACAATCAGATTGAAGAATAAAATTATTTTTCCGAGTAGGCTTAGAAACACTGACACAATTATAGAAATAGTTAGTAGGCCTATCACCTTTGGTCAACCAATTGAATTTCATCTGCCGATCATTCTCATCTGCAATTTTTCTCATAAGAGATTGAATCTGGTCATTTTTGTAAGAGTATTGTGTTATCAAATCTTCATTTAATGAATCAGTAATTAACTAATTATATATTTGATTTGCCTCTTCTTTATATTGAGAAATCACTTTATGGATGTTACTTTTTTTTTTCCTCCAGGTCTTCTTTGCGGCTTTTACTGTTTTCAGCCTACGCAGTAGGACAAGAAAAAGATTTCCATGGAAAACTATAGTCAGGACTTCTTGTACAGAGTTATGGTATCCAAATTGCATATGCCAGGAGTTGATGTATCTAAATGGTACTCTACTTTCCATTTGATTTTGCAAAATCAATTTGATATTAATTGTAGAATGGTCACTTATGGAGTGATTTCCAAAATGAACACCAAACTGTGAAAATTTGTTCATCTATAAAGTATTAACAAACACTCTATCTATCTCACTATGAATAGAAAATTTTAGACCTCCTCGTCATGTGAAAAAATTACCAGTAAATTCGATTCCATGAGATTAGAAGAAGATATACAGTCCATAAAGTGTTGATCACCAATAGAGTTATATATACCATTATTTATTCAATCATAAGTCAATAAAACAAAATTAAAATCACCTACCACTATCCACCGGAGGTTAAAACTTTTCGGCTGCTCAACAATATAATTCCACAAATCGATGCGCTTCATCTCTTCATTGGATGCAAAGACAGTCAAGCATAGAATACTTAAACCGTTAGCATTGTGCAGAATACATGAAATGTATTGGTCGCTAGAATGTAGAATAATATTAGACCATTGAGATGAGTCCCATAAAATGAAAATTCTACTCTTATTGCCATTGGAACTATTATGAGCATGCTTCTACTTATTATTAATTTCGTTCACGAATTTCTCAATATTATCAGTCAACAATTTATTTTCAAGAAAACCGCAGAGCGATAAATGTTTATTACTTAAAATATGCAGAATTTCTAATTGTTTGTAAGGGACATTCATACCCTAGATGTTCCAAAAAAGGAACTCCATCTATTAATTAATATCAGAACTGTACTGTTTACTGGGGTAGTAGCAGCCTCCAATGTCTTGGGTTTTTCGTCTTTATGTTTTTTCTTTTTATTTGATTAACTAGAATATTCCATGCAGGGTTGTCAATAACATCTTTAGCATTTGAGGCTATGAATTCGAATGGTTCTTCCTCAGTTCTTACATTTCTGATGGTTCTCAGTCTGGAGGTATGAAGAGAGTCAGCGCATTGGTCTCCAGCTTCACTACTGGTCACTATTTCTTTTTGTAGTTTAAACTGCTCCTCAACCTTGGTGTCGATCTTTGGGTTTGAGTTGTCAGCAATTTGAGAATCCATATCCGATAGTATATTCAGCGTTAAACTATTTGTAACTATATTGGCAGTTGTTTTTAATGCCGACCAGACATTCTGATTTTTCTCAATGTAATATTTTCCATGCTGCTACTCTTGCTAACGTTCTGTCTATAGTTGTCTGGAAATAACTGATCTTGATAAGGTACTTGCGTTTGAGAGGTTGGATTCACTGGATTGAACAACAGTTCATTTATCTGATCCTTTTGTTTATCATTTTCATCTACAAGCATATCATTATTGTCGCTTGATTGATGTTGTTGGGTGACTTTCAGTCTCCATTCTTTGGTGAACTAACAGTGTATTTCGGGGTGACCAAAACTAGTACAATTAGAGCAAGTGATAGGTTTCCATTCTTAAGTAATTTCTTGCCAAATCATTTCACCTTATTTCGAGATAATAGGGATTTTGTTTGGAAATTTAAAGGAGCTATTAATTTCGATAAGAACTCTAGCATATGCTATTTTTATAACACCTTCAGTGAATTTATCCAACTTTATGGGTGTGCCAAGAACCAATTCAATGCGACTTATTCCCTCTTCCGTCCAGTAATCAAGCGGTAAATTATTGAAACAAACCTAGATCGGAATAGAATTTAGGAGTTCCTTGTTAGGTTGCATTCCATGAGACCATCTCTTCATCATCATCAATTTCTTATTATAGTAATAGGGACCACCTTCCAAAATTCTATCACACTCTTTTGCTATTAAATTTAATAACATAAAATCCATTCTGTATAATTTTATATATAAGGTTGTTTCGAGTCCTTATCTAGAAGTTAAAATATGTTAAAATCTCTCTTATATGATGTATACTGCATCTCATTATCATTTCATATGCGTATATTTGGTTTAAAAGAAAAATCTCATTTTTATGTTACATTCAGACGTCTGAATGATCCAATCCAAACGTCTGATTCTGGAAATATGAATATTGTAGAATACAATATTCAGACGTCTGAATCTAGCAATTTTTTGCCTATTTACATTCTGGTTTGATTTCGTTGCATTTCAGAAGTCTTAATTTTTGATTTCAGAAGTTTGAATATTTACAACGGCTAATTTTCTGAAAAGACACTTCCATTCGTGAAAAGTTGCAATCCTTAATCCAACAGATATGATCATAACTCTTGATGATAACTCTTCACGAACAAATGCAACTATTTATTATCTATATAAACACATTAGAATCAAGTTTTTCTAACAACAATTCGATTGATTATTATTCTACTCTCAAAATTCTTGATTCTAATAAACTTGTGCTTTCAACATCATTCAAATTCACTTTCCTACTTCCTTCTTCTTCACGCATTCACATATATATCATAAAGGAGAAGATTATAGGAAGGGTGTGCTATAATTGACAAATTCGTGTTACTCAAGAACACATAGTGTCAAAAAATATTGTTTTGTAAAAGTCCCTTTCTGCTGCTCGGGCAAAGTGAAGTCCTCATCTGCTGCTGAGGTGTGAAATCCTGTTCTGTTGCTCAAGTCCCTATTCGGCTGCTCAGGGGTTGTACGGACCCGTTCCTTCGGGTTAAGTGAGGGTTGTTGTTTTAGTTGAAATTCCAGAAGGAGTCTGGGACTGGACGTAGAACGAGAAGTTCTAACCAGTATAAAAATTCCTGGTGTGCTTGTTTTATTTTACTTATTCACATTATTGTAGTATCTCGGTTTATTTCCGCACTAGTATAGTATAATTCCATATAGCACAGTCCGCGCTGTATTTTCATTTGGTATCAGAGCAAGGCATCTTAAAACCGTTACAAAGTTATCTGATACTTTGTAATATGGAAAATAACACCAGTACTAACACTAACACCAGTTTTATTGAAGGTCAATCTACTGCTCGACCTCCACTATTCAATGGCATGAATTACAACTATTGGGCTACACAAATGCGTATTTATTTGCAAGCAAATAGTTTTGATTCATGGAATGTTACACAAACAGAATACACTACACCCACTACTACTTATGCAGAATGGACTACTGCTCCAAAGACAGAAGCCACTGCTAATGCTAAAGCCATGAACATGCTATTTTGTGCCTTAGATAGAAATGAATTTAATAGAGTTAGTATGTGCACAACTGCTTATGAAATTTGGAGAACTCTTAAAGTCACACATGAAGGCACTAACAAAGTCAAGTAAAGCAAAATATCCATGCTCAAAAGTCAGTTTCAAAATTTCAGAATGAAGAAGGATGAGTCCATAAATGATATGTACTCTAGATTTCAAGATATATATCACTCATTACAAGGACTAGGACAAACATTTACGGATTTTGATATTGTCTCAAAACTATTAAACTCTTTAACTGATGATTAGGAAAGAAAGGTCTTAGCTATTGAAGAAGCCAATGATCTTTCCACCATGAAACCAGAAGAGTTAATAGAAAATTTAATGTCCTATGAAGTTAATATGCAGGCTAAAAGAGTATAGGATCAAGACAAAAAGAATGTGGCTTTCCATGCTGAAAAGGAAGAAGAATCAGACTCAGATGAAGAAGACTTAGCTTTTATAGCCAAAAACTTTAAAAAGTTTTTGAAATACAGAAAAGGGAACAAGAATAATAACAAACGGTTTTTCAACAAGCCGTCAACTTCTGTATTAGAATGTTATAACTGCCATAAGAAGGGTCACATTCAGAAAGATTGTCCAGATCATAAAAAATTATAAAACAAAAAAAATAAGAAGGACAAATTCAAGAAAAGGGCTTTCTTAGTTACATGGGATGATTCAGATTCTTCATCTTCTGATAGTAGCAGCGATAGTGAGAATGAGAAAGCAAATGTAAGCTTTATGGCAAAGGAGAATGAGGTTAGTGACCTAACTTTTGATGATATGATTGAAATTAATTCTGAACTTCTTGTCACTTTAAAAAATCTCAAAAGAAAATATAAAGAAGCTTTAGAAAATCAAAATAGAGCAGAATTTGAAAGATATGTTGAAAGATGAAAATAAAATATTAGAAGAAGAACTTGAGAAAATTCAAGAATCATCTTTTGATAATTCTCAATTTGCTCTATTATGTCAAGAAATAGAAACTTAGAAAGTTAAGAATAATACTCTAGCCTCTGAAAATCATGAGCTTAAAATAAAAATCAAAATGATAGAGTTAAAGAACACCAGTCTTAGAACTAAGCTAGACAATATCGCCAAGAATGTTTCAAATTTCAATAAAGGTAAAGAAAACTTGTCTATGATTATTGAAAGTTCTCAACCGGCATCTAATAAAAATGGATTAGGTTATGTTAAAAAATCACGAGCTCCACCTACAAAGGAAAATAAAAGGAGAAATGTTTCTTAAACTATAACTTACATGGAACATTCAAAAAGGAAAACCAACTTAAAAACCATAAAGATATGGATTCCTAAAACAAACAATAGTTTTATTAGGAAGAGATATATAAATTCCTTTTTTGAATCTGTGCATAAAATAAAAACTATATTTATAAAGGGAATACTGAACCCTCTTGGATTTGGTTTCATAAGACCTAAGTCTTAGGACCCTAATAAAATGTGGGTACCAATGTCTTCACTTATATTTTTTGCAGGTACCACCAAACAAAAGAGGAAAATGGATACTAGATAGCGGTTGCTCAAAACATATGACTAGAGACAAAAATATGCTATCAAACATTACTTACTCTGATGGAGGCTCTGTTACCTTTGGAGACAATTCCAAAGGATATATCATCAGAAAAGGCGACATCAGCAATGCCGGTACATCTAATTTACCTCTTATTTCCAATGTTTTATTAGTTAAAAATTTAAAACACAATCTTTTAAGTATCAGTCAGTTATGTGACAAAGGATTCAAAATCTCTTTTTCTGAAGATAAGTGTAGCATTTTTGATAAAAATCAAAATCTTATATTTTAAGGAAATAGAGACAGAAATATCTATATTTTGAATATGAAAATCAATCACAATTCAGATATGTGTTTAATAGTAAATGAAATGATCCTTGGCTATGGTACAAAAGATTCTGTCATATCAACTTCAAAACTATAAACAAGCTTTCTAAAAATGATTTAGTCAGAGGATTACCAAAAATGAACTTCAAAGTCAATCATATTTGTGATGCATGTCAATTAGGGAAATTAACCAAATCATCTTTTAAATCTAAGAAAGTTATTTCTACATTACAACCACTTGAATTACTACACATGGATCTATTTGGGCCAACCCAAGTTCAATCCTTAAAACATAATAGATATGTGTTTGTAATAGTAGATGACTTTTCTAGATATACTTGGACCATTTTTATGAAAAATAAAAGTGATATGTTTGAGCATTTTAAAGTTTTTGTCAAACGAATCCAAAATTAAAAAGATTTGAAAATAAAGAACATAAGAAGTGATCATGGACGAGAATTTGAAAACGAAGTTTTTGACCATTTTTGTAAAAAGAAAGGAATTTTTCATAATTTTTCGTTCCCTAGAACTCAACAACAAAATGGAGTTGTAGAACGTAAAAACGGAACTTTACAAGAATGTGCAAGAACTTTATTAAATGGAAGTACTCTTCCAAAACATTTTTAGGCAAAAGCTATTGCAACTGCTTGTTATGTTTTGAATAGTGTTTCTATTCGACCTCTCATGAGAAACACCTCTTATGAACTTTTTACTGGAAGAAAACCAAAGATATCTTATTTCAATGTTTTTGGTTCAAAATGTTTTATATTAAATACCAAAGATCAGCTTGTAAAATTCGATGCGAAATCAGAAGAAGGAATCTTTCTAGGATATTCAAATCGTATCAAAGCTTATCGGATATTTAATAAGAAATTAAATACCGTTGAAGAAACTTTACATATATCTTTTGATGAAAATTTTCAACAAAAGCCAAGTATAAAAGATGATGAAGATTTTTCGAATAACATCACAAATACGGAAACTACAAATCTTGAAAATAATGAAAACATTAATAATAATGAATTAAGATCTCCACCAAAAATATTACGGGATCATCCTGTTCAAAATATTATCGGAGAAATTAATTCAAATATACGAACTAGAAGTCAACTAAATCAAATGGGCCACGTAGCATTCTTTCCAATATCGAACCAAAGAATCCCAAAGAAGCTTCCACAGACGACTATTGGATCATTGCAATGCAAGAAGAGCTAAATCAACTTGAACGAAATGAAGTTTGAGAATTAGTTCCTAGACCAAGTGATCAAACTGTTATTGGAATGAAATGGGTCTACAAGAACAAAGCAGATGAATAAGGCAACATTACCATAAATAAAGTAAGGTTAGTTGCACAAGGATACAATCAAGAAGAAGGAATTGGCTATGAAGAAACATTTGCTCCGGTCGCAAGACTAGAAGCAATATGAATCTTATTGGCCTATGCATGTTTTCACAATTTCAAACTTTATCAAATGGACGTTATAAATGCTTTTCTGAATTGTTATATGAAAGAAAATGTGTATGTTGAACAACCTCCCTTATTTATTCACGAAAAATTTCCTGATCATATTTACAAACTTAAGAAAGCTCTATACGGTTTAAAACAAGCACCACGTGCTTGGTATGATCGTCTAAAGACCTATCTAATTTCTTCAGGATTTCTAATTGGGAAAGTTGATCAAACACTTTAATTAAACATTCAAAAAGGGATATTTTAATAGTTCAAACTTATGTTGATGATATTATTTTTGGTTCTACCAGTGACAAGTTATGTCAGGAATTTTTAGCAATAATGATCAAGGAATTTGAAATGTCTCACATGGGAGAACTAACATATTTTCTAGGTTTACAAATTAAAAAACTTCAAAATGGCATTTTCATTAATCAAGAAAAATATTATGGTAATTTAATCAAACGATTCGAAATGGAAAATACTTCTGCCAAACCGACTCCAATGAGTATAACAACATATCTTGAAAAAGATGAACAAGGCAAAAGTATTGACCAAAAATTATACCGATGTATGATTGGATCATTACTATATTTAATGGCAAGTCGACCTGACATAATGATGAGTGTCTGTTTGTGTGCTAGATTTCAGGCCAACCCAAAGGAATCACATTTAAGAGTCGTGAAACGTATATTACGTTATCTCACTAGCACCAAGGATTTCGCTCTATTCTATCCTAAAGAATGTCCATTCGAGTTAGTTTCATATAGTGATGCTGATTTCGGTGGTTCTCGAACAGATCGAAAAAGCACAAGTGGTACGTGCCATTTTATTGGAAAATCACTTGTATCTTGGTTTAGTAAGAAACAAACTGTGTTTCTCTCCCTACATTTGAAGAAGAATATATTTCTGCTGCTTTGGCTTGTGCTCAAGTAATCTATATGCAACAAACACTTAGAGATTTCAATATAAACTTAAAAAATTCAACTATATATTGTGACAATTCTAGTCCTACTAACTTGTCTAAAAATCCTGTCAATCATTCACGAACAAAACATATTGACATTCGTCATCATTTTCTTCGTGATAATGTTGAAAAAGGAACAATAAATTTGGATTTTGTTTCTTCTGAAAATCAGTTGGTTGATATTTTTACAAAACCTCTTTTAGAAAATGTTTTTATCAAACTTAGACGAGAGCTTGGTATTGTCTCTCTTAAAAGTTTATGATATCTTTTATGAGATATTAATGTTTATGCTTATTTTTTTACACTTCAAAACTCTTATCTCTTAGGTAACTGAAACTAACTTCCAGTTTCATTTGTATACAAATGAAAATCATTCCATTTTCTTATCTCTTAAAAATGTTTCTGCTTATTTTTCAACCTCTTGTTTTCTTTGCCTTTAAATATGTGCATATTACTGTTTAAATCTTTTCTGCCACAATTTCTTTTAACTAAAATTCTATTTTTGAACTTTTTACTTTCTTTTATGTACAAAAATTCTGTTCTTTTTTATTAAAGAATTATTTCTATGGAATTCAACATGATTTTTCTTCTTTTCTCCATGGCTTCAAACAACAATTCTGACTTTGACAACTCTCCCTCATCATATTTTGAATCTTCTATAGAAATATTGGCTACTCCAACACCATGTGAGCCGGCTAGACCTCATCCTTCATACGAACCATCTGGTTATACTCCAAAAAAGAAGAAATCTTAACGATTTCTTTTCTTCGATTCTCCATCAACAAAAGAAAAAATAGCCGAGATTCATCATTACCAGAAAGAACAGTTGGATTTACAACGAGAGATGTATTACGAATAGAAAGTTAATGCCAAACGACTCGGTTTCATTGAACAAGTGGCATTAAAATTCTGCGGTACTTCTCCAAAGAAAGATGTAGTTCAACCTTCAATTTCGAATCAATAGGAGTCTAGTCCACAGCATCCCCCGGTTTCTCCAAACTCTTGGGAATGCCAACCTTATTGGTCTCCATTGCGACCATACACGGAGATAACCAAGATTAAACCGGAAGAGTGTAAGACTCCAAGTGATTCGGACTAATAATTTCATTTACTTATGTTTGATTTTTAATGATCATAATTGTATATCATTCAAATATTAAAATAATACTATTATAGTCTGTATATATCTTTTAAATTTTAATAAATTATTGTTATAATTTTTGAAATGTGCTGTGACACACAATTCAGACGTCTGAAATCTGTATTCCAGACGTCTGAATATTGTTCTCGAAGTTTATTTTACTTTAGATTCAAACGTCTGAACCCCCTTATTCGGATGTCTGAAAGTGCCTCAAAATGCACTGTTTTAATTCTGTTTTACAAGACGTTTGAAATTGAAATTCCAGACGTCTGAATCTAACTGTCGATTCAAAATTCAAGGTGTTTTTCAAATTTTTTCATCCACCAACCACATTAAAACCTTTCATCTACTACTTCAAACCCTACTTCATTCGAACCAGCATCTCTTCGTTCTCAAAAACTCCATTTTAAAAAAAAACAATTCTATCACAAAATTCTCCAATGCCTCCAAGATCAAAACATCCAAAAGCTTCAACCTCTTCATCTACACCGAATGTAGATCAATGGCTATGGAATGATGAAGCTAAGAAAAGATTTTCTCAAATGGATAGATCTAGTTTCTTCTCGGGAGCTTTTGTAAAATTTGACGAATTTGCACCCTGTAGAATTCAACAAATTGCTCGCTCAAGTGGGTTAGAATCTCTCTTATCCTTCTCTGCAAATAATGTTAAGATAAGTCATCTTTTAGTTAAATTATTCTATGCTAATATGAACTTGGACCATCATCATCCCCATAATAGAGAGGACTGTATTTGGACTTGGGTATGTGGTGTTAAAATCTATCTTCCCTTTGTTCGTCTTGGAGATAATTTGCAATGTCCTTCATCCGGAACAGATTTGGATGATATTGAAGCTTCACTCTCTTTGGATCATAGAGATGAAGTCTCCCATAGATTTCTTTCTGATGATATCAATAGGCTTACTACTGTCCATCTCCGGCCACAAGCCTGTATTCTTCATCGAGCTTTAATTTGCTCCGTCTTACCGAGAACCGAAAGTTATGAAGTTGTCAACAAAAGCAACTTCCAAGCTCTTTACGCCATCTATTCAGAACAATTTGTAGATTAGGGTCGTGTTATTCTTGAGGAGTTTATGGATGTTAATCGTCGCCGTCGTTATAAATTTTTTCATTATGGTGCCTATATAATGAAAATTCTTATAAATTATGGAGTTACTTTTCCGAAATCAGAATTTTCACCTGTAAAGGAGTTAGGATCCAAAACCTTAGGGATAATGAACTTGCCTAAGCGTCCACAAAACCTTAACTTTATTTCTTTCCAAGAATGGATCGCGATCAAAATATACCTCAACCTCATCAACACATTGCTCCACAAGCTCCCGAGCATGATGATGACAACATAGAAGTGCTTACTCTCGAATCAACACCAAAACAAGCCTTGGTTACAATTTCTCAAAATCAGGCTAAGCTCAATACCAAGATTGATAGATTCGAGAAGCAAACCAATAGGAAGTTTAATTCAATTCGTGGCTTCCTAAATAAGATTTGGTAACGTATTGGTTGCTCCACTTCCATTTCTACCGAGGTCTTTAATCCCGCACCCTTTCAATGGTCTTCTAGCTCCGATACTAACAATGATGAAGATGACGACGATGATGGTGATGAAGGTGATGATAAACCTAGTACATCTTTTTAAAATGGTGGTGGTATGGATCTTTCACTTCAATATTTCATAACTAATCTTTTTGGTCTGTTTGTTTTAAATCAAGACTTTTCTAGTATTTTTATTGTATGAACCTATTTGGTACTTCCGTTATGTCTTTTGGTATGTAACATAAACATATGCTACTACTTGTTGGCTCTATGTATTTTGTGATGATTATGTTGGTTCTTTTCTCTGCTATCCTTGTTTATATTTTGTTACATCTATGATATGCATGATATTTTAACTCTCCTTTTTGTCGATGTCAAAGGGGGAGATATATATTTGAAATATTTCCTATCGACAGAGGGATTTTATGTTAAGGGGGAGTATTTTTATTTCTTGCTTCTATATGATCATGTTGTATACTATAATTTTATATAATTGTCATCGTCAAAAAGGAGGAGAATGTTGAAACTTCGTGTTTACGGTATTTCGTAAATACGATATTTTGACTATGACAACTATAAAATCATTTATATACTAACTTGTTTTTGCAGGGGTTAATATATGACAAGATTCGACTATGTATAATTTTATATATAAGGTTGTTTCGAGTCCTTATCTAGAAGTTAAAATATGTTAAAATTTCTCCTATATGATATATAATGCATCTCAATATCATTTCATATGCATATATTTGGTTTAAAAGAAAAATATCTTTTTTATGTTACATTCAGACGTCTGAATGATCCAATTCAGACGTCTGATTCTGGAAATATGAATATTATAGAATACAATATTCAGACGTCTGAATTGGGTAGTTCAAATGTCTGAATCTGGCAATTTTTGGCCTGTTTACATTCTGGTTTGATTTCGTTGCATTTCAGAAGTCTAGATTTTTAACTTTAGAAGTCTGAATATTTACAACGGCTAGTTTTCTAAAAAGGCACTTCCATTCGTGAAGAGTTGCAATCCTTAATCCAACAGATATGATCATAACTCTTGATGATAACTCTTCACGAACAATTGCAACTATTTATTATCTATATAAACACATTAGAATCAAGTTTTTCTAACAATTCAATTGATTATTATTCTACTCTCAAAATTCTTGATTCTAATACACTTATGCTTTCAACGTCGTTCAAATTCACTTTCTTACTTCCTTCTTCTTCACGCATTCACATATATATCATAAAGGAGAAGATTATAGGAAGGGTGTACTATAATTGAAAAATTCGTGTTACTCAAGAACACATAGTGTCAAAAAATATTGTTTTGTAAAAGTCCCGTTCTTTTGCTCGGGCAAAGTGAAGTCCTCGTTTGCTGCTGAGGTGTGAAATCCTGTTCTGTTGCTCTGGTCCCTATTCGGCTACTCAGGGGTTGTATAGACCTGTTCCTCCAGGTTAAGTGAGGGTTGTTGTTTTAGTTGAAATTCCAGAAGGAGTCTGAGACTGGACGTAGAATGGAAAGTTCGAACTAGTATAAAAATTCCTGGTGTTCTTGTTTTATTTTACTTATTCACATTGCTATAGTATCTTATTTTATTTCCACACTAGTATAGTATAATTCCATATAGCACAATCCGCACATTCTTTTCAGTGAATTCCTCTTCTGGTTCCCATACTCTAGTAATGTAGACTTTAAAGTATAGATAATATGGTTTTGGACCGACTAAGTATATCACAATGGTATTATCCCACTGTTTTTTGCTTCTTGAACAACTTCATTAGACATTTTTGCACATTTCATTGAATTAAATTCTCGAGGTTGATAGAAATTTAAAGGAATAGATACTGGAATATTATCCCCTTTGACTACTTCGTTCCAAGCCCTACTAGTCGATGTTGAAAAGTGTCACTTATTTGATACCGATTTGTTTCCATGACGAGCAGACTAGATAGAGAAATTGGACTTCTGAGCAAGGTTTGGAACCACATTTACATTTTCAAATGAGTGATCATTTGGGTTTTGTAAATTGGAGGGGCCAGGTTTTGGGGTGAACGGCTTTTCCACTGATTTAGAATGGCGCTTCCTTTTCTTCGTTCTAACTAGGACAAACTCGTCATCATTCATCAGAGGATCGGGCTGTGATTCAAGGCGCTGGTGGGAACTGACTGGTGTGAAGCCCGGACGGGTTTCAGAAATCACTGGATTAGGTTCAACAGGGGGCAGCAGTTGTTGAGGACCATGAGATGAGGAAGTTATGATAGGGACGTTAGGCACTGAAGCCCACGAGCGAAAAATTGGGGGAGGCGATGACCTAAAAGAGGAGGCAGCTATTAGGGGTTTTCTAATAAATAAGGTTTATTTTTGCCGCAACTTATCTTTCTTTTCAAAACCCCTAGTTTTCAGAATTAAAGTTGAAACTAAGGTTGAATACTATGGCATCCAGAAAAAATTTGTGTCACAAAACAACTAAAACTGCAACTTTTACTTCTTAACTTGGAGTGCAACTTAGCAGCGACCTAGAATCTATCGAATGCTATAAAAAGTTACTTGTTTTAATAATCTAGACATAAGATAGGTAAAGTTCCACATTTGTGCATCGTATGATCTCAAAATTTTATTCGAATACAATGGAATGCTCGGTATTGTTAATAAAAAATGTTTTGAGAAAACATCTATCAATGTTATCTCTACTCACTGCAAACATTGACATAGTAATGTATTTTTATATTTTCTAAAATTAAAGAATAGAAATTTGGAAACCTTCAATGTAGTGCAGTGGTTAGGACATGCAGCGCTCATATTAAAGTTCGAAGGTTCAATCCCCACCAACTACATATCCTTGTGAATTACCTAAAGTATGTGTTGTGGGTTCGGTGCATTCTTCCTTAATGTTTACAAGTAAAGCTTGGTTCTCTAGGTCTTAAAAAAAAAGAATAGAGATTTGTCTAACATAAAATGTTCTAGGGGGAATCTTATCCATAACTTCTACTAGAAAAGAAATCAGTCAAGTTGAAATAACTGATATGAAATTCTTCATCACATCCTTCACATCAATGTTGGAAAATGGAGTTTAGGAAATATGAGTCCAAAGGCTAGATTGATTAAAAGGATTTTTCAATATTACATTATACTCAAAATTGGTATTTCCAACATAGTATTTCCTATTGTTCAACTACCTATGTATGCTAATATATGAAAAATAAGGTTTAAATGATAAAATGTTGTCCCATAATACATTCTAGGCTTAGCATGCTCTGGTGCTTTCAACAATTGTAACCCTTATTGCAGTGTACTAGATTGCATTTATAAACACTTTTTGAGATTCCTTACCTACTGAGTTATTAAAAGTAAAGCATAGGGTATGACAAGGATACGTCCATATGTAAAACAATGCAAACCACTATTGATTTGAGCCTTGTTCACCAAATAATCAAGCAGAAGATCATGGAATCAGGAAAGATCATGCAAGTTATGATGAGGATTATATTCCACCACCAAGTTACATGTATGAGCAAAATACGAAAAAAATAATGATTACCTAACATAAAATAGCAGATCAGCTAGAACTACTCTTAAAAAATCATCAAAAAGTTATGGTTGAACAAGCAAAGAACAAAAAGGAGATAGGGTTCATCAAATATTTACTTATTTTATTGTGTGGTCCGACTCTAATAAAGGAGAGTTTGTGTGGTCAAGGTATTTCTCTAAAGTTTGGCTTCATTTCTTCAAAATAGATTGTATTCCACAGGCTTCTGTTAATGAAAATGTTAATGTAGAACATAGTGATATACCAGTAGATACATTTTACCCACTAGACCTACTCCAAAAGGACCCATTCTAGAAACTCATCTCACTTTAAAGTCCATCGACTCTATCTCACCATCGAGTTTTCATGGAGGTCATTCGAGTTTCTTTTTTTGGCAAAGCCAATGGGTTTGAATAGACCCCTACATTTTTATTAGGAAGAAATTATGGGTACAAGCATAAAACTACAAAAAACAAATGAAACAAAACTAAACTAAACACAAGCCTAAAGCCAAAAATCTCCTTAATATAAATTGTATTAAAATGGCTTTCAAATTTGGTCACGAAAGTTTTTTACAGTCATCTCATATAATTTAAACAAGTTCCTATATACTCCAGTAAATGGCCTCAAATTCCTTTCTTCCCAAGCAATATAGTTGAACTTCTTGAGCAATCTAAGCAACAGTGAGCCTTTAATCGTTCTCCAACAAGTCACCTTGAAGATAATGAACCACTCGGCTTGAGAGATTTGAAGAGAACTTTGTAAGTTGAGATGGCATAGCAGTCTTTTCCATATACAAAAGTTATATTGGCAAGAGAAGAAAGTATATGAAGTGTCATAGGGCTAATATAGCACAAAATACAAGAGTGAGAATTAATCAAGCCTCTTAAAAGAAGATTGTCTTAAGCATGGATGGAATTGTTTATAACTTTCTAAAGTAAGATATTTTCTTTCGAGCTAGAAGTGGATTCCCATATTCTTGAGTGCCAATGAAAGAATGAGATAGAGTAGGAATTTGCAGTGTTGTTGCAAACGACAACTATAGTATGAGACTTATCACACTACAAAATATGCTCAGATATTGATGGATAAGAATTATTCTCAATCCCAGTCCATGTAGGTCTGACCAGAGGAGAACTGGATTATGGTGACAAGACTTGATTGCTGTGGATATAAGAGGATAATTTTGTAGAAAGAGGGATATCGGAGAGGTGTCTCAGGCTAGTAGCAATCAAAGTGGAAAGGATTTTTCCCTTAACTGACCAAGGGTCATGCCAGAGTGCGATATGGTTTTTATTTGAAATAGTACATTGGAAAAGAGGCAAGAAGATAGCTCCCAACTTGAGAATGGACCGTCGAATCCAGCTGCAGTCAGAGAGGGACTTTCATGGTCCAAAAATTGGAATTCCTTGATAAGTTTTCCTTAGTCCAATCAGCCCGTAAGTTTGTGTTGTCATCAAGCATCTTGTTAATTATCTTAGAATAAGCAACCTTGTTCCAAATCTTAGTGTTTATATACCAAGACCCCTTGGTCATAAGGACATATAATTTTCGTAACGGGTATAGCGATTAAATTCAAAGAATGAGGGTTACCATACCATAAAAAATGGTCAAGAGCATCATTAATCATATTGATGAGTTCGAAAGGGAGAATGAAAATCCTGGCATAGTATAAACACATTAAGGTTGCTATGGACTTAATTGCCATAAGTCTTCCAGCAGTAGATATTTTTGAATTAGGTCAAGAAGATAACTTTGCAATAATTTTACTATAAAGAGGCAAGCATTAACTAGATGATATCCTGAAGGAAAGGAGGGGGGTCCAAGGTAGATATCATTAAGAGGCAAGTCTGCTAAGGAAGAAATCCTTATAATATCACTGGTAACAATTTTAAGGAAACCAGCAGTAAGTAACTTATGGATTGACTAGTATAACGGTAAAAATTATCTAGAGTTTCCAGGACATTGCCGGAAGATTAGTGATTTTGTTTGGTAAATAAAATGAGGTCATCCACAAACATTAAGCAAGAAATTCTAAGAAATTTACGTATGGGCTGTAAATAAAGTTCTCTCTGTAGGAAAACTTTATTGATCATGCAAGTGAGGAGCTGCATTATGGAAATGACAATATATATCCATCCTAAAAAGAAAGAGGAAAATTCTTGACATGAAGTATGTTTATTATCGAGCTCCACTGGATGATGTCAAATGCCTTTTGGATGTCAAGCTTCATAAGGCATCCAAGGGAGACATTTTTCATGTAGTACCCTCTCATTAATTCTTGACACATGAGGATATTATCAGTTATAGATCTAGAAGGAAGAAAAGCACTCTGATTTGAATAAATGATAAGAGCAAGGGCTTGTTTCATTCTAGAATCCATAATCTATGAACCACGAGGTTATTCTTACGAATTACATTATTTCATAAGTCGATATCACTCAATTTAATGTTGTCCTCTACCATATATATGTTAATAAATTACTTGCGTGCTCCTTAGTTGTCAAGCAAACTCAAGCTAAAGATGTTGTGTCGTATTATTAATATATTGAATAGACGAGGTAAGATAACTATTTGTATTTGTTGAGCAAACTCAAGATACATATACTATACTTAGGCCATCATATATGGTAGGTACGAGTGAATAATTTCGTTTCGATTTGTTGAGCAAACTCAAGGTCAATATGGAATCAGGACAAGGTTCCAAGGGTTTGGAGTTTTATGTGATACAACCGATAAAAGGTTATCCATTGTTCATGGAGCCATGACTTGTTGAGCAAACTCAAGGTTAGAATTCCAAGATGGAAAAGTCCTAACATCTACTAGTGAATTCATAAGACTTCTATGTTTTGACTTAGGGTTTGGCAAAACATAAAAGACTAGAGGCAGCTTATTAGTAAAATTAAACATAATATTTAACCTTACTGATATTATAATAACATCTATTATGTTCTGTCCTAGTAATCTACCATTTAAACCTGTAGAAAATGTCAACTCCAAAACTGTTTTCTGAAAGTGACAAACTCACCGGACCTAACTATACCGACTGGCTAAGAGCAATTAAAATAGCATTGATTTACGAGCGTCTTTAGACTTCTGTTACATGTGAACCCAAAATAGAACTCACTGATGGTGCAGACCTTGAAGAACTGCTTGCTTATTTAAAGTGGCAATCTGACTTAGAGATCGTCCAAGTTTTCGTGTTGTCTACCTTAGACAAACCGTTGCAAAGGCAATACGTGAACATGTATGTCCATGAGATTTTTAATAGTCTCAAATCTCTTTTTAGCGAACAGTCCCGATCCGCAAGATACGAGCTTTCGGAAAAACTGTTTAACACCAAAATGGCCAAGGGACAGAAAATGGACGATTATGTTCTAATGATGAAAGGCTATATTGATAGACTTTCACAATTAGACATAGAGATAAGCAACGAAATGCAAGTAGACTTGGTAATTGGTTCTCTCACTCCTTAGAATGAACCGTTCATACGGAATTACAATATGAACTAATTAAATGTGAATCGCCTGGAGCTCCTCAATATGTTAAGGTCAGCCGAGTCAACATCTAAAGACCAAGGTGTCGTACTTACTGTGAAGGAAAATGCATCATCTTTGAAAGGTTCGAAGAAGCAGAAAAGAAATAGTAAGAAAAATAAAAGTAAGAAGACCGATGATAAGGGTGAATGTCACCATTGCCACATGAAAGATCACCGGAAGAGAAACTGTCTCGACTACTTGAAGATTGTCAAGGAAAGGAAGCAGAATGGTTCTGCAGCTCCATCAAGTACATTTATGATTCAAAAGTGTTTTCTAATCAATAAAATGTCATGGGTTTTAGATACTGGATCTGGTACTCATATTTGTAATTCGTTACATGGGCTTAGGAACTGGCATCGTGTGATAAAAGGAGAAATGAAGCTCCAAGTTGCTAATGGATCTATAGTAGATGCAATGGCGGTAGGAGACAATCATTTTGATTTTCCAAATGGATTAGTATTAGTATTAAATAATTGCTATTATATAAAAGAATTTATTTGTGGAGTTATCTCAGTTTCTAGATTGTCTAAGACTAGATATATTATTAATTGTGCAAATAATGTTGTGAACATTAGTTTGGATGGAAATAAAGTCTGAAAGGTGTCCTTGAAAATGGCATTTATTTGGTTAATACTAATTATATCTGTTTTGTGAATGAAGTTTCTAATAAATTAAACGACAATTATCTTTGGCATTATAGGCTTGCTCGTATTAGTGAGAAACGACTACACAAATTGAAAACCGATGGTATTCTACCATCAATTGATTCTGAATCATTTGAAACTTGTGAGGCGTGTGTTAAAAGTAAAATAACCAAGCACCCGTTCAGTGGAAGCAATGAAAGATTTAATGAACTCTTAGGGTTAGTACACAGTGATGTATGTGTCCTAATGCCTATATTAACGAAAGATAATAGTTCTTACTTTGTTACTTTTATCGATGATTTCTCAAGACTAGGATATGTATATCTTATGAAGAACAAATCCGACGTTTATGAAAAATTTGTTGAGTACAAAACGGTAGTAGAAAATCAAACGGGCCGTAAAATTAAAATTCTTCGATCAGATCGAGGAGGTGGGTATATTGGACAGGATTTTCAACAATACTTAAAAGATAATGGGATTATCTCTCAGGTTACTCCACCCTATAATCCGCAACACAATGGTGTGTCGGAGCGAAGGAATCAAACCCTATTAGATATGTTTTTTCCATGATGAGCAAGGCCAATGTTATCCAGCAAATTAGTCACCATCCTTGAAGAAGAAATTAAAGATTTACTTCCTGATTTCCTTGCATTTATTACCTCAAATAATTAATAAAAAACAGCCATATCTCCACCATAAATACCAATACCCACCATAGCCGGATTTAATGCCCAATAATTGCCATGGTAACCTGCTTATTTATTACTAATTAATGCCAACCATTTCCATATCAAATATTCCTTAATTCCCTTCATCCTTATCTTAAATAAGAAGATTATGCTACAATTAATACCAGCCTAGTCAGCGTCACTACAATTCCACACAATCACCGGGTCAAGGCTTACAGCTATAAAGACACTAAATATTGCAAAAGAAAAAAGGGGAAGAAAATGAAATAGAAAATATGACTTCTCCTCTGCTCCTCAAAATCTCTTGTAATATGAAACTACGGGTGATAAATAAATTATAAAGTGGATGTAGGCCATAGATTTTGCTGAACCACTATAAAAATTTCGTCTCTTTTATCTTTTCTTCTTTTTATCTGCTTAATTTGGTGATCTGTGTTGCTGTTTTCTGGATTATTGTTAGTTGGTGCTTTCATTTACATTTGGGTGTTAGTGACCAATTTTGGTGCTAACATTTTGGTGCTTTCACTGAGAACAACAAAGAAATCTCAGATCTGAAGCTTATTCTATGTTAGGAAGAAGATCGAACTCAAGATCTAAAAGAAAAGATTTAGATCTAGAAAAGAGGTTCATAGATCTAGCTTTTAGAAGATGAAGAAGCCTCATATAAAAAAAAAGTGCTATGGAAGGAACTCAGCAAGGGGGCAACTAGGAGGCGTCCTCTCATTCAAACTTTCCTTCTACCATGAAGCAAATACCTAGGGGCAATCAGCAAGAACCAGAAACAGGGAGTATGCAAAGCCCCTCAACCAGATAAGTAACCGACTCTAGGGTCTGCTAATCAAATAGAAATTATCATCAAATGAACTGAACTAAATAAAATGAGATCTAGGATTTAGATTCCTTTCTGCATTTGAATTATGCATCATCAAAAAATGCTTTAAAATTTAGCATTTGGGAAGCGATTTACTCATGTAAGCAATCCCGAATGTAAGCAGTCCAATGCTCTGACCTTTCCATGAGCGACACTCATAAAAAAAATGATTTCTTGCATAAAATTAGTTTTAAAGATTAGTGTTTAGAGAACGACTTACACATGTGATGAGCGACCACGAACGGTCCACAGCCATGCTCTGATTCGTTTCTAAGGGTGACACCTTTCTAAAATCTTTACAACATCGTCTTTGCTTTCAATCAAAGGTTATAGAAGCGACTTGAGAACTGCTCTCTTTAGAATATGGATGCTCTCGAATATGAATGATTAACTCTATCTCTTTATGCAGGAATGGTCAGACACTTAACATCTCTCAAACATTCAGAGAGATGAGAATTTGATGCCAACAAATTTGCTTTCACCAAAACAAGTTCTTGAGCGAAGCACACCTCGTTGCCAACAAGGCATACTTCGAGGGGCAAATGTTATCCAGCAAATTAGTCACCATCCTTGAAGAAGAAATTAAAGATTTACTTCCTGATTTCCTTGCATTTATTACCTCAAATAATTAATAAAAAACAGCCATATCTCCACCATAAATACCAATACCCACCAAAGCCGGATTTAATGCCCAATAATTGCCATGATAACCTGCTTATTTATTACTAATTAATGCCAACCATTTCCATATCAAATATTCCTTAATTCCCTTCATCCTTATCTTAAATAAGAAGATTATGCTACAATTAATACCAGCCTAGTCAGCGTCACTACAATTCCGCACAATCACTGGGTCAAGGCTTACAGCTATAAAGACATCAAATATTGCAAAAGAAAAAAGGGGAAGAAAATGAAATAGAAAATATGACTTCTCCTCTGCTCCTCAAAATCTCTTGTAATATGAAACTACGAGTGATAAACAAATTATAAAGTGGATGTAGGCCATAGATTTTTCCGAACCACTATAAAAATTTCATCTCTTTTATCTTTTCTTCTTTTTATCTGCTTAATTTGGTGATCTGTGTTGTTGTTTCCTGGATTACTGTTAGTTGGTGCTTTCATTTACATTTGGGTGTTAGTGACCAATTTTGGTGCTAACAGCCAAGTTACCTCTGTCCTATTAGGGATATGCTCTAGAAATTGTATCACATTTGTTAAACTTGTTACCCACTAAATCTGTGTCCAAAACACCATATGAGATGTGGTGTGGTAAGAAACCCTAACTCAAATATTTGAAAGTATGGGGTTGTCCGGCATACGTTAAGAACGTTGGTCCAAATAAACTAGAGGCAAGATCGGTACTATGTTAGTTTATAGGATATCCCAAAAACAAGATGGGATGTATATTTTACAATACCGAGGAACAAAAGGTTATTGTTTCTCGACACCCTGTCTTTTTAGAAAAGGAATTTATGTTAAAAGAAATTAACAGCGAAGTTGTAGACTTGGATGATATCCGAGAAACTAATACTAACACCGAAATAGTGGGAGAAACAATTATCACCCGTATACGAAAACACGCAACCTATTAGAAGGTCAAGTAGGGAATCCCACGCACCAGAGAGATACTTTAATTTTATAGTGGATGGCGAAAAGGAGGACTGTGTCTTAGATGGCGACACTCTTCTCTCTTTCCTACAAGCACTGCAAAGCAAAGACTCTGCACTATGGCTTGAAGTATGATGTAACGGCCCGCTATTTTGGCTTATTCGCATCCGCACATGTCGGACTTGAATAATTCAAAATACCAAATTGTTAATTTAAATTTGGCAAAACTGAGCATATACAGTAAATAAATAATCACAGATCACAGACACAGAGTAATAAATGCAGCGGAAACAAAAGATAGTATAGTTCATGAAGCTACTATATACATATCAAAGTAAAAATAAGGTACAACAGATGTCTCGGATACAAAAGTCAAATACAATATCAGAATACATTACTAGAATTAACTGAATATCTGAAAGCTGGATAGATAGCCGGATCTCCAAGCGAAGCTCCAACTCCAAAGGTGAGTCTCGAATACTGGTACACTCAGTCTAACTCGAGCGTAAAGCAAAATAGAAAACACTCGAGTCAGGATTAACATTCTTATATCGATAAATCCAACTCAAGTGAAATAACAACTGAAATACAGTAACTCAAACGATGTTTGGAATAACCATCCTTTAAGGATCCGTTAAACTATCTACTATGTAGTAGTATACACCAAATAGATAATGCCTATTAGTAATATAAAGTATCAAATAGTGTTAAAGCGTTACCATAGTTCCCCTTAACACATTTTATATACACGTTATAGTCTATATAGCACTGTAAACTCCACCATAAACTAGTAGGCTATCAGGGAGTACTCCATAGGTATAAAACAAAACAAATTCGTAATGGTTGCGTATATAGGGATACAAGTATGACAAGGCACATGAGGCAATACCCAAGGTAGTGAAACTACTGTTTGCCTGATCCGGACTGGTGAAAACGCTTCGCCGCAACGATCGCAACACCGCGAAACAACACTCCCAATTTCGATGGTGCACCAATCGATAACAAGTAATGAGTAGTTTTCGAAGAAGTGTGTTCTCTCGAGGTAGCTAACCCCATTTGGCCAGGCACGGCTCCTGTTTTAGTCATTTCCAATTTGACACAAGTGTCAAAGCTATCCATTATCATTCTCTTTCTTCAGTCATCACATACATCATTCCAACCACTTCATTCTGGATCACACTCCGCGTATAGTTATTAAATTGGTTTTCAGTTTAGACAATGAGTATGTCCCTAACAGGTTCTGGTTTCTTTTATAACTTTCATGATCATTACACCGATTGGTCGTTTATATGTTTCAAAACCAAATCAATTACAATTTCAATTTGAAATTTGTAAACCAACATTTCATTTCTCTTTCTAAATCAATTTCCATAATTTACGTTTCAAAACTTCCAAATTTATCATTTCAAAATCTTATAATTCAATTTCAATTTCTTTTTAAAACAATTAAAATATTGATTCAAGTTCGTATATAAGTTTCATTTCGAAATCATTTAAATTAATTTAATTTAACATTCAAATCAATTTAACTTCATTGATCGATTTTATTCAATATTGTTAAGTTAATTTATCATTTAAAACAATTTCTATTTAATTTCTAATTCATTAAATCGATTATTTAAGTTCAACTTCATTATATCAAAATTTCAAATTGAATTAAATTAGATTCGTTAAATCAATTCTTTAAATTACAAGTCTTACATTTATTTCAATAAATCCCATTTTTATTTCTTGTTAAAGAAAATTCCAATTCAATTATTTATTTACTTAGTTACAAATTTCAAAACTCAATTAATAAAGAAACTTAATTTCACTTATTCAAGAAATTCAATTTCACTTATTAACGAATTCAATTTTATTTAATTATTAAATAATTCATTCTTATTTAATTTATTAAATAATTTCAAAAACTTAATTATTAAATAATTTCAAACTTAATAATTAAATTTTAAACAACATTCTTTCATCAACTACTATGTTAATATTTTGTTCCAGATTATTAAATATTAACATTTTCCTTCATAAAAATTCCAATTCCAACTTCATTTCAAAACTTTATTATTTATTTAAATAAAATCTTATTTTATTTTTAAATCAAATTATTGACCAATCGGGTTTTATTTAATTCTCTATCCTAAGTCAAAGTTAAATTTAGGTATTTATCATTTCAACCCGATTCCAATTCAATTCAAAATCAAAGCATAGCAAAGGGAACTTGCAGTGTGATAACTAGGATGGTGTCAAAGTAAATAAACAAGCAATAACAACAATCCAATAACAATCCAATAATTTATTTAAATAATCCCGAAATAATCGAATTAATTTACATTTATTTGTGCAAATTAATATAATTATTTCTAGAATCTACACTATCATTTCATGTAGATTAAAGATTATTACACTAATCTTTATACGGTTCTTCACTTGGTATCTATTATTCAATTTCATACAACATCAATTTAAGCAACAAACATTTAAATGGTTCGAGGTGTATTTTACCAAATTTATATATGTCAATTAATTCAACATTTAAAGGGTCATATTATACAAATTTAACTAATCAAATTCAACACATATGTCGATTCAAAATTTTAACTATCTACGTCAAATTCAATTGCATAATATTTATCACTTTATACATTACAATTTAACATCCAATATAAACAGCAATCAATCAATCAATTATCAATCAAACTGTATTATCATCGCATAAATAATTACATATAATGGTGTCAGATGTCAGAGGTAACTGATACAGGTAATAGCATATATAACAGTGTAAATAACTAACAGTGGTACATTTCAATTGTTGTTTCAATTGAAATCAAAATTAATAAATAAAAGAACATTAATCGTGAGTGATTGCTCACCTTTCGAGGTTATAGGAGATTTGTCAAATGAAACGAGTTGCGAATCCAAGCACGAGTTTCAAAGTGAAGCTAGATTGGCCCAATTCAGTGAACCAGCTGATAAATAGGAATTGATGAAATCAACGAATCAGCTTGATATAGATGGAAAATACATATTACACTATTATGATAAATTTATAAATCCGTATTTAAATTCAAGACAAATATTTTTAAAATAGAATATATATTCCGAAATCATACATTCTAAAAACACATATATTAAAACAGTTCACATCTACCATTACAATTACGTCATAACTTATGTATGCAGACCAAAATATTTATACATACTTTTATAAAATGTTATGAATACAGCAACAGTTTATATACAACTCATAAATAACATAAAATTTATATTAAAACAGACATTCAAAATACTAATCTATAGGTAAACGCGGTATATATATAGATAATATACCATTTACAATATTTAGTAAGTATCCAGCATATACAACTTTTATATAACTGATAAAATGCACCGCCTTTCAAAAATATATACACCTTATATTTTTTTTCAGCATAAGAGGACAAGCCTCTCAGTCAAAACAAAAGAAACGAAAGATATGTTTAACGTATGGAAGACTATATACTTACCATATATGATTTTAAAACAAAAAAAGATTAATAAATATATAACCTATGACTCGCGTCTATACAATAAATCAAATATTAACAAAATAGTACACAACCTTCAAACATGAACACTTTACATAAACTATAAAATATATACCTGTGTTTATTTAACTAATATATAATTTACTACTTACGTATAATAACCTAAATAATATACAACTAAGTATATACTGTAGATAAGTGGTGAAATATAACTCTATACCTCAGAGCAAAGACGCACGCAACTGCAAAGGCCGGAGCTCGCGAGTGAGAAGATGGTTGTTCGCTCAGCATGGACGTTGAGCATGCGGAGGTTGTGTGTGTGGATGGCAAGCTCGGGTGCTCTGGGTTCTAGCTAAGAGTTGCGCGAGGGAAAAAGGAGAGGACGAAGTCCGGACTGTCAACACGATTATTTACATATTTTTGTGAAGAACAGAGAGGAGGGCGAAAGAGCGAGGGTGAGCTGGTGGGTAGGTGGCTGTACGGTGTTGACGCGCGGCAGTGGAGGTTGAGACGTGGCATGGCCTGACGTGGGACACGGTGAAGGCTCGGTGATGGTTGCGGTGAAGCTTGCGTGAAGAAGGAGGGATGGTGGAAGTTTGCAGGGGCGGAGGCTGGTTCGAGTGGAGTCGGAGACGTCTCGGAGGTGGGAAAAGAAGGTGACCTGCGGTTGCTTCTCTCTGGCCGAGCGTGGAGAGTGAGAGGTTCCTTTAAGTTTCAGCTAAAACAAATGGGAGAGGAGGAGATATAATAATATATTTCTCATATAAATTTGCTTCCAATTTGAAACCGATACGAATGAAATGAAGAGGCTAAAATCAAACCGACCAATGCATTTCAATATTTGGGAAATAGAACCACGCATGAATATCCAGGAATTAGTAAAAGCAAATGACAGTTTGATTTTTTGAACAGATGAATGACTGAATGCACACAAGGAAGCCCAAAAGCTTAAAAAAATTGTGTACCGATACGTTAAATCGCTTCTCAGATTCCGACATGCACCGAACATCGAAATGAACAATTAAATATACCATAGAGATCAACATAGCGAGACGATCAAAATGTCATATGGATATCAGTGGTATGATTTAATTATAAAATTCGAATTTTCTACTAGCGGAAAATGCAGTGAAAACGCAGAAGAATAAGATCGACGGAGCTAAAGAAGTCCGAATTTGGAGAAATGAAAAATAATGTCTTGCTCGGAAGATGATTTAGAATTTTTCTATATAAAAATATTTAGGTTTCGAAAACATTTTAATTTTCATCAATTCCTAACTGATTAAATTGAAATAAAACTACACATGAAAATAAACTTTCATATTTTTGGATGAAAATTTACCAATTGCTATGTTTAACTAGACGCATTTCAAATATAAAATTTTTATTTCAAAATTTTATTATTTACAATTTCTCAAATTTCAATTAAATATAATTAATCAAACAAATAAAAACTATCGGAAATTTACGGGTCGTTACACTCTCCTCCACTCAAAACTTTTCGTCCCCGAAAAAGAAGGAAGTAGGAGAATAGAAACAACTAGAAGAAAATAGACTTGATTTCCAAAATAAAAAATTAACTTAAACCATATAAATTTCAATTTAAATTAATTTATATTCAACAATTGGCTTTAAACTAAAGGAATTTCATTATCTTGGTTTATTTTCAATTTATCATTGTTTGTTATAAAATTTATTTCAAACAACAACTTATTTTATTAATCCATTTATTATTCAGCTAACCTAGTATTCTATTTATCTCTATTGCCACTTTATAATTGAACTTTAAGTGTATAACATTTTTATACGCACTCAAATTTTATTTATAAAGACAATTTATATTGTATATTATCCAATTATCATAAATTAACAATTTCAAAGATCATAAATTTAAATAGTCTTTTATTATAATCATATTTTATTCGACAAATTTAATTCTTCTTTATTCCAAATTATTATTAAATTTATTCTACTTACTATACCTTATCATATATTTAGTATATTTACATTTACTATAACTACTCAAATTTATTTTAAATTCCTTTGATATCATTTTCTACTGTATAATATTCAACTACATAGTTATCTTTTGAAAATTTAGGTAAGTTATATATAATACAATCGAGTATTATACAAGTAAAAATTTCCTAATTCAATTATTTCACATTTAACTATTCATCCAAATTTTGGCTTCAATAATAATTGAAACATCCTTTAAGAAAATTTAAGCATTGATTTTCGATTATCTTCAACAATTTATAGATAAAATAAATATATATGTAATATATCAAATAAATTTTAAAATCTTCAATATATGCTATACATCAAGTCATGTTAAGAAATTCAAATCAATTTATTTTTCCAAACAAAAGTGTAGCAGGGCTACAGAATAGTCTCTCCACTTTGAAACTTGAAAATGAATGTCGATGATGCGACCGTCATCACCGAAATTATTTTCCAGCGACAAAACAAGAGAGCACTAGTTTAAAACTTTAAAACTTCTTTGAAAACCATTTCTATTCGAAAATATTTTAAATAATATACATTTTAAATTTAAAACCATAGTTCGAAATTATCGAAAATCAAATTCTCAAATTCTTGTTTTAAATTCATTACCAACTCCGAATCAATTTATAACCAAATTTCATACATTCATTTACTTATATTATGAAATAATCAATGATTTATAAAACAATAAATGAAAATTAAATATTAACATTTCGGACAACAAATTCATTAACAATTTAATTCCAGAGAAATTTATACTTATATATAATATAATCATACAAAACTATTTTATTCACCAAATTCGAAGATACTATTGCGTCAGTTTGCTCTGTTCAAGTGTTTTGGAAATCCTATCAATTGCGTTGATCAGACGAGTCGATCGAAAATCCAAATCAACTTCAACAACTCAAACAACACAATACATATTAAAACATTTTAAATATTAATTTACAAATACACTTTCTGGCTCGACGATACAAGAATGGATTTCAAAGCAAGGATAAAGATTCAAATTTGATGGACTCTAATCAAAGAGAAATTTGATTCGAAAATAGGTTCGAAACAAAAATAAGATGATTTAAATAACAAATAGGAAGATGGATAAGTTTATATAAATCGGGGGCAACCTTAACTGGGTCGACCGTGACTTCAAAAATAAGATCGATTTAGAATTTCGAGGCAAATCTACATCAAATCTCAAGGAATAAAATTTAGGCATAGCAGGAGATAGATCGCATCGTAAACCGAGGATATAGAAATATCCGGTAAATTAATGCCTATTGTAAAGGAGTTTCACCCCTTTACAAATCATTCGAAGTTTGGCGAGACCGCCGATTCATTATAAGGATCATTCGAAGTGGAGTTATGGGATGCTCCAGAATTGAAAGAAGACGAATAGTGAGGGACACGAATGAATTTTGGAATCGCAGGGAACGTTTCAAAATTCAAAGGAACCGAGTCAAAAAGGAAGAGATTCAAACTCGAATGAAAGTGATTCTGTCATTACATTTACCATATATGCTAAATTTTGCCTAGAGCTACCAAAGCTCTGATACCGACTGTAACGGCCGTCAGTGGGGTAACGCCCACCGTAGCATACATTGGTACCTGTGTTCTGCCTTTACAGCCAGCCTCTCGACTGCACAAACCCCGCGGGACATGTAGGAGTAAGATTCATCCGCTTGCTACCCAAACCAAATGCGAGAACCCCCTATCATGCTGCACCCTCCAAGTGCATAGGCAGACACATTTGTCGGACTTGAATAATTCAAAATACCAAATTGTTAATTTAAATTTGGAAAAACTGATCATATACTGTAAATAAATAATCACAGATCACAGACACAGAGTAATAAATGCAGCGGAAATAAAAGATAGTAGTTCATGAAGCTACTATATACATATCAGAGTAAAAATAAGGTACAACAGATGTCTCAGATACAAAAGTCAAACACAATATCAGAATACATTACTGGAATCAACTGAATATCTGAAAGCTAGATAGATAGCTGGATCTCCAAGCGAAGCTCCAACTCCAAAGGTGAGTCTTGAATACTGGTACACTCAGTCTGACCCAAGCATAAAACAAAACACAAAACACTTGAGTCAGTATTAAAATTCTTATATCAATAAATCCAACTCAAATGAAATGACAACTGAAATACAAGTAACTCAAAGGATGTTTGGAATAACCATCCTTTAAGGATCCGTTAAACTATCTACTATGTAGTAGTGTACGCTAAATAGATAATGCCTATCAGTAATATAAAGTATCAAATAGTGTTAAGGCGTTACCATTATTCCCCTTAACACATTTTATATAAGCGTTATAGTCTATACAGCACTGTAAACTCCACCGTAAACTAGTGGGCTATCATGGAGTACTCCATAGGTATAACACAAAACAAATTCGTAATGGTCTCGTATATAGGGATACAAGTATGACAAGGCACATGAGGCAATACCCAAGGTAGTGAAACTACCGTTTGCCTGATCCGGACTGGTGAAAACGCAACGCCGCAACGATCGAAACACCGCGAAACAACACTCCCAATTTCGAGGGTGCACTAATCGATAACAAGTAATGAGTAGTTTTCAAAGAAGTGTGTTCGCTCGAGGTAGCTAATCCCATTTGGCCCGGCACGGCTCCTGTTTTAGTCATTTCCAATTTGACACAAGTGTCAAGGCTATCCATTATCGTTCTCTTTCTTCAGTCATCACGTACATCATTCCAACCACTTCATTCTGGACCACACTCCGCGTATAGTTATTAAAGTGGTTTTCGGTTTAGACAGTGGGTATGTCCCTAACCGATTCTGGTTTCTTCAATAACTTTCGCGATCATTACACCGATTGGTTGTTTATATGTTTCAAAACCAAATCAATTACAATTTCAATGTCAAATTTGTAAACCAACATTTCATTTCTCTTTCGAAATCAATTTCCATAATTTACGTTGCAAAACTTCGAAATTTATCATTTCAAAATCTTATAATTCAATTCCAATTTCTTTTTAAAACAATTCAAATATTGATTCAAGTTCGTATATAAGTTTCATTTCGAAATCATTTAAGTTAATTTAATTTAACATTCAAATCAATTTAACTTCATTGATCGATTTTATTCAATATTTGTTTAGTTAATTTATCATTCAATCTATTTAATTTCCAATTCATTAAATCAATTATTTAAGTTCAACTTCATTACATCAAAATTTCAAATTGAATTAAATTAGATTCTTCAAATCAATTCTTTAAATTACAAGTCTTACATTAATTTCAATAAATCCCATTTTTACTTTTTGTTAAAGAAAATTCCAATTCACTTATTTATTTACTTAGTTACAAATTTCAAAACTCAATTAATAAAGAAACTTAATTTCACTTATTCAAGAAATTCAATTTCAGTTATTAAAGAATTCAATTTTATTTAATTATTAAATAATTCAATCTTATTTAATTTATTAAATAATTTCAAAAACTTAATTATTAAATAATTTCAAACTTAATAATTAAATTTTAAACAACATTCTTTCATCAACTACTATGTTAATATTTTGTTCCAGATTATTAAATATTAACATTTTCCTTCATAAAAATTCAAATTCCAACTTCATTTCAAAATTCAATTCTCTATCCTAAATCAAAGTTAAATTTGGGTATTTATCATTTCAACCCGATTCCAATTCAATTCAAAATCAAAGCATAGCAAAGGGAGCTTGCAGTGTGATAACTGGGATGGTGTCAAAGTAAATAAACAAGCAATAACAACAATCAATAACAATCCAATAATTTATTTAAATAATCTCGAAATAATTGTATTAAACTACATTTGTTTGTGCAAATTAATATAATTATTTCTAGAATCTACACTATCATTTCATGTAGATTAAAGATTATTACACTAATCTTTATACGGTTCTTCACTTGGTATCTATTATTCAATTTCATACAACATCAATTTAACAACAAACATTTAGATGGTTCAAGGTGTATTTTACCAAATTTCTACATGTCAATTAATTCAACATTTAAAGGGTCATATTATAAATTTAACTAATCAAATTCAACACATATATCGATTCAAAATAACTATCCTACGTCAAATTCAATTGCATAATATTTATCACTTTACACATTACAATTTAACATCCAATATAAACAACAATCAATCAATTATCAATCAAACTGTATTATCATCACATAAATAATTACAGATAATGGTGTCAGATGTCACAGGTAACTGATACAGGTAATAGCATATATCACAGTGTAAATAACTAACAGTAGTATATTTCAATTGTCGTTTCAATTGAAATCAAATTTAATAAATAAAATAACATTAATTGTGAGTGATTACTCACCTTTCGAGGTTAGTGGAGGTTTGTCAAATGAAATGAGTTGCGAATCTAAACACGATTTTCAATGCGAAGCTAGATTGCCTCGATTCAGCGAACCAGCTGAAAAATAGGAATTGACGAAATCAACGAATCAGCTTGATATAGATGGAAAATACATATTACACTATTATGATAAATTTATAAATCCGTATTTAAATTCAAGACAAATATATTAAAATAGAATATATATTCTGAAATCATACATTCTAAAAACACATATATTAAAACAGTTCACATCTACCATTACAATAAAGTCATAACTTATGTATGCAGACCAAAATATTTATACATACTTTTATAAAGTGTTATGAATACAGCAACAATTTATATACAACTCATAAATAACATAAAATTGATATTAAAACAGACATTCAAAATACTGTTCTATAGGTAAACATGGTATACATATAGATAGTATACCACTTGCAATATTTAGTAAATATCCAATATATACAACTTTTATATAACTGATAAAATGCACTGCCTTTCAAAAATATATACACCTTCTATTTTTTTCCGCATAAGAGGACAGCCTCTCAGTCAAAACAAAAGAAACGAAAGATATGGTTAACGTATGAAAGACTATATACTTACCATATATGATTTTAAAACAAAAAAAAAGATTTATAAATATATAGCCTATGACTCACGTCTATACAATAAATCAAATATTAACAAAATAGTACACAACCGTTAAACATAAACACTTTACATAAACTATAAAATATATACCTGTGTTTATTTAACTAATATATAATTTACTACTTACGTATAATAACATAATAATATACAACTAAGTATATACTGTAGATAAGTGGTGAAATATAACTCTATGCCTCAAAGCAAAGACGCACGCAACTGCAGAGGCCGAAGCTCGCCAGTGAGAAGATGGTTGTTCGCTCGGCATGGAGGTTGAGCATGCGGAGGTTGTGTGCATGGATGGCAAGCTCGGGTGCTCTGGGTTCTAGCTAAGAGTTGCGCGAGGGAAAAAGGAGAGGATGAAGTCCGGACTGTCAACACGATTATATACATATTTTTGTGAAGAACAGAGAGGAGGGCGAAAGAGCGAGGGTGAGCTGGTGGGTAGGTGGCCGTACGGTGTTGACGCGTGGCAGTGGAGGTTGAGACGTGGCATGGCCCGACGTGGCACACGGTGAAGGCTCGGTGATGGTTGCGGTGAAACTTGCGTGAAGAAGGAGGGAGGGTGGAAGCTTACAGGGGTGAAGGCTGGTTCGAGTGGAGTCGGGGACGTCTCAAAGTTAGGAAAAGAAGGTGATTTGCGGTTGCTTCTCTCTGGCCGAGCGTAGAGAGTGAGAGGTTCTTTTGAGTTTCAGCTGAAATAAATGGGAGAGGAGATATAATAATATATTTCTCGTATAAAATTTGCTTCCAATTTGAAACTGATAGGAATGAAATGAAGAGGCTAAAATCAAACCAACCAATGCATTTCAATATTTGGGAAATAGAACCACGCATGAATATCCAGGAATTAATAAAAACAAATGACAGTTTGATTTTTTGAACAGGTGAATGACTGAATGGACACGAGGAAGCCCAAAAGTTTAAAAAAATTGTGTACCGATACGTTAAATCGCTTCTCAGATTCCGACATGCACCGGACATCGAAATGAACAATTAAATATACCATAGAGATCAGCATGGCGAGACGATCAAAACGACATATGGATATTAGTGGCATGATTTAATTATAAAATTCGAATTTTCTACTAGCGGAAAATGCAGTGAAAACGCAGAAGAATAAGATCGACGGAGATAAAGAAGTCCGAATTTGGAGAAATGAAAAATGATGTCTTGCTCAGAAGATGATTTAGAATTTTTCTATATAAAAATATTTAGGTTTCGAAAACATTTTAATTTTCATCAATTCCTAACTGATTAAATTGAAATAAAACTACACATGAAAATAAAGTTTCATATTTTTGGATGAATATTTACCAATTGCTATGTTTAATTAGACGCATTTCAAATGTAAATTTTTTATTTCAATATTTTATTATTTACAATTTCTCAAATTTCAATTAAATATAATTAATCAAACAAATAAAAATTATCAGAAATTTACGGGTCGTTACATATGAAATCTAAGATGGACTCCATGTACGAAAAAAAAGTTTGGACTTTGTCGGACGTACCCAAAGAGATAAAACCTATAGGCTGCAAATGGATTTTTAAGAAAAAGCTAAATGCGGATGGAGAAATGGAGACTTATAAGGTAAGGCTAGTTGTAAAAGGATTTCGTCAAATTCAAGGTGTTGATTATAACGAGACCGTTTCGCCCGTAGCCATGCTTAAATCTATTCCGATTGTGTTAGCCATTATCGCATTTATATGTCACAGCCAGAGGGTTTTGCATTCAATGGGAGTGAAGGCAGAGCTTGCAAGTTGTTAAAGTCCATTTATAGACTCAAACAAGCTTCAAAAGGTTAGAACAAGTGTTTTGATAAAGTAATTAATCAGTTTGGTTTTTATCAGAACACAGAGGAAGCGTGCATATACAGAAAGGAATAGGGAAATGCAATCATATTCTTCGTACTCGATGTTGATGATCTATTATTGATTGGCAGTGACACTTCTTTATTGCAATTAGCGAAAGCTTGGCTTTCCAAAACCTTCTCTATGAAGGATTTGGGAGAACCGGCCTATATACTTGGTATAAACATCTATAAAGACAGGTCTAAGAGGGTGTTAGGATTGTCCCAATCCCTGTACATAGACACTATACTAAAACAGTTTAGTATGGAGTATTCCAAGCGTGGAATTGTTCCAATGCAATCTGGAATTGTCCTCTCTAAAAAGGACGCTCCTCATACCGATGACGAGAAAGAGCGTATGAAGAGATTCCCTATGCTTCAGCCATAGGATCCATAATGTATGTTAGGTTATGTACTAGACCAGATGTAGCATACGCATTATGATATGTAAGCCGATACAATTCTAAATATCGGAGAAAAACATTGGACGACCGTAAAATGTATACTTAAGTATTTCAAAAATACTAAGGATCTATTCCTCGATTTTAGGAATGGAGACCTCTTTATGAAGGGGTATACGAATTCGAGCTTTCAAAGTGATATAGATGATTGTAAATCAATGTCTGGCTATGTCTTCACACTAAATGGTGGAGCTGTTAGATGGAAAAGTTTCAAGCAAGAAACAGTTGTTGATTCCAAGATGGAAGCCGAATATATCGCCCTTAATGAAGCAGAAAACGAGGCATTATGGATGCATAAGTTTTTGAGTGAGCTCGGAGTGATTTTCGATATTAAGAATCCAGTGACATTGTGTTATGATAAAAATGCAGCGATACAGATCACAAAGGAACCAAGCGCACATAAGAAGTCACGACACATTCTTCAAAAGTTCCACTTGATTAGAGAATTCGTTGAGAAGAAAGAAGTTGTGATTCAAAGAGTAGATACCAAGGACAACATAGCAGATCCATTCACTAAAGGTCTAACTCGGTCAGTTTTCGAGAAAGTGATTGAGAGGACGGGATTGAGATTCCATAATTGGCCCCAAGTGCAAGTGGGAGATTGAGTGTTAGGGGTATGCTTTAGGGGATATTCTGTAATTTATTAACTTTGAAATCAATTCTTGTTCAAAATAAAAATGTTTCTTCTTTCTGTTATATATTTTTTATAATGTGTTATAAATAATTAAATGTTTAACTAAAAATATATTTAAAGAAAATCCATAAATGACGTGTTTGTGATAGTAATTACAATTAGTTGTAATCATGAGTATTAGATCACGTTGTTACAAAATACATCATTTTAGGTGTTCCTAGTCAAGATGCATCGACACTGGATATCGATGTATCCATTGAGACTAAAGTACATAATGATCTCCAAATGTTGGGCAGTGTATCACTCATGACTGCTGAAGGCACGTAGAGGTTATGTACTGATGGTTATTGGATAGCTATTGAACAACTCATTCGGTAGTTTTCTATTGGTTAATATGGCTAAGGTCGAACAGAAAATATCGATGTGAGTAATTAACACAATTCTTTTGACTTGAGAACACCGTCAACCTTCAATATGAAAAACTCTACATTGATTATAGTCAAATCATAGAACGACATCTGTCAAGTGATTATAGTTGGGTCGAGTGGAAGTATTGGATGGAAGACACTATTTAAGAGAGGATTCATCACTTCAGTTATATGAGGTTAATATCATGGTCAACTCAAGTAAACCTAAAGTCAAAGTCTCTAGCCAGAGTAGTACTATTAATAATAATTGTTATTATTGAACCAAGGATTTTGTGTTTGGACTATAGAGTTGAATATTGATAGTATTGGACTTTTGACTATTACCAAATTCCATAAATCTAAAGTGATAAAGTTTTGACGAAGAGAATTAGTGTATATAAATATCATTAACGGGTAACGCTTATTAAATTAAATAAGATTTTACTGAAAATGAATTAGCGATAAATTTAGCGATAATGTCACACTACTTGCTAAGTGACATGTGAACGTTAACATTCGAATAGTTCAGTGTTAATTGCTAATCAAATTTACACCCAAGAGTTACACAACTGAAATGATGAATACCTTTAAAACCGAATGATTTAGTTAGTTTATGTTTGTACCAAAAGTGGGCACAACACTCTTCGAAATTATTTGAAGAGATAAAAATGAAGAATTGAGATGGAAAAAGAGGAGTATCTAACAAATACTTTGAATACAAATAATAAAAGTACGCAGAAACATAGAAATTTAGAGTGGTTCGGCGTTTTTCCTACGTCCAGTGTGAAATTGATGATTTTATTGATATTTCTTCGATGATTACAACTGATTAAAGCGGCTAACAGCAGATTACAAAGGATTACAGTAGTGAAATTCGAGTACAACAACAGCCTTGAAGTGCAAAAGTGTTTCCGACAGAGTCTGGACGTCAAAGAGTTGAAAGATCCCTTTTCTGTTGGCTTTAGGGCGCTATTTATAGAGGTAGGACGCAAATATCTCGCTCAAACTTCGGGAGACCTCTTCTGACACGTGAGTGGGCCCACGCGATCGATCCCGGGTAATTTCGACTCGATTCGTGATCGATACAAAAAGAATTCATATCGATCAAGATCTTGTCCGATCGAGTCGAAACTTGGCAGGTACATTCCTTTGGTCGTACGTTAGCTTCTGTGAAAATTTCATAGCATTTGGACTTGTAATTTGCAAGTTATGATCGATGTGAATTGACGTTCTTCGGTGGGCTGCTCTGTTTGATTCGATGCTTTTGCATTGATTATTTCGTATCGATATTGGGCACATGCTCAGGAGATGACGTGGCGCATGATTTCTAGATCGATCCACTCTTTATGCCGAGTTGATCAAGTCATCCCAAGGTTTTTGCCTCGTTCATATCGAAGATCGTTGCCTTGATCGTATCGATAGATGCAGCTCAGTGCGTACAGATGGGAACGACTCTATTCGTATCGATGGAAACTGCATGGCATGCATTGGTTGCGTGGTCTTGTTCGTATCGATCGGAACTGTTTCTAGTCGATCGATATGAAGTTGAAGTGGCTGGATGGGTACGAACAGTGATAGCTCGATCGATACGAAAAGTGATGACATGATCGATACGAATAGTGATGGCATGATCGATACAAATGGTTATTTCATGTTGGATACGAAGTAACAGAACTTGATGGATTCGAACAAGGTTCCTCTAAGATGGATACGAAATAGATGACCGATGGATACGAAGCACCGTTGCTCGATGGATTCGAAATGCAGCGCTCAGATCGATATGAACAACATACTTGTTTGAATTGTGTTGACCATATCATACGTGCCCCGTTCAACTTGAAACTTGGAACAATGGCTTTCATAGCTTTGCTTGTCAGGTCTTGTCAATTGTAGCCTGATCCGGATTCAGACAAAATTCATCGATATCCTTCGTAATCCTACATATAATCGGACGGACTATCCTTGGTTTCCTGTTGAGTTCCTAGTATCACGGCCTTGCCAAAAGGCGGGATAACGGTTTATAATTGTTAGAAATAAATTAAATTAATTAACATTTATGAAATATTAATTATAAAATTTGAATATGGTTTGAGAATAAAAATTATTATATATTTATAATAGTTATAAATATATCAATCGATATACGATATCGATAAACGGTAAAATTAGATTTAACTGCACAGCATTTTGGCTTGGGCTTAAATGGGTTTAAAGCCCATCATTAGGGCTACAAATTTCAATTTTGACAAGTTATTGGAGGCACCTAAAACTTAGGATTAGACCTAGAGATGGGTGGCAAGAATAAGAGAGAATAGGTAATGAGATTGTCCAATATCTCTCTTGTACAAGGCTCTCTCTCTCTCTCTCTCTCTCTATATATATATATATATATATATATATATATATATATCTGTGTGTGTGTGTGTGTGTGTGTGGATCCCTAAACCCTTAATCAAATACAACTTTTGGCTGCCATGATTATCAAGTTTGTTGGTCAAAATTAATCCCCATATCAGTTCTAAGAATCTCAAATCAATTCAAGTTAAGTAAAAGCACAATTTGATGGAAAAGGTCGACGATTTCAGACTTGCAATCTGATGGATGGAGCTAGCTTAACCAGAGAATGAAATTCATTGATTCAAGTGGACTCAAAGGCATCATAGATTGGAATTTTATTTATATATTACAATGATCGTATCATATTTTTTGATTTAATATTGATTAATCCGAAATCTGTATATATGTTAATGTTTTATATCTAGTTAGGTGAGATTTTTGTGGGTGTATGTAGTTTTCATAAATTAGTTTGGTTATGTGCATGGTTATATGATTACGTGTTATATTTTATGTATAAAAAAAAATCTAATTTGCTATAAAAATTAAATTTTTTCATTACTGATTATTTTATATATATTTATATATTAATTTAAATATAGATTAACGTATATTTTAAACATATAATTACATATATGTATATTTAAAATGTATAAACAACTTAGAATTTTCCTTCCACCTATTTATACATAATATGAATTATCAAATTTGAAAATGAATTTTTTTTATATATAAATAATTTTATATTATCTTTTATTGATTATTTGAAGTGTCTATTATATCTAAAATAATTACTACAACAAAAATCCAATTTTATATTTTTTAAAATTACTAAATCTATGTAGTAACCTACAAAAAAGTTTACAATTTTTTTTGTTATTATTTAATATTTTTAATAATTAAATTACTTCGGTTAAATATTTCTTTTATTTATTAAAAATAATATTTATTTCAAAAACTCATGAAAAAAAATTAAAACTTGTATTTTATGATCCTAAAGTTTTGTAAATTTTAAATTTTAATATATATTATTAATATTTTTATTCTGATGATCAAAACTATTTAATATATATATAATGATAAAAATATTTTTTTTATGTCTGTTATGCTAATTTCGATCTGAAAATAATTTTAAAATATATATAATTATATTTTAAGTATGTGAATGTAATTAATTATTCATATATATAATTCTATTTAACCTTAAATATATATATATATATATATATATTTAATTATTATATATATATATGTACGTATAATTGTATATGTTTAATTATGTATATGTATTTATACAAATGTTTTAAAATTATATATATAGTTAATTTTGAGACATTTAGTTATAAAATATATTTTAATTATATGTGTACGTATTTATATAAATGTACTTTGCATTATAGATTTATGCACATATTTAGACAACCTATAATACATATAAAATGAGCTAACGTGTCTGTTGCGATGTAAATCCCAACATCTATATACGAACATGTTATACCCTTTATGGATTATTATGTTACACATGCACACACATATGTATATGTTTATGATACATGTGTGAGTGTGTGTGTATATATATTAAATCATTCAAATTGACTTTACATTATAAAATACTTAAATTTAATTAAATACATTATTTTATTTAAAACAAATTTAGAATTTTTCTAAATGAATAGACTTCATAGGCCCAATAAAGATCCTGTAGGATAAAAAAAATTTGAAATACACCCACCATTACCGTTGCTGGCTGGCCCAGTTCCAACAGAATCAAAATTCCGCTACGTTTTGCGACTGGTTTTAAAAAAGGTACGGCGTTCTTAGTTTGATTTCTATTTTTTGTGCCTTACCTCGAAAAAGCACACGTTCTTGCATGATTTTTGAAGCCCACTTTAGCTTACTCTAGGTTGAAGTGGAGATTAAGAAAAAAAATTCCTGAGAAGATAAAGTGGTTATCATTTTGCCCTGAAAGGCAAGTGGCTATATATAATGGTTGTATTATAAATTGATGCAGATTTCATACTCAATATGTTAGAAGGTCAACCCAAAATAGTGATATAATGATTGAGGCAAATAGCATGAGTGATTCATATTTAAATATTAGCACAACTTCATAGGCATAATTTGGTATTCTTCAAGACATTATTGTGCTAGACTATCATATTATGCTAATCCCTATGTTTAAATGTGCCTGGGCATAAAATTGATCGTGGTGTTAAGATGGAAGATGGTTTTATATTAGCCAACCTCCACCGATTTCAAAACCAATTCCAGAATGATCCTTTTATTTTAGCTTCACAAGCTAGACAAGTTTTCTACTCAAAAGATTCTGACGCCTCTAATTGGTATGTTGTTTTGAATCCACCGACTAGAGGATTTCTTGACTTAAAAATGTGCAACGAGGATAGCTATATAAGTTGTCAACCTTTGGATATATCAATCCTCGATGAAGCTTTAGAAGATGATGATGGCTTCGAAAGAAAGGGTCATGAAGGAATACTAGTGTAGCTTCTCTTATTTCCATTGTGCAGGTAATTTTTTATTTTAGAAATTTCAAAACTTAATAATCCAAAATCATTATGCATTGGTACGATGATGTTTTGTTTATTCAACTTAAATTGTTGTGATACGCATAAGAAGTTTGTTTATTTTTTATATGTTTAGTTACTCATGCTGTTTTTTGCAAGAATAAGTAAATAAAATTTTGTGTTATCTTTATCGTATCAAAGCGTCAATGCATACTGATTTTGGAATATGATTTTAAGAAGCGGTGAAAATAATATGGCTCACATTTCATTTTTGATCACACGGTTGCACGTGTATATAATCACACTAGCTTCCTAAATTAGATCATTATGTTACTTGATTATTAATTTTATTTTTATTTTATGATTTAAATCATGCCAATTTGCAGCTGTATCTGTTAGTGGATTTATTCTTATGCATCTCATTTAGTATTTTATAAGAGGTAACTAAGAGTAAAAATATTTTATTGTAGCAATAATAACTATTATTGTGTATACCAACGCGTTCCTTAGTTGATTCAATCAAACTACTACCTTGAATGTATGGTTGAGTTCTTAGAGAACCAAGTAGTTTAGCTTAAATCTAAAAGGAACTTCCATAATTAAGCTTGCAATGATCAATTTTGTACATCATATATAAATAGTTATGGATAACATGCATATAATCTTGAAAAAACATAAACATACATACAATCATTTTCTATATCAGTTGAAGTATCAATGAACTGATGAAAAAAGAGAGAATATGTTAAATATTAAACAATCACAAAATCTCTATGCTGAACATTATTAACAAAAACATGCCTGGCTTAGACCATTGATCAGAACCCCATGGAAGAAATGAACAAAAGAAGATTGAAAGGCAAGCTCACATTAGATATAATTGCTGGGAAAAATATATTTCAATTTTAATTTTAAGATTCAAAGAACACGTGTTATAGAGGATAATTTGTACTGAAGACCATGGTAGTGTGATTGATGGTTATGGTGCATCAGTTCTACCTAGGAAGGTGGCAACGTCGACCTCTATATGTGATTTCAAGGTTAGGGTGAACTTGGGCTTGAGGCCAAACAAGCGATGGCTCGAGGGACAAACATGACATGTTCGTAATTTTATTTGTAGTTTCCTAAGAGATGATTAGAATATATTATGGATACTGGATGAAGGGTTTTTTTGCCTCCTTGAATCTAGATTGAATATTTGACTTTTTTTAATCCCAAAATGTTAAAATTACGAGATAAATATTAGAAAAGCAAGGGAAGGCAGAAAGACAAGGAGGTAAGAGTTTAGTTAACTGGAAAGAGCAGAAATTCGAAGGAGAAAAGTGAAAATTTTTGGCATGAGTTGAGGACAAGCCTATATTTGGTTTTGGATGAATTGTGGTGAGGGAATAAAAGTAGTCTAATATTCTATTTTTATATAATACAATAAATATATTAGGTTTGAATACATATGAAATATGAACATAATGAGACTAATTGCTAACTAATATTTATTGATTTATGGTATTTGTTGTATTAAAAATAATTAATAAGTGTCATATTAAATCAACAAAGTCAATAACTACTATATCATATCAACAAATTTAATATTAATTTGAATGCATATCATAAATCAATTATTGCTGGTAAAATATAAATTTTATCCACATTATCAAGCAAATAGAGTATGAAAATATAAGCTTCTAGTGGAAGTTCATTTTATTTGATTATTATTCATGTCTCATGCATTAGTAATGTCGTAGATCTTCATTATGATAGTTGTAGATTATTTCCTGTACTTAATTGTTAATTTATTTTACTTTGTGATTTAAATAATGTCAATTTGCAGCTGTATCTTTTAGTGAACTTATTTTTATGATTCTCTTTTAGTCTTTTATAAAAGGCAACTAAGAGTAAAAATTGCAAGTAGATGGTTGACTCATGTGATCATTTATTGCTAATTTTTGTGTTTCCTCTTTTAGTAATAGCAGTGGTTATTGTTCATACTAATGCATTCATTGTTTCATGTTTGTAGGCTTGTAGTATTTTAGTACTAGACGACTGGAAAACAAGATATTAACACAAGCTAAAGACCTCTTTATTATGTAAGTTTTTATAATCACTAATTTATTTAATTCCCACAAAACTATGTTTCTCCTATTTGATGGAGTACATTCGATCAACTTATAGACAACAAAGACAAATCAAAAAATATATAAGTGTGTTGTGTAAATTATGATGGTGTATAAAAAATACTCTTCGAAAGAAGGAAATATAGGCATTTTGCTAAGAGGGGATGAACGTTTAATGCTTCTAATCTTGAAATAAAAAATTGTCTCTAATATGCTCAATAGTTGTATGATTTGAGTTTCGTCACAAAAGGCCGATGCTGAACCACCAAACCTCAACTCCACCAACTCGTTCCAAACACTAACTCCATCTCCATTGCTTAAAACTATAACATGATGACTATTTACAGGCAACAAATTAAATTTACCGAAAACACCCTCTCCTTCTATTATGTATATGAATGCATTCCATAAATATGGAATTTGCTCATGCAACTCTGAAACTGGTTTTAAGGTGATGTCCAGGTACATGTTGGTGTTCATGTGTATGCACAAGATTTCACTCCAAACGCTTCTCCTGCTATTATTCGTACATAGACTCCAAGTTTTTCGACTTGTGATACATCTTTTCTTTGTAATTCTTGATACTGTGGCTCAATCCTATTGATTTTTAGCTCTGTTTTATAGCATGAGTATCTTCAGATTATGGTATTAAGGAATGTTACATTTTATATTTTTGAACTAGATTAATCCATATTTGCAATCCTATTTATTTTTAATTTAGTTTCAGGTTGTACATGTCACGAGACTATTACATTTTATATTATGAAGCTGCATTGATCAATGATTCAAATCCTATTGATTCGTAATTCAGTTTTCGATCATATAAGCCATAATAAGACTGCGAGATCAAGAAATGGTATAGTTCATATTTTGAAGCTTAATTGATTCATACGTCATAAGATTATGATGTTAAGAAATGCTATATTTTATATTTGGAAGCCAGATTGATGCGTAGTTCTAATCCTTTTTGAACACCATGTTCAGCGGACGTCTCAGGGTGAACTATTCCTCTTCTTGCATTTAACAGCTGCAACAATAGTACCCTTATAGAAACATAGAATCACTGATTTTCAATATAACAATGCTCAACTAGTGCATCCCACAAAATACTAAAGGGATATTATACCCTTTTTAAATAAAATTTCTTATAGAGTAAAATTCAAACGTGGAAACTATTTTCCACATAGTGATGTATTTTTGCAAATTGTATTAGAAATATTGAAAGCATGACCAAGCTAGCATAGGATCGATTTCACCCTAGAGAGGGGGTGAATAGGCTGATATTATTAATTATAAAAATTTAATGCGGAAGTATATAAAATATCGCAACACATATATAGCAGAATAATAGCAGCACAGATAATAGCAAAATAAAAACAGAAATAGAACAACACAGATTTACCCAACTTCGGCAAAACCCTTCCTATGTGTTGCCCCCAAGGTTTCTACTGGAAATTAAGTAGTCAGACGCTTACACACGTAAACTCACGACACTCGCTATCGACTAACCTAACTCTATGCTCAAAACCCTGCCACAACTCAGCCATTGAGTTGTGAATTCTTGAACTACACCACCGTAGTTTGTCCCTTAGTCGCACGACTAGAATTTACAAAAGTTTAAAAGTAAATTACAAATAAAAACAATTTAAAAACAAAACCCTAATTTAAATTAAAGCTCAAATTAACCGCCAAAGGAAACCGGCCCTAAAACTTAGTGATAACAATTATCCCCCTTTTCTTTATCTTTCTTATTATCGGCCGTATATTCTCCTTAGTGAATAATGTCTGCCTCTTTTCTTCTTCGATCTATCTTTGTTCCTCTTTCACAAAAATTAAGGCTTCGTGATTTTGAAGTCGTCGCTTGGATGGTTGATCGATTTATGTTCTCGCGTTGCTCTGTTGATCGATCGTATGTTGCTTAGCTTCGGCTGCTTCTCGATCGAGTTCAATTTTAATGGTATGTGATTTATGCTTTTTTTTTTACTGGTTAGCTTGCTTGAACTTGATGCTTTTGAAATTCCGATGATGATTGGGTTAAATAGGGATTGATTCCCTTTATTTTCGTTCGACTATTTTTTTTGAATTCCTCAGTTACTTTGGCTCGGCCATTTGATTATGCTTGAATGCTTGTGATTTCGTTAGACTAGTTCAATTCGTATTTTTCTTTGCTTGATTATCACGGCTCAATTCTGACTTGTTTGATTCCTTGGCTACCACAGCTTGATGTTCTGGCATTTAAACTTGACTTTGGTTCCTTTCTTTATGTTTGTTGACTTCGGCCAGTTGATAATGTGATAATATTTGACTTCGGCACTGACATGTTCAATTTGAAATTCCTGATGTGCTTTGACTTGATATTACTACATATTTATTCATGTTGTCTTTGACTTGATTTGGTTGAACTTGCTACTGTTTTGATTTTTATAACTGCAAATTGACTTCGTAAATTTCGGGTTTGACTCAGACTTGTTCATCATATTCTTTTGCAAGTTGAGTTCGGCCATTTGATTATGTGATGATATTTTAGATGAGACTTTTACTTTGACTTGTTCAACGTCACCTGACTTGACTTTAGTAATACTGTTAATTGCTCTGTTGCTTGATCGGTACTGGATTCAAGCTTATACAGTGATCCCATGTTTACTTTTGTGTTTTTGCCTCACTGTTCTTTGCTCCAGTACTGTTCTCATTTCTGGTCTGGTTACATTCTTTGGTTTATCTAAAGTTTACATGTGAGCATTTGACTTGATTTGAAACTTGTAAAACCTACTTGACTAGTTCACTATACTACAATTTAGTTTCAATGTTTAGTTCCAATGCACTAATGTCTCCATTTGTACACATACATGTATGTATATGTGTATGTGATGTCTCGACTGTGTTTTGTGCCTTTTTTCCATGCCACCGAACTTTAGTTTCATTGGTGCTCTGATCCTCGTGTATATGATGCATGTTGAAACTAGTCTGGTTGCATATATGTTACTTATTGTGGTCTTCATATATGCCATTTGAAGTGATCTGTTTCCATATGGTCTGGTTCACGTGTACATGTGTTGATTATAGTCTTGTGTTCATTAACATTGTATTTGACTTATGCAGTCTGCATTGAAATGCTTGTGCACTGCATGTAGTCTGGTTGCCTCGAGTATATATATGATGCCTTTGTTTGCTTGAGTTTCATTGATGTTGAGTTCATTTGTTTTGAGCTGGTTCGATTTGATTTCACTGCACTTGATTACTGGTTTATGACTTTGTTTCATCTGGTGGTAGCTGCATGTATATGTATACATGTTGTCATGTCAGCATTGACTCATTTCACTTGCATACAATCCGGTTCACTTGAGTCTGGTTAGACTGTCTAGTCTCCTCAGTTTTGTATTGTTTGAGCTAGTGCATTTGTTTGCATATTGAGCTGTTGAGCCACTTGGTTGAACATGTGCTCTTTTGCCCGACCCATTTCCAATGAACCGTTGAGTTGTATGGTTGCATTCCCTATATACATATGTCAACTACATTGCTATTACTTCGACTGCTTGCTTTTGGTAGCTGAACTTGTTTCACTTGTTGTCATTGATCATAGCATTCACGTGTACATTTGGATTGCACCTGTGTTGAATCCAGCTTATAGCTGGAGTTTGACCTTGTGCTAATATCGTGACTTTATTTTTATTACACTTGAGTTGAACCTGGCTTTTGATTGGGTTTGACCTTGTGCTCACCTGTTCCTGCAGTTTTGTCAAGTGTATATTGGTGTGCACGGCTTTGTGGCATGTACAGTGATACACTGTGCATGTCACAGGTTGTTCATGTATGATGAATTCAAAATTAAATGTCGACGAACAACCCAAATAACTGAGGCAAATACTATTTTCAAATACGAGTGAACGAGTGATATGTATTGAGGTGCAAATGTATATGGAAAATTGTGATGTAATCAAAATTGTATTGTAATTGAAATTGTGTGTGTATAGTGAGAGCTCAAATTTATACTATTCAAAATTATAATAAATATTTGTTTGAATAAAATATTTGTTTGAATTTAAATTCTTTGTTACTTATTTTATTCAGCAAATATTTATTTAATTCTGTGAAAATAAAATAGTACATTAACAAATATTTATTTAATTCTGTGAATATAAAATAGTACAAATACATTTAAATGAATAATGTATATATATATATGTGTGTGTGTGTGTGTTTATTATCATCAAACAAAAATCATATACTTGCGTATTCAACAGTCTCCGCCTTTTGATGATAACAAACATATATTTAAGATTTTGAATTTATTAAATGTATTTGATCATTCAATTTGCTCCCCCTATTTGAATGCTCCCTCTCTACAACAAAGCTTCCCTTTCATATATTCATGAGAACAAATAAAAATATGCAAATGACCCTAGATGCAAATTGAAAATACAAAATATAATATTTGACCTTTATTTGTCGATGCAAATAGAAAATAAAATATTTGACATTTATTTGCCTTTATTTGACAAAATCTTAACTTTTCTCTTCCTCTTTTGTTATCAGCAAAAGAGTAATAGTGTTAAAAAAATAGAGATAAAGTGATAGACATTAGTACAATATTAATACCAAATCGAGCATAAATATTAAATTTCAATAAAACATCAAACAAAAATCACAAATACTCTGTTAGGCGCATATTCCACTTTAGAATGATAGGGATGATGCAAAACCATATAGTCGTGCCTATTTGTGGTATATTTATATCAGGAATTTGAATATCTATTAACCATGCATAACCGTTAGGACTTTTAAATGAGATTAGTAGTATTCCAAATTTTTATAAAAAAATTGAATTCAAGTATCTTCTAACCACGCATAACCATGAGGACTTTTAAATGGGATTAGAATCAACTTGTCTATTTAATTAATCAATTTTGATATGTGTTCCATACATGCATAACCATGAGGACTTTTTATTGAGCATGAAAGCACATAATCGAAAATTCCAAGTAATCCACCCATGCATAACTGTGGGGACTTTTAAATGAGATTGAATACTTTGGATGTTTTTATTGTTAAAAAAATATAATAAAATGAAAAGCGAATAATTTTCCATTTAAAATACCATATATTGACATACTATATCGGAATTTCATGGGTTATGGTCGATAGAAATATGATAGAAATAGAAGTGGTCATGGAATTTTTACCAACAAATTTTTTTATAACTCTTGTTTAAATTTCTAAAGAAATTTACTAACTATATAGCCTCAAGTTATAATATATGATTAATATCAACACTCGTCACTTTTCCAATCAGTATTTATCTTTTCGATAATCAGTAGGGAGTCATATTAGTTAATGTAGTCATTTAAAATCAAATTATAAAATAAATTTTTCTAAAATGACTAATCTGAAACAAGGTCAACAATAACTATTTTCTAGAAGGGGTTTTATAAAAGAAATGTCTGCTGATTGAAAAATTATTTGAGGTAAAAAATATGCAGATATTTTCTTTGAAAATGATGCAACTGCTAAATGTCTCAATATAAATCACGTTCCACCAGTAATTTTTCTATCAACTAGATTACAGATGTAATCTACATCTGAATTTCTTATTGACTCAAATTTATCATTAGTTGAATGTCATAGACCAGATTGTGGAGTTGCAACAATTCCTTGAAATCCTTTTTACAACTTTTAAATGAAATTCTTTTGGATTTTAATTGAAGCCGTGCCAATAAACAAAACCGTGAATATAGAGTTATCAGTGAAATAACCAAATGTATTATCATCAATTAATAAAACACCATCATTATTCCAAACAATTTTATGTGAAATAGTTCAAAGATTCTTGAGGTACTTATAGTGTTCCTGGCAAAAAAAATATAATTGGCCAACAATTTTGAATAAATCAGAACCAAGATCAACGTTCATTTCTTTATCACATAACTGGCTGATTTAAATTCATGTTAGGGTGTAGATTATCACATTTAATATATCGTTCAAGATAGGTGTACCGTTACCTATTTTACCTTTACGATAATTTTTTATTGTTGCCTACTGTAATTCTGCAACCTTTATACTAGGCTAAGGAACTTTTATTTGTCGTTGGTTGTGTGCCTGAAACAGCCAGAATCCAGATAACATTGTTGTTGTTCCTTAGCCTACCACCACACCTACAGGAGAAAAGATTTTTATGACCTATTTGTTTTTATAGGTCCATGGTTGTTAGTGGCAAATGATTTTGAAAAATATGTTTGAGTAGAACCAAAACTATTTATATTTGTTCCTTTCGGCACCTAGATTTGTTTAACTTTAAGGGATTTTATATTTGTGCCTTTTGGAACCCAAATTGGAACGGTTTTTACGTGTTGGGGTCTATACCAACAAATATTCTGATCGTGTCCAGTTTTTCCACGTATTTTCCACTTTGAATTGACTTGGTTAATTTCATTTCTACCACATTCTGATTAATTATACCAAAGTCCTTGCCTAACCGTATTAGCAGTTTGTTTCCCAAATAGCATATTTAACGATTTTTCACTTTTTGAAATTTTTTCTAAAGTCGTAGATAGTTGTTGTACTTGTGTTTTGAGGGATTCATTTTCATTTAACAATTGTGTGCACTTTTTAATTGAATTTTCTCTACTAGTGTTTTCACTCTCTTTCAAAACCAGAATTTCATTTTCAAGTGATTTTATTTTAATTTTTGATTTTTTGATTTCTTCTTCAAATGATGGACACTTGTCACACTTAGGGCTTTTGGTTTAATAGTTTTTAACCAATTGATCAAGTTATTTATTTAATTCTATCAAAGTATCTCCTTTTGATTTAATTTTAGCCTATTTCTCCCTAAGTCGTTTAAAACAGCGATTTACTTCATGGAAATATATAAGTAATTCTGAGCGAGTAAGTTTTGACACCTCGCTTAGCTCATCATCGCTATCAGTTATATCACCTCGAAGGCACATATCTGCATTTTCACTCTCATTGCTAGCTCTTTTATCATCATCACTTTTATTGCACGTGGCTGCAAAACTTCTCCTTTTCGATTTCTTTTCTTGTCTGAGTCGATTTCGTGGACAATTGGGCAAGATGTGACCGGTTTATTGCACTTGTGACAGATGATTTCCTATTCTTCTGAGTTGTCTAGTGCTTTGACTATTCTGCTTTTCAATTGTTGATTTAGAGCTGGATTTCCGTATTTGCGATTCCACTTCTTGAATTTCTTTATTAATAGTGCCAGCTCAACTGCTCCATCATCATCATCATCATCACTTTATGTTGTTCCTTTGAGAGCCATCGACTTCTTCCGAGTATCACCTCCTTCATGTTCTTCCTTGAATTTCATCTCTAGCTCATAAGTGGTGATATTTCCGATGAGTTCTTCAACTTTAACTTATTTCAAATCTTTTGATTCTTGAATGGCAGTCACTTTTGCTTCAAAATTCCGTGGAAGGACTCTGAGGATTTTTCGGACTATTTCCAACTCTGTGTATGATTTTTCGAAAGCTTTTGAGTTGTATATGATATTGGAAAGTCATCCATACATCTCTTTGATATTTTCATCCTTAGCCATTGTGAAGTTTTCGTATTCGCTACTTAGCATGGCAAGGCAAGATTCTTTGACTTGAGATGTTCCTTCGTAGGTCACTGCGAGTGTGTGCTAGATTTCCTACGTAGTTAGATAGTGTGAGACGATTAAATTCGATTTGATCCAATGAACAAATTATAGAATTCATAGCTTTAGCATTAGCATTCTGTAGTCTATTTTCAAGATCTATCCATTGATCCACTGGTTTATCTACTTCTTGATTATCTACAACTATAGTTGGTGCTCTATAACCTATCTCAACAATATTCCAAGCATCAATGGTTTTCAAAAAAAATTCATCCTGTTTTTCCAGTAAGCATATTCACCATTGAACATTGGTGGTCTAAGTATGGACTGACCGTCGGAAAAAGCATAATTAAAAGAAGCCATTGTAAAAATTCAAAAAAATTTAAAACAAAAATTGGTTTTTGAAAAATTAAATTTTTAAAAACATTAATTGACTTTTGTTCCTAGCTCTAATACCATTTGTAGGATCGATTTCACCCAAAAGGATGGTTAATAGGGTGATACTATTAATTATAAAAACATAATGCGGAAGTATATAAAATATCGCAACACAGATATAGCAGAATAATAGCAGCACAGATGATAGCAGAATAAAAATAGAAATAGAACAACACAGATTTACCCAGCTTCGACAAAACCCTGCCTATGCGCTTCCTCCAAGGTTTCTACTAGAAATTAAGTAGTCAGGCACTTACACATGTAAACTCACGACACCCGCTATCGACTAACCGAACTCTATGCTCAAAACCCTACCACAACTCAACCACTGAGTTGTAAATTCTCGAACTACACCACCGTAGTTCGTCCACTAGTCGCACGACTAGAAATTACAAAAGTTTAAAAGTAAATTACAAATAAAAAAAATCTAAAAACAAAACCTTAATTTAAATTAAAGCCCAAATTAACCACCAAAGGAAACCGGCCAAAAACTTAGAGATGACAATTATCCCCTTTTCTTTATCATTCTAATTATCGGTTGTATATTCTCCTTAGTGAATAATGTCTAGCTCTTTTCTTCTTCGATCTATCTTCGTTCCTCTTTCACAAAAATTAGGGCTTCGTGATTTTGAAGCCGCCGCTTGGATGGTTGATCGATTTATGTTCTCGCATTGCTCTGCTGATCGATCATTCGTTGCTTAGCTTCGGCTGCTTCTCGATCGAGTTCGATTTCAATGGTATGTGATTTATGCTTTAGTGGTTAGCTTGCTTGAACTCAATGCTTTTGAAATGCCAATGATGATTGGGTTAAATAGGGATTGATTCCCTTTATTTTCATTCAACTATTTTTTTTTGAATTCCCCAGTTACTTTTGCTCGGCCATTTGATTATGCTTGAATGCTTGTGATTTCATTAGGCTAGATCAATTAGTATTTTTCTTTGCTTGATTATCACGGCTCGATTCTGACTTGTTTGATTCCTTGGCTTCCACGGCTTGATGTTTTGGCACTTAAACTTTACTTTGGTTCCTTTCTTTGTATTTGTTAACTTTGGCCAGTTGATACTGTGATAATATTTGACTTCGGCACTGACTTGTTCAATTTGAAATTCCTGATGTGCTTTGACTTGATATTACTGCATATGTATTCACGTTGTCTTTGACTTGATTTGGTTGAACTTGCTATTGTTTTGATTTTTATAACTGCAAATTGTCTTTGTAAATTTCTGGTTTGACTCTCACTTGTTCATCATATTCTTTTGCAAGTTGAGTTTGGCCATTTGATTATGTGATGATATTTCAGATGATACTTTTACTTTGACTTGTTCAACGTCACCTGACTTTGACTTTGGTAATATTGTTAATTGCTCTGTTGCTTGATCGATACTTGATTCAAGCTTATACAGTTATCTCATGTTTACTGTTGTTTTTTTCACCTCACTGTTCTTTGCTCCAGTACTGTTCTCATTTCTGGTCTGGTTACATTCTTTGGTTTATCTAAAGTTTACATGAGAGCATTTGACTTGACTTGAAACTTGTAAAACCTTCTTAACTTGTTCACTGTGCTGCAATTTAGTTTTAATGTTTAGTTCCAATGCACTAATGTCTCCATTTGTACACATACATGTATGTATATGTGTATGTGATGTCTCGGCTGTGTTTTGTACCTTTGTGCCATGCCACCGAACATTTTTTCACTGGTGCTCTGGTCCTCATGTATATGATGCATGTTGAAACTAGTCTGGTTGGATATATGTTACTTGATGTGGTCTTCATACATGCCATTTGAAGTTATCTGTTTCCATAGGATCTAGTTCAAGTGTACATGTGTTGATTATAGTCTTGTGTTCATTAACATTGTATTTTACTTGTGCAGTATGCACTGAAATGCTTGTGCACTGCATTTAGTCTGGTTGCCTCGAGTACATATATGATGTCTTTGTTTGCTTGAGTTTCATTGATGTCGAGTTCATTTGTTTTGAGCCGTTTGGATTTGATTTCACTGCACTTGATTACTGGTTTTTAACTTTGTTTCATCTGGTTGTAGCCGCATGTATATGTATACAGGTTATCATGTCAGCATTGATTCATTTCTAAATGCTTGCATACAATCTAGTTCAGTTGAGTCTGGTTGGACTGTCTAGTCTCCTCAGTTTTGTATTGTTTGAGCCAGTGCATTTGTGTATTGAGTTATTGAGCCACTTGGTTGAACAAGTACTCTTTTCGCCTGACCCATTTCCACTGAACCGTTGAGTTGTATGGTTGGATTCACTATATGCATATGTGAACTGCATTGTTGTTACTACGACTGCTTGCTTTCATGTGGTAGCTGAACATGTTTCACTTGTTGTCCTTGATCATAGCATTCATGTGTACATTTGGATTGCACCTGTGTTGAATCCAGCTTATAGCTCGGGTTTGACCTTATGGTAATATTGTGATTTTATTTTTATTACACTTGAGTTGAACCCGACTTTTGATTGGGTTTGACCTTGTGCTCACCTGTTCCTGCAGTTTTGTCAAGTGTATATTGGTATGCACGGCCCTGTGAAATGTACAGTGAAACACTATGCATGTCACAGGTTGTTCGTGTATGATGTATTCAAAATTAAATGATGACAAACAACCCAAATAACTAAGGCAAATACTATTTTCAAAGCACATTTTATTTTACACTGCACAATTTTTTTTCAATTTTACTGCGCTAGTGTTTATTTTACAGATCACTCAGATTTAGATGTTGGATACAAATTGGAATATAGTTGAAGATCAAATATGAGTGATATGTAGTGAGGTACAAATGTATATGGAAAATTGTGATGTAATCAAAATTGTACTCTAATTGAAATTGTGTGTGTATATATATATATTGTGTAACAATAAAATATTATTTTAATACATAAAATCCCTATAATAACAACATTTTGTAAAATAAGTATTTCACACGTATAAATGAATAAAATATTGCATTACACTGTATAATTCACTTGAATTCCAAAAGTATTATTTTGAAAGCAACTTATTATTTTGTAATCTATACAACAAAAAGCATTGGTTAGTTGTTTTTTTTAACACATACTTCAGGTAATTCACAAACGGCTCCGCTTTGTACAAGCATTGGTTAGTTATAAAAGACAAAGAGAGGCTGAGATTTATTCTCAGCATAGATATCAAGCGGCTCCGCTTTATACATAAATGCTGATTTATTCGCACGATCTGCCACGATCAACTCACATTTACTTACATCATCGCATAATTTATCACTCATCTTTAATTTCCTCGCACCATATTATCTCTCTCTCTCATTTCCACATTTTTCCGTCCTCCACCAAAAGCCTTAGGCCTCCTTTCTCCATTGCTTTATCGGTGTATTCCCAAACCCTAATTTAGATCAATCAAAAAGACCGAATCGAGATGAAGACTGGGTTGCGGTTGTGCTTCGGTCATTGTACTCTTCAAAGAATTATTCCATCGATTTTATTTTTCTTGCTCATGGCGATTCATAATTTCCTCAATTGCCAATCTAATGGAATCATTACCATAAGCTGGTTAGATCTTCTACCTTCTAATTATTATTTTTCATACTACTCTAGCTTTGATTTGAATTCTTTGTATAATGATTTTCTATTCTACCCTTGTTTTTGTCATTTTGATTTTATTCTTCTTTGTAATTTTACTTGACATTTTGATTTCTTCTTCTCTAAAAGTTTTATTTCATGAAATTACTTTGATTTGCGATTCTTATTTTGTCTTTTGCAGGGATAATGACAACGACCCTCATCTCATATCAATTATATCAAATTCTCATCTTTAGCTAAAGTTAATTTTTACTACTACATAGAAAAGGAAGCATACATAGGGTTGGTTCTTTTCTATTATGTAGAAAAATGTTGTGGTGTTCCCAAGAATGTTCATTGAGTGAATTATGCATGTCAGTATGTGAAGAATAAATTTCCAGCTTTTGATGTGCTTGATGGTATGGGCTTTAGACCATATGAACCTAACATAAGGTTTGTGTTGTTCTGAGAGGCTAGGTATATATTGTTGTTGCAACTGTACTACCTGGTGGAAGAACTGCACATTCAAGACTAAAACTTCCATTACAACCAAAAGCGACATCAACATGCTCAATATGTAAATAATCAAAATTAGCAAAACTTAACAATCAACTGTTCTTATATGGGATGAATCTACAATGGTACATCATTATGCTTTTGAAGCATTTGATATAATTATGATAGATATAATGGATATATATGAACCATTTGGCGGTAAAATCCTTGTTATGAGAGGAGATTTTCGACAAGTATTACCGGTTGTGCCTAAAGCTACAAGAAATGAAGCGATTAGTGTGTACATCATTAAATCACTTTTATGGGAAAATTTTAAAAAATTTAAAGAAAGACATGCGAGCAGCAAATGATATCGCATATTCAAATTTCTAATTCAAATTGGAGATGGCACCGAACATTCAACCAATGAAGAAATGATTCATGTACCAGCAAATATGGTCATATTGTCAAAAAATGATGTCAATCCACTATTAAAGTTGATAAATACAATTTTTTCCAACTTATCAAAAAATGCATTCGACAAAGAGTACATAGTTAATAGAGCATTAATTACACCACTAAATGAATATGTCAACAAGCTCAATGAACATGTACTCAATATATTTCCTGGAAATGAAATCATTTACTATTCATATGATACAGTAGAAGACGATGCTTGCAATTTACACCAATAAGAATTTCTAAACCCAATCACTCCTGGCGGTTACCTTCACCTACATTGGCTAAAATTGAAGCTTGGAGCATCGATAATGTTGTTAAGAAATTTGAATTCGAAAATTGGATCATGCAATGGAACGAGGCTTATATGTAAACAACTCCATAAGAATTGCATTGATGTTGAAATCATCATTGAACATTATGTTGGTACTGGATTTTTCATTCCAAGAATCCTAATAAAGCCACCTGAAAATTTGAATTTACCATTTGTGTTAATACAGAAACAATTTCCAATTCGTTTGTGTTTTGCCTTCACTATAAACAAGGCACAAGGGCAAACGATAAAAAATACTAGTATATTTTACCTGAAAAAGTGTTTGGTCATGGACAACACAACTATATGTGGGGCATTCATGAGGAGTTTCAAGTGCTAATACCATGGTGTTGATAGAAAAGGGACATGTTGTTGGACGAACCAAAACATTCACTAAAAATTTCATCTACAAAGATGTTTTACTGATTAGCTAGGAATAAAGGTACTTAATTTGATCTTCATCTACATACGTCCAAGGTACATCCTCGTTGTATTTACCTCTTCTTCAACGCGACCTATAGGTGAATCTATAGCATATGAAATGGAGAAGTTTCATTTAAACATTTCCATGGCTTCTAGGATTTCATTTGTGCCTTTTGAATCTATAGTATATGCAATGGAGAAGTTGTGGGCATTCCCATCAACTTTCCTTTCTGATTATAGTAAAAGGTTCACTCATGATTACAGTAAAATGTTGTATCTTCATTATTTCAGATATTCTTATGGGGACCTTGTTGAATTTTAACATTAATTACTTCTTATATTGGATCCTCTAAACTTGTGTTTCTAGAATATTTAAAAAGATATAATATATTTTAAGTCATTGCTTTTTTAACTTCATTAACAGGAACCAATTGCTGGGTTGCCTAGTAGAACTTTAAAATAATGAAAAACCCCTGAATTGCTGAGTTACCCCCCATCGGAAAAAAAACCCAAAATTACTCTACCACGCGGTGACACCAGTTACTACTTTCAAGGCACCACATAGTGCCTCTGCGTGGTGAATAGAAAATTTGAAAAAAAGCAAAACATAAATTAAGAAAAAAAATTAAAAGGGTGTTTTCGTCATGAAATTTTTTGTGAAAACAGAGGGCAACTAAAGTATGTATCACAATGAAAATTTTTCATTATATATATAATGAATTGTATTCCATCGATTTTATTTTCTTAGTCATGGCGATTCCTATTTTGTTTAATTTCCGATCTAATGGAATCATTACCATAAGCAGGTTGGATCTTCTACGTTCTAATTATTATTGTTTCATACTACTTTGGCTTTAATTTGAATTTTTGGTATAATGATTTTCTATTCAACCCTTATTTTTGTCATTTCGATTTTATTCTTCTTTGTAATTTTGCTTGACATTTTGATTATTCTTCTCTGAAAGTTTTATTTCAGGAAGTTACTGCAATTTACGATTCTGATTTTGTCTTCTGTAAGGAAAATGACAATGACCCTCATCTCATATTAGTTGTATCAAATTCTCATCTTTAGTTAAATTTAATTTTTTACTAAGTATATGGAAAAGGAAGCATGCATAGGGGTGATTCTTTTCTATTATGTAGAAAAATGATATGATGTTCCCAAGAATGTTCATTGAGCGGATTATGCATGTCATCATGTGAAGAATAAATTTCCAGCTTTTGATGTGCACGGTAATCTGGCTACGATGGCATGCATATACGATTAAGGCCAAAGTTGATGGGCTGCGATTGGTGTGGGTTTTATACCATTATAAACCTAAAAGAAGGTTTGTGTTGTTCTATGAGTTAGGTATATATTGTTGTTCCTATTTACAAAGTTTATTCAATGGTCTGTCAAATACCATATTTAGATTTGTGAAAAAGAAGATAGCGATTTTACAAACGTGTGCGCGCACTTGGGCGTGCTTACTATAAATCAAATTATCGAGCATGTAGTTTGACAATAATTCACGGGCTTCATGTTATCAAAAATTTTCTTTGTCTTTAGTTTTTGCATTTTTTGTTCTCTATGGATACCAACATCTCATCTTCCATTAGTTAGTTTGCTAATGATTTGTTGGACTTTATGCCTTTGATTTGTAGCAAGGAGTTCAAGAAAGAAAAAGGATTATCAAATATTCGACAAAGTATGATTTATTAGAATCTAGGTTAATATTTGTTGTTAAAATCTATCCTCAAGTAAACCTGCATTTATGAAAAAATACAGGTCAGTCGACTGGAACCATCCAGTCAGTCGACTGACTTATGCACATGCAATGTTATATGTTGCACAATTCAGTCGACCAAATATTCATGATCAGTTGAAATGTGCCGTATTCAAACTAAAACTTTTTGTTTCAATCCAATCGACTGATACATTATATTCAGTCGACAAAATATAATTTAAATGCCATATTTTTTAAAGTTTTCGAAGAGACACACCTCTTCTTGAACAGGAACCTCTTCTAGGAAGAGTTGTAATCATTTCTATTCGTTAGAACTCTTTACCAAGTGTTGTAACTCTTTATTCATTATAAATATACATTCCATTCAAGCTCAAAGAACCTACTTTTCTATTCTCTACCCTCTTGAATATTAAAAATTCATATTTTTTAGAGTTTGTGAAATCACATTTATAATTCTTCAATTCTAAAGCAATATATACTTTTCTTATCTTCATGGACACACAAATATACATATCATACTTAAGGAAAAGATTATAGAAAGGGTGTACTTCATTCGACAAATTTGTGTTGTATCAAGAACACACAAAGTCAAGAAAGCAATTTATTTGTATCGAAGTCCTGTTTGGTTGGTCAGGCAGGAAAAATTCTATTTAGTTGCTCAGGCGTTCAAAGTGTTGTTCTGTTGCTCGGGCGATATAAATCTATTCCTCCGGTTAAGTGAGGGTTGCTAGTTTAATTCCAAAAGGAGTTTGAGATTTGACGTATAACGGAAGTTCAAACTAGTATAAAAATCTCTGGTGTCATTTTATTTTACTGCTTTATTTACTTACTTTATATTCCGCAAAGTAGTTTAGATAATATTCATATTACACGATCCTATAGTCACTTTAATTTGGTATCAGAGAAAGGCCATCTTATAACTGTAACACAGTTATTTGATACATTGTTAATATGGAAAATAACACTAACACAAGTTTTGTTGAAGGTCAATCCACTGCATGACCACCACTATTTAATGGGTTGAATTATAACTATTGGTCTACTAGAATGAGAATTTACATGCAAGCCAATGGTTATGATACTTGGAATATTACCCAAGCAGAATATCACATATCCATTACTAAGAATTCACAATGGTCTAACACACACAAAACTAGATGCTACTGCAAATGCCAAAAGCTATGAATATGTTATTTTGTGCATTAGATAAAAATGAGTTTAATAGAGTTAGCATGTATACGACTGCTTATGAAATTTGGTATACGCTTAAAGTTACACATGAAGGCACTTACAAGGTAAAGCAAAGTAAGATTTCTATGCTCAAGAATCAGTTCCAGAATTTTAAAATGAAGCAAGATGAAACAATAAATATATTCTAGATTTCAAGACATATATCATTCCCTCTTAGCACTAAGAGAAAAATATTCAGACTTCAATATTGTTTTCAAAATTCTCAACTCTTTAATGGATGAAGGTGAATAAAAAGTCTTAGCAATCGAAGAAACTAATGACATTTCAACTATTAAACCAGAAGAGTTGATATAAAATCTCATGTGTTATGAAGTTAATCTCTAGGAAAACAAGTACAAGCGCAAGACAAGAAGAATATATCCTTCCAAGTAGAAAAAGATGAATCAGATTCAGATGAGGAAGATATGGGGTTTATTGCTAAGAATGTCAAAATGTTTTTAAAATTCAGAAAGAGAAACAAATTTAGAAACAACAAGAATAGCTTTAGCAGTAATAATTGCAACAACAAGCTATCCTCATGTGCTCTTGAATGTTATGAATGCCACAAGAAAAGACACATCAAGAAAGACTGTCCTGATAGAAAGAGAAACATATTCAAAAATAAGAAGGATAAATACAAGATGAAGTAGGCCTTCTCAATAACACGGGATGATTCAGAGTCATCGTCATCATCAGACAGTGATTCTGAACAAGCCAATGTCGGCCTTATGGCTTCAACTTACGATGTAAGTGATTTATCTTTTGATGATTTAATTGTTATAAACTCAGAATTATTAGATAAACTAAAGGAAATTAAAAGAAAGTATAAAGATGCACTAGAGAAACTAAATGTATTTGAAATAGAGTTGATATGCTAAGAGATGAAAAGAAAATTCTAGAAGAACTTGTTGATACAAACGATTCTTTGTCTAATGTTTCTTCTCAACTCACTATGCTGTCAAAAGAAGTAAAAGTTGAAAAAGAAAAGAATATGACATTAGATTCATAAAATCATGATTTAAAATCAAATGTCGGAATCCTTGAACTAAAAAATACCAGTCTCAAAACTGAGTAAGAGAATATTACTAAAAATATGACAAATTTTAATAAAGGAAGAGAAAATCTTTTTAAGATTATTAGTAATTCTCAATCTACTACTAATAAAAATGATTTAGGATATAAAAATTCTTCAAAACCAAAGAATAATAATAATAAATACTATAAAAATTATAATTTGCTTAACAATTTTGTGAAACCAAAATCAAAGCCAAAGGTTGTCAGTTAAAAGAAGTTAATAAAACAAGTACTATAAAAATTTGGGTACTAAAAACTAACAATAATCTAATTAGAAACAAGTATATAAAATATTTCATATCTATTGTTCATAAAATAAAGATCTTATGTACAAAGGGAATTCTAAACCCCCACGGGTTTGGCTTCCTAAGATTTAACTCTTATGACCCTAATAAAAAGGTGGGCACCAACGTTATTTATATATTTTTTGCAGGTACTGACTAAAAAAGAGGAAAGTGGATACTAGACAGTGGTTGCTCAAAACATATGACAGGAAACGAAGTATGCTGACTAACATTATTTACTCAGATGGAGGTTCTGTCACTTTTGGAGACAATTCCAAAGGATACATCATCGGCAAAGGCGATGTGAGCAATAACGGTACATCTAATTTACCTCTTATTACAAATGTTTTCGTTAGTGAAGAATTTAAAACACGATTTACTTAGCATCAGTCAATTGTGTGACAAAGGATTCAATATATCTTTTTCCGAAGATAAGTGTAGCATTTTTGATCAAAATGAAAATCTTATATTCGAAGGTATTAGGTACATATATATATATATATATATATATATATACACACACACACACACACACACACATATTTGTGTGTGTGTGTGTGTTAAATATGAATATAAATCACAACACAAATATGTGTCTAATAGCCTAGAAAATGATCCTTGGTTATGGTACAGAAGGTTTTATCATATAAATTTCAAAGCTATACACAAATTATCTAAGAATGGTTTAGTAAAAGGTTTACGAAGAATGAATTTTAAAGCAAACAATATTTATGATGCTTGTCAATTAGGTAAATTATCAAAATCATCTTTTAAATCAAAGAAAATTATTTCTACATTACAACCACTTGAACTATTGCATTTGGACCTTTCTGGCCCAACTCAAGTTCAATCTATAAACCATAGCAAATATGTATTTGTAATAATATATGACTATTCGAGATATACTTGGGCTATTTTTATGAAAAATAAAAATGCACTTTTGTTAATTTCAAAACTTTTGTTAAAAGAATTCAAAATCCCAAAAGTTTAAAGACAAAAAACATTAGAATCATGGAGGTGAATTTGAAAATGAAGCTTTTGAGCATTTTTATAATAAAATGGAAATTTACCATAATTTTTATTTTCCTAGAACACCACCGCAAAATGGAATTATAGAAAGGAAAAAATAGAACTATACAAAAATGTGCAAGAACTTTATGTGAGGACCCGCAAATCTGTACTCCTTGAATAGACACTAATCTCCATTCTAAACTCAAGATGAACGGAAATACGCATTCTCAGGGTTTTTTTAAATAGAAGAAAGAGGTAGAAGAAGAGAGAAAAGAGTAGAAGAAAACAGAACAGAAAGAAAACAACAGAACAATATCAGAATCTCACAATCGCAGCGGAACAACATATAATAAATAAATGAATAATCTTTAAAGAAAGAACTATATCAGTTATTACATTACATCACATCACATTACATTATATCATCATCAAAGTGTACAACAACAACAACAAACAGCGGGAAAAAATACTATATACTAGTGAATACGCCATGCCATTCAGCTTGCCTCCAGCAACTCCCGAATTCCATAATATCCTGATAAACTAACTCTTGACTACCCGTGTGAAAATTGGTGGGCACCTAGAGTTTAGAAAGAAAAACAATAAACTCTGATTCAGTCATGTGACTGGTGTGAGAACTCAAAACAGTTTATCTTTAAAACAAAGAATAGGATAATTTTAAAATAGATTCGCAATGCTTTTAAAAATGAGACTACCATAAGGCCTCCCGCACACACACACAATGCAAACGCAGAACCGGAGGAGATTTCTCCTTATGATAGTCAAATATGTTTGATACGTATTAAAAAGAACATTTGATATTATTACTAGTGCATAGTGTAGAGAAAATCATTTCGAAAGTAAAGATATAAATCTTAGCCAACATACGACCATTATCGTATGCCTACTATAGCTATCATGTTCAATAGCAGGTTACCGCCACATTCCATGGCAGGTTATACAACTAAAACCGTACAAGGCTCGTATTGTTTCTTTGGATTTCCAACAAATGGTCAGGCCAAGGAACTTCCCATTGCCACATGGAAACGCCTTTGGAAAGACGCCCCGAGAACCTAACTGGATCTCTGCCAACACAAGGTCGGGTTACCCCTAACTGGGTAACTACTGACACGAATATGCCATCCCCCGATCGTAACCGATCTACATCCGAGGATCCTCAATTTCCAACAACCACAAAGCAATAAATTTGCAGTAACCAGATAGGTTAAATATCTGGGCTCCATACCATGATACCACCTCTATCCAGAAGGAATGACATACACTAAAGGGCGCTACCCCTAATAACCTTGCCGCATCCTTCCTGTTTTGACCATTTCTGGGGTGTGAGGTCCGATGAAGTATCGTCCACAAAGCTACGCTTTGGTACAAAGCCATGCCTTGGGTCAACAAATGATCAAAGTAATGATCACAAAGATAAACGATCAAACAAATGATCGTATCACAAATGATCAACACAATGATCATTTCACAGCAACACTCAGCATGTCACATTACCAATTTGGAGTATATCACTAGTAACCATCAACTATATAACCTCTGAGCTCGTACGTCTCAGAGAAGGGTGTTAAGCTAAGAGAATAAATTCTCCGCCACCAACAGAAATATATTTGAAAGAAATCAGCTTTATATCTCAATTTGTAATGTCAGACATACTATCCACACAAGTCTGTTCCGGGATCGAACAGAACCGAAGGCACTTACAAAGAAGTCCTTGCAATCCGGATATTCACTAATCACGTCCGGACTTCCCATCACATATGGAGTCTCTATACCGAGGACCAGTCGATGCAAAGACATTCGACGAGTTGTCCTTTCGCTTTTGAAAATATCCGGTCTTCAACATCGGTCTTCAAATGCAATCCATAACGACGTATCACATATTCGGAATGGGTTATACGACCCAAAGGTCCTTTCCCGGCTAACCCGAATAGTGAGCGCTTATTCAAAAATAAGTGTGGCATTCAAATTCAAGCAAATCACAACAAATACCCATTCAAAGGTAAATATTGATAGTCAGTTATTGAACTATCAATGGATATGCACAACATCACCAGATTCCAAATAATTTTCCAAATTATTTACTTTCCAAAAATATCTTTACAAGATATATAATTTAAATACTTCAAAAATAAATCAATATTTATTTTTTAAACAAATTCCCCTTTCTTTTATAAATTCCATAGTGAATTTATATTTCCAAAATACCTATGAATATACGATTTTCAAATCGATTTCTAATATTCATTTTCAATTTATCTTCAAAAAGATAAATTCTCAAAACGTTTCATTTCACATTGGAAAAACATTTCCATACTTACTTATTAATAAGTAATTCCCAAATCTATTTATTTTCAACACTTGGAAAATATTCAATATACTTAAATCGAAATTAAGTATATATTTCATTCTTTAAGGAGATCATTCGTTTAAACATATTTATTTGGGCCAAAACGAATGTTGCGTAAAACATCGTTACAACAACCCTAAATCACTAGTATATGGATTCGAAATTAAAATAGATGTATAAATCCCAATACTATACAAAACATTTCCTTTCGGAAATCATTTACTATAACAACAGTGTTATAGTCCACCATTTCCTTCTATTTCTCGAAAACGTCTATTTCAACAATGAATGTTGAAATCTATAGTTTCGAATCTTAACACATTTTAAAAGCATCGTTAGATCGTTTTAATTCTATTTAAAACATCACATCCAAAACATTTTCTTTAACATAATATTCACTATCCAAAAACGTGAATATACTTCGTTAACCAATTTCATCATTTCTATACATTTTATTTTAAAGGATTATTCACTGTCTAAAACGTTAATATAACTCCATAAATAAGTTATAACAATTTACTTATCAAATAAGTCGTTTGGGGATTTATAAAACAATGTTTATAATTTCCATTTCTATTTATTTTATAACAACGTCAATTTATAAATCTCCTTTATTAACCTATTTCAATTTATAACTCAATTATATGCCAAAAGTCCATATTATAAGTTAAATGCTTATAATTTATTTGTTTACAAAATCGTTCCTTTAAACTTCCCAAATTATAAATCTTATAACTTATAAGATTCATTTATTTACCCAAAAATTATTCTTTTAATAACTTTTACAAATTTTATAAACCTACTGCTTATAAAATTCCATTTATAACTTCCCCGTTTATAATTCTATAAATTTCATTCATTTATGAAATTCATTCATAATTCATTCTAACACTTATAAAAACTCGTTTTATAATTCAAATATTTTAATTTATAAATATCAATTTATAAATCTCTTATATAAATCAATTTATACTATTATTTTAAAACATCTTTAAACTTCTTTATAATTTCACCATATCTGATTTATAAAATAATCAAATTTCATAAATCCTATATTTTAAACTTTTTTTGTTACAATAAATTCAAAAATCCCGATTTAAACTACTTTGTAAAATCATTAACCCATATTTTCAGAAATCAACTTTTAACTATATTTCTCAAAAATTCATAATTTTTATAACATTAAAATTATACGCTTATTTATTTAAAATGAATCAATTCCGAAAATATTTTATAAAACGTATACTTTCAAAAATCACTTTAAAAATCCTTTTAAAATTCCAAAATTGGTCCAATGATGCTACACACCAAATAGTCAATCACGACAACAACGACATTATATATCAGTATATGATAATCAACGAATATCAAAATATCCATAATCAAATAAATACTGTTGAGGAATCCAGTTGGATCCCTCCAACTTGTTTCCCTGCATCCACAGATGTTAGCACAATACCAATTCCGCTCCAGTACGAAATTATCGCGGTATATGGGATTTAAAATATTATCCGCTATTATACGGCGCTATAGGGTCTCATCCGCCATATAATGCGGAAAATCAATTCCAAGTACATAAATAATACCAATTTCACTGTACTGTGAAATATTCGCGGTATATGTTTTTAATAAATAACCTCCGCTTACTAACGGCGTATAATGTCTATCTTAACAATCAATAGATACAATCATCATTCAAACATACATTCAAGAATTTTAAATCTAACTATTTAAAATATAAATCGAAACCGATTCGATTGAGTGAGAAGTTCTCACCTTGATTTCAATTTCATTTTCAGCTTTTATTTCGAATAAAATTAAACGGACGTTTAATTTTACCCAAAATTTTCATTGACTCCAATCGACTCCAATCCAGCTCCATAGCGTAGTGTTTGTCAATACGATTCCAACGCAACTAGTTTCGTGCGTTTTTGACCTCGTATGAAAAAATACATTATTTTAAAGTTACACGATTTTAAACTATATAAATTACAACTTCTATTTTAATTTTTTAACCTAATGAAATCATGGCCGTTCATCCTCTTTGCCCTAGATCAGAGTCGTGCCCTAGTTTCTTCCCAAACGCGTGAATATCCAGGTCACGAAGAACCCAACGCCGTCGTTTATCATCTAATTATCGAGCCACCCCCTTTGACTTTGACCACGACCGGAGGCCGCCATCTTGAAGAGCATCTCGAACCACACCATTGCCCTAAGCCGTGTAGAGCTCGGTCCTCTCCTTGGCACGAAATTCGAGTTCGAACACAACCCGTTCATAGCCACTTTGCCGCCAATCTACACCTTTGTATCTCATCATAACCGTTGAATTCGTAGAGCTCGTAGAGCTCTACAACATTGCAGTTAACAACTTTTGTTGATTGTTTATGGATTAAGAGATTTGGAGGAGAAAAGATTATGATTTTCTGGTCGTTGGAGATAATAGAAACGGCGGCTCCTGGATGAAACCCTAGCCTTGTTTCTTTTTTTGCAAAATGAAAATTTAAGGGGCTTATATAGAAAAATTCTCAAACGCTATTCATCCCGGATTTTCCGAACTCCAAACGAAGCGTGCCGGTTGACGTTTCTAAGGTTTACCCCACGTTCCAAACACAATGGAACGTGTTTCGGGAGCTAATTCGATCATCTTTGCAAGTTATGGCAATAAACGTTCAATTTAAAATTAAATCGGTAAATCAAATTTCTAGGCATTTTGGCTCACCCCGGACAAACGGTAAATCTGATTGACTTGAAATTTGAAAACATACAATAATATCACATTACGGATCCGATGAAACTGGTTTCATCAAAATCCGACACTGTTTTAAAAAATGACTATTTTAACTCGCCAATTAAATAGTAAAAACAATTTCGATGCGTTTCGAGCTGCCACGGTCAAACGAAAACTCCGATTGCTACGAAAATTGAAATCCGATAATAATAAACTATTACGGATCCAATGGAACTAGTTTCGTCCAATTCTGAGACTGTTCAAAAATTGGCTATTTTTCAGTCGATAATTAAATATTAAAATATTCAATTTTCTCAAATTAACTTTTAATTCGATTTTAAAAGTTCTATAACATTGCTATAACTCCAGTATGAAATAATAAAATTTTACAAATCATTTCCAATCATTTTAAACCCAATTTTCAATTATTCCTGGAATTTCATCTATTAAATTGTCGATTTAAATACCCAATTAAATCCAATATTCAATATAAAATTTATTCTACTTATAAATTTCACTTATTAATATTTAAAATCAATTAAATATACGAATTTTAATTAATAGAAATTCTGGGTCGTTACATACTTCCCCCTTAAAAGAATTTCGTCCCCGAAATTACCAAGTAAGAAAAATTACAGAATCTATTAATTTTCCCAAAATTCATAGTTAAACTTCTTACAATAACTTTACTAAGTTTTCAAATCATACTTAGTTATCTTTTCAAAAACAACTACTATATTGTTTAACTTTCAATTCCAAATCAAAATTATAGTTTTCAAAATTTTCCAATTTTCTCAAATTTTTTCTAATGCCTTAAATTTTCGGAAAAATTCGCCAAAGGCTCCTTTGCGCGGCTCGATTCGAAAAAAAATGACAGTGTATATATCACAAATATACATCTCATCAAGTGATGAGGCATCCCGCAGGGAAAAAAGTGTAAAAGTACGGTATTTAATCCGAGATATGTACCTTATTTATTATTAGCGAGCATATACGGCTAATATAGCGCGAAAGCGAGCTCCTAATGCAAAGCAAATGCAATCCGCACCTACTAAACACTCAACAACAGCATGAGAATCATGCATATATGAAAATAGTATCAATATACAACATATAGCAACATAATAACTACATGTGCCAATATAGAAAATGCAACAAAAGCAATATATTCAACCATCAACCAACTATCATCCAACTAGCATTCATAACCAATAAATATTCATTCATATTCTCATTGATATTCAATGAATTAGCTTTTTCGATTTTAAATCACATTTGATTCATTAACAGTGGATGTTCTTTTACTAACATTCATTTTCAGTTAGTTTATATTCACTAATTCATATTCAAGTTGGTTCACTTCTAAATCGAATTCAATTCTATTTAAGATTCACTTAACTTCCAATTGGATTTCAATTACTTTAGCTTTCAATTTCATTAACTCAATTTCATTAATACTTAATGAATTATATACAATCAACTAACAATCATATAACAACCAAAGTATATTCATTACAACCAAAATTTATTTACTTCGCTTACATTCATTCAATTTGGTTCATTCTTTTTAATTAGCTTTAATGAATTATCACTTACATTCATTATTTCATATCAATTATTTACATTTAATTGATCTACATTCAATTCATTAATTCAATTCAATTACAAAAGTTGAATTTCATTTATATAACTCAAGTTCATATTTATCACTTAACTTTATTATTTTACTTCGATACCAAAATCAACTTCATTCACATCACTTAAGTTATATTCCATTTAATAAACATCATTTGTTTAACTTAACTTAAATTTCAACTTATAAATCCAATTCAGATTCCAATTCTAAGTAAATTTTTATTTAACCTTTACCAAAGTCAAATTTCATCACTTATTCAAATTCATTTTTATTTACAACTCATATTTGTAAATATATTCATATAGTTTCACTTCTTATATATATAAGATTATTTCACAATTGTAAATCACATTAGTTATAATTCAATTCTAATAATTCATTCACTTATACAATTATTCTTTAATTTAGATTATTCAAACATCTTTTAATTAACTTATATATATACTTACATTTTCAACAACCAAACAATTAATTTATATACACTTTAATAATTCTGAAAAAATTATTCCTTTATATATAAAATATAATCAAGGTAAAATTATTTCATTTACCCAATTCAAAACGATATCGTGTAGGTTTATCGTGTTTAAGAGTTTAGAAACCCCTATCTACGATAGTTAGCTAGACTACATCGACCGAAATCTATAAACAATCAACCGATAAGTCAACACAATACAAAACAATTTCATATTCACTAACAAATACGCTCTCATAGCTATTATTACACTCAAACTCATTCTAGAGTACTACTGACTCTATCTCTAATGAGTAATACCCAACAGAGCAGGGTTTTTGCTTAACCATATACTCTGATACCAGCTCCAGTACGGACCCGCAAATCCGTACTCCTTGAATAGACACTAATCTCCATTCTAAACTGAAGATGAACGGAAATACGCATTCTCAGGGGTTTTTTTAAAAAGAAGAAAGAGGTAGAAGAAGAGAGAAAAGAGTAGAAGAAAACAGAACAGAAAGAAAACAACAGAACAATATCAGAATCTCACAATCGCAGCGGAACAACATATAATAAATAAATGAATAATCTTTAAACAAAGAACTAAATCGGTTATTACATTACATCACATTACATTACATTATATCATCATCAGAGTGTACAACAACAACAACAACAAACAGCGGAAAAAAAATACTATATACTAGTGAATACGCCATGCCATTCAGCTTGCCTCCAGGAACTCCCGAATTCCAGAATATCCTGATAAACTAACTCTTGACTATCCGTGTGGAAATTGGAGGGCACCTAGAGTTTAGAAAGGAAAACAATAAACCTGAGTCAGTCATGTGACTGGTGTGAGAACTCAAAACAATTTATCTTTAAAACAAAGAATACGATAATTTTAAAATAGATTCGCAATGCTTTTAAAAATGAGACTACCATAAGGCCTCCCGCGCACACACACAATGCAAACGTAGAATCGGAGGAGATTTCTCCTTATGATAGTCAAATATGTTTGATACGTATTAAAAAGAACATTTGATATTATTACTAGTGCATAGTGTAGAGAAAATCATTTCGAAAGTAAAGATATAAATCTTAGCCAACATACGACCATTATCGTATGCCTACTATAGCTACCATGTTCAATAGCAGGTTACCGTCACATTCCATGGCAGGTTATACAACTAAAACTGTACAAGGCTCGTATTGTTTCTTTGGATTTCCAACAAATGGTCAGGCCAAGGAACTTCCCATTGCCACATGGAAACGCCTCTGGAAAGTCGCCCTGAGAACCTAACCGGATCTCTGCCAACACAAGGCCGGGTTACCCCTAACTGGGTAACTACTGACACAAATATGCCATCCCCCGATCGTAATCGATCTACATCCGAGGATCCTCGATTTCCAACAACCACAAAGCAATAAATTTGCAGCAACCACATAGGTTAAATATCTGGGCTCCATACCATGATACCACCTCTATCCAGAAGGAATGACATACACTAAAGGGCGCTACCCCTAATAACCTTGCCGCATCCTTCCTGTTTTGACCATTTCCGGGGTGTGAGTTCCGAAGAAGTCTCGTCCACAAAGCTACGCTTTGGTACAAAGCCATGCCTTGGGTCAACAAATGATCAAAGTAATGATCACAAAGATAAACGATCAAACAAATGATCGTATCACAAATGATCAACACAATGATCATTTCACAGCAACAATCAGCATGTCACATTACCAATTGGGAGTATATCACTAGTAACCATCAACTATATAACCTCTGAGCTCGTACGTCTCAGAGAAGGGTGTTAAGCTAAGAGAATAAATTCTCCGCCACCAACAGAAATATATTTGAAAGAAATCAGCTTTATATCTCAATTTGTAATGTCAGACATACTATCCACACAAGTCTGTTCCGGGATCGAACAGAACCGAAGGCACTTACAAAGAAGTCCTTACAATCCGGATATTCACTAATCACGTCCGGACTTCCCATCACATATGGAGTCTCTATACCGGGGACCAGTCGATGCAAAGACATTCGACGAGTTGTCCTTTCGCTTTTGAAAATATCCGGTCTTCAACACCGGTCTTCAAATGCAATCCATAACGACGTATCACATATTCGGAATGGGTTATACGACCCAAAGGTCCTTTCCCGGCTAATTCGAATACTGAGCGCTTATTCAAAAATAAGTGTGGCATTCAAATTCAAGCAAATCACAACAAATATCCATTCAAAGGTAAATATTGATAGTCGGTTATTGAACTATCAATGGATATGCACAACATCACCAGATTCCAAATAATTTTCCAAATTATTTACTTTCCAAAAATATCTTTACAAGATATATAATTTCAATACTTCAAAAATAAATCAATATTTATTTTTTAAACAAATTCCCCTTTCTTTTATAAATTCCATAGTGAATTTATATTTCCAAAATACCTGTGAAATTGGCTAGTTTCGTCCGATTCTGAGACTGTTCAAAAATTGACTATCTTTCAGTCGATAATTAAATATTAAAATATTCAATTTTCACAAATTAACTTTTAATTCAATTTTGAAAGTTCTATAACATTGTTATAACTCAAGTATGAAATAATAAAATTTTACAAATCATTTCCAATCATTTTAAACCCAATTTTCAATTATTCCTGGAATTTCAACTATTAAATTGTCGATTTAAATACCCAATTAAATCCAGTATTCAATATAAAATTTATTCGACTTATAAATTTCACTTATTAATATTTAAAATCAATTAAATATACGAATTTTAATTAATAGAAATTCTGGGTCGTTACACTTTATTAAATGGAAGAACTCTACCAAAACATTTTTGGCCAGAAGCTGTAGCAACTGCTTGTTATGTTTTGAATCATGTTTCCATCAGACCACTAAAAAACACATTTCATATAAACGAACTAATAATAGAAAACCAAACATATCATATTTTTAGGTTTTTGGTTTAAAATATTTTATTTTAAACACAAAAGATCAGCTTGGAAAATTCGATCCAAAATCTGATGAAGGAATTTTCATAGGATATTCGAAAAGAAGTAAAGCTTATCGATTTTTCAATAGAAGTACTAAAATAATCGAGGAAATGCTTCATGTATCCTTCGATGACAATTTTAACTTTAATAAAAGTCCTAAGGATGATGAAATAATGACTAAGACAATCACAAATAATAATACTCAAAATAATTTCAAAGAAGATGAAAACATTGTTTATAATTTTGAAGAAGATGAAAATATTGAAAATGGATTAAGATCTCCTCCTAGGATTTTACAAGATCACCGTATAGAAAATGTAACTGGAGAAATTAATTCAAATGTCATAGGTAGAAATCAACTTAATCAAATGGGCCATGAAACTTTCCTTTCAAACATTAAACCTAAAAATGCTAGAGAAGCCTCTACTGATGACTATTGTATTATAGCTATCCAAGAAGAGCTAAACCAATTCGGACGAAACGAAATTTATGACTTAGTTCCTAGACCAAGTGATCAAACAGTTATTGGTACTAAATGGGTATTCAAAAATAAAGATGATGAATAAGAAAATATTATTAGGAATAAAGCTAGATAAGTTGCACAAGGATGTAATCAAGAGGAAGGAACTGACTATGAAGAAACGTTTGCTCCAATCGCTCGATTAGAAGCAATATGTATCTTATTGGAATTTGCATGTTTTCATAATTTTAAACTTTATCAAATGGATGTGAAAAGTGCTTTTCTAAATGGATATATAAAAGAAAACGTTTATGTTGAACAACCTCCTCTATTTTTACATGAAAAATTTCCAGACCATGTGTATTAACTTAAGAAAGCTTTATGTGGTCTAAAACAAGAACCTCGTGCTGGGTATAAACGTCTTAAGCTATCTTATAGACTCTAGTTTTGAAATTAGGAAGGTCAATCAAACTCTTTTTATTAAACATACTTAAATGGATATATTAATTATTCAAATTTATGTTAATGATATTATTTTGGTTCCACAAATGATAAGTTATGTCGGGAATTTTCTAATATAATGGCCAAAGAATTTAAAATGTCACATATGGGAGAATTATCATGTTTTCTTGGATTACAGATTAAATAATTAGATAATGGAATTTTCATCGATCAAGAAAAATACTGTAACAATCTAATTAAACGCTTTGGTATGGAAAATACTTTTGCCAAACCAACTCCAATGAGTACAACAATCCATCTCGATCGAGATGAAGACGGCAAAAGTGTTGACCAAAAATTATATTGAAGTATAATTGGATCGCTACTTTATCTAACGGCTTGTAGACTTGACATAATGATGAGTGTTTGTTTATATGCCCAATTTCAAGAAAATCCTAAAGAATCACATATGCGAGCGGTGAAACGCATATTACGTTATCCAAGCAAAACCAAATATTTCAGACTCTTTTATCTGAAAGAATGTCCTTTCGAGTTAGTATCATATAGTGATGTTGACTTTGGAGGATGTTGGACAGATCGAAAAAGTACGAGTGAGTCTTGTCACTTTATTGGAAAATCCTTAGTGTATGGTTTAGCAAGAAACAAGATTGTGTTTCACTCTCGACATGTGAAGTAGAATATATTTCAGCTACTTTAGCATGTGCTTAAGACATCTACATGCAAGAAACACTTCAACATTTTGGAATTAATTTGTCTAATTCAACTATTTTATGTGATAACACAAGTGCTATAAACTAATCTAAAAATCTTGTCAATCATTCACGAACAAAACGTATTGACATTCGTTATCATTTTCTTCATGACAATATTAAAAAGGATGTAGTCAGATTAGAATTTGTAACTTCTGAAAGCCAGATGGCTGATATATTTACAAAACCTTTAAATGAAAATACTTTTATAAAATTAAGAAGAGAACAAGAAATTTTATCTTTAAAATATTTGTAAAATTTTTAAAAAATATATATATTAAAAAAAATTTAAAATTGGGGCTATTGGGACTCGATCTGTGGTCTCATGGCTGGGAATCTCATGCTTTTCAATTTTTCTATATATTATTTCACACAATAGGCTGAACTTCACTTCTCCTTATACATTTTTATAGCTATATTTTTACACCTACATTGTTTTTAGACAATTGTTTAGTTCTATCAATTTTTCTCTAGTTTCAAACCTTCTTACCATAAACCTGCTTTTTATTTTTGCTCATTCATTCAACTATATAAACCTTCATCTTTACATTTTTATATCAATCTCAAATAGCATATTTCAAAAATAATTACCAAGTCATTATGTCTTCTTAAGAAAGCTCAAAATATTCTTTCATTGATTATAGCTCTCAATCCACCAATTCTTCTAATCTTTCAACTCCTACTCCTGCATACGAACCTGTTCCTATTGTACCACCCTCAGTTATCATACCAGATATACACCGAAAGCTAAGCATGGATGAAAACTACATTTTAGCTCACCATCTGTCAATGATAAGATCGATGACATTTACCATTATCAAAGAGAAAAGCTAAGCATACAATGAGAAATGCACTATGAAGAAAAAGTTCATGCTAGGTGACTCGGTTTTCTGGAAAAATGTGCATTAAAATTCTGTGGTGCTTCACCAACATAAAATAATGTTCATGTTCCATCACCGAGAGGCCTCCATACTCTCCAAATTCATGGGAATGCTCAACAATTCAACCAACTCGAGAACAGGCTAAAAATGAGCTGGAAGAATGTGAGACTCCAAAGAATTCAACTTCCTCTTCTTAAACTATATTCTCTTGTTTTTATCTATGTTCTATTAACATATATAATGCATGTATATAAATTAGCAATTCTTTTTGTCCATAAAGATAACATACTATTTTTCTTAGAACTAGTCGACTGAATTGGTACATTTAGTCGACTGAATACTCTTTTAATAAAAAAAACTATACATGAAATTTGGCCGAATAAGCAACTGTTTTCAGTCGACTGAATCATACCCAAAATGAACTAAAATTTTTCTAGATACAGTCAGTCAACTAAAATGATATATTCAGTCAACTGATTCACTGACCTGAATATTTTTGGCCTCGAGCCAATATTCAGTCGACTGAACTTGCATTTTTAGTCGATTTAATCTGGAAAATGAATTTTGTATAAAAATACAGCTCCTTATTCCATATCTTCATTATAACAACTCATCTTTTCAACTACCTCCATACCCATTCACTCTCTTTAAATTTACTTCAGTTTAATCCAAGCTCGTCTTCTCTAAAACCCTAACGATAATGCCACTCAAGAGAGCTAGACCTTCCTTCTCTTCAGCAGGACCTATCGAATCTCAAATTAGAAGTTGGCTATATAATGATAAGGCTGTTCAAAGGTTCAATAAAATGAAGAACTCCAGGATTTTCGATGGTTCGTTTGTGAAATTCCCTGATTTTTCTTCCTATGCACTTCAAGACTTAGCAAGGAGAAGTGCTCTAGAATCATTGCTTGATTATAATTCCAACAACATGAAGATTAATCACCTTTTGATCAAGTTGTTCTATGCTAATCTTAACTTGGATCATCACATGATGCATAATACCATTGGCATGGACACTTATGTGCGGAGTGAAGTTGTTTTTACCCATCCCTAGAATAGGAAGGATCCTGCAGTGTACTTAAATAGGCGAGGATTTAAATAAGATAGTGGTTGATATAGATCATCGAGATAGAGTAAGTCACTTTTTTTCTTTCCGATGACTTAAAAGAACTCAAGGCAATAGAGCTCCGACCAAAAGCAAGAACCATGCATCGTGCTCTTACTCACTCCATTAACCCTCATACCAGAAGCTATGAGAAAATTTATAAGCAAGATTATCAATCTCTCTATGCTATATGGGGACAATGATCTGTAAATTGGTCAAAGGTCATTCTTGAAGAATTTCAGACCTTTAACCAAGGCCGCATGAAAACCATTCATTACGATGCTTATATAATGAGACTTATTCTACATTTTGACATCTCTCTCCTCGATTCGGTTTTATTGCGATTGGCTCTCTTAACACCAGGACCTTAAGTCTTATGGGTCTTTCTAAACACTTTCAAAGTCATACAATCATAACTTTTGAACACTAGAAAGAGAATCAAACCGCGGGACAACTTAACCTTCTTCCCGTCAACATACTACTCAAACCGAAACTGATTCTTCATCTCAAACTCCACGATGATTACACGAGATTGAAGAAATCAGACCAGATACACAAGCACGCCAAGCTTACATGATTATTTCTAGAAATTAAAAGATATTAGATGTGCGACTATCTCAAGTTGAAACTACCGTTACCAAAATGGATTCCAAACTCGATAGTATCAAAGGCTTTTTAAATGACATATGGGATGTGTTAACTTGCGATCCATCCTCTTCCATGGCAGTCCATGTTCCTATAGATCCGAGGAAACGACCGCAACCTCGTTTCACATTGTCATCCTCCGAAGAAGAAGAAGAAGAAGGTGGTGAAGGTGAAAATTTAGGTGCGATGGTGATAAAGAAATGGAAGGTGATGATGAAGAAGCAGAAGAAAGCTCAAATGGTGATGGGGAAGAGTAAGTTATTTTCTATCTTATATTTTGACATTATCTGATGGAGTTTATGTTCTTAAACTGTGTTGTATTTTGACTTAAATTTTGTTATTTATTTTAACTTTGTTAGTACAATTGTTTTTTATATGATCGTATGTTGTATGTTTGTTAAAATTATTGTTGTTATATGATCATATTTTCGGCGTTTGTTATCATTATTGTTGTTATGTATTATCATATGTTGTGTAAATATAATCATATATATATATATATATCATTTTTCCTGATGACAAAGGGGGAGAAGAAGTTTCACACTAACAAATTTTGCAGGATTATAAGATACCAGCACAGATTCAGGGGGAGTAATAGATTTTTGTCAAAATTTATCTCAAATGAAGTTGTCATCAATAAAGAAGGGAAAAATGTTGGACTTCATGCTTTTGATTCATGACAAGGAGTCCAAGACAGAAAACGGATTATCAAATATTCGACATAGCATAATTTATTAGAGTCTAAGTTAGTATTTGTTGTTAAAATCTATCCTCAAGTAAACCTGCATTTCTGACAAAATACAGGTCAGTCGACTGACTTATGCACATGCAATTTTATATATTGCACAATTCAGTTGACTAAATATTCAAGATCAGTTGACTGAAATGTGCCATATTTGGACTCAAACCTTTTGTTTTAATTCATTCGATTGATTGATCATAATTAGTTGACTAAATATAATTAACTGCCATATTTTTAAATTTTCTGAAGAGACCTCCTCTTCCTGAAGAGGAATCTCTTCTAGGAAGAGTTACAACCATTTCTGTTCGTCAGAACTCTTTATTAAGTGTTGTAATTCTTCATTCATTATAAATATACATTCCATTCAAGATCAAAGAACCAACTTTTCTATTCTGTACTCTCTTGAATATTTAGAACTTCTTATTGTCTAGAGTTTGTGAAATAACACTTATAATTTGTAACGACCCGTTAAATTTATGATATTTAATAAAATGAATTAATATAATTTCTAATTTGGTTAAGAATAAATGTAGAAATTTGGTATAGTGGTTGCAATTTAGTGTAACTACAAAATTTTATGATAATAGATGTGGATAATGTAAATTTTCACAACTTGATTTAAAGTAATTTTGAAGAAACAAATAAATGTTGAATTTGTGAATGTTAGTATAAATATTAACTTAAATGGTGTTCATTAATACAAAGATGTAATTAGTGTAGATAGTAATAATTTATGCCTGTAGTGAAAGGAAAAGAAAACTAATAGAAACATAAAATTTATTTTATGTAAACAAAAGTATAGTTTTGAACAAACTTATGAAAATTGATAGAAACAGTGTTTGTAATCAGTTTGGTTATTTTATATTTGAAAGATAGAGATGTGTAAATACGTTAATGAATTTATAATGGGAAGGAATGGTAGAATGAAAAGAATATATATAATAATAAGCATTTGATTCAATTAAGGGAATTAAATTTTAATAAATGGTCATTTAATAAATTCAACGTTTGTGAGGAATCATAATAGTTGTGTAAAATGTGTACAAACTTGGATTTGGAAGTTTATTGGATTTATAACGGTTTTGTTATTAAGTGTATGAGTTTAAAAGTTATTCCCTTTTGTAAAGTAACAGAAGAATGCATAAAGATATAAACAGGGCTTAATAAAATTGACACTTAATGAATTGAATAATTACCCATTTATGTAGATATGTATAGTGGACTATAAATGGCCTAAGCAAATATAAAATGGAATAATCATTGAGATTTGTACTATGAAAATAAATAGTAACATTTATTTGCAAGGAATAAAAGCCTATTTAGGTGACTAGAATTTGGAGTAATGACTATTGTATGTTACCTACCCTTGTTTCTTGTTAATTTAGATTTTGGGAATCAAATTCAATTTATCCGCCAATTTACCGCAGTTAAAGTGAAATGAATTGGTGATTGAGAAATGTTAAATACAAATAAGATGTAAACCAAAGAAAATCCCATTTGTAATAAATTATGTAGAATAAAGTAAAGAAACTAGGAAATGAAAATGTGAAAATGTGGATGCAGTGAGATCTTAAGTGATAATAACCTTGTTAGGCAAGTGATAACGGAATTTTGTGTATAACCAAATAAAAATCCAAATTTATTTGGAAATAAATTGCAATCAATTGAATTTATTGCAATTTAATGGATTTAATATTTAATAGTTTATGTAATTATTATTTGAAAGAAATTGGAGTTATTTGTAAAAAGGTATGAACCTAATGTTAATTTTCTATGGGATTGACAATTAATATGGAATGAAAAGAAGAAAATTTGGGTCAGTAAAATTTAGAATTTATGCATAATAAAACGGATTCTAACGTTAATTATGACGTTATTGAGTTTAGATTGGAATTGGTAAACATTTGAGTGAAATCTTAAACTAATGTTCATATTGACAACAATAACTTAGAAATATAGAAAGGAAGTAAATCTAATAAATTTATCAAATTCATATTCACCATAAAAGGTTAATTGAAACCGAAGAAGTTAATATAGGAATTAAGTCTTATTTATTAATTTGGATTTATTGCAATAGTTAATTCCATAAAATAAAGTTAAAGCTAATTCAAATTTAGTTGGACCATTGTTGATATAACTTTAGAAAGCAAGATTTTATCTATAATTTGAGTATTAAATTCAACAAACGGTGTTTACTACATATAAAATGGAATTAAACGTAAAATATCACGTTATTGAATTTAAAATGGAATTTGTAAACAATTGAGTGAATTTGATAAATTTATCAAACGTATAATATTGAATTCATTAAGATTGGAATTAATAATAGTTAAGAAAAATGAGGGAATGATATTTGAAATCATTGCAATAGATATTAATTTAGGATTGCCTTAAATAAATTAAGGCGAATAAATGGAGATAAAGTTTATTAATAGTTTGGAATTTAATTTATGGTAAAAAGGTTAATTGCAATCAAATGAGTTGAAATGGAGTTCAAGTCATTTATTTAATTTGACTTAAAATGAGAGTATAAGAAAATAAGATTTAATAATTGGGTTTTGAGGATAAAATTTATAATTCCAAATAATAAGAAAGTGCAGAAATTTACACTGCAAATTGATATATTTATAGATTTTAATTCACATCCAAGCTGGGTAAATCATTGAAATTGATTAAATTATATAAGCAATAACATTTGGACAAATTTACAATATTAATATAAAAATTGGATTTTTATAATTTATTTTTGATTTATTAATAAATATTAAAAATAGCCATTTTTGTCACGGACTCGGATTTCGACGAAACCAGTTTCATCGGATCCGTAACGTTGAATTATAATAATGTTTCAAGTTTCGTAGCAATCGGACTTATCGTTTGATCGTACAGACTCGAAACGCCTTGAAATTTATGCATTGAAATCAATTGAATTTGGAAAATATTGATTTCAGCATAACTTCTTCATACGATCGAATTTGGTCGTGAAACTTTTTCCATCGCATTCAGAATATTTTAAAATACCAATCTGGATATATAGATTTAACAAATTCGACTCCGGAGACATAGCGGGCTTTTTGGGCCATAGTTTGTCACGCACGTTCATTCTACAGCCTATCTACCCTATCGCTAGCATACCTATATATATATAGCTATAAACCCTAGTCTCTATTCTTTTGCTGTACATTCATTTCTTCACTCTTTTCTCTTCCCCAAAATGTATACATCTCAGATCCAATTCCAGATCTATCCACAGTTCAAAATCAAAAGTCAAAACTCAAAAATTTTAGAAAATTCCAGAAAAAATATATGTTGAAGTATTCGATACGCGTAATCTCATGGTGTAGTTCGTTTTTCAATTGGAGCTGTCGTTCATCCAGAATAAATTCAAACAGCCCCAAAACCGTTCATCATCATCGCACAAAACTTTATCGGATCGAGATTCTGTTTCTGGGTTTTGGAGAGGGAACCGAGGGGAGCGCATCTATGTAATTTGTTTGGCAGTTCAATGGTTAGATCGTCGTAGATCTTCGATTAAGGTTTCGAAACCTTATGTATGAGCACGGCCTGTATGGGTTCGAACGTGGGTCTGCAATGGAGGAGAACGCGTGAAGAAGCATCTGTACGTGGCAAGTTTATATTTTTAAAAGTGTGTCATTTTTGGTTATTTTTAATTTTGAATTCAATCATCATTTTTCGCCATAACTTTCTCATACGAAGTCGGATTCACACGAATTTTTTTTTGTTAGGATCGTAATTTAATTCCGGACTCGATGACGCTGGTTTGGACGAATTCTGAGACGGGTGAATTTTTGAGTTTAAATTGAATTTAAATTCGATTTAAATTCAAAAGGTGAGTGTTTTAACCCACTCACAACTACTAGAAGCTTTTATGTTTGTTAAATAAATTTTAGAAATGAATAGAAATTTATTTATGAGTTTTTGGCATGTTATTTCATTCATATCTGTTGAATTGCATTTTATTAAATTTAACTGTTAATTTAATTGATTTATTGCGTATTAATTGACTGTTGGAAATTATTGTTGCATATGAATTGCTAGTTAACAGTTGTATAAATTATTACTGAATAAACTGTTAGATTAATAGTTGATAAATTTAGTTTGAATAAACTGCCAGTTATCACCTGTTATATATGATCATATATATAATTGTTATTGATTGATATTGATCGATGTTGTGATTGGATGATGGATGTGTTGTTGAATGAATGTTTTATTTGGATATCATTAAACTGCAAGTTAGTATGCATTTACATTTCATTCGGGATTGCGGTTTGAAATGATATACAACCGCAGTTTTATTTTTTTTAAATTACGGATTGAAATGATAAATATCCGTATCACTTGACCATAGGATAGAAAACTATATACAGGCACCGCGGTCTATATATATAACTATTTTTAATGTGATTTCTATGGTTTGGATGGAATACGGTTTATAAAAATCTTAAATTTTATACTGAATAAATGTTTTCTTCCATATTTATATACATATGAAGTTGAAAAAATTGAAATAAAAAGGTGTATAAATCTCTTTATTAAAATGGAAGAAAATTTAGAAAATGGAGTTTGATAATTTATATCCTATGTTTAAATGTTAAGTTGGAAATTTTAAGATAGTATATTTACAATTGGATTTTTCCCAAAATAAATTGAAATGAATATTTTGGTATAATTTGCATTGGAAAATATATATGTTTTATTTCTAAAAATTGGAGCTCATTTATTTATGGGTTTATGGGTATATGCAAGGCTAATTAATAAAACATTTGATTTGTAGAAAGAAAAAAAACCCAACTTTAGTTTTGAAATATAAATACTCCAAATGAATATAGGCATATATGTATATAAATTGAAATGATTCTGGAACTCAAGAGTGATATTTAAGTTATGGTTTAGACTTTAAAATAAAGAATTTTATTTATAAAACCGTAGAAATTATTTCTTTACAAAGTAAACTTTAAAAGTTAAACCATTTACTCTATATACCGTTGAATATCCAAACCATTTGAGTTTCAAAGGTAATGGTTTGAAATTATGGATTTCAAAATATTATGCTTGAAAATATTTGGGTTTCAGAAGTTATGAAGTTTAAAGCATTATGATTTTGGAAAACTATATTTGGGATAAACGATGTCATATTGGTTTGGGTTTTAAAAGAAGAAATGATATCGTAATATTATGGTTTGAAATGGATTATATTCTGGTTTTAAAGTATAAACTATTTTTAAATAACCGCGGTGTTATAATAACGATGGGTTGGCAAAGAGACCGGGATCGGATATGGACATACTCTCTGTCGATACCGAAAACCACTTTGACTAACCGTGTACGCGGTGGAGATTCCAGAATGAAGTAGGTTGGTGGCGACGTTTCCTGTAAGGTAAATACGTGGACCCGACTCCCGTGAGTTGGCATAAGGTGGCTAAAACAGGAGCGATCGACGGGTTAATGAGGTCATTCCTCTGATCGGACACTCCTCTTCGATATTATACTTTGACTTTGGATTGATTCAGTGGCCACTTCTATTTTTGATTTTGGGGGAGTTTGTTCGAGGTGGGCGGTAGCTGCGGCTACGCGTTACCATCGACCCGGAAGCGTAATTGGTATATCTACCCTGGCATTGCCTAGTTGTGCCGTGTCACCTACCCTAGCGCGCCCTATACGATTTTAGCTTTGTACCATACCTATGGAGTGCCCTCTGACGACGCCCAGTACGGGGGAGATTACGGTACTGTATAGACTATGGGAATATATTCTGTGTTAAGGGCTATATGGGTAACCCCTTAACGCTATTTAAAAGTAAGTTTATTTTACAATTAGACACTATTATAATAGCGCAATATACTACATAGTAAATAGTTTAACGGATCCTTAGGAGATGTAAATCCCGAGCATCTCTTGAGTTACTGCACTCATATTTATTTCTGTAAATTTAACTCACATAAGATCTTTTAGTTCTGACTCGAGTGTTTTTGTCTTTTCAAATTCGCTCGGGTCAGTCCGAGCGTTTCAGGATTGAAGATTTTATTTCCGGAGGAAGAAGACGAAGATTTTATTATTATTACTATAGATAATATGGTTTCACTACACTATTTAATTCCGCTGCATTGTTATTGGTAAGTGTAACTCTGATATGTATTATATAAATATAATAAATGTTTTGTAAACAGCTTTCTAAACTGTATATTTGATTATTATATTTTATCCTTCCGCTGTGAGATTCTGTCTTGTTTTATTTCTTTCTTGTTTTTTTTTCTTTTCTTATTTACCCCATAACAATCCGCCCTTCCGTATGGTTTAAATTGGCACGTGTGTCTGTTTAAATCGTGCGAAAAGGCAGGATGTTACAGTTGGTATCAGAGCTTTGGTTTAGCGATAAACCTTGGCTTTGTGGGGTTTGACTCTTTGTTAATAGGGTAGTAATATCCTATGGGAGTCGCTGAGTGTATATATATGAGAGAGCGTATTTGTTAGTATTAATAAAAAGAATTTTATATTGTGTTAATCTGTTCCGCTTTGTATTTATAAATTCTGGTTGATGCATGGGACGCTATGCCATCAATAGGGATTTCTAAACACTTAATAGGACAGACCGACATAATATCCGTTTTTAATATAGGTGAATGAAATAATTTTGCCTATTATATTTTCTATATGTAAAAATAGTTTTATAAAGATATATATATATTTGGTTGCTATAGATTGGGTGTTAGAAAATAAAAATATCTATAATAATTGAAGCTAAGTTGAAATTATGATAAATCAAATTGGAGATTTTTAGAACTTAAGTCCGGGATTTTTCCAAATATGTTTTCAAAGAATTTATGAAAAATAATGGTTCGGTTTATAAGTATTTTCTTATATAAATATTTCGTATAAATTGGAGGAATTGTTTTAAAGAAGATTTTGGAAAAGAATTAAATTCTGTACTTTCCTCTCTGTCGCTGGAAAATAAATTCAGTGATGACGGCCGCATCATCGACTTTCATTTTCGAGTTTCGAAGGGGAAAGGCCACTGTAGTAAATTCTACTGCAGATTTATTTTGAAATTCTCTAAAAAAAAAATTCTTTTATTGTTCTAAATATAATTAGAGATATTGAGATGTAAGAACTTATTTGTCTATTATTTTGAAATAAATTGAAATTTAACCCGGTATTTAATTCTAAATTTTTCCGTTAATTAATTGTTTAAAATTTGTTAGTGAAATAAAAGTTAAGTAATAAATGAATTGAAACCTCTAATTGAAATAAGAGAATAATTGCAAAGCTATAAAGAGGAATTTGCATACATATGAGACAAAGAGTAATATGGATAAACATTAAATATAATTAAAAGAATGGAGATTAAACTTGTATAAGTTCAATTGCAATTTCCTTAACATAAATAACTTACCCAAATATAAGAGTTGAAGTGTTAAATGAGAAACTGGAATTGAATATTTTACAAATAGGAACTTAGGAAAAATGAAGTATTCAATAAATTACTGTTATAATAAGAATTTAATGGTATAAACTTAGGTTATAATTGAAATTTTACTGAAAAAGGGTTAAGAATTATTAATAGATGATATGAACCTAAGTATATAAAATGAAATTCAAAATAAGAATTGATTGTATGATTATTGACCTAAGTATGTTTTAATCTTCCCTATTCTAATATAATGGAAAGTAGGAAAAATTAAATGACTGCAATTCATAGTTAATGGATAAATAAAAACTTCCACTTATAAGAATGAATGATTAGCAGATTAAGAATTTAAGAGAAATCTTACAAGTGAAGAGTAAGGAAATGAAGATATTCAAAATACTTGTTGTTATTAATGAGAATTTATTTTATAAACTTAGGTAATAAAAGGAAACTTAAGTAATAAAAGGAAATACAAATATAATGAATTTTGGGATAATTGGAAAATAAAACTTGTAAGAAACAAAGAAATCCCTCATAAATGAAGGGAAGAAAAATCAAACCACTGAAATATGAAATAAATGTATAATAAGCTATTTTGGTGTTGATTTGAATTGTTTGGTTGATGTATGGTTGTTGGGTAAGGAATTTTGAAGTTGTTGGATGGAGAAATAATCTATCTTTGTTCCATCTAAGACTGTTGAGTAAAGGATGCACTTGATAGTTATTTTACATTTCGTACAATTTCGGAATTTGAACCTAACAACTAATTGTTTGTTTGATTGAATGATTTTGTTTGCGGTGTGTGCTGTTTGTTAAAATGTATGGTTGTTGCATTTGATTGGATATGAATGATTGAATCCACTAGAATAGTTCATTTTAAAATAAATATTTAACCTTTTAGGCTTATAAGAAAATACAAGTATATTTCAATAAAGGAAATTAATCCAGTAAAATATTGTTTATAAGTTAATATTTGAAATAAGATGCACTGTAAATCTTCCTCCTCCCTTCTTTTTCCTTTTCGGGGACGAAAAATTTTGAGTGGGGGAGATTGTAACGACCCGTTAAATTTATGATATTTAATAAAATGAATTAATATAATTTCTAATTTGGTTAAGAATAAAAGTAGAAATTTGGTATAGTGGTTGCAATTTAGTGTAACTATAAAATTTTATGATAATAGATGTGGATAATGTAAATTTTCACAACTTGATTTAAAGTAATTTTGAAGAAACAAATAAATGTTGAATTTGTGAATGCTAGTATAAATATTAACTTAAATGGTGTTCATTAATACAAAGATGTAATTAGTGTAGATAGTAATAATTTATGCCTGTAGTGAAAGGAAAAGAAAACTAATAGAAACATAAAATTTATTTTATGTAAACAAAAGTATAGTTTTGAACAAACTTATGAAAATTGATAGAAACAGTGTTTGTAATCAGTTTGGTTATTTTATATTTGAAAGATAGAGATGTGTAAATACGTTAATGAATTTATAATGGGAAGGAATGGTAGAATGAAAAGAATATATATAATAATAAGCATTTGATTCAATTAAGGGAATTAAATTTTAATAAATGGTCATTTAATAAATTCAACGTTTGTGAGGAATCATAATAGTTGTGTAAAATGTGTACAAACTTGGATTTGGAAGTTTATTGGATTTATAACGGTTTTGTTATTAAGTGTATGAGTTTAAAAGTTATTCCCTTTTGTAAAGTAATAGAAGAATGCATAAAGATATAAACAGGGCTTAATAAAATTGACACTTAATGAATTGAATAAATTACCCATTTATGTAGATATGTATAGTGGACTATAAATGGCCTAAGCAAATATAAAATGGAATAATCATTGAGATTTGTACTATGAAAATAAATAGTAACATTTATTTGCAAGGAATAAAAGCCTATTTAGGTGTCTAGAATTTGGAGTAATGACTATTGTATGTTACCTACCCTTGTTTCTTGTTAATTTAGATTTTGGGAATCAAATTCAATTTATCTGCCAATTTACCGCAGTTAAAGTGAAATGAATTGGTGATTGAGAAATGTTAAATACAAATAAGATGTAAACCAAAGAAAATCCCATTTGTAATAAATTATGTAGAATAAAGTAAAGAAACTAGGAAATGAAAATGTGAAAATGTGGATGCAGTGAGATCTTAAGTGATAATAACCTTGTTAGGCAAGTGATAACGGAATTTTGTGTATAACCAAATAAAAATCCAAATTTATTTGGAAATAAATTGCAATCAATTGAATTTATTGCAATTTAATGGATTTAATATTTAATAGTTTATGTAATTATTATTTGAAAGAAATTGGAGTTATTTGTAAAAAGGTATGAACCTAATGTTAATTTTCTATGGGATTGACAATTAATATGGAATGAAAAGAAGAAAATTTGGGTCAGTAAAATTTAGAATTTATGCATAATAAAACGGATTCTAACGTTAATTATGACGTTATTGAGTTTAGATTGGAATTGGTAAACATTTGAGTGAAATCTTAAACTAATGTTCATATTGACAACAATAACTTAGAAATATAGAAAGGAAGTAAATCTAATAAATTTATCAAATTCATATTCACCATAAAAGGTTAATTGAAACCGAAGAAGTTAATATAGGAATTAAGTCTTATTTATTAATTTGGATTTATTGCAATAGTTAATTCCATAAAATAAAGTTAAAGCTAATTCAAATTTAGTTGGACCATTGTTGATATAACTTTAGAAAGCAAGATTTTATCTATAATTTGAGTATTAAATTCAACAAACGGTGTTTACTACATATAAAATGGAATTAAACGTAAAATATCACGTTATTGAATTTAAAATGGAATTTGTAAACAATTGAGTGAATTTGATAAATTTATCAAACGTATAATATTGAATTCATTAAGATTGGAATTAATAATAGTTAAGAAAAATGAGGGAATGATATTTGAAATCATTGCAATAGATATTAATTTAGGATTGCCTTAAATAAATTAAGGCGAATAAATGGAGATAAAGTTTATTAATAGTTTGGAATTTAATTTATGGTAAAAAGGTTAATTGCAATCAAATGAGTTGAAATGGAGTTCAAGTCATTTATTTAATTTGACTTAAAATGAGAGTATAAGAAAATAAGATTTAATAATTGGGTTTTGAGGATAAAATTTATAATTCCAAATAATAAGAAAGTGCAGAAATTTACACTGCAAATTGATATATTTATAGATTTCAATTCACATCCAAGCTGGGTAAATCATTGAAATTGATTAAATTATATAAGCAATAACATTTGGACAAATTTAGAATATTAATATAAGAATTGGATTTTTATAATTTATTTTTGATTTATTAATAAATATTAAAAATAGCCATTTTTGTCACAGACTCGGATTTCGACGAAACCAGTTTCATCGGATCCGTAACGTTGAATTATAATAATGTTTCAAGTTTCGTTGCAATCGGACTTATCGTTTGATCGTACAGACTCGAAACGCCTTGAAATTTATGCATTGAAATCAATTGAATTTGGAAAATATTGATTTCAGCATAACTTCTTCATACGATCGAATTTGGTCGTGAAACTTTTTCCATCGCATTCAGAATATTTTAAAATACCTATCTGGATATATAGATTTAACAAATTCGACTCCGGAGACATAGCGGGCTTTTTGGGCCATAGTTTGTCACGCACGTTCATTCTACAGCCTATCTACCCTATCGCTAGCATACCTATATATATACAGCTATAAACCCTAGTCTCTATTCTTTTGCTGTACGTTCATTTCTTCACTCTTTTCTCTTCCCCAAAATGTATACATCTCAGATCCAATTCCAGATCTATCCACAGTTCAAAATCAAAAGTCAAAACTCAAAAATTTCAGAAAATTCCAGAAAAAATATATGTTGAAGTATTCGATACGCGTAATCTCATGGTGTAGTTCGTTTTTCAATTGGAGCTGTCGTTCATCCAGAATAAATTCAAACAGCCCCAAAACCGTTCATCATCATCGCACAAAACTTTATTGGATCGAGATTCTGTTTCTGGGTTTTGGAGAGGGAACCGAGGGGAGCGCATCTATGTAATTTGTTTGGCAGTTCAACGGTTAGATCGTCGTAGATCTTCGATTAAGGTTTCGAAACCTTATGTATGAGCACGGCCTGTATGGGTTCGAACGTGGGTCTGCAATGGAGGAGAACGCGTGAAGAAGCATATGTACGTGGCAAGTTTATATTTTTAAAAGTGTGTCATTTTTGGTTATTTTTAATTTTGAATTCAATCATCATTTTTCGCCATAACTTTCTCATACGAAGTCGGATTCACACGATTTTTTTTTTGTTAGGATCGTAATTTAATTCCGGACTCGATGACGCTGGTTTGGACGAATTCTGAGACGGGCGAATTTTTGAGTTTAAATTGAATTTAAATTCGACTTAAATTCAAAAGGTGAGTGTTTTAACCCACTCACAACTACTAGAAGCTTTTCTGTTTGTTAAATAAATTTTAGAAATGAATAGAAATTTATTTATGAGTTTTTGGCATGTTATTTCATTCATATCTGTTGAATTGCATTTTATTAAATTTAACTGTTAATTTAATTGATTTATTGCATATTAATTGACTGTTGGAAATTATTGTTGCATATGAATTGCTAGTTAACAGTTGTATAAATTATTACTGAATAAACTGTTAGATTAATATTTGATAAATTTAATTTGAATAAACTGCCAGTTATCACCTGTTATATATGATCATATATATAATTGTTATTGATTGATATTGATCGATGTTGTGATTGGATGATGGATGTGTTGTTGAATGAATGTTTTATTTGGATATCATTAAACTGCAAGTTAGTATGCATTTACATTTCATTCGGGATTGCGGTTTGAAATGATATACAACCGCAGTTTTATTTTTTTTAAATTGCGGATTGAAATGATAAATATCCGTTTCACTTGACCATAGGATAGAAAACTATATACAGGCACCGCGGTCTATATATATAACTATTTTTAATGTGATTTCTATGGTTTGGATGGAATACGGTTTATAAAAATCTTAAATTTTATACTGAATAAATGTTTTCTTCCATATTTATATACATATGAAGTTGAAAAATTTGAAATAAAAAGGCGTATAAATCTCTTTATTAAAATGGAAGAAAATTTAGAAAATGGAGTTTGATAATTTATATCCTATGTTTAAATGTTAAGTTGGAAATTTTAAGATAGTATATTTACAATTGGATTTTTCCCAAAATAAATTGAAATGAATATTTTGGTATAATTTGCATTGGAAAATATATATGTTTTATTTCTAAAAATTGGAGCTCATTTATTTATGGGTTTATGGGTATATGCAAGGCTAATTAATAAAACATTTGATTTGTAGAAAGAAGAAAAAACCCAACTTTAGTTTTGAAATATAAATACTCCAAATGAATATAGGCATATATGTATATAAATTGAAATAATTCTGGAACTCAAGAGTGATATTTAAGTTATGGTTTAGACTTTAAAATAAAGAATTTTATTTATAAAACCGTAGAAATTATTTCTTTACAAAGTAAACTTTAAAAGTTAAACCATTTACTCTATATACCGTTGAATATCCAAACCATTTGAGTTTCAAAGGTTATGGTTTGAAATTATGGATTTCAAAATATTATGCTTGAAAATATTTGGGTTTCAGAAGTTATGAAGTTTAAAGCATTATGATTTTGGAAAACTATATTTGGGATAAACGATGTCATATTGGTTTGGGTTTTAAAAGAAGAAATGATATCGTAATATTATGGTTTGAAATGGATTATATTCTGGTTTTAAAGTATAAACTATTTTTAAATAACCGCGGTGTTATAATAACGATGGGTTGGCAAAGAGACCGGGATCGGATATGGACATACTCTCTGTCGATACCGAAAACCACTTTGACTAACCGTGTACGCGGTGGAGATTCCAGAATGAAGTAGGTTGGTGGCGACGTTTCCTGTAAGGTAAATACGTGGACCCGACTCCCGTGAGTTGGCATAAGGTGGCTAAAACAGGAGCGATCGACGGGTTAATGAGGTCATTCCTCTGATCGGACACTCCTCTTCGATATTATACTTTGACTTTGGATTGATTCAGTGGCCACTTCTATTTTTGATTTTGGGGGAGTTTGTTCGAGGTGGGCGGTAGCTGCGGCTACGCGTTACCATCGACCCGGAAGCGTAATTGGTATATCTACCCTGGCATTGCCTAGTTGTGCCGTGTCACCTACCCTAGCGCGCCCTATACGATTTTAGCTTTGTACCATACCTATGGAGTGCCCTCTGACGACGCCCAGTACGGGGGAGATTACGGTACTGTATAGACTATGGGAATATATTCTGTGTTAAGGGCTATATGGGTAACCCCTTAACGCTATTTAAAAGTAAGTTTATTTTACAATTAGACACTATTATAATAGCGCAATATACTACATAGTAAATAGTTTAACGGATCCTTAGGAGATGTAAATCCCGAGCATCTCTTGAGTTACTGCACTCATATTTATTTCTGTAAATTTAACTCACATAAGATCTTTTAGTTCTGACTCGAGTGTTTTTGTCTTTTCAAATTCGCTCGGGTCAGTCCGAGCGTTTCAGGATTGAAGATTTTATTTCCGGAGGAAGAAGACGAAGATTTTATTATTATTACTATAGATAATATGGTTTCACTACACTATTTAATTCCGCTGCATTGTTATTGGTAAGTGTAACTCTGATATGTATTATATAAATATAATAAATGTTTTGTAAACAGCTTTCTAAACTGTATATTTGATTATTATATTTTATCCTTCCGCTGTGAGATTCTGTCTTGTTTTATTTCTTTCTTGTTTTTTTTTCTTTTCTTATTTACCCCATAACAATCCGCCCTTCCGTATGGTTTAAATTGGCACGTGTGTCTGTTTAAATCGTGCGAAAAGGCAGGATGTTACATAATTCTTCAATTACAAAGCAATCTATACTTTCCTTATCTTTACCGACACACAAATATATATATCATACCTGAGGAAAAGATTATAGAATGGGTGTACTTCATTCGACAAATCTATGTTGTAGCAAGAACACACAAAGTCAATAAAGCAATTATTTGTATCAAAGTCCTGTTTGGTTGCTCAGGCGGGAAAAATCATATTCAGTTGCTCAGCTGGTCAAAGTCATATTCTGTTGCTTAGGCGGTATAAACCTGTTCCTTCGGGTTAAGTAAGGGTTGCTAGTTTAATTCCAGAAGGAGTCTAGGACTGTACATAGAACGAGAGTTCGAACCAGTATAAAAATCCATGGTGTTATTTTATTTTATTGCTTTATTTATACACTTTATATTCTGCATAAGTAGTTTAGATAATATTCATCTTACATAATCCTATAGTCACTTTCATGATTATATTCTGATTTTTCCCCTCGATATTAATAGGTATAAATTTCAAGCATGGCATGATGGGATAGCTTAAATGTATATTCAAACATATTGCTAGCTGAAGCAATGCATTTCATCAGAATGTGCTAAAGTAGAACTAATACAGAGAAAGAACCTGTTCATATATATATCACTTCTGTTTTCTAACCAAGATTTTGATTTCCAAATATTTTATACCTTCCAAGGAAATGATTTATATAAAACGTAATTTTTACACCTATGCCATCGGCACGGGCCTCGTACTTGTGTGTTTGTGTCTATATACACATATATATATATATATGTATGTATGTATGTATGTATGTATGTATGTATGTATGTATGTATGTATGTATGTATGTATGTATATGTGTATGTATGTATGTATGTATGTATATGTGTATGTATATGTGTGTATATATATATATATCTGTGTGTGTAATGTAATAACGGTACATACATATATATATATAATAGTAATATATTTTATTAATGCGCAATATAAAAAAAATTAGTTGAATGATTGCAAAGCAGAAAAAGTATCTTCTTCTTAATTTTCCCTAATATTTTATTCTCCTTAACAATCAACATATTATTATGGTTTAATGAACTAATATTCATTCATCTAATCAACAAATCTTCGAAGAAAAATAAAAATAAAATCCGTAAATGTGAATATCATGCCTCAATTAACAAAATAAAATAATAATTTAATTCACAAATAGAAATGTAAAAATCACAATACAAATATAAAACAAACAAACAAAATAGTTTCTCAAACAATTCATTTTACCAGAGAAGAAATTCCTTATCCTCCTTGATTCTCTTATATTATGGTTTCTTCTCTTTAATTCTCTATATTATTTTACGATACCTTTTCACGTATTACCAAAAAATAACCAATTAATATCTTCGTTTGACCATCTTTTAGCAATTGCAATACAAAAAATTTCAAATGAATGAACAACGTAATATTTTCATATGCATGTGTACTCATCTCTTTCCTTGATATCTGTTTTTCATCATTTACATCTATCCATTTATGATAACATAGCGCTCCACTTGGTAGTCTTCTCTCTCTAATTATTTTGACTAATTTTGAATGGCTTTTTATGTTAGGTGTTGTCGTATTGTGCTTGTAACTTTACTCCATGTCTCATATTTTGTGATAAAAATACTACAAGGAATACAGTGATTTTCGGTGGCTTCGAGCCGTCGACGGCCATCAAGAACCATCGAAAATGTCGTTGGTATGGAGAATACAACTTTCTTCTTTTTCTGATGGAAACGACGATGTTTTTTCGACAGCTTTCAACGACTATTCCGACGGTAACTTAGGTGGCCTTTTAGATGGTTAAGACGTCCACGTGGCTTGAAAAATCACCGGAAAGCCGTTTGGAGACATCGGAAGCCGTCGCTAATTTTTTTATCAATAAGCCGTCAAAACTGTCGGCAGCCGTCAGAAATTTGGATGATTTTTTTAACATTATAGTAGCCATTTGTATTGCAAACGGCAAATCAATATCAATATATATCACAACACATCAAAATCAATATATATCATATGTTCAAGCTAAAATGAATATCAATAACAAGATAAAACTCAAACATTACCATCTCAAACTCAAACACTACCATCAATACCAAAAAAACCATCCATCATCAATCTTATATACTCAACAATAATATACACATCCAACATCTATGTACAACATATACAACGTCTAAAATGTCATCCTAACACATCAGTCCAACAAATCAACATCAAACATCACATCAAACACCACATGTCCACAAATCAACCTCATCATCTCTCATTGTATACGTACACAAGTTTCAATAACAAAAACACTATAAAATGTACCATATGACTCATCATCAGCTTCGGAACCTACCAGACAAAGGGAGTGCTCCATGTTGCTCCATTTACTCGGATAAAAGCCGGTTCAGTTGCTCCATTTGCACTGCTCGGAGGCAGCCATGCTCCTACAGTTGTGCAATTTGCTGTCAAAGCTCATTATTCTCAGCTTTGTCTTGAGCCTTTTGATAAGCCTTTTGTGAGGTCCAAGCCTATAAAACAAGTCGAAATATGTTTAAATCATTTACTTAACTTTTATAAGAATTAAGTAATTTTAAGAACGTAGTTAATTTTTTTTAAATTATTGCTTGATTGTATGGCGCCCTAACAAATGGCGTATTATTTAATAATTAAGTAATTCAAGTAAATAATTAAGTAATTCAAGTAAATATTTTTTTTAAAATTAAGTAAATTAAGTAATTCAAGTAAATAATTTTAGACGTATTATTTAATAATACCTAACAAATGGCACAACTTCTGCACAAGTAGAACATATGTGTGGGCTACATATAATCTCTGTGATCTAACCAAACTTCCACACATTTTCCAAGCAGGGTGTCCATGCTGTCTAAAAATAGATAGCATTGATTCAGGAGAATCTTGTTCAATGCCTTTATCATCTCGCGTAGCACTTTCAAAAGATAAGTTTACATGGTCACTGAAATAATAAGAGAAAAAGAACGAAGCTTCTTCTTTGATATATGATTTGCATTTCGAACATTCAACTTATGCATTTTGTCTCACTTTTTCATTTGGATGATTTAAGTACATGTTAAGAATAATTATCAATAAATTTTATTACACGAAATTAAACTAATATTTAACATATTCGGTATCAATATCTTTCAAATGGATACATATTTCATCCATATTACATAGGACCTCGAAGACATACTTCAAATAGAAGATGAACAGGTTAATGCTCCATTCCTTTACTGAAACCCGAAGAAAATATTTTCTCCAGTTTGCAGAGCAATATAGAAATTTCTTCCTTAAGTTTACATAGACGATCAACTTTTAATGTATTTGAGTAAAGCTCCTTATAAAACAAACTAAGTTCTGTTAATACCGTCCAAACTTTTATGGGCAATATTTCTTGGAAACGACGGGTAACAAATGTTCTATCTGTGACGGCCCAGATTTTCGACACTCCAAGATCGACATCAATAGGTTCACTGTATTACATGCCGAGCATTCGAATGCTAGAAATACTAGATCGTTAGGGAAAAGAAGAAAGAGGTAGAAGAAGAAACAAAAACAACAACTCGGAATCTCATAATTGCAGCGGAACAATATATAATAGATAAAAACATGTCTTTATACAAAAAGAACTACAACTGTTATTTACATATTACGTCATCAGAGTACAACACATCAATAACACAATACCGGACAGTTATAATATGTAACGACACGTAATTTTTAATAACTAAAATAGTTAATTTAATAGATTTTTGTGATTTAATATTGGAAAAATAAAAATTTGCGATCTATTAATGAAATAATAATCAGAATGAAATATAACAATGTTAATGTAAGTTAATTATTAACAATTTTAATGAAATTCCAATTTACTGAAATGATTTAAATGTTATACTTGGTTATAGATTGAATATAAGAAAACAAATGTAAATATTGAATTAATTAATGAAATAGTGTGTAATAATTGGTAATTGAATAAAATTAGTGTAATGAAAGTCGTTATAACATTTGTTTGAAAAAAATATAAATTACAGTTGTTATTAAATGTAGAAATGGTGTCAATTGTTATTTGTTACCAATATATTTAATCAATTACAAATAAACGTAAATGAATGTTACATTAATATGAGTTAAGACAATAGCTGCAAATTGTGAATGTAATAAAATGTATAGAAATGCTAATTTTATTTACAAGGCAATAATTAATGAAATAAAAAGAGTGAAACAAAGACAAATTAATTTATTGAGATTTTAAATTATAATAAAATTGACAAAAATTCAATATAATGGAAATATAGTGGTCAATACAAATAAAAGATGGAAATTGTAGCATATTAGTGAAATAAGATATCAACAAATGTTAACTATGTTATTAGAGTAATAATTGATTGAATATAAAGATTGAAATCGAATTAAAACAATTTACTGAAATTTAATTTTAATTAATTGGATTTAATTACAATTGAAATTGAACACTTTAGTTAGTGAAATATTAAACACTGAATTTGATATGTAAATTTGCTTTAAGTTATTATAAGTGTCTAAGTACTCAAAAATGATGAAATTTTTTAGTTTATAAATATTGAATTATAAAGTGATTAATTAATTTAACATTAATTTATTTAATTAACGTGAAAATAGCCATTTAGGCCACTATCTCGGTTTTTGATGAAACCAGTTTCATCGGATCTGCAATGATGAATTATTGTAGGATTTCAAGTTTCGTAACAATCGAACTTGTCGTTTGATCGTACAGGCTCGAAACGCCTAGAAATCAATTTAGTTGAAACCAATGTGAAATAAGATGATTTTAAAGCAACTTCTTCATACAATGAAATTTGGACCTGAAACCTATTCCATTGATTTTAAAAATATCGAAAACATCTATTTTGATATATGGGATGACCCATTTTCGTTTCGGGAACGAAACGGGCTTTTCGGGTCGTTTGTCGTTCAACTTTCAAATCGATCGTGTCCTTTCTTTTCCATTTCAGCTACACCTATAAATAGCTCATTATAATCCTAACAGCCATTTCTTATTATATGTACGTACAATTCTATCTACTTCTCTCTTTATAATGGCAGACAAACCAAAACCAATTCCAATTCAATTGCAAATCAAAATGAAATCGAAAAATCAAACTCATCCAAACCATATCAAATTATATATCGATTTGAAGCTCTCGACGAGCGAAAGTCAAATCTGCAGTTAGTTTTTCGATTTGGGTTTCTGTATGTCCGAAATTCGAGGAATAATTCTCGACTGTTCATTGATCGTAGATCAACTTCGACTGATCGTCAAATCAATGATACTAGGTTGTGGAGATTCGCAAGAAGGGTTCATCTGAGTCATTCGTGGGGGGAGTCATCGATCAGATCATCGGGAATTGGCTGATTAGGGTTTCAAAACCCTACATGGTGCTAGTGGCATGATTTGATTTGGGGTCGCGGAGGGCATCAGTAGGGAGCGGCTCGCCTAAGGGGAGAGGCTGGCGGTGGTCGGTGGCTTCAAGTGGCCGTAGGCGATAGTTTTCGATGGTCAATAGGAGGCTATAGGCACGTCTAACTGGATCAAATGGAACCGAGGAAGCAAGGAGGTGCTGACGTATTAGTTGTGTACGTGTGTTGTTGATTTAGTTTTTTTATTTTAAATTTAAATCATTTAATGTTCTAATATGCATAACTTTTACATACGGGGTCTGTTTCATGCACGGTTTGTTCCATTGGGATCGTATCAAAATTTCAAGCTTTTATGAAACTAGTTTGGTCAAATTCTAAGACTGTTTGAATTTTGGGCCTAAATTGGATTTTTATTCGATTTAAAATCGAAGGTGAGTGTTTTAACCCACTCACAACTACTAAATTATCTTGTGTGGTCAAATTAAATTTATGATGTGATTTGAAATTCATTTATTGTTGTTTCGTATGTTTAAATTTGTCATTCTGGCTAAATTTGACTTTTATTGCATTTAATCATCGTTTAATTTAATATTGAATATTAAATTGTCAATTTGATACATGTATTGATTATCAATTACCTATTGATGTTTATTGATTGATTTGGATGATGATTATGATATATTTTTGATTTGTTGATATTGGATGACTGGATGTTGTATTATATATTGTTACAACTGCAAGTTCCCTATGGGTTGAAATGATACATACCCGAACGATCTACAGATTAGCGAAAATCGTTATGGGTTGAAATGATAAACTCGAGCGATTTTATGGATTTTTAATTGATTCGGGATTTTCGATTTGAAATGATATATAACCGTAAAGTTTTAAACTGCGGATTGAAATGATATATATCTGTATCACTTGACCCAAAGGTAGAAAATTATATACGGACACCGGATTGGTTAAATTTAATGATTTTTAATTCATTAAAAATTTGAATTCGGTTAACAGGCATTTTGAAATAGAAATTGATTTATATAAACTGAATTATTTTCAATAATCCAAGTGTTAATGCTGGAATTGGAAATTGGTTTAATGAATTGTTAAAGAAATTAAATTGGAATTTCAAGGTTGAAGTGTCGAATATAAATGAATTTATCGGAATTGAGTTATTGAAAAGGTTTAGATATAACTTTGAAATCTATTTTAAACTAATTTAAACTATTTTTATCAATTTAAACTATTTTAATTTATTTTAATCTATTATCACCTATTTAATACAATTTAACCTATTTTACCTATTTTAAACTAACTAAATTTATTTAATCTATTTCATATAATTTAAATCTATTTAATCTATATTTAATCTATTTAAATCGTTTCAAATCTATTTACATCGTTTTAGATCCAATTAAATTAAATTTAAATCTATTTAAACTTTTTTACTATTTAAACAATTTAAATCTATTTAAACTATTTTTAAAAACTATTAAAACTATTCATGACTATCTAAACTATTTTCTAAAATTTCAAACTGTGCAAAGTAAAAGTATTTATATTTAAATCCTTGATGATGATACACCCTAACTTGGGATTTGGAATTGATATTTTGTTTGTGAAATGGCATATTTGAGTAAATAAGATGATTTTGAAATGAGGATTTAATTAACTTGTCTTATCGATAATTTCAAAAGTAAATATGATTTTGAAAGTGGATGTGGTTTTGAAAGTGAATATGATTTGAAAATGATATGGTTTTGAGAATATGATATTTTGATATCAATTGTAAATTGTCCTTTGAAATGTAAAAGTACCATCTGGTTTGAAATAAGCGTTTGGTTGTTAAAGAGATCGGGATTGGATATTGTAATACTCTCTGCCAACACCGAAAACCACTTTAACAATTGTGTACGTGGTGGAGATTTCAGAAATGAGGTAGGATGGTTTGGCAAATGATTATGTATGAGGTATTTACATGACCCTGACTTCCATGAGTCAGCTTGATGTAGCTAAAACAGGAGCTATACCGGGCCAAGTGAGGTCATTCCTCCGATCAGACACATTTCTTCGATACTATACTTTTGACTTTGTGATTGATTTGGTGGCCACCCTTGATTTTGATTTTGGGAGTTTGTTCTGAGGTGGGCGGTAGTAGCTGCTATACGTTACCACCAGTCTGGGAGTGCAATTGGTATATCTATCCTGGCATTGTCTCGAGTGTCGTGTTCACATGCCCTATCGCACCTTCTACGAGTTTGATTTGTACCATACATATGGAGTGCCCTCTGATAGCCCTTCAGTTTACGAAGGAATTACGGTACTGTATAGACTATGGGAATATATAAAAATGTGTTAAGGGGGACATGGGTAAAGCCATAACACTATTTTAATACTTTACTTTACTATAGACACTATTATAATAGCGTATGGTATTACATATTAGATAGTTTAACGAATCCTTAGGAGATGGTAATCCCGAATATCTCTTAAATTATTGCACTCATGTTAGACACTAGATAGGAGATGCCAAACCCTGTAAACATCTCTGACATCGTTACACTCATATTTATTTACTGTTGATTTAACTTACACAAGATCTTTATGTTCCGACTCAAGTGTTTTATCTTTTCAATTCACTTGGGACAGCCTGAGCATTTCAGGGTTGAAGACCTTATTTCTGGATGACGAAGACGAAGATTTGAACTATTATTATTTATTATAGTTATTCCACTATATCATGTTGTTCCGCTGCATTTATTCATTTATTATTGATCCTTGTTGTATGTAACTCTGATTTTGTGTTGTAAAAGAATAATCAAATGTATTTATAAAACAGCTTCATGAACTGTTATTTGATTATTATATTTTGTCATTCCGCTATGAGAATCTATATTTGTTTTATTTCTTCTCTTCTTTTTATTATTTACCCCATAACAATCTGCCTCTTTGAATGGTTTGAGTTTGATGTGTATGGCTTATCGTCGATTTAAACCATCCAAAAAGGCAAGTCGTTACATAATAACTTGTCCTCACAAAAGCTGAATATACAGCCTACAATACATAGCGGAATAAAGTTAAATATGTGTAATACGTCTTCGTCATCCAGCTCGTTTCTGAGCTCCATAGCATCCTATTCTGAATCTGTAATACTCGGTCTGACCCGAGCATTATAATAAAATAACACCCGGGTCAGTCTGGAAAACCAGCTTAAGAAAACACACTCAATTTTAATTATTAAAGTTATCAAAAACCCTTTGAAAACAAAGGTATCTCATAAGACCGCGTCACACATAAACACGACGGGTTTTTCCCTTATGATAGCCAAAACACTTCATATCAAATTCGTCTGATAATATAATTATGTTTAAACAAAGTAAATAGAAAATAGCTGAAATGCTTGCATCTCACATTTCAGCATAGTTGGGCACAATAAAAACCGTACGGCGCTTATTGGAGAATGGATTCCATACAATGACTAGGCACTGGGTACCACCTATCACAGTACACTTCTAGAAAAATGTACCAAGGACCTCGCCGGGATCCCCTACAACACAAGACCAGCCCTATCCCTAATCTGGATAGAACCGAATATGTTATCACACCAGGTGTTCCCACCCTTATCGAGAGCTCTTTTGCATGCACCACCATATCCATAATAAACAATATATCCGAGGATATCTAGAAAGGTGATAACATACCCTAATTAGGAATGACACATTTAGCCTTGCTGCATATCCCCTGATTTTCAGCAATTCCAGTTGATGAGGCTAGAGGCTATGATAACCTTTCAGGAATTTTCACTTAGAATGCTCGTTGTCCTCCAATGAAAATGTTCTGATAGCATTCATCCATACAAGTTGTCCTGGGTCTGGACAAACCGAATCACTGTCTTCATCATCTTCATAGTATTCATTCGTAACGCTTAAATCAGATCGAAGTAGTTTTCGAATAATTAAATCTGATCCCGGTCTCTTCGAAACGATCAACGAAATTGGCCAAACACTTGATAGTTGGTTATTTAGCTATCAATAAAACTTTCATAAGCAAACATCAGGCCTTATTATAATTTTCCAAAATTCCAGAATATCTTTATAATATATATATATATATATATATATATATATATATTCAAATCTCTTTCCAATTTCAACATTTAAGACAACCCAAATATTTATATCCATATCAGGATATTTCAAACCATTTTTTATTTCACACTTAGAAAAAAAATATTTAAAATATATTTTCTAACCCTTACTTCCAAACACTTAGGAGAAATTCACTTATTTCTCTTTTCTCATTTACCCTTCCCAATTTTATATTGTAAATTCCTTAACTTGTTTATAACAAATTCTATAAGTTTCGGGTTCCTTATTTAAAAAATATATACTTATCTCACCGAAATAAGTATATCCACAAACCATTTCCTTCAAAATATTTGAAAACATTTTAGAGTGAATACGGAAAGCACCTGTTAGGAACTGAGTTGATGATGTTTTGATGACAACAACCTTATATAGTTATTATACTTTACTTTATAAAATATATACTAACATTTCCATATAGATATATATATATATATAGGAAGTATATGCAGGTATCATTGAAGACTGATCAGTATAAAGACTCAAGCATCAAGATGAAGATTAGAGATTCAAGATTCAAGACTCTAGAGTATCAAGATTTCAAGATTTCAAGATAAGTGTCTAGTATTTTGTTAAAACTACATAATAGCTCTCTCATCTTTCTTCTAATTTTCTTTTGGGATGGAACCCAATTTCTATCGAAACCAGTGGCTTACAAACCCACGACAAGTAGCTTACAAAACTATGAAAGGTGGATTACAAACCCACGAAAATCAAAATCATTTAAACTACTTTGTACAAGTTCTCGAGTCCTATGGAGGAGCTCTGTACGAAGGTTCTTGCAATTTCAGTTTAAATAGATTTTTCAAAATTATTTTAAATCTGTTTTCAAAATGTTTTAGCTTTCAAAATCATGTTTTCAAAAATGTTTTCAAACTTTGTTTTGCCCTTGAAATATTCCTCTATTCTGATTTTAAAACATCAAAACTTATTTTGATTTTAAATATTACTTATATAATTGACGGTCTATATCAATTATATATATATATATATATTTAAAATAATGTTTTATATTCATTCTCTATCTCAAAATATTGTTTAAACACTTTACTTTGCTTCAGAGAAGTTTCAACTTGTTTTAAATTCAATTGTCTTTACAGAACAACATCTCTATAATTTTAAACTAAGGGATGTCGACATATGGGGATACCCCATGTCGACATGGTGACAGTTGGATTCAAAATTCAATTTTCAAAAGAAGTGTCCATTCGTTCGAAAACCTTTCGCCAACGATTATGACTGTTGTGCATCTACATAAAGGCTTCCAAAATGAATTTTTTAAAACAACTATTCTCTTAATTTCTTCACTCCTTCTTCTCCACCATTCCATATCCATAAAACTTCATATTTTCAAGATCGTGCCATCATTCTGCCAAATTCTCAATAGGAAATCATTTAGATACTCTCTCTATTTGATTCTCCATCACTCTACTAAAGATCAAAAGTGTTATTCAGAGTTATAGGATCAATTTGTATTCAAAAAGTCCATAGAGTCTATCCATTCAAAAGGATTGTTATTAGAAAGTATTAGGGTGATCTTGTGTCCCGTAAATCAAGAAAGTTTACCCCAGACTCGCAGATAGGAGGGTTCCTCAAGGCCTTAGAAATTGAGGGTTGTAATTTGGATATTTGCTTACAAAAATCTGTACAACGATATTGCCTTGGTGCAGGACTGGATGTAGGAGGATTTCGAACCAGTATAAAATCTGGTGTGTTCTTTCCTTTTACTTGCTTTACTTTACTGTTTGCATTTGTTATATGTTCTGTGATCATTCTGTGTTAGAATTCTGTTTAGATTTGTGTTGAAAGTTTTAATTTAGTCATATAGTTCATATATTCTTTAAAACACTATTCACCCCCCCTCTAGTGTTATTTCTGCCTTAAGATCCTTAATCCGCATCCCCAACAATTGGTATCAGAGCATTGGTTTTCATTGTTTTCATAATCTGAAATTTTGAAAAGTTTTAATGGCACAACACACTAGTAATGTCACTCCTATCAACACAAGCACTAACACTAGTTCATTTGTAGAGGGTCAGTCTACTGTCAGACCACCACTTTTTAATGGCAGTAATTATGCATAATGGGCATATAGGATGAAAATTTATTTACAATCCATAAGTTTAGATACTTGGAATATGACACAAATTAAATATGTTGAACCAACTACTAATTTTGCCCAGTGGACTACTGAGCAAAAGACAGTTGCATAAAACAATTCTAAGGCTATAAATATACTATTTTGTTCACTAGATAGGAATGAGTTTAATAGAGTCTCTGTTTGTAAGTCTGCATTTGAAATCTGAAAAACTTTGCAAGTAACTCATGAAGGAACAAGCAAAGTTAAACAGACTAAAATTTCCATATTAGCTAACCAGTTTCAATTGTTTAAAATGCATGAAAATGAGTCCATTTCCGATGTTAACGCTAAAATTTGAACGCTAACACCCCGGTGTATGAGTTATAGTTGTGAAAGCACCACCCGATAGCTCGGGAACAGATTATAATCAGAAAACAGCAGAAAAGCAGCAAACAACAACAATTTTATAGTGGTTCGGCTTAAGGGTATAGCCTACGTCCACTTTAAGTACTTTTATTAATAATCTCGTTACAAGCTGATACAATTCTTCTCAAGTACAATATACTTCAAGTTACAAGTGATTTGGAACAAGTAGCTTAAGCTTCAATGTCGATTAAAGTCCTTGAATTCATGTTGAAGATGTGTGGTTTCTTCGTGAAGTTCTTTGAAGTATTCTTCTAATCTCGAGAGCTCTAAGTGTTGATGGAGTTCTCAATGCAGCAAGGAAATGGTGTATGAAGAGAATGTGCCAAAAGTCCTTTGAATGTTGGAGGTGGTTGCCTATTTATAGAGAGTTCTGGTCTGGAATTTTTGCCAAGTCCTAAGTCGTGGCCGACTTAATATAAGTCGTAGCCGACCTAAAATAAGTCGTGACCGGTCTTAGGTAGGTCGTGGCCGATTCATCTGGCCCCTTCATGGCTTCACAAGAGTTCATTTAGGTCGCCTCCGAGTTAACACCACCTCCTCTCAGTAACATGGCATCGGGCTTATATTAAGTGGCTTTAGGTCGTGGACGAGTTAACTTGGTAAGTCGCAAGTTACGGCCCAACTGGTAAGTCTTGGGTCGTGAACGACTTAACATAAGTCATAGGTCGGTCGCGACTTAGGTGTAGCTCATGATCTTGTCTTGGTCCTAAGTGGTTAGATCAGTAAGCTCTCTGGGTAGTTAGGTCGTCTTCTATCTTAGGTCGGTAGCCATCTTAGGTCGGCACCCCTGTTAAGCCTTAGGTCGGCACCTCTTTGAGTCTTAAGTCGGCATGCTTCTCTGTTAAGCCTTAGGTCGGCACCTCTTTGTGCCTTAGGTCGGGCTCCCTCATAAGGCAGTTAGGTCGGCAACCAGTTTTATAGTGGCTAGGTCGCGGCCTTCCTTAGGTCGCTGGGAACCGTTAGGTCGCTCACTTCTTTGAACCAGTTAAGTCGCTACTCTCCATAGGTCGTAGGTCGTGACAGTGCTTAAGTTTTTAGGTCGCATAGTTGCCCTGTGGAGTTAGGTCGCTAAGCATTCCTAGGTCGCAGAGTTCTATAGGTCGAGGCTATCTTTAAGCCGCACTCATTCTTAGGTCGCGGCACCTCCTTTAGGTTGCAGCTCCTTGTTAGGTCGCAAAGCTTGATAGGTCGTTCCCCTTCTTAGGTCGAGTCATCTTTAAGCCGCACTCATTCTTGTAGTTAGGTCGCCCCATGTCTTTAGGTCTTAGGTCGCTAACGAAGAGGAGTTAACATTTGCCCCTCGAAGTACGGGCCTATGACATAGGTCGCGTGCTTCGACTTGACTTAGCTAGGTCGTGAACGACCTAACACTTGTACCAACGTGCGTGCCTATTTGCCTTCCTATTTTTGCCTCATATAAATCTGTTAGGTCGTTCAACTCTTCTTCACCTCATTGCTCTGACCTCCTACCGCCATTAACGATTTTCTGAACTTCAAAAGGCGAATTCAAGTTTAATCATTCACCGATTCATCCTTGCTACCAAATTACGTAAGTATCTTCGATTTCTCTCCATTTCACGATCATCATCGAACCACAAGTTCTAACCTCCGAACCCCAAATCAATTTTGTACGTCGTGCTCCACTTTGAGCCATGTTGTGATCGATTTTTGATTGTCAGTGGTTATTGCTGTTGTAGTGTCTCACGAACGAACAATAGTGAGTTTGATTTATGATAGATCGGAGGTATTTTGAGTTGGTTTTCAAATGGTTTGGTGGTATGGAAAGACGATGAGTCTCACGAATAGGATGATGGATCTAAGTGTAGTGGATAGTGGGTTATCGGGTTCGGTGAAGCATTGCGTGGAGAGGAAGTTAGCGACCTAGTGAATGTGAGCGATTCAAGACAATTCGTGATCTAAGAACCCTTGCGACCTAAAGAGTAGTCTCGACCTTCATTAGGTCGCTGAACGACCTAGGACTTTCCATGAGCTAAGAGCTATACTCAGCTAGGACCTGCACGACCTAACTTTCTTGCGACATAGACTCTAGGTCGCGGCCGAGCTAACACTGTGACGAGATTGAAATGCCTTATCCTTTACCTTGCACAGCGCGACTTAAGAAGGCTTCGACCTATGTTAGGTCGCTGGACGACCTATGACTTGTGAAATTCTGTGAAGACTTGTTTGAATTGTTTGAACTTGAATCCTGTTGCACTTTGTTGTAGATTATCTCTAATGCTAATAACCTGTTAAACATAATATTTACAGAAAACTGGGACAAATATACTGCCATTGACCGCCCACATCAAATGACAGATTAGTTGATAAAGAGTAATTACCTTAAATGAACTGTGTGAACGAAATGCTGTGAACCAATGAATTCAAGTGAAGTGCTAAAGCAAAACTTAAAATATCCAGCTACAGCTGATTCGTTTGCATTATCACTATACTCGAGCTTTATATTAACAAGTCCTGAAATCTCATAGTCGACTAACTGTCAACCAGTTTAATTTCAGTTATGTTTGACTTCCTCTTGTTTTTTTTTTTTAGTTCTGCACAACACTTCACACTTTTTAGGAAACGTGCACCTTTTCATCTAAATCATCCAGTTGCTTATGTAGAATGACGTCCCAACAAGAACAAGAAGAGATGACAGAATACGCCGAAGGGACTTTCCCGATTGCTATTCCACTAGAAAACCCTCCAGAAAGAACTCCTACCCTTCTGAAACAGCGGACGCTTAATCAATTATGCGTTCAATTTGGCATTGCTGAGGCAGAAGTTTTACTCCCTGGACCAAATGATTTCGCTGATAGACCGCCTTACGGTTTTGTTGCCATAAATCGCCAAATGTGCTTAAGTGGAGCAATTCCTCCTTTTAATGAATTTCTTCGACAAATCTTTCTCTGACTGACGATCTCTCCTTTCCAGTTGCATCCCAATGGCTATGCCATTTTGATGGGATTGTGCGTTATGTTCAGGAGGACTCTTGACCGTCTTCCGAGTTTCGAGGAGATCTGTTACTTGTGCACTTTTGCAAAGAACAAGGACCACCCTTCAATTGTACTTGTAAGAGGTGCGAGGAACCGCAAACTTATTTTAGATTTGCCGGAGAGTGCACATGGCTTCCTTAATCAATACTTCTACATTCGTTGTCCCGCAGAGTTTTACGCAAGCTGGAGAGTAGGAAGTGAGATCTCTTTCCCTTCCTTCTTCAATTTTATTCTAAGTTTTTTGTTGTTCGTATTGCCAAGTGCTGATTCCATTCTTTATCTTTACAGCACTTCCTCCTCCTTCCAGAGATTCCAGCCATAAGCCAGTTTTTGAGAGGCTAAGCGCTGTGGCTGCTGAAGAAAGAAGCGCAAAATTTCTGTTGACAGATGAGCTTCTTCATCGGTTTGAGCTTTTACACCCTTCTCGTTCCACTCAAATTCATGAAGCCCCAACGGAAGTTCCCGATTCTCCGACGAAAACTCCTGATGATCTGGTCTCTACTAAAGAGCACATTCAAGGAGAAGCTTCTATTAAGACTTCACTAATAAAGTGTTCTGTTCCAAGAGATGACACGGGGCCATCCGAAAAGCCCGCGCTTGCCCCCATTATCGAAGAAGAAGAGGAGCCCCTCTCCCAAACCAGGAAGAATGCCGATGAAGGGGTTGATGGAGGGAGTCTGGTTAGGCATGATGGGGATGACGTCTTTGGGGATTTGAGTGACATAATTATCACTTCCCAAGAGCTCTTTAAAGATGACCCTGCCTGTGCTAAAGCTATACCCCCGATGATTGAGGCGACATCTGCCCTCCAACAGACTCCAACTCCTTTATCCCAAGAACTGTCACTGACAGTGAAACCTGTTGCTTCCCCCCAACCGAGGAGTGGTTCGTTAGTTCAACGCGAGTAGTTTGCACTTCACACACAACTAAGGATTTTCCAGCACATTTATGCACTTATCTTCTTATACTTTAAAGGTTTCTAAAGCTTATCTTTTTTATTTCAGGTCCTCCAATGAGACGCAGCGGATCATACTATCACGATTTCCAGCGCTACGGGGGGCGTGGCCAATATGATTACGGGCGCTACTTCGCCTCCTATAGAGAATCTGACGAAGAGAGGGCTGCTCGAAAAGCTCGTGAAAGGAGGGATGAAGAAGAGCGTTATGACAGAAGGGATAGGGATGAGCACCACGATTCTTTGCAGAGAGGTGACGACTCTCATAAAAGGAAATCTCATGATGACCGAGGAAAAGGTCATGTAGTCGAAGATTCAGGTAAACGAGTCCGATATGGTGAGAAACATGCTTCCACTACTCCCGAAAAGGCTACTGCCCCTGCCCCTCTTGACATTCCTTCCGACTCTCCTGCTCCCGGGAAGGCGGACATCCAAACAATAATAAGCAGGCCCAAATTTCAAGTTGGACCGGGCCCAGCCACTTTACAAAGTCGTTTTCCACAGTGGTGCTTAAAGGGTGTGAGGTTCGACCTTGACCTGGTCCCTATTGACAAGCCTGCCATGCTACGAAATCTCGACGCCGTCAAACTTGATATCGAGAGGATGTCAAACTGGCAGATGCTTGTTGATGAGCTTCAAAGAGTTAATCGTGCCAACATAGAGGCCATGCTCACTATGGAAAACGACAAGGCTGAATGGCAAAAGGTCCTTGAGCAACATGATACTGAAATGAGGTGCATTGCTTCCTACAATGAGGAGCTCGAAGCAAAGGTTGAGAAGTTGAAACATGAGCTTGCTGCTTCCTCTACTTCATATTCTCAAAAAGAAGAAGTGCTTCTAAGACAAGTAAGAGATGCTCATGCCAGCCAAAGGGATGCTGAGGATAGGCTTGAAGTGCAGAAAAGAATCAACGAGGGCTACATTGCTGATGTTGCAGAGCTCCGAACGAAAAACAATTCTCAAGAAGCGGAGATTCAAATGCTTAAGCTTCAGCTTTCCAAAGTTGAAAGGGAGCGCGATGAGGCCGTCGCTGGTAGAATTGCAGCTGAAGAATCCCACGAGGCGACAAAGAACAGCATCAGCTCGACTCTGTTTGATTTCTATCTGCATAGCGTCTTGGGGCGCGGGAGCCTTGCTTTTCTTGGTCCCAAATATGAGATTACTTTGGCTGAAGTGTGGGAGGCCGCACTTGATATGCTTGGTGCTGAGGGTGCTGGTTATGACGAATCAGCCCTTGAAAGGCATTACTTAGATGATGACGCTCACATTGCTCTTGCCAAAGGAAAGGAGCAACTTGCCAAACTAAGAACCGAAGCGACAGAAGGGGACCAGTTGGGAAGAACTACTCCAACTACTCCAGTCCAGCCTCCTTCTTCGTTTGAGGTCAACATCATTGGTTCCAGCTCCCATTTCGCATCTCCTACTAAGGTTACCACCGAGATTACAAGCATACAGGGTGGAGATGAAGGTGACGAGAGCGCTGACGTGCAGGCTTATGAAGTCGATGTCAGGAAACCAACTTCTCCAGGTAACTCTACTGTTAATCTTGCTACTATGAACCTCACTCAAGTAGACTGCTCACTTGTTTCTTATGGGTTCAATGGGCTTCTTGACTACTTCCTGGACCTTGACGAACCTTTACCTCCTCTTTTTACTGACTTTAACCTCTTTCCTTCTGTAGAGAAAGCACCTCCTCTGGTTATCCCTCCTTCATCTCTTCAGGCGACTCCTCCTTCTGCTTCACAGCCTGGATCACAAGAAGAGCAAATAGAGGCTCTTCATGGCCTAGATGATCCTACCGCTTCGCAAGAGCAGAAAGGCGAAGGACTCGAGGGAGGCGAGATTTCTCCGGAACGGACTCCTTCTGATGACATAATTTTGTCTGCTCTTGATACTCCAAGGAGTGAGTCTTCCTCGAAGAGGAGGAAGAAGCATGGAACGTCAAAGAGGAGGGGGAAGAAAATTATTGCTACTACCGAGGAGGAGCCGGAAGTTGGACCAGTTGCTCCTCAGTCTTCTCCTTCCCTCATGCCTATAGACCGACCAGAAAAGTTAATCATTCGACCGGGCAAAGGGTCCAAAGGCAGTAAGAAGAAATGAGGACTTCAGTTTTTAGCTTTTTGTCTTTTGCATGTACTGGTCGAGAATTGTGCGGGTACCGGCCCCCACTTTTTTTGTTTTGAAACCTGTATCTGCAATATATTTGAATAAAATGATCTTTTATCTGCACAGACTCTTGTTTGAATTTGAGAATGCATTTATTATTCATTTCTGCACAAGTTTACTTATGATATTGCAACGGGCTTATGGTATGTTGCTTGAGTATTACCTTACCGTCGTAGCTATACCGTTTTGTATGTAACCATACCATGTTGCCCCCATACCATAAGCTTGTTGCAATATTTTATACTTCGAGGGGACTTGCACTCTTATTTGCCAAAGAATAATTATTTTATTCTTTGAAGAAAATTTTTATAGAGTACAACTCCCTTCGTATAAGTTTTTACGCTTTGTCCTTCGAAGAAATCACTTCTTTCTTTTGCTTATGTACATATTTTGCCAAGTGAATTCTTTTACGCGGCAAAGCGGACCTCTGAAGGGTACTTTAACTCTTTCCTTTTTTCTTTTTTGAGGAAGATCATTTTCCAGAATAGGTAAATTACTCTTCCTTTGGAAGTTAAAGTATGCTCTTGACGAGGATTTTTTTTTATATATAGAAAGTTGTACCTCTGGGGAGGGATTTTTTCACGTTTCAACACTTGGAAGTTTTATTTCGATCTCGGTGAAACGTGTACCTCCAAAGAGTTGTGCCTTTGAGGAAAGCCTTTTCACGTTTCAACACTTGCTTGCTTGCATTTCAACTCTGGTGAAGTGAGATTCCGAAGATCGGCTGTTACACTTCAACTCCTGGTGAAATGTGCCTCCGAAGAGGTCTTTATTTTGTTTGCATTTCAACTCTGGTGAAGTGAAATTCCGAAGAGCGGTTGTTACACTTCAACTCCTGGTGAAATGTGCCTCCGAAGAGGTCTTTATTTTGTTTGCATTTTAACTCTGGTGAAGTGAAATTCCGAAGAGCGGCTGTTACACTTCAACTCCTGGTGAAATGTGCCCCAGATAGGGTTTGCATCGCCTGGAAGTTACTCTCTCATGGTTGGAGGGCCATGACTCCTCCAATCTTTTTTGTTGAGTAGAGAACTTTCTTTTTTGTGGCATATGTCCCATTAGAGGTCTTTGTAGAGAAGCTTTTTGCCTCCGAAGAGGGCTTTTGGTCTCTGAGGAGAAGCATTCGGTCTCCGTAGAGAAGCATTTTGCCTCCGAAGAGGGCTTTGGTCTCTGAGGAGAAGCATTCGGTCTCCGTAGAGAAGCATTTTGCCTCCGAAGAAGGCTTCGGTCTCTGAGGAGAAGCATTCGGTCTCCGTAGAGAAGCATTTTGCCTCCGAAGAGGGCTTTGGTCTCTGAGGAGAAGCATTCGGTCTCCGTAGAGAAGCATTTTGCCTCCGAAGAGGGCTTTTGGTCTCTGAGGAGAAGCATTCGGTCTCCGTAGAGAAGCATTTTGCCTCCGAAGAGGGCTTTGGTCTCTGAGGAGAAGCATTCGGTCTCCGTAGAGAAGCATTTTGCCTCCGAAGAGGGCTTCGGTCTCTGAGGAGAAGCATTCGGTCTCCGTAGAGAAGCATTTTGCCTCTGAAGAGGGCTTTGGTCTCTGAGGAGATGCATTCGGTCTCCGTAGAGAAGCATTTTGCCTCCGAAGAGGGCTTCGGTCTCTGAGGAGAAGCATTCGGTCTCCGTAGAGAAGCATTTTGCCTCTGAAGAGGGCTTTGGTCTCTGAGGAGAAGCATTCGGTCTCCGTAGAGAAGCATTTTGCCTCCGAAGAGGGCTTCGGTCTCTGAGGAGAAGCATTCGGTCTCCGTAGAGAAGCATTTTGCCTCCGAAGAGGGCTTTGGTCTCTGAGGAGAAGCATTCGGTCTCCGTAGAGAAGCATTTTGCCTCCGAAGAGGGCTTCTCACATTTCATCTTACGGGAGTATGTCGACCGGTTGTGGTGAAATGCGTGCCCCTGAGTAGGGTTATTGTCAGGAAGTTTGGAGTTTCCTTTTCTCGGTTGGATGGATTCTCGGGAGTGTGTCGACTAATAACTCCACGACTTTGTAACAAGAAAGACGCCCCCTTTTTTTTCGGTGAAGCCCGCTTGAGGTCTCTATCCCCTGAGGAATTATGCCTTCAAAAAGGGGTTGTGCTTCTGAAATGGTCTTTTGCTGGCTGATGCTTGCTCTCGCATGTCTCTTTGCCGTTGATTCATGTTGACAATCCTCATTGCTTCGCAAGTGTCATCACTTTTAGCTGCCAATCATTTCCTTTCGTTTGAAGTTCTTCTTTTGTAGGATTTGAATGTGGGAGTTTTGAACGGCTCAGTGCTTGACTGCTGGACGATGTCGCGGATCGCTTGGTCTCGTGACCGGTAAGCTTTGTTTTTATGGCCTGCATTATTAAATCGACTTTTTAGTAACACGATTAACGTATTTCATATGCCGAAATAAAACAAAGCAGTTTATAATAGTAGGGAACACAAGAATTATAGTGGTTTAGCCGAAACTGGGCCTATATCCACTTTATAGCTTTTGTTATTCGCCTGCCTTGCAATTGCTTTTAACAGAGGAATCATATATTTGTAAATTCTTTGCAATATTTCAGCAAAGTTTTTCATGTAAAATATGGATGCAAATGGTTGCTGTCCCAAGTTCTTGGAATTGGCTTTCTTCTGACAGTTGTGAATTCGATTGATTATATTAGCAATCCCCTGGTCCCATCTTTAAGCGTGCACCATCTTCTTCTGCTGGCAGGTAGTTTTAACTGAAGAAATATACTCTAGCCAAATCCTATTTGTTTGCTTAGAGTACTTCGTATTCAGGATTCGACCCTGGAATTTTGTTGTTTAAGACTTGCTTTCGAATGCTACCAAGGGTCGTTTGATATTGCAATGAGTCAGCTTGATATTGATTGCCTGCAAATTTAGATCGATATTCTTAGTGATATTCTCAGAGTATTTCACATATCGAAATAAAATAAGCGACTTGTAATAATAGAGAAAGCAAGACTTATAGTTTCTATTATTTATTTGCACTGTTTTTACAACAGATTTTGATACAAGAATTATTAGATCAGCACTCTTTTACAAATTTGAAGCAAAGTGTTCAAGTAAAGTATGGAAGCAATTGCTGCCCCAGGCTTTAGGGATTGAATCTTTGGCATGAGAGGACTAAATGGCCACATCTTTCAGAATCGAAACTTCCTTTCACTTTGAAGATCTTCTTGAAGCGTGAGCATGTCTTCCTGCCTCATCCAATTTTTTCCTACCTGGTGAGGGCTTGCCGTGATGATACTGATAATCGGACCTTCATCTCCTTGCGCCGCGGTTCTTTTATTTGAGCTGCATTGTTGAGCGGGAACTAGCTGTACTTTAGAGGATGAGGAGAAGTCACTTCCATCTTTCTTCACATACTGTTGCAGTTCATCCTGCCTGAGCAATTCTTCAATTTCTTCCTTAAATGGCGACATTGGTTAGTGTCATGGCCGGGCTGATTGTGAAACTGGCAGAATTTTCCATTGTCTGACGCACTTCTCCTCATCAGAGATGGTTTGGGGTACACAACAACATCTTTTGTTGCTAGGAAGATATTCTCCGGAGTGTCGTTCAAGGGAGTGAAATTAGAGGGTCTGAGGGGCCGAGCTTTTTTCGAGACTTTCTGCTTTCTCCTTCCTTCAATCTCCTTTCTCTGTTCGATCATCTCCGGTATGTACTCCTCATCATCATGAGGGCTCAAGGGGTAGTTGTCCACTATTCTTTCAAAGGTTCGCCTTGATAAACGTTCGTGAATAGTTGGTCGCGGCCATGAGTTCTCCATTTGGGGGATTGTTCCAATAGTAATGCCAGTTGCTCGTTGAGGAGTATTCCATTCTTCTGAAACGTGGGCCTCTTTGGCAATGATTTTTATATCACTTCCTAGTTGATGGACCTCCTCTTGCAATGCATTTATCTTGTCAAGTATCCTGTTGTTCTGAACCTCCATGTGTTGATATAATCCATATACCACGGCGTTTAATTCAGCCCTTGTGACTCCAATATTTGAAGCTGTTTCACTTAGCGTGGGAAGAGCAATGGCATTGCTGCAAGTACCTTCAAACCTCGAAAACTTTCGTTTCCTTTCAAGAGCCATGATTTCTGTTAGTCTTTTGGCTTGGAGAGAAATCCTTTTTACAGACTTTTGTTGAACAACGGTTGAAGTTTTCCCTGAGTTCAATTCTCAGTGAAAGCACCAAAAATGTTAACGCTAAAATTTGAACGCTAACACCCCGGTGTATGAGTTATAGTTGTGAAAGCACCACCCGATAGCTCGGGAACAGATTATAATCAGAAAACAGCAGAAAAGCAGCAAACAACAACAATTTTATAGTGGTTCGGCTTAAGGGTATAGCCTACGTCCACTTTAAGTACTTTTCTTAATAATCTCGTTACAAGCTGATACAATTCTTCTCAAGTACAATATACTTCAAGTTACAAGTGATTTGGAACAAGTAGCTTAAGCTTCAATGTCGATTAAAGTCCTTGAATTCATGTTGAAGATGTGTGGTTTCTTCGTGAAGTTCTTTGAAGTATTCTTCTAATCTCGAGAGCTCTAAGTGTTGATGGAGTTCTCAATGCAGCAAGGTAACGGTGTATGAAGAGAATGTGCCAAAAGTCCTTTGAATGTTGGAGGTGGTTGCCTATTTATAGAGAGTTCTGGTCTGGAATTTTTGCCAAGTCCTAAGTCGTGGCCGACTTAATATAAGTCGTAGCCGACCTAAAATAAGTCGTGACCGGTCTTAGGTAGGTCGTGGCCGATTCATCTGGCCCCTTCATGGCTTCACAAGAGTTCATTTAGGTCGCCTCCGAGTTAACACCACCTCCTCTCAGTAACATGGCATCGGGCTTATATTAAGTGGCTTTAGGTCGTGGACGAGTTAACTTGGTAAGTCGCAAGTTACGGCCCAACTGGTAAGTCTTGGGTCGTGAACGACTTAACATAAGTCATAGGTCGGTCGCGACTTAGGTGTAGCTCATGATCTTGTCCCGGTCCTAAGTGGTTAGATCAGTAAGCTCTCTGGGTAGTTAGGTCGTCTTCTATCTTAGGTCGGTAGCCATCTTAGGTCGGCACCCCTGTTAAGCCTTAGGTCGGCACCTCTTTGAGTCTTAAGTCGGCATGCTTCTCTGTTAAGCCTTAGGTCGGCACCTCTTTGTGCCTTAGGTCGGGCTCCCTCATAAGGCAGTTAGGTCGGCAACCAGTTTTATAGTGGCTAGGTCGCGGCCTTCCTTAGGTCGCTGGGAACCGTTAGGTCGCTCACTTCTTTGAACCAGTTAAGTCGCTACTCTCCATAGGTCGTAGGTCGTGACAGTGCTTAAGTCTTTAGGTCGCATAGTTGTCCTGTGGAGTTAGGTCGCTAAGCATTCCTAGGTCGCAGAGTTCTATAGGTCGAGGCTATCTTTAAGCCGCACTCATTCTTAGGTTGCGGCACCTCGTTTAGGTTGCAGCTCCTTGTTAGGTCGCAAAGCTTGATAGGTCGTTCCCCTTCTTAGGTCGAGTCATCTTTAAGCCGCACTCATTCTTGTAGTTAGGTCGCTCCATGTCTTTAGGTCTTAGGTCGTTAACGAAGAGGAGTTAACATCCGACATGTATTGTCGATTTCAAGATATTGTTCATTCATTGATTGCTTTAGGAAAGGGTTTCTTGGAAGAAGATCAAGTCGGAAAGATACTCAATTCACTCACTCCAGAATGGGATAAAAAGACACTTACTATTGAAGAGGCAAATGATGTTAGTCAAATGAAGATCGAAGAGTTAATCGGTAATCTAATGTCTTATGAAGTTCAACTACAAGGAAGAAAAGAATCTAAAGCAACGAAAAAGAAATCGATTGCATTCAAAGCAACAACTGAAGATTCAGAACAAGATAGTGATGAAGAAATTGCTTTCATGACCAGAAATTTCAGGAAGTTTCTGAAGTATAGAAAGATGAATAACTTTAAAAGAAATGATCAAAGGAATTCCAGAAATACTTCGGAGAACAACAACAATCACAACAACAACAACAACAATGGTGATAGATGCTACAACTGCAAAAAAACAGGGCACTACAAGATAGATTGTCCATATCCAGACAAACAGACATTTCAACCAAACAACGGGCAACTAAGGAAAAGAAAGAAGGCATATGCAGCAACTCTTGACGATTCAGATTCATCCAGTGATGACGAGAAGAAAACTGATAATTCAAATCTGTGCTTCACGGCTATTCTCGAATCAGAAGACGATCGGAATTTGGATCTAAAAATAGGTACACATTTATTTTAATTTTATTGGATGCTTGCTTGTTTTAATTTTGTTTGCAATTCCTTGAATTTTTAAATTCAAAATCACCCTTTGAAATTTGAATTTTTAAATTCAAAATAATATCATTTTAATAATATTTTAAATATTTTAATATTATTATATTTAATATTATTACTGGAATTATATATAGATATAGAATATAGGTTAGTTTTCTTAAAATTTTAGGAATTTCTTAGATTTTGGAAATAGACACCTCCTTTCAAATTCAACAGGCACATGTCGACATGCCATGATACCCCATGTCGACATGCCTCTCAGAAATTTGATTTCAAAATTTGAATTCAAACTTTTGAATTTCCCTCCACCTTTTCACTTACTTAAAAATTCTGAAAAGATACTTCTTGACCAGAGAACATGACTATTTAATATACTTATCTTATCATCTCTTTTCACTTTATTCTCATAATTCAGATTTTCTTCATTATCTTCTACTCCTCTCAAACACTCATCAATGGCTTCCTCAAGTAACCCATCAACTATGAGGTTGCCCAAATCCATCAAAAATGATCTTTTCAATGACCCGGAGGCTATCAAAGCTTACATAAGTTATGTAAACTATGGTAAAGTCAATACGGGAAAATTTGCTATTTTTGATGATTTTCCTTCTTATGAAATCGATCAACTTTTTGAAGAAAACTCCATTCTTAGCTTGATTGATAACAAGCAAAATGATTTCATTTGTTATCCAAACCTTGTCAAAACGTTTTATGCAAACCTAAACCGTGGATTTTATAATGGAAATGTAGTTCAAATTTGGAGTAGTGTTAAAGGAACACTTATTGTTTTGGATTCCGATATTTTGGGTACTATTTTGGGTTGCAAATCTACCCGTATGAATCTCTCGGAATTTCAAATCAATGAAACCGATCGAGAGACTTTTCATCACATTTTTGAAAGCGATGACCACATGGATTTTAAGAATCGCTTTTTCCGCCCAAAAGCAAGAATTGTCAACCTTCTTATTCAACACACCGTTATTCCTAGGTCGGGAAACTAGAATAATCCCACCTCAAAAGTGTGTAAAGCTCTTTTTGCTATTTTTGGAAAATATGATATTAATTGGGCACAAACTATTTTGGATGAGTTAAGACCCAAAAATTTTACTATGGAAGAAAACACTCTTTATCATGGAATTTACCTTACTCGGATTTTCAATTATTTTGGTGTGGATGTTAAAAAGGAAGAGTTTGTAAGTAGAAAAGTGTTCAATCATGGGAACATTTCCCTTATGAAAATCCCACTTATGTTTCAACCTTATGAAACACTTACCGAAAAGGAAGAAAGACTTGCTCATGAAGAGATGGAAGAAGAGAAAGAAGAAGAGGAAGAAGAAGGGGAAGGAATGGAAATTGAAGAAGAAGAGGAAGATGAAGGTACCTCTTTGGAAAGTATAGAGTATCCACATACACCCGCCAACCCGTCCAACAAAACCATACTCAAGAACCAAAAGATACTTGCTCAAAATCAAAAGGTTCTTAAGAGATCTATTCGCAAGAAAATGGATAAAATCTCTACCAAGATCGACAAGTTCTTTGGGAAGATAGGCAGGAAACTTGGCTTGTCCTCATCATCATCTTCATCAAACTAATCCTAGCCATTATCTCTCTAGCTATCGTTTATCTATCTTTGTATTTTCTACTTTTTTAGTTAAGATTATGTAATGTTAACTAATATAAGTAATGCTATCTTATTCTCTGTTTTCCAGCTTTATATATCTCTGATAGTTATTTATTTTAAGTTTATATAGGTCCACTAGTATAAAAATAAACTTAGAAATCAAAAATAACTCAACTTGGTCATTCTGTCAAGACCATGTCGACATGCCCCATCCCCCCCATGTCGACATATAACAGTCAGAAAGTAGTTACAATTTCTAACTTCAAATTCTTGTAACTACCAAGTGTCAATTTATTTTGAACGGCCAATAACTCCTATAAGTACCTATTTCTTCCAGAAAAACTTCTCTACCTCCATTTCTATTCATCTCCTTTCATACTTCAACTTATTTCTTAAATTATGGCTTCTCCAATTAAGAATTTAAGTGAAAATCTTGAAGAAACTCTTACTTCTTTCAAGAATATTCTTTCTTTTATACTTAGAAATCAAAGGCACTTAGAATTAAGCCAAATGCAGATGATCAAAGAGCAAGAGAGACACTTCGACGCACTTCGTTGGATGATCTCAAGCCTTAGCAAAGACGAACCCGAAGCAAATCCACCGGTCACTCTCGAAAAAGATGATTGGGATGTTATCAAAACTGATCCTATCTTTGGAGAAGATGGATGGGTGGAAGTCCCAAGGAATGTCTGATCATTATGTATGTTTGTTTGTTTGATTTGATTTGACTTAGATTTGATTAGGAATTGATTGATTAAGTTTGATTTGGATTTGGTTTGTATATAACTTCATATACTACACATGATTGGTTTGCTTATGTATGATATTGATTTGATTGCCAAGTTACAATTATATATGTTCACACACTTGATCACTTACACACACTTAATCACTTATACGTTCACTTTACATTTTTATTCTATATATACTTGATTATCTAAGAACAGGTAAATCTTTTATTCCTTTTTGCTGATGTCAAAGGGGGAGAAAGTTATAAAAATATATGTGCATGGTGTAAGGGGGAGTCATGGAATAAGGGGGAGTTGTAGTTTTAAAAAGAAGTCACGGAGAAAGGGGGAGTTATGATATGATAAGAATATTTTATAAATAAAGGTTGTCATCATCAAAAAGGGGGAGATTGTTAGGAACTGAGTTGATGATGTTTTGATGACAACAACCTTATATAGTTATTATACTTTACTTTATAAAATATATACTAAGATTTCCATATAGATATATATATGTATGTATGTATGTATGTATGTATATAGGAAGTATATGCAGGTATCATTGAAGACTGATCAGTATAAAGACTCAAGCATCAAGATGAAGATTAGAGATTCAAGATTCAAGACTCTAGAGTATCAAGATTTCAAGATATCAAGATAAGTGTCTAGTATTTTGTTAAAACTACATAATAGCACTCTCATCTTTCTTCTAAATTTCTTTTGGGATGGAACCCAATTTCTATCGAAACCAGTGGCTTACAAACCCACGAAAAGTAGCTTACAAACCTACGACAAGTGGCTTACAAACCCACGAAAATCAAAATCATTTAAACTACTTTGTACAAGTTCTCGCGTCCTATGGAGGAGCTCTGTAGGAAGGTTCTTGCAATTTCAGTTTGAATAGATTTTTCAAAATGATTTTAAATCTTTTTTCAAAATGTTTTAGCTTTCAAAATCATGTTTTCAAAAATGTTTTCAAACTTTGTTTTAGCCTTGAAATATTCCTCTATTCTGATTTTAAAAACTTCTAATTTAAAACATCAAAACTTATTTTGATTTTAAATATTACTTATATAATTGACGGTCTATATCAATTTTATATATATATATATATATTTAAAATAATGTTTTATATTCATTCTCTACCTCAAAATATTGTTTAAACACTTTACTTTGCTTCAGAGAAGTTTCAACTTGTTTTAAATTCAATTGTCTTTACAAACAACATCTCTATAATTTTAAACTAAGGGATGTCGACATATGGGGATACCCCATGTCGACATGGTGACAGTTGGATTCAAAATTCAATTTTCAAAAGAAGTGTCCATTCGTTCGAAAACCTTTCGCCAACGGTTATGACTGTTGTGCTTTTATATAAAGGCTTCCAAAACGAATTTTTTAAAACAACTATTCTCTTAATTTCTTCACTCCTTCTCCACCATTCCATATCCATAAAACTTCATATTTTCAAGATCGTGCCATCATTTTGCCAAATTCTCAATAGGAAATCATTTAGATACTCTCTCTATTTGATTCTCCATCACTCTACTAAAGATCAAAAGTGCTATTCAGAGTTATAGGATCAATTTGTATTCAAATAGTTCATAGAGTCTATCCATTCAAAAGGATTGTTATTAGAAAGTATTAGGGTGATCTTGTGTCCCGTAAATCAAGAGAGTTTACCCCAGACTCGGAGATAGGAGGGTTCCTCAAGGCCTTAGAAATTGAGGGTTGTAATTTGGATATTGGCTTATAAAAATCCGTACAACGATATTGCCTTGGTGCAGGATTGGATGTAGGAGGATTCCGAACCAGTATAAAATCCGGTGTGTTCTTTCCTTTTACTTGCTTTACTTTCTTATTTGCATTTGTTATATGTTCCGTGATCATTCTGTGTTAGAATTCTGTTTAGATTTGTGTTGAAAGTTTTAATCTAGTCATATAGTTCATATATTCTTTAAAACACTATTCACCCCCCCTCTAGTGTTATTTCTGCCTTAAGATCCTTAATCTGCATCCCCTACAGCACCATGCAGTATCAACCATGGATTCACGGTTCAATTATCACGTCTCTATCCCAGAGAAATCTAAAACTTAACTGCAGGCACTCACTGCCTTCGATTTCGCCATAAAAGTATACCATTACTTTCCGAAAACTTTATCAATAATTTTCCAAATAATACTTATAAACTTCCTAAATAAATTTCGAAGTTAAATTTAGGCAAATACTCTTTTATAAAAGTTAATATATAAAATATTATTAATATTGAATAAATTATCTTTAAAAATAATAACACAGATTAATTCTTAAGTAATAACTAACTTAATATCAACTCATTATAAACTACTTAATTAATAATTAAATACTTTAAATGATTTAAAACAATTACATAATTTTGAAATGATAATAAATTCGGATTTAGTAATAAGATTCTTATTGATTTACAAGACATGTTATACTAGTTATAATTCATTTTGACAATTTAAAAATATTAAAATAACCAATTTTTTGGAATTATTTTTATGCTAAAACATTTTTAAATTACCTAGTTTAATAATTAAAAATCCTCCTTTTACCGACAACCCCACTTCTCGATAAAATATATATCTTCCACTTTCAATATAACTAGTCTAATATTTATAAATCCCTCTAGATTTATCAACAAATTTGATTTACATCCCAGTCCCGTAAATCCCCTTTTCACATTTTCAGAAGAAAATCTATCTTTTTCTAAAACGATTTACCTTTCTCGTTATAAATTCTCACCGTGAATTTATATCCTAAATTTATCCACTGATTATCATTTCACTTTATTTATAAACATTGTTTATAAACCCCATAGTCTCATTTTCCGTTAGAACGGTTTCACAATACTTAATCGATTTCTATATTGAATTCCATTTTTAAGTCAATTTCTAAAAAAAACCCAACTATATTCCAAGCCCACTAAATTTCGATTCCACTTCCATTTCATAATTTAAATTCTTATTTAATATCTAGTATAACAATTTTTATATTTTACTTTTAAATTTCTTTTTTATTTTCCCAACTATTTACAATCTCATTTTTTTTAAATGAATCCTTTTACACTTAAACAAATATCACTTAAGTTTTATTATTCAAAATCCTTTTATTTAATTATTCCAAATTCTTTATTTTCCATATTTTGAAATTTTCAAGTACAATTTTAAAATCAAACTAATTATTTTACCCAAATTCTTTTCCTTTAATTAATCCAAATTTCACTATAAATATTTTACTTTCAATTTCCCTTTTTATTTTCTTTCCAAATTTCAAACATTTATTATTAGTATTTAAAAATACCGAAATCTAGGCCCAAACTACCCTAGCATCCAATAAATTCAAATCACACTATATTCAACCACAAATTATTCAAAACAGACCATATATCAATCTATATATATATAAATCATTATTTTTGAGGAATCCAGTTGGATCCCTCCAATCTGTTTCCCTGCAACCATAGATGTTAATACAACATAAAAATACCAATCCCACTTCGATGGAGATATTGCGGTATATAGGGTCATCCGCTATTATGCGGGGCACATAGGGTCTCATTCTCTAAATATATGCAGGAATATCAATCCAACTACCAATATATACTACTATATATATATAATAACATCCAACTGATAATAATTATCAAATTCAATCAGACATCCAATAATTAATTTCAACTATTTCAAATTAACTAGCAATCAAAAATTGAGTGAGATTGACTCACATTGATTTTTATTGACGCTTTAGCATTCTGGTTTGGTCTTTAGTCGAATGATATTCGATTATAGCTCAAAATTCAACTAGCTTGATATGCACCCAATCCAATCCCATCACGTAGTTCTTGTTATTCTAAATGCAACATGATAGACTGCGTTCGTTTTGAACCTAATATTAATTGGTTATTTAACTTAAAAGTTTTCTTTTTTTCTTTCCAAGATAATTACTTATATTAAAGACACTTAGACAAAAACAAAAATTAATACCAAAGAAAATCCGGTCCAGCCCACAAAATCAAGCTCGGCCCCGCAATTTCTTTTTTTTTGACTTCGACCCATAGCCCAAATAATCTTCTTCTCCCTTAAGAAGTTCAAACATGCATCAACACTGCTTTCGCTCATTCAAATCACCACTGTGCGTGGCTTCCAGGCGTGCCAGAGCTCCTCCTACATAACCAGAAAATGCACCTTGATGTGCTCATCCATCCAGTGCCATCGTACCCCCCATCGATGTTTATATTTGTCGGAACCCACCCTAGAACAGCATCGTTTCTCGAGCAAATTCCGGTCCCTTCCGGTCAAATAAATATATCATCACCGTTGGATGACTCCAGCTTCTTGAACACTTGAACTTTCAAGTTATCAACGAAGGCTAGATCGACCTCTAGCAGCCACGATCTAAAGGGGAACAAGGGTCATACGATATGGAGAAGGGATATTGGAGAGACAACGGCTTCCCTAGATTTTTTTATTAGAGTTTTGAAGTATCAAGTTTCCCTCCTTATTCCCACTCTCGTCTAGGCTGGTTTTAACAAGAAGAAGAGGTAACACATTTGAAAAGGAAGTGGTATAGTAATAGAGGTAGGGTGCGGCTGACAAGATAGGATAGCAGCTGAAAAGATGGGTTGACTAGTCAATATATTATTTAATTTTCAAATCGTCTCGATTTACACAACTCAAAATCTCAAACCCCTATCAAGGCATGACGCTAGGCGTTTATAATGTTATACCACAATTTCGAACATAATGGAAAAGGTTTCGAGTCCTAATTAGATCGTATGAACAAGATAGCTTTTTGAACCCAATTTTTATATTGAATTTTCGATATTAAATTTAACGCGTTTATATCCCGTATAACCAAACGGTAACTCCAAACATTATAAAATTTGAAATCCAATAAAAATACACTATTACGGATCCATTGAAACTAGTTTCATTGAATTCCAAGACTGTGCCCTGGGAGGCTATTTATATACGTTAATTCAGACGATATATTTTTAAAACGAAAGAAATCACCTTTAAATTCAATTTAAAAAGTTTTATTATCTTCATTATTATAAATATAAATTTTATAAGCCTTTAAATTATTCTTATTAAGCTTAAAACTCAAGATACAAAAATTTAACCAACATTCAACTATTAAATTCAATAAATAAATTATCCAATATATCCTTATATTTGAAATTCAAGTTAAAATTTAACTTTTAAACATTTAAAATCAATTAAACATTCCAATTTCAAATAACCAAAATTCTGAATCGTTACATTATCATTACATGACAATCATGACTTTTCATCCTACTCAGTTTACTATTCTTATAGTCGACACATCTACGAGAATTAGAGGAAATCCCATCAGGAAATCTTAATCCTTCCACCTACTTTAATAGTACTTTAACTTGGTTACTATTTATCTCATAACATGCTTTGGGTTTTTTATGTCATTAGGCTTCATATGAAGCTCAGGACGATTGCATATTGCCTTTATATCACGTCTTGATTTTAATTCGTCCTTAGTCTTTCCTCTAACATTCAGAATCGTGTTAAACACATTATCGAATACATTTTTCTCATTGTGTATCACGTTGATATTATGACGAGTTAGGAGATTTTCTCAATAAGACAACTCCCAAAATATATTTTATTTACACCGATTATGAATCGCCAATTTACCTTGAATTTCAATTTATTTGCCAATTTTCATGTATCTTTGAATAATCCTTTACAAGACCATAAATATCTTCGCTTGACTAAATCGTTGGTGGTCACAAGGTCATAAGTGTATTACTTGTGAAGTTATTTTAATCTTTTATAAAAGGACGATTAATATAAAGAAAATACCGATGACATTCAAACCATGAAATTTTCTTTCCATGTTGTAAAGAAAGTGCTCGTGTTTCTTCCATGCAATAAGTACAAGCTAGACGACCAACCGTATTCCAACCCGAAGCATTGCATACGTAGGAAAATCACTTATAGTCCACAGTAGAGAAGCAAACATACGAATTTGTTTGGAAATGTCATGTGTTTCAAATTCTTCATACCATAATGTTTTCAACTCTTCAATAAATGGTTGTAGATATATGTCGATTCCTTGTGTTGGATTATAGGGCCAGGGATGAAAATAATGAAAAAATATACAGAGTTTTCATACACATCCACGGATATAAATTGTAAGGTGTAACTACTACATGCCAAGATGAATATTTTAAACTATATCAAGAGAGCGGTGAAAATTCATCCGTACATAAACCAAGTTTAACACTACGGCTCTCTGCTACGAAAGCAGGGTATGTCTTATCAAAATTCTTCCATGCTTATCCATCACCTGGGTGTGTTAATGTACCTTCTTACTCTGTTCTCACACAGTTCGTCTCATAAGATACGTGGTTACATAAGATGCATATAAACTTTGAAGCCTGTGAATAACGGGTAAGTTATGCATACGCCTGTACGGAACTTTCTTTCTTTTCTTTTTTCTTGATTTGTATCATTCCTGATTACATATTTTACGATTCCTAAGATTATTGTCTTCTTTTCAAAACAACATGCAGCCATTTAAACATGTATCTATCTTTTGATATGACAAACCAAAAGAAGACATAAGTTTTTTCACTTCATAATGATTTTCACACATTAAATTATTCGGTGGCATATGCTATTTTGCAACTTGTACTATATCCATAAACCCGACTTCTGTGAAGTTGTATTTTGATTTCATCGCAATGTATTCTGCAGTTGCTGATAGTTGAGTACCGCTTGTACAACCATCCCAAAGGGGTTTCTTAACGACATTCAATAAATCATACATTTTTCGCTCCAACACTTGGTTACTCTTCGACATTAACATCGTTACCATCAACTTCAATAGTAGTGAACATTGAACGTGCTGCATCTTCAACCATATCTTTTATGAGATTCATCGAAACAATTTTATTATCCATCTCCTCCTCCCATGACGCTCCTACACCAAATAATTTGGCATGAAACCATATTGGTGCAAATGAACTGTTATCATATCCGGATCAAATGCTTTAATTATCTACACTACTACATGGACAACGAATTTCTTCATCGTTTCTGTTATTATTTAAAGTGAATTCAATAAAGACGTGTACGCCATTTTGAAAATATTAACTTATTTAGCCTCCAATTTTCCTTCTTTGTTGGTACATCTAGCTCGACCAATAAAATAATTGACATTTTTCCTACTTTAAAACATAAAAACCTATTAATCATTTACATATGGCATTTTATTTTTCAAATTAAATGATACATTAAAATTTTTGCTATATTATTATATTTAATTTTATTTTCAAACAGATTTACATAAATTATATGAATATAATCTTAAATTTTTAGGTTATTGTTTTACATTTTGATGGTTGGTCATCCTACTTTCCATTACAAGGACAGTAGTAATTATATTTTATAAATCATTTTATTTTAAACGATTCAACAAAATTTCAACAGCATTTTTCCTTTTTCCCTGTATCACACCCATGCGTGTACACATGGAACAGAAAGAAAGTGGTGTCGAAATTTTATGAACTGTTTAAAATGAAATGATTTGCAAAATATAATTACTTTATTGTGTTTGTAACTTGTCCAATACAAAGATAAATTATTATATCAGATGAATATAAATGTTAGTTCTGTGATAAAAACGAGTATCGATATAACGGTCACATACAATACTTGTCAGCCAAAAACTATCTAAGTGATTTATAATAAGTAAAACTATTATACAACAATTTTTACAATAATTTATTTAGATTCTAAAAAATACATACACTAAATCATCGTTTTCGTCATATTAAAAACACATACACTCAATCCTGAGCATCGACTTTAATTAATCCAAACTACCCTAATGCGTGTATGCACTAATTAATCAACACTTATACACCAATTAATGCATATATACACTAAATAAATATTTTTTCTTAACATCTAAATGATAATCAATTATAATAACAATATAATTGGAATTCGATAGGTTATAGAAAACAATTAATGAGATATTATAAACAACTGTAACAATAAATTAATTCTAATTTACCAAATCAAAATTAAATAAGGTTTATAAATTAAACCTTCTAAAAAAGCAATAGCTAATGGAGAGACATGAAATTGAAGATGGAGATAGTCTTGGAGGTGTTGAGGCTTACTGACGGTGTGGAGGAGGTGAAGGAGATGGTGGAGGTGAGATTTGGAAAGGAAATATGGATTTTAGTCAATGAAAAAGAAGTGTCGACCCATAGCTGAAGTATTCGCGACTTTTCGACGGCTTCCAACGACCACCGTTGGTTATTTTTATGACGGCTTCCGATGACCGCGGGTGGCTAATTTATTTTATTTTCAGTAAAGCCATGACGATTACTAACCGTCAGTAGCCATTGGAAAAAACGATGAACCGTCAGAAATGGACGTCGCAACAAATAGTATTTCTAGCAGTGAAAGGGTTCGACATAGTACAACTATAATGCTAATTCACAACCCATAAAATTTGGTGTTTTGAAGTCTTAATTTTTTTTCCAGTTATATTACTAGAAATTATATTAAAAATTTAATATTCATATTCAAGATAGAAATTAAATGCAAGAATATAGATGTAATGTTAATTTTGTAAAAAACTCTTAAAACCGATGTATATTGAACTCCGAGGATGTATTGATCGTTTACAAAACCACTGCATATAAACGTATCAAAACCACAATACTCAATACGGATCAAAAAAGTAAACCATCTCAACCTACAAATTGAGACCCCTATAACTAGTACAGTATGATGTCATAAATGATGTTTATTTTCTGGATTACCTACATACATATTTACCAGCCACATAATTATCAGGGCCAATGCACGGCCTACTTAAGATGCTGTTTTCAAAAGAAGTGCACAACCCAATCAAATTAGGGTTTGGGTTTGAAAATTACATGAATTTACTTCTCTAATTTCAGTTTGCCGCACCTTTCACTCGCCAGTTCTACACCGTCGTTAAAAAATAACTTTATCCTTCCTTACAAATTCTTCTACGGGTGATCGACTCACCATCTTTCTCCACTACTGCAACGTATTTGATAACAGACATAGTACAAAATTAAAAGCTGAAGGTTAACTTTTTGAAAATTCTATTTTCTATTCAGTTCCTAGCTTATCGTTGTGTTGTCAAGTTCTATAACCTTGATGTGCTTTCTTTGCTATGTTATTGAAAAATTGAGTTAAATTGGTTTTTGAGTATGAGGGTATGAAATGATTGTGATTTCAGCTAATCTAGTGTTGTATGTGCGCAGTGCTTGATCAAGGTGTAGAGTTGCACAACTTGATTAAAAGGGTGTTGAGTTCTATGTTTATGTTATTTGAAAATCCAAAGTGGCATAAGTTGAAACCATTCATCTTTCTATAGTTTAATAGTCAATTTGCTTCCACTTTCCAAAAAAAAGATCTGATTGAAAATTTAATAAATTTTTGATTGGTATAAAAGAGCACTCATTCGAAGTCATATTTATCAAAATACTAAATTATGTCCATTTTTGAATATATGTGTGTGTGTGTGTACGTACGTATGTATGTATGTATGAGTTATAGAGTAATCAATACACATTCTTAGTCCATTCAAGTATTGCGAAAAATTCTTTCTCTCCCTCGTTAGGAAATACACATAATATGACCTCTTCATTTCAACACAAGATGGTTCAATAATTAATGTATATAAAAATGTCTAATTATTGACCCTTTTTTTAAATGATACTTTATATGCAAATTTCGAACTTGTGACCTCTCGCACCAAAGTCGAATCACTTAACCACTGAGACAATGGTGCTTTTAATTAATACACATTTTGGTTTATAGTTTTTTAATATGTGAATTATAAAATAATTAATACACTTTTTCTTTTGACACACATATTTTAAACTAAGTAATGCACATTTACCTAAGATACTAATTATGATACTTTATAAGATTTTATTATTGACTCGTCTATATCTAAGACAATATTCTACAATGTATATGAATTGCTTTTGTACCATATATAATACCAAAATTTAATATTTTTTACTTTCCTTTTTTTCCAAATTCTAATCTCATTGATCAAATTACTAGGTCCATGGCAATAACATAGTAGCCAACCACAATTGTTTAATTTCACAATTTTCAGGCTTATGCTCATGCTTGTATTGTACCTACTGTGATGCAACGACTAGCAACGATACAATTTGTAACGACCCAATATTTTCAACCATTCGCATCCGCACATTGTCGGACTTGAAGTGTTCAAAATACTGCGTTGTGAAATAAATTTGGCAAAACTCAGAATATACAGTAAATAAATCACAGAATCACATACACAAATATCAGAATCTCGCAGCGGAATATAAAATGATACAGTGGTTCATGAAGCCACTTAAACTTTTCCAAACAGAATTACATTTTTAGTCTTTAATACAATTTAAACATACACAGATATAGAGTCTTCAAATGCCTTGAATTTCATAAAGATAATGATGGAAAGCTTCCAACAGCAGGAATGATCTACGAGTGTCCTAGCTCTGGAGGGAAAGCTGAACTGCAACTCAGGCTGACCCGAGCGTAAAATAAAACAAAACACTCGAGTCAGGACATACATACTTATATAATGTAAGCTAATTCAAGTGTACTGTAATATATAGCAAGTAACTTAAAGGATGCTTGGGATCGCCCATCCTCTAAGGATCCGTCAAACTATTTACTATGTAGTATATTGCGCTATTATAATAGTGTCTATTTATAAAGTAAACATACTTCTTTCTTAGCATTAAGGGGTTACCCATATAGCCCTTAACACGTAATAGTCCCAGTAGTCCATCCAATATCATAGCTCCTCCTGATCGGGAAGCAACTAGAGGATACCACACGGGCTACGGGAGAAATACAAACTCGTACAAGGCTCGATATGGTAGGTGACACGGCACAACTAGGCAATGCCAGGGTAGATATACCAATTGCTATCCGGACCGGTGGTAACGCGAAGCCGCAGCAACCGCCCACCTCGAACAACACTCCCAAATCAAAGGGTGCACCCAAACCATCACAAGAGTAATAGAATGGTATACGAAGAAGTGCGTTCGATCAGAGGAGCTACCTCATTAATCCGAGAATCGCTCCTGTTTTAGCCACCTTAAGCCAACTCACGGAAGTCGGGTCCACGTATATACCTTTCAAGAAACCGTCACCACCAACCTACTTCATTCTGGAATCTCCACCGCGTGCACGGTTAGTCAAAGTGGTTTTCGGTATCGACAGAGAGTATGTCCATATCCGATCCCGGTCTCTTTGCCAACCAAACGTTATTATAACCCGTGGCCATTTAAAAACAGTTTATACTTTTAAAAACAGAGTAAACATTTCCATTTCGAACTATAAATACGATATCAATTTAAAACCAAAACAATATGATACCGTTATATTCAAATATAATTCTTTCCAAAACCATACTGCTTATAATATCTGGAGACCAAATATTTGAATTATATCTTCAAAAGACAATATTTTGGAAACTTTACTTCAAACCATAACTCCCAAACACAATGGTTTGGACATTCAACGGTATATAGAATAAATGGTTTAACTTTATGGTTACTTTGTAAAGAAGATAATTTACATAGCCTTACAAGTATATTTCTTTATTTAAAGTTTTAAACCATAATTTAAATATCACTTTATGTTCCCAAAACATTACAATTCCCATATATATATTAAATCGGAGTATTTACTATTCAAAACTAAGTTTGGGTTTTATTCTTTCACAAATCAATGTTTTATATTTTTCGTCTTGAATATTCCCATAATTTCCATAAATAAAACTCTAAAATTTTTTTAGCCATTAAATTTTTCCAAAATTTACTTAATACCAGAATATTCATCTTTAATTTATTAAGGAAAATCCAGTTATAAATATTATGTCTTAAGCTTTTCCAAAACTTAAGATAAAATAAAATTTATCAAATTCCATAAAATTTAAAACAATCAAATTCTAGATTCTGTAGCACTTAGGAAATGCTACCTATAGTCACGGGTAAAACTAGTCCAATTTCAAAAAGACAGCATTTAAATGCTGTAGTAGATTGTTTAATAAATATTTCTAAATATAACTTATTTATCTATTTATTTATTAACTGAAGTCTTAATCTTTCAAAATCCCGATTTACCAAATAAGTTATATTCCATAATTTTTATCCAAATATTTATTTATTTCTTTATTTATAACTTATTAAAAGTCAATATAAATTCCTTTAAAGATATAAAATCAAATATTTAACTTCCAGAATAACTTTAAATATTTCAGAAAATATTATAAGGACCACGGGCCTGTATATAGTTTTCTAGCCTAGGTCAAGTGATACGGATGTATATCATTTCAATCCGTAATTTACAAAACCCCGGGTTCTATCATTTCAAACCCGCAATCCCAAGTAAATTTACAGCAGTTAACAGAACAAGTGAACAGTAATAATCAATTTGGCCTATCATTTCAGCCCATGACAATATATATATTTAACAGGGAACTTGCAGTGTGATTTAAGCAGTACATAAACAATAACATAATATAACTGCAGATATAATACAACAGGTAAATAACTGATAAGGTGTCAATGGGGTTCATCATTCTATATTATACTGCAGACAGATAATAGTGACATAAATTCTTACACATACACTTGCAATAATTTACTAAAATATAAATACGTATGTCTGGTGAGAAATACTCACCTGAAAGCTGCAGAAAATTTGAATTTCAAAACGACGATTCACCGGAAAAGAACGACAGAGAGTAACGTTCAAAATTTCTCGGATGTCGCCTAGATTCAAATCTAGAACAAAATTCAAATATTGAATACGCGACTTTAGATTTTACGGTCAAAGAAAAATTTAAAGGTAGAACGAGAATTGATTTGCCTTGCTCGACCACTCCACCGTGTTATAACCCAAAATGCACCCCAAAACGTGAACCGGGTTAACACAAAAATTTACGACAAAATTTCCTAAAGGCCGACTGACGCACTATGGTGAAATTTCTTCCTACTATATGCCGTGATACCCATGTACACATGCACACAGTGACACACGCATACCATTTCATTTACTCAGCCTAAATTGTTGCCTATATTATTACAACTCATCTACACTTCACTCCTCTTCAGTTTATACTTCCAGTCTTACATAACTTCGAGCGAATTATGCCATTGCTTCGAGTCACGCATGCACTGTCTTGTGGAGATTCATGCGATCCTAACCCATCATCTTAAACACAACTACCTCTCCCATTCTGTATATAAATTTCCAACTACTTCCACCAAGCACTGAATCTTTTGAACAACCACTATTCTCCTACTAATATATTCGAACTCCACATTTCAAGATTTCTCAGTTCAATTTCCCAGGCTTCTCCTACCATGCCATTTCCTATAGATGCAGACAAGTGACAAAAGAAAACAAACTGGTATTGCACTTACACTTATCTACCACACCAACTATTCCTAGTATCCACACTCCAGCCATGCATCTCCACCTTTTCTCTCCTTCTACCAACGGAATACAACTTTTCCCAGCACCCCTGATACCTCAACAAGACAGCAATTCCAGTTATCTCAACTTCATGGCTATATGACTCTTACATACTAGGCTCGGTGATACACGTGCACACAGTGCACAGACTACACCTTAGACATACACACACCCTGCCCAGACTACAAAACAATGGACAATTTTCTGACTTGAACACAACGACTACCCCCCCTTACTTCTATTAGCATCAACACTTCAGTCATGTATCTCTACTCCGGTCAGTTTTAACACATGTACACAGTGGTACCAATATGTACTTGTGCATCAGAATCAACCCAAGCTAGTTTCAACATTGTCAAAAATTCTACTGAAGCCTGCCTACAACAATAGTAATCCACTCTCTGTACCACTGCCTTCACAACATTCTCCCTTCAGCCTTTCTTCCAATCTCACAACACTTTCACATACATCTGTCTTCAACTTCTAGTGAACATCCATAGCGCACACTGCATATCATCTAACTGCACTTCACACACTCCTCTTGTTCCATAACCATTCGTTACCCAAAAGAAAGCGTGGCCAGTCCATTATAAAAAGTAAAGAAAAATACTACTCTTTCCTATTTATGCCTATTACTTATGTATGCACGTACTATATCTGTACTGCTTATACTAAGAGGATCCTTTAGAACAGTTTTTTTTTTTTTTTTTTTTTTTTTTTTTTTTTTTTTTTTAAAGTTTGCTTATGTAAAATAAGAAATCTGGAAAAACTAATGTATATTTTGTGCCAGTCTGAAGACTCATACTTACTTGGTCATGCCCATTTTTTTTGTTTAGAAATTAAATTTCTTTTGGGACAAATGTTCCAGCCATTATCAAAGCTGCTATGCGTACAAAGCAAACTCCTCACCAGTGTACCAATTTCAACTAATAACATTTAACATCTTTAACTCTGATTCCACTTCCTATATCATCCCACAATTTTTATGTCTGTCCAACATGAAATGTCCACCCCTGCAACTTATCACTAGTGAGTCTAGTTATGCCCACTACTAGCCTATAGATCAAAATCGAATGAATGTATAGGCAACTCTAGGCATGGCGTACACAAGGTAGACTGGCCGAGCAAAAGATGAGAAAGCAAAGGAAACAAAGTGAACTATTTACCTGATCTGGAGCTCTGCAAAAGGAGATGGAAATGATGCAGAGACCATTTGATAAGCAAATGTATTTATAGGGAAGAGTTTCAGAAGGCCGAGTGTGATTAAGAATTCGATAATGTAGAAGGCTGAGATGTTTCCCAGTTTTTTACATTTTGATTGCAAGATTAAATTATAAGAAACGGTCAGTCAAAACGTACAAATCTCTGCGTGATTTCCTCCTTTTCAGTTTGCAAAGGAATGTGATGTTATTATCTTTTGAGCTTTTAGAGGAAGGCCGAGAGTTTTATCTATAAAGCTTGGATCACACCTACTTAATACCTTTTTAATTAGTTGCACGATTTAGGAAGAAAATATGGGATAACTTGAATCAGCAGATGAAAGAGTTGATTGTTATTCTGATATTTCAAAGGTCAGTTAAAATCAGATTAAGTGTTACTTATGCTCGATTAAAAGAAGAATGGCAAGGCTTTGGGAATGCCAGGGGAGCAACAAGTAACCTCCACTTGAACGCTTGCGTGATTTATGAATTTCCAGTTTTTAGAAATTAAATTCTCATGAAACACAAGGAAGGCCGAGAGACTACTCCTCTAATGGAGCAACAGCGATGGAAAGTACATTCATTCTCTTGAATGTAGGCTGGTATATGCGTGGTTAAAGCAAGCTATTAATTTCATACCTATGTGCGTGATTTTAGTAGTGCTGTTGGAACAGAGGGTAAAGAAATGGAATATAGGATATGCACGTTTCAGTTTCAAGCATGCATCATTTTTCTCTGATTTGGAACGTTACTAGGGATGATTGCATTTCATTTTATACATTGTCGATTTTTAGCTTGAAAGTATTAAATGCAAGAGGTAAATTTGTGTAGGCAGTAGGAATGGAAAACGTATATACGTTTATTCAAAATCAGACTGTTAGTTAACAAGGTACTGGTTACTATAAAATTACTGACTGATATTTTTCCTCAAAATTATTCGAAAACATGATTTTTACACTACGTTAAACAGACGCAGGCTAAAACATCAAAAAATTTCATAAAAATAACATTTTAAAAACACACGTTTTATTACGTTGCATATACCCTAAAAATTGACGCGTCTTTTAAACGCGAAATTTAACAGTTCAAACATAGCTTGAATTTTCACAGTTATTATTTAATTTTATTGACATATACAATTTTATAAAATATATCTTCAAATTAAATAATTAAATTATATTGTTAAACACAATTTATATAAAATATATTTCAAAATTAAATAATTAAAATAAAATAAATAGCTAAAAACTAGGGTTGTTACACTCTCCCCCACTTAAGAACTTTTCGTCCTCGAAAAGGAACGAAAGAAGAGAAACAAAATAAGATAAGCTAGATAAACAAGAACCTTAAACGGATAGTTCCGGATTTAAAGCACGAAGAAGATCCTCTAGAATCGGTTTTACTCTTTCAGTTTGACCGTCAGTCCATGGGTGCTCAGGTCCTGATGAGTAACAAAGATTTCAAAGATTATAGAAGGATTTCTAAATAGACGGGTATAAGCAATAGCCTTCCCAATCCGTAGCAGATAAGGAAACCAAGGGCATTTAAGATAGTCTGAAAATAAAATAAGATAATAACTTTGAAATCATAATGCTTTTGAATTTATAATACTTTGAAAGTCATTAAAATTTATAGATATTATTATTTGGAAATCATACTACAAAAATCATAACACTTTTTTAAAATAATCTTCATTTATTCAATTATAAACTTTCCAAAACATTTTATTTTTAGAACAGCAGCACTTATAATATGCTACAGTAGATATAATAGTATTTTCCAATCAGTTTATTATTTTACTTAACTCTTAATTTTAACAAATAACCTAATACTTTATTTGAATACCTATTTTATAAATAAGATATTCCTTCTTGAAATTTCCATATTAAATCAATTTTGATTATTCGGTTATTTACATAAATTCCTTAAATTCCTTTTTCCTTATTTACCTCCATTAATCTAAAATTTAAGTGTATAACATTTATTATAACCACCCAAATTTTATTTATAAAATCCTTTTATATTGTATATTATCCAAATAACTTTTGAAGATCAAGGTAAGCTATATTGAAATGAAATTGAGTATTACACAACTAAAACTTCCAAATTTAATTAACTCCAGTTGGAAATTTTTATTCAAAAAAATTTTATTTTTATTGAAATTATTCCTCAAGATAAAACTTAAGAATTAAATTTCCGATTCTCTTCAAACCATTTAGCGATAAATAAATATATATACATAACATGTCAAATCAAATTTAAATTATATATCTATATATATTAGGTCATACCTTTAGAAATTCAATTCAATTAAATTTCAATGTAACACTGTAGCCAGACTACAGAATGGTCTTTTCACTTCGAAACTCGAAAATGAATGTCGATGATGCTGCAGTCATCACCGAAATTATTTTCCAGCGACAAAGAGAAAAGCACTAATTTAAAAAAAAAAAAAAAATTGGAAACAAATTTCTATACAAAATACTTATTACATCCCTTTAAAATTTAGCCACAAGGTTTGAAATCATCAGAAATTGAATTCTCAAGTTCTTGTTTAAATTCATTTCTGTTTCTAAATTAATTTATAACCATTTTTATATTCAATTATTTATATTAGACAAACACATGGTTCACAAAACATAAATAAAATCAAACTATTATCTCTTTGACAACTAGTTAAATTAATTATAAAATTCTGGAAATTATACTTATATATAATATTAGATCTTAATATAGGCATAAATTTTTCAAAACAAGGATAGAAACTCAAATTTTGATGAACTCAAATCAAATAGAATTCAAGATAGTTGAAATCAGAAGATCTGATGATTAAATAACAGAATAAGGAACTGGGTAAGTTTATATAAATCGCGGACAACCTCGACTTGGTCAACCGTGACTTAAAGAGTCAGATCGATGTGGTTGGGTTAAATCTTCATTTGTTCTGAAGAGATAGAGTTCGAGATAACCAAAGATACTAGTATATAGACCGAGGATAAATATGAATCTCTGGTGAATCAATGCTAATTGTAAAGGAGTTTCACCCCTTTATGAGAACAATGGCGAGACCGCCAATTCACTATAAAGATCATCCGAAGAGGAGTTACGGGGCACTCCAGAATCTAAAGTAGATGAAAAAGTGAGGGACACGAATGAACTTTGGAACCACAGGGAATGTTCCAAAATTCGAAAAGGAAGAGATCCAAGCTCGGATGAATGTGATTCTATAAATCAAATTTACCATACATTCTAAGTTTGCCTAGAGCCAAAGCTCTGATACCAAATGTAACGACCCAATATTTTCAACCATTCGCATCCGCACATTGTCGGACTTGAAGTGTTCAAAATACTGCGTTGTGAAATAAATTTGGCAAAACTCAGAATATACAGTAAATAAATCACAGAATCACATACACAAATATCAGAATCTCGCAGCGGAATATAAAATGATACAGTGGTTCATGAAGCCACTTAAACTTTTCCAAACAGAATTACATTTTTAGTCTTTAATACAATTTAAACATACACAGATATAGAGTCTTCAAATGCCTTGAATTTCATAAAGATAATGATGGAAAGCTTCCAACAGCAGGAATGATCTACGAGTGTCCTAGCTCTGGAGGGAAAGCTGAACTGCAACTCAGGCTGACCCGAGCGTAAAATAAAACAAAACACTCGAGTCAGGACATACATACTTATATAATGTAAGCTAATTCAAGTGTACTGTAATATATAGCAAGTAACTTAAAGGATGCTTGGGATCGCCCATCCTCTAAGGATCCGTCAAACTATTTACTATGTAGTATATTGCGCTATTATAATAGTGTCTATTTATAAAGTAAACATACTTCTTTCTTAGCATTAAGGGGTTACCCATATAGCCCTTAACACGTAATAGTCCCAGTAGTCCATCCAATATCATAGCTCCTCCTGATCGGGAAGCAACTAGAGGATACCACACGGGCTACGGGAGAAATACAAACTCGTACAAGGCTCGATATGGTAGGTGACACGGCACAACTAGGCAATGCCAGGGTAGATATACCAATTGCTATCCGGACCGGTGGTAACGCGAAGCCGCAGCAACCGCCCACCTCGAACAACACTCCCAAATCAAAGGGTGCACCCAAACCATCACAAGAGTAATAGAATGGTATACGAAGAAGTGCGTTCGATCAGAGGAGCTACCTCATTAATCCGAGAATCGCTCCTGTTTTAGCCACCTTAAGCCAACTCACGGAAGTCGGGTCCACGTATATACCTTTCAAGAAACCGTCACCACCAACCTACTTCATTCTGGAATCTCCACCGCGTGCACGGTTAGTCAAAGTGGTTTTCGGTATCGACAGAGAGTATGTCCATATCCGATCCCGGTCTCTTTGCCAACCAAACGTTATTATAACCCGTGGCCATTTAAAAACAGTTTATACTTTTAAAAACAGAGTAAACATTTCCATTTCGAACTATAAATACGATATCAATTTAAAACCAAAACAATATGATACCGTTATATTCAAATATAATTCTTTCCAAAACCATACTGCTTATAATATCTGGAGACCAAATATTTGAATTATATCTTCAAAAGACAATATTTTGGAAACTTTACTTCAAACCATAACTCCCAAACACAATGGTTTGGACATTCAACGGTATATAGAATAAATGGTTTAACTTTATGGTTACTTTGTAAAGAAGATAATTTACATAGCCTTACAAGTATATTTCTTTATTTAAAGTTTTAAACCATAATTTAAATATCACTTTATGTTCCCAAAACATTACAATTCCCATATATATATTAAATCGGAGTATTTACTATTCAAAACTAAGTTTGGGTTTTATTCTTTCACAAATCAATGTTTTATATTTTTCGTCTTGAATATTCCCATAATTTCCATAAATAAAACTCTAAAATTTTTTTAGCCATTAAATTTTTCCAAAATTTACTTAATACCAGAATATTCATCTTTAATTTATTAAGGAAAATCCAGTTATAAATATTATGTCTTAAGCTTTTCCAAAACTTAAGATAAAATAAAATTTATCAAATTCCATAAAATTTAAAACAATCAAATTCTAGATTCTGTAGCACTTAGGAAATGCTACCTATAGTCACGGGTAAAACTAGTCCAATTTCAAAAAGACAGCATTTAAATGCTGTAGTAGATTGTTTAATAAATATTTCTAAATATAACTTATTTATCTATTTATTTATTAACTGAAGTCTTAATCTTTCAAAATCCCGATTTACCAAATAAGTTATATTCCATAATTTTTATCCAAATATTTATTTATTTCTTTATTTATAACTTATTAAAAGTCAATATAAATTCCTTTAAAGATATAAAATCAAATATTTAACTTCCAGAATAACTTTAAATATTTCAGAAAATATTATAAGGACCACGGGCCTGTATATAGTTTTCTAGCCTAGGTCAAGTGATACGGATGTATATCATTTCAATCCGTAATTTACAAAACCCCGGGTTCTATCATTTCAAACCCGCAATCCCAAGTAAATTTACAGCAGTTAACAGAACAAGTGAACAGTAATAATCAATTTGGCCTATCATTTCAGCCCATGACAATATATATATTTAACAGGGAACTTGCAGTGTGATTTAAGCAGTACATAAACAATAACATAATATAACTGCAGATATAATACAACAGGTAAATAACTGATAAGGTGTCAATGGGGTTCATCATTCTATATTATACTGCAGACAGATAATAGTGACATAAATTCTTACACATACACTTGCAATAATTTACTAAAATATAAATACGTATGTCTGGTGAGAAATACTCACCTGAAAGCTGCAGAAAATTTGAATTTCAAAACGACGATTCACCGGAAAAGAACGACAGAGAGTAACGTTCAAAATTTCTCGGATGTCGCCTAGATTCAAATCTAGAACAAAATTCAAATATTGAATACGCGACTTTAGATTTTACGGTCAAAGAAAAATTTAAAGGTAGAACGAGAATTGATTTGCCTTGCTCGACCACTCCACCGTGTTATAACCCAAAATGCACCCCAAAACGTGAACCGGGTTAACACAAAAATTTACGACAAAATTTCCTAAAGGCCGACTGACGCACTATGGTGAAATTTCTTCCTACTATATGCCGTGATACCCATGTACACATGCACACAGTGACACACGCATACCATTTCATTTACTCAGCCTAAATTGTTGCCTATATTATTACAACTCATCTACACTTCACTCCTCTTCAGTTTATACTTCCAGTCTTACATAACTTCGAGCGAATTATGCCATTGCTTCGAGTCACGCATGCACTGTCTTGTGGAGATTCATGCGATCCTAACCCATCATCTTAAACACAACTACCTCTCCCATTCTGTATATAAATTTCCAACTACTTCCACCAAGCACTGAATCTTTTGAACAACCACTATTCTCCTACTAATATATTCGAACTCCACATTTCAAGATTTCTCAGTTCAATTTCCCAGGCTTCTCCTACCATGCCATTTCCTATAGATGCAGACAAGTGACAAAAGAAAACAAACTGGTATTGCACTTACACTTATCTACCACACCAACTATTCCTAGTATCCACACTCCAGCCATGCATCTCCACCTTTTCTCTCCTTCTACCAACGGAATACAACTTTTCCCAGCACCCCTGATACCTCAACAAGACAGCAATTCCAGTTATCTCAACTTCATGGCTATATGACTCTTACATACTAGGCTCGGTGATACACGTGCACACAGTGCACAGACTACACCTTAGACATACACACACCCTGCCCAGACTACAAAACAATGGACAATTTTCTGACTTGAACACAACGACTACCCCCCCTTACTTCTATTAGCATCAACACTTCAGTCATGTATCTCTACTCCGGTCAGTTTTAACACATGTACACAGTGGTACCAATATGTACTTGTGCATCAGAATCAACCCAAGCTAGTTTCAACATTGTCAAAAATTCTACTGAAGCCTGCCTACAACAATAGTAATCCACTCTCTGTACCACTGCCTTCACAACATTCTCCCTTCAGCCTTTCTTCCAATCTCACAACACTTTCACATACATCTGTCTTCAACTTCTAGTGAACATCCATAGCGCACACTGCATATCATCTAACTGCACTTCACACACTCCTCTTGTTCCATAACCATTCGTTACCCAAAAGAAAGCGTGGCCAGTCCATTATAAAAAGTAAAGAAAAATACTACTCTTTCCTATTTATGCCTATTACTTATGTATGCACGTACTATATCTGTACTGCTTATACTAAGAGGATCCTTTAGAACAGTTTTTTTTTTTTTTTTTTTTTTTTTTTTTTTTTTTTTTTTTTTAAAGTTTGCTTATGTAAAATAAGAAATCTGGAAAAACTAATGTATATTTTGTGCCAGTCTGAAGACTCATACTTACTTGGTCATGCCCATTTTTTTTGTTTAGAAATTAAATTTCTTTTGGGACAAATGTTCCAGCCATTATCAAAGCTGCTATGCGTACAAAGCAAACTCCTCACCAGTGTACCAATTTCAACTAATAACATTTAACATCTTTAACTCTGATTCCACTTCCTATATCATCCCACAATTTTTATGTCTGTCCAACATGAAATGTCCACCCCTGCAACTTATCACTAGTGAGTCTAGTTATGCCCACTACTAGCCTATAGATCAAAATCGAATGAATGTATAGGCAACTCTAGGCATGGCGTACACAAGGTAGACTGGCCGAGCAAAAGATGAGAAAGCAAAGGAAACAAAGTGAACTATTTACCTGATCTGGAGCTCTGCAAAAGGAGATGGAAATGATGCAGAGACCATTTGATAAGCAAATGTATTTATAGGGAAGAGTTTCAGAAGGCCGAGTGTGATTAAGAATTCGATAATGTAGAAGGCTGAGATGTTTCCCAGTTTTTTACATTTTGATTGCAAGATTAAATTATAAGAAACGGTCAGTCAAAACGTACAAATCTCTGCGTGATTTCCTCCTTTTCAGTTTGCAAAGGAATGTGATGTTATTATCTTTTGAGCTTTTAGAGGAAGGCCGAGAGTTTTATCTATAAAGCTTGGATCACACCTACTTAATACCTTTTTAATTAGTTGCACGATTTAGGAAGAAAATATGGGATAACTTGAATCAGCAGATGAAAGAGTTGATTGTTATTCTGATATTTCAAAGGTCAGTTAAAATCAGATTAAGTGTTACTTATGCTCGATTAAAAGAAGAATGGCAAGGCTTTGGGAATGCCAGGGGAGCAACAAGTAACCTCCACTTGAACGCTTGCGTGATTTATGAATTTCCAGTTTTTAGAAATTAAATTCTCATGAAACACAAGGAAGGCCGAGAGACTACTCCTCTAATGGAGCAACAGCGATGGAAAGTACATTCATTCTCTTGAATGTAGGCTGGTATATGCGTGGTTAAAGCAAGCTATTAATTTCATACCTATGTGCGTGATTTTAGTAGTGCTGTTGGAACAGAGGGTAAAGAAATGGAATATAGGATATGCACGTTTCAGTTTCAAGCATGCATCATTTTTCTCTGATTTGGAACGTTACTAGGGATGATTGCATTTCATTTTATACATTGTCGATTTTTAGCTTGAAAGTATTAAATGCAAGAGGTAAATTTGTGTAGGCAGTAGGAATGGAAAACGTATATACGTTTATTCAAAATCAGACTGTTAGTTAACAAGGTACTGGTTACTATAAAATTACTGACTGATATTTTTCCTCAAAATTATTCGAAAACATGATTTTTACACTACGTTAAACAGACGCAGGCTAAAACATCAAAAAATTTCATAAAAATAACATTTTAAAAACACACGTTTTATTACGTTGCATATACCCTAAAAATTGACGCGTCTTTTAAACGCGAAATTTAACAGTTCAAACATAGCTTGAATTTTCACAGTTATTATTTAATTTTATTGACATATACAATTTTATAAAATATATCTTCAAATTAAATAATTAAATTATATTGTTAAACACAATTTATATAAAATATATTTCAAAATTAAATAATTAAAATAAAATAAATAGCTAAAAACTAGGGTTGTTACACAATTAGGATGAGCATGTAAATGGAAAGTTAAAACATAAAGAGCTAGAAATGTAATTGTAACAGACTTTGTGAACATGTGGCAACTTCTTACAACCAATTAAATATACTTCTAAGTAATTTATTTCAATTTAGTGATCGATGGCTTTTTATAAGAAGCTTTAAAAAGTGACGTATAAGTAGAAATGCGATAAATAATGTTTTGCTGTTTATGACTTATAAACAAATTTCATAAGTAGTTTTGATCAAATTGTTTGTTGTTTTAATTTAAAAGTAAAACTATATCCAAACATTTCTATTTATAAATTGCTATTCAAAATTCCCTTTAAGGAGCATCAAAATAAGATTTAATCAAATGGTTTTTTAATTATGTGAAAATGAAAATCTGGTATCAAAAATAATAAAAAAGTAAGATAAGAAAACACTAAACTGTTTGGCATTTATTATTGTTCAAATGCCATTATGGCTCCAAATTTGCCACTTATTATCCCTGTCTATTCTTCTGTTTCTTCTGTCACTTTTCAAAAACATTACAATTATTTACAAATTTTTTCTTTATTCTTTTCTAATATTTTAGATTCAAACCCTTAAACTTAATTAATCACACAATCCAAAATTGAGACCTTTTGATAAACAATTAATTAATATTTAATCCATTAAATAATTCTAAAAGACTATAATTTCAATAAACATATCATAGTTGCCTCAACAAATTTGTAAAACTAAATTTTCATTTAGGTACCAAGGAATATAAATCACACAACATAATTGTATACATTGACAACAATAATAAATTTATTTTATAATTTGTTTAACTCAATGAAATTATCAAGCATTACATTGAAAAATTCTATTTTTAACTTCGAATACCTACTTTTTAGAATTTCTACAATGACATATAAACTCTTCTCAATTCTCTTATAATATTTTATATAAAAGCCCATATACTTAACTAATTATGTAACCTGAAATTTAAACTATTTGAACAAATTCAATTAACCAATATTCATTAATTCAAATTAAAAAATAAAACAATTTATATATACAATACTCATATATATATGAGCAAAAATGATAAAATCACTTTTTATTTAGATATAAAGATATATAAAATACATAATATAAAATGCATACATAAATAATAATATATTTTTTGATTTATAATTCATTTATCTCGAAAAAATAATCATATCATCCATTGTATAAAGAATATTATTTTGAAATTATTAAAGTTGTAAACACAATACTCTTACAACATGGAATCCATGGTTAACTGCAAAGTTAAAATGGTTCAATAATTAAAATCTCAAATAATGTATTAAGGTTCACATGTATATAAGCTAGCCAAGATGTTCTTCTCAACTATCATTATGTACGAAGCGCTTCTCTTTTTTCTTACATTTTTACACTCAACTTCGCTTAAGTTATTTAAACGACTTCAATTATATAATATCATTAATTCATTTATAAATCCCCAAAAACAATTCAATATATATGTTAAACATTCATATTAACAAAAGTGGTGAAGCTACTTTTCCATTCATATAAAAAATATGCATATATCACATAACATCAACTATTTACATATATACAATACAAACAATTTTAATTAATTAGATATATATGTGTTATCTCGCTAAATAATATAAATATATATATATAACATAATAAAATTCTGTTTATAACAATAATAATTATAATATAAATATTATTTTTAACAATACTACTTTGTGCAACGTACGTGTTACACAGTAGTAATATGTATAGCGAAGAACAACACTGTTTTGGTTACACATTGGTATTATTTCTTCCACCTTTAAAATTTTATTATGCTTTCTTTGTGTAACTATTATGCCACTATCTCACATTATTTTTTGGATTTATTGCGATATGACATATTTTTTTTATAAATGGAACGATATATACATTTATGATCAATTTATTATGTTGAATGATATTTGGTTGGTTTAGCAGATTCAGTGTGATTTCACATAATTCCTGCTTTGATTGAGTGTACAGAAGCAAGATCCTCTGTCGGTGTTTTGATGCTCTGGCAATATGTTTTGCATGTAGGAGTTTATTCAAACAATATATCAAAGCAAATACCAATACGTTTTTAGGATGTATTATGGGTCACATGTAATTATATTTTAATGTAAATAAATTAAGACATGCATAACGATATGATTTTAAGATATATAATTAGGCTAATTTTATTGATACGCTAATAATTTTTTAATATACACCAGACGATACAACAAACTAATACACATCAAAGATTACTTATCATACACTATATCTTTTACAGAACTATCCTTGCTTTCATCTTCGTCATCTTTACACTTTAAAACTTAAACTCATTTCACAAAACTAAAAATACCTACCATTAATATTCAACAAAATGAACTTTAATTTTTGACACTAATATTGTAACTTATATTTTTTTATAATTTTTTTATTAATTTCATCACAGTAACTATTAATTTTAGAAAAAATAATAAATACTTACAATTAGAGCAATTAATCATGAAAGTTTTCTCAGTTGATATTTATGTTTCATTAATTTCATCAAAATGATAGATCAGGTTAAGTATGATTAATGTTACTATTTAAATTTGATGAGTTTAAGAAAAGATTAAAAATTACAATTGAGAAGAAGAGTATTTTTTCATGGATTTCTCGGCAAAATAATGATTAGATGATTTTTGATGTATGAATAGAATTTGTCATATGATTATTTCTACAACTAGTGTATGAAACTTACCTAAGTAAGGTCACGTATTGCATATTCTTTAACATACTTTAATACATCTTTTTTGTTGGATATTTATACTCTTATGCTTAGTTGATTAAATATTCTTTTCTTTTTGTTGGATCCTTATGCTCGATCACAAATTATTATTTTTTATTTTCTTGTTGGATATTTATGCACTTACGCTTGGTTGTATTTATTAATCATACAACATTTTGCTTTCTGTTTCTACTAAAGTTGATCAAAAAGCATTCAAGTACACATTTTGTATCATGTTTGCCTAAGCAATTTTGTTCAACTTATAACTTAATCAGAGCAAAATCTTAATTAGGTAAATTTCAAGAATGTTTGCATTAGTTATTTTATTGCATATAAAATCAAATGGAACATTCAAACATGAGCTTGGTAGTTACATAAAATCGAATTACCTTTTTTTTATGTGGGTTAAACGGGTTGATCCATGTATGAATTGGATTTGGTCATATTTTCCCCCTTGACAAGCATATCAATGGGGTTGGGTCATAATCCAACCCATAATGATCCAACCGTGCCCATTTGACAAGTCCAGTCAATATTGCACTGAATGATGTTTAGTTTCAACAACAAAGCGCTAATGTTCGATTGCAAAATTGTTCATGAATTTCAATTGGTTAAATTATATGTTTTATGCTCGTAAATTCATAATTGGACGACGATGGATAATTGCGATATCAGAAAGAGTAAATGTTTTAATGTTCGAATTACAACTATATTAATAAAAATAAGAAGATTGTCTTTAGCAAACACACAATTTTCGAATGATCTATAAACTTAAATGATGCACTAGCCACAAAAGTTTAAAGATTGAGTGTTGAAACTTTTAATACATATATATGCGTTCATTTCCAAAAATAAATGACACGTTTGGTTCATTTTATGCTTTTAATTTGAAATCAAAATGCATAGGTTTTTTTTCTTAAATTAATGGAGAATATTCATAATTCAGTTAATTTAAAATGTTGGTAACATAATTTTTTTTCGTCGGAATTTTAATAATACTATAAATGAATATTGTCGTATTTTCCCATCTTTCATGTTCGGTTAATTGACTGTTATTGAATGAATATTTTCATTAATGTTTATTAATTCTTTTTGCTAGCATCAAAGAGGATTAATTATAACATTGATAAGTAATTAGTACCCTAATTCAATTTGGAATAAAACTTGTGCTGTATAAATATTAATTAACTAAATGTCAAGAGTATCCCAATTCTTCGTTTAGTTTGACTCAAATTTAAAATAATAGATGTCGTTATCATACTTTACTCTATTGTGTAACAATAAGTACAAATTAATTCTAACACGATCCCCAATTTTAGGTTGATTAGTATTAGAATTTTTTATACACATTAATCATCAATATCAACAAGTTTCTAAAAATTGAACCCAATTTAATGTCATTTATTTCACATTTTTAAATTATGATAGATATATTCATCATTTTATATATGATTTAGAACTAAGCTAAATTAACTCCATTTAAATATTATGTTTAGCTCTCTAATTCGATTCCATAATTTAATTCGGAGTCGTATCAAATAGCATTACTAAACAATTGTTAAAATGAATTGATTGCTAATTTTATTTAGGAATTAATTGACAATCTTAGTAATTTAATTCTTTCATGTTCGTGATAACTTTAGTTTAATGTTAGTATTTGTTGTATAAAGCCATTGTCTTTAATAAATTATTAGATACACTTTGTGCGCACTGAAATTATAAGAATATTTTTTATTAATGGTTTGTTGGTCATGGTAAAAAAAAGCCACTCTAAAAAGTTACGACCCGAGAGCTTATATTTCATTATCGTACAAATAAAAAAACCTTAAAAATATTTAGTAATTAATCAACCTCGTGCATAGCAAAGATTCACACTGGTAATACTGGAGAACTGAGTTGAACTTAAAAAACATAAAAGGTAGGTTTTATATATGATGGTTGGTGAAAATTAGTAAAATAATAGGAATAATTAGAATATTAAATTATACAATTACATTTTAAATGAAGTATTATGAGAGAATTAAGGGAACTAAGGAGAAGGAAGAAATCAGCTAGAGTTAATATTCAAAAGTTTATTTCTACTAGATGTTACAATCTTTCCATTTTTCACATTTATGACTAATATTTTTCCATATTAGATATGTGTGAATCTTTCCCCTAAACCAACCTATATTAGTAAAAAAAAAAAAATCTCCTTTTGGTTTCTCCAAGTATTTTGCGTTAAACATCCATAGATCAAAATCTTTGATTTGATATAAGATCATTGCAAATCATGGATTATCAAGTTTAGCCTATGAATCTTTCAGACTAAGGTATGTCATCTTCCCATCAATAACTTTGGTTATTTAAGATAAATATATGTTTCGCTATATTGCATCTAATCGTTGTTTAAATAAACGTTTCATTCCATTTACTATCCCTTAATCGTTCCCCTTTGACTTGTATTTTAAGTCATGTTATCACTCGTTTGCTTCTGCATAACAAGAAATCTTCTTTGTAATTTTGAATTTCAGATACATTAATAATATGTGTGTACATTAGTTTCTTATATTTAAAAGTTAAATTATTTTTCTTATATTTATAAATAAACGTAATGTGTGTAAAAATTTAAATTAGATGGATGGGAAAAATAATTTAAAGTTGGAAAATGATAATTCACCTTACTGGTGAGAAGAAGAAAAAGGGTGTTGATCAAAAGTTCAAGCTATGGTGAATAAAGACCATTTTAGTGAAAACGGACATCGACGATTTCATGCAATCAGTAACTCAAGTAATTAAATTTTGTTTGTTTGATGAAATAGGTAACTCTTAATTGTTATTTATTTATTTAAGAGAAGCGCTTTGCTAAATCTTAGTTATTTAATTAAAAGAAGTGAGGGGACCAAAATATAATATAAAGTTAGGGAAACAAAATAACTATACTGCGGGCCTTCGGATTGAAGACCCAATTACATCGCAGCCGTCAATTCTCCAACGTTTCTCTCAGAAAAGAACAACGCCAACACATCAAATATTATACGAGCTTCCCCTCCAACAAATTGTTGCTAAATCGCATCCAGCCACGCATTGGTAAGTATCGCTTCACATTATCTGATTACGAGAATTGGAGTTCGGTCGAGTTTAACGATGTCGATTGCCCATTTTTAATTCAAATGAATTTCGAATTTGTTTCGATTTTTTTTTTCTTTTTGTTGAAACCTTTGCTTTCATCTCGATTGCTTGTTGTAAGAAAATAGGAATTTGATCGATCGATTTACTGGAACTATTGTTTTGAAGAAGACGGAAATTTGATTTACCGAAATTTGCTTGCTTGCTGTAAGAAGGTAACCGTTTTATTTAAACATCCATCATTTGATTCATTGTAACATGTTTGCTTTCCAGTTTTGATTTCTCTTACTTATTATCTCTAAAACTATTTAAAGTATGCATTTTTAGATAAACTCTTTCATTTATCATTGTCCACTGTGAAATTGGGATCCATTATGAAACTGTTATATTCTGGCTCCATTAAGTGTTTAGATTCAAACAAGTCCAACTTACTGTGTTGGAATCAACAAAATCAAACTTATGCCTGACATATGTTTTTTTCTCCCTTCATTTCACCCGGCACGGAAAGGGAGACAAGTTCTTAAAGGAAGAACGTTTTGTTATGAAGTTATTCTTTTAGTCTATTTTATTATGTTTTCAGTTAATTTGTTTGTTCTGTCCATTTTGGATGCAAGAGCATTGGTTGCCCCACTATATGCATCTGACCCACTTATTTTCTTACAGTAGGTTTACCACAAATGTATCCACAGACATTGTGCTGATATAGGAGACAACGAGGGAGCTGAGATTTCCTTTTAGAAATCATCAAGTATTAAAATTTAGTTCAGCACAATGAATTTGGCTTCTCAGATGGCATAAATATAGAAAGAAACAAAAAGCACTTAGAAAAGCTCTTCATAGTGAATCTACTAGAGAAGTTAATAATGTGTGGTTCATTTCATTTTTTTTGTTTTTGCCCTTCCTAATGAAATTTTGAAATTTATGACATGTTAACTCATTCATGCTACTATCAAGAACATGTAGGCAAGTGCTATCAAATATTAACTCCAATTTTGCAAAATAGGCATCTTTCTACCATGTAGAATTGATTCAATATTTTCTACAGCTACTGCAATATAAGAATATTTTTTGCAATTATTTTTCTTAAAAATGTAAAATGATTGGTGCCATTTGAAATTGCACAATATAAAAATCATGTATAACATTAGCATGGTAGAAGTTTGTCTATATACATGTATATGTATACGAGATGGAGCCTTGGCGCAACGATTATGTTACCCGCATGGTGATCCGGACGTCCAGGTTCGAGTTTGAAAATAGTCTCTTTGCAATGCGAGGGAAGGCTGCATACATTATCGATCTCTCGGGTGTCCGCTATCGTGCGAGAGCCTCGTGTAGTGGGTTCCATATGTATGTGTATACACACATATATGTTAGTATATGTGTGCACTTGTGCATGCGTGCACGTGTATATATGTGCATGTGTGTATAAAGAGGTTTTGATTTTGTGGTGATTTCGAAAGTTAGCTAAATTGAGAAAACATCCAAAATAAAATAGAGTTAGGATTTTGCTGGTTGAATTCTATCGCCAAACGAAACTATTGAAAATCTTTATTGTGCCTCAATTGTTATTGATTTCTTGCTGTTTGGCTTAACAAATAATCAATCTTGAGTTCAACTAGCAATCAGAAGTCAATTTTCCCTTTCACATGTGTGCGATCATATTTCATGTTTTATACATTAACCCCTTCTTTTATTTTTCTTTTTTGATTTGAAATATAGTATTACCATTAGCTCAGTAAATCTTCACACTTGTCACGTATCTAAAATGAAATGTAGAACCATAATTTGTAAAATTATGTTGAATGTAGGGTATGGATATTGAGAAAGCGTTGAAAGAAAAAGTTCCATTTCATGCTCGCCATTACCCGTGGTATGCTCTAGCTAATGGAAGAAAATTTGAAAAATGGCCCAAGGAAGACCTTTAAGAGGAAATCGATGATATGGGTGAAGATGAAGAGAACAATGACAGTAAGAGTGAATATGATAATGAAAAAGAATCAGTCCCTGAAATTAGGAGGGCACTCAAAAATGATGATGAAGAAAAAGAGTTTGAAGAAGAGTTTAGAGCAATTGAACATTTCAACGGTGAGGTAGTTGACCACTGGACGTATAGTATGTTCATCGAAGCATACGAAATTGATATCCGTAGGAATAATTGGGGTATTGAATATTTTAAGATATTTCACATCTGGAACATAAGCCTCAACGAGAAGAAGCCAATTTTTCTTCCTTGGTCTGCCAAATTTCAAAGTGATGAAAGTAAAATTGAGCTCGAAATACGTAATTATGAAAAAACTGAAAATGAGATAAGTCAGACCAAAGTTGTTCATTTTAACATAGACGTTCAAGCTTGTGATGTACCTTTGTTTGCAATAGTTGATGACTGCAAGATAAAATATTCGTTGCTTAGTAATGCTATTAGGGTCAAACTTGAAATAAGAGAATACAACGATGATGTTAGTCCAGCACTCGATGTCGATGGGCACATACGTGCAGTTATTGGTTTTCGTGGACACTACGAGAGATATCTTTTCGATGGACACGTAAAATGTGAGAAACAAGAGCGGATAGCTGAAAATACCCATATGTTATCTCCTTGTGCGTTAATTATTCCGCGTGACCTTGGTATTTTTTCTCTTCATGTGTCATTAAAAGATAAAGATGGCAAATTTAAGGTCGAAGGGAATAAAACTGTATGGCGTCGTACCGTAGCTGTTGATGAGCGGCATTACATTCCAGGCGAAAAAGGCTACATCATTCTTACAACTATTTGGTCTTGCCTCTGTGTTGACTCGAAGCATGGTATTACTATTTACTGACAAGATATCAATTTTTTTTTTCTTTTTTCCTTTTTTTTTGGGCAATAGCAGTGACCTTTATATGGAAAAGGGATTGTATGAATGTTCGTTTGTTTTCCTCTCTAGGAATATGCACCTGTCCTGGTACAACAATGGGCAATTTTCAGGCGGAAAAGAATGACATTAATGTCGTCGAAGATACAAAAGATGAAACTGCTGAATATACATATCGTCCAATAACAACTTGCAATGACGATGGTAATGAAGGTGGGGTGAAGAGAGTAAAGATGAGAAAACCCAGGCAAATCTGCAGTAGAACCGAGGAAGCAACTGCCGGGGATGAAGATAGCAAATAAACAAGTAAGTTTGGAAAGTGACTGTTTTTCCTATGAAATAATCTTTGTTTAAATGTTTGTTTATTTGATAGTTCAATAACCGACTATCAAACCTTGGCCTAAATATGCATTCCTTCTTAATTTTAGTGGTACAGAAATATTCTCTATTTAACACCGAAGTATTTTAACTTTAGAAATATTTAGGGAAAACACGAGAATTATATGGTACACATACCATCGGTGGTATTATACTGTAGGTATAAACTCGTTTTGTTCTTCTGAGACGAATGATAAGGAGATCCGTCCACTTAAATGGTTAGGGGGTGATCCCCGCTCTTATATATTGTCTGATTATTTCCAGAAGAACATGTATTGAGCATTCCAAAAATCGGCATTTGATTTTGTGGAGCATCCGGAAAACGGAAGAGTGTACTCGTAAAAGATGAGTCTATGGTACACACCACGGTGACAAGAATTAAAAGACACTTCATTAAATTCGGCATGGTATCATCAGCAAGTAACAAAAGTACAAGGTGGACAATTGCAGGAAGGCAAGTACAAACTAGTGAATAGCTTGATCTTTTACTAAGGAAAGATTATGATAGATCACCATTTAATAACACTGCTACATACCCTTATTGCTGAACACCACTCTACACCTTTGTAGGGCCACTCAGGGATCAAAGGTACCCTAAAGAAATTAAAACAAATATTTTACTGAAAGAATATGAAGAGAAGTGTGGAATACTTTGTGGAATCCATTACCCATTCCTAAAAAAATTGAGAAGACATTACATGGATGTTATAAGCAATATTACCAAAAGTCACAAGCACATAGTGATCTTTGTAGTTGTGACGACATGAAAAATTTTATGATTTTATTAACGTAATTATGTGAAGTTTTCTTGAAGATAAAAAATTAAATTTAACAACGAAAATTTGATATTTGGTATGCGTCTATTTAAACATAGTAAGTACTAGACTTTCGTTGGAAAATATGTAAGTTAGTTTTGTTATGTAATTTTCAATCTCAATTTAAAGCAGTTAATTTGATAAAAATAAAATGTTTTCGAAATCTGAATACTTTTTTTATAAGAAAAGTGTAAACTAGTTTCTGAATGTGACGTCATATTTCGTTTTGCCAAATTCGGACTACTATAGCTCCATAATCTTATTTCTTGCGTTTTCGCAGCAGTTTTGGCAGCGAAAATCGAGGTTTGATAGGATATCGTATCACTGATATCGCTGTATCATTCTGTTCGTCTCGTCGTACCGATCTTCGCAGTATGTTCACTTGTGTGTTTCAATGTCCGGTACGCTGCGGAATCTACAAAACGGCTAGCCGTCTCGGTACCCGTTTTGTTTCCTATCCTTTCGGTATCCACCGCGTTAATTAATAGCCACTTTGCTATAAATAATTCCATAATTCAACGCACGACTTTCGTTGTTTCCTGTTTCATTTTTTTTTCTGGTTCCACTCTCGTTCTTTCTGCACCATACAATTTTTGTCAATTTCATTCCGTTCTTTGTTTAGAGAAAGAAAAAAACAAATATTATAATCTCCAATTTATATATATATTCCCTGCTTGTTTTTTTTCTGCTCGTATATTGCTCGGAAACCAATTCGCCCATTCCTTTCGCCTACCACCAACCGCATGTCCCTCCTCCTTGACAGCAATGCCTTTTACAACCCGACTCGATTGTTCACCGACGACACCATCCAGACCTTCCCACCAGCTCGCCATTGCGAAAACCTAACGCTCTCCCTTTTGCCGAAGCATTTCCCCACGTCAGCTAACCCTCGACCGACCGCCTTTCTTCTCCAACCTCACCCCCTTCGAAGTTATGTTTTTGATCCAGATTTGATAGTCGATTATTTAACTGTCAAATAAACCATCATTCAACCAAAGAGTTCATTTTCCACCGAAAACACTAAGTCCCATTTAATTTAACTTTAATAAATTAAATCTCTTTACCAAAAGGTATGTACTTATCTTATCCGAGTAAGTACGTTCACTAACCATTCTTTTCAAAAATATTTGAAAAACCTTTTAAAATAAATATGGAAAGCACCCAGCAGTATCAACCATGGATTCACAGCTCAATGATTACGTCTCTATCTCAGAAAGTTCAAAACTTAACTACAGGGAATCTCTGCCTCCAATTCTGGCATGAAAATATACCATCACTTTCCGAAAACTTTATTTAATAATTTTCTCAAAATAATACTTATAAAATTTCTATATAAATTCCCAAGTTTAACTTAGGCAAATACTCTGTAAATAAAAGTACTATATTAGACAAGATTAATATTGAATAATTTATCTTTTTAAAGTAATAATACTGATTAATTAATAATTAATTTTAAAACAAATCATTTTAAAGTAACTTTAAATAAAAATTAAATATATTTTTAAAAAAAAATTTAAAATGATTACATAACTAATTTTCTGAAACCACCTTTTAAATTACTTAGTTTAATAATTAAAATTCCTTTTTTTAAACAAACCCAACTTCTTGACAAAAATATATTTTCAATCCCATATAACCAATCTAATATTTATAAATCTCTCACGATTTATCACCAATTTGATTTACACCACAATTTCATAAATCCCATTTTCACATTTCTAAAAGTAAATTTATCATTTATATTTTAAACCGATTTATTTATCTCATTATAAATCTTCATCGTGAATTTATAACTTCAATTTATCAACTGATAATCGTTCCACTTTATTTATAAACATTGTTTTATAAATCCCATAATTTTCAATTCTAGTTTATAACGGTTTCACATCACTCAAATCCATTATAAAATTGATTTCTAAGTTAAATTCCATTTATAAATCAATTTCTCAAATATGTATTCCAATCCCAACCCAATCTCGATCATATTTCCATTTGTAATTAAGAAATCTTATTTAAGATCCCGTATATTCAATTTCACATTTATCTCCAAATGCACTTCTTTCCCAATCTATTTAAAATCTTGATTTAAAAACCCTTTATATTTAAAACGAGTATCACTAAGGTATTATTATTTAAAAATTTTATTCCAAATCACTATTTACCATATTCCGAAATTGTTAAGTACAAATTTAAAGTCAAACTATTTATTCTACCCAAATTCATTTCTTTTAATTAATCCAAAATTCACTATAAATATTTCACTTCCAAATTTCTTTTTATTTTTTTTCAAATTCAAAACATATATTATTGGTATTTAAAAATACCAAAATCTAGGCCAAAACTACCATAGCATCTAATCCAACCCATCAATCCATAATTAATTTTAACTATTTAAAATTAATGCCAATCGTTTAAATGAGTGAGATTTACTCACCTTGATTTTTTTTTGAACATCCGGATTTTAATTTTTCTAAATCCCGGCTGACTCCAAAAATCCCAACCAATTTGTATGCTTAGGCTTTGATGCCACGAGTACAACACGACTGTTTTCGTTCAATTTGGATCTCGAATGAGTGGAATATAGCATTTATAAGATTGCAAATAAATCAAACCATTAATTTACTAATTAATTAACTAAATTACTAATTTAAAATGTTAACTACCCAAAATGATTCATCTCCAAATCGCAACATTCCACGCCGCATACATTCTTCCCCATGCGACTTCATTTTCCCAAGTCCAAAATCGTGTAGATGTTTCAGACATATATGAACCCCACCATCACCGACTATCGACCGCTTGTAGGCCCTTTACCCTCAACGCCCTCATCGGAAACCACCATACTCGATGACACCAGCTCCGACCCCACTTTCCTCTTCGAATCGTGATAAAACGAACCCCAGCATCACCATGTCATGTCGCCTCCCTGTCGAGTTGAATGACATCGACCACACCTCCTATTGACTCTCCATCACCGCAACCAACCTCAAGCGACTGCACCCCTTTCCTCTCGCGCACAGTGAAGCCGCGCCCAACCTCCACGTCCCAATTTCCATTTTGCGTGCCCATTGACGCCAATTGAAGATGGGCAACAGCTCTTCTCGATTCCCCTCTCATTTTTTTTATTTTTGTTTGGTCATTTTTGGTTTTCTGGCTTTCGTAAAAGTGAATACGTTTGGAGGATTTTGAAATGACGAATGATGGGTACAGGTTGATTTCAAGCGAGGCTCCTCTTTTCTTCAGCCCATATTTAAGGCCGACATCCTTTTTTTCCTTCTTTTATTCTTCTTTCTTTTTATGAGCTTTGCGTGCTGCTTTAAAAGAGGGGGGCATGATTTAAAAGAATGTAAGGTGGCTGATGGTAAGTTGAGGTGAAGGGAATTTGGGCTGATGTGGATATGGTCAAGTAAATATATATATACGTACATATATATAGATTTAAAATTTCAGATTATCTCGATTACGTAACTCAAAATCTCGACCTCTATCGAGACGTGCCGCTAGGCGTTTATAATGTTATACCCATATTCTGAACGCAATGGAAAATGTTTCGAGTCTTAATTCGATCGTATGGAGAAGGTAGCTTTTTGGACCCAATTATTATATTGAATTTTCGATATTAAATTCAACGTGTTTATGTGTTCGACCAAACGATAACTCCAAACACTACGGAAATTTGAAATCCAAAAATAATATACTATTACGGATCCAATGGAACCGATTTCGTCATTAATAAACTAGAAGAATTTATAGCTCACTTATTAGTTTTAGGAGTTTTCCCTACTCTCCTTAATTCTCTCCAGATATTTTGTTTTCAAATTTTTATAATTTATCACTTATAATAATTCTACTAAGATTCTTATACCGTTTTATATTCAAATATCCACTTTTCAAAAGAATTACAATTATGTACAAATTTCTTCTCTATTCTTTTCTAATATTTTGTATTCAAGCCCTTAAATCTAAATTAATTACATAATCCAAAATTTAGATCTTTTGATAAACTCAATTTATTATACTTAATCCAATAAATAATCCTAAAAGATGACAATTTCAATACATATACCATAATAGCATCAGCAAGTTTGTAAAACTAAAATTTCATGTAAATGCAAAGGAATATAAATCACATGACGTACTTATATACATTTGTGAGAAATGCGGATTACGGATCTTAAGGCTGGAATAACACTAGAGGGAAGATATTGTTTTCTATGGATTTTCTAAATCTTTTTGAAACTTATGTAATTTAATCACCAACAAATGCAATTCACAGACACAGATACAATCACAGAATCAGATACAGATGCAAATACTAAATAAAAGCAGTAAAGGAAAGAACACACTAGAATTTTATACTGGTTCGGAGTTACCCAACATCCAGTCCCGCACAATTGTATGGATTTCTTTTCAAAATAATCTCCCATATTACACCCTCGGTTTCAAGGCTACGAGGTACACCTTCCTGTATTCGATTCTGGGGAAAACTCTCTTGATTTAACCAGGCTACAAGATCATCTAATTGATTTCCGGGGCTACAATCACACCCAATTGATTTCAAGGCACAACCGCACCTTTTACTCAACAGTTTGATTTACAAAAGATCCTATAACTCTGAATAGCACTGAGATCTTATGAAGAGAGGGGCGGAGAATCAAACAAGAGATAGTTAAGTTTGATTCACTTGTATTTTGGTAGAATATAGTTTTGGATTCTTTAGAATAAAAGAGGAAGATGAAGAGGAGAGAAAACAAGTGAAATCTGATTAAAAATTCGTTCAGAATTACTGGTATTTATAGAATATCAACAACCATATCTATTCGTGAAAGGATCGACGAATAGACACTTTTTTTGAAAATTCGAATTTTGAATTTTAACGGGCACCATGTCGACATGGGGGGTAGGAGTATGTCGACACGCTCTAGGCAAAAAATGGTGATTTTGATTTTCTTATTAAAATTGGTTTCAATAATTTGTCAAAACAATTTTTAAACTTTGTAAATATATTTGAATATAGTTTAAACATATAAAAGTAATTTTTAATGTATATAATCTTAATCCATAAAGTGATTTAAATTTTGAGTATATAAATATTTAAAAGCTAAATACTTTAAAACAAGAGATAGTTTAAAATCAAGGACAATTTTGAAACCAAAATATTAAAAACGATAAAGATAATTTTGAGGCTAAAATATTTCAAACAAGAGAGATGTCTTTTTGAAAAAAAGGTTTTAAAAATATTTAAAGAGATATATATTTTTTAAAAGAATTTTCATAAAATTAGCGGATATCAAAATAGGACCGCTATATGTTCCACTAGATATTGTCGTGGGTTCCATCCCACTAGGGTTCCATCCCTTTAACAGGCTCGAAGTGGATTCCATTCCACGAATAAATTTCGAATAAAGATGTAGGTGCTTTTAAGAATTTTTAACATAATTATAGACTTAATACTTATCTTGTACTTTGAAATCTTGAACTCTTGATATCTTGATACTCACGAGTCTTCAATCTTGATATCTTCGATCTTGAATCTTTATATTGTACAGTCTTCATTCTTGGTACCTGCATGGTTATATCCTACATGTACATATATATCTAAACTATAATGTTAGTATTTATATTTTACAACAAGTCTTAAGGTTGTTGTCATCAAAACCATCATCTCAAGGACTAACAACATTAACAATAATAATAAACTTATTATACAATTCATTTAGCTCAATGAAATTATCATGCATTACATTGAAAAATTCTATTTTTAACTTCAAATACCTATATATTAAAATTTCTTCAATTACTTTCAAACTCTTCTCAATTCTTTTATAATATTATATGTAAAAGCCCATATATTTAACTAATTACATAATCTGAATTATAAACTACTTGAATAAATTCAGTTACCAATATTCATTAATTCTTCTTATGAATCCAAAAACAAAACAATTTAAATATGTGCACAATACTCATCCATACATACATGTACATACATTTATATATATACATATACATTGAGAGAAAAAATGATAGAATTACTTTTTTATTTAAATATAAAGATATATAAGTTAAATAATATAAAATGTATACATAAATAATAATATATTTTTGATTTATAATTTATTTATCTCAAAAAATAATCATATCATCCATTGCATAAAGAACATTATTTTGAAATTATCAAAACTGTAAACATGACACTCTTACAACATAGAATCCATAGTTAACTGCGAAGTTAAAATAGTTTAATAATTCAAATCTCAAATAATGGATAAAGGTTCACGTGTAGATAAGCTAGCCAAAAGATGCCGTTCTCAACTACCATTATGTACAAGGTTCTTTTCATTGTTTTTCTACATTTTTACATTCAACTCCTCATAAATTATTTAAATGCATTCAATTACGTACTATAATTAATTCATTTATAAACCTTTAAGAACAATTCAATATATATGTTAAACATTCATATTAACTGAAGTGGTAAGGTTGCTTTTCCATTCATATTAAAAATATGCATATCACATAACATCAACTATTTACATATATACGATAATAACAATTTTAATTAATTAATTAATTAATTAATTAATTATATATAAGTTAGGATTGAATTCTCTACCTTACACTTGATCGTTGCATATCATTTTAATTCTTAATTTATCTATCTCGCTAAATCATAGACACACACACATATATTACGTAATAAAATTTTGTTTATAAAAATAATAATTAAAATATAAATATTACTTTTAACGATATTATATGCAAGGCACATGTTACACACTAGTAATATGTGTAGCAAAGAACATCTGTGTTTAGGGTAGTCCAGGTGTACACACTAGTTGATGATGTTGTTTGCAAATAGGTTTTGGTATTATTTTTTCCACTTTTAAAATTTTATTGTGCTTTTTTTATGTAACTATTATGTTACTATTCATACTATTTTTTGGATTTATTGCGATATGATATATTTTTTCATAAATGGAACGGTATATACATACATATGGTCAACTTATTATATTGGATGATATTTGGTTTGGTTAGTGAGATGTACTCAATGTGATTTCACATAAATCCTGCTTTGATTGAGTGTACGGTAGCAAGGTTCTCTGCTAGTATTTTGATGTTTTGGCAATATGGTTGCATGTCGTAGTCTATACTAATAATTTTCAAAGCAAATACCAATATGTTTTAAGATGTATAATGGGTCACATGCAATTATACTTTAATGTATAAATAAATTAAGGGACATGTATAACAATATGATTTTGAAAGAAATCTATTTAGAAATCAATTTGCCTGCCATTGTATTCCACTTTCAATCATATATATATGGTTTACAAGAGTTAAGATAGGCTACAAATTAGCCAATTGATTTGCTAAAACAAAGGTAACTAAATAAATACTTCCTAAATAAAGATATTGTCAAATCAACTGATTTGCTAAAAGAAAGGTAACTAAATAAATATTTCTCAAATAAAGAGTAAGTCAAATCAGAGAATAAATGCAGAAAATATCAGAGAATAAATGCAGGTAATATTAGAAAATATTCTAACGCCTAGAATATATGTAAAATATATTCTATCACACCCCCTCAGTCGAAGCGGGACGTTCTCGTATGCTTAGACTGTCCCTGAAATCATTAAATAATACGCGCGGAAGCCCTTTTGTAAAAATATCAGCAATTTAGTAACGGGACGGTACATGAAGTACACGCACTTCACGACGAGCTACTTTCTCACGGTAGAAATGAATATCCATCTCAATGTGTTTAGTGCGTCGATGCAGAATAGGATTGCCGGATAAGTATATAGCACTCACATTATCACAATAAACTAGAGTAGCCTTTTGAATAGGATAATGCAACTCTAGAAGCAAATTTCTGATACAGCACTAATTAGAAACAACATTAGCAACACCCCTGTACTCTGCTTCAGCACTACTACGGGAAAGAGTAGGTTGCCGTTTCAAAGACCAAGAAATCAAATTATCTCCAAGGAATACACAATAACCAAAGGTAGAACGACGAGTGTCAGGACAACCACCCCAATCTGCATCTGTATATGAGATAATGCGATTAATATTGGATTTGTAAAAGTGGAGACCAAAAGAAAGGGTACCCTGGAGATAGCGTATGATACGCTTAAGAGCTTTAATATGCTCATTGGTCGGGGCATGCATATGAAGGCAGATCTGCTGCACGGCATAGAAAATGTCCGGCCGAGTGAATGTAAGATACTGAAGAGCACCTGCAAGACTACGATACTTAGTCGGATCATTATAAGGAGTGTTTGCGGTGGCACTTAGTTTGGACTTAGTGTCAACAGGAGTAGGACATGAACCGCAGTTAGACATTCCGGCACGTTGAATAATTTTGTGCAGCATACTGTGTTGAGATAAGAAAAGACCATGGGCATGACGAGTGACAGCAATACCCAAAAAGAAACTCAAAGGACCTAGATCCTGCATAGCAAATTCAGAAGCTAAGAGAGTCATAATATAATTACGTAGACGATCAAAAGAAGCTGTAAATATAATGTCATCCACATATAACAGAATATAAGCAATATCAGAACCATTCTTGTAGATGAATAATGGTGATCTGATGTACTATGAGAGAACCCAATGGTAGCAACAAAATCAGCAAATCTTTGGTACCAAGCTCGAGGAGCCTGTTTTAATCCATACAAAGATTTCTTCAAAAGGAAAACATGATTCGGATAATTTTTGTTACGAAAACCCGTGGGTCGATGCATATAAACTGCTTCATTGAGATGACCATGCAACAAAGCATTCTTGACATCCATTTGATGAATGGGCCAAGATTTAGTAAGAGCAATGTTGAGAACCGCTCTATTGGTGACCGGTTTAACCACGGGGCTAAATGTTTCATCAAATCAATGCCCTGCTGTTGTGTATTTCCATTACCTACAAGACGAGTTGTATAACGCTCAAAAGAGCCGTCAGACTTATATTTATGACGAAAAATCCACATAGACCGAATAACATTAACAGTATGCGGCCTAGGCACTAATTCCCAAGTCTTATTGTCAATTAAAGCATTAAATTCATCCAACATTGCACTTTTCAAATTATGATCACTAAACGCACTAACAGGTATTTTCAAAATAGGAGAAATATCTATAGTGGTGGTAGTATGGTAATTAGAAGAGTATTTGGGATTGGGTTTAAAAATGTCGTTTGATGCATGAGTGGTCATGCGGGTTGAAATGGGGTTGGGAGGCATTGGGGTGGTGTGAGGAATGGTCAAAATGGGGGAGGTCATAGACGGGGTTGGACTGTGGGAAAGAGAGGATGGATCAGCGGAGGAAATAAAGGACCGAGTGTGGGCAGCAGTGGGAGGTGTGGAATCTGGGCCTGTGTGAGACTTTGACCCAGATTGAGGAAGAGAGGACGAGTCGTTGGGCAACGTTGTTGAGTCAAGCTGCATATTTTATGGTGTAGTATTTTGAGATAAATGATGTATTAATTGAGGATTAATATTATCATTCAACAAATCATAATTCAAAGGTTTTGTTTTGTGGAGTTTGGAGAATGGAAATTCTATTTCAACAAAATGAACATGACGACAAATTATGATTTTACCACTAGACATGTCATAGCATTTGGAGCCACGATGATTAGGAGCCGGACCTAAGCACAAGGAGTCGACCTTTCTTGTAATTTATGAATAGTAGAAGAGGGGAATAATGGGAAACATAAGCAACCAAAAACACGCAAACCTGAATAATCCGGATCACTTTGATAGAGGATTTGAGCGGGAGATTGGTAATTCAATACCTTGGAAGGAAGGATATTGAGAAGATATGTAGCCATGGAGAGAGCATGATGCCAAAAGGAGAGTGGCATAGATGCATGAGCAAGAATAGTCCGGATGATATCATTTATGGATTTTATGTGTCTTTTGGCCTTCCCGTTTTAAGGAGATGTATGAGGACATGAGAGACGAAAAAACATACCATGTTGATCAAAAAAATCCTTAAAAGTGCCATTAATGTATTCCATACCATTGTCACACTGAAAAGTCTTAATATTACGTTCAAATTGTGTCTTGACTAAAGCATGAAACGCTAAGAAAAGTTGTTTGACCTGAGATTTTTTTGCAATAGGGAAGGTCCAGAACAATTTGCTATAGTCATCAAGAAAATGAACATAATAACAATGGCCGGAAGTACTAACAATAGGAGAAGTCCAAAGATCACTATGAATAATATCAAATGGAAGAAAAGTATATGACACTGAATCATAAAAAGGTAGCTTAGAATGTTTCCCGAGAGGACTAGAAGAACAAAAAGTTTTACAAACCTTATTATAATCAATAAACTTTTTACTACAAAGAGACTTAAGAATAGCATCGTCGGGATGACCTAAACGATTGTGCCAAATATTCGAAGGCAAAAAAGTAAAAGCAGAATGATTGTTGGAAGAAATGGCTTGAGAGTTGGAGAAAAGTGGATATAACCCCTCAGTGCTATCACATCTGATTAGTCTGTTCCCGGTCTGTAAGTCATTAACAGAGAAACCAAAAGGGTCAAAAGAGATAGAAACCATATTATCTGTGGTGAATTTACGTACAGAAACCAGATTTATAATGAGCCTAGGAGCATGTAACACATTGTTTAGGGTAAATGGTGGATAAGGTGGACACAATGTAGTGCGACCGTGACCAATAATTGGAATTAAATGACCAACAACAATGTTATGATGCTTTTTGCTTGAATTGAAATAAGAAGAGAGAATACCTACATCCGCCGTCATGTGAGATGTAGCACCAGTATCCATGTAGTAGTTCCCATCTGGTTGAAAGAATGAAAGAGCATGCATAGCGGCCTCAATGTTGGTGGGCATGTAGCTAGGAGCAGGAGGAGCAACTGCATTGAAAGCTTGAGGTCTGGACCCAAGTAAGCCTGATCTAGAAGAGGAGGGACGTTGGACCGTTGGATTGGGCCTTGGCTGCCAAAAGCATGCGGGAAATGGGTAAGGAGGAATAGTCCACCCTCCCCAACTAGGCTACTGCCACTGTAGTGGTGGGGCCTGTTGACGTGGATGCCACTGGTGCTGCTGATATGGCGGCTGACTAGGACTGGACCCATTAGTACTTTGGTGGACCTTTTTCTTTCCATTGTTTTTGAAATTGTTCCTCCCTTTATTATTGTTGTTGCGTTTGTTGCTTGCAGATGAATCAGTGGCAACCATGGCAACACCACTGTACCGACTCCTAGAAACACCAGTTTCACGAGCTTGACGAGCCTTGATAGTATGCTCAGCCATTTTCAACCTTGAACGACAACTCTCAAAGGATGGCAAAGATTCCTGATTTTGTATATAGTCCACCGTACCACTATACACTTCTGGTAAGGACCCGGTGAGACGTAAAACCAGACGACCATTTGTCACCGGAGCATCAACATCAGCCAACCTATCCGCCAAAGATTGTAGATAATTACAATAATTGTCGATCTAGTTTAAAGCCTCAAAAGCAGCATTTGTAAAGTCCTCCTCGAGATGGGTAGCCCGAGAGGTTTTGTTGTCCTGAAAAAGAGCTTCAAGACGGTTCCATGCCCCCTCTGCCGCGTCATTACGTCTGAGAATAGCGAGGAGAAGATCGAAAGAAATGGTGCTGTAAATCCATTGTAAGACAACGGCATCCAAACGCCTCAAAAGTGCTGGATCAGCGTACTTAGCCTGGACATAGGCAGCCATAACCTTCTCCTCCGTTGGTGGAACCAAGTGATCGTAAAGATCATGAATCCTAGCAAGATTGGTAAACATAGTAGCCCAAGAATGATACATGACTTTCTTATTGTCTAATGTTATGGGAATAGGAGATTTAACATTAGTTATGGTGAGTGCGGGATGAAACTTGGATGAGTCTGCCATGGGAAAGAAGAAGAAGAAGAACGGTGAAGAAGATAGGTGAGGCTAGGGTAAGGAGAATAGCTCTGATACCATGAAAGAAATCTATTTAGAAATCAATTTTCCTGCCATTGTATTCCACTTTCAATCATATATATGGTTTACAAGAGTTAAGATATGCTATAAATTAGCCAATTAATTTGATAAAACAAAGGTAACTAAATAAATACTTCCTAAATAAAGATATCGTCAAATTAACTGATTTGATAAAAGAAAGATAACTAAATAAATATTTCCCAAGTAAAGAGTAAGTCAAATCAGAGAATAAATGCAGAAAATATCAGAGAATAAATGCAGGTAATATCAGAAAATATTCTAACGCCTAGAATATATGTATAATATATTCTATCAGATTTTAAGATATATAATTAGACTAATTCTATTGATACACCAATAATTTCTTAACATATAACAGATGATACAAAATCCAGTACACATCAAAATTACTTATCATACACCATATCTTTTACATAACTATCTTTGCTTTCATCTTCGCTGTCTTCACACTTAAAATGTAAAAGATATGGTGTGTGATAAGTAATTTTGACGTATACTAGATTTTGTTTCTTCTGTTATATGTTAAGAAATTATTGGTGTATCAATAGAATTAGTCTAATTATTTATCTTAAAATCTGATAGAATGTATTATATCAAAATTTCATATATTATCAAAATTTAAAGTGGCTTTCATATATTATCAAAATTTCATATATCTAGTACACATCAAAATTTAAATTGTAAATATGAATTAATTATGGAGATAATATATACAATCAATGATAACTGAATAAAGTCAGTATTATGTAAGGAATTATAATATATGTTGTATTAATGTGAGCGTTAATTTATAATGGGATATAAAAGGTAATTGATAATTTAAAATGTTGACTTATTAATAATAAAAATGTGCAATGAATGGAAATGAAATAAATTAAGTGTAACAGCAGTTGTTATAATAATTGTTTGTAAAGAATAAACTTACAAATCTTATAAAATGTATAATGGTGACAATTGTTGTTGTTACTGATTTAATTAATCGATTACAAATAAATGTAAATAAATATTGCATTAATGTGAGTTAAGACAATAACTGCAAATTGTGAACGTGATAAATGTATAGAAATGTTAATTATATTTACAAGGCAATAATTGGTGTAATAAAAAAAGTGAAACGAATTAATTTATCGAGATTTTTAAATTATAATAAAATTGACAAAAATTTAATATAATGGAAATATAGTAGTTAATACAAATAAGAGATGAGAAACTATTATTTAGTAAGAAATGTGTAATTACCGTTTGTATCCAATGGTGTATGAATATGTTTAAATTACTATTAGATAGGAAATAATTGTTCTGTTTCTCATTATATTTATTTAGTCCATTTTGAAACTTAATCAACTGAAATTAATGTAGTCGAAAATTTTCAATTAATAGGAGAGAGAATGCTAAATTGTAAATTAATAGGTGTAATTAAAAGTAGCTTATGTTGTGTGAAAATATAAGGAAAGTTTGATTTAATGAAAAGAACATTTACATCAAATAAAACGGATGTTTCATTTGTGAATGTAGGTTTAATTTCATTAAAATAAAGAATAAAATGATTGATTTTAAAGGAAGAAATATATTTTTATTGAACTATGTTTTGGCTTATAGATTGATTAGAAGAACAGGAAAATAATCTTTTTCAAAGTCATTTATTACTCTTGTGTATAAAAAAAGATTATAAACGTGTTTAAATAAATAATTGTTCTATTTTTCATCCATTTTAGTTGTCTGTTTTGAAATTTAACTTTGTAAGTAATTGCAATTAATGTAACTCAAATATTTCAATTAAAACGAAAGAAAACGTTGATTGCAATTAATAGATTTAATAAAAGAAACGCATGTTTCGTGTTAAACAAAAAAGATGTTTTAATGGAAATAAAAGGTCATTTTGGGAAAACCAAATTGAACTTTTTCATTTTTAAGGTAAGTTTAATTTTTTTTATTATGCGTAGATAAAAACCTAAATGCGTACAAATTTGAATATTATTTGAGTTAATGAAGTTAATTTGGTTACGTTTCAGAAAAATTGAATTTCGAAAGGTTATGCGATGTACATAGTCCCTTCATTTCTTTTGTTATTAATTGTTGCATGAACGCTTTAAAATAGTTACCTTATTATTAATACTTAATATATTCATTTCTCCTTTTGTTTAATACCTGAGCCTAGACTTTTAGGTTGTATTTAATTCTTGCTACCTTATTTTCAAATATATAAAATTTTACTTTCCTTTGGTTTGCAAACTTGTCCATTCCTACGTACATTTCCTTATGCATTATTTATGCCTGAAGCTTTCAAAATAAATTGTGACATTTATTTTTGTCCCTCCACCTTAATTTCCTAATTATAAATAACCTATAGTGTAATGAATTTCCTTATTGAATTTCCTAAACGTCAAAATATGACCATAAAACATTTTGTCAAAAACATCACCTTCCAACACTCCTTTTCCCTTCACAAATTTGGAGGTTGAAGGCTCATCCTTGATCGCATACGCTTTGGCTTGTTCTCCTTTCTTCATTAAGGGACGGTCCTTAATCAAGTGTCCTGATTGATGACCATTAAAGCATCTTCTTGGTGTTGATCCTTGAGTTCCTTGAGTTCTGGTTTTTCTACAATGAATTGATAGGTGGCCCTTTTGTTGGCAATTGCAGCAAGTGACATTTTTAAAGCGGTTATCCTAAGATCCTCCTTTGGTGCCACGGCTTCTTGCCATTGAACTTCCTCTTCTTCCAGTCATTGTTGTTGCTTTCTTGTACTACGGGTGGATCTATCTTATTCAAAGCTTCATATCTGTATCCCATGTCTATTAAGTCTACAAATGGTTCTTTCACATGCCCAGTCATCCTGACATGGTATTGTTTCTTCAATCCAGAAATAAAATTTTCATTCTTTTTTAGGGGCGTATCTATCAATCCAGGCCCAAAACGAGATAATTCGTTGAACTTATTAGCATACTCCTCAAACGACATTTCCTCCTCCTGTTTAAAATCCATGAAATTTCGGTAAAGACAGGATTTTCCTGCTTCCGGCATATACTGCTCCTCCAGAACTTCTTTGAATCGTTCCCAAGAGAAATCGTCTTCTGACTCATTCTGAGTGATAGATTCCCACCAAACTAGAGCTCCATCTTGTAGTTGCCAAGAATCAAAGAATCTCTTCTGCTCATCTCCAATATTCAGTCCTTTGAAAATTCTTTCACAAGAGCGGATCCAAGCTTGTACTTCAATGATGGTTTCTATTCCTTTAAAAGGTTTACCACCAAGGCTGGTATAGTTCTTGCATAAAGTTGCAAAGTAAATATGGGGCTATACCGGAATTACTACTTCCTCGACTACTGTAGCTGTGGGAGTTTGACCATTTGTGGCATTACTTCCTCCCCTACCTCGTACTCTCCTTCCACTCATTTTCTACTATCTGTATATAGTAAGAAAAAGATCTTTAGGATATATAGACGAGATATCTTAGGGAATGCTATACAGTATGAATATACTTATTCAAATTAGAAGTTTTATTTATGCGCTCTCTCAGACTAAACTCATTTTAGGGCATTACTAACCCTATCTATAATGAGTCATGCCCCAACAAAGCCAAGGTTCTCACTCAACCTTCAACTTTGATACCAAATGTGATGACCCGTCTCCTCGACCCTCAGAAATCGACACTAATACAACCACGGTATTCACGTGCCGTTAATCCAAATGTCGGGGAGGCAGATTATCAGGGGTGTAAAAGAAAATAATGATAGAAGATAACAGAATAATAGAATCTCACATCGCATTCAATACTTATAATTATACATAATAATCAGAGTCAAATACAAATCTAGCGGGATAGTTATAACTGTCTATCCGTACATATGCTAGAAATACATACTACATAACACAGTGGAAAATGGTAGGTAACTACATAAGGTACTTCAACTTTATAGCTTCAAAAGACTTGTCCAAATTGCTCCTCAACATGCCCCAAAATGCTCCTAAGGTATCCTGACTACACGGCTGCCCGAAAAATAGGGCACCCAGAGTTTAAAGGGAAAAACAAACTCCGAGTCAGTCACGGGACTGGTGTGAGAACTCAAATTTCGATGTTTTTGAAAACAAAAAGGTATCTCATAAGACCACGCCGCATATCAACACGGAACGGGTTTTTACCTTATGATAACCAAAACTCTTTATTACGCAAAATTTAGAGATATTATTTTTAATGACCTTCTTTGAAAACATTTGCAAATAAACTTATTAATCTTAGCCGAAACTGTTACATTGATTAAATTCCAGCATAATAGGTTTACAATCAAGTCCGAAGGTTCTTATTGGAGAATGGATTTTCATACAAATGACCAGGTTAAGGGACTACCTTCCGGCAGTACATCTCTAGAAGAATGTATCGAGAAACCATCACAAAGTTTCTCTACCAACACAAGACTGGCCTACCTCTGTAACTAGAAAGTACCGAATATGTCATCCCCCGGTCGTTACCGACCTTTATCCGAGAGCTCTCTTCGCATACATCCACATTAATTTACATCCCGAACGTCATAGCGGGAAGAAATATATCTAGAAGGGGATGATCATACCCTACTTGGGAATGACCCACTTAGCCTTGCTGCATCTAACCATGTTTTGGTCATTTTCGGTTGATGAGGCTCAAGGCTACGATTACCTTTTCACATAGCACATTTTCTTTCGCTTTGATGCCACATTGCCATTCCACATTCACACGACTGATTTCTACAAACGTATAACTTCCTGAGCTCGTAAGTCTCGGGAAAGGGTATTAAGCTAAGAGAAGGTGTCTTCTCCGCCACAGACTAATATACTTTTATAGAAACCACTCATTATGATTTGGAATGCAAGGTCAGACATTCATCCACACAAGTTCGTTCTGGGACCGAACGAAACCGAAGGTACTTTTCTCGGCCATTACTACGTGAGAAGCCCTTGTGGTTTTGAGGTTTTTCATAACAAAGAGACCACTGCTACAATATAGTGAATCAGGAGTTTATCCCCAATTAATCAACAAGTAGTCCCTCATTATTATTCGTCTCAATATCTCCTTCTTCAAACATCTTCATTCTTCGAACAGGTAAACTTGTTCGAAGTGGTTTTCGGATAGGAATTAACCAAATCCGACCCCGGTTCCTTCGAAATCCAATCATCGATAAAAATGATGTAATTAGATGATTATTTTTCGATTCTTTCATTTTCCTTTACCAAAATATCTTCGAGAGATATATATTTTCAAAATATTCTTTTAGTGAATACGGAATCATTTAAACCTCTTTTTGAACATTTCTCAAATCATTTTTAAAGAGTATCTTTTGAGAAAATAGGATTATAGAAATCATTCTACTTTTATCCAAAATCAACTTCCGTATTCAACAAGTGCTATGGACGGAATAACGGTGAGATCACCTTTTAAATTCCATGAATAGGACAAGTTCCCTCTTCGAATTTTAATAATGAGTATAAGAAGATTATTTCTATAAAATCCAAGTTGCGCATCCGGGCTTTCCTTTCGATATGTTCCACCTCTCGCCTAAAAGAGAAAAGTAAGGCCAGGTAAGTTCAGGGCACTGGTTGCTCCATCCCTAACCTTAGTTACACACCTTATTTCCACTTTTAGATCTAACAAGCGGGACACATGTACTAGTCGTTTCCGCATACTCATTTTCCCTTTTTAAATCACTTAACTATTTGTTTAACCATCTTTGAAATAATGTTAAAATTGTTCAACTTCCTTTTGAAATGCTTTATTATTCACTTAAAAGCATTTATTAAGGATTTGGGAAAGAATTGTTAAGTTTCAAACTTTATTTCAAAAGTTATTGGAAAGCGTTGCAGAAAGTGTTGCAAAAAGTGCTTTAAAAGCTATATTCTTCAAAACAACTTTTATATCATTTAGAAATTTATTTTTTCAACTTAAATCACTTTTAGAACATTTTAAAAGATTTTTAGAATTTATTTCATATTTTTAAAACATTTATTTTATCAATTTCCAACTTTGGTCATTTAGTGCAAAACGGGATTTTTCTTGCAAATTGATTTTGCCATATTTCAAAATATACAAAATGAAATCTTGATTTTCTCTTTTTTTATGAAAGATATGGATATAAGGATTCGAAAAATTCTTACTTCGAAGAATTCCGAACTATACTTCACTTCGTATGATCGTTTGAACTTTTGACGCGTAAATACGAACTACCGTTATGCAATTTGTCAAATTTTAGGCGTATTTTGAGATTCATATCCAAACTTTATCGAAATAAGTTTAAACACTTAGGAATCATTTCTAAAGTATTTTCAAACATTTTTTCAAAGTTATACATGATTCCATATCACATTTCATTTCTTTTGGAAGGTGATTTCCACGTGATTATACGTCGTGTAAATCCGTGGTTTGTTTCAACATATATAATCAACATACAACTAATAAACATCCAAAACAATATTTATTATCATTTTAACATATTCTAATATGTCATATGAACTTACATATCAATTTAACAACATTTTTATTACAATGTCACATAAGCGTCATTTATGTACATATTTGCTTACTAACTTTTGCAAATGACTTAAAGGTGGTTATTTCTTTTTCAAACACTTAACAAATATCATTACTAACATGCAAATAATATTTATAACTTGCAAAACATCATATAAATATTTCATACTTAACAATTTGGATTTCTCACTTTGTTTGGTTTTGGCGAATGGAAAATCGGATATAGCTTCGCTACTCGACGTTTTAAGCTTATGATTCCTTGAGCACTTCGACTTCGATGGCTCGCCTTGGCCTGTGGAAGGCTAAAAGTGCTCGGCCAAATGGAGGAAGAGGGGGCGTGAGCAATGTGAGGAAGGAGGAGGAGTTTGAAGTGGTTCGATCGGTGTTTTGTCGATATTTTCTTTACTTTATTTTTTTGAAATATTTTGGCATAACTTTGCTAAGGTTAGAAGCCATTAAAGGAGGTAAGAAGAAGCTTGAAATTTTGAGAAGAAGAAGTGTGAAAGGAAATGGAAAAGTGGGTATGTATTTATAGAAAATATTTGAGAATAAAATATAGATTTATGTTTTTACTTAAATAACATTTCCTTTATAATTAAGTAAACTTATTAAATTCAAAACTTACCATCCACATCACATCACACTTTTAAAATTCAAATACTTTAGAATTAAGTAAAGAATAAGAATGATTACTTTACTTTATGTCACATTTCTTTACTTTATGTCACTTTTGATGTGACATGTGTTTTGTCTTCTTTAGTCTACTTTTGCTAATTACTTTCTAGAATTTTCTAAGTGTGATTACTAAAAGTAACCTTGTCTAGTTAATTGTTAACAATCTTTATATGTTACCATATTTATTAAATTGTACACATAAAGGTGCAACAACGTTGCGACAACTATAAATCGGCAAAACGTTGATTTTTTTGACAGCATGTCATATTTTGACGTTTTATTTAAGCTATTTATTTATGTAGACCAAATTTAAAAACAAATTTGTATAATGTCATTTAAAAATATAAAAACTCATAAATATATTAAAATAATTTATTAAACCATTTAAACGTATTTTTCTGAAATCAGGATTTTGTCAGTTTTGTCGATATAAGCAAATGCTACTATTTTAATGTATATTTCTATTTCCAAATCCTATGTAATATTGTTTGAATCATAAAACCATTTATATTTTATATTTAAAATCACTTTAAATACTATATTTTATAGTGGTTAAATTTTGGATCGTTGCATACAACTTATTTCTTCATTTGCGTTTTGTTTCACCTCATATTCAAAAGCTCTTATTCTTGCAAATCCAAAAGCTTTCTTTTATGAAACATGATTTTTTTTTCATTTTTTCCATACACGTCCTGTCCTCATCTTAGTTGTTCTTCAGTCTTTTCCTGAAGCCTCATCTTGAGAAAAACGTAAGTATTAAAATTTATTTATTTATTTTCTTTTTGCGTACTAATTATTATTTTAATAATATTTCTTAAAATATGAATATCTTTTGCATATAAACTTTGATTCACGCGCGATTTCTTCTGTTGGATTCATATTTAAATTCCGCATAACATGAAATTGATTTAGTTGAATTTGGAGACTGTTGAGTTTTGCGCTTCTTTTTGGATTTTTATGGATTAAAATTGAAGGTGAGTATTTTAACCCACTAACAATTACTAAACTATCTTATGTTAGTTAAGTTAAATTTATGATGTGATTAGAAATCTATTGATTGCAGTTTGGTTTGTTAATTTGTCATTTCTGTTTAAAATTGACTTTTATCGCATTTAATTATCATTTGATTTAATATTGAATTTTTATGGTCAAATTTAATATCCATATTGACTACCAATTATCTATTGATGTTTATTGATTGAATTGGATGATGATTGTGATGGATGTTTGAATTATTATTATTGGATGATTGGTGATATATTTGATTTATATATATTGTTATCACTCTACAAGTTCCCTCAGTTACTATTTAGAAAATCACTATGGATTGAAATGATACATACCTAAACGATCTATAGATTGAAGAAAGATCGTTATGGGTTGAAATGATAAACTCAAGTGATTTTATGGATGTTATTTATTTTGGGATTGCGGTTTGAAATGATATATAACCGTAAATATTAAATTACGGATTGAAATAATAAATATCTGTATCACTTGACCCTAGGGTAGAGAATTATATACGGACACTGGATTGGTTAAATTAAATGATTTTAAACTCCTTAATTTTCGAATTTAATTAAATGATATTTTGAAATAAAATTTGATTTATATAAATTGAAATATTATTATCGAAAATCAAGTTTTAAGTTGAAATGAGAACTGATTTAAAGGCATTGTTTTAAGAAATTAAGTTGAAAGTTGAAAGTTAAATTTTTAAGTATAAATGAAATTCAATAGTTTATTGAAACAAAAAAAAATTTGAAAGGTTTGAAATTGATTTGTTGATTTGGAAATTGAAATGATCCAAATATGTTAAAATGAATAAATAGTTTAATTCGATATAAATTCCAAATTTCATATTTAATATAAACTGTTTTAAAAATATATTATTTTAAAATTTCTAATTATTAAGATTTCAAATTTATTAAACTATTTTATCCTACATTAATTATACAAATTAATTTAACCTAATTTAAACCAATTTAATTTATTTTAACCTAATTTAACCATATAATTTAATTTAAATCTAATTAATCTATTTTAAAGCTATTTAATCTATTTTAATTATATTTAAATATATTTTAAATCTATTTAACTATCTTAAGTCAAGTTAAAACTATTTTTATCTATTCTAAATTATTTAGAGTATTTTAACTATTTATAACTATTTTAACTATTTATAACTATCTGAACTATCTTTTAAAATTTCAGTTAAGTAAAGCAGAAGAGTTTATATCCAGATTTTGAATTTAAGCGAACGCGGTTAGATAACGATTTTAACCTAAGTGGGATTTAAAAGGCATATTGATTAAATATGAAGTTTTGAAATTATGGCTTTAAACTATTTTCGAAATATGATTTTGAAAGTATTATGGTTTTGAGAATATGATATTTTGATATCAATTGTAAATTGACTTTTTGAAATGTAAAAGAACCATCCGGTGTGAAATAACCGTTTGGTCGTTAAAGAGACCGGGATCGGATATTGTAATACTCTCTGCCAATACCGAAAATCATTTTAACAACTATGTACGTGGCGGAGATTCCAGAAATGAAGTAGGATGGTTTGGTGCATGACTTCTGTATAGGTATGACGTGACCCTGACTCCCGTGAGTCAACATAGATGTGACTAAAATCAAGATCCACGCCGGGCCAAGTGAGATCATTCCTCCTATCGGGTACACTTCTTCGATATTATATTTTGATTTTGTGATTGTTGGTGGCCACCCCTCGATTTTTGATTTGGGAGTGTGTTCCGAGATGTGCGGTAGTAGCTGCTATGCGTTACCACCAGTCCAGATACGCAAATGGTATATCTACCCTGGCATTTCCTCGTGTGCCGTGTTCACATGCCCTAGCGCGCCTTCTACGAGTTTGTTTTGTACCATACCTATAGAGTGCTTTCTGATTGCCCTCCAGTTTACAGAGGAATTACGGTACTGTATAGACTATGAGAATAAATAAAAATGTGTTAAAAGGGGATATGGGTAACGCCTTAACATAATTTTAATACCTTTACTTTACTGTAGACATATTATAATAGCATATTGTACCACACAGTAGATAGTTTAACAGATCCTTAGGAGAGATGTGAATCCCGAACATCTCTTAAGTTATTGCACTCACGTTAGACGATGGATAGGTGATGTCAAACCCGTAAACATCTCTGATGTCATTGCACTCATATTTACCGTTGATTTAACTTACATAAGATCTTTTAGTTCTGACTCGAGTGTTTTGTCTTTTCAATTCGCTCGGGTCTGTCTGAGTATTTCAGGATTTGAAGACCTTATCTCTGGAGGACGAAGATGAAGATTTGTACTACTACTATTTACTATATTTATTCCGCTGCATCATTTGTTCCGCTGCATTTATTTAGTTATTCTTGTTTTTGTAACTCTTATGTTTGTGTTGTTTAGAATAATAAAATGTATTTATAAAACAGCCTCATGAACTGTTATTTGATTATTATATTTTGTCATTCCATTGTGAGATTCTATATTTGTTCTATTTCTTTCCCTTTTTCTTATTCACCCCAATAGCAATCTGCCCTTCTGTATGGTTTGAGTTGGCATATGTGTCTACTTGAAACGTCCAAAAAGGCAGGTCGTTACAGTTGGTATCAGAGCTTTGATTTAGCGATAACCTTATCTTTGTGGGGTCTGACTCATTATAAAATAAGATAGTAATATCCTAGAATGAGTCGCTGAGTGTATATATATGAGAGAGCTTATTTGTTAGTGTTATAGAAGTTTTTTTATATTATGTTAGCTTGTTCAGTTTAGTATTTATAAATTCTAAGTCGATACATGGGATGCTATGGCATTAATAGGGATTTCTAAATATTCGATAGGACTCACCGACATAATATTGGTTTTGAAATATAGGTAAATGAAATAATTTTGCCTATTATATATTTTTGTATATAAAATAATAATTTCATAAATGATATTTGTAAAGGCCTGAAAATACGTACTCCTTTGAGCTGGCAACATTCCACAACAATCCAGCGAAAGAGGAACGAACTTCCGAATCTTTAGGGTTTAAGAAGAAGAAAGAGGTAAAGAAGAGAGAGAAAACGATAGGAGAAACAGCAACAGAAACAATATCAGAATCTCACAATCGCAGCGGAACAACATATAATAGATAGATGAATAATCATTAAAACAAAAGAACTATACATTTTATACATTTCATCACATTACATTACATCATCAGAGTGTACAACAACAAAACAGCGGAAAGAAATACTATATACAATAGATAATAGACTACGCCATCCTACTCGCCTCCAGATTGCTACAGCAACTCCCGAATCCAGGATAACCTGATAACCTAACTCTAGACTGCCCGTGTGGAAATTGGTGGGCACCCAGAGTTTAGAAAGGAAACAATAAACTCCAGGTCAGTCATGGGACTGGTGTGAGAACTCAAAACAGTTTATCTTTAAAAACAAACAAAGAAATATTTTTAAAGTAAATTCGCAATGCTTTTTAAAAAAAAATGAAACTACCATAAGGCCTCCCGCCACACACACAATGCAAACGCAGAATTGGAGGAGATTTCTCCTTATGATAGTCAAAGATGCTTACTACGCAAAATCAAATCATTTTTGATATTATTATTAGTGCATAGTGTAGAAAACATTTTGAAAGTAGAATATAAATCTTAGCTAGCATAGACATTCCGAACTATGCCTACTATAGCTACCATCCAAACAGTGGGGTGCCACCATAAGTGAATGGCAGGTTATACAACTAAAACCGTACAATGCTCGTATTGTTTTGATTGGATTTCCAACAAATGGTCAGGCTAAGGAACTTCCTACTGCCACATGGGATCGCCTCTGGCGGGACGTCCCGAGAACTAACGTTACGGTTAGATCTCTGCCAACACAAGGCCGGGTTACCTCTGTAACTAGGTAACTACTACACGAATATGTCATCCCCCGGTCCTTTGGGACCTTTATCCGAGCGCTCGATTCCAACAACACCACACAGTAATAGATATAGTGTATCGACATGAGTAAGTATCTAGGCTCCATACCATGATACCACCCTTTTCCAGAAGGAAATGACATACCATAAAGGGCGCGACCCTCATAACCTTGCCGCATATTCCTGTTTCGACCATTTTCGGGAAGTGAGGTCTGACGAAGTCTCGTCCACAAAGCTACGGTTTCGCACAAAGCCATGCTTTGGGTCAACAGATGACCAAAGCAATGATCACAAAGATAAATGATCAAACAAATGATCATATCACAAATGATCAACCAATGATCGTCACACAGCAACACTCAGCATGCCACATTACCAGATTGGGAATATATCGCTGATAACCTTCAACTACATAACCTCTGAGCTCGTACGTCTCAGAGAAGGGTGTTAAGCTAAGAGAATAAATTCTCCGCCACCAACAGAAATGTATTTGAAAAGAAATCTGCTTTATACCTCAAAATGTAATGTCAGACACGTAACCATACAAGTCTGTTCTGGGTTCGAACAGAACCGAAGGCACTTCCAAAGAAGCCCTTGCAATCCGAGTATTCACAATCCCGATAAAATTTCCCATCACAAAGGAAATCTCCATACCATAGCTAACGATGCAGAGACAATCGATAGGTCATCCTATCGTTTTCACAAATACCCGGTCTTCAACACCGGTCTTCAAATGCTATCCATAACGACGTATCACATATTCGGAATGGGTTATACGACACAAAGGTCCTTTCCCGGCTAAACCGAATAGCGAGCGCTTATTTTAAAAATAAGTGTAGCATTTAATTTCAAACAATCACCACAAATACCATCCAAGGGTAAATACTGATAGTCGGTTATTTAACTATCAATAGAGATGCGCAACATCATCAGATTCCAAATAATTTTCCAAATTATTTAAATCCCAAAAAAAAATATCTTTACAAGATATACATACACCTTCCAAATAATTGCCCAAATTATTTGTTTTACCAAAATATCTTTACAAGATATAATTTCCACACTTCAACCATTTGAAAACCAATTTCAAATTACTTTTCATCTTTTATACCTTTTGAAAACAAATTTCAAATCATCAAATAAATCCTTACCGATTTATTTTAAACTTACGTTCCAAATTCGTAAATTCATTCCCATACTTCAAAATAAATCAATATTTATTTTTAAACAAATTTCCCTTTCCTTTACAAATTCCATAGTGAATTTCAAATTTCCAAATATCTACTGATATACGATTTCAATAGATTTCAAATATTCGCTTTCAATTTATCTTTCAAAGATAAATCCTCAAAAATGTTCCATTTCATATTGGAAAAGCATTTCCATACTTATTTAATAATAAGAAATTCACAAATTTATTTATTTTCAACAATTTGAAAATATTCCATATACTTAACCCATAGTTAAGTATATATTCTATTCTTTTAAGAAAACCATTCTCTTATTCACATTTATTTGGGTCAAAACGAATGTTGCGTAAAACATCGTTACGACAATCCAAAATCACTAGTATAAGGATTCGAAATTAAAATAGATATATAAATCCCAATACTATACAAAATATTTCCTTTTGGAAACCATTTACTATAACAACAGTGTTATAGTCCACCATTTCCTTATTTTCTCGAAAACGCCTATTGCAACAATTGTTGAATATGCGCCTTGCGCTTATATGATTTTTGTTTGATGATAATAAACATATATATATTCGTTTAAATATATTTGTTAATGTACTATTTTATTTTTAAATAAATATTTGTTGAATAAAATAAATAACACAGAATTTGAATTCAAACAAATATTTTATTCAAACAAATATTTATTACAATCTTGAATAGTACAATTTCAAGCTCTCACTATACATATACCATTTTTGAATACATCACATTTCACATTTACAGTTAACCTCACTACATATCACTCACACTCGTGTTTTTGTCTTCAACTGCATTCCGGTTTGAATCCAGCATCTGAGTAATCTGTAAAAATATTCTCAAACGCAGTAAAATTGAAAGAGAAATATTTTTGAAATTTGAAAGAAACGATGATTTTGAAAACATTGTTTGCCTCAGTTATTTGGGTTGTTCGTCATCATTTTTGACTGTGCAATATCTGTGCATATCAGTATTTTTATCAGGGACAGGTAATTATAAGTGGCTGCAGTACACACGTGTACATTCGTATACGTGTGCACTGCCTCGCCAACTCGTGTGCAAAAAATCAAACAAAAGCACAGAAATCAAAAACAAGGTCAAACCCAAGATAGGTTCAACTCAAGGCAAATGAATAGACAAAGCAATTGACTACAAACAGTTCAAGACTAAAGCCACTAACAAATGCAACAGCAACATGCTTGAAGACTCCAGCACGACCAAGTATGGAGTGTACAAATGCAAATGTCCAAACAACAACATGAAGTGAATCGAGTTCAAGCCACAAGTGTACATGAATACAACTCGACTGCAACAGTACAGTCATGAAGACTACAAGAACATGAACATAGGATCAGTACAGCAACAATGAAACTGACTCAAAGCACAAAAGTGCAACAGTGAAGTTCAGCTATGCAAGTGAAACAATAAACAGTGAAGAACATGGACTGCAACATTCAAGTGTATATTGAAAACAAGCTGCATGAATACAACATGAAGTAAAATCACTTACAACATGTATGCAGCCCAATAAACCAGTGTCAAGTTCATGCAGTGCACATATGAATCAAGTGACCAACCTGAAGTACAAAGCATGCACATGAACAACATAACATGAACAACACAATTGAATCAAGTAACCAACTGCAAGTGCAAATGACCAAGACTCAAGCAATATCAACAAGCAGTGCAGACTCAAAGCACCACTGACCAGAATACAATGCAACAACACAGTCAACAAGGCAACAATGCAAATGAACATCACAATGAACCAACAGGTCAGAGGTGAAAACAATGCAATGCTGAAGTGATGAAGTGCATACAAACAACTGCAACACTGCATACAATATGGTGCAGAACCAAATGCCACCAAGAATCAGTGCAATGACCAAGAAATGATACAAGACTTCAAATATGCAATGCTCAATATCACTACGAACTGCAGTGGACAGCAAAAATGATCAAATATGCACAAATGTAAAACCACTGCAACAAAAGTGTACAAACACCAATGAACCAACAAAGAATGGCCAGAAGACAGTAGTGTGCAAGTAAGTTTCAAAATAATCAAAGTATGCCACAATAAAGACAGTAAAATGAACAATGCAAAGAAGGCTACAGTGAAGCATGTACATGAGTGGACTGGACTACAACTCGACCAAATGGCAAACATAACATGCAGTGCTGTGCACAAAAGCTACAATGGACTGCACAGATGTATTGCAACATGAACACACTGAAATGCAGTGGTATGCAGCAGAGAAAATATAAAAGCAATGGTGATGACCGAAGCTAATACAGAGTAGTGGATTCGCATACCCAAAATCAACAGTCGAAGATATGCATGTAAGTGTCAAAGTACAGGTGCAAGTGTACATAAGAGAAGTACAAAATGACCAAACAGCAATTCAAGTAAAGTGATGGGTGAACAAAACAAATGTGCCAAGTCAGTAATCAGATGAATCACGAAATGCAACATGAAACCCAAGAATATATGCATATACACATACATATGTATGTATGCACATATATAGTAAACAGGTGAATGTGCAGTAGGGAACACAAGGCAGTGGCAAGGCTAAATCAGTGCAGAAGTCAAAGAAATCAAATTTTGGAAAGAAGTCTCTGCATTTAATTTCTCGAGTAAATATAGTCAGTATTAATTCAAATAGGGGCCGAGAAAACAAATAGAGGAAGATATATTCGAATTAATTAATTCGAAGTCAATATGGTCAGCAATTATTCGAAATTGAATCAAGAAAGGAATACTCCGAATCCGGAATTAATTCGAAAACAAATACGGAATGCAACAATAATTCACAGTGAAGTCGAAATCATGGAAGAACCAGAGAATTCAAATTGATGACAGTATATCAAATACGCCTTTAAAAAAAAAAAGTCAGAAATGAAAAAGGGAAAGTTTTAATGCCGCGTTAATCAAGATGATCGAACGCTAAAGAATAGAAGCCGTGCGTATCAAGGTGAAATTAAAATCAGGAAAGCATAATTTAGGAAAGTATCGAATCGATACAAGGAAAATCAAGTGTCTAGAATTCATATAAATACAATCCCATACTATCATCATCGGCAAGAAAAAAGAGCAAGCAATCAAACAAGCAACAAAAGAAACAACATACCAAAGAGTCGATTGCTGAAGTAAGACAGAGAAGAACCAAATAGTCATCAACGAATAAAAGAAGCCGAAGCCCTAACCAAGCAGAAAAATTCCTCAATCCCAAGTCAGCAAGCAGAGCGTCTGAGAATATCAATAAGGAAATCGAGCTTCAGATCTCTCAATCCTTAATTTGACAGAGAAATTGAAGAACAAAATATCGCCGCCATTCTTATTCTCAAGAGAGAATTGAAGATCGGGTGAAACAAGGATAAGGGGCCGGCCTTATTATTAAAAGGGGGATTTAGTTTTAATTTTATAATAGGGTTTTTAGTTTTTAATTTGAGCAAAAATTAGAGATTCTAGTTTATATTTTAATTTTTGCTCCTGCGTGTATTTTTGAAGTTTGTTTTTCTTTTCGAGTCGAAGAATTTGTAAATCACCACCTAGGGATTAGGTAGTGTCAGATTGTCTATTTAGAATTGGTTCAGTGAGCAGGGAGTGCGAGTTTGCAAAGCTCTATAGGCGGGAGCAGTGTTTGCGAGTAAGCGAAACTCTATAGGCAGGAGCAGGGTGTGCGAGTCTAGTAGAGTGTTTGTGAGCGGGAGCAAAAGGGTCTGCGAGTCTAGTAGAATGTTTGTAAGCGTGATACTGTTTAATTCTAATAGAAATCTGGGAATGCAGCAGTAGGCAGGGGTTGCCGAAGCTGGGTAAATTTTGTGTGTGATTTACTTTTCAGCATATTTATTTCTGCAGTTTATTTCTGTGTTTAAATCGAGAAAATTTGCTATAACCCTATTCACCCCCCCCTCTAGGGTTAATCTAGATCCTACAAGTGGTATCGGAGCCAGGTATTTTACTTTAACTCTAGAGTCATGAATCCATCAAATAATGCTTTTTCTGAGGGACAATCTATTGTTAGGCCACCCATGTTTAACGGAAGTGATTATGCTTATTGGAAAGTTAGGATGGGTATTTATCTTAGTTCTGTTGATTATGATGTTTGGGATATTATTGAAACTGGCTATAAACCTCCCACTATAATCGTTGGTGATACCGAGATTCCTAAACCTAAAGATAGGTGGGATGCCAACGATAAGAGATTGAAAACGACAAATGCTAAAGCCATGAATGCTTTGATATGTGCTCTTGATAAAAATGAATTTAATAGAATTTCTCATTGTACAACAGCACAGGAAATTTGGCACACTTTGGAGGTGACACACGAAGGAACTTCTCAAGTCAAGGAGTCTCGTCTAGCCCTATTCAGCAACGAATACGAAAACTTTGTGATGGACAAAGGCGAGAGCATAAAAGACATGTTTGGACGTTTTTCAACCTTGGTATACAACGCTAGAGCGCTTGGGAAGGTCTTCACTGAGGTAGAGCTTGTGAGGAAGATACTACGAGTCTTACCGATGAACTTTGAGGCAAAAGTCACGGCAATCCAAGAATCGAAGGATCTGAGTAAGCTAAGCATGGAGGAGTTGATTGGCAACTTGATGACATATGAGCTTGAGCTAAAAGCAAAAGAAGAACGCAACAACTCCGAACCAAAGAAGAAGACGATTGCCTTAAAGAGCAAAGAAGAGAGCAATGAAAATGAAGAAGATCCAATTGAAGAACTCGCAATGGCTGTCAATAATCTTAGAAGATGGTCTAGATTCAAGCCACGCAAGAAGAAAACAAGTCGCAATAGGTCAAAAGACTCTGAAAACTCCGATAATGAACTGACGTGTTATAACTGCAACAAGCCTGGCCACATCAAACCAAAATGCCCACTTCTCAAAAACAACAAAGGAAAGAAAAAGAAGAAGAAGGCTTTTGCAGCAACTTGGGATGACGAAGAAGGAGAGGAAGTTTCAGATAGCACCTCAGAGGAGGCTAACTTGTGTCTTATGGCAAAATCAGAATCAGAAACAACCTCCGAGGAATCTAGTGAGGCAGGTGAGTATTCCTATAGAGATCTTGTTTTTATGTGCTTAGATCTTACTAAAACAATTGATAGTCTTGAATCTAAAATTGATAAACTGAAATCTGAAAGGAGGAAACTCGCCCATGAAAATTCTAGGTTAGAAACTGAACTTGATAATATTCACAACCTAGACTGTAAAAATTGTAAGATTTTAGATTCAGAATTATCAAAACTTAGGAATAATTTTGAGAATCTTGAAAAAGAAAACTTGAATCTTAAGGAAACCATTGACACTAGGAAAAAGGATTTCATAAATAGATGCACCTCACTTGTAACTGAAAACACGACACTAAAAACCAAAGTCCAAAATCTTGAGAAATCTCTGAATAACTTTTCAAGAGGAGAAAAATCTTTCAACGTATTATTGGGAAATCAAATTTTTGCTAACAACAGAAAAGGACTAGGTTTTGGGAAATCACAAGTTGATGATAGTGCAAAAGGTAAGAGTGTCTTTGGTAGATGTGAAATAATTGGACATCATGTTGAAAATCGTAGTCATAGGAACAAGAAAACAAAATATATACAAATTTGGGTTCCTAAGAATTTTACAAACAAATTTCATGTCTATTGGAACAAGAATAAAAGGACTAAACAAGTTTGGGTTCCAAAAGGTTTGTTTATTCATAATGCTTCTGTCACTAACAATCATGGACCTATAAATAGGTCACAAAAATCTTTCATCGTGTAGGTATGGTGGCAGGCTAAGGAACAACAACGGTGTTCTCTGGATTTTGGCTGTTTCAGAAACACAACGGGCAACAAAGCAAAGTTCCTTAGCCTATTATAAAGGTGACAGAATCACAATGGGCAATCACGAGAAATTATCGTAAAGGTAAAACAGGTGAAGGTATATTTCTGTGATAATCTGCACCGTATTCTGATGAAATCAGCCAATATTGAGATGACTGTAGAAATGATAATTTTCATTCTGACTTGTTCAACATGCTGGCTCTATATTCACGGTTATCTGATTGTTTACATGGCTTCAATTCAAATCCAAAGAATGTCATTTAAATTGTTGCTAAAATTGGGTTTGAAATTTTTGATGCACACTTCATTGTCTGGTTTATCAATTTTAGTTAGTGATATTTTGGATTGAAAGACAAACTCAGATGCAGATTACACTGGTAATCTAGTTGATAGAAAAATTACTAGTTGAACGTGAGTTTTGAGACATTCAGTAACTGCATCGTTTTTCATAGAAAATATTTGCATATTGTTCATTTTAAATAATTTTTCATTTAGCAGAATTTTTTTTTCATATAACCCCTTCGAGAAAATAATTGTTTGACCATATTTTCAGATTAGTCATTTTTATTTGATTTTAAATGACAAATTTTGACTAATCCGAACCCCTACTAATTATCGAAAAGATCAATAGTGATTAAAAAAGGTGATGAGTGTCGATATTTGTCATTCATTACTCAAGACAGTATATTTAGAAAAATTTCTTTAGAATTTCATAACAAGAATTATAAAAACTTTTTTGTTGGGTAAAAATTCCATGATCATTTCTATTTCTATCATCTTTCTATCGACCATCACTCATCAAAATCATATATAGTATGTAAATTTGTGGTAGTTTACAAAGGAAATTATTCGTTCTTCAATTTATTTTATCTTCAGATTTATAAATTATATGTGCTTCAATTTAATCTTCAATAAAAATAAATATCCAAAGTATTCACTCTCATTTAAAAGTCCTTACGGTTATGCATGGGTGAATTACTTGGATTTTTGAATATGTGCTTCCATACTCATTTAAAAGTCCTCACGGTTATGCATGTATGGAACGCATATCAAAATTGAGCTTTTAAAACAGACAAGTTGATTCGAATCCCATTTAAAAGTCCTCACGGTTATGCGTGGTTAGAAGATACTTGAATTATTTTTAAATAAAAATTGTGAATACTACTAATCTCATTTAAAAGTCCTAACGGTTATGCATGGTTGGTAGATATTCAAATTTCCTGAAATAAATATACCACAAATAGACAGAACTGTATGTTTTTGATGATTTTATTCCCATCACTTCTGAAAGTGGAATATGCGCTTGACAAGGGAAATTATGATTTTTGTTTGAGTTTTATTGAAATTTGATATTTATATTCAATTGAGTTAAATGTTTGATTCATGTCTGTCACTTCATCCCTATTTTTATAACACTGTTATTCTTTTGCTGATAACAAAAGGGGGAGAGAAAATGTAAGATTTTGTCAAATAGAATCAAGCAAAGGTCAAATAATTTTCCATTTGCATATAGGATCATTTATATATTTCTATTTGTATGCATATATATAGGGGGAGTATCATGTAGAGAGGAAGCATTTAAATAGGGGGAGCAATTAGGATATATCTAGAGCAAATATATTTAACACATGCACAAAATCTTAAATATATGTTTGTTATCATCAAAAGGGGGAGATTGTTGAATATGCGCCTTGCGCTTATATGATTTTTGTTTGATGATAATAAACATATATATATTCGTTTAAATATATTTGTTAATGTACTATTTTATTTTTAAATAAATATTTGTTGAATAAAATAAATAACACAGAATTTGAATTCAAACAAATATTTTATTCAAACAAATATTTATTACAATCTTGAATAGTACAATTTCAAGCTCTCACTATACATATACCATTTTTGAATACATCACATTTCACATTTACAGTTAACCTCACTACATATCACTCACACTCGTGTTTTTGTCTTCAACTGCATTCCGGTTTGAATCCAGCATCTGAGTAATCTGTAAAAATATTCTCAAACGCAGTAAAATTGAAAGAGAAATATTTTTGAAATTTGAAAGAAACGATGATTTTGAAAACATTGTTTGCCTCAGTTATTTGGGTTGTTCGTCATCATTTTTGACTGTGCAATATCTGTGCATATCAGTATTTTTATCAGGGACAGGTAATTATAAGTGGCTGCAGTACACACGTGTACATTCGTATACGTGTGCACTGCCTCGCCAACTCGTGTGCAAAAAATCAAACAAAAGCACAGAAATCAAAAACAAGGTCAAACCCAAGATAGGTTCAACTCAAGGCAAATGAATAGACAAAGCAATTGACTACAAACAGTTCAAGACTAAAGCCACTAACAAATGCAACAGCAACATGCTTGAAGACTCCAGCACGACCAAGTATGGAGTGTACAAATGCAAATGTCCAAACAACAACATGAAGTGAATCGAGTTCAAGCCACAAGTGTACATGAATACAACTCGACTGCAACAGTACAGTCATGAAGACTACAAGAACATGAACATAGGATCAGTACAGCAACAATGAAACTGACTCAAAGCACAAAAGTGCAACAGTGAAGTTCAGCTATGCAAGTGAAACAATAAACAGTGAAGAACATGGACTGCAACATTCAAGTGTATATTGAAAACAAGCTGCATGAATACAACATGAAGTACAATCACTTACAACATGTATGCAGCCCAATAAACCAGTGTCAAGTTCATGCAGTGCACATATGAATCAAGTGACCAACCTGAAGTACAAAGCATGCACATGAACAACATAACATGAACAACACAATTGAATCAAGTAACCAACTGCAAGTGCAAATGACCAAGACTCAAGCAATATCAACAAGCAGTGCAGACTCAAAGCACCACTGACCAGAATACAATGCAACAACACAGTCAACAAGGCAACAATGCAAATGAACATCACAATGAACCAACAGGTCAGAGGTGAAAACAATGCAATGCTGAAGTGATGAAGTGCATACAAACAACTGCAACACTGCATACAATATGGTGCAGAACCAAATGCCACCAAGAATCAGTGCAATGACCAAGAAATGATACAAGACTTCAAATATGCAATGCTCAATATCACTACGAACTGCAGTGGACAGCAAAAATGATCAAATATGCACAAATGTAAAACCACTGCAACAAAAGTGTACAAACACCAATGAACCAACAAAGAATGGCCAGAAGATAGTAGTGTGCAAGTAAGTTTCAAAATAATCAAAGTATGCCACAATAAAGACAGTAAAATGAACAATGCAAAGAAGGCTACAGTGAAGCATGTACATGAGTGGACTGGACTACAACTCGACCAAATGGCAAACATAACATGCAGTGCTGTGCACAAAAGCTACAATGGACTGCACAGATGTATTGCAACATGAACACACTGAAATGCAGTGGTATGCAGCAGAGAAAATATAAAAGCAATGGTGATGACCGAAGCTAATACAGAGTAGTGGATTCGCATACCCAAAATCAACAGTCGAAGATATGCATGCAAGTGTCAAAGTACAGGTGCAAGTGTACATAAGAAAAGTACAAAATGACCAAACAGCAATTCAAGTAAAGTGATGGGTGAACAAAACAAATGTGCCAAGTCAGTAATCAGATGAATCACGAAATGCAACATGAAACCCAAGAATATATGCATACACACATACATATGTATGTATGCACATATATAGTAAACAGGTGAATGTGCAGTAGGGAACACAAGGCAGTGGCAAGGCTAAATCAGTGCAGAAGTCAAAGAAATCAAATTTTGGAAAGAAGTCTCTGCATTTAATTTCTCGAGTAAATATAGTCAGTATTAATTCAAATAGGGGTCGAGAAAACAAATAGAGGAAGATATATTCGAATTAATTAATTCGAAGTCAAATATGGTCAGCAATTATTCGAAATTGAATCGAGAAAGGAATACTCCGAATCCAGAATTAATTCGAAAACAAATACGGAATGCAACAATAATTCACAGTGAAGTCGAAATCATGGAAGAACCAGAGAATTCAAATTGATGACAGTATATCAAATACGCCTTTAAAAAAAAAAAGTCAGAAATGAAAAAGGGAAAGTTTTAATGCCGCGTTAATCAAGATGATCGAACGCTAAAGAATAGAAGCCGTGCGTATCAAGGTGAAATTAAAATCAGGAAAGCATAATTTAGGAAAGTATCGAATCGATACAAGGAAAATCAAGTGTCTAGAATTCATATAAATACAATCCCATACTATCATCATCGGCAAGAAAAAAGAGCAAGCAATCAAACAAGCAACAAAAGAAACAACATACCAAAGAGTCGATTGCTGAAGTAAGACAGAGAAGAACCAAATAGTCATCAACGAATAAAAGAAGCCGAAGCCCTAACCAAGCAGAAAAATTCCTCAATCCCAAGTCAGCAAGCAGAGCGTCTGAGAATATCAATAAGGAAATCGAGCTTCAGATCTCTCAATCCTTAATTTGACAGAGAAATTGAAGAACAAAATATCGCCGCCATTCTTATTCTCAAGAGAGAATTGAAGATCGGGTGAAACAAGGATAAGGGGCCGGCCTTATTATTAAAAGGGGGATTTAGTTTTAATTTTATAATAGGGTTTTTAGTTTTTAATTTGAGCAAAAATTAGAGATTCTAGTTTATATTTTAATTTTTGCTCCTGCGTGTATTTTTGAAGTTTGTTTTTCTTTTCGAGTCGAAGAATTTGTAAATCACCACCTAGGGATTAGGTAGTGTCAGATTGTCTATTTAGAATTGGTTCAGTGAGCAGGGAGTGCGAGTTTGCAAAGCTCTATAGGCGGGAGCAGTGTTTGCGAGTAAGCGAAACTCTATAGGCAGGAGCAGGGTGTGCGAGTCTAGTAGAGTGTTTGTGAGCGGGAGCAAAAGGGTCTGCGAGTCTAGTAGAATGTTTGTAAGCGTGATACTGTTTAATTCTAATAGAAATCTGGGAATGCAGCAGTAGGCAGGGGTTGCCGAAGCTGGGTAAATTTTGTGTGTGATTTACTTTTCAGCATATTTATTTCTGCAGTTTATTTCTGTGTTTAAATCGAGAAAATTTGCTATAACCCTATTCACCCCCCCTCTAGGGTTAATCTAGATCCTACAACAATGAATGTTGAAATCTACGTATTCATTTCCTTCTATTTTCTCGAAAACGTCTATTTCAACAATGAATGTTGAAATCCAAGTATTCGATATTTAATGCATTTTAAAGCATCTTTAAATCGTTTTAAATTCTATTTAAAACATCCCTCTCCCAAAACATGACCATTTAATGTAATAGTATATTCACCATTCAAAATAGTGAATGTAACTCCTTTAACAAACTTCCATACTCAATTTATCAAATTCCATTTATTTTCGAATTTATAACAATGTTTATAAATTCCGTTCCTATTTATAAACTTCGATTTATGAATATCTTTTATTAATCCAATTCAATTTTTATAACCCAATTATATACCAGAATCTATATTATAAGTTAAATACTTATAATATCATTTATTTACCAAATCGTTCCTTTAAACTTCACAAATTTTTAATCTTATTACTTACAAGATTCCTTTATATTTTTTTAACAGTTTCAACTTATAAAAGTTTCCTTTATTAACCGTTTCTAACAATATCCCATTTAAATGCCCAAAAGCCAGTTTATAAGTTAATTACTTATAAACCTTTTATTTTCAACATCTATTCATTTTATAACCTTCACAATTTATAAATCTATAGTTTTTAATGAAATTCATTTTATACTTCATTTTGACACTTAATAAACTCGTATTATAATTTTCCATATTTTTAATGTATAAATATCAATTTTAAAAAAAATCTTTTATATACATCCTTTATAATAATTCAAAAATTCAAAATTTAAGCTATTTTATAAATCTATTTATTTTAAAATTTTCCTTTTGGTTGCATTTTACAAAAATCATAATTTTTATAACTTGAAAATTAAAATCTTAATCTATTTAAAATGAATCAAATTCAAAAATTAAATAAAACCATATACTTTGAAAAATTACTTTAAAATCCTCTTTAATTCAAAAATGTTATTTTTAATTTTAAAAATGAATCCGATGATGCAACAACACCAAATAGTCAATCACGGGAACAAACATCATATATCGATATGATAGTCAACAATCATCACAATATCTATAATCAAATAAATATTTGTGAGGAATCCAGTTGGTCCCTCCAACCTGTTTCCCTGCATCCACAGATGTTAGCACAATACCAATCCCGTTTCAAGATGGAATATAGCAGTATATGGGATTTATAAAATATTATCCGCTATTATGCGGCGCAATAGGGTCTCATCCGCTATATAATGCGGGAAATCAATTCCAATATATACATATGCCAATATATATATATATATATATATTGCTATATATAGATATATCCTATTATATCTAATATCACAATCAATAGCAATCATCATTCAACATTAACTAATTAAAATTTTAAACCGAACTGTTTCGATTGAGTGAGGAGTTCTCACCTTGGTTTTATTTCTGATTTCAGCGTTCGTTTCGAATAAAATTAAACGGACGTTTAATTTTACCCGAAATTTTTTCTAGTTCCAATCGACTCCAAACTGGTTTCATCGCGATGAGCTCGTCCATACGATTCCAACGCACTTCGTTTCATAATTTTCCGATCTCGCAGCAAAAAGATATCAACTTTTAAAGTTTGTACACGATTTAAATGTAAATAAATCAACATTTCTTTTTATTTTATACCTTTGATCTGGGCCGCATGCATCTAGGCCGTTCACACGACAATGCTTCTCTTCCCTCTCGTACGCGCGTGAAGCACTCTCCAGTATTTTGAACGCATGTAAGAAACCCAATTTGCTCCAAACTAGGGTTAAAGATCGCCCCATCATACGTCGACGAAAACACGATCAGCAAGTGCGATCCTCTCCGTCTACACGAAAACCATGCTCGGCTGGAACCCTGTGAAGCTCGGCCCTCTGCAAGCATGGGAAATCGTGCCTAAAACGAGCACGAACGTGGCGGCTTCACGCCCTCCCTGATCAACAAAAACTCATCTCTACCATTGAACTTGTCAATCTCACTGCCCTCTTCAATTTGTTAGTTGAAAGTTTTGTGAATCGTTGCGTGGATTTGGAGAAATTGAGGGAGAAAGACGGTGAAGCTCTGGCCATGGGTATTTAGGGAGGCGGCCACGATAATGGTCTAGGGTTTAGAAATAAAAATAAACATATATACTAGTTCTTATATTATTTAATTAATATAATTCTCGATTTAACCGATTACGCAAACGACCTCCAAACTACGCGTTCCGACAGGCAATCCTGAGGTTTTTCCGCGTTCCGGACACAATGGAACAGGTTTCGGAAGCTAATTCGATCATCTGTGTGAGATACGGCAATAAATGCTCGATTTAAAATTAAACCGATTTAAACGATTTCTAGGCATTTTGGCTTGCACCGGACAAACGATAAATCCGATCGACTTGAAATTTGAAATCTTACAATAATATCATATTACGGATCCGACGAAACGGGTTTCGTCGAAATCCGAGACCATTTGAAAAATGACTATTTTAACTCTCTATATTAATATTAAAACAATTTCGATGCATTTCGAGCTGCCACGGTCAAACGACAACTCCGATTGCTACAAAAATTGATATCCGATAATAACTAACTATTACGGATCCAATGGAACTAGTTTCGTTCAATTCTAAGACTGTTAAAAAATTGGCTATTTTCCAGTCGATAATTAAATATTAAAATATTCAATTTTCACAAATAAATTTCAAATTCAATTTTTAAAAGTTCTATAACATTACTATAACTTCAATATGATATAAAATAAAATTTTCCAAATCATTTTCAATCATATTAAACTCAATTTTCAATTATTTCTGGAATTTCAACTATTAAATAATCGATTTAAATTACCCTATTAAATTCAATATTCGGAAAATAAATTATTCGACTTAAGAATTCCACTTATTAATATTTAAAATTAATTAAATATTCAAAATTTAATAATCAAAAATTCTGGGTCGTTACAATCTTCCCCCCTTAAAAGAATTTCGTCCTGAAATTACAAGTTAGGAAAAATGATTCTTAACTCGTTTATTATTTTCCACAATTCAAACAGTTTCATCAACTTACGAACCTAAATCTTTTTATTGAAGATTCACTATCATTTCAATTAGCTTTCCAACTTCAATTATAGGTTTCAAACAACATTGTTTACTTAACAATTCAAATTTAAATTTAAATTCAAATTTCAACTTTCAAAATTTTCTCAAAATTTTTCTAACACTCGAAATTTTCGAAAAATTTCGCCAGCGTCTCCTTTGCGCGGCTAGCTCGGTACAACTACAAAATGGCACTATGACCCCTCAGAATCAAAAAGAAAATAGAAAGCCAAGTGGCTGGAGAAGGAAATCATCAAATCTCATACTAAAATTGAAATACGTACCTTTTTGTCGAGCAATTCAATTTTTAACTTCAAAATCAAAACCCCAATTCCATTATACACCTGTATATCCTGCTAATAGTAGTATCCAATTCCAACATTCAAATCATTTTGCCAATTCAATTACAAAACCTTTCAACATATGCTTCTTATACATTTTTAGTTTACTATTGAAGTTGCATATTCAATTTCATTCGTTTTCGATTAGTTTACATTCACTAATTATATTCACATTAGTTTACTTCCAAATTGGATCAAATTCAGTTCATATTCAAATTCGTTTACTTCACTTTCAATTTGAATTCAATTACATAGCTTTCAATTTTGCTAATTCAATTTCATTATCACTTAATGAATTTATATACAATCAACTAACAATCAATCTAACAACCAATGTATTTTTCAACACAACCAAATTATTAAATTTATCTACAACATTCAGTTTTGGTTCAACATTTTTTTTTTTGATTTCAATTGGTTTGACATTAATTTGGTTTTCATTCAATTATTCAACTAGCTTCAAATGAATTTACACTTACATACATCATTTCATATCAACTTATTCACATTCGATTGAATAACACCCAATTCTTTAATTCAATCGCTAACTTGCTTAACATTTCAAGTTGGATTTTCTTTACATATCTCAAGTTCACATCATTTAATTCACTTGATTATTTTACTTTGATACAAAATCAATTTTTTTATTCAACTTCACTTAAGTTATACTCCATTAAACATCATTTGTTCAAATAAACTTAAGTTTCCACTTATCAATCCAATTCGGATTTCAATCCTAAAGTAAGTCCTATTTAACTTTTACTTAAGTCAAATTGATATCAACATTCAAATTCATAGTTCACTTTACTAAACTTAACTGTTTAACCACTTCAATAATTGGTTTTACTTACATTTTCTCATTCTATATGTTGTACAACTTCTTTATTAACCTCCAACTTATATTATAAGTTTAAAACTTATTTCACTTATATTTATCAACTTCGAGTTGGATTTTAATTTCAAATTTGTTTATTACAACAAAACTTCAATCTTAAATTCATTATTGTAGCAAATCCATCACATAGAAACTCGAAAATGATACTGATGATGCTGCAGTCATCATCCTTATTATTTCCCAGTGACAATAGTGAAATCAATGCTAAATATTCTTTCAAAAAGTTTTCTTTTATTTATAAATTACATTTATAAATCTTACTTATAAAATTTCACTTCTTATATATAAGATCATTTTACAATTGTAAATCATTCAAATTATAACTTCATACTTATAATTCATTTGCTTATACAATTATTCTTTTACAATAAGTTTTATTTAACTCATTCAAACAACTTTGATTGTCTTATATATTTATATTATTTACAACGACCAAGCAATCAATTATATACACTTAATAATCCTCGAAAAATTATTTCCTTTATATACAAAATATAATCAAGGTAAAATTATCTCATTTACCCAATTTAAATCAATATCGTATCGAATTGTTTTGTATAAGTGTTTAGAGATCCCTATCGATAGAGTTGTAAAGATTATACCGATCAGAATCCATATACCACTCAACAAACCAATCATCACAATATAAAACAACTTTATATTCACTAACAAACACACGCTCATATCTATTATTACACTCACACTCATTCTAGAGCACTACTGACTCTATCTCTAATGAGTAATACCCAACAGAGCCATGGTTGTCGCTTAACCATATGCTCTGATACCAAATGTAAAGGCCTGAAAATCCGTACTCCTTTGAGCTGGCAACATTCCACAACAATCCAGCCAAAGAGGAACGAACTTCTGAATCTTTAGGGTTTAAGAAGAAGAAAGAGGTAGAAGAAGAGAGAGAAAACGATAGGAGAAACAGAAACAGCAACAGAAACAATATCAGAATCTCACAATCGCAGCGGAACAACATATAATAGATAGATGAATAATCATTAAAAGAAAAGAACTATACATTTTATATATTTCATCACATTACATTACATCATCAGAGTGTACAACAACAAAACAGCGGAAAGAAATACTATATACAATAGATAATAGACTACGCCATCCTACTCGCCTCCAGATTGCTACAGCAACTCCCGAATCCAGGATAACCTGATAACCTAACTCTAGACTGCCCGTGTGGAAATTGGTGGGCACCCAGAGTTTAGGAAGGAAACAATAAACTCCAGGTCAGTCAAGGGACTGGTGTGAGAACTCAAAACAGTTTATCTTTAAAAACAAACAAAGAAATATTTTTAAAGTAAATTCGCAATGCTTTTTTTAAAAAAAAATGAAACTACCATAAGGCCTCCCGCCACACACACAATGCAAATGCAGAATTGGAGGAGATTTCTCCTTATGATAGTCAAAGATGCTTACTGCGCAAAATCAAATCATTTTTGATATTATTATTAGTGCATTGTGTAGAAAACATTTTGAAAGTAGAATATAAATCTTAGCCAGCATAGACATTCCGAACTATGCCTACTATAGCTACCATCCAAACAGTGGGGCGCCACCATAATTGAATGGCAGGTTATACAACTAAAACCGTGCAAGGCTCGTATTGTTTTGATTGGATTTCCAACAAATGGTCAGGCTAAGGAACTTCCTACTGCCACATGGGATCGCCTCTAGCGGGACGTCTCGAGAACTAACGTTACGGTTAGATCTCTACCAACACAAGGCCGGGTTACCTCTGTAACTAGGTAACTACTACACGAATATGTCATCCCCCGGTCCTTTGGGACCTTTATCCGAGCGCTCGATTCCAACAACACCACACAGTAATAGATATAGTGTATCAACATGAGTAAGTATCTGGGCTCCATACCATGATACCACCCTTTTCCAGAAGGAAATGACATACCCTAAAGGGCGCGACCCTTATAACCTTGCCGCATATTCCTGTTTCGACCATTTCCGGGGAGTGAGGTCTGACGAAGTCTCGTCCACAAAGCTACGCTTTGGCACAAAGCCATGCTTTGGGTCAACAGATGACCAAAGCAATGATCACAAAGATAAATGATCAAACAAATGATCATATCACAAATGATCAACCAATGATCATCACATAGCAGCACTCAGCATGCCACATTACCAGATTGGGAATATATCGCTGATAACCTTCAACTACATAACCTCTGAGCTCGTACGTCTCAGAGAAGGGTGTTAATCTAAGAGAATAAATTCTCCGCCACCAACAGAAATGTATTTGAAAAGAAATCTGCTTTATACCTCAAAATGTAATGTCAGACACGTAACCATACAAGTCTGTTCCGGGTTCGAACAGAACCGAAGGCACTTCCAAAGAAGCCCTTGCAATCCGAGTATTCACAATCCCGATAAAATTTCCCATCACAAAGGAAATCTCCATACCGTAGCTAACGATGCAGAGACAATCGATAGGTCATCCTATCGTTTTCACAAATACCCAGTCTTCGACACCGGTCTTCAAATGCTATCCATAACGACGTATCACATATTCGGAATGGGTTATACGACACAAAGGACCTTTCTCGGCTAAACCGAATAGCGAGCGCTTATTTTAAAAATAAGTGTAGCATTTAATTTCAAACAATCACCACAAATACCATCCAAGGGTAAATACTGATAGTCGGTTATTTAACTATCAATAGAGATGCGCAACATCATCAGATTCCAAATAATTTTCCAAATTATTTAAATCCCAAAAAAAAATATCTTTACAAGATATACATACACCTTCCAAATAATTGCCCAAATTATTTGTTTTACCAAAATATCTTTACAAGATATAATTTCCACACTTCAACCATTTGAAAACCAATTTCAAATTACTTTTCATCTTTTATACCTTTTGAAAACAAATTTCAAATCATCAAATAAATCCTTACCAATTTATTTTAAACTTACGTTCCAAATTCGTAAATTCATTTCCATACTTCAAAATAAATCAATATTTATTTTTAAACAAATTTCCCTTTCCTTTCATATTCCATAGTGAATTTCAAATTTCCAAATATCTACTGATATACGATTTCAATAGATTTCAAATATTCGCTTTCAATTTATCTTTAAAAGATAAATTCTCAAAAACGTTCCATTTCATATTGGAAAAGCATTTCCATACTTATTTAATAATAAGAAATTCACAAATTTATTTATTTTCAACTATTTGAAAATATTCCATATACTTAACCCATAGTTAAGTATATATTCTATTCTTTTAAGAAAACCATTCTCTTATTCACATTTATTTGGGTCAAAACGAATGTTGCGTAAAACATCGTTACGACAACCCAAAATCACTAGTATAAGTATTCGAAATTAAAATAGATATATAAATCCCAATACTATACAAAATATTTCCTTTTGGAAACCATTTACTATAACAACAGTGTTATAGTCCACCATTTCCTTATTTTCTCGAAAACGCCTATTGCAACAATGAATGTTGAAATCTACGTATTCATTTCCTTCTATTTTCTCGAAAACGTCTATTTCAACAATGAATGTTGAAATCCAAGTATTCGATATTTAATGCATTTTAAAGCATCTTTAAATCGTTTTAAATTCTATTTAAAACATCCCTCTCCCAAAACATGACCATTTAATGTAATAGTATATTCACCATTCAAAATAGTGAATGTAACTCCTTTAACAAACTTCCATACTCAATTTATCAAATTCCATTTATTTTCGAATTTATAACAATGTTTATAAATTCCATTCCTATTTATAAACTTCGATTTATGAATCTCTTTTATTAATCCAATTCAATTTATATAACCCAATTATATACCAGAATCTATATTATAAGTTAAATACTTATAATATCATTTATTTACCAAATCGTTCCTTTAAACTTCATAAATTTTTAATCTTATTACTTACAAGATTCCTTTATATTTTTTTAACAGTTTCAACTTATAAAAATTTCCTTTATTAACCGTTTCTAACAATATCCCATTTAAATGCCCAAAAGCCAGTTTATAAGTTAATTACTTATAAACCTTTTATTTTCAACATCTATTCATTTTATAACCTTCACAATTTATAAATCTATAGTTTTTAATGAAATTCATTTTATACTTCATTTTGACACTTAATAAACTCGTATTATAATTTTCCATATTTTTAATGTATAAATATCAATTTTAAAAAAAATCTTTTATATACATCCTTTATAATAATTCAAAAATTCAAAATTTAAGCTATTTTATAAATCTATTTATTTTAAAATTTTCCTTTTGGTTACATTTTACAAAAATCATAATTTTTATAACTTGAAAATTAAAATCTTAATCTATTTAAAATGAATCAAATTCAAAAATTAAATAAAACCATATACTTTGAAAAATTACTTTAAAATCCTCTTTAATTCAAAAACGTTATTTTTAATTTTAAAAATGAATCTGATGATGCAACAGCACCAAATAGTCAATCACGGGAACAAACATCATATATCGATATGATAGTCAACAATCATCACAATATCTATAATCAAATAAATATTTGTGAGGAATCCAGTTGGATACCTCCAACGTGTTTCCCTGCATCCACAGACGTTAGCACAATACCAATCCCGTTTCAAGACGGAATATCGCGGTATATGGGATTTATAAAATATTATCCGCTATTATGCGGCGCAATAGGGTCTCATCCGCTATATAATGCGGGAAATCAATTCCAATATATACATATGCCAATATATATATATATATTGCTATATATAGATATATCCTATTTTATCTAATATCACAATCAACAGCAATCATCATTCAACATTAACTAATTAAAATTTTAAACCGAACTGTTTCAATTGAGTGAGGAGTTCTCACCTTGGTTTTATTTCTGATTTCAGCGTTCGTTTCGAATAAAATTAAACGGACGTTTAATTTTACCCAAAATTTTTGCTAGTTCCAATCGACTCCAAACAGGTTGCATCGCGATGAGCTTGTCCATACGATTCCAACGCACTTCGTTTCATCATTTTTCGATCTCGCAGCAAAAAGATATCAACTTTTAAAGTTTGTACACGATTTAAATGTAAATAAATCAACATTTCTTCTTATTTTATACCTTTGATCTAGGCCGCATGCATCTAGGCCGTTCACGCGACAATGCTTCTCTTCCCTCTCGTACGTGCGTGAAGCACTCCCCAGTATTTTGAACGCATGCAAGAAACCCAGTTCGCTCCAAACTAGGGTTAAAGATCGCCCCATCATACGTCGACGAAAACACGATCAGCAAGTGCGATCCTCTCCGTCTACACAAAAACCATGCTCGGTTGGAACCCTGTGAAGCTCGGCCCTCTGCATGCATGGGAAATCATGCCTAAAACGAGCACGAACGTGGCGGCCTCACGCCCTCCCTGATCGACAAAAATTCATCTCTGCCATTGAACTTGTCAATCTCACTGCCCTCTTCAATTTGTTAGTTGAAAGTCTTGTGAATCGTTGCGTGGATTTGGAGAAATTGAGGGAGAAAGACGGTGAAGCTCTAGCCATGGGTATTTAAGGAGGCGGCCACGATAATGATCTAGGGTTTAGAAATAAAAATAAACATATATACTAGTTCTTATATTATTTAATTAATATAATTCTCGATTTAACCGGTTACGCAAACGACCTCCAAACTACGCGTTCTGACAGGCAATCCTGAGATTTTTCCGCGTTTCAGACACGAACAGGTTTCGGAAGCTAATTCGATCATCTGTGCGAGATACGGCAATAAACGCTCGATTTAAAATTAAACCGATTTAAACGATTTCTAGGCGTTTTGGCTTGCACCGGACAAACGATAAATCCGATCGACTTGAAATTTGAAATCTTACAATAATATCACATTACGGATCCGATGAAACTAGTTTCGTCGAAATCCGAGACCGTTTGAAAAATGACTATTTTAACTCGCTATATTAATATTAAAACAATTTCGATGCGTTTCGAGCTGCCACGGTCAAACGACAACTCCGATTGCTACGAAAATTGAAATCCGATAATAACTAACTATTACGGATCCAATGGAACTAGTTTCGTTCAATTTTAAGACTGTTCAAAAATTGGCTATTTTCCAGTCGATAATTAAATATTAAAATATTCAATTTTCACAAATAAATTTCAAATTCAATTTTTAAAAGTTCTATAACATTACTATAACTTCAATATGATATAAAATAAAATTTTCCAAATCATTTTCAATCATATTAAACTCAATTTTCAATTATTTCTGGAATTTCAACTATTAAATAATCGATTTAAATTACCCTATTAAATTCAATATTCGAAAAATAAATTATTCGACTTAAGAATTCCACTTATTAATATTTAAAATTAATTAAATATTCAAAATTTAATTATCAAAAATTCTGGGTCGTTACATTATACTTGGTTGTAATATATTTGTTTGTCAGGTAGTGGAAATTTGTAAATATTGGTTGAAAACAAATATCTGTAAATAAATAAATAAATATAAATTGGAAAATTTATAATTTAAATTCTGAGATTTTTGGAAATTCTTTTGAATGATTTTGGAATATAATAATAGTATTATCTAGAAGTATTTTTTGATATAAATATTTCGATATGATTTGAAAGAAATGTTTCAAAGAAATTTTGGAAAGGTTCTGTATTTCCCTCTCTGTCGCTGGAAAATAATTTCGGTAATGAGTGCACGCATCATCGATGTTCATTTTCGGGTTTTAAAGTGGGAAGATTGTTGTAGCAGTTTACTGCATAATTGTTTTGATAATCTTGATTTTGAATTCCAATTATGGTTTGATATATATATATATATAAGATATGATTATATATATTATTATTTTAAAATAATTGAAATGGAACCCGGCATTTAGTTCATAGATATTTCAATTATTGTAATGGAATAAAATTTTAACTATTTAATAATTGGAACTTCTAAAATGAAATTAGAAATTAAACGCTAAATTATAAATGCAGTATATAAGAAATTGAAATTTGTAAACTATAAATCATGGGTTATTAAAATCCAGAAGATGTAATTATTAAACATTCTTGTTAATCAAAATAAATGAGATAAACTTGGGTAATATTCAACTGCATTCTTTAAAACATATATATATATATATAACTTACCTTAATATTAAAAGTTGTAATGTTGACAAGAAACTAGCACTGGGATATTATACAAGTGAAACTTAAGTGATGAAAAATGTTCAATGGAATTACTTTTATTAATAAGAATATTGATATTATAGTTGCTATAAACTTAAATTAAAATGGTAATGCCACTAATTAAATGAAATAGAAAATTAGTACTGTAAGCAAAGAATTGTGAACTTAAGTTAATGTTTGAAGCTATTTATAATTAAATTAAATAATAAAATGAATATTATACTAAATTAAATGATTATAACTTCAGAAATTGTTAAAAAGATTTAGAAAATAGATTTAATATTCAATGACATCATATAAGAATAACGAATGTAAATTTAAAGGCACGAAACTTAAGTATGAACTTATGTACCAATGAATACTAATATCTAATGGAAATCATGCATAAAAATTTAATTAATGTGAATTAAACTGCAATAAAATGTAATACTTGAATAATAAAATCATTGATTTTTATAAACAACTAAATGGAATTAACTTATGTAAGAAATGAATGTAAAGTTATGAAATGAAACCTTCATCTGATGAATAAATAAAATGAATTTCGGTAAGTAATGAATGAAAATAAATGAAATAAACACTAAATGAATAAATGGAAATAAAATTTTGCAAGAAATAAATGTAAATTAAAAACACAAATCATTGTATGAATGAAAAGGAAAATAAACAATAAATGTTGTGAAATGAAATTAATAAGATTGAAACTGATTTATGCTTGGAGTCATTGTTTGTTTGTTTTATGGATTGTTTGGGATAGGATACTTCAAATTGTTTGGATGTACGAATAATCTGTTGAGTTTTGTCTAAGACTGTTGAGTGTATGGTATACGTAATAGTTTATTTGTCATTCTATATGATTTAAAGATGTCTAAACCCAAAAAAAACCTTTTGTTTTGTTTGAATATGGATGTGTGATTGATTTCACTGACTTCATATGATGATTGTATGCTTTTAGGTGTAAGTGATTACTATTGTGTTGTATTAACTAGTTTGTTATTAGTTGAGACAAATTAAAATTTGCTTATTTGTATAATTATTAACTCTTTTGAATTATATAAGTGAAATACATGTTATGGAAGCAATTGCTACTGCTTTTGGTTTCACAAAATAAGCGTTAATTGCCCGACAAATAGGTACGTTCTCGGATTACGGTTTTATAGCGTTATTATATTGTTTTCCCGCTGTTGGGATATATTATTTTGAAATTATGTGATATATATTGTTTTATTTATAGTATTATTTCTCCCAGACCTCTCCATACAAAGGAGACTCTGCCGAAGATTTTCGAAAATTTTGGACTTAGAAAACTTTGAGAAATGTTTTCCAAACTTTATTACTTTGAGTATAAAAGGATTTAATGGGTTATAAATTGATATATTTTATTTAAATTAATTTATTTTGTAAATATATTTGTTACAAATGTAATATTTTGAATAAGGTATATTGATTTCCTAATTTCTTCTTTACCTTCCCTTTTCCTTTTCGGAGACGAAAATTTTTGAGTGGGGTACAGTGTAACGTCTCGTAAAATTTCGATAATTAAAATTGTTCATTAATAAGATTTTGTAATTCAGAGTTCAAAGAAATAAAAATTTGTAATTTAATAATGAAATAATAAGTAGAATGAATTGTAACAATATTAATGCAATTTAATTTTTAACAATTCCTATGGAATTCCAATTGATTGAAATAATGTAAATATTATAACTTGGTTATAAATTTGATGTAAGGAAATTGAATGTAAATATGTATTAATTATGGAGATAATATATATAATTAATGGTAATTGAATAAAATCTAGTATGTGTAATATATCTTTGTCATCCAGCTCGTCTTCTGAGCTCCATAGTATCCTATCCTGAATTTATAATACTCGATCTGACCCGAGAATTTTAATAAAACAACACTGGAGTCAGTTTGGAAAACCAGCATGAGAAAACACACTCAATTTGAATTATTAAAGTTATCAAAAACCCTTTGAAAACAAAGGTATCTCGTAAGGCCGCATCACACATAAACATGATGGGTTTTTTCCATATGATAGCTGTAACAACCCGCATATTTATCGATTTTATATTTAAATATTTTATTTAAATATTTTATCGTTCGTCGGATTTTGGTCCGAAAAGCTACTTTTTGCAAACAGTCGAATTGAGACCCGAGACCACCCCCATTGAGTTCAAAATGACGTTTGCGACCTTTTTGAGTATAAGCTTCAATATGTTTGAGAAGGTTGATTTTTGCCACTTTTTACTTAGGGCTTTGGTTTGGGCTGAGCCCAATAACTCCACTTAACTCAGTTCCAACCCTCTCCTCTTCATTCACTTCTTTTCTATTTTTCCTTATACTCAAGCTTTTATGTTAATGGAGGTGGAGAGTGGAAATTAAAACTCCAAGCCCTAGCTTCCTTTGCAAATACATCTCCTAGCTCCAAAGTTCAAGAGAACCCATTGGTAAGCTTCCTCTTCTTCTTCTCCAACTCATTCTCTCTTTGATTTCAGAAATTTCCTAAACCTAATTTAGGGAATGTTTCTCTTTTAAGCTTAGATTCAAGCTTGTTGAGTTGGAATTGAAGAGTTCTTGTTCTTGCCATTGCTTCATAGCATCTTCTTCATTCGTTTGGGTTCAAAGGTGAGATTTTTAATCTCACATCTAAGTCTATGAATTATCTTTGGTTGTTAGGTATGAATTCCTAACACCTATTCTTGTGTAATTGCTTTGGATTTGGTTGCTTTTGAGAATAATCCAATTTTAGTGTTTGAAAGCCATATCCTTAAAAATAATAGCTTTGAGGATCAAATGTGTTTTTGGTGATGCATCGAGGAACTATAGGGCCGGGTAGTCGATTGGCATAATCCCCTAGCGCCGTTGCTCGAGAGAATGCAATTTGGTCAAGATTGAACCTCATTTGTAATAGGCAGGGAAGAGGCTGGAAACAGGTTTGGCCGGCCGACTCCCCTGGTTCGGTCGACCGACCTGATGCCGAGGAGTTTTTTTAAAACAAGGCTCGGTCGACCGAGCACTGTATGCCGGCCGACCGACCTGATGATTTTTGCCTACTTCGCCTAGTTGCTTGAATTTTCAACTTAAATCGATTCGTGTTGTTTCCTAGTTGTTGTTATCATTTATTATGACTTTGATGACTCCTTTTTAGGGATTTTTGAATATCCATTTCGATGGATTCTTTATCGGTTTCGTTGGATTTTCATTCACATCTTCGTATGTGAATTTTAGTGATTGATTGTTCCTACAATCTTCTTTGTGATTTGTCACTTTAAAAATATACGGTTTTCTGTACTAGTAGTAAATATCAAAACTCTTCCTTAAAAAGATTTCAATACTATTTTATTATAAAGCTTGTTTTCTAAAACCGATTTCCAATCTATTAGTATATACAAACCTTTACCTCACTCGTATGAGAAATCTAATTAAACGACTTAGTAAAACAAGTGGTATGAAACGCTTGCGTTTACTTCGTCGGTTAATTCTTGGACTTGTTCGATTGAAACTCTTGTGACAATTTTCTAGTGGAGATCTACAATTTGTTCGCAAATATTTAAGTTAAGCTAGTGGTTATGGGACATGATGCTAAACTCATATATTTACTAGCTTATTGTAATTGACACTTCTCGTTGATCATGACGATCATCTTTATAGTTTGGACTAGCAATGTGCGATGTCTCTTTGTCTATGTGGAGGACTGTACCTCATTTAATTGAGCTTCGTCTCATTTCTTTGTGGGCTAACGACCCATGCACTTTCAAAGTGTTTTGATTCATTGGATGTACCGTTTGTACTACATCAGTGTATTTGATTCGTTGGATGTACTGTTTGTACTACATCAATGTCTTGGCTATCTTTTTATTGTGATTTCTGGATTTCGTGTGTTGATTTCTGGAATTTATGTTTCACCAACTTTTATGATTGGCATGGATATATATGTCATTTATTGTGGCTTGGTGAATGAACTTAGGAGTATGACATTCCTTTTTATCTTGAGTAGATTATTGTGATATTGATTAATCTCTTGTTGATTTTTAATTACTTATTTATCACAGCTTGGCATTGTGATTATTATATGTTTATGTCATATCTCTTATTCTATATCATTTCATCTGATATTTATAGCTAGGCTGATCCGTTTATTATTTTCTTATTAAATAATACTCGGGTCAGACCGAGATGTTTCAGGTGCATCTGCTTAACTTCTCATCCAGGATCATTACTCTGACTTTTAGCTAACTACTTAGATTAGTAGTTTAATTTTTTGTATACACTTGAGATATAGACTCATAGTTGTATTCTTTTGTATAGCACGTGTTGCTATTCTTTTGTATTATCGTGGATCTTTTGACCACCACTCTGATATACACTTCCATGTGTTAATTATATATATTCATATCTTCTTCCGCCTTTGTGATATGAATTATCTTTGACTGATTTATGTTATGTTTACTTCTATATTTGTTTCCGAAGATATTATGGCCACTGTGTAGTAGCTTTGAGTTTGTGTCGGCATGTCGGATTTCCACTTGAAAAGAATTGCATGTTATACTATCTGACATATCGATGCTCGCACAAAGCAATTACACGGATGGTCGCTCCTCAACAGCCTTATTCTCCGTGCTAGTTGACAGCATTTACCGTAATGTTCTTGGCTGGCGTGGGTATAGAGGTGGGGCGTCACAGCTTGGTATTAGAGCCAAACTTCGGAACAATATGGAATATTATAACAAGGATCATCGTCCTAAGTCCATCTTAGGAGTCGTACTTTAGGATTTTATTCGGGTCTTCGTACCGTCCTATCCTAACTCCTTTTATGATTCCTTGTTTTATCTATCAAGAATTACTTGATATTTATCTTGAGAATAACTTTTTCTTCTTCTTTATTTCTTTCTTAAAGAAGAGAAATGGTTAGACCAGGCTGTCCCAGCGCCGGTCAATCTAGTGCTACTCCCCAAGATGGAGTTTTTATGTCTGCCCAGTAGCTTCTTGATCTAGTAAAGAACGCTCAAGCAGCCGGTCCCAATCAAGAGCCTACTCATCCTAGATCCGGTTTTGCACGCCTATGCAGAGGCTATACCGATTTGGGTGGAAGGCCATTCAAGGGATCCGAGAGTGTTATTGAAATTCAAGCTTGGCTCAAATCATGCGATCGCATCTTTTCTCGCATGAACCTTATTGATCTACATCGAGTCCAAGTGGCTAATAGCATGCTCCAAGAAAGAGCATTAGATTGGTATGAGCTTTTAATTTCTGAAATCATTGAAGCGGATCTCACTTGGGAGCAATTCCGAGAAAGATTCAAATTGAAATTTGTGCCGGAGGCTGAAAAAGTAACTTTGGTCTGGCGTTTTATTGACCTTGTTCAAGGTGAATCTTTTGTGACAGACTATGTCGCATCTTTCGAATCTCTTTCTAAGTACGGGGTTGAATATATCAACACCCCATTGAAGAAAAATCAGAGATTTGTCTATGGCTTGAATAAGAATCTTAAGAAGCCATTACTCCTGAAACTTGAGGTTTCATTTGATCAGCTTATTGATATCGCTCTTCGTCTTGTAGAGGCCGATAATGAAGGTGATGTTGAAGTTGTGCATGCCCAACAGAACTTCGACAATAACTTGAAGAGGCCTATCAAATTCAAAGGCTCCAATTCTAACAAGAAAGGGAAGCAACAAATTCCGGTAGCAAAGACTCCTACCTCTAGTCGTGGACAATGCTACAATTGTGGTTCCACAGACCACTATGCAAGGGAGTGCCCGAAACCCCTCTTTTGTCGTTATTAAAAAGGTTCGGGTCATCTTTTATCTTCGTGCCCTAGGCTTCCAAGCAAGGGAGAAGGAAAGCGGCAAGCCCCTAACAACTCTTCTCTCGGTCAAGGTATTTTCCCCTCAATCCTTGATGGCATTGTTTTATTTCATGATATTCTTATTCGAATTCTTTTTGATATGAGTTTCATCTCATTATTTGTATATCAAAAGAACTTGTCGATTCTTTTTCTTTGAATATTTTGGGCTTAATGACTTCTTTGAAGATTGTGAATCCGGATGGTAGATCTGCAACACTCAATTTGTTTTTTTATTGATGTCGAAAATTATTTTATGTGATTTTTCGTTCCGAGCCGATAATTTACTTAGGCTCCGGAATTGATTTGTGCGAAAGGATCGGCTTAATCATTGTGAATCCCATATCCTATTTTTCGAGTGGACTATTCATCTTCGACAATTTTCTATCCGTTAAGAAGATTTCTATTTTTCCTTTATTGATTTCGATTCCACTTTGGTGGCATCCTTTTATTCCTTAAGCCCACTTATAAGGAAAGTGTTATTTCTCTCATTCATGTAGTTTGAGAATTTTCCGGTATTTTTGTGCTTGTCTTAGGATCATCACCTAAGCAATATCTTTTGTGTGGTGCTAAGGTCTTTTCAGTTTGACTTTACCACCGGTTTTCGTTTGCTACGAGTTGCGGAAGTTAGCATTCCACTTACCGCATTCCGCACTCGTTATGATTCTTATGAATGACTTATTATGTCATTCGGTTTATCCAGCTTATTTCATCCATTTTATAAATCGAATATTATATAAATACTTCGATGAGACCATTCTTGTATTTATTGCTTTTGGATGAAAGATGGTAATTTAAAATTTTGCAAATCTTTTCCATAAGATTTATTTATAAGTAAAACTGGATTTTGTTCTTGAAACGAACAAAGAATATTCTTAAAACTTTTTAAGAGATTTATTTATCCTATAAAAGATGATTTTGTGATTGTATTGCCCGTTGAGTGCTTTAAGAATTTTGGTCGATGAGCTTGATCAACGTTATCGATAGGAATTTCCTAAACGCTTTGATGAGACAATCAGACACGATATATTGACTTGTAAATTGTCAATTTTTCTAGAAATATTTTTACATTGAAATAATTGTGATTTTGAAAGTTTTAGCTTTTCGAGAAAGAAGATTATCTAAAAGAACTCTTCCTTTCGATACTCTTGTTCTTGTGATTCCTGAAGGGGAACCAAGACTTTGATATTTGTACCGATACTAGTCGTATTAGATTCGATGTCGTTCTCTTGCCAAAGAGAACGTGCTATCACTTGTGCTTCTAAATCATTATAGCTTATCGAGACTAGATATGCCACTCATGATCTAGTGCTCGCGGTTATTGTTTCTACTTTTAGAATTTGGCATCATCATATTTGGATGAGAAATTTGTTCTCTACCTCGATCATAAATCTTTGGAATATTTATGTTCTCTTAAGGAACTGCATGTTGACTCGAGTTCCTAGCATCTTATGATCTTGATATTCTTTTTATTCCCGAAGGGGAAATCGTGTTGCCAATACGTTTTGTCGTAGGCAATAAGGTGTTGATTCTTTGATGATGTCGGAATGGACTCATCTTTTTACCAAGTTCATCGGACGTTTTGAAATACTTCGTTTTATTGAGCTTTATCTCATTCCTTTTATGGACTAGCATCCGATGTGCTTTTATTGTGTTTGATACATTGGATGTACCGTTTGTACTACATCAATGTCTTTTCTTTTTGTATTCATTGGATGTACCGTTTGTACTACATCAATGTCTTTGTTGTTTGATTCATTGGATGTACCGTTTGTACTACATCAATGCCTTAGCTATTTGATTCATTGGATGTACCGTTTGTACTACATCAATGTCTTTGCTTTTGATTCATTGGATGTACCGTTTGTACTACATCAATGTCTTTTCTTTTTGGATTCATTGGATGTACCGTTTGTACTACATCAATGTCATTGTTGTTTGATTCATTGGATGTACCGTTTGTACTACATCAATGCCTTAGCTATTTGATTCATTGGATGTACCGTTTGTACTACATCAATGCTATTTGATTCATTGGATGTACCGTTTGTACTACATCAATGTCTTTGCTTTTGATTCATTGGATGTACCGTTTGTACTACATCAATGTCTTTTCTTTTTGGATTCATTGGATGTATCGTTTGTACTACATCAATGTCTTTGTTGTTTGATTCATTGGATGTACCGTTTGTACTACATCAATGCCTTAGCTATTTGATTCATTGGATGTACCGTTTGTACTACATCAATGTCTTTGCTTTTGATTCATTGGATGTACCGTTTGCACTACATCAATGATATACTTTTGATACATTGGATGTACCGTTTGTACTACATCAATTCCTTAGCTATTTGATTCATTGGATGTACTGTTTGTACTACATCAATGTCTTTGATTCATTGGACGTACTGTTTTTGTACTACGTCGGTGTTCCAAATTATTCGAGTTTCTAGTTTCTCGGGCGTACCGTTTCTATACTACGCCATTGCACTGGCTCAATTTTCTGCTATTCTTGACGTTTTCCACGTCTTTTAACTATGGAAATGCTTATATGTTTCCGGTTTTTATTCTTGAGCCCGGTGATATTGTGGAAATTGAAGTTTCACCAGATTTGATTTATGAGCAACATTCCATTCGCATCATTACTTCGGAGGTTGAGCTCCTTCGGAATAAAGGTATTCTTCTTGTGAGAGTTCAATGGTTCTCAAATCCTAAGGATTGCTCATATGAAATCTTGATAATTCATCGAACGAAAACTTTCGGATTTACTCCTTCGTGCTCTTTATGGTGGACTTCTTGATTCAAATTTTCTTTTGTGTTAATATGCTTCTACGGTTGTTACTATATATTTCCTTCTTAATTATTGCGAGGACGCAATTTCTTTAAGGAGGGGAGTCTGTAACAACCCGCATATTTATCGATTTTATATTTAAATATTTTATTTAAATATTTTATCGTTCGTCGGATTTTGGTCTGAAAAGCTACTTTTTGCAAACAGTCGAATTGAGACTCGAGACCATCCCCATTGAGTTCAAAATGACGTTTGCGACCTTTTTGAGTATACGCTTCGATATGTTTGGAGAAGGTTGATTTTTGCCACTTTTTACTTAGGGCTTTGGTTTGGGTTGAGCCCAATAACTCCACTTAACTCAGTTCCAACCCTCTCCTCTTCATTCACTTCTTTTCTATTTTTCCTTATACTCAAGCTTTTATGTTAATGGAGGTGGAGAGTGGAAATTAAAACTCCAAGCCCTAGCTTCCTTTGCAAATCCATCTCCTAGCTCCAAAGTTCAAGAGAACCCATTGGTAAGCTTCCTCTTCTTCTTCTCCAACTCATTCTCTCTTTGATTTTAGAAATTTCCTAAACCTAATTTAGGGAATGTTTCTCTTTTAAGCTTAGATTCAAGCTTGTTGAGTTGGAATTGAAGAGTGCTTGTTCTTGCCATTGCTTCATAGCATCTTGTTCATTCGTTTGGGTTCAAAGGTGAGATTTTTAATCTCACATCTAAGTCTATGAATTATCTTTGGTTGTTAGGTATGAATTCCTAACACCTATTCTTGTGTAATTGCTTTGGATTTGGATTGCTTTTGAGAATAATCAAATTTTAGTGTTTGAAAGCCATATCCTTAAAAATAATAGCTTTGAGGATCAAATGTGTTTTTGGTGATGCATCGAGGAACTATAGGGCCGGGTAGTCGATTGGCATAATCCCCTAGCGCCGTTGCTCGAGAGAATGCAATTTGGTCAAGATTGAACCTCATTTGTAATAGGCAGGGAAGAGGCTGGAAACAGGTTTGGCCGGCCGACTCCCCTGGTTCGGTCGACCGACCTGATGCCGAGGAGTTTTTTTAAAACAAGGCTCGGTCGACCGAGCACTGTATGCCGGCCGACCGACCTGATGATTTTTGCCTACTTCGCCTAGTTGCTTGAATTTTCAACTTAAATCGATTCGTGTTGTTTCCTAGTTGTTGTTATCATTTATTATGACTTTGATGACTCCTTTTTAGGGATTTTTGAATATCCATTTCGATGGATTCTTTATCGGTTTCGTTGGATTTTCATTCACATCTTCGTATGTGAATTTTAGTGATTGATTGTTCCTACAATCTTCTTTGTGATTTGTCACTTTAAAAATATACGGTTTTCTGTACTAGTAGTAAATATCAAAACTCTTCCTTAAAAAGATTTCAATACTATTTTATTATAAAGCTTGTTTTCTAAAACCGATTTCCAATCTATTAGTATATACAAACCTTTACCTCACTCGTATGAGAAATCTAATTAAACGACTTAGTAAAACAAGTGGTATGAAACGCTTGCGTTTACTTCGTCGGTTAATTCTTGGACTTGTTCGATTGAAACTCTTGTGACAATTTTCTAGTGGAGATCTACAATTTGTTCGCAAATATTTAAGTTAAGCTAGTGGTTATGGGACATGATGCTAAACTCATATATTTACTAGCTTATTGTAATTGACACTTCTCGTTGATCATGACGATCATCTTTATAGTTTGGACTAGCAATGTGCGATGTCTCTTTGTCTATGTGGAGGACTGTACCTCATTTAATTGAGCTTCGTCTCATTTCTTTGTGGGCTAACGACCCATGCACTTTCAAAGTGTTTTGATTCATTGGATGTACCGTTTGTACTACATCAGTGTATTTGATTCGTTGGATGTACTGTTTGTACTACATCAATGTCTTGGCTATCTTTTTATTGTGATTTCTGGATTTCGTGTGTTGATTTCTGGAATTTATGTTTCACCAACTTTTATGATTGGCATGGATATATATGTCATTTATTGTGGCTTGGTGAATGAACTTAGGAGTATGACATTCCTTTTTATCTTGAGTAGATTATTGTGATATTGATTAATCTCTTGTTGATTTTTAATTACTTATTTATCACAGCTTGGCATTGTGATTATTATATGTTTATGTCATATATCTTATTCTATATCATTTCATCTGATATTTATAGCTAGACTAATCCGTTTATTATTTTCTTATTAAATAATACTCGGGTCAGACCGAGATGTTTCAGGTGCATCTGCTTGACTTCTCATCCAGGATCATTACTCCGACTTTTGGTTAACTACTTAGATTAGTAGTTTAATTTGTTGTATACACTTGAGATATAGACTCATAGTTGTATTCTTTTGTATAGCACGTGTTGCTATTCTTTTGTATTATCGTGGATCTTTTGACCACTACTCTGATATACACTTCCATGTGTTAATTATATATATTCATATCTTCTTCCGCCTTTGTGATATGAATTATCTGTGACTGATTTATGTTATGTTTACTTCTATATTTGTTTTCGAAGATATTATAGCCACTGTGTAGTAGCTTTGAGTTTGTGTCGGCATGTCGGATTTCCACTTGAAAAGAATTGCATGTTATACTATCTGACATATCGATGCTCGCACAAAGCAATTACACGGATGGTCGCTCCTCAACAGCCTTTTTCTCCGTGCTAGTTGACAGCATTCACCATAATGTTCTTGGCTAGCGTGGGTATAGAGGTGGGGCGTCACAATAGCCAAAACATTTTGTATCAAAACGTCTGATATTATAATTATGTCTAAACTAAGTACATAGAAAATAGCTGAAAAGCTTGCATCTCACGTTTCAGCATAGTTGGGCACAATCAAAACCGTATGGCGCTTATTGGAGAATGGATTCCATACAACAACTAAGCACTGGGGTACGACCTATCATAGTATACTTCTAGAAAAATGTACTAAGGACCTCATCGGGATCCCCTACAACACAGGACCGGCCATATCCCTAACCCAGATAGAACCGAAAATGTTTTCACTCCAGGTGTTCCCACCCTTATCGAGAGCACTTTTGCATGCACCACCGTATCCACAATAAATAATATATCCTAGGGTATCTAGAAAATTGATAACCTACCCTAATTGGAAATGACCCACTTAGCCTTGCTGCATATCCACTGATTTTCAGCCATTCCGGTTGATGAGGCCAGAGGATACGATTACCTTTCAGGAATTTTCACTTGCTCATCATCCTCCAATGACGATGTTCTGATAGCATTCATTCATACAAGTTGTTTTGGGTCTGGACAAATTGAATCACTGTCTTCATCATCTTCACGGTATTCATTCGTAACGCTCAAATCGAATCAAAGTGGTTTTCCGATAATTAAATCCGATCCCGGTCTCTTCGAAACGATCAACGAAATTGGTCAAATATTTGATAGTTGGTCATTTAACTATCAATAAAACATTCATAAGCATACACAACGCCTTATTATAATTTTCCAAAATTCTAAAATATCTGTATAAGATATATATTCAAATCTCTTTCCAATTTTTAACATTTAAGACAACCCAAATATTTATATCCACGTCAGGATATTCCAAACCATTTCTTATTTCACACTTAGAAAAATAAACATTTAAAATATATTTTCTAACCCTTACTTCCCAACATTTAGGAGAAATTCACTTATTTCTCTTTTCTCATTAACCATTCCCAATATTATATTGTAAATTCCTTAACTCGTTTATAACAAATTCTATAAGTCTGGGTTCCTTAATTAAATCTCTAAATTCAAAAATATATACTTTTCTCACCGAAATAAGTATATCCACAAAACATTTCCTGTAAAATATTTGAAAACATTTTAGAGTGAATACGGAAAGCACCATGCAGTATCAACGATGGATTCACAGTTCAATTATCACATCTCTATCCCAGAGAAATCTTAAACTTAATTGCAGGCACTCACTGCCTCCGATTTCGCCATGAAATTATACCATTACTTTCCCTAAACTTTATCAATAATTTTTTAAATGATACTTATAAACATCCTAAATAAATTTCCAAGTTAAATTAGGCAAATACTCTTTTATAAAAGTTATTATATAAAATAATGTTAATATTGAATAAATTATCTTTAAAAATAATAATACAGATTAATTCTTAAATAATAGCTAACTTAATATCAACTCATTATAAACTACTTAATTAATAATTAAATATACTTTAAACGATTTAAAACAATTACATAATATTGAAATGGTAATAAATTCGGATTTATTAATAAGATTCTAATTGATTTAGAAGACATGCTATACTAATTATAATTCATTTTGACAATTTAAAAATATTAAAATAACTAATTTTCTGGGATTATTTTTATGCTAAAACATTTTTAAATTACCTAGTTTAATAATTAAAATCCTCCTTTAACCAACAACCCCACTTCTCGATAAAATATATATCTTGCAATTCCAGTATAACTAGTCTAATATTTATAAATCCCTCTAGATTTATCACCAAATTTGATTTACGTCCCAGTCCCGTAAATCCCCTTTTCATAGTTTTAAAAGTAAAATATATCTTTTCTTTTAAAACCGATTTACCTATCTCATTATAAATTCTCACCGTGATTTTATATCTTAAATTTATCCACTGATTATCATTTCACTTTATTTATAAACATTGTTTATAAATCCATAGTCTCATTTCCCGTTTATAACAGTTTTACAATACTTAATCGATTATAAATCAATTTCTAAATTGAATTTCATTTTTAAATCAATTTCTAAAAAACCCAACTATATTCCAAACCCACTAAATTCCGATTCCACTTCCATTTCAAAATTTAAATTCTTATTTAATATCTAGTGTAACAATTTTTATATTTTACTTTCAAATTTCCTCTTTATTTTCCCAACTATTTACAATCTCATTTTTTTTAAATGAATTCTTTTACACTTAAACAAATATCGTTTAAGTTTTATTATTCAAAATCCTTTTATTCCAAAATCTCTATTTTCCATATTCCGAAATTTTCAAGTACGATTTTAAAATCAAACTATTTATTTTACCCAAATTCTTTCCCTTTAATTAATCAAAATTTCACTATAAATATTTTACTTCCAATTTCCCTTTTTAGTTTCTTTCTAAATTTCAAGCATTTATTATCGTTATTTAAAAATACCAAAATCTAGGCCAAAACTACCCTAGCGTCAAATAAATTCAAATCACACTATATTCTACCAGAGATTATTCAAAGCAGACTATATATCAATATATATAAAATTTAATTCAATATTTTTGAGGAATACAATTGGATCCCTCCAATCTGTTTCTTAGCAACCACAGATGTTAATACAACATAAAAATACCAATCCCACTTCGATCGGGATATCGTGGTATATAGGGTCATCCGCTATTATGCGGGGCAATAGGGTCTCATTCGCTAAATATATGCGGGAATGTCAATCCAACTACCAATTATACTACTATATATATAATAACATCCAACCGATAATAATTATCAAATTCAACCAGACATCCAATAATTAATTTTAACTATTTAAAATTAACTAGTAGTCCAAAATTGAGCGAGATTGACTCACATTGATTTTTATTAACGCTTTCGCGTTCTGGTTTGGTCCATAGTCGAACGGCATTCGATTATAGCTCAAAATTCAACTAGCTTGATATGCACCAGTCCAATCCCATCACGTAGTTCTCGTTATTCTGAAAGCAACATGATAGACTGCGTTCATTTTGAACCTAATATTAATTGGTTATTTAACTTATAAGTTTTCTTTTTTCTTTCCAAGATAATTACTTATATTAAAGACACTTAGACAAAAACAAAAATTAATACCAAAGCAAATCTGCTCCAGCCCACAAAATCAAGCTCGGCCTACCCTATTTCTTTTTTTTATGACTTCGACCCATAGCCCATCCGATCTCCTTCTCCATTGAGAAGTTCGAACATGAATCAACACTACTTCCGCTTGTTCAAATCACCACTGCACGCGGCTTCCAGGCACGCTAGAGCTCCTCCTACGTAGCCAGAAAATGCACCTTGACGTGCCCATCCCTCTAGTGCTGTCGTACCCCCCCATCGACATTTATATTCGTCGGAACCCACTTTAGAACAGCATCGTTTCTCGAGCAAATTTCGGTCCCCTCCGGTAAATAAATGGATCATCACCGTTGGATGACTCCAGCTTCTCGAACTCTTGAACTTTCCAGTTATCAACGAAGGCCAGATAGACCTATAGCAGCCATGATATAAAGGGGAACGAGGGTCGTACGATATGGAGAAGGATTATTGGAGAGACAGCGGCTTCCCTAGATTTTTTATATTAGAATTTTGAAGTATCACGTTTCCCTCTTTATTCCCACTCTCGTCTAGGCTGGTTTTAACAAGGAGAAGAGGTAACATATTTGAAAATAAAGTGGTACAGTAATAGTGGTAGGGTGCGACTGACAAGATAGGATAACAACTGAAAAGATGGATTGACTAGTCAATATATTATTTAATTTTCAAATTGTCTCGATTTACACAACTCAAAATCTCGTACCCCTAGCGAGGCATGCCGCTAGGCGTTTATAATGTTATACCCCTATTCCGAACACAATGGAAAAGGTTTCGAGTCCTAATTCGATCATATGAACAAGCTAACTTTTTGAACCTAATTTTTTATATTGAATTTTCGTTATTAAATTCAACACGTTTATATCATATACGAAAAACGATATGTCCGAATGTTATAAAATTTAAAATCCAGTAATAATACACTATTACGGATCTAATGGAATAGGTTTTGTCGAATTCTGAGACGGTGCCCCGAAAGGCTATTTATATGCGTTAATTCAGATGATATATTTTTAAAACTGAACAAATCATCTTTAAATTCAATTTAAAAAGTTTTATTATCTTCATTATTATAAATATAAATTTTATAAGCCTTTGAATTATTTTTATCAAGCTTAAAACTCAGGATACAAAAATTTAACCAACAATCAACTATTAAATCCAATAATTAAATTATCCAATATATCCTTATATTTGAAATTCAAGTTAAAAATTAACTTTTAAATATTTAAACATACTAATGTCAAATAACCAAAATTCTAGAACATTACAGTATGATTACATGACAATCATGACTTTTCATCCCACTCAGTTTACTGTTCTTATAATCGACACACCTACGAAGATTAGAGGAAATCACGTTAGGAAATCTTAATCCTTCCACCTACTTTAACAGTACTTTAACTTGGTTACTATTTAGCTCATAACATGCTTTGGGTTTTTTATGTCATTAGGCTTCATATGAAGCTCAGGATGATACATATTGCCTTTACATCACGTCTTGATTTTAATTCGTCTTTAGTCTTTCCTTTAACATTCAAAACTGTGTTAAACACATCATCGAATATATTTTTCTCATTATGTATCATGTCGATATTATGATGAATTAGGAGATTTTCTCAATAAGACAACACCCAAAATATACTTTGTTTGCACCGATTATGAATCGTCAATTTACCTTGAATTTTAATTTGTTTGCCAATTTCATGTATCTTTGGATAATCCTTTATAAGGCCATAAATATCTCCGCTTGACTAAATCATTGGTGGTCGCAAGGTCTCAAGTGTATTACTTGTGAAGTTATTTTAATCTTATATAAAAGGATGATTAATATAAAGAAAACACCGATGACAGCAAACCATGAAATTTTCTTTCCATGTGGTAAAGAAAATGCTCGTGTTTCTTCCATGCAATAAAAACAAGCTAGACGACCAACCGTATTCCAACCCGAAGGCATTGCATATGTAGGAAAATCACTTATAGTTCACCATAGAGAAGCGAACATACGAATTTGTTTAGAACTATCGTGTGTTTCAATTTCTTCATACCACAATGTTTTCAAATATTCAATAAGCGGTTGTAGATATATGTCGATTCCTTGTGTTGGATCATAGGGCCAGGGATGACAATAGTGAAAAAAAAATATGGAGTTTTCATACACATCCACGGACAAAAATTGTAAGGTGTAACTACTATATGCCAAGATGTATATTTTGAACTAGATCGAGATTGCGGTGAAAATCCATCCGTACATAAACCAAGTCTAACACTACGGCTCTCCACTACGAAAGCAGGTTATGTCTTGTGAAAATGCTTCTAAGCTTTTCCATCAACTGGGTGTGTTAACGTACCTTCTTCCTCCGTTCTCACATAGTTCATCTTATATGATGCATGGTTACATAAGATGCATATAAACTTTGAAGCCTATGAGTAATGGGTAAGTCATGCATACGCCTGTACGGAACTTTCTTTCTTTTCTTTTATCTTGGTTTGTATCATTCCTGATTACATATTTTGCAATTCCTAATATTAATGTCTCCTTTTCAAAACAACATGCAACGATTTAAACATGTATCTATTTTTGATACGACAAACCAAAAACAGACATAAGTTTTTCCACTTCATAATGAGTTTTGCACATTAAATTATTGGGTGACATATGCTATTTTGCAACTTGTACTATATCCGTAAACCCGACTTTTGTGAAGTTGTATTTTGATTTCATCGCAATTTATTCTACAGTTACTAATAGTTAAGCACCGCTTGTACAACCATCCCAAAGGAGTTTCGTAGCGACATTCAATAAATCATACATTTTTCGCTCGAACACTTGGTTCCTCTTTGACATTAACATCGTTACCATCAACTTCAATAGTAGAGAACATTAAACGTACTGCATCTTCAACCATATCTTTTATGAGATTCATTGAAACAATTTTATTATCCATCCCCTCCTCCCATGATGCTCCTACACCAAATAATTTGACATGAAACCATATTGGCGCAAATGAACGGTTATCATATTCGGATCAAATGCTTCAATTATTTGCACTACTACATGGACAACGAATTTCTTCACCGTTTCCATTATTATTTAAAACGAATTCAATAAAGACGTGTACACCATTTAAAAAATGTTAACTTATTGAGCCTCCAATTCTCCTTCTTTGTTGGTACATCTAGCTTGATCGATACAATAATTGATAATTTTTCCTACTTTAAAACATAAAAACGTATTAATCCTTTACGTATGACATTTTATTTTTCAATTAAACGATACATTTAAAGATTTTCAAATATATAATATTATGATATTTAATTTAATTTTCAAACAGAGTTACATAAATTATATGAATATAATCTTAAATTTTAGGTTATTGTTTTGCATTTTGATGGTTGTCCATCCTACTTCCCATTACAAAGACAGTAGTAATTATATATTATAAATTATTTTATTTTAAACAATTCAACAAAATTTCGATAGCATTTGTCCATTTTCCCAGCATCACACCCATGCGTGTATGCATGGGACAAAAAGAAAGTGTTGTCGAAATTTCGTAAACCGTTTAAAATGAAATGATTTGCAAAATATAATTACTTTATTGTATTTGTAACTTGTCCAATACAGAGATAAATTATTATATCAAATGAATGTAAATGTTAGTTCTGTGATAAAAACGAATATCGATATAACAGTCACATACAATACTTGTCAGCCAAAAACTATCTAAGTGATTTATAATAAGTAAAACTATTATACAACAATTTTTACAATAATTTATTTACATTCTAAGAAATGCATACACTGAATCATCGTTTTCGTCATATCAAAAACACATACACTTAATCCTAAGCATCGACTTTAATTAATCCAAACTACCCTAATGCGTGTACGCACTAATTAATCAACACATATACATCAATTAATGCACATATACACTAAATAAATAATTTTTCTTAATATCTAAATGGTAATCAATTATAATAACAACATAATTGGCATTCAATAGGTTATAACAAACAATTAATGAGATGTTATAAACAACCGTAACAATAAATTAACTCTAGTTTACCAAATCAAAACTAAGTAAGGTTTATAAATTAAACCTTCTTAAAAAGCAATAGCTAATGGAGAGACTTGAAAATTGAAGACGGAGATAGTTTTGGAGGTGTGGAGGCTTACAAACGGTGTGTAGGAGGTGAAGGAGATGGTGGAGGTGGGATTTGGAAAGAAAATATGGATTTAGACAACGAAAAAGAAGTGTCGACCTGTGGCTGACGTATTCGCGACTTTTCGATGGCTTCCGACGACCGTCGTCGGTTATTTTTATGATGGCTTTCGACGGCCGTGGGTAGCTAGTTTATTTTATTTTTAGTTAAGCCATAGCGATTACTAGCCGTCAGTAGTCGATGGAAAAAAAGCGATGAGCCATCAGAAATGGACATCGCAACAAATAGTGTTTCTAGCAGTGAAAGGGTTCGACATAGTACAATTATAATGGTAATTCACAACCCATCAAATTTGTTTGTTTTGGAGTCCAATTTTTTTTCCAGTTATATGACTAGAAATTATATTGAAAATTAATTTTCATATTCAAGATAGAAATTAAATGCAAGAATATAGATATAATGTTAATTTTGTAAAAAACTCTTAAAACAGCTGTATATTGGACTCTGAGGATGTATTGATCGTTTACAAAACCACTGCATATAAACGCATCAAAACCACAATGCTCATTACTGATAAAAAAGTTAACCATCTAAACCGACAAACTGAGACCCCCATATCTAACACAGTATGATGTCATAAATGTTTTTTTTCTGGATAACCTACATACATATTTACCAGCCACATAATTATCAGGGTCCATGCACAGCCTACTCAAGATGCTATTTTCAACAGCAGTGCACAGCCCAATCAAATTAGGGTTTGGGTTTGAAAAATTACACGAATTTACTTCTCCAATTTCAGCTTGCCGCACCTTCACTCACCAGTTCTGCGCCGTCATTAAAAAATAGCTTTATCCTTCCTTACAAATTCTTCTACGGACGATCGACTCGCCATATTTCTCCGCTACTACAAGGTATTTGATAACAGACATAGTACAAAATTAAAAGCCGAAGGTCAACTTTTTGAAAATTCTATTTTCTATTCAGTGCTTATCTTATCATCGTGTTGTCAAGCTCTATAACCTCGATGTTCTTTCTTTGCTATGTTACTGAAAAATTAAGTTAAATTGGTGTTTGAGTATGAGGGTATGAAATGTTATGATTTCAGTTGATTTTGTGTTGCATGTGTGCAGTGCTTGATTAAGTTGTAGAGTTGCACAACTTGATTAAAAGGGTGTTGAGTTCTATGTTTATGTTATTTGAAAATCGAAAGTGACATAAGTTGAAACTGTTCATCTTTCTATAGTTTAATAGTCAATTTACTTCCACTTTCCAAATAAAAAGATTTGATTGAAAAATTAATAAATTTTTGATTGGTATAAAAGAGCACTCATTCAAAGTCATATTTATCAAAATACTAAATAATGTCCATTTTTGAATGTGTGTATATATAAATATATATATATATATATATGTGTGTGTGTGTGTATGTATGTATTTATATATGTATGAGTTATAAAGTAATCAATACACATTTTTAGTCCATTCAAGTATTGCAAAAAATTCTTTCTCTTCCTCATTAGGAGCTACACATAATATAACCTCTTCATTTCAACACAAGATGGTTCAATAATTAATGTTTATCAAAATGTCTAATTATTGACCTTTTTTTTGAAATGATACTTTATATACAACAAATAACTGGAACAACATATCTCATGTCAATAAATGTTCGAATCACGCTACGCAAGTTTCGAACTTGTAACCTCTCACACCAAAGTCGAATCACTTAACCACTGGGGCAACGATGCTTGTAATTAATACACATTTTGGTTTATAGTTTTTAGATATGTGAATAATAAAATAATTAATACACATTTTCTTTTAACACATATATTTTAAACAAATTAATGCACATATACCTAAGATACTAATTATGATACTTTGTAAGACTTTATTATTGACTCGTCTATATCTAAGACAATATTCTACAATGTATATGAATTGCTTTTGTACTATATATAGTACCAAAATTTAATATTTTTTACTTTCCTTTTTTCCAAATTCTAATGTCATCGATCAAATTACTAGATCCATGGCAATAACATAGTAGCCATCCACAATTGTTTAATTTCACAATTTTCAAGCTCATGCTCATGCTCGTGTTTTATCTATTGTGATGCAACGACTAGCAACGATACAATTAGGATGAGCGTGTAAATGGAAAGTTAAAACATAAAGGGCTAGCAATGTAATTGTAACAGACTTTGTGAACATGTGGCAACTTCTTACAACCAATTAAATATACTTCTAAGCAATTTGTTTCAATTTAGCGATCGATGGCCTTTTATAAGAAGCTTTAAAAAGTGACGTATAAGTAGAAGTGTGGTAAATAATGTTTTTTGTTTATGACTTATGAACAAATTTTATAAATAATTTTGATCAGATTGTTTGTTGTTTTAATTTAAAAGTCAAACTATATCCAATCATTTCTATTTATAAATTGCTATTCAAAATTCCCTTTAAGGAGTATCAAAATAAGATTTTATCAAATGGTTTTTTAATTATGTGAAAATGAAAATCAGGTATCAAAAATAAGAAAAAGGTAAGATAAGAAAACACTAAATCGTTTGGCATTTATTATTGTTCAAATGCCATTACGGCTCCTAATATGCCACCTATTATCCCTGTCTATTCATCTGTTTCTTCTGCCAGTTGATTGTAGCATGCTTGCTCATCCTTGCAGATAGGCCTATCAAAATGCAACCCAAACCTTTTAATCCAATTTTAACAAGGTTGGGTTAGACCCTATTTCCTTATTTTTAACATTGGGTCTAAAGTTCAATCCAGCAATGAATTAAAGCAACCTTGTTTATCCGCTACCAGTTGCCACTCCACAACCTTAGTTTCATTTTTCAATAAAAGAAAATCAGATGGTGACACCCTCTCAATTCAAAATCTCATTTATATTCATATTTGCACTCTAAGGATTCATAATTTCTTCAAAAACTCGCTTGATTCAAATCATATTCTTCATAATTGGAACAATTATTCAATATAGAAGCTATGAGAGTTAAAATCCTAACTCTACTTTTGTTTTCTTCCACTTTCTGTTTGAACTTTGTTGATCCCTATGGTTTATTCAAAACATTGAAATAATATTGTATGTGTACAGCAAAGAACTTCGAAATACTAAAGCCCGGAGAGACTGGAACTAAACATTGAAATCTGTTAAATAATAATAAAGTAGAAGAATTTCTTGCTGTCTTATTAACTCTAGAAGTTTTCTTCGCTCTTCTTATTTTTTTCCAGATATTATATTTTCAATTTTTTTTATAATTTATCACTTATAATAATTCTACTAGGCTTCTTATGCCATTTTAAATTCTAATATCCACTTTTCAAAAACACTACAATTATTTACAAATTTTTTCTTTATTCTTTTCTAATATTTTAGATTCAAACCCTTAAACTTAAATTAATCACACAATCCAAAATTGAGATCTTTTGATAAACAATTAATTAATATTTAATCCATTAAATAATTCTAAAAGACTACAATTTCAATAAACATATCATAGTTACATCGGCAAATTCGTAAAACTAATTTTCATTTGGGTACCAAGGAATATAAATCACACAACATAATTGTATGCATTGACAATAATAATAAATTTATTTTATAATTTGTTTAACTCAATGAAATTATCAAGCATTACGCTGAAAAATTCTATTTTCATCTTCAAATACCAACATTTTAGAATTTCTACAATTACATACAAACTGTTCTCAATTCTCTTATAATATTTTATATAAAAGCCCATATACTTAACTAACTACGTACCTAAAATTTAAACTATTTGAATAAATTCAATTAACCAATATTCATTAATTCATCCGATAAATCCAAAAATAAAACAATTTATATATACCATACTCATATATATATGAGCAAAAATGATAAAATCACATTTTTATTTAGATATAAAGATATATAAAATACATAATATAAAATGTATACATAAATAATAATATATTTTTTGATTTATAACTCATTTATCTCAAAAAATAATCATATCATCCATTGTATAAAGAATATTATTTTGAAATTATTAAAGTTGTAAACACAACACTCTTACAACATGGAATTCACAGTTAACTGCGAAGTAAAAATGGTTCAATAATTAAAATCTTAAATAATGGATTAAGGTTCATATGTATATAAGCTAGCCATAAGATGTTCTTCTCAACTACCATTATGTACAAAGCGCTCCTCATTTTTTTTAACATTTTTACAATCAACTTCTCTTAAGTTATTCAAACGACTTCAATTATATAATATCATTAATTTATTTATAAATCCCTAAAAACAATTCAATATATATGTTAAACATCCATATTGGCAGAAGTAGTGAAGTTACTTTTCCATTCACATAAAAAATATGCATATATCACATAATGACGCAGCGGATTAATCAAAACAAACTTCAATCGATGGAATGTAGCAATCGGTGAGTTGAAGATACCAAAATGCCTAAATTCGTTGATCCGAAGATACCGAATTCTAGCTATCTCAAACACGTTGATAGCGCACTATACCGTGTTCAAAGATCTACGATTCTTCGTATGTTGATCTAGCGCACTAGATACCGTGAATCGGCTTCAACAAACGTGGATTCGAGCGCACTCGAATGACGTAAGTGGAGATAGGAGATTACACTCAACTACCAATTGGAGAAGAAAGCACAAAGCAATCAACAAGAAATTTTATTCCAAAATCAACCTTCTTAAAAGTTACAACACACCCCCTATTTATAGAGTTTACAATACAGCCCATAAGTCGTGACCGACTCAACAGATGACAACGACATACGACTCATCATCAGCGACTCCTCAACAACGACTCAAGACTTTACGATATATGACTCAGAAACTACAAACACACATCCTTCTACCGACTCAACTTCAGGCCGACTCACGACCTATCGAGTAACCGACTCAGATATGTACAGACTCAAACAGTACACGACTCAATAGTACAAACGACTCAACGTGTTTCAACATAACACAACACCTAAGTCGTATACGGCTTAGCGACTTACGACATACGAAATAAACGACTCAAGAAAACAGTTTACAACACCATGTCCCTGGACGACTTACGACTCAACAATATATATGCATACCATCCGACTCAACATATGTCACGACTCAACATACTTCCAACGACTCAAGCTCCCAAGCTTACTTGCGGCATATCCCTTCAACCGAGTCAACTCCGAACGACTCATCTACTTCCACTTCTCTGCTCAGTTAACTCGTACACGACTTATGGATGAGTCGTTGAGTCGTGCACGACTTACATCCGATGCTTTGTTAACTCGGGCTAACTTCCCCTATGGCTTGTTAGATCGTGGTCATCCATCCTTAGCTCGGAAATGACTCAAGCTTTCATTGAGTCGTGGACGACTCATCAAACTACACCACAAACTCATGCTTTCCGGAATTAAGGATTTCACAGTTTCTTCTCTGGCCTTAGCTGCATCATCCTCCCCTGGTTGAGAAAAATTCGTCCTCGAATTTGTACATTCTTCTTCATCTGATTGTTTACCTCCGTAATATGGAACAAGATGTTTAACATTGAACACGTCAGACGTGTAAACATCTTCTGGCAGCTTCAACTTATAAGCATTTTCATTAATTTTCTTCACAATTTCAATTGGACCAATTTTTCGCGCTTTCAACTTGTTATAAGCACCCACCGGAAAACGATCCTTTGTCAATACAGCATAAACCAAATCACCTTCCTTAAATTCAACACTCCGTCGTTTCAAATCAGCAGCCCGCTTATACTTCTCGTTTGACTTTTCTAATCGTTCTTGAACAGTTTTATGACATTCAGTTAATTCATCTACAAAATCAGCAGCTCGTTTAACTGTTCCCTTCGATTGTGGTACTACTGCCAAATCTAACGGTCCCCTGGGTAAATTTGAATATACAATCTGAAATGGACTGAATCCCGTGCTACGATTCACTGCATGATTATGAGCAAATTCTGCCTGGCACAACTTCATGTCCCAACTCTTCAAATTATCCTGTACAAGACATCGCAACAAATTTCTCAATGACCTGTTAACAACTTCTATCTGTCCATCAGTTTGTGGATGGTAAGCGCTACTAAAATTCAGCTTTGTCCCGATCATCTTCCACAAACTCAACCAAAAATGGCTTAAAAATCTAGTATCTCGATCCGAAACAATAGATTCTGGTAAACCATGCAATCGATACACCTCCTTAAAGAATAATTGTGCCACTCGAACTGCATCCGCTGTCTTCTTGCAGGCAATAAAATGTGCCATCTTCGAAAACCTGTCCACTACAACAAATATCGAATCATTTCCCCTTTGAGTTCTAGGCAAACCCAAAACGAAATCCATGCTGATATCAACCCATGGCTTAGACGGTACAGGTAATGGCATATACAACCCTGCATTCATCGCTGTTCCCTTTGAAACCTGGCAAATATGGCATCTCTCCACAAATCTTTCAGCCTCTTTCCTTATCGACGGCCAAAAGTAAGATTAAGAAATCAACTGCAATGTATGATCTCTACCCACATGGCCTTCTTCATGCAACTCCTTGATAATTTTCATTCTTATACTGTCCTCTGGAATACATAACTGATTTCCTTTAAACAAGAATCCATCAACCAACATAAATTCATCCGTGTCTCCATCCTTAACTTTCTCGACAAACTTTGCAAAGTAAGGATCCTCCTTAAACAATTCTGGTAGCAATTCGAATCCCGTCACTTCAACCTTCAGTATTGTTAACAAATGACTCCTCCTACTCAAAGCATCAGCTACCCGATTCGTCACCCCTGATTTGTGCTTGACGACAAAAGTAAACTGCTGTAAATAAGCAATCCATGATGCATGTCTCGCTGAAATCTTGTCCTGCCCCTGTAAATGCTTCAATGCTTCATGATCAGTGTACAGAATAAATTCTTTCTGAAATAGATAGTGTCTCCAATGCTTAACAGCTTGTACAACAGCATAGAATTCAACGTCATATGTACTGTATCTCATCTTTTCCCCTGACAACTTCTCACTAAAATAAGCAACTGGCTTCCCATTCTGACTTAGAACTCCTCCAATACCAGCCTTTGATGCATCAGTGTGTAGCTCAAACAACAACTGGAAATTAGGTAAAATAAGAATTGGCGCTGTCGTCAACAGTTCTTTGATTCGTTCAAAAGCAATCCCGGCTTCTTCTGTCCACGAAAACTGTTTACCCTTCATGCAATCAGTAACTGGAGCCATCACGCTACTGAAGTGTGGAATGAATCTTCGGTAGAATGACGCTAGCCCATGAAAACTTCTCACTTCCGTAATTGTCTTTGGCCAATTCCTGACTGCCTCTACTTTACTCTGATCAACTTGAATACCTTTTCCTGAAACAACATAACCCAGAAATAAAACACTAGGCGTCATAAACACACATTTCTTTGTAGCGGCATAAAATTGTTCTTCACGAAGAATAATCAACACTTCCCTCAAATGTAGAACATGCTCCTCCGTACTCCTGCTGTATACCAGAATGTCATCGAAATAAACCACGACGAACTTCCCAATGAATGGTCTAAAGATTTGATTCATCACCCGCATGAATGTACTAGGTGCATTTGACAAACCAAATGGCATAACCAACCATTCGTATAACCCCTCTCTTGTCTTGAAAGCTGTCTTCCATTCATCTCCAGGTCTAATCCGAATTTGATGATAACCACTCTTCAAATCAATCTTCGAAAAGATAGTTGCCCCACTCAACTGATCCAGCAAATCATCCAACCTTGGCAAAGGAAATCTGTAACGAACAGTAATCTTGTTCAAAGCTCGACTATCTGTACACATCCTCCAGGTTCCATCCTTCTTTGGTACCAACAATGCTGGCACTGCACAAGGAATCAAGTTTTCCTGAACACGTCCCTGTTCCAACAACTCTTCCACCTGCCTTCGTAACTCCTCATGTTCCTTCGGACTCATTCGGTAATGTGGTCTATGTGGTAATACTGCCCCCGGAACAAGATCGATTTGATGTTGAATGTCTCTCAGTGGCGGTAACTCCTTAGGCAACTCCTCTGGAAATACATCCTCAAATTCTTTCAAAACAGGCTTCGCTTCTTCTGGAATTTCAACCTCTTCACTATAATCTCGTCCAATCAACAAAAATACTTCAGGCTCCTCTTCAACTTCTTTAACAAACTCCTTCAAAGATAATAAAGTTTTCAATTCCTCAATCTCTTCTAGTTTGTTCTCCTTCTGTTGTTGCTTCTTGGGAACCAAAGTGATTTTAGTACCCTCGAACATGAAACTGTAGCTATTGGCAGGACCATCATGTTGTACTGCTCTATCAAACTGCCACGGTCTGCCCAACAACAGATGACACACGTCCATGTCCACTACATCACACCAAATTTCATCTTTGTACTTATTCCCAATAGAAAAATTAACACAAGCCCTTCGACACACCTTCACTTCACCACCCTTCCTTAACCATGCTAGCTTGTACGGTTTAGGATGCTTCTCAGTTTTCAAGTTCAATTTCTTCACAGCCTCTGTAGAAATAATATTATCGCAACTTCCAGCATCAATAACGAACTTGCAAACTTTCCCCAGATAGTGCACGTCGACTGAAAAATATTGCTTCTCAACCAACTACAATCCTCCTCTTGCTTTGGTGTAAGACATGACCTCCTCATCATAAGATTACAATCTTCATCCCCAGACAATTCTTCTTCCTTCTCAACATAAGGTGCATTTGAACATTCTGCCTCCTCACCATCATCTTCCTCAACTTCTGCAACCATTGCTCTCTTCTTCGGCTTTGGACATTCGTTGCTTTTATGACCCAACTCCTGACAATTATAACATTTGAAACCACTACTAACCTTCGCCTTCTCAGCCTCCTTCACAACTGGCTTATTGACAGGTTTAGGAACATTAGAACTTCCACCAACACCCCTTGCTTGATTATTGGAATTAGTAAACACACCACCTCCACGCCTTCCTTGTTTCTCCCAAGCCAACGCTTTTTGATGTGCCTCTGCAACTGATCTAGGATCGAACATATTAACCATATCCTGGATCTGCATTTTTAATCCCCCAATGAATCTAGCAGTTAACTGTTCTTCCGTTTCCATAATATCATTTCTGGCAATGAGTTGGTAAAATTCATCTGCATAGTCATTTACTGATTTCGTCCTCTGCCGTAAATTCTGCAATCTCTGGTACATAAGCGATTGATAGTTGTATGGCAAAAATGTAGCTCTCATCAACTTCTTCATCTTCTCCCAAGATTCTATCTTTGACTTTCCCATCCGTTCACGAGTAAGTTTAGTTTGCTGCCACCATGCCAAAGCTCTTCCCCTCAGCCTTGTAGCAACTAACTTCACCCTTCGATTCTCCGGAACCTCCTTGAAATCAAAGATTTCCTCTACATTAGATAACCAATCTAAGAACTCCTCAGCTACCATCTCACCTTTAAACTTTGGAATCTCCATCTTCATTCCCGATTCCCAACGACGATCATCCTCTACATCTCGATACTGACGTCGTGTTTGATCTCTGTCTCGGTAATGAACACTTCCCCTATCACCGTCAAACTCTTCATCAAAGTCTGATGCATAACGTTGTCTTTCACGCCCCCAACATCTCTACCACCACTCCTACTACCAACATCTCGTCTATCATGATCATCAACATTTCTCCTACTTCGATTATCAACACTTCGATGATTTTGGCTCTCTCTCATTTCCCGATCTGAATGTGGCGAAATTCTACTTCCTCCATGGATGGATTCAGGTGAATTTCTTCTTCTACTTTGATTCATATCGATCATAAGCTTCTCCAACCTTCCTATGCCTTCATCAATCTTCTCGTGCATACGTTGTTCCATTTGATCGGCTTCTTCTCTCCGATACAAAGCTTCAACGTTTTGATGTCGGTTAGCTCTTCTAGGCGGCATGATTGAACTTCACAAACACTTCAACAAATCAATACCAAGGTGATGCTTCAACTTCACATATTACTTCACAAGGCTCGGCCTAACTCCTAAGCTCGAAACAAGCTTCCAATAATCCTCCCTAGGCTCGGCTACTTCACTAGTATACACGGCCTACTTCAAATTCAAACTCCTTTGCTCACTTTGATCCAAATAGCAATGGATCAAATACTCCAAACTTGTTGCAACTTCAATAAGAACAAAATGAACACAACTTCAAACTTCAAATACTTGGCTCCAAGAATCAACTTAGCTATGATTGGCTAAGTATAGCTCTGATACCAAAACTGACGCAGCGGATTAATCAAAACAAACTTCAATCGATGGAATGTAGCAATCGGTGAGTTGAAGATACCAAAATGCCCAAATTCGTTGATCCGAAGATACCGAATTCTAGCTATCTCAAACACGTTGATAGCGCACTATACCGTGTTCAAAGATCTACGATTCTTCGTACGTTGATCTAGCGCACTAGATACCGTGAATCGGCTTCAACAAACGTGGATTCGAGCGCACTCGAATGACGTAAGTGGAGATAGGAGATTACACTCAACTACCAATTGGAGAAGAAAGCACAAAGCAATCAACAAGAAATTTTATTCCAAAATCAACCTTCTTAAAAGTTACAACACACCCCCTATTTATAGGGTTTACAATACAGCCCATAAGTCGTGACCGACTCAACAGATGACAACGACATACGACTCATCATCAGCGACTCCTCAACAACGACTCAAGACTTTACGATATATGACTCAGAAACTACAAACACACATCCTTCTACCGACTCAACTTCAGGCCGACTCACGACCTATCGAGTAACCGACTCAGATATGTACAGACTCAAACAGTACACGACTCAATAGTACAAACGACTCAACGTGTTTCAACATAACACAACACCTAAGTCGTATACGGCTTAGCGACTTACGACATACGAAATAAACGACTCAAGAAAACAGTTTACAACACCATGTCCCTAGACGACTTACGACTCAACAATATATATGCATACCATCCGACTCAACATATGTCACGACTCAACATACTTCCAACGACTCAAGCTCCCAAGCTTACTTGCGGCATATCCCTTCAACCGAGTCAACTCCGAACGACTCATCTACTTCCACTTCTCTGCTCTTGTTAACTCGTACACGACTTATGGATGAGTCGTTGAGTCGTGCACGACTTACATCCGATGCTTTGTTAACTCGGGCTAACTTCCCCCATGGCTTGTTAGATCGTGGCCATCCTTCCTTAGCTCGGAAACGACTCAAGCTTTCATTGAGTCGTGGACGACTCATCAAACTACACCACAAACTCATGCTTTCCGGAATTAAGGATTTCACAGTTTCTTCTCTGGCCTTAGCTGCATCACATAACATCAACCATTTACATATATACAGTACAAACAATTTTAATTAATCAGGTATATACGTTATCTTGCTAAATCACACACACACACACACACACATACATATATATATTACATAATAAAATTCTATTTATAAAAATAATAATTATAATATAAATATTATTTTTAACAATACTACTTTGTGCAGCGTACGTGTTACACACTAGTAATATGTATTGCGAAGAACAACTCTGTTTTGGTTACACACTGGTATATTACTTCCACCTTTAAAATTTTATTATGCTTTCTTTGTGTTACTATTATGCCACTATTTCACATTATTTTTTGGATTTATTGCGATATGACATTCTTTTTCATAAACGGAACGATATATACATATTTATGATCAATTTATTATGTTGAATGATATTTGGTTTGTTTAGCGAGATGTTCTTAGTGTGATTTCACATAATTCCTGCTTTGATTGAGCATACAGTAGCAAGGTTCTCTGTCGGTAGTTTGATGCTCTGGCAATATGTTTTGCACGTAGCAGTTTATTCTAACAATATATCATAGCAAATACCAATATGTTTTTAAGATGTATTATGGGTCACATGTAATTATATTTTAATGTAAATAAATTACAATTATAACAATATGATTTTAAGATATATAATTAGGCTAATTTTATTGATACACAATTTAATTTTTTAACATACACCAGATGATACAACAAACTAATACACATCAAAGATTACTTATCATACACCATATCTTTTACAGAACTAGCCACGCTTTCATCTTCGTCGTCTTTAACAAAACTAAAAATACCTACTACTAATGTTCAACAAAATGAACTTTAATTTTTGACACTAATATTGTAACTTACATATATTTTTAATTATTTTTATTAATTTCATCAAAGTTACTATTAATTATAGGAAAAAGAATAAATACTTACACTTAGAGCAATTAATCATGAAAGTTCTCTTAATTGATATTTATATTTCATTAATTTTGTCAAAATGATAGATTAGATTAAGTATGATTAATTTTACTGTTTACATTTGATGAGTTTAAGAAAAGACTAAAAATTACAATTGAGAAGAAGGGTATTTTTTTTCATGGATTTCTTGGCAAAATAATGATTAGGTGATTTTTGATGTATGAATAGAATTTGTCATATAATTATTTCTACAACTAGTGTATGAAACTTACTTAAGCAAGGTTACATGTTGCATATTCTTTGACATACTTTAATACAACTTTTTTGTTGGATATTTATACTCTTATGCTTAGTTGATTAAATGTTCTTTTCTTTTTGTTGGATCCTTATGCTCGATCACAAATTATTATTTTTTATTTTCTTGTTGGATATTTATGCACTTATGCTCGGTTGTATTTTTTTAATCATACAATATTTTGCTTTCTGTTTCTACTAAAGTTGATCAAAAAGCATTCAAGTACACGTTTTGTATCATGTTTGCCTAAGCAGTTTTGTTCAACTTACAACTTAATCAGAGTAAAATCTTAATTAGGTAAATTTCAAGAATGTCTGCTTTAGTTATTTTTTTGCATATAAAATCAAATGGAACATTCAAACATGAGCTTAGTAGTTACATAAAATCGAATTACCCTTTTATTTATATGTGGGTTAAATGGGCTGATCCATGTATGAATTGGATTTGGTCATATTTCCCCCCTTGACAAGCATATCAATCGGGTTGATTCAAACCATAATGATCCAACCGGGCCCATTTGACACGTCCAGTCAATACTGCACTGAATGATATTTAGTTTCAACAACAAAGCTCTAATGTTCGGTTGTAAAATTATTCATGAATTTCAATTGGTTAAATTATGTTTTATGCCCGTAAATTCATAATTGGATGACGACGTGTAATTGTGATATTAGAAAGAGCAAATGTTTTAATGTTCGAATTACAATCATATTAAGAAAAATAAGAGGACGGTCTTTAGCAAACACACAATTTTCACATGATCTATAAACTTAAATGATGCACTAGCCACAAAAGTTTAAAGATTGAGTGTTGAAACTTTTAAATCATATATGTGCTTTCATTTTCAAAAATAAACAACACGTTTGGTTCATTTTACGCTTTTAATTTGAAATCAAAATGCATAGGTTGTTTTTTTAAAGTTAATGGAGAATATTCATAATTCAGTTAATTTAAAATGTTGGTAACATAATTTTTTTTGGAATTTTAATAATACTATAAATGATTATTGTCATATTTTCCATCTTTCATCTTCGATTAATTGATTGTTATTGAATGAATATTCTCATTATGTTTATTAAATCTTTTTGTTAGCGTCAATGAGGATTAATTATAACATTGATATGTAATTTGTACTCTAATTCAATTTGGAATAAAACTTGTGCGATATAAATATTAATTAACTAAAAGTCAAGAGTATCCAAATTCTTCATTTAGTTTGGATTCAAATTTAAAATAATAGATGTCGTTATCATAATTTACTCCATTGTATATAACAATAAGTACAAATTAATTCTAACACGATCCCCAATTTTATGTTGATTAGTATTAGAATTTTTATACACATTAATCATCAGTATCAACAAGTTTCTAAAAATTGAACCGAATTTAACGTCATTTATTTCACATTTTTAAATTATGATAGATATATTCATCATTTTATATATGATTTAGAACTAAGCAAAATTAACTCCATTTAAATATTATTTTTAGCTCTTTAATTCGATTCCATAATTTAAATCGGAGTCTATCAAATAGCATCATTAAACAACTGTTAAAATGAATTGATTGCTAATTTTATTTAGGAATTAATTGACAATCTTAGTAATTTAATGCTTCCATGTTTAGGATAACTTTAGTTTAATGTTAGTATTTGTTGTATAAAGCCATTGTCTTTAAAAAATTATTAGATATACTTTGTGCGCATTGAAATTATAAGAATATTTTTTATTAATGATTTGTCGGTCATGGTAAAAAAAGCCAATCTAAAAAGTTACAACCCAAGAGCTTATATTTCATCACCGTAAAAATAAAAAAAACCTTAAAAATATTTAGTAACTAACCAACCTCGTGCATACAAAGGTTCACACCGGTAGTACTGGAGAGCCGAGTTGAACTTAAAAATCATAAAAGGTAGGCTTTATATATGATGGTTGGTGACAAATTATAAAATAATAGGAATAATTTAGAAATATTAAATTATATAATTACATTTTAAATGAAGTATTATGAGAGAATTAAGGGAACTAAGGAGAAGGAAGAAATCAGCTAGAGTTAATATTCAAAAGTTTATTTCTACTAGATGTTACAATCTTTCCATTTTTCATATGTATGACTAATATTTTTCCATATTAGATATGTGTGAATCTTTCCCCTAAACCAAATTATATTAGTAAAAGAAATCTCCTTTTGGTTTTCTCCAAGTATTTTGCATTAAACATCCACATATCATAATCTTTGATTTCATATAAGATCATTGCAAATCTTGGATTATCAAGTTTAGCCTATGAATCTTTCGGACTAAGGTATGCCATCTTCCCATTAATAACTTTAGTTATTTAAGATAAATATATGGTTCGCTATATTACATCTAATCGTTGTTTAAATAAACATTTCATTCCATTTACTATCCCTTAATCGTTCTCCTTTGACTCGTATTTTAAGTCATGTTATCACTTGTTTGCTTGTGCATAACAAGAAATCTTCTTTGTAATTTTGAATTTCAGATCCAGTAATGATATGTGTGTGCAATAGTTTCTTATATTTAAAAGTTAAATTATTTTTCTTATATTTATAAATAAATGTAATGTATGTAAAATTTAAAATTATATGGATGAAAAAAATAATTTAAAGTTGGAAAATGATAATTCACCTTATTGGTGAGGAGAAGAAAAAGGATGTTGATCAAAAGTTCAAGCTATGGTGAGTAAAGACCATTTTAGTGAAAACAGACATCGACGATTTCATGTAATCAATAACTCAAGTAATTAAATTTTGTTTGTTTGATGAAATAATGTAACTCTTAATTGTTATTTATTTATTTAAGAGAAGTGCTTTGCTAAATCTTAGTTATTTAATTAAAAGAAGTGAGGGGACCAAAATACAATACAAATATTTTTTTGAAAAAAGGTACTTTATTAACAAGATAGCATATGCTTCTATGATATGCCTCATTAAAACCTTTCAACCCCCTAACCTAAATGGGTGCTTTGGAGAAGGAAAAAGAGTACATATCATTTCCGTATATTAACAGTACAACAGACAGAACTCTGTGCCAAGCTGTCAAACAGATGGAGGAGTAAAAACAAGTTAAAGGACACTCAAAACCATCCTTACGAGCAGCTTGCACTAGAAAAACCAAAATAAAAAACAAATACAACAACTTGTTACTAAGATCTTAATACATCAGACCAAAAGAAACAAAAAATACGACTATTTTCCTCATCTCAGCCGAAACGAGGAGTGAAAGTAAATGTCCTAATAGCTCCTCATTTAGATCTAAATCGAACGAACTAATGACAGAAACAGAGGAAGAGATCAATTTGCATCTAAAAGTACTAGATGCAGATGTTTAGTCAACATCAGAACGGAATCAGGGAGGGCGAAAACAATCTTGGAGCCCAATTTCTGGATCGAGCTTCGTAATGATAAGTTTTTCCTCTTCGTTTAATTTATGAGCTTGAAATCTTAGATGGAAGAGTTGTTTGCTTTCAATTATTATTTGTTTGGTTCTTAACCTGAAGGGTTGTTCAAGACCTTTAAAAACACGGTTATTACGTTCACACCAAATATTCCATATGATAGTAGTAAAAAAGATATTGAGAATGCTTTTTATCGGCGATTTAATTTTTTCCTGAGCTTGTAAAATCAAAGTCAGTAAGAAATTGATGTCGTAGTTCATATCTATCTTTATGTTAAGCTTGGGCATAAGAGCATCCAGAACATGCCTCAAGTATGTGCATTGAAAAAACAGATGATTTTTATCTTCATTTTGATTAGCACAAAGCACACATTTTTGATCTATATTAGAGGACCACTTACTGATTCTGAACTTTGTTTGCAACTTGTCTCTTATGGCCATCATAGCACATGTAAACATTTTAGGGGCATAACTCTTGTCCCATACAATGGTGGACCAGTCGAACTCGTTATGTCTGGTTCTAAATATGTTCCATGCAGATTTTAAAGAAAATTGGCCTTGATTGGTAGGCAGCCACCACCAAAAATCATGTTTCATGTTTTGATGTATGAAAATTTTTCTAACCTCTGCATGTGAGTTTATAGGAATGAAATTGAGTCTTTGTTTCCATCTGTAATTAGCTATTAGCTTTGAAACAGTTTTGTAGCAACCATCCAAAGTGCTCATGGTGTTCCACCCATATGTGTCAATTAGGTTGGAACCCTGAATCCAAGGGTCAAACCATATTTCAGTGTTTGCACCATTAACAATTTTTCTGTCTATATGACCCTTGCACCATTGTCTAGCACGCATAATAGTCTTCCATGTGTGTGATGCATTGTTATCCATTCTAGCTACCCATAAATTTCCTTTTTTCCATATTTGTTATGCATCCATTTTGCCCATAAAGAGTCTCCATTAATATAATTCCATAACAACTTTGCTGCATTAGATTTTTCTATATCTTCTATTTTCCTTATTCCCAGACCCCCTTCACTTTTGGTTTTGCACACCTCTTCCCAGCACATTTTGTGAGATTTTGATTTCCACAAGAAATTTGCACACAGGGAATTGATTTTTTGGATAATAGATGCAGGGAGTTGAGCAATTTGTAACCAGAAATGTAACATAGGGTGAATAACAGTTTTTATGAGTTCAACCCTACCACTAATATTGAGAAACCTGTTATGCCAGTTGCTGATTTTTTTATTGATTTTGTCTATGAGAAAACCAAAGTCTCTAGCTTTCAACGAATTATTTAGAAGAGGAATTCCTAGATAATTGATTGGCAGGTTTTCTGGCTTGATTTTAATTATGTCCACTATTTGTTGCTTAAACTTTTCCCCTTTACTGAAAAATAAGCTGCTTTTTCTTGAGTTTAATTCAAGGCCTGTAAGATTTTTCATGCTCTGAAATACATGGTGGATGGTTTCTGCATTGTTAGTAGTAGCTTTCGCCAGAACAAGAATATCATCAGCATACAATAAATGAGTAATAATGGGCTCAACTTGATAAATAGGGATGAGATTTCCTTTAAGGAATTCAAGCTCCAAATTCAAAGACAGGTATTCCATAGCAATAGAAAATAAATATGGGGATAGTGGGTCCCCTTTTCTGAGTCCTCTCGAGCTATTTATAAGACCATAAGGGGATCCTTCTATTAAAATAGAAAACGATGGAGTGGATATACACTCATATATGAGGTTGGCAAAGGAAAGTGGGAAACCCATGGAAATCAATATATGATGAACAAATTCTCTATTGATTTTGTCATATGCCTTATGTAAATCAATTTTCATACAAACATTATTTGAATTTTTCCTGTTAAAACTTCTGACCATCTCATAAGCAAGAAGAGAATTTTCAGAGATTGATCTATTTGGGATGAAAGCATTTTGATTATATGATATTAAATCATTCATGTATACTTTCATTCGATTGCAAAGAAGATTGGCCAGAATTTTGTAAGTAACATTACATAAAGAGATTGGTCGAAAATCTGACATGGTAGTAGCATCTGGGTTTTTAGGAATTAGACATATGAAAGTATGATTAATTTCTTTGATGATCTTACCAGATTGTAGAATACCATGCATAGCTTCCCAGATATCCATTTTAATGCTATCTCAATGAACTTTATAAAATTTAGAGTTGAAACCATCTGGACCGGGAGAACTATTTTCATTAATCTGAAAAACTGCCTCTTTGATTTCTTCCATCTGAAAAGGTCTACATAAACTGACTCTAGCATTATCTGTTAAGATTTTCTTACAAGTAATGTTAGGAAGTTGATTTAAGGCTTGTGGCAAATGAAATAAATCAGAGAAATAGCAAATTGCTTCATCAGCTATAGTTTCTGATGTTGAGACCCACTTTCCTTCACTATTAACAGTGAGGTTGATTCTTCTATTAGGCTTATTATCAGAGATTTTACTGTAAAAGAACTCCGTAGGTCTATCCCCTTTAGTGAGCCAATTAAATTTCATTTTTTGTTCGTTGTCTATAGCAACTTTCCTCATCATCTTGTGTAGAAACTCACAATTATTAGAATAAGTTTCTAAGAGACTTTCATCAAGAGGATTGTTGACTAATTGATTGTAGATGTTGTTGTTTTGATCTTTCAGTCTACTAATCATTACTGTCACATTTCTTATATTGCTATACCATTTCTTCAATTTATTTTTCACTGTTTTCAGTTTGCAGATAAGCTTGTAAAGAGGACTGCCAGTGTTGCAAGTTACTAGAGACTCATGGATTGCTTAGTGGTAATCATCATAGACATGCCAAGAATTTTTATATTTGAAAGGTATTTTTCTCTTTCTTGATCACTCAGGGAATGATTACAAAAACAAATGCCAATTTTATCAAATCTATCAAGCCAAATAGAATTTACAAACACACGATCTATCTTACTATGAACAGAAAATGAGTTACCTCCTCACCAAGTAAAAAAATTACCTGAGAAGTCAGGTTCCATTAGCTTTGATAGGGTGATGCAATCAATGAAATTATGTTCTCCAACAGAATTATAAAAGCCATTGTTCATTCTATCACTGCTGTAAAGAATAGAGTTGAAATCTCCTGCCACTAGCCACGGTAGGTTGACATTTTTGGATTGGGCCATAATATAATCCCAAAGTGTTTCACGCTTCTCCTCCTCATTGAAAGCATAGACAACAGTGCACATTATATTAACGTTACTAGCACTATAAAGCATACTTGTTATGAATTGCTCACTGGTATGTAATATAATATTTTTCCAAACCAGCGAGTACCAAATGATAAGGATGTGACTTCTTTGTTCTTCAGAAATATTGTGGGAGAATTTCCACTTTTTGTCAATTTTATTTATAAAACATTCTATAGATCGAATAGAAAGCTTATTCTCAAGAATCCCAATAAGGGAATACTTATTCGAGTTAACAATATTTAGTACTTCCACTTGTTTGTAGAGGGCATTCATCCCTAATGTTCCAAAACAGAAACTCCATTAACTATTATTATTCGGGTTGCTACTTTCTTCCGGGGAAGTAGCTTTTCCCAAAGTCTTAGCTTTCTTGGATTTTTTCTGTTTGCCTTTCAGTTGATTAACCATATTTACCCATGCAGGGTTATCCATTACTTCAGAGTTCGAAGAGGCTTTGAATTCGAAAGGGGCTTCCTCTGGTCTAGTTTTGCGGGATGCTTTTGATTTGACTAAAGATAGGGGCTCTGGGCTGGGCAAATATTCCTGTTGATACGAAGAAGGATCAGTTGTCATTTGAGCTGCATCTTCTGTTAAAGAAGTATCATTTGAATCTGTGGACTGAATCTCAATATGAACATTTGTATTGTTAGTATCATTTAGAGATTGCAGATTATCAAACTTGTTTTTATCTGCTGATGTAATAATAGTCAAACTAGATTTAGTTGGCTGGACTGTTTGTACATTGAGCATAGCACTTTGATTAGGTTCTGATATTATGACTTTTGTTTGAGGATTATTATGGTAATTTTGATCTGTAACCTTAGGCTGATTTTGTACTTTAGTACATTCGTTAATCAAGATGGCCTTCTGCTTAATTGTTTCTTCACTTGTTACATTATAATTTGGGAGAGGATCGTTTGGGTCTATATTCATGGCTGAAGTGTCATCTGCTGTGTCTTGTTTAGCTTTCTGAACCCATACTTTATTAAATTGACATTGAGTTTCCGCATGTCCAAAACTCGAACAATTAGAACACATACTAGGCTTCCATTCGTAGACAACTTCTTGCCATATAATCTCATCTTTCTCATTTAGAATAGGAATTTTAGTAGGGGATTTAAAAGAGTTTTCAATTTCTATTAAAACCCTAGCATATGCAATCTTAATTATACCTTCAGTGAATTTGTCAAGTTTGATTGGAGAACCAATTACGGAAGCAATACGACTTATCCCCTCTTCCGTCCAAAAGTCAAGTGGCAAGTTGGGTAGACGAATCCAGATCGGGATAGTATGAAGTAGCTCTTTGTTGAGTTGCATTCCTGGATGTCATCTTTTGATCATCATAAGTTTCTTATTATAGTAGTAGGGTCCACCTTCTTGAAAATTCGCACAATCTTGTTCTTTATTGAATTTAATCACATAGAATCCATTTTCCATCGAGAAATCCTCTGCTGGTTTCCAAACTCTCATTATGTAGTCCTTAAAATATGGATAATACGGTTTAGGGCCAACTACATAAATCACTATGGCGTTACTCGATTGCTTTCTGGCATCCAAAATCACTTCAGTAGACATTTTTGCGCATTTCAAAGAATTGATTTCCCGGGGATGGTAAAATTTTAATGGAACAGAAATAGGAATATTATTGCCTTTGACTACCTCGTTCCACGCTTTACTTGAAGTGGATGAAAAATTCCATTTAACAAATCCAGTTTTTTTTATTCTGAGAGGGAACAGGAACATCTGTAACCAAAGGGTTAGATGTTCTAAACTGGGTTGATGTTAAATTAGATTTTGTAGATTCTCTAGAATTTGGATAGGTACTTCTCTCGGTTGGATTACAATTATTATTAGCACCGTTTTTGATCTGTCTTTTCCATTTGCGGGACAAAACCGGTGTGAAGCCACCATCAGCATGGGTCCAATTGGCAGCAAATCTTTGAGGTTCAAATCCCGGAGGATGATCAGGGGGGTTGGAGATGGAACGGGATGTGGGGATCCCTGTTCAGAAGGAGGAATAGAGGACATCACGGAGGAATGAAGCGAAAGAATACACGAACAAGAAGAAAGATTGATCGCAGAAAATTTTAGACGAGGAGGGTGGCGGCTGCTAGGGTTTCCATTTGTCGATACACCTTATTTAAGTTAGGGAAACAAAATAACTATAATGCGGGCCATCAGATTGAAGACCCAATTACATCGCAGCCGTCAATTCTCTAATGTTTCTCTCAGAAAAGAACAACACAACACATCAAATATTATACGAGCTTCCCCTCCAACAAATCGTTGCTAAATCGCATCCAGCCACGCATTGGTAAGTATCGCTTCACATTATCTGATTTCGAGAATTGGAGTTCGGTCGAGTTTAACGATTTCGATTGCCCATTTTTAATTCAAATGAATTTCGAATTTGTTTTGATTTTTTTTTCTTTTTGTTGAAACCTTTGCTTTCATCTCGATTGCTTGTTGTAAGAAAATAGGAATTTGATTGATCGATTTACTGGAACTATTGTTTTGAAGAAGATGGAAATTTGATTTACCGAAATTTGCTTGCTTGCTGTAAGAAGGTAACCATTTTATTTAAACATCCATCATTTGATTCATTGTAACAGGATAGAAAATTGACTATACAAATTATTGATTAGGCATTTGGTTTACTGGGACAGTATGAAAGCATATTATTCAATGATTTAAGGAATAGGCAATTAATTTACTTACTGATTAAGCTAATTAGCAATTGATTCACTAGCCAACTTAAAATTAAGCAATTGATTGATTGAGATTATATGATTAAATATACCGCCATTGACCATAGGTAAACTTTAGTCCAAGGGACTGACTAAACTTTTAGGGACTGATTAAACATTAAAACATACAATTTGGTTTGACAAATGATTAATTGGAATTTTACTTAAAGTTTATGTTGACAATTTTGTTGTGACTATTTGATAATTTGTTACAAGTTCTTCTGTACCCATTTGGAAATTGGTAAAAAGGATGTGACTAACGCTCTAAATCCTGCCAACTTGAAATTTGTTTGCACAAGTCGACTTCACAAGTCCTTTGGATTCACTTGAAATATTTTAAGTGCATTTTTTGTAAACTGAATTGTGATATCTGTGTATGTATGTGTGTGTTTACACACACATATATACATACACACACACATACATACATACACCCACACACTTATCCAACCACTCAGGCTAAAATAAAGGGAAAGACACACACACACACACATATATATACACACACACAAACACACATACATACATGCATGCATACATATATATATATATATTTATACATATACACATATACATATATGTATACATATACATATATCTATACACACACACATATATATATATACACACAGATACACACACACATATATTCAACCACTCAGGCCAAAATAAAGGGCAAGATAAATTCTAATACATTATCATCATTGTTTCATTATTTATGATTTCTGAGTTCTGTTTCCTTTTATATTCATGTTTGCTTTCCAATTTTGATTTCTCTTACTTATTATCTCTAAAACTATTTAAAGTATGCATTTTTAGAAAAACTCTTTCATTTATCATTGTCCACTGTGAAATTGGGATCCATTATAAAATTGTTATATTCTAGCTCCATTAACTGTTGAGATTCAAACAAGTCCAACTTACTGTGTTGGAATCAACAAAATCAAGCTTATGCCTGACATATGTTTTTTTTTTCCTTTATTTCACCCGGCACAGAAAGGGAGACAAGTTCTTAAAGGAAGAACATTTTGTTATGAAGTTATTCTTTTAATATATTTTATTATGTTTTCAGTTAATTTATTTGTTTTGTCCATTTTGGATGCAAGAGCATTGGTTGCACCACTATATGCATCTGACCCACTTATTTTCTCACAGTACGTTTACCACAAATGCATCCACAGACATTGTGCTCATGTAGGAAATTCCAAGGGAGCTGAGATTTCCTTTTAGAACTCATCAAGTATTAAAATTTAGTTCAGCACAATGAATTTGGCTTCTCAGATAGCATAAATATAGAAAGAAACAAAAAGCACTTAGAAATGCTCTTCATAGTGAATCTACTAGAGAAGTTAATAATGTGTGGTTCATTTCATTTTTTTGTTTTTGCCCTTCCTAATGAAATTTTGAAATTTATGGCATGTTAACTCATTCATGCTACAATCAAGAACATGTAGGCAAGTGCTATCAAATATTAACTCCAATTTAACAAAATAGGCATCTTTCTACCATGTAGAATTGATTCAATATTTTCTACAACTACTGCAATACAAGAATACTTTTTGCAATTATTTTTCTTAAAAATGTAAAATGATTGGTGCCATTTGAAATTGCACAATATAAAAATCATGTGTAGCATTAGCATGGTAGAAGTTTGTCTACATACATGTACATGTATACGAGATGGAGCCTTGGTGCAACGATTATGTTACCCGCATGGTGATCCGGACGTCCAGGTTCGAGTCTGGAAATAGTCTCTTTGCAATGCGAGGGAAAGACTGCATACATTATCGATCTCTCGGGTGTCCGCTATCATACGAGAGCCTCGTGTAGTGGGTTCCACATGTATGTGTATACACACATATATGTTAGTATATGTGTGCACTTGTGCATGCATGCACGTGTATATGTGTGCGTGTGTGTATAAAGAGGTTTTGATTTTGTGGTGATTTCGAAAGTTAGCTAAATTGAGAAAACATCCAAAATAAAATAGAGTTTGGATTTTGCTGGTTGAATTCTGTCGCCAAACGAAACTCTTGAAAATCTTTATTGTGCCTCAATTGTTATTGATTTCTTGCTGTTTGGCTTAACAAATAATCAATCTTGAGTTCAACTAGCAATCAGAAGTCAATTTTCCTTTTCACATGTGTGCGATCATATTTCATGTTTTATACATTAACCCCTTCTTTTATTTTTCTTTTTGATTTGAAATATAGTATTACCATTAGCTCGGTAAATCATCACACTTGTTACGTATCTAAAATGAAATGTAGATCCATAATTTGTAAAATTATGTCGAATATAGGGTATCGATATTGTGAAAGCATTGAAAGAAAAAGTTCCATTTCATGCTCACCTTTACCCTCGGTATGCTCCAACTAATGGAAGAAAATTTGGAAAAATGGTCCAAGGAGGACCTTCAAGAGGAAATCAGTGATACGGTGAAGATGAAGAGACCAATGATAGTAAGTAGGGCTGGATTCGGTTCGGTACCAAAAGTTCATATTTAAAACCATTACCATACCGATTTATATGGTAATAGAAAAATCATATCATTACCAACCAAAGTAATCGAAAAACAAATACTTCGGTATATGGTTGGTAATGGTTGGTAAAGATCGGTAATAAACTTTTACCATTTACCAGTGTGATATATATTTGTTTACAATATTTCATGTTAAATAAGTAAATATTGAAATAAGTAAATATTAAGAGTTGCTAATTTTTATTATACGATTATTTATCAATTTTATTTTTTGTTGTCAAACATAAAAGTAAATATTGTGAAAGAATCTAAACAATGTATGAAATCATATCATTTAAAAAAATACATGATAAGAATTGCATTAAATATGATATCATAATAGTATTTTCTTATATTTTCTATTAAATCATTACACATTAAATGTGAGTTATATAGTATATAGTTTGTGTGTCTAGTACACACACATATATAAGGCGGCTATTTGGACATAGAATTAGACGCGGTTGATGACACAAGGTGTAAATCGGGGGGTCATCGAATGGCGAAGATTATTATGTCATCAATTGTGTTTATATTTTGTGTATAAATAGACTTTCCATATGTCTATATAGTGGATATAGTAATCACCATATTTAATAGTTAATTACCATTACCGTACCGCATATTTTCATGCGGTTCGGCAAACCGTACCAGTCAAATTGGGTACTATTTTTTCGGTGCCATTTTAGTTGGTAACCGTTGGTAATGGTTGGTAAGTGGTAATTGTTTGCGCCAAAATTGGTCACGAACCCCAAGTATCGTGAAATCACCAGTGTATGAATACAAATCAGCAATATTCAAACACAAATCACAGATCTAAACAAGCAATAATCAGCAATTCTGAAATAGACAACAGAGACATGATATTTATAGTGGTTCGGCTATCTCCGGCCTGCGTCCACTTCAATAGTTTTCCTTTTTATTGATTATCCTTGCCGATTACAATCAATTACAGCGATTATAGTGAAGAAAACCGTTTACAACAGTGATGGTTGCGAATAGAATCCAATCCGGCAGAGTCTGGGCGTTGAATGGCCAAAAGATCCCCCTTTTCTGTAGGTTTCAAGGGGCTATTTATATGCGTAGGAAGCTGAGATCGAGCTAAAACTCCGGGAGACTTCTTCTGGCACGTGGATGGGCCCACGCGACTGACCCCACCAAGTTTCGACTCGATCTGTGATCGATACGAAGTGATTTCATATCCATCAAAAAATGATCCAATCGAGCTGAAACTTAGCAGGATTGTTCTTTACCTTGTATAGAAGCTGCTGTGAAAATTCATTGCATTTGGATCGGTAGATCGTGAGTTATGATCGATTCAAGATTGGGTTTTACGTTGGCTGTTGACTTCGAATCCATCGGTTCGAATCCATCCCGTTCGACTCGATAGAGGCACATGCTTGTTCGTGACGTGGCGCGAGTTTCCTGGAGCAATCCACCTTGTTCCCCGAGTTGAATGCTTCTTCCCTGGATTCGTGCACGTTTCCACGCTTCACACTAGTACGTGTTCATCGTTTCTCCAGAATGTTCACACCCAACTGCTTACCTATTTGCATCGATGCACCATGTTCCCTCGTATCGATTGCAGAAGTGTAATTCGTATCGATCTATGGATCGATCGATACAAAATGTTGAATTTGATCGATACGAACGAAAAGCCGGCAGATGGGTACGAAACTATATTCAATGATGGATACGAATGAAGCTTTACCTGATGGATACGAGCAAGATTTTACCTGATGGAGTCGAATCTGAATTCCAGCGATCGATATGAGATCATGGAGTCGAAATGCACCACTTGTACCCATTCTGATCGATACGAAACGCATCGATTCGAACTAACCTCTGCATGCTTGCTACCAATCTGGGTGCGATGCTATCGAGTGGAAATCCACTTAGCTTTCCTCTCTGATCGATGCGAAGTCATCGAGTCAAGCCCATGCCGATCGATACGAACGGTAACGATTTGAAGTCCTTCCATAGTGATCGATACGAAGTGTATCGATTCGAACCACCATGTTCTGATCGATGCGAAGTGCATCGGTACGAACCATTCCTTGCACACTGTAACCCATTCGTATCTCCTTCATACGAACTCCGATTAACCTAAAATTTGAAACATAGCCTCTCCTAGTCCTCATCATCATTTCCAATCGATTCCGTCCTGATCGGAGCTCGACCAAATTTTGTTGATATCCATTGCAGCCTTGTTTCCAATTGATCTTCAATCCTGATATCCATCATTCCTTGCCAATTTGTTGGTATTCCAGCTTTGACCAAAAAGCGGGATAAAATTTGCCCCCCAAAACATGCCTTGTTGTAAGAAGGCGTGTTTTGAATAACTCCGAATCCGATATCCAAATTCCGTAGCCAGTTCCATGTCCGTCCAAACCCGATAATCGAGTTTTAATCCATCCTTATCCAGTAGCCAATAACCGAATCTGTGACCTCTAAGGGTCGATATTCATATCTGTAACTTCTCTGAGTTCTTGCCAAGAGCAATCCACACTTGACGACCTGGCCCAGTGTCCCTAGACGTTGAGCTAACCTCTCCGGGTTCTTGCCAAGCGCAATCCACACCTGACGACCGTGGCCCAGTGTCCTTGGGCGTAAGTAATGCCGTGGCTTAAGTCCTAAGCTGAATCCTGGTCGCTTTGGACTCTTGCTGAGTATAGTCCATACTCAACGACCTGAATGAGTCAATTCACCGCGTTCGGGCAAAGTGACTCACCCCTTGCCGGGCATAATCCATACCCGACGACCATTTGTCAAAAACCAGATGAAAATCCAATCAAAATCCAATCCAAAATCCAAACCAAACCAAAAAAATCAGAAATCCAAATCAGCATCCAAAACAGAAACCGATCATCCAAAAGAGAATCCAAACCAGAAAGCAAACAAAAACCAGGAGTTCAAACTAAACTCCAAAACCAAACCAGTGAATAAAAATGTCCAATCCAGAAAAAAAAACAGATTTCACAAACCATAGCTTTGCGATTTATCATCACTCAAAGCATGCCTAGGGGCTATCTCTGTCCCCGTACTTGTGTAAACGATTTGGTTGCTCGCCAATGGTTTGTTACTTATTTCATATCAACCAGGTCAATGGATAATCAATAGACCGTCATTCCTGGGCCTCACATCATCTCGGTGTGAGGTAGATGGTGGTTTCTCTTGCTCTACCGCTGCATTCCGTCTTCCAACATACTGCCTCAGTTGTCCGTTCCTCACATGTTCCTCAATTATATCCTTTAAATGCCTGCAGCTGTTGGTGTCATGTCCATCTAAGTCATGGAAGAGACAGTGCTTTCCTGATGACCTCACCCGTTCGGAAGGTTCTCGCCTAGCTGGCCTTCGGTACGGAAGGCGATTCCGAGTTTCCAGGTATATCTGCTCCAGCGTCTCGTTTAATCCTGTGTAAGTGGAAAACTTTGGATCCTTCCATCGCTTCCTTGCATTTCCAGAATCATCATACAACTTCCTTTTTCCCTTGTCCTTATCCAAGCCTCTATCGGATGGTCCTCCACCCTCAGTCACATCCACCTCCTTTATCTTTAAGTCCATACATGCGTCTTCTTGCCGAAGGAATCTATCAGCCTCGTGAAAGAATTCCTTGATATCCTGTGGTGGGTCTCGTACTAGAGATACCTTAAAATCTGAATCCTCTCTGACTCCTGACACCGCCGCCATCAAAACCATCGATGGATCCGGCCGAACCACCGAAGTAACCGCCGCACTGAATCGAGTTAGAAAAGCTCTAAGTGATTCATCCATCCTTTGCTTTACTGATGTCAATGTCGTCACGTTCTTCGGCCTCTTGATATGAACCCAAAATTGCCCCAAAAACCTATCCACCAACTCTCTCCAAGTCCTAATAGTTCCTTCTCCCAGCTGCCTAAACCACATTGCAGCTAAATTCGTCAAATACAAAGGGAAACACCGGGCCATCACTTCCTCCGATGCCTCCAACACCTCCATATGTCGAGTATACCTCATCAAGTGATCGGTCGGGTCAGCCTTGCCATCATATACTTCCACACTAGGTAGCTTGAATTTGGGTGGATTTTGAGCTGTCCTGATTTCCTGAGTAAACAGACTCTTGTTGATTCCTTCCAAATCTCTACTGGTCAAACCTCTACGCATAGTTCTCCTAATAATCTCAGCTAATCCAGCATTGTTTGTCAAAGGTTGCCCCCCGTGTCCTCGAGGGAATTCTGGTACATACTCTTCATGTGGTTCATTAGCTATGACATTGGGCCTAACCTGTTGAACTCCTTCCAAAGGTCCTCCTACGTTAGATCCTGTGGGCCTGCCCCTAAGCCCTTGTTGATTGCCTTCTAGTTCAGCGTTCTGTCCTTCATTGGGTTCCATAACCCTAGCTCCTTGTTCCGCATTAACAGCCGCTGTGGCTGGTCCTAAGTTCTGCATCCCTATAGCTCTCATCTATTCAAAGAAAGTCCGCATCATATCCTGTTGACTCTTTAACAACCTTTCATGCAATGAATTCGCCATAGCTTCCATTTCATCCCTGGTGATGTAGATAGAAGCTTGTCCCTCTCCGGCTCCAGAGGATGCCTCTTGACTTCCTCCTTGTTGGCTTCTGTCAGCTCTTTGTCTTGTTTGTCGAGTCATTGTTTCTGAATCCAAATTCTTCAAGCTTCTAGATCTGAACTCTGAATCCGGTGTAGCGGGTGCTAGTCCTTCTCGTTGAAAGCACCAAAGTGTTTGCGCCAAAATTGTCACAAACCCCAAGTATCGTGAAAGCACCTGTGTATGAATACAAATCAGCAATATTCAAACACAAATCACAGATCTAAACAAGCAATAATCAGCAATTCTGAAATAAACAACAGAGACACGAAATTTATAGCGGTTCGGCTATCTCCGGCCTACGTCTACTTCAATAGTTTTCCTTTTTATTGATTATCCTTGCCCATTACAATCAATTACAGCGATTATAGTAAAGAAAATCGTTTACAACCGTGATGGTTGCGAATAGAATCCAATCTGGCAGAGTCTGGGCGTTGAATGGCCAAAAGATCCCCCCTTTTCTGTAGGCTTCAGGGGGCTATTTATAGGCGTAGGAAGCTGAGATCGAGCTAAAACTCCGAGAGACTTCTTCTGGCATGTGGATGGGCCTACGCGACCGACCCCACCAAGTTTCGACTCGATATGTGATCGATACGAAGTGATTTCGTATCCATCAAAAAATGATCCAATCGAGCTGAAACTTGGCAGGACTGTTCTTTACCTTGTATAGAAGCTGCTGTGAAAATTTCATTGAATTTGGATCGGTAGATCGTGAGTTATGATCGATTCAAGATTGGGTTTTTCGTTGGCTGTTGACTTCGAATCTGTCGGTTCGAATCCATCCCGTTCGACTCGATAGAGGCACGTGCTTGTTCGTGATGTGGCGCGAGTTTCCTGGGGCGATCCACCTTGTGCGCCGAGTTGAATGCTTCTTCCCTGGATTCGTGCACGTTTCCACGCTTCACACTAGTACGTGTTCATCGTTTCTCCAGAATGTTCGCACCAAGCTGCTTACCTATTTGCATCGATGCACCATGTTCCCCTCGTATCGATTGCAGAAGTGTATTTCATATCGATCTATGGATCGATAGATACGAAATGTTGAATTTGATCGATACGAACGAAAAGCCGGCAGATGGGTACGAAACTATATTCAAGGATGGATACGAACGAAGCTTTACCTGATGGATACGAGAGAGATTTTACCCGATGGAGTCGAATCTGAATTCCAGTGGTCGATACGAGATCGTGGAGTCGAAACACACCACTTGTACCCATTCTGATCGATACGAAACGCATCGATTCGAACTAACCTCTGCATGCTTGCTACCAATCTGGGTGCGATGCTATCGAGTCGAAATCCACTTAGCTTTCCTCTCTGATCGATGCGAAGTCATCGAGTCAAGCCCATGCCGATCGATACGAATGGTAACAATTCGAAGTCCTTTCAAAGTGATCGATACGAAGTGTATCGATTCGAACCACCATGTTCTGATCGATGCGAAGTGCATCGGTACGAACCATTCCCTGCACACTGTAACACATCCGTATCTCCTTCATACGAACTCCGATTAACCTAAAATTTGAAACATAGCCCCTCCTAGTCCTCATCATCATTTCCAATCGATTCCGTCCTGATCGGAGCTCGACCAAATTTTGTTGATATCCATTGCAGCCTTGTTTCCAATTGATCTTCAATCCTGATATCCATCATTCCTTGCCAATTTGTTGGTATTCCAGCTTTGACCAAAAAGTGGGATAACAGTAATATGGTGAAGATGTCCAGCTCTTGTAACAGGATAGAAAATTGACTATATAAATTATTGATTAGGCATTTGGTTAACTGGGACAGTATGAAAACATATTATTCAATGATTTAAGGAATAGGCAATTAATTTACTTACTGATTAAGCTAATTAGCAATTGATTCACTAGCCAACTTAAAATTAAGCAATTGATAGATTGAGATTATATGATTAAATATACTGCCATTGATCGTAGGTAAACTTTTGTCCAAGGGACTGATTAAACTTTTAGGGACCGATTAAACATTAAAACGGACAATTCGGTTTGACGAACGATTAATTGGAATTTTACTTAAAGTTTATGTTGACAATTTTGTTATGACTATTTGATAATTTGTTACAAGTTCTTCCGTACCCATTTCGAAATTGGTAAAAAGGATGTGACTAACGCCCTAAATCTTGCCAACTTGAAATTTCTTTGCACAAGTCGACTTCACAAGTCCTTTGGATTCACTTAAAATATATTAAGTGCATTGTTTGTAAACTGAATTGTGATATCTGTATATGTATGTGTGTGTTTACACACACACACATATACATACACACACACACATACACACACATATCCAACCACTCAGGCTAAAATAAAGGGCAACACACACACACACACACATATATATACATACATACACACACAAACATACACACACAAACACACACGCATACATACATGCATATACACACACACACTCATATACATGTATGTATACATGTACATGTACATATATCTATACATATACATATACATATATCTACACACACACACACACACACACACACATATATATATATATATGCACACATACACACACAGACAGACAGACACACACACACATTCAACCACTGAGGACAAAATAAAGGGCAAGATAAATTCTAATACATTATCATCATTGTTTCATTATTTATGATTTTTGAGTTCTGTTTCCTTTTATATTCATGTTTGCTTTCCAATTTTGATTTCTCTTACTTGTTATCTCTAAAACTATTTAAAGTATGCATTTTTAGAAAAACTCTTTCATTTATCATTATCCACTGTGAAATTGGGATCCATTATAAAATTGTTATATTCTAGCTCCATTAACAGTTGAGATTCAAACAAGTCCAACTTACTATGTTGGAATCAACAAAATCAAGCTTATGCCTGACATATGTTTTTTTCTCCTTTAATTCACCCGGCACGACAAGGGAGACAAGTTTTTAAATGAAGAACGTTTTGTTATGAAGTTATTCTTTTAATCTATTTTATTATGTTTTCAGTTAATTTGTTTATTTTGTCCATTTTGGATGCAAGAGCATTGGTTGCACCACTATATGCATCTGACCCACTTATTTTCTTACCATACATTTACCAAAAATGTATCCATAGACATTGTGCTCATATAGGAAATTCCAAAGGAGCTGAGATTTCCTTTTAGAACTCATCAAGTATCAAAATTTAGTTCAACACAATGAATTTGGCTTCTCAGATGGCGTAAATATAGAAAGAAACAAACAACACTTAGAAATGCTCTTCATAGTGAATCTACTAGAGAACCTAATAATGTGTGGTTCATTTTATTTTTTTATTTTTGCCATTCCTAATGAAATTTTGAAATTTATGGCATGTTAACTCATTATGCTACAATCAAGAACATGTAGGCAAGTGCTATCAAATATTAACTCCAATTTAACAAAATAGGCATCTTTCTACCATGTAGAATTGATTCAATATTTTCTACAACTACTGCGATATAAGAATATTTTTTGCAATTGTTTTTCTTAAAAATGTAAAAAGATTGGTGCCATTTGAAATTGCACAATATAAAAATCATGTATAGCATTAGCATGGTAGAAGTTTGTCTACATACATGTATATGTATACGAGATGGAGCCTTGGCGCAACGATTATGTTACCCGCAAGATGATCCGGACGTCCAGGTTCGAGTCTGGAAATAGCCACTTTGCAATGCAAGGGAAAGGCTGCATACATTTTCGATCTCTCGGGTGTCCGCTATCGTGCGAGAGCCTCGTGTAGTGGGTTCCACATGTATGTGTATACACACATATATGTTAGTATATGTGTGCACTTGTGCATGCATGCACGTGTATATGTGTGCGTGTGTGTATAAAGAGTTTTTTATTTTGTGGTGATTTCGAAAGTTAGCTAAATTGAGAAAACATCCAAAATAAAGAAGAGTTAGGATTTTGCTGGTTGAATTCTGTCGCCAAGCGAAACTCTTGAAAATCTTTATTGTGCCTCAATTGTTATTGATTTCTTGCTGTTTGGCTTAACAAATAATCAATCTTGAGTTCAACTAGCAATCAGAAGTCAATTTTCCCTTTCACATGTGTGATCATATCTCATGTTTTATACATTAACCCCTTCTTTTATTTTTCTTTTTTGATTTGAAATACAGTATTACCATTATCTTAGTAAATCTTCACACTTGTCACGTATCTAAAGTGAAATGTAGAACCAAAATTTGTAAAATTATGTCGAATGTAGGGTATGGATATTGAGAAAGCGTTGAAAGAAAAAGTTCCATTTCATGATCGCCTTTACCGTTGGTATGCTCCAGCTAATGGAAGAAAATTTTAAAAATGGCCCAAGGAAGACCTTCAAGAGGAAATCGATGATACAGGTGAAGATGAAGAGACCAATGATAGTAAGTAGGGCTGAATTCGGTTCGGTACCAAAAGTTCATATTTAAAACCATTACCATACCGATTTGTATGGTAATAGAAAAATCATATCATTACCAACCAAAGTAATCGAAAAACCGATACTTCAATTTGTGATTGGTAATGGTTGGTAAAGGTCGGTAATAAACTTTTACCATTTACCAGTGTGATATATATTTGTTTACAATATTTCATGTTAAATAAGTAAATATTGAAATAAGTAAATATTAAGAGTTGCTAATTTTTATTATACGATTATTTATCAATTTTATTTTGTGTAGTCAAACATAAAAGTAAATATTGTGCAAGAAGCTAAAAATTGTATGAAATCATGTCATTTAAAAAAAATACATGATAAGAATTGCATTTAATATGATATCATAATAGTATTTTCTTATATTTTCTATTAAATCATTACACATTAAATGTGAGTTATATAGTATATAGTTTGTGTGTCTAGTACACACACATATATAAGGCGGCTATTTGGACAAAGAATTAGACGTGGTTGATGAAACAAGGGATACGGACCATTGGATCTTTTTGTTCTTATATGAGAGGTGTAAATCGGGGGGTCATCAAATGGCGAAGATTATTGTGTCATCAATTGTGTTTATATTTTGTGTATAAATAGACTTTCCATATATATGTATAGTGGATATGGTAATCACCATATTTAGTGGTTAATTACCATTACCCTACTGTATATTTTCATGCGGTTTGGCAAACCGTACCAGTCAAATTGATTACCATTTTTTCGGTACCATTTTAGTTGGTAACCGTTGGTAGTGGTTGGCAAGTGGTAATATGGTAAAGATGTCCAGCCCTAGCTATTAGGGTCAAACTTGAAATAAGAGCATACAACGATGATGGTAGTTCAGCACTCGATGTCGATGGGCACATACGTGCAGATATTGGTTTTCGTGGACACTACGAGAGATATCTTTTCGATGAACACGTAAAATGTGAGAAACAAGAGCGGATAGCTGAAAATATCCTTATGTTATCTCCTTGTTCCTTAATTATTCCACGTGACCTTGGTATTTTCACTCTTCATGTGTCATTAAAAGACCAAGATGGCAAATTTAAGGTCGAACGCAATAAAACTGTATGGCGTCGTACCGTAGCTGTTGATGAGTGGCATTACATTCCAGGCGAAAAAGGCTACATCATTCTTACAACTATTTGGTCTTGCCTCTGTGTTGAATCGAAGCATGGTATTACTATTTACTGACAAGATATCAATTTTTTTTCTTTTTTCCTTTTTTTTTGGGCAATAGCAATGACCTTTATATGGAAAAGGGATTGCATGAATGTTTATTTTCCTCTCCTGGAATATGTACCTATCCTGGTACAGCAATGGGCAACTTTTAGGCGGAACAAAATGACATTAATGTCATCGAAGATACAAAAGATGAAACTGTTGAATATACATATCGTCCAATAACAACTTGCAATGATGATGGTAATGAAGGTGGGGTGAAGAGAGTACAGATGAGAAAACCCATTCAAATTTGCAGTAGAACCGAGGAAGCAACTGCCGGGGATGAAGATAGCAAATAAACAAGTAAGTTTGGAAAGTGACTGTATTTCCCATTTTTAGGCACATGCACGAGAACCCACATTGCAAACGGTTATGTCATGATATCGAGTTAGCTTCATAGTACATGCATTTATCATGCAATAACATACGACCACACCCCCAAACTATTTTATGAGTTAATAGAGATGTTTTTGTCATTCTTCTTCAGATGTGGGTATTTACCTTTCAAAAATGAATTAATACCCTTTCTAATTTCTTTACTTTTTTCACATCCTCATAACTGACATGCATTTTTATTTTTTTCTAAAGAAAACCAATCTGGTTGTTTATACAGATTCAGTATCATTAATGTATACTCAGTTCTAAGTTCTCTGATTGTTTACTAACTATTTGCATTTCTGTTTTTATAGTGCCTTAGCATTCATATGTAGAGGACGATTGGCTTTAGTTCTTTCTTTGTTCTGGTAGGTGTTTAAGGAAAAATAAAAAAATGGAAGAAAAACTAGTAGCTTTTAGTTATCCTACTGTTCAAAGGAACAACAAAATCATGCAATATCATGAAATGAACATGTTTTACCTTTGCTTGAATTGAAATGCAACTTCAATTGCGGCTTCAAAGTCTTCTTCTAATGTAAAAAATGGCAGAATTCACAAATCTTAAAGATAATCCAATCTTTGGTCTTGATCAGATTGGGGGGGTCCTCTCCTTCTTCCTCATCCCTTTCACCTCCTCCGCCAGTTCCTATTCTGCATTCACAATCAATTTCTTCAAGATTTAATGAAGAGGGATTTCAGATCATACAGCCCAGAAAAAGCCGAAATGATAATCAAAAGCATCGTCCTTGAATTGGATCAAATCAACTGAGCCTAAATAAGGGAATCGCAAATCACTCAATACAATCCAGACAGTATAACAAAGATTTTTTCAATTCAAGATTCAATGAGAAATCAAGAAACTCAGCAAAAAATATTGTAAACCCTTCTCAGTCTGCTTTGAACCCAGATCCACAAATTAAAAGTCCAAGAAACTATCCAAGAAACAGTCAGACATCAAGCATTTCTGATTCTCAGTTCAATACTAACCTGAATAAAGCCTCTTCATAGGCTGACCTTATAAAGAAAGGAGGATCAAACTCTGAAACTGGTCTGAAATTTGTTGCTCCTCTCTTAATCAATGATAAAAAAAATTAGTTGTGAATGCAGAGGCCAGCAGAAGAACAGTAAGCAAGTGGTGCAATTCAGTTACTGCTTACGTTTTTGGCAGCAGACCCGCCTGTCATCATTTCAAGGCTGTCATAGCAAAATCTTGCACACCCACAGGTAATTTTGATATATTTACTCGCAACAATGGTTTTTTCATTACCATATTTTCAAATGCATCTGACTGTGATAAAGTTATTAATGGTGGTCCTCATTTATAAATGGAAAACTCATTATTATTAAAAAGTTGAATAATAAAATTAATCTTGATAGAGATTTGCTCTGTTCAATGCCAATTTGGATTAAACTTTCGGAATTGAATCTTAGATTATGGGATAAGGAAATTTTAAGTGCTATAGCCAGCATTGTGGGAATCCCTATCAAATTGGATGAATATACAGCTAAAGAATCAAGATTATCTTTTGCTAGAATATTAGTGGAAATACAAGCAAATTCTGATTTACCAAATGAGACCCGTATTTCAATGCATGATGGTGAAAAGTTAATACAAAGCATTGAATACGAATGGATCCCCCTAGATGCAAAACATGTTGTTGTTTTGGACATTCTGTTGAAAACTGTGTTACTAAAATGGTCTGGAAAGAGAAGCAGAAAACTCAAGAAAATGTTGTTGATAACAGTTTCACAAATGAAAAAGGTGATCCATTAATAGCTAAAGCAATGGAAACAAATAATGGATCCATATGTCCATCCTTGAATGAAAAGAACAACAGCAAAAATAAAACCTTCGTTGTTCAGGATCTAACACAAGAACTGGAAATTCAAGAAGGTAACGTGTTACAGAGTCTGTGGGAGAAAAACATAGAAACAGAAAAGAGCATCTCAGAAATTCCTTTGGAAGCAAATGCAAACAACAAGAATGCTGCAACTCAATCCAAAAAACAAAATTCAATATCAACAAACATGACCATTGATGATGGTTTATATATCTCTGCTATTCTCAGTGAAGTACCGCCTAAAACCCCAACATTAGTCATTTTGCAACCCACCTTTCCTCAATTTCCACAAAGCCAAGTTCAGAAACTAGTATTCAAAAGTTAATTAATTTAATGAAAAATTCCTCCTCAATATCAAAGAAAGCCAAGAAAGTTAAAAAGGAAAAAAAAGAGGCAGAATGAAAAGCATCAATGACATTGTCACTGGAGACAGCACTGAAGATACTGAAGACGGTGACTTCAAAAGAAATTACATCTCAAGAAATTCAAAATGGGAAGAAGAGCTTAAAGCAATTAGCAAAACAACATACCAGAAAAAGGGGAAAAGGCTAGAGACCTTGGTGGAAGAGAGCAGCCACAGTGCTTAGCTACTCCTATTTATATCCTTTGAGTATCCTTTTATAATCATTTTTGTATTATTATGTCGATAATCTCATGGAATGTTAGAGGTCTAAATTCTCCAGAAAGGAAACTAGACCTGAATAATCTCCTTTTGACTTTTAAACTAAGTATAGTTGGATTGCTTGAACACAAATTAGAGAATTCTAAAATTGCAGAATTACGGATTAAAAATCTAAATAATTGGAAAATCATTAACAATAATCAAATGGGAGGAAATGGTAGAATTTTGGTTCTTTAGGATTCTAATATATGGGATATCTTTCAATATTTTATAAACTTTCAGTTCATTCATTGTAAATGTGTAAACAGAGGTGGTTTTCAAGTAGAAATCACTTTTATTTATGCTTCCAACAGTGAAATTGAAAGACTAACTCTTTGGGACAGTCTTGAACAAATCTATTATTTAAATAGGAAAGGAGAATCCACCCCCTTCCTTGCTCGCCACGTGTCAATATTAAATTTAGCAGTATGCCTTTCAGTGTTTTTAATCAACGGTTACATTTGTCACTGCGCTAACCATTTAATCTGCTTCATCCGGAAAAAAACTAAAATAACTTATCCCATAAACAACTAAATCGAAGTGAAAGTTAAAAAGACGACGATGAGGAAGCAGTTATTTTCTTCGATGCTCTTCAGCACTCTCCCTGACAACGGACAATACTGCTAACCAAACTCTTCCTACCATGGTAATTTAGTGGAGCACTGATTGGTAATTTTTTTCCAATCTTTTTTTGGTTGTACGATTTCAGGGTAATGTGCCCAATCTAATAATTAAGTCGCGAACTTTACCCTCTATCATCTATAATACTTTTACTCTATTACAGTCCAAAAATGTAAGAATCGCATATTTTTGTATTCATACTTCTATATCTATTGTGTTAAAATTCACTATTACTGTTTGTTGTTTTGATTTGGATAACATATTAACTTTTGGGCGATTTGGATTATTGCAGTATATCCGAAGTAATCCAAATCGGCGTACCTCATTTTTTTTCCATTGGTTTCCCTAGAGTCTAAAATTTAGGAAGTTGATCTGTTTCCGCTATGCAAACTGACAGAACTATGATAATAAGTATTACTGATTTTCATGTAAGATATATTTTTTGCACCAAGTTATTAAATGGAATAAAATGTTATAAACACTTACGGTTTCTGATGCAAATGATTATTAACTTTATATGAAATTATTTGCGTTACTATTGACTTGCACTTTTGTAATGGACAAATAATATGAACCTTTCATCAAAGCTAGCCTTAACTTTGAATATATTACTTCCATTAACCATAATAGTTGATTTGTTTGTCTTTGTAATAACATAATGCTAAGTAACTTTAAATTCAAGTTAGACATTAAGAGAGTGCTTAAATATTTATTTTATTGATGCTTTTTTTTGTATAAATAGCTTTATTAGAAAGAAGAAGATAATAGAGAAGCAATGCCAAACTAGACATCAGATCATTTCATAAAATCTGGGTTACAACCATCCAAGTAGGCCTACAAGATCTAAGTGCCATTGATGTTCCTATTAGGCATGCACATATATTATTTCATAATCACTCTCTTTTTCCTCATCCCAGAGTGCAATATTTTAGTCCTTTCTTCTATTAGGTCATGCATCATGTATGCTTCTGGATGTGTTTTTTTTTTCCTTCTGTGAATTTAGAACATAACTACGATGTGACTTCGAATAACATTGGTATATTTTTCAAATGACATAGTGCATTATACATCTGGATGTTCTGTATTATCCAATTGTTTCTTTTCAATTACTCATGAAGTCGTAGGAAAAAAATAACGATAATGAATTAACATGTAGGTTTTTTTCGGTTGTACACTATCACATAATGACCATGTTTACAGTGCACCTACATATATTCTTTGCTTGAACATCCGAGCATGAAGACGTGGGCTCTTTATGCACTCGGATAGGATTCTTCTACCGTGCAATGTTACTGCCAAGCACGAGGACATATATAAGGTTGCTAAATTGGCCTTAAGTAACGCAAGCATAACATAGAAGGCAGAAGAAAAATGTCTCAGATGCAGACTTATGTTGGTGAAGTTACTGTGTGAACAAAATATATTTTTATAACATTTTCATGCGTAAGCAAAATCTATGTTTAGATATGTACGAATAGAAATTCAAACATTATGGTTGCAGGCCATGCAATATTAGAACCATGACACTATATACAGTTTCGAATGTGTTTTCCAACCTTTAGATCCTTCCTGAATGCCAAAAATGATGACTGCGCGATATAATTGGATGAAGATGAGGATAAGGCTTCTCTCATTGAGGAACTAGGATGTCTAATATATTGAAATTTGTGCATGCAGCTGAAGTGGAAGTCCAGATAAATTAATTTACATACAGATCATGCCGATTCCTGAAGCCGTAACTGACATTAATAGAGTTGATTACTATTTGGGTGTTTATACAGAATGTGTTAAAACATAAATGCTATTATTATCAAAACATTAGTTTTAGTATATTCAAAGTAGGGGTCATCTACACAGTTTGTGGATAAAAATTACGTCTGATGTTATCAATTATCTTTTACTTGCCTTTCGACTTTGTACGACTATGTATTTTAAAATTAGTTTTCTTATAAGTTATATATTAAACTTTATGTATAGGAACTGGAGGTGGGATGAACTTGTGAAATGGAGTTGATGCATCAGGGAGGAAACCCAAGGTTCATTCATTGATTATTTTTGTCAACATTTTGTGCAGTTCTTGCCAGTAATCTGGATTTACATGCGGTAAAAGGAAAAAGGTTAAACTGATACTATTATACCTTTAATTTTTTACATAAGGAAAGGGAGTTTACCAATATGCTGACAAATATGGTGCAAATGTTGATGGCTATAGGTGCGGCATTAATTAAACTATACATCTTATAGAAGGTACACATGTTTTGACTGTGTGACATAGAATATAATCTAATTTGAGTAATGTATGTTTTTGAAATATGCAGCCCAATCTACACACCGGAAGAATAACCAGCTAATGGTGATGTTTACGCTGGATGTAGAAACATATGTTTGCAGTTAGCATTAAAATTGAAGTTCGATGTGTATTTTCTTTTTGTTAACTGCAGACCAAGTTGTAGTTTATAGTACTAAATTATAGTAGTTGAGTTCTAAAAATAAGGTTTGGTAATGCACGAACGATAGGCCTATTGATCTGGGCGGCAATTCTTGCTGGAATTCTGATTAGTGGTGCTTTATTAGTTTACAGATGTTTAGCTTTTTGACAGACAAGGTACTACTACTTACTACGGACTTACTGTACTGAGTATAAAAGTACCTATGTGCTATATTAGGTGGCGGCTATTATTATGACACAATATAAAGCATAAAATGGAACAACAGTAGAAGTTGAACTTTTAGATTTAGGTATTGAATTCGGGAAAGATCTAAGATTACATCTTTTTTGCCATCAATTGTGTGGGACCAAATAAATTTTGCATTTCCTTCAGTACCAACATTTATTATTTGGTTATAGCTTCACAAACGATTAAGTAATGCATTTCGTTTACAACAAATTATAATGGGCATCATGCATATGTTTTTTTAATTTTTTATAAGCGATTACGAATATCATAATAAAAGCTTACCTTACAAAATACATAATCCCATATATCTTCCATAACATTGCAAAGATTCACAATTTTAAATTGCAGAATTACCCATGTGCTCCTATTTTTCGTACTACCCTGTCTTTATGGCAAGTACATGGCAAAAAATTTATATGTTTTATATTAATATGCAACTCATATCTCGTTGCATTATAAACACTATATTTTACTGTCTCAAATCTTTTTCATTTTCCTTTAGAAGCTCGGTTCGAAATCAGACCTTCTAACAATGACATAGTCAACCAAGCGAATGTAATGACTGCAAGTAGAATTTCCAATATGCATCAGCCAGACGATTCGCTAGCTCAATAGCTCATAGTTACGTCAGCAAATGAGGAAAAATGAGTTGTAGCTGCACAAAGGAATACTGAGTAAAGCAACATAGAAAAATTTACTTACAGTCGTATATTTAGAGCTGGACAAACGACTGCTGATGTTGTTTAAATATATATCATTAAATGACTTTTGATATTAGCACATATTTTTGCAATGAGGGAATATTGTTCAGATTTGTATGCTTTACTTTTGATACTGTACGTAAAAGATAATGTACCGAGCAAAACGTACAAATATTTGCATGGAGGTAGTGTACAAATATTTGCGTGGAGGTAGTACAATATTTGTACGTATATTTACATGGAGATAGTACAAATATTTGCACGGAGGTAGTATAATATTTGTTCAAATTTGCACGCTTTAAAACTCTACCGAGTAAGGCGTACAAATATATTTCATAGTAAACACTGATGTTGTTCAAATTTTTACTCAAAATTGAACCGTGATAAGCAAAAGATTCATGTAAGAACCACCGAGATGAAAAGGAAGTAATCGGGGAAAATTTACCACTCTGGGGTATCACTTTTGTCTACCAAGTTGTACACTCTTTGCATTGTCTTTTTTGTTTTTTAAATACAATGTTTATTTAAATTTAACTTTCTTTTCGATTTTAGTAAAAAAAAACCCTCTATTGTGTGTATTTTAATTTCCACTTAGTCGGTGTTAACGCTAAAATTTGAACGCTAACACCCCGGTATGTGAAGTGTAGTTGTGAAAGCACCACCCGTTAGCACGGGAATAAGATACAAGTAAAGAAATTGCAGAGAAGCAGTAAAAACACAAGTTTTATAGTGGTTCGGCCTAAAATCGAGCCTACGTCCACTTAGATTTCTTTATTGCTGATACGAGTACAACTTATACAACTTTCTTCAATTACAAACCACTCTAGACTGTTAGCACACACTTTAATGAAGAATTATCCTTCAAATCCATGATGAACGAAGTAGATTCTATCTCTTGAAGTTTGGTGTAATGTCTTTGAAGTTTGGAGTGCTTGAAGTGTTGCTTGAGTTGAGAAAATGGCAGAGTATCGGCGCTTCGAGAATGAACCCCCAAAAAAGGTCCCTTGAATGTTGGAGGTGGCTACGTATTTATAGGCAAGCCTGGACACGAATTCTGCGTACAAGTCATGAGTCGCAACCGACTCAAGCTGAGTCGTCCCCGAGTCAAGTTAGGTCGTGGCCGAGTCAGGTTGAGTCGTGACCGACTCATCTGTAGGTCTTCTCACTGGCTTATTCTCTCGCTGGATTCTAAGCTGTCTTGAGTCGTTGGCGAGTTAACCCTTGCTAGGACAGGCATTGTTGTAACAGAATACGACTCAGTGGCTTTGAGTCGCGGACGAGTCATCCTGGGTTATGAGTCGTCAATCATCTTGAGTCGTTCCTTATGATGAGTCGTTAATGCTTTAACCCGTTAGGCTCCTAAAGTCGTGAGTCGATAGTCTTGATGAGTCGTCAACTTACTGAGTCGGCTTTCTTTATGAACCGTTAACCCTTTGAGTCGTCAGCTGATTGAGTCGCTATCAAATGAGTCGGTATCCCTCTTAAGTAGATGAGTCGGTACCTTCTTAAGTAGATGAGTCGGTACCTTCCTAAAGTAGATGAGTCGGTACCTTCCTTCAGTAGATGAGTCGGACTATCCCTTGAGTCGTGCAACCCCTTAGCTCGGTTGAGTCATTGGTCCACTAAGTCGCTGATCTCCATGAGTCGTGAGTCCCTCTTAAGAAGATGAGTCGCTACCAGTTGAGTCATTGAGCAAAACGAGGTTAACATTTGCCCCTCGAAGTACGCGCCTAAGTCGTAGGTCGTGTGCTTCGACTTATCTTGTCTCGTGCGCCGATTCAACTTTCACCGCCCACAGCTATAAAACGCCTGAGTCGTTGCTCTTACTTCCTTCTTCTCATTTCCTAACTTTTAAACCGTGTCTGCCATTAACGCCCCTTCAAGCTTCCAAAGGCGATTCCAAGCTAACCAACCGTCGTCCCATCCTTTAACTTCATATTGTGTAAGTAAATCTTATCAACAATCAGCCGCATCCATTATCAACCCACCAGTATTCCACTCGCCGTCCTTAATACACTTTCGTGTGCTGCGTTTTCCCATAAATCACGATTCGATTAATCCTTTGATTGAATCATTGTGGCGATTCTTGTGAATATGGTAATGCACCGGATGTATGGCGGATTCGAGGCGACTTGTGTTGGATTTTTGATTGATTCGTGATGATGTGAGACGGAGATGGTTAATTACAGTGATTCATGCTAACTGGTTAGTGAATTTGGGAGAGATGAGGAAGGCTTTGACGGGTTAACCGGGTTAATGGGTCCTTGGCTTCGCGGGTTAACTTAAGAGATGATATGGCAGTGTGTGATTGGAGAACCGACCTTAAGGGCCTTTGCAGAGTTAATCATGCGCGACTTAATGCCTTAACCGTGTTAATTCAGACGACTCAGTTCTTAGGTCGTATGAACGTCTCAACCCTTTAGGTCCTTTTGACGACTTATCCTTTTAAACCGCGAACGATTCAAACCATAAGCCGTGAACGACTCAGCACTTCCATGCGACTCAGTAGCCTTTACCATCGACTTTAATCCGACCTGGCAAGTTTTACGACTCAAACCATGAGTCGTAACCGAGTTAGAACTTAGAAAATTTCTTGTTGCTTTGAACTGGAGCCTCCCTTCTGTTCCTTGACTTACGACTCATAGCACTGCCGACTTATAACATCAGCGGTTTAGAATTGAAGCAACCTAACTTAACTTGCCTCACTTTCCTTAGGTCGTAGCCGAGTCGTCCAAATAACTAATGACTTAGCTTAACCCATACAAAGAATTATTGAGTCGTTGACGACCTAACACTTGTAAATTTTGTTTGAACTTTGAACTGTTGAACTTTGCTGCATTTTTTACAGATTACTCCAACTTGCAGGCTAACAATCTATTTGATACAATATTTACAGAAAATTGGGACGAATATACTGTCATTGATTGCCCACATCGAATGACAGATTAGTTAACGATAGATGATTAACTTGAATAAACTGCATGTATGAAGTGCCTTTAATATATCGATTTCAAACATAATACCAAAGCAATGCTGAAGTAGTCAATTGAAATCGACTTGTTTGCACTAATATTATGTTTGAACTCTTAGATTAACAAGTTCTGAAATGTTTACCATCGATCAAGCATCGATTAGTGTAATTCCAGTTATATATACTTGTCACTTTTATTAGTTTTGCACAACACTTCACACTTTTTTAGGAAACGCGCACCTTCGCATTTGAACATCCAGTTGCTTGTGTAGAATGACTTCTCATCAAGAAGAGCCGATGGGTCAAGCTGAAGATGTCTTCCCAGCAGCTATTCCTGTGGATAACCCTCTGGAGAGAACACCCACAACTTTGAATCAGCGGATGTTTAATCAATTGCGCGTCCAGTTTGGCATCGATGATGCTGACGCTTTACTACCGGGGCCAAATGATACTGCCGATAGGCCACCTCTTGGTTTCGTTGCTGTCAATCGCCAAATGTGCTCAAATGGCGCTATTCCTCCTTTTAATGACTTTCTTCAACAGTTCTTGCTTCGGTTGTCTATCTCTCCATTCCAATTACACCCCAATGGCTATGCTATTCTGATGGGGTTATGTGTTCTATTTAGGAGGACCTTGGATCGATTACCGAGCTTCGGAGAGATCTGCTATTTTTGCTCATTTACGAAAATTAAAGACCATCCCTCCATTGTGGTTATAAGAAGCGCTCGAAACCGCAAACTTATTACTGATCTCTCCGAAAGCGCTCACGGATTTTTGAGTCAGTTTTTCTTTGTTCGCTGTCCTCCAGGTTTTTATGCCATCTGGAGAGTAGGAAGTAAGGTTTCTTGTCTCTACTCTTTCCGTTTTAAAGCCATTTTTTGAGATCCGAACTTTCAGTTGCTAATTTCATTCTTTGTTCCTGTTTTAGCACTTCCACCCCCTGCTAGGGACCCAAGCCATAAGCAAATTTTTGAAAGATTAAATGCTGTGCCGTCAGAAGAAAGGAGCATAAAGTTTCTGCTAAGCGACGAATTTTTACATCAATACGGACTTCTCCATCCCTCTCGCTTTACTCAGCCTCATGAAGCTCCAACAGAAGTTCCTGATTCTCCAGTGAAAACTCTTGATGCCCCGGTCTCTACTAAAGAGCACATACAAGGAGAAACTTCTGTAAAAACTTCACTAATAAAGTGTTCTGTTCCAAGAGATGACATGGGGCCATCCGAAAAACCCGCGCTTGCCCCCATTACTGAAGAAGAAGAGGAGCCCTCTTCCCAAACCATGAAGAGTGCCGATAAAGGAAATGATGGAGGGAACCAGGTTGGGCATGATGATGATGACGTCTTTGGGGATTTAAGTGATTTAATTATCACTTCCCAAGAACTTTTTAAAGATGACCCTGCTCGTGGTAAAGCTATACTCCCGACAATTGAAGCAACATCTGCCCTTCAACAGACCCCAACCCCTCTATCTCAAGAATTGTCACCAACAGTGAAACCTTTTACTTCTCCCCAACAGAGGAGTGGTTCGTTAGTTCAATGCGAGTAGTTTGCACTTCACACACAACTAAGAATTTTCCAGCATATTTGTGCACTTATCTTCTTATACTTTAAAGATTTCTGAAGCTTATCTTTTCTTATTTCAGATTCTTCAATGACACGTGGCGGATCATACTATCAGGATTTCCAACGCTACGGGGGGCGTGGCCAATATAATTATGGGCGCTACTTCACCTCCTATAGAGAGTCTGACGAGGAGAGGGCTGCTCGAAAAGCTCGTGAAAGGAGGGATGCAGAAGAGCGTCGTGACAGAAGGGATAGGGATGAGCATCATGATTCCCCGCAGAGAGGTGACGACTCTCACAAAAGGAAATCACACGATGACCGGGGGAAGGGTCATGTAGTCGAAGTTTCAGGCAAACGAGCCCGATATGGTGAAAAACATGCTTCCGCTACTCCTGAAAAGGATACTGCCCCTGCTCCTCTTGACATTCCTTCCGACTCTCCTGCTCTTGGAAAGGCGGACATCCAAACAATAATAAGCAGGCCTAAATTTCAAGTTGGACCAGGCCCAGCCACTTTACAAAGTCGTTTTCCACAGTGGTGCTTAAAGGGTGTGAGGTTCGACCTTGACCTGGTCCCTATCGACAAGCCTGCTATGCTACGAAATCTTGACGTCGTCAAACTTGATATCGAGAGGATGTCAAACTGGCAGAAGCTTGTTGATGAGCTTCAAAGAGTTAATCGTGCCAACATAGAGGCCATGCTCACCATGGAAAATGACAAGGCTGAATGGCAAAAGGTCCTTGAGCAGCATGATACCGAAATGAGGAGCATTGCTTCCTACAATGAGGAGCTCGAAGCAAAGGTTGAAAATCTGAAACATGAGCTTGCTGTTTCCTCTACTTCATATTCTCAAAAGGAAGAAATGCTTCTGAAACAAGTGAGAGATGCTCACGCCGGCCAAAGGGATGCCGAAGACAGGCTTGAGGCGCAAAAGAGAATCAGTGAAGGCTATGTTTCTAATATTGCTGAGCTTCAAGAGAAAAACAACTCCCAGGAAGCGGAGATACAAATGCTTAAGCTTCAGCTTTCCAAAACCGAGAGGGAGCGTGATGAGGCTGTCGCCGGCAGAATCGCGGCTGAAGAATCTCATGAAGCGACCAAAAATAGCTTTGGCTCAACATTATTCGACTTTTACTTGCATAGCGTCTTGGGGCGTGGAAGCCTCGCTTTCCTTGGTCCCAAGTATGAAATCACTCTGGCTGAAGTGTGGGAGGCCGCCCTCGATATGCTTGGTGCTGAAGGTGCTGGTTATGACGAATCGGCCCTGGAAAGGCATTATTTTGATGAAGATGCTCGCGCTGCCCTCGCCAAGGGAAAGGAACAACTTGCCAAATTAAGGACTGAAATGGCAGAAGGGGACCAGCTGGAAAAAACCACTTCAACTATTCTAGTCCAGCCACCTTCTTCGTCTGAAGTTAACATCATTGGTTCCAGTTCCCATTTTGCTTCTCCTACCAAAGTTACCGCTGAAATTACAAGCGTACATGGTGGAGACGAGGGTGACGAGAGCGCTGATGCGCAAGCCTATGAGGTTGACATCAGGAAATCAGCCTCACCAGGTAACTTCACTGTTAACCCCGCTACTGTCAATTCCGCTCAAGCGGGTTACTCATTTGCTTCATATGAGTTTCATGAACTCCTCGGCTATTTTCTCAACCTTGATGAGCCTTCATCTCCTCTCTCTACTAACTTTATTGGTGAGCCTTCATCTCCTCTCTTTACTGACTTTAACCTCTTTTCTTCTGTAGAGAAAGTACCAAGCACTGCTCAAACCTCTACTCCTCCAGTTATCCTTTCTTCATCTCTTCAGGTGGCGCCTCCTTCTGCCTCGCAACCTGGATCACAGGAGGAACAAATAGAAGCTCTTCACGGCTTGGATGACCCTCTCGCTTCACAAGAGCAGAAAGATGAGAGACTCGAAGGAGGTGACATATCTTCAGAGCGAACTCCTTCTGACGACATAGCTCTTGCTAAACTTGTCACTCCAGGAAGTGAGTCTTCCTCAAAGAGGAGGAAAAGACGCGTAACGTCCAAGAGGAGAGGGAAGATGTCCACTGCTACTGAAGAGGAGCCAGAAGTTGGACCAGCTGCGCCTGCCTCTCCTACTTCCCTTATGCCCACCGACCATCCTGAAAAGCTGATCATTCGGCCGGGTAAAGGGTCTAAAGGCAGTAAAAAGAAGTGAAGATTTTAGCTTTTTTATCTTTTGTATGTACTGGCCGAGAATTGTGCGGGTACCGGCCCCCGCTTCTCTTTATTTTGAAACCTGTATCTGCATTATAGTTGAATAAAATGATCTTTTATTTGCACATATTCTTGTTTGAATTTGAGAATACGTTTATTATTCATTTCTGCACAAGCTTAATTATGATATTGCAACGGGTTTATGGTATGTTGCTTGAGTATTACCTTACCGTCGAAGCTATATCGTTTTGTATGCAACTATACCAGGTTGCCCCCATACCTTAAGCTTGTTGCAATATTTTATACTACGAGGGGGCTTGCACTCTTATCTGCTGAAGAATAATTATTTTATTCTTTAAGAAAATTTTTTGTAGAGTACAATTCCCTTCGTATAAGTTTTATGCTTTGTCCTTCGAAGAAATCACTTCTTTCTTATGTACATATTTTACCAAGTGAATTCCTCTTTGTGGTAAAGCGGACCTCTGAAGGGTACTTTAACTCTTTTTATTCTGAGGAAGATTTCCTTTGGAAGTTAAAGTATGCCTTTGATGAGGATTTTTTTTTTATAGAAAGTTGTACCTCTGGGGAGGGATTTTTTCACGTTTCAACACTTGGAAGTTTTATTTCAATCTCGGTGAAACGTGCACCTCCAAAGAGTTGTGCCTTTGAGGAGAGCCTTTTCACGTTCCAACACTTGGAAGTTTTATTTCAATCTCGGTGAAACGTGGGCTTCCGAAGAGGTCTTTCTTCTTGCCTGCATTTCAACTCTGGTGAAGTGAAATTCCGAAGAGCGGATGCTACACTTCAACTCCTGGTGAAATGTGCCCCCGAAGAGGTCTTTATTTTGTTTGCATTTCAACTCTGGTGAAGTGTAATTCCGAAGAGCGGTTGCTACACTTCAACTCCTGGTGAAATGTGCCTCCGAAGAGGTCTTTATTTTGTTTGCATTTCAACTCTGGTGAAGTGTAATTCCGAAGAGCGGCTGTTACACTCCAACTCCTGGTGAAATGTGCCTCCGAAGAGGTCTTTATTTTGTTTGCATTTCAACTCTGGTGAAGTGTAATTCCGAAGAGCGGTTGCTACACTTCAACTCCTGGTGAAATGTGCCCCAGAGAGGGTTTGCATTGCCTGGAAGTTACTCTCTCATGGTTGGAGGGTCATGACTTCTCCAATCTTTTTTGTTGAGTAGAGAACTTTCTTTTTTGTGGCATATGTCCCATTAGAGGTCTTTGTCCTCCGAAGAGTTGTGCCTTTTGAATAGGGCTTTAGTTTGAGCTTCAAGCATGGGAAGCGTGCCTCATTGGAGGACTTTGGTCTCTGAGGAGAAGCATTCGGTCTCCATGGAGAAGCTTTTTGCCTCCGAAGAGGGCTTTGGTCTCTGAGGAGAAGCATTCGGTCTCCGTAGAGAAGCTTTTTGCCTCCGAAGAGGGCTTTGGTCTCTGAGGAGAAGCATTCGGTCTCCGTAGAGAAGCTTTTTGCCTCCAAAGAGGGCTTTGGTCTCTGAGGAGAAGCATTGGATCTCCGTAGAGAAGCTTTTTGCCTCTAAAGAGGGCTTTGGTCTCTGAGGAGAAGCATTCGGTCTCCGTAGAGAAGCTTTTCGCCTCTGAAGAGGGCTTTTGTCTCTGAGGAGAAGCATTCGGTCTCCGTAGAGAAGCTTTTTGTCTCCGAAGAGGGCTTTGGTCTCTGAGGAGAAGCATTCGGTCTCCGTAGAGAAGCTTTTTGCCTCCGAAGAGGGCTTTGGTCTCTGAGGAGAAGCATTCGGTCTCCGTAGAGAAGCTTTTTGCCTCTAAAGAGGGCTTTGGTCTCTGAGGAGAAGCATTCGGTCTCCGTAGAGAAGCTTTTTGCCTCTGAAGAGGGCTTTTCGCATTTCATCTCTCGGGAGTGTATCGACCGATTATGGTGAAATGCATGCCCCTGAAGAGGGTTATTGTTAGGAAGTTTGGGATTTCCCTCTCTTGGTTGGACGGATTCTCCGCGAGTGTGTCGATTGATAACTCCGCAACTTTGTAACGAGAGAGACGCCCCTCCTTTCGGTGAATCCCGCTCGGGGTCTTTATTCTCCGAAAAGTTGTGCCTTTGAAGAAGGCTTATGCCCCTGGAATGGTTTTTTGCTGGCTGACGCTTGCTTCAGCTTGTCTTTCTGCCATTGATTCATGTTGACGATCCCCCTTGTCTTTTGCAAGTGTCATTACTTTTCGCTGCCGACCATTTCACTTACCCAAAGGAGTATATTTTATAGTTAAGCAAATTGGTGGTGGCAGACATAGGTTCTTTAACTTGCTGTTTGTTTGTTCAAACATTTTCAGCTAGTTATGTATGATCTGCTTCTATCCACATTGCTCACTTTCGTTTAAACTTCTTCCTTTGTAGGATTTGAATATGGGAACTTCCAATGGTTCAATGCTTGACCGCTGAACGGTGTTGCAGATTGGTTGGTCTCGTGACCAGTAAGCTTTGTTTTTACGGCCTGCATCATTAAAGCGACTTTTTAGTGACACAATTATCATATCTCATATGCCGAAATAAAATAAAGCAGTTTATAATAGTAGGGGACACAAGAATTATAGCGGTTTAGCCGAGTCTGGGCTTATATCCACTTTATAGCTTTTGTTATTCGCCTGGCTTGCAATTGCCTTTAACAGAAGAATCATATATTTGTAAATTCTTTGCAATATTTCAGCAAAGTTTTTACGTAAAATACGGATGCAAATGGTTGCTGTTCCAAGTTCTTGGAATTGGCTTTTTTCTGACAGTTGTGAACTCGATTGATTATATTAGCAATCCCTTGGTGCTATCTTTAAGCGTGCACCATCTTCTCCTGCTGGCAGGCAGTTTTAACTGAAGAAGTATACTCTAGTCAAATCCTATTTGCTTGCTTAGAGTACTTCGTATTTAGGATTTGACCCTGGAATTTTGTTGTTTAAGACTTGCTTTTGAATGCTACCAAGGGTCGTTTTGACATTGCACTGAGTCAGCTTGGTATTGATCGCCTGCAAATTTAGATCGATATTCTTAGTGATATTCTCAGAGTATTTCACATATCGAAGTAAAATAAGCAACTTGTAATAATAGAGAAAGCAAGACTTATAGTTCCTATTATTTATTTGCACTGTTTTTACAACAGATTTTGACACAAGAATTATTAGATCAGCATTCTTTTACAAATTCGGAGCAAAGTGTTCAAGTAAAGTATGGAAGCAATTGCTGCCCCAGGCTTTAAGGATTGAATCTTTGGCACGAGAAGATTGGATGGCAGCATTCTTCAGAATCGGAACTTCCTTTCACTTTGAAGATCTCCTTGAAGCGCGAGCATGTCTTCCCGCCCCATCCAATTCTTTCCTACCTGGTGAGGGCTTGCCGTGATGATACTGATAATAGGACCCTCGTCTCCCTGTGCTACAGTTCTTTTATTTAAGCTGCACTGTCGAGTGGGAACTAGCTGCACTTTAGGGGATGGGGAGAAGTCATTTCCATCTTTCTTCACATATCGTTGCAGTTCATTCTGTTTGATCAACTTTTCAATTTCTTTCCTCAAATGGCGACATTGGTTAGTGTCATGGCCAGGCTGATTGTGAAATTGGCAGAATTTTCCATGATCTGTCGCGCTTCTCTTCATCAGAGTTGGTTTGGGGTACATAACAACGTCTCTTGTTGCCAAGAAAATATTCTCCGGAGTGTCGGTCAAGGGAGTGAAGTCGGAGGGTTTGAGACGCCGAGCTTTTTTCAAGAGTTTCTGCTTTCTCTTTCCTCCATTTTCCTTTCTCTGTTCAATCATCTCCGGTATATACTCTTCATCATTATAAGGACTCAATGGGTAGTTGCCAACCATTCTTTCAAAGGTTGGCCTTGATAAACGTTCATGAATAGTTGGTCGCGGCCATGAGTTCTCCGTTTGGGGGATTGTCCCAATAGTAATGTCAGTTGCTCGTTGAGGAGTATTCCATTCTTCTGAAACATGGGCCTCTTTGGAAAGGGTTTTTATATCACTTTCTAGTTGACGGACCTCCTCTTGCAATGCATTTATCTTGTCAAGGATCCTGTTGTTCTGAACCTCCATGTGTTGATATAGTCCATATACCACGGCGTTTAATTCAGCCCATGTGACTCCAATATTTGAAGCTGTTTCGTTTAGCGTGGGAAGAGCAATGGCGTTGCTGCAAGTATCTTCAAACCTCAAAAACTTTCGTTTCCTTTCAAGAGCCATGATTTTTGTTATTCTCTCGGCTTGGGGAGAAATCCTTTTTACAGGCTTTTGTTGAACAATGGTTGAAGTTTTCCCCTGAGTTCAATTCTCAGTGAAAGCACCAAAAATGTTAACGCTAAAATTTGAACGCTAACACCCCGGTGTGTGAAGTGTAGTTGTGAAAGCACCACCCGTTAGCACGGGAATAAGATACAAGTAAAGAAATTGCAGAGAAGCAGTAAAAACACAAGTTTTATAGTGGTTCGGCCTAAAATCGAGCCTACGTCCACTTAGATTTCTTTATTGCTGATACGAGTACAACTTATACAACTTTCTTCAATTACAAACCACTCTAGACTGTTAGCACACACTTTAATGAAGAATTATCCTTCAAATCCATGATGAACGAAGTAGATTCTATCTCTTGAAGTTTGGTGTAATGTCTTTGAAGTTTGGAGTGCTTGAAGTGTTGCTTGAGTTGAGAAAATGGCAGAGTATCGGCGCTTCGAGAATGAACCCCCAAAAAAGGTCCCTTGAATGTTGGAGGTGGCTACGTATTTATAGGCAAGCCTGGACACGAATTCTGCGTACAAGTCATGAGTCGCAACCGACTCAAGCTGAGTCGTCCCCGAGTCAAGTTAGGTCGTGGCCGAGTCAGGTTGAGTCGTGACCGACTCATCTGTAGGTCTTCTCACTGGCTTATTCTCTCGCTGGATTCTAAGCTGTCTTGAGTCGTTGGCGAGTTAACCCTTGCTAGGACAGGCATTGTTGTAACAGAATACGACTCAGTGGCTTTGAGTCGCGGACGAGTCATCCTGGGTTATGAGTCGTCAATCATCTTGAGTCGTTCCTTATGATGAGTCGTTAATGCTTTAACCCGTTAGGCTCCTAAAGTCGTGAGTCGATAGTCTTGATGAGTCGTCAACTTACTGAGTCGGCTTTCTTTATGAACCGTTAACCCTTTGAGTCGTCAGCTGATTGAGTCGCTATCAAATGAGTCGGTATCCCTCTTAAGTAGATGAGTCGGTACCTTCTTAAGTAGATGAGTCGGTACCTTCCTAAAGTAGATGAGTCGGTACCTTCCTTCAGTAGATGAGTCGGACTATCCCTTGAGTCGTGCAACCCCTTAGCTCGGTTGAGTCATTGGTCCACTAAGTCGCTGATCTCCATGAGTCGTGAGTCCCTCTTAAGAAGATGAGTCGCTACCAGTTGAATCATTGAGCAAAACGAGGTTAACAGTCGGTCTACACATTCGTACTACTCTATATTTATACGACTACCACTTTTTTTTACCACTTTAACCAGTAGGATTTTAATTTCAGTTTGTTCACTTTTTACGCTCTCCATATGTATCACCCTCTATTTGGGTCATGATGCAATCACCGCAGCGAACTTTCACTCAATGTTCCCTTTATAGTCAATTGCCTGAAAGTTATACTAATACATTTACCTTAATATCCTTTAACACATAACACTATCATAAGTGTTATATTATAAAAATGCTAATTTGTCAAATAAATCAATGTTAACCATGCGACAAGCATATAAAATACATCCATTGTTTCTATCATACAATGGTTCAATCGGGAACGTGTTTTAGTACGCGCAAAAAAATAAGTTGTCTACTAATACGTCAGGCCTATTCTATTAGTTCCCATCTCGGTTGTACTTTTACATGCATTCTCTTCGTACTACCAAAAGATCCAACTAAAGTTATAAACAAACGACATCTATAACGATCCAACTTTCCGACCCTTAAATGTCGACACCGATAAATTTATGCTATTCACGTGCCGAGTATTCAGGTGTTGGAAATACAAATTATTAGGGTAAAACAAAGAGAAATGGAATAAATAGAAAGAACACAACGTTAGAATCTTACAGTGAAATAATAATATGCAATATCCAAAAAAACAGTACATAAAGTCAGTCCAAGATACTAAACCTAAGTATTTTTGTTGAATAGATTAAAAGTCGTTTTTCTAACCTTGATTTTGAAGACATATAAGCAGTTGTGTTGAAAGTGGTTTGACAACCATATATTTGTAATAATATGATCGAACAATTAAACTCTATTATTTTAGGTTTGCTTTAATTTTAATACACATGGTAACTGCTATAATGTCATAGATAGGCAAATTTTGTGGATTGTGTTTCCAAATATCTGTCATGCCAGTTTGATTAAAGCTCCAATGAAAGCCATGTCTTTTCCACAGTTTAAGATATGAATAAGTGCGAATGTGCTAAATTTATGTATTTTATCTTGAATGATAAAATTGAGTTTGACAATTAACTTATGGGATTAAAGTTGTAATAAGATACCGTCGTAAATGAGTTTAAGTACATACAGTGAAACTAACATCTCTCCTAATTATTAGTGGACTATTACATGTTTTGATTTAATTGGTCTATGCCGGTTTATTTTGGTTGTTAACCCTGATTGACCTCAGCTTTTTCTGCCTTATGTATGTTAAACAATCCATTTATTTTTTGGACATCGTAGTTTATGCGTACAGATCCTTACCTGCTTTTTTTTTAAAATTAGCTGATTTTCCCTCAATTCTCCTTTGTTCCACTTAATACTGATAGTGGTATAACATTGACTATGCATATTGTTATAAAATGGATATTATGAAATAGTTTTTAATGTATTTCTATATACTGGTTATTAATATTTTGGATTGCCTTAGACATTTTGTGGATACAATGGTTATTGTTCTATAATTTACTGCATTATCTGTTTAAACTTAAGTACATATTAGTGGAGATTTAGTTTAATCTTTTAGTCTGTTTTTAGTAATAGTATTACTCAAGCTGGAGTTCAAATTAAAGACTTGATTGCTGCTTATTCAACTGGCACTTTTAGCGCTTGCTCCATTTACCAGTTGTATTGCAGAACCAACACTTGAAATTGTAGTAACTTTGTTTTGCGTATAGTAGTGAAATAATAATTAAATTTTAGTTTACGAAGTAGAATATATTGCGTATAGTAATAAAATAACATTTAAATTTTAGTATATGAAGCAGAACATATGTCAACAATGCAGAAGTTTACTGTGCATCTTTGCCAACGACTTTGATTTGTCATCCAATTAAGTTTGTTTAATAGAATTTTGATGTTAATTAACATGCACGTTAATTAATTCAAGCTGTGCATTTGTTTACGCAGACTGTTGTATTGATGGAGTGTACTCAATTAGTTGGATTTTTGTAATTTTGCAAGAAGTTATTCAACCAGTTGCTAGGCATTTTAATAGAAAATCCTGCAGAGTTTTCCATCATGACAGCCTTTGGTAAGTGAACAATTGATTCTGTTCTTATGCATATTGATTGTTGGGTTGTTAAGCAAATATTGTGAACTAAAGTTTTCTTTATATTTTAATGATTGTTCTCATTCCAGTTTAATTACTAATCACATAGAAACCATACGATTTTCACAGTTTAAGATATGCATGGTGGAGTTTAAAGAAATTTAATTATTTAGGAAGAAGACAAAATACATGTCAAACTTTACTTATGGGGGTGAAACTTGAAAGTCGTATTGTAAAACTTTGATGAATTGTAGAACTCTGATGAATTTTTTTTTGTATAAGTCAATTTATATTATATCATATCAAGTGAAGAAATATTGCATGTAAAAATTTTTAGGTTTTGATATTATGATGTACATTCAGAAATTATAAATTTCCTTTTTCTCAAAAATCAACAATGCACTGTTCCACTATTCAGTGGATACTAATAGATAAATATACCTCATCTTACAAATGTAACTTTTGTAATGTATATTTTTAGACTTATGTTTTAATTTCAATCATTACAATATTTTTTGTGTTTCTGCACTTTTATTATACTCCTTTATTCTTGCAAGCTATCAGTTGGTTAAAACTACTATTTTCAACTATGATATGTTTGTGACCATCATGTTTCGTGTTGAAGACCTTTTGATTTGTGGTACGACAATGTCATCCTCATGTCTACTATTAGAATTTTCCATATTAGTTTGATTTAGTTTTAATCTAAGTTTTATTTTAGCTGTTAAACATGTTTGACATCACCTTTTTATGTCATATTTATGATAACCAGGCAAATTCCTTTTTCATGGATTGGTTCCCATGTACAAATCATTTCATATTATTTATTAAATATATCGTTCTTTCCCCTTTTTTCTTACTTTCTATTTAATATGCACAGTGGTATCACGGGGACAGTCCAAATTCTGAGTAAATGGGTATTATGAAATTGTTATTAAAATAAATTTATGTACTGTACCGCCAATTTATAAGGTGCTCCAGGCACTTTCTGAATGCAATTGTTCTATCCTAAATTTTATTGTGCTTTAGCTGTAAACTCAAGTACATGGAAGCGGAATCAGGTTTTTCTTCTTCTATGTAATCACTTTATGGTTTACAGTATGATTCCTCCTGAGTTCCAAATAAAGACTTCATCGTTGATTTTTCCATTTGAATTGTTGGTGATTGTTGTAATTACAGTATGCATTGTTGAACCAATCTTTTATTTAAAGTAACTCAGTTTTAAATGTACTACGGAATTGATATTGAGGGTTTTATCTTTCAAGCAAAACATAGTTTAATAATACATGAGTGTATAGTGGTAACTCTGTGAATCATCAAAAGTAGATATGTGATTTAGTTATATTTGTTTAATGGAACCAATAATGTAGTGCATACCTTGCATGAAAGAACTAAATCAATGCATTTGTTTATGCAAATTTGTGTCGGTTGCAATTTACTACCATTGTAAATTATATGTTTTTTTATCCAGAAGTGAAGGAAGCAATTTGTAGCTGTTTTAATGAAATGGTTGCTAGGCTGTATGATGCAAACATTAGATACATAGAGTTCCATTGATCATCCAATGCACAAAAAGGGATTCATGGTTCCGCCTATCTTCTTTTTTTGTGAACCTAAAAACAAATTGCATTTCAGGTACGTAACATAATTTTGGAATGTATAATTTTTTATATTGGAAGAGCCTTTCATGCTTCAGAATTGAAGTAGTGTTGTTTTTTTATGCGACTTCCATGTAATAATAGTAATATACAAATCTGACAAAAGTTACTACTTTTTTAGTGGTATGTTACTTCTAATCAATAAGGTGAGTATCTCACACCTGAAAAGAAAACAAATATTCACATTTACCTTATTGAAGTAAATGAAATGAAACATAACAGTTATTGAATTATGTTTCGAAAGCTGTAATGTCCAGCTTTTGAATTTTTTTTAATTTAAATTCATTTGTTACATTTTTTTTAAGTTTTATATGTAGGATGAAACTCCAACGGTTAAGAGCTTGGTTTGACCCAATGATCAAGCTTATTGCTATAAGAACCATGCGTTTTTTATTTTCTAAAAATTTACACATTTAAATAAAAGCTACACACAAAAGTACTGAAATAAAAACACTAGATGGACGAGCCATAGAGGGACTTCAATGTCTGCACGAAGTTGCACACCGGAAGTTATGTACTGCTGCAGCTGCTGCAGCTGCACATCTACACCGGCACAATTGTTATTATGCACATAGTAGCAGTGCACAACAATAGAAGTTTAGTGGTGAAAAACTTGATAAATGTATACAAAGTAACCCATTCATCTTATATAAGCTTAGAAAGTAAAGATATTGTATTATGGTATAGAGTAAGGCTTCCATCACATTCCTTATCAACAAGATTTCCATCTGATGCCTACTTTGGGTGGAGAATTTGAGCTTTGACCTTCAAACGTTTTTCAAGAGAAATCCATTGATTAAGACACGACCTTACAAATAATTCCACCAAGGATGTTAATTTGAGCTCGGTGTTCAATTGGTCTTATTTATAGTATATACTAATTGATATATGGATGCCTTTCCTTTTGAATGAGCATAACTATTAGTTTTATAAATGAAAGTTATGTTATTTTTTATACTCCGTTACTCCAATGTAAAAGTAGAAAAATGATCTTGAATTTTAGGTTCATTCACTCTTAATAATAATAACTTATTATTATTAGTTTTTATTATTATATAGTTATAAAAAACTTGGTTCTTATGTGATATCTTTTCTGTTTGATTTATCCATTTCTTTTTGTATATGAAAATACAACATTCTGCATTCAATACTGTATGCTAATAATATATTGACTCAATGTTTGATGATAAACTGCAATTGTCTAATGTAAAATAAATTATTTTGCACAGATCTACGAATGAAACTACATCATCAAACTAGATAGTTTAGTCCATTCATATTAATTAATATTGGAAAGAAATATAATACCTTCATTTTTTATCATAGTTATGTTTAAGTGTGGTCATTGAACATACATTAACAACAATCAAGAAACCACTAAAATCCATTAGTAGTTGCTAAATGTAAAAAATTAATATTTGTAAAAGCAAAACTATCCACGTAGATTACATAAAAAGCCACTAATTATAGGACTTATTTATTTAAATATAAGATGTAAGCATTATTTACAAAGAAAAATATACAAATTTACGGTTGAAAAGGTACTCAATACAAATACATAAATAAAAATTATTTTTTATCAAGGTCCATAACATAACATCTATTATTAATAACCCGACAACTGCCCGTGTGCGTAGCACGGGCCACGCACTAGTTAATTCCAATATGAGATTACCTTGGATCATAATTAATGATTTCAATACAGTCATGCATGGTTTTTAGAAAAGGGGTGGGAATCCTATCCCTTTTAAAAAACTTGAAATGCTTCATAATTTTCTTCTTAGAACTGGTTTATTTGAACCAAATATGGTTGGAAATACTTTTACTTGGAAATATGGAAAATTTAGAAACATCCACTGTAAATTAGATAGAATTCTTTTAAATAATACTTTTACTAATTTTTTTAAAGATATTAAATGTTCTACCCTTCCTTAGGCCACCAGTGATCACACTCCAATTCAAATAGAATTCACTCAAAATATTAATAATAAAAAGAACATTCCTTTCAGATTTGTTAATGGCTGAGTTTATGAAGATGGTTACAAAGATTTAGTTAAAAATTGTTTGTCCACAAAAATTTTGGGCACTTCTCAATTTAAATTCAATAAACTTCTACATATCACCAAAGGAAAATTGAAGATCTGGAATAAAAACAGAATTAATAATGAAATTAAAACCATAAGGGATGAATGTGAGCTTAGACAGAATGAGTTGGATAAGGATTGTTCAGACATTTATAAAGTCAACAATTTTTTGCTAGCCCAAAATAATCTAATCAAGTCCCTTCATGTGCAGTCTATAAATTTAAAACAGAAAGCAAAAATAGACTGGTTTTTGCATGGAGATGAAGCTAGTAAAAAAATTTATGCTAAAATGTCCAGCAAGAAACATAGGAATGATATTGGGAAAATTATTGATAACAAGGGTAATGTTATCAATAATATGGATTGTATTAGGAAAGAAGCCATCAACTATTTTTCTAATTTGTATAATACCAATCTTTATGCTAATTCCTTTCCTATTATAGAACCTAAATATAAAGTTAATGAAAATAGCAATGATATTCTTTTAGCTCCTATCAGACTTGAGGAGATTAAAAACATCATTTTTAATTACAATAATGATAAATGTCCTGACCGTGATGGCTCTGGTGCCAAATTTTATAAAACCCACCGAGAAGAAATCAAATCTTTTTTATTAGATTCTATTTCTGAATTCTTTAGGACTGGTAAAATGTTAAAAATTTTGAATCATACTTTTATTACTCTAGTCCCAAAGGTTCAAACTCCCAACTGTTTAGAAGACTATAGGCCTATTGCTTGCTGTAATTTCATCTATAAAATCATTTCAAATATTCTATGTAATAGGTTAAAAATATTTTTGAAATATCTTATCTCTGAAAACCAGAGCGCTTTCATACCTGGTAGATTAATTGTTGAAAACACTTTGCTAGCACATGAATTAATAAGGAACCTTAATAACAATAATAAAAACCTCATGTGTATTAAAATAGATTTACACAAAGCTTTTGACAAAATAAATAGACATTTCATTAGTTACATGATGAAACAAATGGGCTTTTGCAATAAGTTTTGTGATCTAGTCTTTGAGTGTATTAATAATGTTTCTTATTCTATTTTGGTTCAAGGTTCTCCTAATGGACTTATTCAAAGCAATAGGGGAATTAGACAAGGAGACCCACTTTCTCCTTACTTATTTACTATTGCAATGGAATATTTCTCAATTCTTATGGAAATTGAGCGTTTAAAAGGAGATATCAAACCAATAAATAGAATCAGGCCATATATTACACATTTATTATATGCCGATGATTTACTTATTTTTTTGAATGCAGACACACAAAGTGCAAAATCCATTACAATCATTTTTGACAAATTAGAAGAGCATGCTGGGTTAAAAGTCAATGAATTCAAAAGCAAGATTTATTTCAGCGAAAACTGCTCCAATAAAATGGACATTATAAATAGCTTAAAATTTAAGGAAGGGAATCTGTATGTTAAGTATCTGGGTCTTCCTCTTAGTGTTAATCAAATTAATGACAGAGACTGCACGAGACTGTTAGATATCATTCAAAATAAGTTTGAAGGATGGGCTAGCAAATTTCTGTCTTTAGTTGGAAGAATTGAGCTAACTAAAACTGTCATCATTGCAATCATCATTTATTAGATACAAGCTCATAATATCCCAGCAAAAGCAATCCACAAAATTGATAAGATTTGTGCAAATTTATCTGGAAATGTAAACAACACAAAATTGCTTGGGAAAAAAATCTGCCTACCAAAGAAAGCAAGGAGATTAGGTCTAAGAGACATTAATGATCTCAGGGAAGTTTGTAAACTCAAATTATTTTGAAAATTTATAAATGGCAATTCTCTATGGGTTAAGTGGATGAAAGCTAGATATCTTAAAAATAAGAACTTTTGGACTACTAGAATTGAGAATCATCACTCTTTTGTTTGGAAATATATTCTCAGCAGCAGAGACATAGGAATCAAGCTTCTGGAAAGAAAATTTAAAAACGGTAATCAAACTAGTTTATGGTTCGACCCTTGAATTCATGGAAAAACTTTAGTTAGTCTTGTGGGGTGGAACAACATATACTTGTTTGGTGAAATCCATGGAAAAGTCAGCAGTATTGTTCAAAACAGTAGGTGGAATACATCTCTGCATCCAGCTACCTCTATTTTCAATACTGCCATAAATCAAATATCAATTGATTCTAATCTTTCAAAAGACAAATGGGACTGGAAAACATCTACGAAATGTTCTTTTTCCTTTAAAAACAACTTTGGAATTTATAAAAGGGCATGCATCTGAAGTGGATCGGCACTCTGTTATTTGGAATAAAGCAGACTGCCCAAAAATGTCCCATTGTGCTTATTTTGCAATTATAAACAAACTCCCTACTAGAGATAGATGTTTAAAATGGAATAAAAATGGAGATACAATATGCCTTCTATGTCGAGAGGAAAAGGAGAGTATCAATCACTTGTTCTTTGATTGTACTTTTACAAAAAATATTTGGTTTATTATCAAAACAAATCACAAAATCAGCCAAAATCAAGTGGTTCAAAACATCAGAGAAAGCATCAGATATATCCTTCAAAACTTCAAAGGAAAAACAAACGAATTCAAAAAAAGCCAGTATTATGCTGACTGCGACAATATTTCACATCTGGAAAGAAAGAAATCAAAGACTTCATTTTCAATCAGAAATAGAAAGCATTCAACTCTGGAAGAAAATTGATTTGGACTGCCAAATCCTCCTCAATAAAAACAGAAACCAAAACAAGTTTTCATAGAATCAAAACTATGCAGACTGGCACATGGATAAATATAAAGAGAATTTAGAATGCTTCTTACAGAATGGGAAAATCATTTTTGATTCTCCCATTATGAGGCCTCTTCATCGTAATGACAGTCACTGGATGTTAAAGCCTCTGGGTAATGTTAATGCTCCTTCCAAACTAACCAACACTGGTGGCGGCCACTTCTACCATCACAATAGGAATTGCTCCTACAATAATAAGGGAAGATTTCTAAAAGATGTTTATTTCTTTCCTACAAATAAGCTACATTTATGCACTAATAATTCTAATCTCATACCTGGTAGGGGCGGAAGCTACCATACACTCAGTCCTCATGATCAAATGGGCAATCTCCTAAGCATTAACAAGGATTGGCAAATGACAGTCAACATCAATAATGTTTCCAACACTCCTTGCTTAGATGATAATTATGTGTTCTTTAATAAACACTTATCTGAAGAGGGTAATAGTGACCGAACAGACAACCAATCTAGCAGCTCCCTCCAGAATATTAAAATGTCAACTATCAACAATAAGGGAAGTATCAAGGTTCCTTTTAATTTCAAAAGTATTAACTTCAATATTTCAAATTGTAAGGATATTCTCTGCTTACCTGATAGTTCTGGAGGTTACTGAATGAACTACAGCCTTCATGAGTATGACAAGAAGCTCCAATTGGCTATCGAAGAGCAAAGATTAGGCTACACTCATTATCGAAGTAAAATTAATAATCAATTCTTTCACTTATCTAACATGGGGAGAGGAGAAAGCAGCTGGATGATTAAGTTTGCAAACCCGACCATTATTGGGCATAAAAACAGCAAAAGCTTCAAGTCTACAGCTCGCTTAACTGAGGAATATGGAGACTCCCTCAATTCTTATACCGATCTCCTCTCTGAGATTAAGCTTAATAAAGCTCCAAGCAAATCGCTTGAGGATGCTAAAGTAAAAACCATTTTAATGAAGGATTTTCACCTCGCATCAAAGCTCTGAGAGGCCCAAGGACCAGATACGATAAACTAGAAGCCTCCCTAGGCCATGCTTAGGGCATAAGCGAGTTGCTTTATAAGTTGTTTCCAAATTCGCTCTTGGTTGTGCGCTATTTTTGATTCTCTGTGTTTTGTATATAGGGGCGCATTTTGTCCTAGTTTGCTATGGTTTTCGAGCATGTAAGGAGATCTCGGGTTATATTTGTTAAATCCGCTATCTCTTATTTTATTTTTATTTTCTTTTTGGGCTTGGCCCTTTACCATTTCAAAAAAAAATGCAACTTCAATTGCTTGAGAAAATTTGCCTTTTCATTATACATGGATAACTTCAATTACTTGAAAATGAAAGTTATCGTTTGTTCGGTCTATATAATTACTTGTATGATAATAATGATTTGTGTCTATTTTTTTAACCAGTCAAGATGTTGCTAAATAATTCTCCGCACAGGTCCAAAATATGATTATTGCATTTGTTTATTTGATTAATCATTGATGATTTAACTGGTTAAATTTGTGTGATCTGATTTGTCATACATAAGTTAATATCATATCGATTATGTCATAATTAATTCACATGCATTATTCTTCTTATGTGCAATGTAGTAATCGTGGTACTTTGTCACTGCAAACATGGTATCATGCCAACTAGTCTTTCATTAATAACATACCACCTTTTGTTAATTTATTAATACATACCTGACAAGTTAGATATTGCGATGATTGTGTCAGAGCGTTCTTTTGACAAATTATGGCAGTCACGATGACCAATGCTTTAACCTGATTATAGGCAAAAACGATCTTGCATTTTGCAATATGCCATTAAGAAACAAAAAATATAGAAGAAAAAGTCGCTTTAATTATCTAATCAGGAATACATGGATGCATCTTGGGCATCCAGCTCGTCTCATGAACTCTAAAGCATCTGAAGCTAATTTGAAAAATATGTTCGGTCTGACCCGAATGTTAAAATCAAATAACACCCGGATCGATCTGAAAATACTAGTGTGAGAAAACTAAAGTAATGGGGTGAATTTATAACAATTCTTTGAGAACAGTCCGCTAATGTAGAATGAGTTTTTATCTCATAAGATCAACATTCATATGTGAAGAAATGGGAAACAAATCAAAACTATAATCCAAATAAGAATAAATGAGCTTAGACAAGATAAAAATCCAAACTTCAAATTATACATCGAAAAAAACCTTAGTTACTTCTCAGTGCAATTAAGAAAAAAAGCCAATGATTTGAATTAACAATAAGGAAACAAATTTCTCACAATGTGTGTGTGTGACCATGCCGCCAACTGCTGAACGTGCTTTCTTTCATAATAACAACATCTAATCTCAAGCATGGATGCGAATAATTAAACATCGCAAAGCGCTTTCAACACTTCCCTATGTAATTAAAAAAGAAGTTAATTTAAAAACTTGGAATCAAATGAAGGAATAGGGGAAATTTTCAACAAATGATTAGGAAGGTGCACCCTCTTATCGAAAGTATGCCTCTAGAAATGTACCTGAGAACTCCAATTGCTCTCAGAAACCTCCAAGCCGGACCTCGCCAGCTGTTATCGAGTATCCGAGTATTTCACTTCTCAATGCGCACAAACGAATCCAATCTAGAGTGGATGTGAAAATACCCTACTGGAAGCGAACCCACATAGCTTGGCCCCACACACTCTTTGAGTTTATTCATTCCAACAAAGGATAACAAAGCTTAAAAGAGTAAAAATCATTTTTATTGTGACGATACACCATGAAAAAAGTTGAACCGATAGCTAATAAATCAACTAACGAGGATAATTAAAAATGATCGTGTATGGAAATTAAATTTCATATTCTTACTGTAACTCGTCGATTCCAAGCAAGTGCTATCCCTTAATTGAAAATAAAATGCACATATTAAAATCAATATTTTATTTAATTTATAAATAAAGTTTTACTTTAATTTAACGTGTACGTAAATTAGAGTATATCAAATATACTCTTATGTACATATTTATGTGTAATGGAGTGAATGTATCAAATACATTTATGTTGTTAAGTATAAGTGTAACATATAAGAAGTGTATATTTCTGTAACTAAGCATTAGAAATTTTAAAGAAAGAAAACCTTTTATTTTCTTTCTGTTGACATGTATAATAAATTGAGAAAAGACAAGGCTATAAATGTGGAGAGAGAAACCCTTACGTTTCTCTTTTTTTTAATTACAGTGATATCATATATCAATGCATGCAAATATAACTTTTATATATTCATTCAAATAATTGCAAATAACTCCCAAACCTCAAATAAAATAAATAATAATTAATATTTCTCAAATACTAATTAATTTAATTAATTTACAACTTTTTATAAATTAATTAAATTATGTGGATTTTCGGAGAATTCATCATTACGGTTTTGTGACTCAAAGGTGTAATACAGTCAGCGATTAATATTGAACAATTCAAATATTAACGTTCACACATCACTTAGCAGGTGGGGTGACATTTTGGCTGAATTCATCGCTTACACATCTTGTGGTAAAATCCAATTTTACTTATTATAAGAAGTACTTAATAGTGACAATTATTTACACCAATTCACTTCGTCAAAACTATATCATTTTGGATTTATGGCATTTGTAATGGTAAAAATTGCAATATCATCCACACTCAACTTTATAGTCCAAACACAAAGTCCTTGGTTCAATAATAACAATTATTATTAACCAAAATGCTATGGACAGAGACTGACTTTGAGTTGACCTGAGTTGGCCATGATACTAACCTCATATAAATTTAATTTCACAGTTACAACTATCGCATACATCGCATAATGTCATACATATCACACATAACCAAGTTTATATCACAAGAATCAATATTTACATCAATATTCCATCAAATAACACAACCAGTATTATAAAATCTCATGTCCATCAAACAAAAAAACCACAAATCCACCAAACACTCACTAACAACACAACCATCAAACAAGTATCAAATCCATCAACATATGTCAGATAAGTACAAAATAAAACAATTAAATATCCATTAGAGACACAACCATGCATACTCATCATTATTTCCTGACCCATGCGAAGGAAATGTTCCGTGCTCTGTCATTTATGCCGCAATCCGCTCATCTATCATCATAGCCAATATATCCTCCGTTCTTTCGTCAATTATTCAACTCTGTTATCTTCTCTTTGAGTTCTGTTATCTCCTCTTCAACCTGTGATTTTCTATAATCGGTCCGGGTCATCATCGTCTGTAAATTAGTTAATAGCTAGTTATAATTTATAAGCAATATTAAATAAAATTATAAATTATTTAATTAAATTTATAAATTAGTTAATAGCTAGTTATAATTTATAAGCAATACAAGGTCCGATTCACGCGCGGTTTGTTTTGCCGGGATCGTATCGAATTTCCTGACATTTTGACGCTGGTTTGGACGAATTCTGATACTGTTTGAATTTGTACCCTAAATTGGATTTAAATTGAATTTAAATTCGATTTAAATTCAAAGGTGAGTGATATGACCCACTCACAACTTCTAAAATTTCTTATGTTTGTTAAATTAAATACATATGTGATTGGAAATTTATTTATGGCTGTTTGGTATATTTTAAATCGTCATCTCAGTTAATTTGAATTTATTTGAATTAAATCGTTATTTAATTTATTTTTGAATTTAAATTTCCATTTAAATACCTGTTATTGATTATAAGTTCTCTATTGATGTTTATTGATTGATTTGGATGATGATTGTGATGGATATTTGATTGTTGATATTGGATGAATGGATGTTGTATTTTATATCGTTATAAACTACAAGTTCACTATGGGTTGAAATGATACATACCCAAATGATCTATAGATTAGGGAAAAATCGTTATATGTTGAAGTGATAGACTCGAGCGATTTTATGGATTTCTATATTAATTCGGGATTGTGGTTTGAAACGATATAGAACCGTAAAATTTAAATTGCGGATTGAAATGATAAATATCCGTATCACTTGACTCTAGGGTAAAGAATTATATATGGACACTGGATTGGTTAAATTAAATGATTTTGAATCCTTAATTTTCGAATTTAATTGAATGATATTTTGAAATAAGAATTTGATCTATATAAATTAAATTAATATTGAAGATCAAGTTTATGTTGAAATTTGAATGGGTTAAAGGAATTGTGTAAAGAAATTTAGTTAAAAAATTTAGTTGCATTTTGAAGTATAAATGGAATTTAACGGAATCGAGATATTGGAATTGTTTGAAATATAACTTTGAAATATATTGGAATTTGAGTAATTTAAATTTATATTTAAAACATGGTTTGAAAGAAATATTGAATTTAATAATTTAGTGAGAGTTTGAATTGAAAGATTCAAATTGGGTTTGTTGATTTAGAAACTTAAATAGTTCAGAGGTGTTGAAAAGAAATAAATAGTTTAATTGATGTTAACTCCAAATTCATATTCTAATGTAATTTGTTAAAAATATATTATTTTAAAATTTCTAATTATTAAGATTTTCAAATTATTAAACTTTTTTAACCTATATTAACTATATAAATTATTTTAACCTATTTAAACCAATGTAATCTATTTTAAATTAATTAAACCATTTAATTTATTTTAAATCTAATTAATCTATTTTAAAGCTATTTAATCTATTTTAATTACAATTAATTTATTTTAAATCTATTTAACTATCTTAAATCAATTTAAAAATATCTTTAATCTATTTAAATATTTTAGAGTCCTTTAACAATATAAAATTTATTTTAACTAGGTTAAACCTTTAAAACTATTTATAACTATCCAAGCTAATTTTTCTAAATTTTAGACCAAGTAAGGCAGAAGTGTTTATATTCAATTTTTGATTTAGAAATGAACATGATGATTATAACTTAAGTTGGGATCCTAATGACATATTTGATTTAATATCATAATTTCAAAACGAGAGTTTAACCTATTTTGGGAAATATGATTTTTGAAAGAAAATATAATTTTGAAACTATGCTTTCAAAGGTGATATGATTTTAAAGCTGAATATGATTTAAAAAGTAAATATAATTTCGAAAGTGATACGATTTGAATTGAATATAATATTTTGATATCAATTATGAAATGATTTTGGAACTGTAAAAGAACCATCCGGTGCGTAATAAGCGATTGGTTGTTAAAGAGACCGGCATTGGATATTGTCATACTCTCAGCCAATATCGAAAACCACTTTAACAACTGTGTACGTTGTGGATATTCCAAAAATAAAGTAGGATGGTTTGGTGAACAATTTCTGTATAGGTATGACGTGACCCTGACTCCCGTGAGTCAGCATAGATGTGATTAAACAGGAGCCATGCCGGGCCAAGTGAGGTCATTCCTCCGATCAGACACATTTCTTCGATACCATTCTATTGCTTTATGATTGATTTGGTGGCCACCCTTTGATTTTGATTTGGGAGTATGTTCCGTGATGGGTGGTAGTAGCTGCTACGCGTTACCACCAGTCCGAATCTGCAATTGGTATATCTACCCTGGCATTGCCTCGAGTGCCATGTCCACATGCCATAGAGCGCCTTCTACGAGTTTTTTTTGTACCATACCTATGTAGTACCCTCTGATAACCCTCCAGTTTACGGAGTAATTACAGTACTGTATAGACTATGGGAATATATAAAAATGTGTTAAGCGGAATATAGGTAATGCCTTAACGCTAGTTTAATACTTTGCTATACTTTAGACACTATTATAATAGCATATTGTACTACATAGTAGATAGTTTAACGGATCCTTAGTATATGTGAATCCCGAACATCTCTTATGTTATTGCACTCACATTAGACACTGGATAGGAGATGTCAAACCCCGAAATCATCTCTGACGCCGTTTCACTCATATTTCACCGTTGATTTAACTTACATAAGATCTTTTAGTTCTGACTCGAGTGTTTTATTTTTTCTATTCGCTCGGGTTAGCCAGAGCATTTAAGGGCTGAAGACCTTATTCTTGGAAGACGAAGACGAAGATTTGTGCTATTATTATTTATTATATTTATTCCACTACATCATGTTGTTCCGTTGCATTTATTTATTTATTTCTGTTTATGTTACTCTGATATTTGGGTTGTAAAGAATAATCGAATGTACTTATAAAACAGCATCATGAACTGTTATATGATTATTATATTTTGCCATTCCACTGCGAGATTCTATATTTGTTTTATTTCTTTCTCTTTTTCTTATTTACCCCATAACAATCTGCCCTTTTGAATGGTTTGAGTTTGGCATATGCATCTGCTTAAAACGTCCAAAAAGGCAGGTCCCATTACAGCTGGTATCATAGCTTTGGTTTAGCATTAACCTTAGTTTGTGGGGTCTGACTCATAATTAAATAAGGTAGTAATATCCTGGAAAGAGTCGCTGAGTGTATATATATGAGAGAGCATATTTTTAGTGTTATAAAGATTTTTGTATTGTGTTAATTTGTTCCGTTTTGTATTTATAAATTCTGATCGGTGCATAAGACGCTATGACAGTGGTTGGGTTTCTAAACACTTAATAGGGCAGACCGACACAATATTTGTTTAGAAATACAGGTAAATGAAATAATTTTGCCTTTTATATATTTTGTATATAAAATATTAAAAATTTTAAATGACATAGTTGGTTATTATATATTTGTTTGTTATGTAGTAAAATCCTATATGAATACTGATTGAAAAATAAGACTTACACATAAAATGAATATAAATTGAAATTTGAGAACTTAAATTCTGGATTTTTGAAATTTCTTTCAAAGGATTTTTGAATATAATATAAGTATTATTTGGAAGTTGTTTTTGATATAATATTTCAAAGTGATTTGGAAGAAATGTTTTAAAAGAAATTTTGGAAGGAAATAAGTTCTCTACTCCCCTCTCTATCGTTGGAAAAAAATTTGGTGATGAGTGCACGCATCATCGACGTTCATTTTCAAGTTTCGAAGTGGGAAGACCGTGTAGTAATTTTACTGCATAATTGATTTGAAACCCGGTTGTTTGGTTCTTAAGTTTCTATAAATTAGATATTGAAATTATTGTAATAAGTGGAACCTTGACTATATTAATAAATGAGAGTTCTAAGATGAATATTAGAAATTTAATGTTAAAATGATTAATGAAATAAATAAGAAACTGAAAATTTGTAAACTGTAAATAAAATGGAAATGAAAATAAAAAATGTAACTATTGAACATTTTGATATAAAATAAATATGGAACTTGTGTAACCTTTCCATTGCATTCTGAAAGACATATATATATATATATATATATATATATATATATATATATATATAACTTACCAAAATGTAATAGCTGTAATATTAAATAGGAATATGTAATGGAATACTATACAAGAAAAACTTATGTAGTGAAAATGTTCAATGGAATTTCATTTATAAATAAGAATTTTGATATTATAATGGTTATAAACTTAAGATATAATTTGAGTGTTACTAAATAAAATGAAATAGAAAAGTGAGTACTTTAAGTAAATAATTATAAACTTAAGTTCATGCTTTGAAGCTATTTATAATTAAAGTGAATAATAAAAGGAATACTATATTAAGTAAATGATTATAATTTTAGAAAAGTGAAATGATTTAGAAAATAGATTAAATACCCAATGACACTATATAAGGAAATGATGTAAATTAAAAAGTAAGAATTTGAGTATGAATTTATGCACTAATGAATATTAATATCTAATGGAAATCAAGTATACATAATTAATAAATATGAACTAAACTGTAAGAAAATGTATGAAATACTTGAATAATGGATTTAGTGATCATTATAAACAAATGAATATAAATATCTTATTGTAAGATATGAATGTAAAATAATGAAAATAAATTTTCATTAAATGAAGAAATGAAATGAATTTTATAAGTAGTGAATGAAAATAAGTGAAAATAAGTACTGAATGAATGTGAATTTATTTATAAAGAAACCTATATAGTACTTTAAGAAATGATTTGCATATGTTTAAAATAATTATATATGAGTAACATAGGTAAGAAAATGTAAATAACATATATAAGTAAATGAATGTAGATAGATGAAATTAAGTAATGGATGAATGAATGGAAATTGAGTTTTTGAAAGAAATAAATGTAGATTAAAGAAATAATTATTGAGAAAAGAAACCAATGAGAATAAACTTAAGCAATATTTGGAATGTGTTGTTTGTTTTGGCTTTTGGTTTGTTTAGGAAATGATATTTCTAATTGTTTGGATGTATGAATAATCTATTGAGTTTTATCTAAGACCATTGAGTATATGGTATACTTAGTAGTTATTTGTCATTCTATACTGTTAAAAGGTGTTTAAGCTCGAATAAACCATTTGTTTTGCTTGATATGGATGTATGATTGATTACATTGGTTCCATGTGATGATTGTATGATTTTGATTGCAAATGACTATTGTTATGTTGTGTTATTTTGCTTGGTATAAAATGAAACAACTTAAATACTTCCCTATTATATAATTATTAACTTCTTTGGATTATATAAGTGACATGCAGGGTATGGAAGCAATTGCTACTGCTTTTGGTTTCATAAAATAAACGTTGTATGCCCGACAAATAGATATGTTCTCGGATTACGGTTTATAACGATATTATATTGTTTTCTAGTTGTTGGTATATATTACTTTGAAAAATATATATGATATATTATTATTATTGATACTATTTTATCTCACAGACCTCTCCGTAAAAAGGAGACTCTGCCGAAATTTTTTGAAAATTTTGGACTTAAAATTATTTTTTTGGATTGTTTTCCAAACTTTATTAGTTAGAGTATAAAAGGATTTAATTATTTATAAATTGTTATATTTTATTCAAAGTATTTAATTATGTATTGTGTATAAATTTAATATTTTGATTAAGATGTTGATTTCTAAATTCCTTCTTTCCCTTTCTTTTTCCACTTCGGGGAGAAAAAAATTTGAGCGGGGGAGAGTGTAACGACCCGTAATTTTAGATAATTAGAAATTTTTAATTTAATAAAATTTTGGTAATTTAATATTGAAAGAAATAAAAATTTGTAATTTGATAATGAAATAATAACTAAAATGAAACGTAACAATGTTAATTAAAGTTAATCAGTAACAATTTGAATGAAATTCCAATTAATTGAAGTGATTTAGATGTTATTACCTAGTTATAAATTTAATATAAGAAAACAAATGTAAATATGAATTAATTAATGAGATAATATATATTTAATGATAACTGAATAAAATCAGTGTTATGTAAGAAATTGTAACATTTGGTTGTAAATAATGACTTATTAATACGACTAAAAGTAAATGGGGACAAACTATTATATGTTACCTATTTATTTAGTCTATTAAATTAAATTGGAAATAAATTGCAATGAATGAAATTAAATGTTACATTAATGAGAATTTAGACAATAACTGAAATCTGTGAATGTACTAAAGTGAGTGGAAATGTTAATTTTATTCATAAGGTAATAATTGATTTAATAAAAAGAATGAAACCAAAATAAATAAATTTAATTGGGATTTTAAATTATAATAAATGGGTAAAATTGACAAAGATCCAATAACATTGAAATATAGTAGTTAATATAGATAAAAGATGGGAATTGGAGGATATTAACGTAATGAAATATAAAACAATGTTAAATATGTGTATAGGATGATAATTGATTGAGTATAAAGATTGAAATAAAATAAAATAAATTATTGGAATTAAATTGTAAATAATTGGATTTAAATTACAGTTGAAATTGAATACTGTAATTATTGAAATAATTAACACTGAAATTGATATGTAAATTTACTTTAAATTATTTTAAAAGTCTAAACAATAAAAAATGATGAATCTTTTTATTAACTTTGAAATAAAAATGTGATTTAATTAATTTAATTATTAATTAATTTAATTAAAGTGAAAATAGTCATTTTGGCCACTGAGTCGGATTCCGACGAAACCAATTTCATCGGATCCGTAACGGTGAATTATTGTAGGATTTCAAGTTTTGTAGCGATCAGACTTGTCGTTTGACCGTGCGGGCTTGAAACGCCTAAAAATCAATTTAATTGAAATCAATTGAAATCAATTTGAAATAAGCTGATTTTAGTAGAACTTCTTCATACGATGGAATTTGGACTTGAAACATATTCCATTGAGTTTAAAAATATTGAAAACATCTATTTTGATATGGGATGACCCAATTTCGCTCCGGAGACAGAACAGGCTTTTCGGGTCGTTTATCGTTCAACTTTCAAATCAATCTTGTCCATTCATTCTATTTTTCAGCTTTGCCTATAAATAGCCTGTTATAAATCCTAGCTACTTCTTATTTTCATTTGTCTGTATGTTCATTTCTTTCTTAACTCCTTATTCCAACGGCAGACAAACAAATTCCCAATTCAATTTCAAATCAAATTCCAAAATAAAAATTCAAACTCCTCAAACTATATCATATTATATATCGTTTTGAAGCTCTCGACGAGGGTAACCCAGATTTGCAACTCGTTTCTCGAATCGGATTGCATAATGTCCAGTAATCAACGAATTAGTTTCTGTAACAACCCGCATATCTAACGATTTTATATTTAAATATTTTATTTAAATATGACGTCGTTTGTCGGATTATGGTCCCAAATGCTACTTTCTGCAAACGGTCGAATTGGGTCTCAAGACCACTTCCATTGAGTTCAAAACGTCGTTTGCGATCTTTTTGAGTATAAGCTTTGATATGTTTGGAGCAAGTCGAATTTTGCTATTTGCTAAGTGGGCTTTTGGGTTTGGGTTTCACCCAAACTGTTCTATAACCTAACTCAGTCCCCTCTCCCTCATTCATTTACCTCATTTCATTAAAACTTAAGTCAAAAACTGTTAATGGGGGAAGAGAATGGGAATTAGAAATTCCAAGCCCTAAATCCATTTGCAAACTCCAAATTCTTGCTCCAAAAATCAAAGAGAAGCCATAGGTAAGTTCATCTCCATCTTCTCCATCTCTTCTCCTCTTCAATTTCAGAAAATATCCTAAACCTAATTTAGGAAAATATGTGTTTTATTCTTAGATTGAAGCTTGTTGAGTAAGAGTGAAGAGTGGTTAGCCTTTCCTTTGCATTTGAGCTTCTTCTTCTTGTTCTTGAGTCAAAAAGTTGAGTTTTGAACTCACATCTATTTCTTATGATATCATAGATGTTGGGTATGAATTCCTAACACCGTGTTCATATGCAATTGCTTTTGGTTTGGATCGAATTGGTGAATATCCAAATTTCTAGTGTTTGGTTTCAATTCTCTAAAGATCCTAACTTTGATGTTTAGCCATGTTTTTGAGCGCGAATCGGAGAGCTAATGGAGCTGGGGTATCTATTGGCTAAAGCTCCTTAAGTCCATTGCTCGGACGATCGCGATTCGGTGAAATTTGCATCGCATTGAATAGGGGCAGGAACTGCAGAATTATGCAGTTCGGCCGACCAAGCTCCCTGGGCCGGTCGACCGACCTGATGCCCCGAGCCTGGTTTTGCTTTCTGCATCTGGCCGGCCGACCGACCCTGTAGTCTGGTCGATCGACCTGCTATAATTTGCCCTGTTTGCCTGTTTTTTTGTATATTTTGATTCGTTTCCGGATTCTATCGACTTGAGTTGCTTTTTAGTAGTTGTTATTGCATATTTGACCTTGATAACTTATTTTCAACTTCATCCACGGGTTTTTATAAAATAATCTCTCGAATCACATTTAAAAGCTCGTTTCTCCAATTTATAAATCCTATTTAAAACACACACTTTCGCACGTCGAGCGAAGTGGAAGGAAGATTAAATGGTTAGGTAAAACATGGACCATGAATCTGTGAGTTTATCCTTCCGATTAGTCCCCGACCTATTCGATTGATCGTTTTAACCTTCGGGTTTGGTTTATCGATGATATGAGGTAAACTTTGTACTGCTTTGAGTGTGAAAGTGACTGACGGATAGTAAACCGTTTAGTGCGAACGAGTGGTTATGGGACATACGTTAACACTTTTCGGATTCCTTTTCGAGAGTTGTGACACATTCCGCCAGTTAGTGGTGTCCAGTATTGGGTCTCACCACTACGGTTTGTCACCCTATAGCATCGCTTCCGATGTTGGTCTTTATGAGCCGCATGGGTGATATTGGGTTTGTGCCTTTAGTATCGCTTTTGGAGTTGGTCCTTTGCCCCAGCTCGAGAGATATTTGGGATTGTTTGTGCCTTTGGGATAGTGTCTTCGGACTGTCTCCTTCTGGCTTATTGTTTTTAGTAGTGCTTTCGGAGTGGTTTCTTCACCACCGCTCGAGAGATATCGGAGTGGTTTCTTCACCACCGCTCGAGAGATATCGGAGTGGTTTCTTCACCACCGCTCATGTGATATTTGGATTTGTTGCTAATGGTAATTGTTATTTGACTTTTGGCTTGCTTTGGGATAATTATATCCTTTGTTTATTTGAGTTGCCGATGATATGAGGCTTGTTCTATATGATTCATCTTATGTTAGATGATTGGGTTATCTCTTTTAGAGATATTTGATATGCATTGTGACCTTGCAGGATTATTGTTGTTCAGTTTATCTAACTGATTTGTTTAGCTAGACTGACCCGTGTATTTTATACTCGGGTCAGACCGAGTTGTTACAGGTTAGATGCTTTTGGACTTAGCCTCTTTTGCTTCCGCATGGACTATTCAGCTTGCTTCTTTTTGTCATAGCTTTTTGTATAGTCCTATTTTGTTGTAACTCTGATATGTATTCTTTTGACTCGTCTGTATATTGTGGTTTGCTATACCACTTGACATGTATTATTTTGTATACTCTGTTATGTATCAGTTATGTGAATATGATGATGGTTAACTGTTCTGTGATGTATATTACATTTGAGTTGTTATATTCTGTTCTGATAGATCCTCCAACCACCTATGGTTTTGTTTTAAGTATGCATTGGATATGTCGATCTGTTTGGTATGATTATTGTCGACGTATTTAATGGATAATTAGAGCAAGGCTATAGATGGTCGCTCCTATCCAGCCTTATTCTCCGTGTTAGCAAACGGTATTATCTATTAATGCTCTTTGCTAGCGTGGGTATAGAGGTGGGGCGTCACAGTTTCGGCCGTTCGTTTTGGCTTTTGTGATTTCGACGGTGGATCTGCGACCATGGGACAATCGGGCGGTGCCTTTGGGTAGAGGTAGTCGAGCAGGTCGCATCTGTGACGACATGGAATTTTGGACATTTGAAATTGGAATATTTAATTGATTTTAAATATTTAAAAGTTAATTTTTAGCTTGAATTTCAAATATCAAAATTTATTGGTTAATTTAATTATTGAATCAAACAATTAAAAATTGGGTAAAATGTTGAATCTGGAGTTTTAAGCATGATAAAAATAATTTGAAGGCTTGTAAAATTTATATTGATAATACTGAAGATAATAGAACTTTTAAAATTGAATCTAAAGGTGTTTTGTTCAATTTTGAAAATATAGCATTTAAATTGATATTTAAAAATAGCCTTCCAAGGCGCAATCTCGGAATTCGACGAAACTAGTTCTATTGGATCTGTAATAGTGTATTATTATTGGATTTTTGTAATGCTTGGAGTTGTTGTGTGAGCGTACGATATATAAACTCGTTGAAATTTATATCGGAAATTCAATATAATAACTGGATCCAAAAAGCTATCTTCTCCATACGATTGAATTTGGACTCGAAACCTTTTCCATTGCGTTCAGAATAAGGTATAACATTATAAACGACTAGCGGCACGCCTCGATAGGAGTTCGCAAATTTAAGCTACGTAAATCGAGACGATTTGGAATAATATATATAATATGTTGACTGGTCAAGGAGATTTTCACGTCGGCTTTATTCAAATCAAATCAGAGCCGCCTGGTTTCATTTAAAACACGTTTTTATCAAATCATTCAAATCACTGTTCATTACCATTCAAACACGCTACGTTCACATCCCTTCCTCCTTTATAGTTCATGCTAATATACCAGAAAAAAAAAGAAATCATTTTTATCTAAAATGGAGACCAAAATAACCGACAGTTAATCATAAATGGTTGTTCCTTCTTCTCAAATCAATGGTCGAACTCATCGAACAAAAAGAATCGATCAAATGCAAGTCAAATTATTTATAGTCATGGCCGCCTCGAGATCAGCCTTTTCATTTGTCATATGTTCCGCCGCAGCTAAAATCGCACCTGAACCTAGTTCCTCCTTCCTCTCCCTCTCTCTTTCGCTTCCCAAAGCTCCTACAATTTCTCGACTACTCAGTCGAGATCTGATGGGGATCGAAGTTTACTCGAACGAATCGGAAGAATGGGATGGCGAAGCTTTTTGCGAGGCCATAGATGGTATCGAGGGGGAATCAGCATTCGTGGGTCGAGGCGGTTAGGCAGCGTTCGAATTTGGGGTGCGTAATTCGACGAAGCCGTGGCGGTAGTCTATGGCGATGGTTGGTTCATTGGGAGGGAGCATAGGCTTGGCAGTTCGACGGTGAAGCCAGGCGAGGCAGGTCGCAACTCTGAGGGGTCGGTGAGTTCGAGCGATAAAGGTACAATAATTTTATCTTTAATTCAAATTGTTATAGACTGGAAAAAAAACGAGAAATATTTTAAGTTCAAACAGGAATTTGTCGGGTCGAAAAGAATTGTAGATGGGTTTATATGCCGATTTTTGTAATCAGGTTTAGATTGGAATTTAAAAGGAAGTTATATATGTATATAAGGCTGAACCGAAATATATATATATATGGATCAGACAAGGTTCTAAAAAAAAAATGAATGAAGTAGAAGAAAAGAAATGCATTTACAGTGAGATATAATATATAAAATTCTGTCTTAAATTAAAATATAGGTTTGAAAGGGATTTTATTTTATATAATATATATTTATATGGTTTTGGAAAATATATAGGAACTTTAAAAGGTTGAGGAGTTTATTTAAAATTAGTTTTTGTTGAAATCTATAAATTATTTTATAAGTACATATACATAATTCAAAAGGGAAATTATTAGTTTAAATTAAATTATTAATAAATTAAATTTGTTAAATAGTGATTAATTGTTTAATTAATTCAAATATTAATAAACCCTATAAATATTTTTACAAGGTCTGAAATCATGGAAAATCAAGTCGGGTTAGATGGATTGCAAAATAAAAATCAAAGGTGAGTTAATCTCACTCATCTCGGTTTAATTTAAATTTAAATAGTTAAATTTAAATATTGGGTTGAATGATTGAATTGATTGGATGTGATATATTATATAGTAGTATATAATATATATTGGAGTGATTGATTCCCGTACTATTATATAGCGGATGAGACCCTATGCGCCGCATAATAGCGGATGATATTTTATTGATCCCATATACCGCGATATTCCATTTGAAGTGGAATTGGTATTGTGCTAACATCTATGGATGCAGGGAAACTGGTTGGAGGGATCCAACTGGATTCCTCAAAATTATTTAGATTAATCTAATAATTCTATGTTATGATTATTTGACATTCTGTGATGAATTATATTGATAATTGGAATGTTGGATGCTATGGTTTGATTGGATATATTTGGATATTTTGAGTTATCAAAACTGTATAGATTTGGATTTTAAAAGAAAATAAAAAGAGAGAATTTGTAAGTAAAATGATTATAAAGAATTTGGGACAAATTAAAGAATGAATGGGAAAAGAATAAAAATTGGTTTAAAATTTTAATAAATAAATTCCAAGCATGTGAAAGGAGATTTTTGAATAAATGGGAATAAATGAAATTTAAAACCTAAGTGATATTAATTAAAAGAATAAAAGATTTATTTTTAAATTCAGAATTTAAATGGTTTGGGATTCAATAAAAGGAATTTTTATGAAATTGGTATTTCCAGGTTAAAACAAAAATAAAGAAGTTAAATTTGGAATTTATGAAATTAATCGATTTTGAAATAAAATTCAGTAAGTAAAGGAATTTATTTTAAAATGGATTAAATTTTGGTAATCAATTTGGAAATTGATTAAGTGTTTGAACTGGAATTTTAAATGGAAGTTAAGACTATGAAATTTATAAACTGGGTTTATAAAAGTGTAATAATATATCAGTGGATATTTGGAAGAATAGATTCACGGTGGGAATTTATTAAAGGAATGGGTAAATTTGTTTAAAAATAAATAGTGATTTATTTTTAAAAGATGCGAAGAGAAGTGTATTTCCCTGGATAGCCAAGTACGTTTTTAAAGCAAATTTTTAAGTATAAGTTAAAAGTTTATAGTTGTTTTAAAACTATGTTTTAGAAAATTTATTATTTTTAAACATTTAAATTTTAAAGTAAGTAATTTTCAAATTTATGTTTGTAGTAATTATTTAAAGGTTAAATGGGTATTATGTTTTAAAGGATAAAAGGGTAGTTTTATGTTTTATAAAGTAAGTTTTATTTTAAATATTCTTAAAGTATATATTTTTGAATAAAGTATTAAAGTAGTTTTTAATTTAAATGTTTTAAAGTATATTTTAAAATAAAGTGTTTTTTAAATTATTTTTAAAATCTAAGTGTTTATACTTGGTGATTTCAGTGGAAATAGAAAATATTTGGGAAATTTATTCTGTGTGGAAAAGATGGATTGAAACTGTTTTCAAAGGGTTGAAAAGTGGAAATATATCTTGCGAAGATATTTTGAGATTAATAAATAATTTGGGAGAAATTATTATGGCTTGATGATTGTTGTGAATGTTATTTGATAGTTAAATAACCGACTATCAATATTGGCCAATGCGCTGATCATTTCGAAGAGACCGGCATCGAGATTTATTTTTCGAAAACTACTTTGATCCGGTTTGAACGTTTTTGTGGAAAACAAGGGTTTGTAGTCGAAGATGGAGCAGTGAAGTACAAGGGCTAATCGCTACTAATCTTGAGGGTGATTCCAAAATGGATGTAGTAGGAGCAGTGCTTTCAGTTCTGTTCGAACTCGAAACAGACTTGTATGGATGAATGCTTTCAGAACATCGACAGGAGGACGGTGAGCATTCTAAGTGATATGTTCTAAAAAGGTAACGCTTAGCCTCGAGCCTCATCAACCGGGAATGACTGAAAATCAGGGGTTATGCAGCAAGGCTAAGTGGGTCGCACCCATTAGGGTGAGGTCATCCCTGTCTAGATGTTCCTTTTTATTTTGGCTTAGTGGGCGGTTGCTGATCCCAACCGCGGGGTGATCTTACTCGGGATTATCCAATAAGGGGTAGTTTCGGTCTTGTGTTGCAGAGGATTGGGCGTGATCCTCGGTACGTTGATCTAGGCCACGTACTGTGACAGATGGTACCCCAGTTGTAACGACTCAGAATTTTGGCAACGTGTTTTAATAAATAATTTAATCTAATTAAATAAAATACAAGCTTTCATTTTTTAAAATAAATAACATCTTTCAAAACTGTTTATAATATAATCTGTTTTATTCAAATATCTTTGTACACAATGTAAATTTCAGCAAAGGCAAAATAAAAATCTTTGACCAAACATATAAAATAATGTTGGCTGTACACAAACAATGCAAAGAAACAAAATATATATTAATCACATATGTGCAGTATAACCAATAGAAGATAAATTATTCACAATCAAGTACAAAATATCTTTATACATAAGTACAAAAATCGGTAAACCATATTTCTGTAAACATAAGAAGACATGTGCATTAAATGCTAGCATACATTTGTCATTTCAAATTCACAAAAAAATCTTCTCAGTACAAGGGTATGCTCAGCCGAAATATACATATCAAATTGTAGTATATTTAATACAAAATCTTGTATGGTCAAACAGTGTGAAGCTGTCCCTGTATAACCTTTCTTTCAAAGCTATTTATATATATACATCTATTTATTTTTAGTTTGTTCCATAACTAAGCAAAACTGAGAAGCAAAACTGAGATAAGAAGAAAGATGATAAACATCATCTCTATAAACTTAAATATCATTCAACAACAAAAAAACAGAGAAGCTTTCCAAGAGATTCAAACTTCAGCTTTCTAAAAACAAGAACTGTTCTCCGTTTCAACAGTGATTTAAGTGAGTAAACATATTTTTTTTAAAATTTAATTATGATAATTAGTTCCTGAAGTTTGTGTTGCTATGGGTTGTTAATTAGAGGACCTGTATTGTTTTTTTTTAACTGGAAGCTTTATGTTCTTCATGGTTTTAAACTTCTGAGCAAAGAAGTGTGTAAGAATATTAATACTTCTTCATTTGAACCAAATTAAACTTAGATATTTAAGCTAATTAAGTTGTTTAACTTAATTTATAAGCCTGGAAATTTATTTTGAGCATAACTATATAATACGGATACTGTTTCTTCAAGTTACAGCATAACGGAATCAATATGTCAAAATTTAAATGTTTTAATTTATAAATTTGATCTCATATCTTGATTTAACACACAAAGTTAAGATTTTTAACATAAAGGTGATGATTTTTCAGTAAGAAAATAAGGTGCAATTTTCAAAGGAACCAAAAATGCTTATTTGAGATTATCCGATGATTCAACTAATTCTAGATGTTGAAATTCATATTGAAGCTTGCCTGATACTTATTGATGACAGGAAAAATGCTAAAGAATTTTTCTAATGCAAGGATTTTTCAGTAGAATCGAATATAGGGTTTTGGGTTAAAAATTTACCGTGCTCTGTAAATTTTTGTTTTCGTCGAAGTCGCTTGATCGAGTGATTCAATATTTTGGGTGAAGGTCGAGGGGAGTATGGTCATGGCGTGGACGAAGGGGCTTTGCCTTCGGTGGTCAGTATTGGGGGAACGTGGCGTTTTACAGTCGAATGTTCGAGCGTTTGGTTCGAGTTTCAGGCCTTTTTTCGTTTTCATACTTTTCAGGTTGATTTGGATTTTGATGTTGAACGAGAGGCTGATGTGTGGTTTGTAGGAGGCGATGAAGGTCGTCGGAGGGGCGGCGAACCACCGTGCATGTGCACGGTGGCGTGGGTGTGTCAGCAAGTGCGTTGGTTTTTTATCCCCATCTCGAGTGATACTCGAGTATGGTTGGGGATTGTTTGAGTTACCTGGTGGTTCGTGAGTGGCTATGTAATACTGTGGTTGTAATTTATAAATTTAACTAAAAAAAAGGAGGAGGAAGAATAGGTAGAAGAAGGAGCAGGTATGAGGAAGAGAGTGGGACTGTAAATGGATAGAGGAACTCGAGTTACTCGAGTAACCCAGCATTTTCATGGGTCCTGGGTCCCACTTTCTTGTGGATTAACTTAATAACTTTTAAGTTATTTTGTTAAATAAAGGTTAGTATTAATAAAGTTAATGATGTTATCATGTTTAAGTTAAAATTTAATTTTAAAAATTTATTTAAAAGAGACTTGTAGATGGAAAATTAATAATTAATTTAAAGTATAAGTTGATTAATAATGTAATTAATTTTATTATAATTTAACTAAAGTAATTGAAGATTAAATAAATTTGAATTAAAGATTGAGGTTAATAACCTTGTGTTCAATCAATTAGAAATTAGAAATTTAATTAACTACTTAAAGTTAGTTAATAGATAAATAGTAGTCAACTAATTAAATGATTAATTAATTAGAAATTAATTAACTTAATTAAATAAATGGTGATAAATCAATGGGTAATTAAGTTTTATAAATTAATAATTAAGCTTTAATTAAGAATTAATCAAGTGAGTAATTAAGAAGTAATTAATAGATAAGTTAATTAATTAGTGATTAATCAAACAGGACAAAATGTTTATTCTTAAGTAATTAATTAAGTTAAGTAATTAAACTAAATTTGATATGAATTGATGATTCTTGTTTGATTGACTCTAATATCTATTTGGGGATATTCTATGATAAGTTGTGATATTTTCTGGATATATCTGTGATGACTGTGTATGATCTATCTGTGATAACTATTATGTAAATTCCAAGTATTGAATTAAATTGTTTAAACTATTTAAACAACTTGGCCTTTAGAATGGCGTTTGGATTTCGATGAGACCAGGATCGGGTACCAATTCGATATTCCAAAAACTACATTGATCCAAAATAAACGATAGGTCGTGACATCTCAAGTGAAAGTCGAGATGGTGTTTCAGAATATAAGGGTTATTGTCGTTGACTCTGAGGGTGATTTCAAAATGAATGTAATGAGATAATGTCTTCGGTTTCGTTCGAACCCGGAGCGAACTTGTATGGATTGAATGCTTTCAGCACATCGTCAGGCGGACGATGAGTATTCAAAGAAAATGTGCTCTATAGAGGTAATTGTAGCCTCAAGCCTCATCAACCGGGAATGGCTAAAACAGGGGATGTGCAACAAGGTTAGGTGGGTCATACCCAAGCAGGACGAGATATACCCCTGTCTAGATGTCCCTCTTTATTTCGGCTTAGTGGGCAGTTGTTGGCCACAATTGCGGGGTTATCTTGTTCAGAACTGTTCAGTAAGGAATGATTCCGGCCTTGTGTTGTAGGGGGTCGGGAGTGATCCTCGGTACGGTGATCTAGGCCCCGTACTGTGACAGGCGGTACCCCAGTAGCCCTGCCATTGATGGAAATCCATTTTCCCTACGAGACCCTACGGTTTTGATTTGAATTACCCACTTTTGTGGCTAGTGGCTGTAATTTAATGAATGTAACAATTTCGGCTATTTTCTATTTACTTGAAAACCCTAGACACCATTATAATATCACTGTATTTCCTATAAAATGTTTTGGTTAGCGTAAGGTAAAAACTTACCCGTGTTTATGTGTGGGGAGTCTTACGTGATACCTTTATTTTCAAATGGTTTTCAAAGTCAAACAACTTTAACCCATTTACTCACACCAGACCCATGTCTGACCCGGAGTTTATATTTTTGTTTTTTCCCTAAACTCTTGGGTACTCAAATTTTTATGAGTAGCCAAGTGATAGGTATTGGGATTGTTGAGTTCTGGAGGAGCTTGGAGCAGGAGTCCAGACGTATGTATCTATCTATCTGGTTCCGATGTGTTAGTTAGTGTATGATGTATTTTGGGATGTATGTATTAACAGATATGTATAGGACTATTCTGTTGTATGATGTTGTGTAACTCTGATATATGTAAAACTATGTAATAGTTATGTGATGCATTATATTTTGTTCCATTCCGCTGTGAGATTCTGATGTTGTTATTCTTTCTTTCTATCTTTCTATTTCTATCTCTTTCTTTTCTTATTGATGATATGTCTTTCTGTGGTAAGGAAGGCGGGTTGTCACACCAGTGCCTAGTCATTAGTTGGAAATCCATTCTCCCTACGTGCCTTTACGGTTTTGATTGTAGAACCCAGTTTGTGGCTAGTATGCTAGAATTTAATCATGTAACAATTTCAGCTATTTGAATAAATATTTGTATATAGACACTATTATAATATTAGACAGATTTGATTAAAAGTGTTTTGGCTGTCGTAAGGTAAAAACCCGACATGTTTATTTGTGGCGTGGTCTTACGAGATGCTTTTGATTTCAAAGGGTTTGGAAAACTTTAATAATCCAATTGAGTGTGTTTTCTCACGTTGGTTTCCAAAGTAACTCGGGTGTTATTTTATTGTAATGCTCGGGTCAGACCGAGTATTACAGATACAAGATAGAATGCTGTGGAGCTCAGGAGACGAGCTGGATGGCGAGACGTATCATCCATATTTATGTATTCCACTGTGTATCATAAGTTTTATAGTCAGCTTTGTGAGGACAAGTTATTGTAACTGTCTTGAATTGTGATGTTGATTGTATTGTACTCTGATGTTGTATTCTGATGATGTATGTATAAACATATATAGTTTCTTCATGTAAAGATCAGTTATTATCTATTATATTTTATTCCGTTGCGATGTAAGATTATGTTGTGTTGTTTTTCTTTTCTTCTACCTCCTTCTTCTTTTAACCCTAATGGTTCATATTTCCGTTCACTTTGAGTCGATATGTTGGAGAATAGTGTCGATTCAAGGGGTACGGGTTTGCGGGTCGTTACAGTGGTATCAAAGCTGAAGGTTAAGCGAGAACCTTGGCTCTGGTGGGGGATTACTCATTAGAGATAGAGTCAATTGTACTCTAGAATGAGTTTGAGTGTGTTAATAGATATGAGCATGTATTTGTTAGTGAATATAAATTTTTTTATATTGTGTTGATTAGTGAGTAGTTTATGGATTCTGGTCAATACGAGTAATTAACTGTAACGCCCCACTCCGAGACCCACTCTAGTAAAGAGTATTACGGAGTAATACCGTCTACTAGAACGGAGAATAGAGTATAATGGAAGCGACCATTTGTAATCAAGCTATAACTATCTACTGAATACGTCGAAAAGATGGTATCTATACTTTTTTTTCAAGTGGTTCGACATATTCAATAAATATTTATAACGAAATTACAATGGCTAAAGATCTATCAGAATAAGCATAGCAATAAATGATAAACATCACAGAACAGAATCACATAACAGATAGAACATCCCAGAACAATACATCATCAATACAGATCCAAATACTATAAGTGGGTACAAAGCCACTGCTCACATATGTGAGTCAAAAATATATACATATCAAAGTCCGAATAAAACAGAGTAGCGGAATAGTGGACAAATAAAAGCGCTATCTATCAGCATAGCAGATGATGTCCAAGCAGAAGCACATAAGCTAAGTCCAAAGACCTAACCTGAAACAACTCGGTCTGACCCGAGCGAAAACACTCGGGTCAGGCTAGCTAAATAATCAGTAATAACTGAGATATATATATAATAATGCAGTACATAAATAAAGCAATACTTCTCCAAAGAGAAGAGTAATATGGACTACATGAATATAATGACGATCCCTAATCATTAATAAACAGTAAAAATCTCCAAAGAGAAAATCAACACCAAAGTGTAGAATAAATAAAATCGCCTCATATCATCGGCGTAGCCAAAGCTATAAAAAGTTGCCCATAGGCAATAATCCCAAAAGTGACCAGAGTCTGTAATCAATGCCCAAGCAAAGATCGATACTCCAAAGAGTAATAGGGATATATTGAAAAGTCAATGAAATCGAATACTGAAAAGCAGTGTCCAGAGACACTATAAATCCATAAGGTAATCGCACTTACATCGTATGGTTCCATAGAACCAACACCGAATGGCGGTACTCGAATGGATATAAAAATCATCAGATAATATAAATTTTGCACGTGCACCGACCAGAGTCGTTGTTGCCAAGTACTGTAGAGTTGTGATCGATCACTCGCACAGATGCGGAATGCGCGAAGCGGCGAGATCCTTCCCAGAAGGATAAGGCCCAGAGGCACACACGCCGAAAATAAACTGCTCCATAGAGCAGGTGTCCAGAGACGGTTGCCCAGAGGCATGGTGACCCAGAGGTCCAGTACTGGCCGCCCAGAGGCAAATGTGCCACTAACTTCTTGGAGAGGAACCCGCAAAGTGTTAACAATGAGTCCCATACCCCACGTTCACACTAAACGGTTTCCTAACCAATAGCAAGCTCACACTCCAAACAATAAAAAGTCCACCTCATATCATCGGTAAACTAGACCCAAAGGTCAAAACGATCAATCGAATAGGTCGGGGATTAACCGGAAAGAAAATACACACGGTTCCATAGGCCGGAGTTTTTCCCAACCGTTTAAGCACCTTTCCACTTCGCTCGACGTGCTAAAAGTGAGTGTGAGATTTTTATTATAGAAAATAATGGTGTAAAACGGATTTGTAATTGATTTCGAAATCACTTCAAAACGGCTTTTGGAAAACTCTCCTATTATGGAGTAATTAATTTAATAATTAAAAATAATATTATATAATAATTTTGAAAGCCATTTAGGAGTGAAAAATCCTTTTAAAATAGTTCATAAAACCCGTGTACGAAATCTAGAGACAAATCTTAAAGAAATCGATAAAACCAGAAAATCATCAAAAATATTCTAAGTGTTTGAAACCATTCAAAAACTGTTGCGAACCCAAGTTCGACAATGTATTTAGACTAGCAAACTGTGTCCAAATGGCATGAAAACTGGTAGACATATAGTTCAACATCCCTACTTTAAGATGCAAAAAGAATTTCTGGATTCCGAGTTGAGACGAAGTGGCAGCGACGTCTCAAAGTTGAACCCAGAGAAAGATTCACACTGTTTTCCAACAGCGACCAGAGTCTAACTTTGGCACGAAAATCGAAGTACCAAACGAATTCCAATGTTGCCCAAATTTTCCAGAGATGAAGTTTGGAATAACACCTTTCCAACGAGACCAATATCAATTAAATCCGACATTGGACGAGCCCTAGATGGCGTCGCAAAGTCGGGGTTCTACGCTGAAAACAACGGGAGAAAAGAGACTAAGGCCTATAGCTATGCACTAACTGGCCAGAGATAAAAAACCACAATTTTGGCATATTAAACTTCAAATTCTGACAAAATGAATAAAATGAAAGTTGTAGCTTAGTTTCTAAGCTTTCCGGAATGACCAAGATCGTCAAATTCCGACTAGAGATGAAGATTCTATGACTAAAACAATTCTCAGGTCTAGATTCTATATCACTGTCGTTGTGCTCTCGGGACAGTGGTAAGAATGCACAGTTTTGACCAAATTAACTCCAAAATTTCATGAAACTCAAAACATGAAAGTTTTAGCCCTAAATCTAAGCTTTCCAGAACATCCAAAATTATTAGATTTGGATAAGAAACGAGTTACTTATGGCCAAATCAATTTCAGGTTTTTATTTTATCAACCCTGTAGTTTGTTGTCAGGTCAGCGACAAACAAACGTGATTTCAACCATTCAAACCCCAAAATTAGGCAGAGCTTAAAACATAAAAGTTATAGGTTATAGAATGAGCTTTCCGGAACTTCAAGAAAATCTTAATTCCGATTTAAGATGAATGAGATATGCCTAATTTACTAACTGCAATAAATTGATTATAATTTCAGCTAGCATATATTACTAATAGATAGTAATTACCTTAATGAAGCAAAGTAGCAAACACTTAGAGTTCAACAATCAAAGCAAGCCAACTCCTCACCCCAAGCAAAGATTAAGAGGCTTCAAGGATCCAAAATCAACAAAAAAATAAAATGATGATTACAACCCAATGTGAGAGATTACATAAGGATTAAATAGATTAGGGATTAAGAGAGATTGCATTACCTTCCTTCTTCTTCTTCTTTTTATTATTTTTTTTTTCTTCTTCTAGGATTTAACTAATTTATGAAGAGAAGAGAAGGAGCTAAGTGGAGGCCATTAATTTGTTTAGATTTAGGTTTAGAAATTTATGAAGAGGAGGGTTAGGGTTAGGGTTTGGATGGGGTTTAAGATATTATATAGGAGGGTTTAGGCTAATGGGTAATGGTAAGTGGGTTTAGAAACCCATTAGGACTTAGGAAATAAACTAATAAGTTTTCATGTGAACCAAAAAAAAATCCTAAGGCATCCTAGTTTTAATCAAAACCATGTTATTATCTCATAAGGCCCATTAACCCATAATCACTTTTTATTTAACAATTCTCCATTTTACCCCAAAACATTTTAATTTGCAAATAAATTACAAATTTAAATTCCCAAAAATTTGTTTAGCCCCCTTTTTAAATTAAAATCATAATTTTAATTCATCGTTCGGTAATTGCAATCTCAGGGTTGTTACAGACTCCCCCCCTTAAGAAAATTGCGTCCCCGCAATTCCTTAAAAATAGAGGCCGTCTATAACATCTAATCCACAAAAGGAATACAGAAGATAAAATATAGATGCTCACCCGTGCCGGAAGATGAAAGAAAACCAGGATAAGTACGCTCGATAAATTCTCTGGTCTCCCAAGTGCAGTCCTTAGGATTAGACGACCATTGAATCTTCACAAGCGGAACCTCTTTGTTTCGAAGACGTCTGACCTCCGAATCAAGCACACGAAGAGGTTGCTGTTCTAGAGATAGATCGGGTGAGATCTCCAAATCAGGTACGATATGAGGCTCGATAATAGAATCAGGATCGCGGACACACTTGCGAAGCTGGGAAACATGGAACACGTCGTGTATTCCAGAGAAGTGAGCAGGTAGAGCCACACGATACGCAACGGGGCCGATGCGTTCTGTAATAGGAAATGGTCCAATATAGCGAGGAGCCAATTTCCCTGTGGAGCTGAAACGCACAACCCCCTTCATAGGAGAAATCCGAATAAAGACTGAATCACCAATGGAGAACTCAAGATGCTTCCTACGGTTGTCCGTGTAGGATTTCTGACGGTCCTGTGCCTCTTTCATTCTCTGACGGATAAGAACAATCTTTTCAGAAGATTCCCGAACTGAATCTGGACCAAGAATAAGCTTCTCGCCAGATTCTAACCAACAAGCAGGAGAGCGACATGGCCTTCCGTATAGAGCCTCGAAAGGTGCCATGCCAATACTAGACTGATAGCTGTTGTTGTAGGAGAACTCTACAAGCGGTAAGTGATCCTCCCAACTACCTCCAAAATCCAGAATACAACAGCGCAAAAGATCCTCCAAAACCCTATTTACCCTCTCTGTCTGACCGTCGGTCTGAGGATGATAAGCAGTCGAGAGATTCAGCTTTGTGCCCAAAACTGACTGTAGGCACTTCCAGAAGTGACTAGTAAAGATAGTGTCTCTATCACAGACAATAGAGCTAGGAATGCCATGAAGTCGAACGACTTCCTTCACATATAGCTTGGCAAGCTGAGGAGCAGTCCGAGTGGACTTAATAGGAATAAAATGAGCCGCTTTGATCAAGCGATCAACAATAACCCAGATAGAAGTATGGCCTGACCTCGATCGAGGCAGACCGTCAATAAAATCCATGGATATCTGATCCCATTTCCATAATGGAATCTCTAGCGGCTGAAGAAGACCAGATGGACGCTGATGCTCGGCTTTGATCTGTTGACAAGTCATGCAACGGCTTAAATAACTTGCAACATCTCTCTTCAAACCCTCCCAATAATATAGCCGGCACATATCGGCATACATCTTACTCGAACCGGGATGAATAGTGTACTTAGAGCGATGACACTCGTCTAGAATGTCACGCCTAAGTGATAAATCAGATGGTACAATAATACGGTTCTTCCTACGAAGACACCGATGAAAATCAAGAGAATAATCCAGCAGTGTCTCATCACTGGATCCCGACTCGAGAAGGTGAATAAGATGCAATAAGTCTGGATCCTGCCGCTGAGCATGGGCAATGCGATCCAATAAGACAGGACGGGCTTCCAAGCTGAATAATAAGACCGGGGAATCAGAAGGTGGAGCTCGATCTCTAATATCGCATAAAGATAGAGTCTCAAGAACATCCCACTCGGCAATCATCATAGAAACTACCGCCGAGTGCTTGCGACTGAGCGCATCTGCAACACGATTTCCCTTGCCAGGAGTATACTGAATATCTAAATCATATGAGGCGAGAAACTCAAGCCATCGCTGCTGCCTCATATTGAGATCCCTCTGACTGAATAGATACTTCAGCGACTTATGATCGGTGTAAAGAGTGAAGCGTTCGCCTAATAGAAAGTGACGCCATGTCTTCAAGGCAAAGACGATAGCTGCTAACTCAAGATCATGAGTAGGATAGCGAACCTCATTCGGACGCAGTTGCCTGGAAGCATAAGCAACTACCCGATCCTTCTGCATAAGCACAGCACCAAGCCCGCTACCACAAGCATCAGTGTAAACAACCAGATCCTGGTTACTCTCAGGAACCACAAGAATAGGAGCATGAGTGAGAAGTTCCTTCAATCGCTGAAAAGAAGCTTCACACTTATCAGACCAAATAAAGCGAACACCCTTACGAGTCAGCGTCGTAAGGGGAAGTGCAACTCGAGAGAAATCCTTGACAAACCGACGGTAATAACTCGCCAGACCAAGAAAGCTGCGAATATCATGAACGTTCTCGGGCTGCTTCCAATTCTGAATGGCTTCGATCTTGGCAGGATCGACAGAAACACCCTCCGATGATACAATATGGCCCAAGAACTTGACCTTGCTCTCCCAAAAATGGCACTTGGAGAGCTTGGCCTTAAGCTGATGCTGACGAAGAGTATCCAAGACAATCCGTAAATGATGAGCATGCTCTGCCTCGGATCTAGAATAAATAAGAATATCGTCGATGAAAAGCAGAACGAATCTATCGATGTATTCCCGGAATACTCGATTCATGAGATCGACGAAGAAAGCCGGTGCGTTCGTCAAGCCGAATGGCATGACCAACCACTCAAAAGAACCATAACGAGTGCGGAAAGCGGTAAGAGGAATGCTATCTTCCGCAACTCGGAGCTGATGAAATCCGGTGGCAAGATCGAGCTGTGAAAAGACCTTTGCACCGCTCAACTGATCAAACATATCGTCTATCCGTGGTAATGGATAACGATTTCTGATGGTCAACTCATTAAGCTTGCGATAGTCAATGCAAAGCCTAAGAGAGCCATCGGGCTTCTTAACGAAGACCACAGCAGCACCCCATGGCGAAGAACTGGACCGAATGAGCTGCTTCGCCTCAAGCTCTACTAACTGCTTCCTGAGTTCCTCATTCTCTTTAGTAGACATCCTCGTGGGAGGACGTCCAACTAGGTGGGAGCCTGGAATGAGATCGATGCGGAACTCAATGGCCCGCTTTGGCGGCAGGCCAGATACTGGCTCGAATATATCGGGGAAATCCCGAACGACAGGAATACGAGATATGTCCAAATCCTCATCTCGTGTATCAAGAGAAAATAAAGTAACATCAGAAAGCCCAACATCCTGAAGAGCAATAGCTAATGGAGAGGACGAGTCAGGATGACGAAGAAATAATATCCGCTCCGAACAAATAATTTTGGCGTCGTGCTGAGCGAGCCAATCCATGCCAAGAATCATGTCAAAGCCCAAATACTCCATAACGTGCAGATTCGCACGGAAAGAAAATCCACAAAGATCAATATCAACATCCTCACAAAGCAAGCTAAGGGTCGTGGATCCGCCGATGGGATTCACAATCCTTAGGGAAGAAACCAAACAAGTAACATCCAAAGATAAAGCATCTACTAGCTCCTTTGATACGAATGAGTGAGAAGCACCCGTATCAAAGAGAACTCTACAAGATCTACCATGAAATAAAATAGAACCTTCGAGAACGGAAGGATGCGTACCTCGAGGCTGAGCTGAAGAAGTAGGAGCCTTGGCAGCATTAAGCTTGCCAGGCTTGGCACTAGCTGGGGCAATAGGACAAGTGGAGATCCTGTGTCCCTCCTTCTTGCAAAAGGTACAATAGAGAGGTTTGGGACACTCTCGAATAAAGTGATCTGGAGAACCACAGTTGAAGCATTTCCTCGGAGGACGGGTTCCACTAGGCTGTGACTGAACCTGAGGCTGAGTCTGAGGCTGAGCCTGGACGGCAGAACTGCCAGTCTTCTTCTTCTTGTTCCAAGGCTTGTTCTTCTGAAATGGACCCCGCTTCTGGTTGGGGTTTTTGGAACCCCCACGATCATCATCACTATGCTCCATCTCGACTGACTCAAGATGTAGGGCTGCATCGACTAGCTCCTCGAATGAGAGCTCAAGCTGTAGCATAAGATGCCTCTTCAGATATTTCTTCAAGCCCTCAACAAATTTGAGGTTCCTCTTATAAGGAGTAGCAATAAACTCAAGGCCGTACTTGGACAGGGCCTCGAAGGAAGAGACATAGTCGGATACGGAGGACTTCCCCTGCTTGAGATCAAGAAAGCGGCGAGCAAGGGAGTTCTTCTCTGACTCTGGGATGAATTTGAGCTCAAATCTCTGACGAAACTGAGCCCAAGTAAGTGTGGTCTCATCGACCTCGGCAATAAGTAGCTCGTACCAATCCAGGGCACGACTCAGAAGATGACTAGAAGCAATAAGAACACGGTCATGATCCGGGATATCCATACGAGTGAAAATGCGCTCGCATATCCGAATCCAAGCCTGGACCTCTAAGACATTCTCGGAGCCACTGAACGGCTTTCCTCCGAGATGGGTAAAATCACTGCAGAGACGCGCAAAAACAGACATGCGCGGAGCATCAGCAACTGGGGCTGGAGACTGAGAATGAGACTGAGAATTCCGAACCAGCTCCATGATCTGGTCCGTGGTCATGTATACACCCTCTGGGCGAGGGTTGCTGGACTGTCCAGCATCAGTAGAACGGTGGTTCCTACCTCTCCCAGCCATACTGAAAGATAAGGTAAGATTTAGTTAAGCATGATTCAAGGATAGATAATTTAAATGGAATACTACGGAATATAAATGTATTCCTAAACATATTCCTAACTTATCTATCCAATGTCATGAGGAAAGGGCTTTGTAATATTTGAATCATACTAAGATGTATTGTACTAAGTGTTACTGTTCTGTGTTTATTATGCTTATTCCTGAAACCAGGCTCTGATACCAAGCTGTAACGCCCCACTCCGAGACCCACTCTAGTAAAGAGTATTACGGAGTAATACCGTCTACTAGAACGGAGAATAGAGTATAATGGAAGCGACCATTTGTAATCAAGCTATAACTATCTACTGAATACGTCGAAAAGATGGTATCTATACTTTTTTTTTCAAGTGGTTCGACATATTCAATAAATATTTATAACGAAATTACAATGGCTAAAGATCTATCAGAATAAGCATAGCAATAAATGATAAACATCACAGAACAGAATCACATAACAGATAGAACATCCCAGAACAATACATCATCAATACAGATCCAAATACTATAAGTGGGTACAAAGCCACTGCTCACATATGTGAGTCAAAAATATATACATATCAAATTCCGAATAAAACAGAGTAGCGGAATAGTGGACAAATAAAAGCGCTATCTATCAGCATAGCAGATGATGTCCAAGCAGAAGCACATAAGCTAAGTCCAGAGACCTAACCTGAAACAACTCGGTCTGACCCGAGCGAAAACACTCGGGTCAGGCTAGCTAAATAATCAGTAATAACTGAGATATATATATAATAATGCAGTACATAAATAAAGCAATACTTCTCCAAAGAGAAGAGTAATATGGACTACATGAATATAATGACGATCCCTAATCATTAATAAACAGTAAAAATCTCCAAAGAGAAAATCAACACCAAAGTGTAGAATAAATAAAATCGCCTCATATCATCGGCGTAGCCAAAGCTATAAAAAGTTGCCCATAGGCAATAATCCCAAAAGTGACCAGAGTCTGTAATCAATGCCCAAGCAAAGATCGATACTCTAAAGAGTAATAGGGATATACTGAAAAGTCAATGAAATCGAATACTGAAAAGCAGTGTCCAGAGACACTATAAATCCATAAGGTAATCGCACTTACATCGTATGGTTCCATAGAACCAACACCGAATGGCGGTACTCGAATGGATATAAAAATCATCAGATAATATAAATTTTGCACGTGCACCGACCAGAGTCGTTGTTGCCAAGTACTGTAGAGTTGTGATCGATCACTCGCACAGATGCGGAACGCGCGAAGCGGCGAGATCCTTCCCAGAAGGATAAGGCCCAGAGGCACACACGCCGAAAATAAACTGCTCCATAGAGCAGGTGTCCAGAGACGGTTGCCCAGAGGCATGGTGACCCAGAGGTCCAGTACTGGCCGCCCAGAGGCAAATGTGCCACTAACTTCTTGGAGAGGAACCCGCAAAGTGTTAACAATGAGTCCCATACCCCACGTTCGCACTAAACGGTTTCCTAACCAATAGCAAGCTCACACTCCAAACAATAAAAAGTCCACCTCATATCATCGGTAAACTAGACCCAAAGGTCAAAACGATCAATCGAATAGGTCGGGGATTAACCGGAAAGAAAATACACACGGTTCCATAGGCCGGAGTTTTTCCCAACCGTTTAAGCACCTTTCCACTTCGCTCGACGTGCTAAAAGTGAGTGTGAGATTTTTATTATAGAAAATAATGGTGTAAAACGGATTTGTAATTGATTTCGAAATCACTTCAAAACGGCTTTTGGAAAACTCTCCTATTATGGAGTAATTAATTTAATAATTAAAAATAATATTATATAATAATTTTGAAAGCCATTTAGGAGTGAAAAATCCTTTTAAAATAGTTCATAAAACCCGTGTACGAAATCTAGAGACAAATCTCAAAGAAATCGATAAAACCAGAAAATCATCAAAAATATTCTAAGTGTTTGAAACCATTCAAAAACTGTTGCGAACCCAAGTTCGACAATGTATTTAGACTAGCAAACTGTGTCCAAATGGCATGAAAACTGGTAGGCATATAGTTCAACATCCCTACTTTAAGATGCAAAAAGAATTTCTGGATTCCGAGTTGAGACGAAGTGGCAGCGACGTCTCAAAGTTGAACCCAGAGAAAGATTCACACTGTTTTCCAACAGCGACCAGAGTCTAACTTTGGCACGAAAATCGAAGTACCAAACGAATTCCAATGTTGCCCAAATTTTCCAGAGATGAAGTTTGGAATAACACCTTTCCAACGAGACCAATATCAATTAAATCCGACATTGGACGAGCCCTAGATGGCGTCGCAAAGTCGGGGTTCTACGCTGAAAACAACGGGAGAAAAGAGACTAAGGCCTATAGCTATGCACTAACTGGCCAGAGATAAAAAACCACAATTTTGGCATATTAAACTTCAAATTCTGACAAAATGAATAAAATGAAAGTTGTAGCTTAGTTTCTAAGCTTTTCGGAATGACCAAGATCGTCAAATTCCGACTAGAGATGAAGATTCTATGACTAAAACAATTCTCAGGTCTAGATTCTATATCACTGTCGTTGTGCTCTCGGGACAGTGGTAAGAATGCACAGTTTTGACCAAATTAACTCCAAAATTTCATGAAACTCAAAACACGAAAGTTTTAGCCCTAAATCTAAGCTTTCCAGAACATCCAAAATTATTAGATTTGGATAAGAAACGAGTTACTTATGGCCAAATCAATTTCAGGTTTTTATTTTATCAACCCTGTAGTTTGTTGTCAGGTCAGCGACAAACAAACGTGATTTCAACCATTCAAACCCCAAAATTAGGCAGAGCTCAAAACATAAAAGTTATAGGTTATAGAATGGGCTTTCTGGAACTTCAAGAAAATCTTAATTCCGATTTAAGATGAATGAGATATGCCTAATTTACTAACTGCAATAAATTGATTATAATTTCAGCTAGCATATATTACTAATAGATAGTAATTACCTTAATGAAGCAAAGTAGCAAACACTTAGAGTTCAACAATCAAAGCAAGCCAACTCCTCACCCCAAGCAAAGATTAAGAGGCTTCAAGGATCCAAAATCAACAAAAAAATAAAATGATGATTACAACCCAATGGGAGAGATTACATAAGGATTAAATAGATTAGGGATTAAGAGAGATTGCATTACCTTCCTTCTTCTTCTTCTTTTTTTTTTTTTTTTTTCTTCTTCTAGGATTTAACTAATTTATGAAGAGAAGAGAAGGAGCTAAGTGGAGGCCATTAATTTGTTTAGATTTAGGTTTAGGAATTTATGAAGAGGAGGGTTAGGGTTAGGGTTTGGATGGGGTTTAAGATATTATATAGGAGGGTTTAGGCTAATGGGTAATGGTAAGTGGGTTTAGAAACCCATTAGGACTTAGGAAATAAACTAATAAGTTTTCATGTGAACCAAAAAAAAATCCTAAGGCATCCTAGTTTTAATCAAAACCATGTTATTATCTCATAAGGCCCATTAACCCATAATCACTTTTTATTTAACAATTCTCCATTTTACCCCAAAACATTTTAATTTGCAAATAAATTACAAATTTAAATTCCCAAAAATTTGTTTAGCCCCCTTTTTAAATTAAAATCATAATTTTAATTCATCATTCGGTAATTGCAATCTCAGGGTTGTTACATTAACGTTGTTGATAGGGATCTCTAAACACTTGAATAGAACAATTCGACAAAGTATTGTTTTAAAATGGGGTAAATGGAATAATTTTACCCAAATTATTTTGTATAAAAGAAATAATTTTCCGTAAATTATTATAGTTATATTTGGATGCTTGGTTGTTAGAAGATGATAATAATAAATTATTATCATCATTGTGTAGAAATTGAATAAGAAATTGAAAACTTATAACCAAAGTTAAAGAATAAATTTATATAACAAAATGGGATTTGAAAATATAGATTATAAATGTAATTTATAAATTGAAATAAACTTTCGAGAAATATTTGAATAAAGATGGAAGGTTTTGAAGTTTGGAAAATTTGGGAAGTTTAAATTCCTTTGGATTTGAAAATGGTTTTCAAAAGTTTCGGAGAAATAATAGTATTATTTCATAAATATTTTCGAGTTGAATTTGAAATCCTGTGAGATTTAGAATTTATAAATATTTGGAAGGGTTTTAAAAAAAAGATTAAGCACTGAACTCCTTCGATCGCTGGAAAATAACTTCGGTGATGACTGCAGCATCATCGATGTTCATTTCCGAGTTTCTAGGAGAGGAATTGCTACCAAATTGTTTTAAATTGAAATTGTTTGCAAAAGTTGTGTTTGACTTTAGGAATGCAAAGGATTTTGGATAATTGGAATAATAAATTGGTCTGAAAAACTTATAAAAACTTGAAATTTGTTTAGAATAAAATTTAACTTGGAGAATAGTTAAATTAAAGTAATCGTGACAACAAAATAAGTTGGAATGTAAGCTAATTAATTGAAGTAAATTAAAAGAAGTTAGCAAATGGAATTTAAATAAGTGCAAAACTTATAAAACGTTTAAAATTTAAATTGAATTGGAATGAAATTGAATCAAGTTAAATGAAAGTGAATTTGAAAAATTGTTAGTAAATTGAGTAAAATGGTTACTTAAATAAAAATTTAATTGGTCTTGTTATTAATGAAATAAGTTTAGAAATAAACTAAGAATGTGAATTAAAAAATTTAAATGGATAAAGAGAATGGGCAATTTGAATTAGATGGAATTTGATGAGAATAAAATAAAATGAGAATGAACTTAAGTTATGAAATTTGAATGATTTGAAGTAAATTAACTTAAGTTTAAATTTATGGAAGCTTGGCTTCGGTGAAAATGAAAGTCCATTAAATAAAGTTTGAGTTGAATTAACTTGAAATGGTTATTAATATACAAGCAATGAATGTTGTCGAGCCTAAATAAAATGGTTTCAAATGAAAATATTGCAAATATGCAATTGAAATAGGCATCGAAACCTTATATGTGCTTATGAAAAACTATATAATATGCATTGTTATAGAATTCATGTATTAGATTTGTAAACGCAAGTGAAATATTGTAAATTGCATATATTTGGCACTTACATGTTTGAATTGAGTAAGTACAGGTATAGGAAAGCCGTTTGGCTGGTTTGACCGCGCAAAATGCTAAATACATAAGCCGCTTGCTTAAAAATGCTAAATAGATGTATGCCTACGCAATAAAAAAAGGAAATATGAACTATTGTTTGTTTTTTTTGTTTTTTCGACCGTGTAAGTCGATGTATATATATTTATATCTCTTGTAAAATTGCAAAAGCTCATCCGTACAAAGGAGACTCTGCCAAAAAATTTCGAAAATTTTGGGAGTTAGAAATTTTTTTGAATTTTTTTATAAATTTTCACTAACGACAAATGATTTAAAATTGGAATTTGAGATAAGGTAAATAGAATTCAATATCTAAAACGAAGTAAATTGAATTCATATGGAATTGAAGATCCAGTTTAAAAATAAGTGGATAAAGACTAAAGTGACAGAGTAATAATATGAGAAGTGTATAAAATATTTATACTGAACTTACGAAATGAATGGTGAAATTCTTAAGTAAATTGGCATTGGGAATATACTAAGTAATTTTGGAATGGAGAAATATACTAAGTGAATAGAAATCAAAACAATGTGAATAAAAGAAAATTGATATAGTCAATAATCAATTGAGATAAATACGTAGGATGTGCGTATATTATTTTATTCGCATAACAATTTGATCAGATTTGAGCACAGAATTTCGAGATTTTGTATATCGATCGGAGTTGGAACTTTTCACTCGATTTTCGAGGGCGAACCCTGGATATGGATTTTTGATTGATTCTGAAAATTCTCTATCATAGTTATGACTATACAAGGAGAATGATGGTTTCTGATCGAGAAACCAGATCTAAGTCCGCACTAGAGAGTCGGGTGAACGATACTAGTTCGAAAGTGAAATTGTGTGATCGAGTGAGCGATTGGACTTGGCATTGCATATGGATGATATATGTGCATCGTACGGTCTTAAGTAAAGCAAATATTGAAAATTTGTAAAGGAAGTGAATAAAGTGATTTGGATTCTGTAATCAGATATTATTGCTAAGTAGGACATAGGTGTTTAAAGAGATCGGGATCAGATATTGTTATACTCACTGCCAATACTGAAAACCACTTTAACAACTGTGTACATGGTGGAGATTCCAGAAATGAAGTAGGATGGTTTGTTGAATGATTTCTGTATAGGTATGACATGACCCCGACTCCCATGAGTCAGCATAGATGTGACTAAAACAGGAGCCATGCCGGGCCAAGTGAGGTCATTCCTCCGATCGGACACATTTCTTCGATACCATTCTATTGTTTTGTGATTGATTTGGTAGCCACCCTTTGATTTTGATTTTGGAGCTTGCTTCAAGGTGGGCGGTAGTAGTTGCTATGCGTTACCACCAGTCTAGATCCGCAGTTGGTATATCTACCCTAGCATTGCCTCGAGTGCCGTGTTCACATGCCCTAGAGCGCCTTCTTCGAGTTTGTTTTGTACTGTACATATGGAGTGCCCTCTGACAGCCCTTTAGTTTATGGAGGAATTACTGTACTGTATAGACTGTAGGAATATATAAAACTGTGTTAAGGGGGATATGGGTAACACCTTAATGCTATTTTAATACTTTAATTTAATTTAGACACTATTATAATAGCGTATTGTACTACATAGTAGATAGTTTAATGGATCATTAGGAGATGTGAATCTCGAACATCTCTTAAGTTATTGCACTCACATTAGACACTGGATAGGAGATGTCAAACCCCGTAAACATCTCTGATGCAGTTCCACTCATATTTCACCGTTGATTTAACTTACATAAGATCTTTTAGTTCTGACTCGAGTGTTTTGTCTTTTCAATTTGCTCGGCTTAGCCTGAGCATTTCAGGGCTGAAGTCCTTATTTCTGGAAAACGAAGACGAAGATTTGTGCAATTACTATTTATTATATTTATTCCACTACATCATATTGTTCCGCTGCATTTATTTATTTATTTCTGTTTTTGTAACTCTGATATTTGGGATGAAAAGAATAATCAAATGTACTTATAAAATTGCTTCATGAACTGTTATTTGATTAATATATTTTGTCATTCCGCTGCGAGATTTTGTATTTGTTTTATTTCTTTCTTTTTTTCTTATTTACCCAATAACAATCTGCCCTTTTGAATGGTTTGAGTCTGGCATGTGTGTCTGCTTAAAACATCCAAAAAGGCAGGCCCCGTTACAGTTGGTATCAGAGCTTTGGTTTAGCGATAACCTTAGATTTATGGGGTCTGACTCATACATAAATAGGGTAGTAATACCCTAGAGTGAGTCGCTGAGTGTATATATGTGAGAGAGCGTATTTGTAACAACCCACATATTTAACGATTATATATTTAAATGTTTTATTTAAATATAGCGTCGTTAATCGGTTTTTTGAGGTCTGAAATGTTACTTTTTGCAAACGGCCGAATTGGGGCTCGAAACCACTTCCATTGAGTCCAAAACGGCGATTGCGATCTTTTTAAGTATAAGCTTTGTTATGTTTGGAGTTTGTGAAATTTTGACCCTTTTTCACTTTGGGTTGGGTTTAGGCCACTAGCAAACTTATACCCTAACTCAGCCCCTTCTCTCCATTCAATCATCTTCATTTCATTTCCTCAAGATAAAACTGAAATGGGGGAAGAGAAAGGGAAATAGAAACTCCAAGCCCAAGTTCCATTTGTAAAATCCAAATTTTTGCTTGAAATTCAAAGAGAAGCATAGGTAAGCCTCCTTTTCATCTTCTCCAATTCTTTTCCTCTTCAATTTCAAAAATTTCCTAAGCCCAAATTTATGAAATATGTGTTTGTTCATAGACTGAAGCTTGTAGAGTTGAAGTAAAGAGTGGTTAATCTCCTTCTTGTGTTTGTGCTTCTCATCCTTGTTAGTGTTTAAAAAGGTGAGTTTTGAACTCGCATCTTTTTCTCTTGATATCATGGGTGATGGGTATGAATTCCTATTACTTATCCATATGCATTCGATTTTGGTTTGGATTGGTTTTATAAATATTCCAATTCTTGAGTTTCAAAGTCAACTTTTATGAACATTCTCTTATGGATGTTTTGATCATGCTTTTTGTGGTGTATTGATGAGCTTATAGGGCCGAGTTGTCATTCGGCATAAACCCTTAGCGCCATTGTTCGTCCGGTTGCAATTTGGAAGAGTTTGCTCATCATTTGGATCGGCTAATAACAAACTAGATTCCAGTTCCAGTCGACTGAAATCTCTGTTCAGTCGACTGAACCTGTGTCCTGAAAGTTTCCAGGCATGATTCGATCAACTAAAAACCATGTTCAGTCGACTGAACCTGGAAACAGAAAGTTTCCTGAGTGGAAATAGAAAGTTTCCAGGATCAGGGTCAGTCGGCTGAAAACCCTGTTCAGTCGACTGAACCTGCTGTTTTTGCCCAATTTGCCTTTTGGGTTTGAATTTCCAACTTTTATCGATTTGTATTGGTCCCAATTAGTTTTTATTGCATTTTTGACTTTGATGATTCCTTTTTAATTTCATTCATGGGTTTTATAAATGATCTCTTCAAATCGTATTAAAAGCTCTCTTCTCCAACTTATAAAATTCTATTTAAACACACACAATTTTGCACTCCGAGCGAAGTGGGAGGAGAATTAAATGATTAGATAAAACGCGTGTTATTAACACGTGCGTTCATCTTCTCAGTTAATTCCTAATCTATTCGTTTGAATGTTTTGACCTTTGGGTCTGGTTTACCGATGAGATGAGGTAAACTTTGTACTGCTTTGAGTGTGAAATTGACTAACGGATAGTAAACCGTTTAGTGCGAACGGGTGGTTATGGGACTCACGTCAACACTTTTCGGGTTCCTTTTCGAGAGTTGTGACACATTTCAGGGAACATTAACGATGTAGTAAATCAATGGTACAGTCGAAGATGACAGAAGATTAACAATGCAGAAAGTCAAAGCCGTAATTCACAGTGAAGTCGAAGATGACAAAAGATTAAAAGTGCAGAGATGACCAAGTCAAAAAAAAATCAAGTGCGTATGTGACGACCGCCCATGACTCCCGCACCAAAACAAGAGAAAAGTGCGCTGAAAGGTGTGCAAGGCAGCCATGGACGATAGTCAGGGTAAAATAAAATCGCAGAATCTCTATCGTAACTCACAGCGCATGGATAAAATACAATAGAAAAATATATAGTGAAGTCTCATAACAGAAAAACCATCATATAAGCATCACAGTAGTTTTATACAATCATCTCAACAAATCCATACATCAAGACCTCACTACAAAACACTCATCAAATACAGCAGCGGATACCCAGTACATATAGTAAGAAAACTAATATGCATAGCCTCCTGCTCGTCTTCGTCATCATCAGCGGAGAACTCTAACTCTAAGCACAGCACCTGCCACCTGCTACCTAGTCTGCCCATCCCAAACATGGATGAACAGCCCAAGGTAATAAGAGGAGACATAAAACCTTGAGTCAGACAAAGTCTTAGTGAGCAGTAAATTAACAATCAAACATACCAAAAGAGCAAAAGGGATAAAAGGAATAGGAACCAAACCATCCCACTCCACCTCTTTCTACAGTGATAGCCCCCAGACACACACTAAGGAGAAGTAAGCATAACATAGCAGATAAGTAAGGTAAAGCAATAATCACTCGAGTCAAGGACGATGTTTTCCAAATACAAACCCCCAAGGCCTAAACCAAGATCAGATAAGCACCCAGAAAACACCGCTCTTGAAGCCGAATGATGATACAACCAAACATCCAAACATCCATGACTCTGGCTATCACTGTTATCATTGCCTTGATTTCACCGTTAGTTGAATGACCATCCGTCAAGGGCTAATGGTAACCCCGGTTCTAGCCATAACTCCGCACGCCGTCGTAGCCCGTGCCTAGGAATTTTCGCAACTACCCAGAGTACTAGCACGCCGTCGTAGCCCGTGCCTGGAACGTCGTCGCAGCCCGTTCCAACGTACCCTTGCTTTGAGCATGCTAGAACCTTCAACAACGATGAGATCTAAGCCTCCTAGTCATCCTCCTCGACGACCATTCATACTAGCTCAAGCGCCTCTCAAGCTAACCATTATCACCAACCCGGATCGCATCACCGAGTATCAACATGGCTTTGCACGTCGTCGCAGCCCGTGCTTGGAACGTCATCATGACCCGTTCCATCTCAACATCACACTTTGCTTCATCTCATCATAGCAAAGTCTCATCTTAACATCATGGCTTGCCTCCTCGCATCATGGCAAAGTCCCATCTCGATCTCATACTTTGCCTCTTCGCATCATGGCAAAGTCCATCATCATCGAATCCATCCATATGAGCTTCCACATCCGCTTCATATGCCATCGGCAGCTTTCAACATTCAAGAGCCTTTCCACTTAGCTTTTGAATCACCTTCAACCGTCTTGTTCCAAATCAACCACTAGCTAACTTGAAACAATCAAATCAATCATATATCCAAACATTCAATCATTCAAACAAGATCTAATAAGCAATATCATTCATAATGGCAATTTCGTAATTAAATGAGCAAAAGTCTAACATATGTGAAATCATGGTTTTTAGCATAGATCTATCAAATCTAAAACATGGGTTTTGTCTCTAATACTTGATAAATAACTTCTATAGATAAACATCTTCAAACATGATGGATCTACATGCAGACTTAAGGAAAATGCGAGAAAACGCTAACTTAAACACATAAACTAGCCACCAATCCAATATACTCCTTTGGATCCGCGTGAGAGGTAACTACCACTCACCAAATCACCCAAACACCTCTAAATCTAAACACTTCAGATCTGGACAGCGGAGATCCAAACTTGATCCGGCAATATCTCGCTCCAATCGATGAAATCTAGCTCAAACGGATGATGATCTTCAACTTTAGCACTTGGATCTTCGATCTCGATCTTCGATCTTGGATGGATGTTAGATCTAGATTGGAATGGAGAAAAGAAGATGAAGAAATGTTGTAGACGAGTCTTCAAAATGGCAGCACTTCGTCGCTTCAAAAACCGGTGCCAAAAAGTGAGCCGAACCCCTCTATTTATAGGCTGGAACCTCCATGAGTCGTACACCCCATGAGTCGGTCACGACCTAAGCCATGAGTCGTCCACGACTCATCAACATCCTGCGACCTAAAACAGCCCGCCTCTACAACTTAGCGACCTACCGACTTAACTGCATGCGGCCTAGCGACCTACCCCATGAGTCGTCCACGACTCATCAGGCCCTACGACCTACGACTCATCGAAAGCCGCGACCTAACCAAACCCAGGGTCACACGAGATAACACCCGGCCGACCTAACTCCTATGCGACCTAAAGACTTACAAGGCCGACTCAACCATAGGTCGTACACGACCTACTACAACTCATGGTCACACGACCTAAAACAATACGACTTAACTACACTGCCACTCAAGTCCTAAGTCGTTCGACGACTCAACACCCAAGCTGCCTAACGACTTACGACTCATCGTTAAGTCGTACCTACCGACTCAATTGCAAACGACCTAACTACACAACACACACAGGGTCACACGACCTAGTTCCTGCCGACCTAAGCCTAAGCCTTATCCCGACCTAGCACACATGCACGACTCAATGGCCTAAGTCCCCAACGACTTATCTACTAAGTCGGCCCACCGACCTAATCGACACAAGGGATAACGTACTCTGCCGACCCAAGCCTTAGGTCGTATTCACCTTAACCCGGCAAACCCTATGAGTCGGCCAACCTTAACTTGGCAACACCTTAGGTCGGTCATAACTGCTAACTCGTTAGCCACTAAGTCGTAACTCGGAAACACCCTAACTCTACTGACTCAGCAACACGCTAACTCGGCCATACGAGTTAACTTTTAAGCCGGCCTCCTATGAGTCGTAACCCGTACACGACTCATCTTTAACCCAGAAATCCTTAAGTCGCAACATCACTAAGTCGTGACTCCTACACGACCTAAGTCTATGAGTCGGTCATATCCTTAAGTCGCCTAAACTCCTTGAGTCAGTCCCTATGAGTCGGTCACGACTCATCACCTAACCTAGCTATGCCTATGAGTCGGTCACGACTCAAGCCTTAACTCGGCTATGCCCATGAGTCGGTCACGACTCATCACTTCAACACACAAGTTACTCTCCATACGACTCAGGCTAGAGGCAACACAAACAACACTATCGACCTGCAAATTCTACGATCTATCGACACGTAAAATACGGGTCGTTACAGCGTATATGCAATCTTTGAAAAATTCAAAAATAAAAAGAGGAAAGTTTTTGCCGTAAGACTCAAGGCAATCGAACGTTTGAAAATCAAAACCGTGTGTATCAAGTTGTAACAATATCAGGAAAGCAAGAAAATTAGGAAAGTATCGAATTGATACGAACGAATTATAGGGTCTCAGAATCCACATAAATATTCACCCAAAAATTCATCATCGGCATTGAGTTCAATTGAAGCAATTAAACCAGCAACGAAAGGGAAAAGATTACATACCACAATCTATCAAACTCGATCAAAAAAGCAGCTACGAACGAGCGCAAGTAAGGCAAGAAGAGAGCCGATCATCAAAGAGCCGCGAACAAGATTATTGAATTAGAAACTAACTCGACAAAGCAGCCGAAGTATTCTCAAGATACGAGCGACCAACAGAGCAAGAAAATCAAACATTTACAGTCGCGATCTCCAAATTTCAGAAAACCCTAATTTTTGTAGAAAGAGGATCGGCCGCCATTTTACAATAGAAGATAGAAAAAAAACGGGCTAGAGAATAAAACAATCGGGCCGGCCTTGTTTGTTTAAAGGGGCTTTAGTTTATTTTATTTCAAATAGGGTTTTAAGTTTAAAATTGTTTTTAAGTTTGTTTTAAATTCTCTTTTAAGGTTCAAACCTTGGTAAATCACCATCTAGGGTTTAGGTAGTGTTAGATTGTCTAGTTAGAATTAGTTCAGTGAGCAGGTTATGCGAGTTTGCAAAACTCTATAGGCGATAGCAGGGTGTGCGAATCTATTAGAGTGTTTGTAAGCGGGAGACTGTTTAATTCTAATAGAAATCTGGGAATGCAGCAGTATGCAGGGGTTGCCGAAGCTGGGTAAATTTTGTGTGTGATTTACTTTTCAGCATATTTATTTCTCTGCAGTTTGTTTAATTCGAGAAAATTTGCTATAACCCTATTCACCCCCCCTCTAGGGTTAATCTAGATCCTACATTGAAGTATGATTTCCTATCTATATTCCCACCGTTTTCGACCATTTCCATTCCTTCCTCCGCCAGTGATCACACCCCTGTTCTTATTCATTTTAGTTCAGAAAAACAACCAAACAAAGGAACACAAATAGATATGTAAATAATTGGCACTATTTACAAGGCTATACTGAATGTATCAATGTGGCACTTGCTGTACAGACTTGGAGGTCTGCTACTTATCAATTTATTCACAAATTAAAGGCAGTTAAACAAGTTTAAGGCATGGAACAAATAAGAGAAAAATAAAATTCTATTTCCCAATTACAGGCTAATGCTTTTTCATAGAGTGATGAAGACCCTGAAAATGAAGATCTATTCGAATCTATGTACCGATGTGGAATAGTTAAATGAACAAACCACTCGGTAGCATGAGCTATTAAGGCATCAGAGTAAAGCTATGTGGTTGTAGGAAGGTGATATTAACTCTAAATTTTTTATGCTAAGATGTCTATGCATAGCATAAGAATAGAATTCGTGCTTTGCATGATGATTGTAACAGCTCGATATTTTCAACCATTCGTATCCGCACATGCCGGACTTGAATTGCTCAAAATACTGCATTGTAAATAAAATTTGGCAAATCTCAGAATATGCAGTAAATAAATATAATCACAGATCACAGCCACAGAGTAAAATAATGCAGCAGAATTTAAAAAGATAGTAGTTCATGAAGCTACTATTTCAGAGTCTCAAAAAAATACATAATGACAGTTTAGAATAACAACAAAGATAGAAATCTAAATATATAGAGGTTCACTAATACATCAAATAAACCAGAACAGCTGAAACTGAAATAGATAAAGCAGATAGACCGATAGGATCTCCAGCAGTGACCAGCTCCAGAAAAGAAATCCAAAGCTGTAAATGCTCAGACTGACCCGAGCGTAAAGCAAAACACAAAATACTCGAGTCAAGACAATATATATATATATATATATATATATATATATATATATATATATATATAATATAAACTAACTCAAGTGAACTGTAACAAGGTACAAGTAACTTAAAGGATGCCTGGGACCGCCTATCCTCTAAGGATTCGTTAAACTATTTACTATGTAGCAATATTGCGCTATTATAATAATGTCTAATAGTAAAATAAACATACTTTTTAATAGCATCAAGGAGTGACCCAATATTCCCCTTGACACGTAATAGTCCCAATAGTCCACCTAGTATCAGCATACCTCCAGATCGGGAGGCTACCCTAAATGCTCCACGGGCTACGGGAGAAAACCAAACTCGTAGTAAAGGCTCGATATGGTAGGTGACACGACACACAAGGCAATGCTTGGGTAGATATACCAATTATGACACTCGGGCTAGTGGTAACGCAGCAGCCACATACGCCCACCTCGGAACACACTCCCAATCCAAATCGGAGGATGGCCATCTAATCAATCACAAGCAGAGTATAGTATCGAAGAAATGTGTTCGATCGAAGGTGCGACCTTACTTGGCCTGAGACCGCTCCTGTTTCTGCCACCTTATGCCAACTCACGGGAGTTGGGTCCACGTAACATACCTCAAGAACGTCTCCACCATCCTACTTCATTCTGGAATCTCCACCGCGTACACGGTTGTCATAGTGTTTTTCAGTATCGACAGAGAGTACGCCAGATATCCGATCGCAGTCTCTTTGCCTACCAATCGTTATTATAACCCGTGGTTATAATTTTAAAATAATATTTTATAATTCAAAATAAAATATCATTTCATATCCAAATCTTTATCAAAATAAAGATTAAATCATTTCAAACCATGTCAGTATATCAAAATAGCATATCCTTTCAAAACTTACTTATTAAATCGTTTTAATATCAAACTATCATATCTTTCAAAACTTTATTCCAAATCATTATTATATGTCAAAATATCATATCTTTCAAACTTCATTTATCAAATCATTTCAAAATAGTTTCTACTACAAATACTTTATACTACGAAACCAAAACCATTTTATTTCAAAACGCAAATATTCCACATTTCATAAATCTAATATCATTTAAATAACTCAAATAATATATACTTCAAATATTCATTTATCAAATAAATTATATAATTAGAAACCAAATATCATTTCAATTCCATTTCAAAATATCAAAATATTATTCAAAACATCATTCATTTTAATTCATTTAAATACCGTTTAAATCCATTCATTTTATTAAATTTAAATACCATTTTAAACTCACATTAAAAATCATATTCTTCTATTTAAAACCATTTAAATGTCTCTTCATTATATTTAGAAATTTAACATTTAATTTCCAAAATTTTATCATTTTCCAAAGATTATTTTTCACAAAAATTTATTAAAACAACACAAATATAGTTTCCGTAGCACTTATAAAATGCTACGTAAAGTTATAGTTTAAAACAGTTCATTTAACAAAAGACAGTATTTAAATGCTGTAATATCTTTTACATTACAATTCAAAATGCAGTCAAGTCACATTCATAGTTTTAATTTACCAATTCACAAACAATTAAATTTTTATATAAATCATTTTAACTTATAAAATCATATATTTCACATTTTAAAATCATCATCTCAATACTCTTATTTTTCTTTTGATTTTATAAAGTCATATTTCCATACAAAATCAAGTTTTAACATAATTTCTTATTTAAATTCAAGCATTAAATTCCATTTCTTTAATTAAATTATTAACTTAATAAATAAGTTTAAATTTCCAAAATATAACTTATTTCCATTTATTTTACTTAATTAAAATTTCATCCTTTAAACAAAATTCAAAATTTCCCAAAACAAGTTATATTTCAAAATTTTACTCAAACATTCATTTATTCAACATTTTAACTTATTCAAAACCATTATAAATCTTATGAAATCATTTAAAATACATTTTTAAACCAAAATAATATACTTTACTTACGTTACATAATTTCCTTTTAAAAAAACAAAACACAAATTCCAAAATTTACTTATAGTTTAAATTCTACTTTACCGTTGACTTAATTCATTATTTAATTTATAGAAAATCACTAATATTTCTATAAAAAATCATTTTTAATTAAATTTAAATCAAAATATTATAAAATTTAGATTCTTTTTTAAATATTTTAAAACATTTCAGAAAATATTATATAAACTACAAATCTGTATATAGTTTTCTAGCCTAGGTCAAGTGATACGGATATATATCATTTCAATCCACAATTTACAAAGAAAAACCGGGTTCTATCATTTCAAACCCGCAGTCCCAAGTAAAATGAATGAATTTGAAAACCGCTCAGGCCTATCATTTTAGCCCATAACGATTTTTCCTTATTCTAAAGTCCGTTCGGGTATGTATCATTTCAACCCATAGTGAATTCTAGTCTACAGGGAACAGGCAATGGTGATAACTGATATAAATAACAGAATAGCATAAAATAACAGTGACATATGATATAATAGGTGTAATAATAGGTGTAAACATCATATAATAATAATATGGTAGATATAGCATGATGATATATATTACAGATTCAAATGATGTCGGTTTATCAACTACATAAGCACATATTAGTCTTGTGAGATTTACTCACTTGTCACAAGCTGGAGATCGACACCAAAGCACAGATACTGACACAATAAAGGCACAAAACTATAGACAAGGCACGAGAGTGGAGAACCAAAGCTATATGCCTTGATAAAATATACACAAACAATATATATAATTCATAAGTTTCAACACGAATATAACAACAAACAACATAAGAATTCAATGCCCAAATCAACAACGATTGACTTGCACTTGCTCTCTACCCCATATGCTTCAGATATACAAGTTTTTGGCTCAGCCTAGGGGTGCTACAGGTCTGGTTTGGGTGAGAGGGCGGTCGGCCTAAACATGGTTTTGGTATGGTGAAGTTTAGGTGCAACTAGGCTACACCATAGGTCAAATATCATCATATGTATGCAATACATTGGTTTGGCCAGAGGTCATATGGCTCGGCCAGTGGCTCCAAGAGGTGGTGGGTGGTGTGTCAGAGGGTGGAGGTCAGGCCAGAGGTGGTAGTGGTGGTTGTGGCGGCAAAAGGTGGAGGAAGAAGGAGATGGCAATTCTAGACTAGGTTTGATACATGTGATGGCTAGTGCTAGTTTAGATGGATTTTTGTGATGGTCTTCATCATGGCTTGGCTTGGCCTGAGGAGGAGAGGTGTTAGGCTGTGTGATGGTCGGAGAAAAGTGGTGGTGGTGGTCGGCCACAGCTTGGAGAAGGGGGAATACAGCTATGAAGGTGGAGAGCATGTGCAAATTCAAGTAGAAAATCATAAAAAAGACAAGGCGAAGGTAGAATTTTTTTACCAAAGCTTCACAAGGAGAATAGCCGTGATTTTTTTGTAAGAGAAGGAGAAATGATTTTCATGAAAGTGAAAAAAAATGTAGCTGAAAGGAGTAGATTACACGGTCAAATCAATTAAGAGAAGAGTTGGGAAAATGAAAGGCCGGAAATGCAAAGAGACATAGGAATTTCAAAAGTTTAAAACTCTTCGAATTTCCTATATTCTCTTTTTTTAATTTTATATATATATCAATGGCTGAAAATAAAGATGAAAGATATTAGAAAATAAAATAAATAAGAAAAGAAAATAAATAAATTTAAACAGTATCAATTAAATAAAGAAAAATGTAGTAACTACCAAACTAGGCTTAATAAATTTGAATAAATTCAAGTGTACTTTAGAAAAATTATATTATTATTCTAAAAATATTAAAATATAAAAATATACCCAAAATAACAAATTAGCACAATTAAAATAAAAATATCACAATGAAAATAAAATTTATATAAATTAAAATAGGCAAAATTGTTAAATAAAACAAATTTACTCAAATTTTGAAACGTACATAACTTTTGCATTTTAACTCCGTTTTCAACGAAACAAAAAGCAGTGTTCAAGTTATTTCATCTATTTTCATAATAAAAATAAAATTTAAGATTTAAAATAATTTAAATTTGAATTTTAAAAGTCCAAGTTTGACCAGTTTGACCAGAAATCCATTTTTCAGTAAAATATCCAAATTACACCATTTTGAAATTATAATTCACTTAATAATCAACATTTATATTTAAAAATGAAATGCTTGAAGTAAAAATAAATTTAAAATAATTTAAAAATAAAAATAAATTCAGAATGAAATATATGGAAAAATCTAGGGTTGTTACACTCTCCCCCACTCAAAACTTTTCGTCCCCGAAAAGGAATGAGTTACGGGAAAGCATAGGAAAAAGATAGACTGAAATAAGATTATGACAGGATGACAAGGAAATCGAAATTATACCTGATAACTATTGTTATAGGTAAGTTTAACAAGGTGGATGGCAAGCAATGCTCAGATTAAAATAAGTACCAAAGATTATCAAAGATTATAGAAAGATTTTAAATAGAAAGATTTTAGAAAGATGTCTATACCAGTTTATTGCAAGATGAGGAAAATAAGGACAACTAAAAGATAGTTTGAAGACACAATAAGATAATAAGTTTGAAAAACAAAATAAGATAATAGGTTTGAAATTTCCATAGTTTCAGCTTAAATTGATAATTAAAGTTACACAAGTTAAATAAATCTTACTATCTCTAATTTCATTATCTTATCACCCAATTTTCTTAAACTAACAATTTCAAAAATCATGGATTTGAAAAAAAATTCATCATTTATTATACTCAAAATGTACCTAATAAATTTAATTCTTCTTTATTCCTAATTATAATTAAATTTATTCCTCTCAATATATTTTATCACCTATGTTAAATATACTTACACTTATTATAACTGTTTTAATTTATTCTTAATTCCTTTAACATCGTTTATATTGTAAATTATTCAATTAATCTTTTATTTTATATTTACCTTTTTCAATATTTTATAACTAAAATTTAAGTGTATAACATTTATTATAACCACTTAAATTTTATTTATAAAACTTTTTATATTGTATATTATCTAATTGCCTTATTAACTTCCGAAAATTAAGGTCAATTATATTGGAATGCAATTGAGTATTATACAAATAAAACTTTCCAATTCAGTTATCTCAAGTTTGAATTATTTATTCAAAAATTTTGATTTTCTTTTTATAACTGAAATTTATTCTTTAAGATAAAATTTAAGAATTAAATTTCCAATTCCCTTCAAACCATTTAGAGATAAATAAATATATGTACATAATATGTCAAACCAAATTTAAATCATATATCTATCATATCTTAGAAATTCAAGTCAGTTAAATTCTCAAAGCAACACTGTAGCAAGACTACAGAACGGTCTCTTCACTTCGAAACTCGAAAATGAATGTCGATGATGTTGCAGTCATCACCGAAATTATTTTCCAGCGACAAAGAGAAGAGCACTAATTTTTTTTAACTTTTAAAATTCTTTGGAAACAAAATTTTTATTCAAAAATACTTTAAATAATATATCCTTTTAAAACTTCAAAACACAAGGTTTGGAACCCTCGGAAATTAAATTCTCAAATTTTTGATTTAAATTCATTTCAGTTCCCAAATCAATTTATAAACAACTATTTATAAATTCATTTATAGAACAATAAATGATAAATCAAGTATTATCATTTCAAATAATCAATTTATTAAGTTCCATAAATTTACTTATATACATCAAAATTTATTTCATTAACAATTTTTAAAGTAATATTGTGTTAGTTTGTTCTGTCAAAGTGTTTTAGAAATCCTATCGATAGCGTTGATTAGACGAATCGATCGGAAACCCAAATCAACATCAACAACCCAAACCACACAATATATAAAACAAAAAATAGATTTACAAGTACAATTCAAAATGTTGGAGATAGTTTAGAAACAAAAGACAAGATGGTTAAATAGAATAGGGAGATGGATAAGCTTAAATAAATCGCGGGCAACCTTAACCGGGTCAACCGTGACTTAAAGAATAAGATAAATGTGGATTTTCTGGGGTAAATCTACATTCGATCTCAGGAAATAGAGTTTGGAATAATAAAGATATTAGCATCTAAACCAAGGATAGATATAAAATCTCTGGTGATCGATGCTAACTGTAAAGGAGTTTCCCCTTTTCAAGAAGATTAAAATATTAGTGAGACCGCCAATTCACTATAAAGATCATTCGAAGCGGAGTTATGGGATACTCCAGAGTCAAAAGAAGATGAATAGTGAGGGACATGAATGAATTTTGGAACCGCAGGGAACGTTCCAAAATTCAAAGGAAATTCAAATCAAGAGGGTAAGATTCAAGCTCGAATGAAAGTGATTCTGTAACTAAATTTATCATATATTCTAAGTTTTGCCTCAAAACCAAAGCTATGATACCAACTGTAACAGCCCGATATTTTCAACCATTCGCATCCGCACATACCGGACTTGAATTGCTCAAAATACCACGTTGTAAATAAAATTTGGCAAATCTCAGAATATGCAGTAAATAAATATAATCACAGTTCACAGACACAGAGTAAAATGATGCAGCGGAATTTAAAAAGATAGTAGTTCATGAAGCTACTATTTCAGAGTCTCGAAACAAATACATAATGACAGTTTAGAATAACAACAAAGATAGAAATCTAAATACATAGAGGTTCACTAATACATCAAACAAACTAGAACAGCTGAAGCTGAAATAGATAAAGCAGATAGACAGATAGGGTCTCCTGCAATGACTAGCTCTAGAAAAGAAATCCAAAGCTGTAAATACTCAGACTGACCCGAGCGTAAAGCAAAACACAAAACACTCGAGTCAGGAAAATATATACTTATATAATATAAACCAACTCAAGTGAACTGCAATAAGGTACAAGTAACTTAAAGGAAGCCTGTGACCGCCCATCCTCTAAGGATCCGTTAAACTATTTACTATGTAATAATATTGCGCTATTATAATAATGTCTAATAGTAAAATAAACATACTTTTTAATAGCATCAAGGAGTGACCCAATATTCTCCTTGAAACGTAATAGTCCCAGTAGTCCATCCAGTATCAGCATACCTCCAGATCGGGAGGCTACCCAAAATACTCCACGAGCTACGGGAGAAAACCAAACTCGTAGTAAAGGCTCGATATGGTAGGTGATACGGCACACAAGGCAATGCTAGGGTAGATATACCAATTACGACACTCGGGCTGGTGGTAACGCAGCAGCCACATACGCCCACCTCGGAACACACTCCCAATCCAAATCGGAGGATGGCCATCTAATCAATCACAAGTAGAGTATAGTATCGAAGAAATGTGTCCGATTGAAGGTGCGACTTTACTTGGCCCGAGACCGCTCCTGTTTCTGCCACCTTATGCCAACTCACGGGAGTTGGGTCCACGTAACATACCTCAAGAACGTCTCCACCATCCTACTTCATTCTGTAATCTCCACCGCGTACACGGTTGTCAAAGTGGTTTTCGATATCGACAAGAGAGTATGCCAAAGATCTGATCCCAGTCTCTTTGCCAACCAATCGTTATTATAACCCGTGGTTATAATTTTAAAATAACATTTTATAATTCAAAATAAAATATCATTTCATATCCAAATCTTTATTAAAATAAAGATTAAATCATTTCAAACCATGTCAATATATCAAAATAGCATATCCTTTCAAAACTTACTTTTTAAATTGTTTTAATATCAAACTATCATATCTTTCAAAACTTTATTCCAAATCAATATTATATGTCAAAATATCATACCTTTCAAACTTCATTTATCAAATCATTTCAAAATAGTTTCTACTTCAAATAGTTTGTACTACGAAACCAAAACCATTTTATTTCAAAACAAAAATATTCCACATTTCATAAATCCAATATCATTTAAATAACTCAAATAATATATACTTTAAATATTCATTTATCAAATAAATTATATAACTAGAAATCAAATATCATTTCAAATCCATTTCAAAATATCAAAATAATATTCAAAACATCATTCATTTTAATTCATTTAAATACCATTTAAATCCATTCATTTTATTAAATTTAAATACCATTTTAAACTCACATTAAAAATCAAATTCTTCCATTTAAAACAATTTAAATGTCTCTTCATTATCTTTAGAAATTTAACATTTAATTTCCAAAATTTTATCATTTTCCAAAGATTATTTTTCACAAAAATTTATTAAAACAACACAAATATAGTTTCCGTAGCACTTATAAAATGCTACGTAAAGTTATAGTTTAAAACAGTTCATTTAACAAAAGACAGCATTTAAATGCTGTAATATCTTTTACATTACAATTCAGAATGCAGTCAAATCACATTCATAGTTTTAATTTACCAATTCATAAACAATTAACTTTTAATATAAATCATTTTAACTTATAAAGTCATATATTTCACATTTTAAAATCGTCATCTGAATACTCTTTTTTATTTATTTTATAAAGTCACATTTCCATACAAAATCAAGTTTTAACATAATTTCTTATTAAATTCAAGCATTAAATTCCATTTCTTTAATTAATTTATTAACTTAATAAATAAGTTTATATTTCCAAAATATGACTTATTTCCATTTATTTTACTTAATTAAAATTTCACCCTTTAAACAAAATTCAAAATTTCCCAAAACAAGTTATATTTCAAAATTTTACTTAAACATTCATTTATTCAACATTTTAACTTATTCAAAACCATTATAAATCTTATGAAATCATTTAAAATACATTTTTAAACCAAAATAATATACTTTACTTACTTTACATAATTTCGTTTTAAAAAAACAAAACATAAATTCCAAAATTTACTTATAGTTCAAATTCTACTTTACCGTTGACTTAATACATTATTTAATTTATAGAAAATCACTAATATTTCTATAAAAAATCATTTTTAATTAAAATTAAATCAAAATATTATAAATTTTATATTTTTTTAAATATTTTAAAACATTTCAGAAGATATTATATAAACCACAGGTCTGTATATAATTTTCTAGCCTAGGTCAAGTGATATAGATATATATCATTTCAATCCGCAATTTACAAAGAAAAACCGGGTTCTATCATTTCAAACCCGCAGTCCCAAGTAAAATGAACGAATTTGAAAACCTCTCAGGCCTATCATTTCAGCCTGTAACGATTTTCCCTTATTCTAAAGTCCGTTCGGGTATGTATCGTTTCAACCCGTAGTGATTCTAGTCTACAAGGAACAGGCAATGGTGATAACTGATATAAATAACTGTATAGCATAAAATAACAGTGACATATGATATAACAGGTGTAATAATAGGTGTGAACATCATATAATAATAATATGGCAGATATAGCATGATGATATACATTACAGATTCAAATGATGTCGGTTTATCAACTACATAAGCACATATTAGTCTGGTGAGATTTACTCACTTGTCACAAGCTGGAGATCGACACCAAAATATATATATATATACATATCTATATATATATATCTATATATATCTATATAAATATATATCTATATATATATATATATATATAAATACTGACACATTGAAAGCACAAAACTATGGAAAAGGCACGAGAGTAGAGAACCAAAGCTATATGCCTTGATAAAAAAATACACAAACAATATATATAATTCATAAGTTCCAACACGAATATAACAACAAACAACATAAGAATTCAATGCCCAAATCAACAACGATTGGCTTGCACTTGCTCTCTACCCCATATGCTTCAGATATACAGGTGTTTGGCTCAGCCTAGGGGTGCTACATGTCTGGTTTGGGTGAGAGGGCGGTCGGCCTAAACATGGTTTTGGTGTGGTGAAGTTTAGGTGAAACTAGGCTACACCATAGGTCAAATATCATCATATGTATGCAATACATTGGTTTGGCCAGAAGTCATATGACTCGGCCAGTGGATCCAAGAGGTGGTGGGTGGTGTGTCAGAGGGTGGAGGTCAGGCCAGAGGTGGTGGTGGTGGTTGTGGAGGAAAAAGGTGGAGGAAGAAGGAGATGGCAATTCTAGACTAGGTTTGGTACAGGTGATGGCTAGTGCTAGTTTAGATGGCTTTTTGTGATGATCTTCATCATGGCTTGGCATGGCCTGAGGAGGAGAGGTGTTAGGCTATGTGATGGTCAGAGAAAAGTGGTGGTGGTGGTCGGCCACAGCTTGGAGAAGGGGGAATACAGCTATGAAGGTGGAGAGCATGTGCAAATTCAAGTAGAAAATCACAAAAAAGACAAGAAGAAGATAGAATTTTTTTACCAAAGCTTCACAAGGAGAATAGCCATGATTTTTTTGTGAGAGAAGGAGAAATGATTTTCATGAAAGTGAAAAAAAGGTAGCTGAAAGGAGTAGATTACACGGCCAAAACAATTAAGAGAAGAGTTGGAAAAATGAAAGGTCGGAAATGCAAAGAGACATAGGAATTTCAAATGTTTAAAACTCTTCGAATTTCCTATATTCTCTTTTTTACTTTTATATATATATATATCAATGGCTGAAAAAAAAGATGAAAGATCTCAGAAAATAAAGTAAATAAGAAAAGAAAATAAATAAATTTAAACAATATCAATTAAATAAAGAAAAATGTAGTAAATACCAAACTAGGCTTAATAAATTTGAATAAATTCAAGTGTACTTTAGAAAAATTATATTATTATTCTAAAAATATAAAAATATACCCAAAATAACAAATTAACACAATTAAAATAAAAATATCACAAAGAAAATAAAATTTATATAAATTAAAATAGGCAAAATTGTTAAATAAAACAAATTTACTCAAATTTTGAAATGTACATAACTTTTGCATTTTAACTCCGTTTTCAACGAAACAAAAAGCAGTGTTCAAGTTATTTCATCTATTTTCATAATAAAAAATAAAATTTGAGATTTAAAATAATTTAAATTTGAAGTTTAAAAGTCAAGTTTGACCAGTTTGACCAGAAATCCATTTTTCAGTAAAATATCCAAATTACACCATTTTGAAATTATAATTCACTTAATAATCAACATTTATTTTTAAAAATGAAAATTTTGAAATAAAAATAAATTTAAAACAATTTAAAAATAAAGTCAAAATGAAATATATGGAAAAATCTAGGGTTGTTACAATGATCATTGGAATTATATAGATGATGGCGACAAGATTAGAGAAGAGGTAATAAATATTAACTCTTCCCTATTTAACGGTGAACAATTCAATTTTCATCCCACGGTTCAAAATAGAATGGTTCTAAATCAAAAGGGGAGATTGTATTTATCTTCAACAGTATCTCTCGAGGAGATTAAGGAGGCGATTTTTTCCATTGAAGATTCAAAGAACCCCGGACCTGATGGTATCTCATCCAAAATTTACAAGGTTCTTTGAATGAGTTGCAAGATGAAATTGTGATTGTTATTTCAGAAATATTTCAAACAAGGAAGCTGGTGAAAGGACTGAATCACAATTCATCACCTCAATTCTGAAAACCGATAAGTCCCAATCTATTACTTATTATAGATCTATAACTTATGCTAATGTGTTATTTAAATTGTTCCAAATCTTTTATGTAATAGGATTAAGAAGTTTATGCCATTTCTAATTGGCAGAAAATAAATTGTTATTTATTCCTACTGAAAGCATTGGAGAAAATATACCTTTGGCACATGAATTGGTTCGAGACATCATGAAAAAGGAAAGAGGTAAAATGTACATTAAAATCAATTTGCAAAAGGCATATGATATGGTGAATCATGATTTTGTGTCACATGTTATTATTTATGGGTTTTCCTACATCCTTTGTTGATTTGATTCATGAATGTATATTTACTACTACATTCTCTGTCATGATGGATAGGAGGCCATATGGATTTGTTGAATCTACTAGAGGGCTGTGATAAGGAGATCCATTATCTCCTTACTTTTTTGTATTGCAATGGAATATTTCTATTTATTGATGGAAGAGGGTGTGACGATGGAAAATTAAAACCTTTGTCAACTATTCAGCCTGCTATCTCATACTGACTTTATGTGGATGATGTTATGATTTTCTTAGCAGCAGCTGTGGAGAATGCAATCTATTTAAATGATATTTTTAGAAAAATGGAAAGAACTATGGGTTTAAGTTAACTAGTTTAACGCTGGTAAACCAGACTGATCCGAGCGTTATTTTTCTTATAATGCTAGGGTTATATCGAGCATATTTATAGATTTAGTTTGGATAATTGGAGATTCAGGAGATGATCTAGATGCCTCCAAGTCGTATTCACATATATTCTATTTTCTGCTGCATTAGTTGTTCATGTTGATCAACAACTGCAATGACAGGTTGTGATAACTATTCAGGCTAATCACTTATTTAGTGTACTCTATTTGATATATGTATGATAATGTTTAGTTTTTCTTTTGTAAAGATCTTTGTTACATTATAGATTGCTCATCACGTTATGAGATTCTGTTATGTCTTTTCTTTCTTTTTTTTCCCCAACAACCTGTCTTTTCGACACTTGGATGCTCGGCACGTGAATATTGCGGATATATTAGCGTTAACTTTTGAGGGTTGAACAGGCGGGTCGTTACAATACCTAACTCTCGATCTACTCATTTAAGGGTATTCAAAGAGTTATCCGAATACATAAATACAAATAATACTAGGTCTAACAATAGTTTTGCAAAAGTCTATAATCCCAAAACAATAGATAAAAGCTTGCTATATCGCAACATAAAAGGTATATGGTATGGTGAGTCATACCTCACATGCTCATGCATCCAACAAGTTGTCACATTTAAACAACACGTGCTAAATTACTATAAATAATGGGTATGCTTTTCTATCTCAGCATACACAAATATGAGGATAATAACTCAATAATACATATCATACCCAAAACACAACTGTAACGATTCGCCTTTCTTACTCCTAATGATGACATTTAACACATCCATGGAATTTATGTGTCGATCATCTAGGCATCCAAAAGATAGACCATTAGGGGAAAAGAAAAGAATAAAACAAGAAGAAAGAAAAATAGAATCTCACAATACAAGGAAATCATATATAATAAAACAAGATAGTTATACAGTCACTCCTAAAATGAAAAACCAAAGTTACAATAAGTACTAACTTCAACTAGGGCAGTTATAACAACCTGCCCCCACAATAGTGATACATAACTACGTACAACGACGAAAGCGGAAGTAAAATAGAAAACTAGAGATAGCGATGAAGCCTCCTACTTCAATCTCCTTTTAATTGCACCTGTAAGAACTTGCAGTTCTTGGCTACTCAAAAATTAGAGTACTCAAGAATTTAAGAGAAAAAAGAAAAAAAAACCCGGGTTAGATATGGTCTAGTATGAGTAAACTCAAAACATATGCTTTTAGAAAAAACAAAGGTATCTCTTAAGACCACGCCACACATAGAAACGGACGGATTTTAACCTTATGATAACCAAAACATTTATACTTAAAATACAAGATATTATTATTAATACCTAGGTTTGAAAATAAATATAACATAGCTGAAATGCTTGCATCTCGCGTTTCAGTATTGGCACAACTAATTCCGTAAAGCATGTATTGGAAAATGGATTCCATCAATGACAAAGCTACTTGTAACCAACCATAATTTCAGTCATTTGACATTGGGATATTTAATTGATTTTAAATATTCACAAGTTAATTTTATAAGTTGAATAACTTATATTTCAAATACAGTGATGTAATTGGATAATTAAATTGATAATTTAATATTTGAAATTATAGAAATATTTGAATTTGAATTTATTATGAATAAAAATGGTTTATAAAATTGAATTAAATTCTATTTGAATTAGAATGATGTTAGAGAACTTGTGAAATTGAATTAAAAGTTAATTTATAGAAATTTAATATTTAAATTAATGTGTAAAAATAGTCATTTTTGATACAGTCTCGGATTTTGATGAAACAGGTTCTATTGGATCCATAATTTTATATTATTGTAGGATTTTAAATTTCGTGTCAATCGGACTTACGGTTTGGTCGTATGAAGCTGAAATGCATAGAAATTTATTTAAGTAAATCTTAATTTAAATAAGTCGATTCGAAAACCTATCTTCCAAATACGATCGAATTGGGTCCCGATATATAATCCATTACGTTCGAAGTAGGTGTAAACATTATAAACGCCAGATGGCACCCTTCAATTGGAGTTCGAAAAAATTTCGGATGAATAGTGTTGTAAAATTTTCTATATAAGGCCACAACATTTCACAAAATTGCTCAAACCCTAGGGTTTTCTTCACAGCCGCCACTTATATTTCGAACGGCCAAGAATCTTTGATTCTTTCTCCCTCAAAATCTCTCAATCTATTCACAACTATGAAAAACTTTCTATTGGGAAATTGAAGAACTAGGTGAGATCTATCAATCCAATAGTCGTGATTGGAAATGGTGAAGTGGATTGGCAAAATATTTCATTCAAAGTCGTCACATTTCGATGAAAATTCATGAAGGAGGAGGCGACCAAGCTCGCTGTGTCTCTGACCAAAGGAGGAAGTGAGTGAGGCGCTTCAAACGGTGATAGTTGATCATGTTCCGGTTGTCGATGAGAGGTAGGGTTATCGATTGAACGATGGCGGCTATGAGTTGTACGGTTCGAAGGTGAACGATGAAGAAGAAGGGCAAGGGCGGTCCACATTTGATCAAGCGAGATCGAACGGCCCTAATTGTCATATATTTTAAAAAAATTGTAAATTTTATTGTTTATAATTCGTGTGAACTTTAAAATAGCATAACTTCTTCATACAAGGTCGAAAATTGACGAAACAAGTTGCGTTGGGTTCATATTAATGAGCACTACATTTTAGAGCTGGTTGGGAGTTGATTGGAGATAGTGAAAATTTTGAGTAAAATTAAACGCCTGTTTAATTTTATTCGGAATAAAAAGATGCAACGGCTAGTGGAACCAAAGTGAGTACAACTCACTCTTTCTGTCTCGCTGATATTTTTATATAAGTGAGAATAAACTTTATTTATGATGACTAATGATTGTTTGGGTGATATAAGATATATATATATATATATATTGGTATTTGGATATATTCCTGCCTATTGGAGCAGATGAGACCCTATACGTTCCTGTGTATGAGCGGATGACCTTTTGTACGCACATATGCCTTAAAGCGGACATTGTACATATTTTACCATATGTATATGTGTTGCAGGTGACAGGTTAGGGGGATCCTACTGGATTCCTAACCAGTGTTGATTTTACTTACAGATTTTGTTATATATGTTATTATCATATGATATATGATGGTTTGGATGCCAGGATTGCTATGATTGATGTGAATCACCTTATTTAGTGCTATTGCAGCATTGGGCCATATTTTGGAATTTTGAAAATGTCAAAGTGATGATTTCAATTTAAAATGATTTCAAAGTGATTTTGAAACTATATATTTTTGAATTGTTAAGGAATGAATTTATTTAAATAAATAAAAAGTTATAATTTTTATGTTATAAAAATTATGATTTGGTAAAATATAACGAAATGCGATTTTGAAATGTGGAGTTAACTATTTTGCAAAATAGTTTAAATTGAGATTTTGGATTTATTAAAAATGATTTATATATATAAGATTTATAAAATTGAATTTTTATAAATCAAAATAATGGAAAAAGAAGTTTTATAAGTGTTTAAAATGAAGTTATAAATGGATCTTATACGTAAATAAGATTTATAATTTATGAAGTTATAAAAAGAATGAATTTGTAAATGAGAGATTTATAGGTAAATTAACTTATAATTGGATTTTGGTATATAAACGAGATAAATGAGTTTAGTTAATAAAGGGATTTTATTATAAAAATAGAAATGTGATTTATAAACATTGTTTTATAAATCTAAAATCAATTGAATTTGATAAGTTATTATGAAAGTTTATTAAAGGATATATAATCAAGATTTTGGACAGTCGATAATCCTTTAAATTAAATGTGCAATAATAATGAATTTGGTAAGCGAATTATATCCACGATTTTGGACAGTGAATAATCCTTTAAATTAAAAGACAGGTTTTGATAAGTGATATTTTAAATGAATTTAAATGATTTGAAGATGTTTTAAAATGTTTCAAGCATCGAATACATGGATTTCAACATTCATTATTGAAATAGACGTTCTCGAGAAGCAAGGAAAGCATGGAATATAACACTGTTGTTATTGTAAATGATTTTCGAAAGGAGATGTTTTATATAGTATATGGGATTTATATATCTATCTAATTTTCAAATTCCTATACTAGTGATTTTGGGTTGTCGTAACAATGTTTTATGTAACATTCATTTTGACTCAAATAAATATATTTAAGAGAGTGTCTTCCTTAAAGAATAAAATATATACTTAATCATGATTTAAGTATATGTAATATTTTCTAAGTGTTGAAAATAAAGAGAATTGTGAATTACTTAATATTAAATAAATATATGGAAATGTTTTCCAATTGTGAAATATTGAAATGGTTTTGAGAATATATCTTTTTAAAGATAATTTGAAGTGAATATTTTGAAAGTAATTTAATTAATAAAAGATTAATTAAAAGGGCCTAGTGATTACTTATGGTACTAGATATTTGTTTGTTGCTTTGATAGTTGAATAACCGACTATCAAATTTGGCCATTTTAGTTCCTCAACTTGATATGGGAACTATATAGTCGTACACTTAGTAATTAGCCATCTACGTAGGCTTGATTATTGTTTGTGTTAAGGATGTTGATTCGTGCAGTGTAGAGTATTACTCCAATCTGTCGAGCTTCCTTCTTGGCCAAAGGATAGCTAGTTGAAAGTTGGAGATGTGATAAGTCTACGAGACTTACTTTCTGTGTGAGGTTCAGAAACGCTTTTGCGTTGTTTGGTGCAAAGAGACCAGGATCGGTTTATCCAAAAACCACTTTAGACCAATGTATATGCGTTCGATTGTGTAGGTTATGATGATACTGATATTAGGATTTTCATAGTGAAGGACTACTTGTTAATCATTTGGGGTTGAAATACCAATATACATCCAGTAGCAGTAGTCTCTTCGTTATAAAATATCCAATGCAAAGGCCGTCGCTACTAATCATAGGATTTTCGGACAGTATGTGGTACGAAAGTACCTTCGGTTTCTCCTGTTCCTGTACAACTTGTATGGATGAGTGTCTGACACTACATTTCTAAGATTACACACATTGGTTTTTACAAACGTACATCAGTGGCAGTGGAGAAGGAAATTTCCCTTAGCTTAACATTCTCCTTGAGACATACGTGCTCAAGGGTTATATTTTTGTTGATGGCAATTAGTAGTTAACGAAAATGGTAATGTGGCATTCAAAGTGACGTGATATGTGATATGTGAAAGGTAATTGTTACCTCAGGCCTCATCAATCGGAAATGACCGAAACAAGGTTAGATGCAGCAGAGCTAAGTGGGTCATTCCCAATTAGGATATGATCATCCTCTTCTAGATATATATCTTCCCATTATGACATTTAGGATGTAAAATAATGTGGTTTGTAAGTTATTAGGGCCCTCGAAAAAGGTCGGTAATGACCGGGGGATGACATATTCAGTACTACGTAGTTACAGAGGTAGGCCGGTCTTATGTTGGTAGAGGGCAAATGTTTTGTGCCTCGGGACATCCATCTAAAGGTGTACCCATCAGAAGATAGTCCCTTCACCTGGTTATTGTATGGAAATCCAAACTCCACTACGAGCTTGCGGTTTTGTTTGTATTAGCGTAATGAATAGCCCCGAAATGCTATATGGGTAACCATCTCGGTATGGTTAATATTATATGTATACTAGACACTAGTATAATATAAGATGATTTGATATGAAATATTTTGGTTATCGTAAGGTAAAAACATGTCCGTGTTTATGTGTGGGCGTGTCTTACGAGATACTTTTGTTTTGAAAGGAAAAGTTTTGGTAATTTAATAAATTCAGTTGAGTGTGTTTTCTCACGCTAGTTTACCAGACTGATCTGGGCGTTCTTTTATTTCAATGCTCAGATCAGACCAAGTATATTTACAGGTTCAGATTTGGTGCTTTTGGAGTTTCAGCAGGCAAGCTGGAGATCTTCATTTCCGTATACACATATCTGTTTATTATCCGCTTTGTGCTTTATTGTTGTATATTTTCAGCATTTGTAAGGACAAGATCTTATAACTGTCCAAGCTGATAATTAGTGATGAATTGTTGAACTCTGATGATGTATGTATATACAGTTTTTGTTTTTCAAAGATCATTGATATGATATTATATGTTATTCTGCTGTGTTGTGAGATTCTGTATTATTCTATTTTGTTTTCTCTTCTCTTCTCTTCTTCTCTCTTCTTTTCTTTCCCATGACTTTCCGTCAGTCTGTGCTTTTTGGGTCGGACATGTGCGGTTTATTGTCGATTCAAAGGGTAAGGATTTGCGGGTCGTCACACTACTGGGGTACCGTCTATCATAGTACTTCTCTAGAAAAAATGTATCGAGGGCCTTACATTGACTTCCTACATGGCAAGACTGGCCCACCCCTTACTAGATAGCACTAAATATAATCAACCCTCAATTGCGATCAACAACCATACTAGGTCTGAAGCATACATTCAAAGAAATACCAATTTAAATAAGGGATGATCATACCCTGATGGTAGTGGACCACATAGGTTTGTGATATATCCCCTGATTTACTCATTCCTGGGTATGAGGCTCGAGGCATCGGTTGAAATTTTAGCAAACCTATCTTAGAATGCTAAAACTACCCTCTAGGAAATAATGACAATGCTAGCACTCATCCATACAAGTTGTTACGGGATCAAACAATTATAGTAACCTTACTACCTTCCAATTTGGAATCACCCTCAGGATAGGTAGTACAACTTGTGGCATTATTTACAATGATTCAAAACACGAAGCATTTTTTAGGTTGAAGTGGTTCGGATAAACCATACTTATCCAAAACTGGTGCCTCAAAACTAAAGCGATGAATTCCCAATTAACTTAATTTCGGCTCTTTTAGAATTATGTAGACGATATGAGAGTCCACTTTAGGATCTCATAGGGAATCTCAAAAATGTATGAAATCGTGAAGCTTTTATATACTTCTCAAGTCAAAATAGGCCAAGTTGTCAATAGTGGACAAACCACTATCTGGTGTGTAAGTAAAAAGTCAATCTATGTGTTTGGCATAAGGAATACTATTGGTGGCTGCAAAATGAATACGAAAAGCACAAGGACCACAAGTTATTTTAAAACCAACATTCAGTATCATGGTTTTGTGACGACCCGAACTCGATGTTCAATAAAAACATCAAATTTGTATCGCCGGAGCTTGCAACAACATTAGATGATAAATAACACAGCGGAAATAAAAGATGATATCACTGATACAACATGAATGCAATATCCAATACATCAATTTAATACAATGATAATCATCAACTTCAGAGAATACAAAAATACAGCGGAACACGAAACAATATGAGATAAATCTTCACAGAATCTAATACTGCAACTCTGATCCAAAGCTCCAAAACTCCAAGCTCGAACCACCATCAAGGTTGCACCAAGCTGAGAAAATGCGATCCACGGACTCCAAATACTCCAAAATGATCAGATAGAAAGCTGAAGGCTACCAAAACTATATCTACTACCTGATTATCTAAAGAACCAAACTCTAGACTGCCCGTGTGGAAAATGGTGGGCACCCAGAGTTTAGGAACGGAACAATGAACTCCAGGTCAGTCATGGGACTGGTATGAGAAAACAAAAACATTTGGTCTTTGAAACAAACAGAAGGCTTTAAGTTTTGAAATCCACAATGCTTTTTGAAAATGAAACTACCATAAGGCCTCCCGCCACACACACAATGCAATCGCAGAATTGGAGGAGATTTCTCCTTATGATAGCCAAAAATGCTTGATACGAGGAAATTTCTTTGATATTATTACTATAAGTGCAAAGTGCATAAAAACCATTTCGAAAGTATAATATAAATCCTAGCCAGCATAGACATTTCGAACTATGCCTACTATAGCTACCATCCAAACAGTGGGGCGCCACCATAAGTAGATGGTAGGTAATACAACTAAAACCGTACAAGGCTCGTATTGGATTGAATGGATTTCCAACAAATGGTCAGGCTAAGGAACTTCCTATTGCCACATGGGAACACCTCTGGCGGGACGCCCCGAGAACCACCCTGGCTCTTTGCTAAACAAGGCCGGCTACCCCCTTCTCGGGGAATAAAACCTGAGATATGCCACCCCCGGTCCTTGGGGACCTTTAACCGAGGATCCTCTACACCAACAACATCACACAGTAATAGATATATACTACAGTGCCCACATGAGTAAGTATCTGGGCTCCATACCATGATACCACCCTTTTTCCAGAAGGAATGGTCATACCCTAGGGGAGCTACCCCTGAAACCTTGCCGCATCTTTCCTGTTTCGACCATTAACGGTTTGTGAGGCTCGATGAGGTTTCGTCCACAAAGCTACGCTTTTTCACAAAGCCATGCTTTGATCACAAATGATCAACAAATGATCATCAATCACACAGCAGCACTTAGCATGCCACACTACCAAATTGGGAGTATATCGCTGATAACCTTCAACTACATAACCTCTGAGCTCGTACGTCTCAGAGAAAGGTGTTAAGCTAAGAGAATAAATCCTCCGCCACCAACAGATATGTATTTGAAAGAAATCGGCTTTACATCTCAAAGTGTAGTGTCAGACACACGACCATACAAGTCTGTTCCGGGCTCGAACAGAACCGAAGGCACTTCCGAAGAAGCCCTAGCAATCCGGGTATCCACAATCCCGATAGGACTTCCCATCACTTAGGGAATCTCTATACCGTAGCTACTCAGTGCAGAGACAATCGATAGGTCATCCTATCATTCTCGCAAATACCCGGTCTTCACCACCGGTCTTCAAATGCTATCCATAACGACGTATCATTATTCGGAATGGGTTATATGACACAAGGTCCTCTCCCGGCTAAACCGAATAACGAGCGCAGAAATTTTAAAAACATATGGATATGGATTCCAGTTAAGTCACAACTTAAATTCAAAACTATTTTCAAATGGTTTACACAAATTACCATTTCAAATCTTTGAACAAAAATATTTATTTCACAAAGTTTCACAATGATCCATTTACGGATTTTCAAACAATTTTCATTTCGAGTGGATTAATCCATTTTAATCTTTAAATCGAAGATTTAATTTATGGCTTTCAAAAACCATTTCCAAAGGTTTGTTCATAACTTGGAAAACCGGTTTTCAATTCAAACTTGAAATTCCTATAATACCAATTTGGAAATTCATTTCTTATATGAAAGCTTTTATCATTTGAAACAAACAGTTTTCATCTTGGAAAACCAAACATTTAAATTATACAAGTTTCTCAAACTTGGGTTAAATTTAATTCTCAAAACAAAACTTTTAAAATTGGTTTAAAAACCCATATAAACTTGTATGACCTTTTACTTCATAAATTCTCCAAATAGAATTTAATTTCAAATTTTTGAATTCAATTTTAAATTGAATTATTAAGTTTCAAAACATTATTAAGTTATTCAAAATAACTTTTATTTTAGAAATTCTTTTTCCAAAAGCTTTTCATTTTAAACCCGATTCATTTTCAAAATCATTTAGATTTAAAAATTCAATTTTACAATCTAATTCAAAAATCTGTGACTTAACTGATTTCCACGTGCAATCCATATTTGTGTGTGTATAGTGTAGTCCAAGGGGTTTTACACAATAGTGCACACATCTATCATAAGAATATCGATAAGCGGTATAACTCATAACGCTTATCTTCATTCACAGATTCATAGATAAAGTAAATTAATCAATCACAAAGATTTACTAATATGATTCGATGTGGGTTTCGGATAACCAACTGGAATCCGACTCCCTGTCGCATCGAAATCCAAATGTCATTTACGGGTCAAAGGGTTTGCATATATAACAATATATTCATCACAAATAAAACAACTCATCACAAAACATTTCAAAGCATCACATCACATATCAAATATATCAATCTGTCACATAGCATCCAATAGCAATCAAACCTCTACAACTAAGATGAATAATTTGGGTGGTTTTTTTTTTTTAATTTATCAACCACATGATTATTTTCATTAATAATTCTTAATCGATGATTAAGTTCATCAACTACAATTTGATTTAGTTTTTGATCATCTTTATTAATTAAATCAACTCTAAATTAATTATCCAAATTAACTGACCCTTAATTAATTAAATCTAAATTTCTTATTCCTTAATTAACTACTTTAATTAATATACCTTTAATTATTGATTGATTAATCATTAATCATTAATTATCTTCCCTTAACTACTTTCACTAAGTAATCATTATTTTAAATTGAATAATTCATTAATTACTTGATCAATTAACTTAAATTACAAATTAATATACTTAAATTAATAAATGCTCAATTATTAATTAATTTAATCTTAACTATAACTAATTATCCTTTAATTGATTTTGTTAATTATTAATGAATTAATCTTAATTACAAATTATTACTTGATTATCATTAACGATATAAATTTACTTACTTTTAAGTTAAAATTTTAAAACATTTGATTTTTATTGCTAAATCATTTATTAAGTTTCATTTAAAATAACTTGTTACAAATGTAAATTTAAAACTTAATTGTTTTTAAAAAAAAATCCTTCATTTTAAAACTTAAATTTTATACTTTCTGCTAAATAAATAAATCATCACTTATAAGGAGGAATAGTTTCAGGATTCATTAAACAAATTTATTAAAGTAAATAAAAAAACTGGGATGTAAAAATTTCCAGGCAAAACCCGAGCCACCCTTGCTTTTCCCCGAGCTCTCCTTCGAGTCGCCATCCCTCACACTTCCAGTTCGTCCTTATAAAACGTCGTCTTCCCCAAATAATATACCCAGTGCACAACCCAACCCCGTGCACATGCACACGAACCGCAACCACATCCAGCCACCGCCGCGATCCTCAGCAAGTCAACGACGATGCCCTGAAGCCTCGCGACCACCCCGACTCGCGAAAAAACCCATCAAATCGAAATCGAGCCAAATTCGAACCCAATACCACTTCCTGGAACCCCACGCGTCTTCTGAAAACCCTCCGCCTCGCCGCTACACACCACCAGAACCCACGCCATTCTGGCCGAAGGCACTTCGACCCACCACGAACTCGACCCCCCAGGTGCGATCGCCGATACTTCATCCCATTCGACGAAATTTCTCCCCAAACTTCGTCGACAACATCAGAGTACAAAACCCTAAAATCACGTCAATCTATCACCCCAGCATTTTATAAAATTCGCGAGTATTTTTCCCCCGATTCTACTGCATCCAAGCTATCTTCACCATGAATCACGATTCATGATTCACTGTTAATTACCGGGAATTGACAAAAATTCACATTCCATTAAATTCAAGGGTTCTTCATGAATACCCTTTTTAAAATTCTAAAACGATTACCAAAAATCATGAATTTGAGGTACGAATTCACTCCTATAATTAAAAATCGAAATTCTGACATTCAAATTTTGGGTTTAAAATTTGATCATCTCTGTTATTTCTATTTTAAAAATAACTACAAAATAAATGTTCATGCAATTATTTTCAAAAATAGCATTTCATAGTTACAATTACTTTTCGTTGAGAAATCAAATCCTGAAAATCATCTAGATAAGATGATTCTGAATTTTCTAACAGGTTTTGAATACCTGTAATAAGAACAGAGCCTAAAGGGGGTGAGTATATCATTATTCTTCAACATACACATACATGCAAGCATAACCAAGCATCAATCAAGCACATTTGAGAGCAAATTTCACAGATTACTCAAAAAAAAATATCGGGTTGTTTTTGCTCACCTGAATCAATGAAGAGCAGAGGACAAATTTGAGATTTTTTTGAAAACTTTTTCTTTGAAACTGGAAGTGTTCCAGGTTTTACCTGATTCTTTTGAATCTGTAGCTTGACTCCCCTTCTTTGCTTTCCACTTTTTTTTTTTATTAGTTTGAAGACAGGTCTAAAACCTGTAATCAACAGAGGCACTATTGCCATTAAACCAAAATGCACATAGATTTAACAACTTTTCAACACACATCATTCAATACAACCCAACATCAGGTTGTAAATCAAGTCAAGGGAATAGGTTTGCTCACAAGTGAATGGAAGTATCAGAGAAGAACAGAAAGAGACTCGGGCTTGAAAATTGGAATGAAGATTTTTTCTTAAGCTTTGAATTTGTTTTAATTGCTGTTGTTTGATTCCAGAGCTTGATTGATATCAAGTTGCCATCTGCATGCTTGAACTTGCTTTAAATCCTCAGATCCAAAGTGCACAAAAACATGTTGCTTTTTTTTTCATTTTCCAGATTCTGGTTTTGATTCTGCAGCCTTGTTAACCTGCTTCAAATCTTCAGATTTGATCTTTGTTTATGTGTTTCCAGCTTTTTAATCTTTTTCTTCTGTTTGCCAAAACTGTTTGATTTTGGTTTTAGATTTTTTTTTTCTTCTTTGAAGAGGGGGATGGATTTTTGAATTTGTGCTTTGAAGATGCAACTTGTTTTCTCTGGTTTCTTTATTTCAGGCCTTGAGAAGATCAATGGCCTGATTGTATATTTTTTTTCAGAATTTAAATGCCATTTGTCCCTTTTCTTTTTGCATGTTGTACACTTGTAGTTTGTAGGGAAATTTATATTTGAATCCCTTGACTCAATTTAATCTGTAAACTTTAGTTTTAAACCTTCATGTGGTTATGTTTTCATATATGCATATGCTTTAAATTTTAAAAGTTGTTTATGTTTTTATTTGGTTATATCCTCTTTTCATATTTATATTTTACACAAATAAAATTTCTGTTGTTTTTCACATTCAACTTAATTTTAGCTCACTATCTTTATATACAACTAATTTATACATTTTATATTCATGCATTTCTTTTATTATTTATTTTTTTTTACAACTTTTAAAAAGAAAAGATTGATTTAAATATTTTGATTACCTATTGATAATTGATTACTTTTATTTATATAGGTGAATTTTACCTAAAAATAATATTTTGAAAATGAGTGCATTAATATTTTATTAATTTCAACTTCCAAATATATCTAATATATTTAAAATTTAGAAACAACCTTTGTTAATTTAAAGCTTTTAATTCTATTTTATTTTTAATACATTTTTATTTTTGAAAACCAATGTTTGTTGATAATTTACTTATTCTTATATTCCAAATCAATTTGCTATTTATCTTTAAATCCATATTTATTTTTAAATCAATTTTTTTTTTTATTTTTACAAAATTACTTATCTCTAAAATTTAACCAAATCCTACTTATAATCTAAAATTCTAAATTCATTCAAGAAATTTCCTAATTAATACTTGAATAAATTCACAATTTATTTTCAAAATTAAATTAATTGCCAAATTAATCGTAATTAATTTTCAGGAATGTTACAGGTTTAGTAAAAAAAAGCTTTGTATCTTTATATTTATCTGAAGCAAATATATTGTAACTATGTTGTCTTGTGCTCAAGTTGTATTTATGCAACAAACTCTACAAGATCTTGGTGAAATGAACCTTTCCGACAATAAAACATAGTGTATAGTGTCATTTTTACAAGAATGTGTTAGAAATGAAACAATCACTTTGGAGTTTTTTTATTCAAAATTAGATTGTTGATATTTTTACAAATTTTTTATGTCAAAATGCATTTCTAAAATTAAGAAAAGAAGTATCCATTTGCTTATTAAATGAATTAAACTAATAACTATAATATACTTTTAATATACAATTTTTTTTAAAATATCTCAAATGAAAATATTGTGTATAAATATTTCCAACAAAATGCCTCCTTTTTGCATTAATAAAATAAAAATGGAGTGAGGTGTTTAGGGTTAGTTGATAGAACACAAAATCGATGGGCTAATTTAAGAGATAATATTTTCCTCTGTTTAATTTTTTAGACAAACTCCTTTGTTTAAAATGTACAATCTCTAAGTTAAAGTTTATTTTCAGTTGATTAATAAGCTCTAACCAATTGGCTGAACAATATTTAGTCAACTGGTAGCTAAAATTAAATCAACTTAAATATATTGATGATAAAATAAAAAAATTTACATAAATTTTGTACTGGAAAAAGATATCAAAATAAAAAAATTGTTTTTACTATCAATCAGATTCGAACGTAAGTGCTATGGAAATAACACTTGTGATATTTTCCGCTGAGCGGTATTAATAACCGATGAGCTAATTTTAATAAAATATTTAAGAGAAAAATATTTATAGTTGCTAAATAAAAAATAAAATACTTCATGCTACATCTCGACCGCTTGAAGCATACATGATGACATGTACAATGACATTGGTCTTTTCATTCGAATTCTTAATCTACCCTACCCAAAGTCATCATTACCAAGCTAAAACTTTAATTTGTACCTAAACCTTCCTTTTAACCGACTTGAGTTCATCCCTTAGTTAGGTAGAGGTCATCTATTAGCTGCATCTTTTTAATTGAATTTTAACCTACTTGAGTCTTCTTTTCAAATAATCTGAAGTCATTTTACTTTCACCGCAACTTATCTTTTTTTTTGGAAGAAGGCACTTTATTAACAAATAGAAAACTTATATACTTTCATAATATGTCTCGTTAAAACATTGCAACCCCCTATCTTAAATGGTACCTTGTAAGGAAAAGAGTACATAATAATATATTAACAATATAATAGAATATAGCCAAAATCCAAGTTATCAAATAGATGGAGGAATATAACAAATGACGATGCACTCAAAACCATCTGCACGATAACTCGGGGCTATAAACTATAGATAAACAATACAAAAGGACCAAAATAAAATAAAATCAAAAGAAAGTTGATACCGGATGTGACACGTGTTCTACAATGGGCAAACAAACGACAAAAATAAACCAAAGAAAAACAATCTCTTTGCAGACTTCTTGAAGAAAGAAAACTTCCTTCGAAACTTTACCAAAAACCAGATGAGAATGGCAGACAAGAGACTTGAACTTCATGGAAAAAGGCACAAATTTCCCAGCTACAACCCCATAAATCAGAAAAGACTCACGGTGGATAGAATTCGAAGTTTGAATCCATCACAATTCCGAAGTTTTCTAAGATAAGTTTAAGATCTAAACTTAATTTCTTTGCATTCAGTTTTCTATTAATTAAGCTCCTGCAATCTTAAGTAATGAGTGCATTTTGACTTTAGTTGGCATTTCAATGCCTTTGAATACCCTTGAATTTCTCTTACACCATATATGCCATACAAGTATGTTAAAGGCAATGTTCATCAGGTGTTTAAATATCGGGTTATCTGTCTTATTTTTACAAAATATATCAAGAATTTAGTTAAAGTCCGTATCATTGTTATGTCTGATTTTAAGCTTCTGTGTGATAACTTCGAGCACTTGCTTAGAGTAGGAGAAATTAAAGAATAAGTGGTCTCTGTCTTCGATTTGATTAGAGCACAACATACACGAATGGTCTATATTACTGTTCCATCTGCTAATGCTATCTTTAGCGCTCAATTTGTTGAGTTTGGCCAGAAGTGACCATGTTGACATTTTAAGGGCATAACTGGGGTCCCAAATAGCACTAGTCCAATTATATTCTGTACATTTATTTCTAATGAGGTTCCAAGTCGAACACAAACTAAAATGATCAGAGTTGCTTGGGATCCTAAACCATGAATCCTTATGCATCTGATTGTGAATTTTGATAGAATGCACAATAGTGAGAATTTAAGTAGGTACACATGAATGTTGATTCTTCCAATTATTGTTTGATAAAAGATCAGAGACCAATTTTTTCGTACCACCATTGATATACATTAAGTTCCACCCAAATTTGTCAACCAAAGAGTGCCCATTAATCCATGGGTCTTGCCATACATTAGTATTTTCACCATTGGCAATCTTTCTGTCAATAGAACCTTTGCACCATTGCCTTGTTGTGAGTAGCATTTTCAATGTATGTGAGACATTATTATTTGTGTTTGCAGTCCAGAAATTGTTGTCTTTACAGTATTTATTGCGCATCCATTTAGACCACAAAGATTCACCTTGGATGAAGTTCCATACCAATTTAATTTCCATGCCTTTAGTAGTTTCTTCAATTTTTCCGATTCCAAGACCTCCACCACTTTTAGTTTTATATACATCTTCCCAACACAATTTATGTGATTTGGATTTCCAAATGAAGTTGGCACATGTTGAATTAATTCTATTAATCACTGCCATAGGGAACTATGTGAATTGAGCCCTAAATTGAATCATCAGATGAATAACTATTTTACTAATTTTGTTCTCCCACTTATGTTCAATAATTTTCTTTTCAAATGGCTGAATTTTTTATTTATTTTGTCAATAATGTATCAAAATCCCTTGATTCTAGAATATTATTAGAAAGAGGAATATCCAAATAAATCACCGAGAGATTTCCTATTTGGATATTTAAAATATCCGTAATAAGTTGTTTGTTAATAGCACCTTTGCTAAAAAATAAAGTAGACATGTTTTCATTTAAGCCAAGGCCAACCAATGAATTCAAGGTCTGAAATATGTCTCTTATGGTTAAAGCATTATTACTCGTAGCTTTGGCCATAATTAAAATATCATCCGCATAAAACAAGTGTGTTATCATAGGCTCAATGTTATAGATAGCGGTGAAATTACCTCTCTCCATATCCAATTTGAGAGTAAGAAACTCCATTGCAATTGAGAATAAGTACGGAGGGAAAGGTTCTCCTTGTCTTAATCCTCTTGAACTCTCAATAAAACCAAATGGTGATCCATCAATTAATACCGAAAAGGTATGAGTAGATATGCATTCATAAATGAGATTAGCAAAAGATATAAGGAACCCCATGGAAATCAGCATATGTTGACTAAATTCTCTTCTAATTTTATCATAGGCCTTATACTGGTCAATTTTCAGGCAAAAACTGTTAGATTTTTTCCTATTAAATCCTTTGACCATTTCATGAGCAAGTAACGAATTTTCCGTAATGATTCTCCCTAGAATGAAAGCATTCTTATTATGAGAAATAAGGTCATTCATATAGGGTTATAGTCCATTAAAGAGAAGATTTGCTAAAATCTCGTAAATGACATTAGAGAGAGATATGGGCCCGAAATCAGGCAAGTCAGTGGCTCGGGCTTTTTTGGGATAAGGAAAATAAAAGTGTGATTAGTTTCTTTAATAATTTTACCCAAAAAAAGAATGCCATTCATAGCAATCAAAAGATCATTCTTCATGTCTTCCCAATGAATTTTAAAGAACTTAGAATTAATTCCATCAGGGCCCGGGGTACTGTTATCATTAATTTGGAGTATGGCTTCTTTAATTTCCTCTAACTGGAAAGGCTTGCATAAATTATTTCTAGCATTAACGTTGAGGATTTTCTTGCAAGTGATGCCTGGGAATTTATTTGTGGTCCATGATGAAAAGAACAGATCCGAGAAATAATTAACCACATTAGTAGACAATCAGATTGAAGAATAAAATTATTTTTCCGAGTAGGCTTAGAAACACTGACCCAATTATAGAAATAGTTAGTAGGCCTATCGCCTTTGGTCAACCAATTGAATTTCATCTGCTGATCATTCTCATCTGCAATTTTTCTCATAAGAGATTGAATCTGGTCATTTTTGTAAGAGTATTGTGTTATCAAATCTTCATTTAATGAATCAGTAATTAACTAGTTATATATTTGATTTGCCTCTTCTTTATATTGAGAAATCACTTTATGGATGTTACTTTTTTTTCCTCCAGGTCTTCTTTGCGGCTTTTACTGTTTTCAGCCTATGCAGTAGGACAAGAAAAAGATTTCCATGGAAAACTCTAGTCAGGACTTCTTGTACAGAGTTATGGTATCCAAATTGCATATGCCAGGAGTTGATGTATCTAAATGGTACTCTACTTTCCATTTGATTTTGCAAAATCAATTTGATATTAATTGTAGAATGGTCACTTATGGAGTGATTTCCAAAATGAACACCAAACTGTGAAAATTTGTTCATCTATAAAGTATTAACAAACACTCTATCTATCTTACTATGAATAGAAAATTTTAGACCTCCTCGCCATGTGACAAAATTACTAGTAAATCCAATTCCATGAGATTAGAAGAAGATATACAGTCCATAAAGTGTTAATCACCAATAGAGTTATATATACCATTATTTATTCGATCATAAGTCAATAAAATAGAATTAAAATCACCTACCACTATCCACCGAAGGTTAAAACTTTTCGGCTGCTCAACAATATAATTCCACAAATCGATGCGCTTCATCTCTTCATTGGATGCATAGACAGTCAAGCATAGAATACTTAAACCGTTAGCATTGTGCAGAATACATGAAATGTATTGGTCGCTAGAATGTAGAATAATATTAGACCATTGAGATGAGTCCCATAAAATGAAAATTCTACTCTTATTGCCATTGGAACTATTATGAGCATGCTTCCACTTATTATTAATTTTGTTCACGAATTTCTAAATATTATCAGTCAACAATTTATTTTCAAGAAAACCGTAGAGCGATAAATGTTTATTACTTAAAATATGCAGAATTTCTAATTGTTTGTAAGGGACATTCATACCCCAGATGTTCCAAAAAAGGAACTCCATCTATTAATTAATATCAGAACTGTACTGTTTACTGGGGTAGTAGCAGCCTCCAATGTCTTGTGTTTTTTCGTCTTTATGTTTTTTCTTTTTATTTGATTAACTAGAATATTCCATGCAGGGTTGTCAATAACATCGTTAGCATTTGAGGCTATGAATTCGAACAGTTCTTCCTCAGTTCTTACATTTCTGATGGTTCTCAGTCTAAAGGTATGAAGAGAGTCAGCGCATTGGTCTCCAGCTTCACTACTAGTCACTATTTCTTTTTGTAGTTCATACCGCTCCTCAACCTTGGTGTCGATCTTTGGGTTTGAGTTGTCAGCAATTTGAGAATCCATATCCGATAGTATATTCAGCGTTAAACTATTTGTAACTATATTGACAGTTGTTGTTTTTAATGCCAACCAGACATTCTGATTTTTCTCAATGTAATATTTTCCATGCTGCTACTCTTGCTAACGTTCTGTCTATAGTTGTCTGGAAATAACTGATCTTGATAAGGTACTTGCGTTTGAGAGGTTGGATTCACTAGATTGAACAACGGTTCATTTATCTGATCCTTTTGTTTATCATTTTCATCTACAAGCATATCATTATTGTCGCTTGATTGATGTTGTTGGGTGACTTTCAGTCTCCATTCTTTGGTGAACTAACAGTGTATTTTGGGGTGACCAAAACTAGTACAATTAGAGCAAGTGATAGGTTTCCATTCTTAAGTAATTTCTTGCCAAATCATTTCACCTTTTTTCGAGATAATAGGGATTTTGTTTGGAAATTTAAAGGAGCTATTAATTTCGATAAGAACTCTAGCATATGCTATTTTTATAATACCTTCAGTGAATTTATCCAACTTTATGGGTGTGCCAAGAACCGATTCAATGCGACTTATTCCCTCTTCCGTCCAGTAATCAAGCGGTAAATTAGAGAAACGAACCTAGATCGGAATAGAATTTAGGAGTTTCGTGTTAGGTTGCATTCCATGAGACCATCTCTTCATCATCATCAATTTCTTATTATAGTAATAGGGACCACCTTCCAAAATTCTATCACATTCTCTTTTGCTATTAAATTTAATAACATAAAATCCATTCTCTTAAAGAAAATAGTGAATGTTGAAACTTCGTGTTTACGATATTTCATAAATACGATATTTTGACTATGACAACTATACAATCATTTATATACTAACTTGTTTTTGTAGGGGTTAGTCTATGACAAGATTCGACTATGTATAATTTTATATATAATGTTGTTTCGAGTCCTTATCTAGAAGTTAAAATATGTTAAAATCTCTCTTCTATGATGTATATTGCATCTCATTATCATTTCATATGCGTATATTTGGTTTAATAGAAAATCTCATTTTTATGTTACATTCAGACATCTGAATGATCTAATCCAGACGTCTGATTCTGGAAATATGAATATTGTAGAATACAATATTCAGACGTCTGAATTGGATAGTTCAGACGTCTGAATCTGGTAATTTTTTGCCTATTTACATTCTGGTTTGATTTCGTTGCATTTCAGAAGTTTGAATTTTTGATTTCAGAAGTCTGAATATTTACAACGGCTAGTTTTCTGAAAAGGCACTTCAATTCGTGAAAAGTTGCAATCCTTAGTCCAACAAATATGATCAAAACTCTTGATGATAACTCTTCACGAACAACTGCAACTATTTATTATCTATATAAACACATTAGAATCAAGTTTTTATAACAACAATTCGATTGATTACTATTCTACTCTCAAAATTCTTGATTCTAATACACTTGTGCTTTCAACATCATTCAAATTCACTTTCCTACTTCCTTCTTCTTCATGCATTCACATATATACCATAAAGGAGAAGATTATAGGAAGGGTGTACTATAATTGACAAATTCGTGTTACTCAAGAACACATAGTGTCAAAAAATATTGTTTTGTAAAAGTCCCATTCTGCTGCTCGGGCAAAGTGAAGTCCTCGTCTGCTGTTGAGGTGTGAAATCCTGTTCTGTTGCTCAGGTCCCTATTCGGTTGCTCAGGGGTTGTACAGACCCGTTCCTCCGGGTTAAGTGAGGGTTGCTATTTTAGTTGAAATTCCAGAAGGAGCCTGGGACTGGACGTAGAACGGGAAGTTCTAACCAGTATAAAAATTCTTGATGTGCTTGTTTTATTTTACTTATTCACATTGCTGTAGTATCTTAGTTTATTTCCACACTAGTATAGTATAATTCCATATAGCACAGTCCGCGCTGTATTTTCATTTGGTACCAGAGCAAGGCATCTTATAACCATTACAAAGTTATCTGATACTTTGTAATATGGAAAATAACACCAGCACTAACACTAACTCCAGTTTTATTGAATGTCAATCTACTGCTCGACGTCCACTATTCAATGGCATGAATTACAACTATTGGGCTACACAAATGCATATTTGTTTGCAAGCAAATATTTTTGATTCACGGAATGTTACACAAACAGAATACACTACACCCACTACTACTTATGCAGAATGGACTACTGCTCAAAAGACAGAAGCCACTGCTAATGTTAAAGCCATGAACATGCTATTTTGTGCCTTAGATAGAAATGAATTTAATAGAGTTAGTATGTGCACAACTGCTTATGAAATTTGGAGAACTCTTAAAGTCACACATGAAGGCACTAACAAAGTCAAGCAAAGCAAAATATCCATGCTCAAAAGTCAGTTTCAAAATTTCAGAATGAAGCAGGATGAGTCCATAAATGATATGTACTCCAGATTTCAAGATATATATCACTCATTACTAGGACTAGGACAAACATTTACGGATTTTGATATTGTCTCAAAACTATTAAACTCTTTAACTGAAGATTAGGAAAGAAAGGTCTTAGCTATTGAAGAAGCCAATGATCTTTCCACCATGAAACTAGAAAAGTTAATAGAAAATTTAATGTCCTATGAAGTTAATATGCAGGCTAAAAGAGTATAGGATCAAGACAAAAAGAATGTGGCTTTCCATGCTGAAAAGGAAGAAGAATCAGACTCAGATGAAGAAGACTTAGCTTTTATAGCCAAAAACTTTAAAAAGTTTTTGAAATACAGAAAAGGGAACAAGAATAATAACAAATGGTTTTTCAACAAGCCGTCAACTTCTGTATTAGAATGTTATAACTGCCATAAGAAGGTTCACATTCAGAAAGATTGTCCAGATCATAAAAAATTATACATGGATCTAAGAAAGTTATTTCTACATTACAACCACTTGAATTACTACACATGGATCTATTTGGGCCAACCCAAGTTCAATCCTTAAACCATAATAGATATGTGTTTGTAATAGTAGATGGCTTTTCTAGATATACTTGGACCATTTTTATGAAAAATAAAAGTGATACGTTTGAGCATTTTAAAGTTTTTGTCAAACGATCCAAAATTTAAAAGGTTTGAAAATAAAGAACATAAGAAGTGATCATGGACGAGAATTTGAAAACGAAGTTTTTGACCATTTTTGTAAAAAGAAAGGAATTTTTCATAATTTTTCGTTCCCTAGAACTCCACAACAAAATGGAGTTGTAGAACGTAAAAACAGAACTTTACAAGAATGTGCAAGAACTTTATTAAATGGAAGTACTCTTCCAAAACATTTTTGGGCCAAAGCTATTGCAACTGCTTGTTATGTTTTGAATCGTGTTTCTATTCGACCTCTCATGAGAAACACCTCTTATGAACTTTTTACTGGAAGAAAACCAAAGATATCATATTTCAAAGTTTTTGGTTCAAAATGTTTTATATTAAATACCAAAGATCAGCTTGTAAAATTCGATGCGAAATCTGAAGAAGGAATCTTTCTAGGATATTCAGATCGTAGCAAAGCTTATCGGATATTTAATAAGAAATTAAATACTGTTGAAGAAACTTTACATGTATCTTTTGATGAAAATTTTCAACAAAAGCCAAGTATAAAAGATGATGAAGATTTTTCGAATAACATCACAAATACGGAAACTACAAATCTTGAAAATAATGAAAACATTAATAATAATGAATTAAGATCTCCACCAAAAATATTACGGGATCATCCCGTTCAAAATATTATTGGAGAAATTAATTCAAATATACGAACTAGAAGTCAACTAAATCAAATGGGCCACGTAGCATTCTTTCCAATATCGAACCAAAGAATCCCAAAGAAGCTTCCACAGACGACTATTGGATCATTACAATGCAAGAAGAGCTAAATCCAATTGAACGAAATGAAGTTTGAGATTTAGTTCCTAGACCAAGTGATCAAACTGTTATTGGAATGAAATGGGTCTACAAGAACAAAGCAGATGAATAAGGCAACATTACCATAAACAAAATAAGGTTAGTTGCACAAGGATACAATCAAGAAGAAGGAATTGGCTATGAAGAAACATTTGCTCCGGTCTCAAGACTAGAAGCAATATGAATCTTATTGGCCTATGCGTGTTTTCACAATTTCAAACTTTATCAAATGGACGTTAAAAATGCTTTTTTGAATGGTTATATGAAAGAAAATGTGTATGTTGAACAACCTCCCTTATTTATTCACGAAAAATTTCCTGATCATATTTACAAACTTAAGAAAGCTCAATACGGTTTAAAACAAGCACCACGTGCTTGGTATGATCGTCTAAAGACCTATCTAATTTCTTCAGGATTTCTAATTGGGAAAGTTGATCAAACACTTTAATTAAACATTCAAAAAGGGATATTTTAATATTTCAAATTTATGTTGATGATTTTATTTTTGGTTCTACCAGTGACAAGTTATGTTAGGAATTTTTAGCAATAATGACCAAGGAATTTGAAATGTCTCACATGGGAGAACTAACATATTTTCTTGGTTTACAAATTAAAAAACTTCAAAATGGCATTTTCATTAATCAAGAAAAATATTGTGATAATTTAATCAAATGATTCGAAATGGAAAATACTTCTGCCAAACCGACTCCAATGAGTACAACAACACATCTTGAAAAAGATGAACAAGGCAAAAGTATTGACCAAAAATTATACCGAAGTATGATTGGATCATTACTATATTTAATGGCAAGTCGACCTGACATAATGATGAGTGTCTGTTTGTGTGCTAGATTTCAGGCCAACCCAAAGGAATCACATTTAAGAGCTGTGAAACGTATATTACGTTATCTCACTAGCACCAAGGATTTTGCTCTATTCTATCCTAAAGAATGTCCATTCGAGTTAGTTTCATATAGTGATGCTGATTTCGGTGGTTCTCGAATAGATCGAAAAAGCACAAGTGGTACGTGCCATTTTATTGGAAAATCACTCGTATCTTGGTTTAGTACGAAACAAAACTGTGTTTCTCTCTCTACATGTGAAGCAGAATATATTTTTGCTGCTTTGGCTTGTGCTCAAGTAATCTATATGCAACAAACACTTAGAGATTTCAATATAAACTTAAAAAATTCAACTATATATTGTGACAATTCTAGTCCTACTAACTTGTCTAAAAATCCTGTCAATCATTCACGAACAAAACATATTGACATTCGTCATCATTTTCTTCGTGATAATGTTGAAAAAGGAACAATAAATTTGGATTTTGTTTCTTCTGAAAATCAGTTGGCTGATATTTTTACAAAACCTCTTTTAGAAAATGTTTTTATCAAACTTAGACGAGAGCTTGGTATTGTCTCTCTTAAAAATTTATGATATCTTTTATGAGATATTAATGTTTCTGCTTATTTTTTTACACTTCAAAACTCTTATCTCTTAGGTAACTAAAACTAAATTCCAGTTTCATTTGTATACAAATGAAAATCATTCCATTTTCTTATCTCTTAAAAATGTTTCTGCTTATTTTTCAACCTCTTGTTTTCTTTGCCTTTAAATATGTGCATATTACTGTTTAAATCTTTTCTGCCACAATTTCTTTTAACTAAAATTCTATTTTTGAACTTTTTACTTTCTTTTATGTACAAAAATTCTGTTCTTTTTTATTAAAGAATTATTTCTATGGAATTCAACATGATTTTTCTTCTTTTCTCCATGGCTTCCAACAACAATTCTGACTCTGACAACTCACCCTCGTCATATTCTGAATCTTCTATAGAAATATTGGCTACTCCAACACCATGTGAACCGGCTAGACCTCATCCTTCATACGAACCATCTGGTTATACTCCAGAAAAGAAGAAATCTTAACGATTTCTTTTCTTCGATTCTCCATCAACAAAAGAAAAAATAGCCGAGATTCATCATTACCAGAAAGAACAGTTGGATTTACAACGAGAGATGTATTACGAATAGAAAGTTGATGCCAAACGACTCGGTTTCATTGAACAAGTGGCATTAAATATCTGCGGTACTTCTCCAAAGAAAGATGTTGTTCAACCTTCAATTTCGAATCAATGGGCGTCTAGTCCACAGCATCCTCCAGTTTCTCCAAACACTTGGGAATGCCAACCTTATTGGTCCCCATTGCGACCATACACGGAGATAACCAAGATTAAACCGGAAGAGTGTAAGACTCCAAGTGATTCAGACTAATAATTTCATTTATTTATGTTTGTTTTTTAATGATCATAATTGTATATCATTCAAATATTAAAAAAATATTGTTATATTCTGTATATATCTTTCAAATTTTAATAAATTATTGTTATATTTTTTGAAATGTGCTCTGACACACAATTCAGACGTCTGAAATCTGTATTCCAGACGTCTGAATATTGTTCTCGAAGTTTATTTTACTTCAGATTCAAACGTCTGAACCCCCTTTTTCGGATGTCTGAAAGTGCCTCAAAATGCACTGTTTTAATTCTGTTTTAAAATTTTTGATTTCAGACGTTTGAAATTGAAATTCCAGACGTCTGAATCTAACTGTCGATTCAAAATTCAAGGTGTTTTTCAAATTTTTTCATCCACCAACCTTATTAAAACCCTTCATCTACTACTTCAAACCCTTCTTCATCCGAACCAGCATCTCTCCATTCTCAAAAACTCCATTTTAAAAAAAAACAATTCTATCACAAAATTCTCCAATGCCTCCAAGATCAAAACGTCCAAGAGCTTCAACCTCTTCATCTACACCGAATGTAGATCAATGGCTATGGAATGATGAAGCTAAGAAAAGATTATCTCAAATGGATAGATCTAGTTTCTTCTCGGGAGCTTTTGTAAAATTTGACGAATTTGCATTTGTAGAATTCAACAAATTGCTCGCTCAAGTGGGTTAGAATCTCTCTTATCCTTCTCTGCAAATACTGTTAAGATAAGTCATCTTTTAGTTAAATTATTCTATGCTAATATGAACTTGGACCATCATCATCCCCATAATGGAGAGTACTGTATTTGGACTTGGGTATGTGGTGTTAAAATCTATCTTCCCTTAGTTCATCTTGGAGATATTTTGCAATGCCCTTCATCCGGAACAGATTTGGATGATATTGAAGCTTCACTCTCTTTGGATCATAGAGATGAAGTCTCCCATAGATTTCTTTCTGATGATATCAATAGGCTTACCTCTGTCCAACTCCGGCCACAAGCCTGTATTCTTCATCGAGCTTTAATTCGCTCCGTCTTACCGAGAACCGAAAGTTATGAAGTTGTCAACAAAAGCAACTTCCAAGCTCTTTATGCCATCTATTAAGAACAATTTGTAGATTAGGGTCGTGTTATTCTTGAGGAGTTTATGTATGTTAATCGTCGTCGTCGTTATAAATTTTTTCATTATGGTGCCTATATAATGAAAATTCTTATAAATTATGGAGTTACTTTTCCGAAATCAGAATTTTCACCTGTAAAGGAGTTAGGATCCAAAACCTTAGGGCTAATGAACTTGCCTAAGCGTCCATAAAACCTTAACTTTATCTCTTTCCAAGAATGGATCACAAACCGCGATCAAAATATACCTCAACCTCATCAACACATTGCTCCACAAGCTCCCGAGCATGATGATGATGACATAGAAGTGCTTACTCTCGAATCAACACCAAAACAAGCCTTGGTTACAGTTTCTCAAAATCAGGCTAAGCTCAATACCAAGATTGATAGATTCGAGAAGCAAACCAATAGGAAGTTTAATTCAATTCGTGGCTTCCTAAATAAGATTTGGTACGGTATTGGTTGCTCCACTTCCATTTCTACCGAGGTCTTTAATCCCGCACCCTTTCAATGGTCTTCTAGCTCCGATACTAACAATGATGAAGATGATGATGACGATGGTGATGAAGGTGATGATAAACCTAGTACATCTTTTTAAAATGGTGGTGGTATGGATCTTTCACTTCAATATTTCATAACTAATCTTTTTGGTCTGTTTGTTTTAAATCAAGACTTTTCTAGTATTTTTATTGTATGAACCTATTTGCCGTTATGTCTTTTGGTATGTAACTTAAACATATGCTACTACTTGTTGGCTCTATGTATTTTGTGATGATTCTGTTGGTTCTTTGCTCTCCTATCCTTGTTTATATTTTGTTACACCTATGATACGCATGATATTTTAACTCTCCTTTTTGTCGATGTCAAAGGGGGAGATATATTTTTGAAATACTTCCTATCGACAGTGGGAGTTTATATTAAGGGGGAGTATTTTTATTTCTTGCTTCTATATGATCATGTTGTATACTATAATTTTATATAATTGTCATCGTCAAAAAGGAGGAGAATGTTGAAACTTCGTGTTTACGGTATTTCGTAAATACGATATTTTGACTATGACAACTATAAAATCATTTATATACTAACTTGTTTTTGCAGGGGTTAATATATGACAAGATTCGACTATGTATAATTTTATATATAAGGTTGTTTCGAGTCCTTATCTAAAAGTTAAAATATGTTAAAATCTCTCCTATATGATATATAATGCATCTCATTATCATTTCATATGCATATATTTGGTTTAAAAGAAAAATATCATTTTTGTGTTACATTCAGACGTTTGAATGATCCCATTCAGACGTCTGATTCTGGAAATATGAATATTATAGAATACAATATTCAGACGTCTGAATTGGGTAGTTCAAATGTCTGAATCTGGCAATTTTTGGCCTGTTTACATTCTGGTTTGATTTCGTTGCATTTCAGAAGTCTGGATTTTTAATTTTAGAAGTCTGAATATTTACAACGGCTAGTTTTCTAAAAAGGCACTTCCATTCGTGAAGAGTTGCAATCCTTAATCCAACAGATATGATCATAACTCTTGATGATAACTCTTCACGAACAATTGCAACTATTTATTATCTATATAAACACATTAGAATCAAGTTTTTCTAACAATTCAATTGATTATTATTCTACTCTCAAAATTCTTGATTCTAATACACTTGTGCTTTCAACGTCATTCAAATTCACTTTCTTACTTCCTTCTTCTTCACGCATTCACATATATATCATAAAGGATAAGATTATAGGAAGGGTGTACTATAATTGAAAAATTCGTGTTACTCAAGAACACATAGTGTCAAAAAATATTGTTTTGTAAAAGTCCCGTTCTTTTGCTCGGGCAAAGTGAAGTCCTCGTCTGCTGCTGAGGTGTGAAATCATGTTCTGTTGCTCAAGTCCCTATTCGGCTACTCAGGGGTTGTATAGACCTGTTCCTCCAGGTTAAGTGAGGGTTGTTGTTTTAGTTGAAATTCCAGAAGGAGTCTGAGACTGGACGTAGAACGGGAAGTTCGAACCAGTATAAAAATTCCTGGTGTGCTTGTTTTTTTTTACTTATTCACATTCCTATAGTATCTTATTTTATTTCCACACTAGTATAGTATAATTCCATATAGCACAATCCGCACATTCTTTTCAGTGAATTCCTCTTCTGGTTCCCATACTCTAGTAATGTAGACTTTAAAGTATAGATAATATGGTTTTGGACCGACTACGTATATCATAATGGTATTATCCCACTGTTTTTTGCTTCTTGAACAACTTCATTAGGCATTTTTGCACATTTCATTGAATTAAATTCTCGAGGTTGCTAGAAATTTAAAGGAATAGATACTGGAATATTATCCCCTTTGACTACTTCGTTCCAAGCCCTACTAGTCGATGTTGAAAAGTGTCACTTATTTGATACCGATTTGTTTCTATGACGAGCAGACTAGATAGAGAAATTGGACTTCTGAGCAAGGTTTGGAACCACATTTACATTTTCATATGAGCGATCATTTGGGTTTTGTAAATTGGAGGGGCCAGGTTTTAGGGTGAACGGCTTTTGCACTGATTTAGAATGGCGCTTCCATTTCTTCGATCTAACTAGGATGAACTCGTCATCATTCATCAGAGGATCGGGCTGTGATTCAAGGCGCTGGTGGGAACTGAGTGGTGTAAAGCCCGAACGGGTTTCAAAAATCACTGGATTAGGTTCAACAGGGAGCAGCAGTTGTTGAGGACCATGAGATGAGGAAGTTATGATAGGGACATTAGGCACTGAAGCCCACGAGCGAAAAATTGGGGGAGGCGATGACCTAAAAGAGGAGGCAGCTATTAGGGGTTTTCTAATAAATAAGGTTTATTTTTGCCGCAACTTATCTTTCTTTTCAAAAACCCTAGTTTTCATAATTAAAGTTGAAACTAAGGTTGAATACTATGGCATCTAGAAAAAATTTGTGTCACAAAACAACTAAAACTGCAACTTTTACTTCTTAACTTGGAGTGCAACTTAGCAGCAACCTAGAATCTATCGAATGCTATAAAAAGTTACTTGTTTTAATAATCTAGACATAAGATCGGTAAAGTTCCATATTTGTGCATCGTATGATCTCAAAATTTTATTCGAATACAATGGAATGCTCGGTATTGTTAATAAAGAATGTTTTGAGAAAACATCTATCAATGTTATCTCTACTCACTGCCAACATTGACATAGTAATGTATTTTTATATTTTAAAATTAAAGAATAGAAATTTGGAAACCTTCTATGTAGTGCAGTGGTTAGGACATGCAACGCTCATATTAAAGTTCGAAGGTTCAATCCCCACCAACTACATATCCTTGTGAATTACCTAAAGTATGTGTTGTAGGTTCGGTGCATTCTTCTTTAGTGTTTACAAGTAAAGCTTGGTTCTCTAGGTCTTAAAAAAAAGAATAGAGATTTGGCTAACATAAAATGTTCTAGGGGGAATCTTATCCATAACTTCTACTAGAAAAGAAATCAGTCAAGTTGAAATAACTGATATGAAATTCTTCATCACATCCTTCACATCAATGTTGGAAAATGGAGTTTAGGAAATATGAGTCCAAAGGCTAGATTGATTAAAAGGATTTTTCAATATTACATTATACTAAAAATTGGTATTTCCAACATAGTCTATCCTATTGTTCAACTACCTACGTATGCTAATATATGAAAAATAAGGTTTAAATGATAAAATGTTGTCCCATAATACTTTCTAGGCTTAGCATGCTCTGGTGCTTTCAACAATTGTAACCCTTATTGCAGTGTACTAGATTGCATTTATAAACACTTTTTGAGATTCCTTACCTACTGAGTTATTAAAAGTAAAGCATAGGGTATGACAAGGATACGTCCATATGTAAAACAATGCAAACCACTATTGATTCGAGCCTTGTTCACCAAATAATCAAGCAGAAGATCATGGAATCAGGAAAGATCATGCAAGTTATGATGAGGATTATATTCCACCACCAAGTTACATGTATGAGCAAAATACAAAACAAATAATGATTACCTAACATAAAATAGCAGATCAGCTAGAACTACTCTTAAAAAATCATCAAAAAGTTATGGTTGAACAAGCAAAGAACAAAAAGGAGATATGGTTCATCAAATATTTACTTATTTTATTGTGTGGTCCGACTCTAATAAAGGAGAGTTTGTGTGGTCAAGGTATTTCTCTAAAGTTTGGCTTCATTTCTTCAAAATAGATTGTATTCCACAGGCTTCTGTTAATGAAAATGTTAATGTAGAACATAGTGATATACCAGGAGATACATTTTACCCACTAGACCTACTCTAAAAGGACCCATTCTAGAAACTCATCTCACTTTAAAGTCCATAGACTCTATCTCACCATCGAGTTTTCATGGAGGTCATTCGAGTTTCTTCTTTTGGCAAAGCCAATGGGGTTGAATAGACCCCTACATTTTTATTAGGAAGAAATTATGGGTACAAGCATGAAACTACAAAAAACAAATGAAACAAAACAAAACTAAACACAAGCCTAAAGCCAAAAATCTCCTTAGTATAAATTGTATTAAAATGGCTTTCAAATTTGGCCACGAAAGTTTTTTACAGTCATCTCATATAATTTAAACAAGTTCCTATATACTCCAGTAAATGGCCTCAAATTCCTTTCTTCCCAAGCAACATAGTTGAACTTCTTGAGCAATCTAAGCAACAGTGAGCCTTTAATCGTTCTCCAACGAGTCACCTTGAAGATATTGAACCACTCGGCTTGAGAGATTTGAATAGAACTTTGTAAATTGAGATGGCATAGCAGTCTTTTCCATATACAAAAGTTATATTGGCAAGAGAAGAAAGTATATGAAGTGTCATAGGGCTAATATAGCAAAAAATACAGGAGTGAGAATTAATCAAGCCTCTTAAAAGAAGATTGTCTTAAGCATGGAAAGAATTGTTTATAACTTTCCAAAGTAAGATATTTTCTTTCGAGCTAGAAGTGGATTCCCATATTCTTGAGTGCCAATGAAAGAATGAGATAGAGTAGGAATTTGCAGTGTTGTTGAAAACGACAACTATAGTATGAGACTTATCACACTACAAAATGTGCTCAGATATTGATGGATAAGAATTATTCTCAATCCCAGTCCATGTAAGTCTGACCAAAGGAGAACTAGATTATGGTAACAAGATTTGATTGCTGTGGATATAAGAGGATAATTTTGTAGAAAGAGGGATATCGGTGAGGTGTCTCAAGTTAGTAGCAATCAAAGTGGAAAGGATTTTTCCCTTAACTGACCAAGGGTCATGCCAGAGTGCGATATGGTTTTTATTTGAAATAGTACATTGGAAAAGAGGCAAGAAGATAGCTCTCAACTTGAGAATGGACCGTCGGATCCAGCTGCAGTCAAGAGGGACTTTCATGGTCCAAAAATTGGAATTCCTTGATAAGTTTTCCTTAGTCCAATCAGCCCGTAAGTTTGTGTTATCATCAAGCATCTTGTTAATTATCTTAGAATAAGCAACCTTGTTCCAAATCTTAGTGTTTATATACCAAGACCCCTTGGTTATAAGGACATATAATTTTCGTAAAGGGTATAGCGATTAAATTCAAAGAATGAGGGTTACCATACCATAAAAAAATGGTCAAGAGCATCATTAATCATATTGATGAGTTCGAAAGGGAGAATGAAAATCCTGGCATAGTATAAACACGTTAAGGTTTCTATGGACTTAATTGCCATAAGTCTTCCAGCAGTAGATATTTTTGAATTAGGTCAAGAAGATAACTTTGCAATAATTTTACTATAAAGAGGCAAGCATTAACTAGATGATATCCTGAAGGAAAGGAGGGGGGGTCCAAGGTAGATATCATTAAGAGGCAAGGCTGCTAAGGAAGAAATCCTTATAATATCACTGGTAACAATTTTAAGGAAACCAGCAGTAAGTAACTTATGGATTGACTAGTATAACGGTAAAAATTATCTAGAGTTTCCAGGACATTGCCGGAAGATTAGTGATTTTGTTTGGTAAATAAAATGAGGTCATCCACAAACATTAAGCAAGTAATTCTAAGAAATTTACGTATGGGCTGTAAATAAAGTTCTCTATGTAGGAAAACTTTGTTGATCATGCAAATGAGGAGCTGCATTATGGAAATGACAATATATATCCATCCTAAAAAGAAAGAGGAAAATTCTTGACATGAAGTATGTTTATTATCGAGCTCCACTGGATGATATCAAATGCCTTTTGGATGTCAAGCTTCATAAAGCATCCAAGGGAGACATTTTTCATGTAGTAACCTCTCATTAATTCTTGACACATGAGGATATTATCAGTTATAGATCTAGAAGGAAGAAAAGGACTCTGATTTGAATAAATGATAAGAGTAAGGTCTTGTTTCATTCTAGAATCCACAATCTATGAACCACGAGGTTAGTTCATACGAATTACATTATTTCGATAAGTCGATATCACTCAATTTAATGTTGTCCTCTACCATATATATGTTAATAAATTACTTGCGTACTCCTTAGTTGTCAAGCAAACTCAAGCTAAAGATGTTGTGTCGTACTATTAATATATTGAATAGACGAGGTAAGATAACTATTTGTATTTGTTGAGCAAACTCAAGATACATATACTATACTTAGGCCATCACATATGGTAGGTACGAGTGAATAATTTCGTTTCGATTTGTTGAGCAAACTCAAGGTTAATATGAAATTAGGACAAGGTTCCAAGGGTTAGGAGTTTTATGTGATACAACTGATAAAAGGTTATCCATTGTTCATGGAGCCATGACTTGTTGAGCAAACTCATGGTTAGAATTCCAAGATGGACAAGTCCTAACACCTACTAGTGCATTCATAAGACTTCTATGTTTTGACTTAGGGTTTGGCAAAACATAAAAGACTAGAGGCAGCTTATTAGTAAAATTAAACATAATATTTAACCTTACTGATATTATAATAACATCTATTATGTTCTGTCCTAGTAATCTACCATTTAAACTTGTAGAAAATGTCAACTCCAAAACTGTTTTCTGAAAGTGACAAACTCACCGGACCTAACTATACCGACTGGCTAAGAGCAATTAAAATAGCATTGATTTACGAGCGTCTTTAGACTTCTGTTACATGTGAACCCAAAACAGAACGCACTGATGGTGCAGACCTTGAAGAACTACTTGCTTATTTAAAGTGGCAATCTGACTTAGAGATCGTCCAAGTTTTCGTGTTATCTACCTTAGACAAACCATTGCAAAGGCAATACGTGAACATGTATGTCCATGAGATTTTTAATAGTCTCAAATCTCTTTTTAGCGAACAGTCCCGATCCGCAAGGTACGAGCTTTCGGAAAAACTGTTTAACACCAAAATGGCCAAGGGACAGAAAATGGACGATTATGTTCTAATGATGAAAGGCTATATTGATATACTTTCACAATTAGACATAGAGATAAGCAACGAAATGCAAGTAGACTTGGTAATTGGTTCTCTCACTCCTTAGAATGAACCGTTCATACTGAATTACAATATGAACCAATTAAATGTGAATCGCGTGGAGCTCCTCAATATGTTAAGGTCAGCCGAGTCAACATCTAAAGACCAAGGTGCCGTACTTACTGTGAAGAGAAATGCATCATCTTTGAAAGGTTCGAAGAAGCAAAAAAGAAATAGTAAGAAAAATAAAAGTAAGAAGACCGATGATAAGGGTGAATGTCACCATTGCCACAAGAAAGATCACCGGAAGAGAAACTGTCTCGACTACTTGAAGATTGTCAAGGAAAGGAAGCAGAATGGTTCTGCAGCTCCATCAAGTACATTTATGAATCAAAAATGTTTTCTAATCAACAAAATTTCAAGGGTTTTAGATATTGGATCTGGTACTCATATTTGTAATTCGTTACATGGGCTTAGGAACTGGCATCGTGTGATAAAAGGAGAAATTAAGCTCCAAGTTGCTGATGGATCTATAGCAGATGCAATGGCAGTAGGAGACAATCATTTAGATTTTCCAAATGGATTAGTATTAGTATTAAATAATTTCTATTATATAAAAGAATTTATTTGTGGAGTTATCTCAGTTTCTAGATTGTCTAAGGCTAGATATATTATTAATTGTGCAAATAATGTTGTGAACATTAGTTTGGATGGAAATAAAGTCTGAAAGGTGTCCTTGAAAATGGCATTTATTTGATTAATACTAATTATATCTGTTTTGTGAATGAAGTTTCTAATAAATTAAACGACAATTATCTTTGGCATTGTAGGCTTGCTCGTATTAGTGAGAAACGACTACACAAATTGAAAACCGATGGTATTCTACCATCAATTGATTCTGAATCATTTGAAACATGTGAGGCGTGTGTTAAAGGTAAAATAACCAAGCACCCCTTCAGTGGAAGAAATGAAAGATTTAATGAACTCTTAGGGTTAGTACACAGTGATGTATGTGTCCTAATGCCTACATTAACGAAAGATAATAGTTCTTACTTATCCATGATTTCTCAAGACTAGGATATGTATATCTTATGAAGAACAAATCCGACGTTTATGAAAAATTTGTTGAGTACAAAACGGTAGTAGAAAATCAAACGGGCCGTAAAATTAAAATTCTTCGATCAGATCGAGGATGTGAGTATATTGGACAGGATTTTCAACAATACTTAAAAGATAATGGGATTATCTCTCAGGTTACTCCACCCTATAATCCGCAACACAATGGTGTGTCGGAGCGAAGGAATCAAACCCTATTAGATATGGTTTTTTCCATGATGAGCAAGGCCAAGTTACCTCTGTCCTATTGGGGATATGCTCTAGAAATTGTATCACATTTGTTAAACTTGTTTCCCACTAAATCTGTGCCCAAAACACCATATGAGATGTGGTGTGGTAAGAAACCCTAACTCAAATATTTGAAAGTATGGGGTTGTCCGGCATACGTTAAGAACGTTGGTCCAAATAAACTAGAGGCAAGATCGGTACTATGTAAGTTTATAGGATATCCCAAAAACTCGATGGGATGTATATTTTACAATACCGAGGAACAAAAGGTTATTGTTTCTCGACACCCTATCTTTTTAGAAAAGGAATTTCTACTAAAAGAAATTAACAGCGAAGTTGTAGACTTGGATGAGATCCGAGAAACTAATACTAACGCCGAAATAGTGGGAGAAACAATTATCACCCGTATACGAAAACACGCAACCTATTAGAAGGTCAAGTAGGGAATCCCGTGCACCAGAGAGATACTTTAATTTTATAGTGGATGGCGAAAAGGAGGACTGTGTCTTAGATAGCGACACTCTTCTCTCTTTCCTACAAGCACTGCAAAGTAAAGGCTCCGCACTATGGCTTGAAGTATGATGTAACGGCCCGCTATTTTGTATTATTCGCATTCGCACATGTCGAACTTGAATAATTCAAAATACCGAATTGTTAATTTAAATTTGGCAAAACTGAGCATATACAGTAAATAAATAATCACATATCACAGACACAGAGTAATAAATGCAGTGGAAACAAAAGATAGTAGTTCATGAAGCTACTATATACATATCAGAGTAAAAATAAGGTACAACAGATGTCTCGGATACAAAAGTCAAATACAATATCAGAATACATTACTGGAATTAACTGAATATCTGAAAGCTGGATAGATAGCCGGATCTCCAAGCGAAGCTCCAACTCCAAAGGTGAGTCTCGAATACTGGTACACTCAGTCTGACTCGAGCGTAAAACAAAATACAAAACACTCGAGTCAAGATTAACATTCTTATATCAATAAATCCAACTCAAGTGAAATAACAACCGAAATACAAGTAACTCAAAGGATGTTTGGAATAACCATCCTTTAAGGATCCGTTAAACTATCTACTATGTAGTAGTATACACTAAATGGATAATGCCTATTAGTAATATAAAGTATCAAATAGTGTTAAAGCGTTGCCATAATTCCCCTTAACACATTTTATATAAGCGTTATAGTCTATATAGCACTATAAACTCCACCATAAACTAGTGAGCTATCAGGGAGTACTCCATAGGTATAAAACAAAACAAATTCGTAATGGTTGCGTATATAAGGATACAAGTATGACAAGGCACATGAGGCAATGCCCAAGGTAGTGAAACTACTGTTTGCCAGATCCGGACTGGTGAAAACGCTTCGCCGCAACGATCGCAACACCGCGAAACAACACTCCCAATTTCGAGGTTGCACCAATCGATAACAAGTAATGAGTAGTTTTCGAAGAAGTGTGTTCTCTCGAGGTAGCTAACCCCATTTGGCCCGGCACGGCTCCTGTTTTAGTCATTTCCAATTTGGCACAAGTGTCAAAGCTGTCCATTATCATTCTCTTTCTTCAGTCATCACGTACATCATTCCAACCACTTCATTCTGGATCACACTCCGCGTATAGTTATTAAAGTGGTTTTCGGTTTAGACAGTGAGTATGTCCCTAACCGGTTCTGGTTTCTTCTATAACTTTTGTGATCATTACACCAATTGGTCGTTTATATGTTTCAAAACCAAATCAATTACAATTTCAATTTGAAATTTGTAAACCAACATTTCATTTCTCTTTCTAAATCAATTTTCATAATTTACGTTTCAAAACTTCCAAATTTATCATTTCAAAATCTTATAATTCAATTTCAATTTCTTTTTAAAACAATTCAAATATTGATTCAAGTTCGTATATAAGTTTCATTTCGAAATCATTTAAATTAATTTAATTTAACATTCAAATCAATTTAACTTCATTGATCGATTTTATTCAATATTGTTAAGTTAATTTATCATTTAAAACAATTTCTATTTAATTTCTAATTCATTAAATCAATTATTTAAGTTCAACTTCATTATATCAAAATTTCAAATTGAATTAAATTAGATTCGTCAAATCAATTCTTTAAACTATAAGTCTTACATTAATTTCAATAAATCCCATTTTTATTTCTTGTTAAAGAAAATTCCAATTCACTTATTTATTTACTTAGTTACAAATTTCAAAACTCAATTAATAAAGAAACTTAATTTCACTTATTCAAGAAATTCAATTTCACTTATTAACGAATTCAATTTTATTTAATTATTAAATAATTCAATCTTATTTAATTTATTAAATAATTTCAAAAACTTAATTATTAAATAATTTCAAACTTAATAATTAAATTTTAAACAACATTCTTTCATCAACTACTATGTTAATATTTTGTTCCAGATTATTAAATATTAACATTTTCCTTCATAAAAATTCAAATTCCAACTTCATTTCAAAACCTTATTATTTATTTAAATAAAATCTTATTTTATTTTTAAATCAAATTATTGACCAATCGGGTTTTATTTAATTCTCTATCCTAAGGCAAAGTTAAATTTGGGTATTTATCATTTCAACCCGATTCCAATTCAATTCAAAATCAAAGCATAGCAAAGTGAACTTGCAGTGTGATAACTAGGATGGTGTCAAAGTAAATAAACAAGCAATAATAACAATCAATAACAATCCAATAATTTATTTAAATAATCCCGAAATAATAGAATTAATTTACATTTGTTTGTGCAAATTAATATAATTATTTCTAGAATCTACACTATCATTTCATGTAGATTAAAGATTATTACACTAATCTTTATACGGTTCTTCACTTGGTATCTATTATTCAATTTCATACAACATCAATTTAAGCAACAAACATTTAAATGGTTCAAGGTGTATTTTACCAAATTTCTATATGTCAATTAATTCAACATTTAAAGGGTCACATTATACAAATTTAACTAACCAAATTCAACACATATGTCGATTCAAAATTTTAACTATCCTACGTCAAATTCAATTGCACAATATTTATCACTTTATACATTACAATTTAACATCCAATATAAACAACAATCAATCAATCAATTATCAATCAAACTGTATTATCATCGCATAAATAATTATAGATAATGGTGTCAGATGTCAGAGGTAACTGATACAGGTAATAGCATATATAACAGTGTAAATAACTAACAGTGGTATATTTCAATTGTCGTTTCAATTGAAATCAAATTTAATAAATAAAAGAACATTAATCGTGAGTGATTGCTCACCTTTCGAGGTTAGAGGAGATTTGTCAAATGAAATGAGTTGTGAATCCAAGCATGAGTTTCAAAGCGAAGCTAGATTGGCCCGATTTAGTGAACCAGCTGATAAATAGGAATTGATGAAATCAACGAATCAGCTTGATATAGATGGAAAATACATATTACACTATTATGATAAATTTATAAATCCGTATTTAAATTCAAGACAAATATTTTAAAATAGAATATATATTCCGAAATCATACATTCTAAAAACACATATATTAAAACAGTTCACGTCTACCATTACAATTAAGCCATAACTTATGTATGCAGCCCAAAATATTTATACATACTTTTATAAAATGTTATGAATACAGCAACAGTTTATATACAACTCATAAATAAAATAAAATTTATATTAAAACAGACATTCAAAATACTGTTCTATAGGTAAACGCGGTATATATATAGATAGTATACCACTTACAATATTCAGTAAGTATCCAGTATATACAACTTTTATATAATTGATAAAATGCACCGCCTTTCAAAAATATATACACCTTCTATATTTTTTTCAGCATAAGAGGACACGCCTCTCAGTCAAAACAAAAGAAACGAAAGATATGTTTAACGTATGAAAGACTATATACTTACCATATATGATTTTAAAACAAAAAAAATGATTTATAAATATATAACCTATGACTCGCGTCTATACAATAAATCAAATATTAACAAAATAGTACACAACCTTTAAACATGAACCCTCTACATAAACTATAAAATATATACCTGTGTTTATTTAACTAATATATAATTTACTACTTACGTATAATAAACTATATAATATACAACTAAGTATATACTGTAGATAAGTGGTGAAATATAACTCTATACCTCAAAGCAAAGACGCACGCAACTGCAAAGGCCGGAGCTCGCGAGTGAGAAGATGGTTGTTCTCTCGGCATGGAGGTTGAGCATGTGGAGGTTGTGTGCGTGGATGGCAAGCTCGGGTGCTCTGGGTTCTAGCTAAGAGTTGCGCGAAGGAAAAAGGAGAGGACGAAGTTCGGACTGTCAACACGATTATATACATATTTTTGTGAAGAACAGAGAGGAGGGTGAAAGAGCGAGGGTGAGCTGGTGGGTAGGTGGCTGTACGGTGTTGACGCGCGGCGGTGGAGGTTGAGACGTGGCATGGCCCGACGTGGCACACGGTGAAGGCTCGGTGATGGTTGCGGTGAAGCTTGCGTGAAGAAGGAGGGAGGGTGGAAGTTTGCAGGGGCGGAGGCTGGTTCGAGTGGAGTCGGAGACGTCTCGGAGGTGGGAAAAGAAGGTGACTTGCGGTTGCTTCTCTCTGGCCGAGCGTGGAGAGTGAGAGGTTCCTTTGAGTTTCAGCTAAAACAAATGGGAGAGGAGGAGATATAATAATATATTTCTCATATAAAATTTGCTTCCAATTTGAAACCGATAGGAATGAAATGAAGAGGCTAAAATCAAACCAACCAATGAATTTCAATATTTGGGAAATAGAACCATGCATGAATATCCAGGAATTAATAAAAGCAAATGACAGTTTGATTTTTTGAACAGATGAATGACTGAATGCACACGAGGAAGCCCAAAAGCTTAAAAAAATTGTGTATCGATACGTTAAATCACTTCTCAGATTCCGACATGCACCGGACATCGAAATGAACAATTAAATATACCATAGAGATCAGCATGGCAAGACGATCAAAATGGCATATGGATATCAGTGGTATGATTTAATTATAAAATTCGAATTTTCTACTAGCGGAAAATGCAGTGAAAATGCAGAAGAATAAGATTGACGGAGCTAAAGAAGTCCGAATTTGGAGAAATGAAAAATAATGTCTTGCTCGGAAGATGATTTAGAATTTTTCTATATAAAAATATTTAGGTTTCGAAAACATTTTAATTTTCATCAATTCCTAACTGATTAAATTGAAATAAAACTACACATGAAAATAAACTTTCATATTTTTGGATGAAAATTTACCAATTGCTATGTTTAACTAGACGCATTTCAAATATAAAATTTTTATTTCAAAATTTTATTATTTACAATTTCTCAAATTTCAATTAAAAATAATTAATCAAACAAATAAAAATTATAGGAAATTTACGGGTCGTTACACTCTCCTCCACTCAAAACTTTTCGTCCCCGAAAAAGAAGGAAGTAGGAGAATAGAAACAACCAGAAGAAAATAGACTTGAATTCCAAAATAAAAAATTAATTTAAACCATATAAATTTCAATTTAAATTAATTTATATTCAACAATTGGCTTTAAACTAAAGGAATTTCATTATCTTGGTTTATTTTCAATTTATCATTGTTTGTTATAAAATTTATTTCAAACAACAACTTATTTTATTAATCCATTTATTATTCAGCTAACCTAGTATTCTATTTATCTCTATTGCCATTTATAATTGAACTTTAAGTGTATAAAATTTTTATACGCACTCAAATTTTATTTATAAAGACAATTTATATTGTACATTATCCAATTATCTTAAATTAACAATTTCAAAGATCATAAATTTAAATAGTCTTTTATTATAATCATATTTTATTCGACAAATTTAATTCTTCTTTATTCCAAATTATTATTAAATTTATTCTACTTACTATACCTTTTCACACATTGAGTATATTTACATTTACTATAACTACTCAAATTTATTTAAAATTCCTTTGATATCATTTTCTACTGTATAATATTCAACTACATAGTTATCTTTTGAAAATTTAGGTAAGTTATATATAATGCAATCGAGTATTATACAAGTAAAAATTTCCTAATTCAATTATTTCACATTTAACTATTCATCCAAATTTTGGCTTCAATTATAATTGAAACATCCTTTAAGAAAATTTAAGCATTAATTTCCGATAATCTTCAACAATTTATAGATAAAATAAATATATATGTAATATATCAAATCAATTTTAAAATCTTCAATATATACTATACATCAAGTCATGTTAAGAAATTCAAATCAATTTATTTTTCCAAACAAAAGTGTAGCAGGGCTACAGAATAGTCTCTCCACTTCGAAACTTGAAAATGAATGTCGATGATGCGACCTTCATCACCGAAATTATTTTCCAGCGACAAAACAAGAGAGCACTGGTTTAAAACTTTAAAACTTCTTTGAAAACCATTTCTATTCGAAAATATTTTAAATAATATACATTTTAAACTTTAATACCATAGTTCGAAATTATCGAAAATTGAATTCTCAAATTCTTGTTTTAAATTCATTACCAACTCCGAATCAATTTATAACCAAATTTATACATTCATTTACTTATATTATGAAATAATCAATGATTTATAAAACAATAAATGAAAATTAAATATTAACATTTCGGACAACAAATTCATTAACAATTTAATTCTAGAGCAATTTATACTTATATATAATATAATCATACAGAACTATTTTATTCACCAAATTCGAAGATACTATTGCATCGGTTTGCTCTGTTCAAGTGTTTTGGAAATCCTATCAATTGCGTTGATCAGACGAATCGATCGAAAATCCGAATCAACTTTAACAACTCAAACAACACAATACCTATTAAAACATTTTAAATATTAATTTACAAATACACTTCCTGGCTCGAAGATACAAGAATGGATTCCAAAGCAAGGATAGAGATTCAAATTTGATGGACTCAAATCAAAGAGAAATTTGATTCGAAGATAGGTTCGAAACAAAAATAAGATGATTTAAATAACAAATAGGAAGATGGATAAGTTTATATAAATCGCGGGCAACCTTAACTGGGTTGACCGTGACTTCAAAAATAAGATCGATTTAGAATTTCGAGGCAAATCTACATCAAATCTCAAGGAATAAAATTTAGGCATAGCAGGAGATAGATCGCATCGTAAACCGAGGATACAGAAATCTCCGGTAAATTAATGCCTATTGTAAAGGAGTTTCACCCCTTTACAAATCATTCGAAGCTTGGCGAGACCGCTGATTCATTATAAGGGTCATTCGAAGTGGAGTTATGGCATGCTCCAGAATTGAAAGAAGACGAATAGTGAGGGACACGAATGAATTTTGGAATCGCAGGGAACGTTTCAAAATTCAAAGGAATCGAGTCAAAAAGGAAGAGATTCAAACTCGAATGAAAGTGATTCTGTCAATACATTTACCATATATGCTAAATTTTTCCTAGAGCTACCAAAGCTCTGATACCGACTGTAACGGACCGTCCGTCAGTGGGGTAACGCCCACCGTATCATACATTGGTACCTGTGTTCTGCCTTTACAGCCAGCCTCTCGACTGCACCAACCCCGTGGGACATGTAGGAGTAAGATTCATCCGCTCGCTACCCAAACCAAATGCGAGAACCCCTATCATGCTGCACCCTCCAAGTGCATAGGCTGTGACGACCCGGAATTTTTGAGCTTTTGAAATTGGAATATTTAATTAATTTTAAATATACAAAGGTTAATTATTAATTTAAATTTCAAATATCAGTATTTATTGGACAATTAATTGTTGAATTTAAATATCGGAATTGGGTAAATTATTGATTCTGAAGTTTTAAACCAGTTAAAGATTATTTAAAGGTTTATAAACTTACATTGATAGTACTGAGAATGATAGAATTTTTAAAATTGAATCTAACACCGATTTATTCAGTTTTGAAAATTGGTCATTTAAATTGAATTTAAAAAATAGCCTTCTGAGGCGCAGCTTCGGAATTCGACGAAACCAGTTCCATTGGGTCTGTAAAATTGGATTATTATTGGATTTCAATTTTTGCAATATTCGGAGTTACCGTTTGATCGTACACCCCGTTAATGCGTAGAAGAATTAATTAACATTAAATTTACATGGTCAAACCTTTTCATAGAAGCCACATTCTTCTAGCTTCTAATGCAAGCTTAATCCATTTCCACTTAAGTAAACTGACCGATCAAACAAAAATAGTAGCTTCTTCTATTATAAAAAAAAAACAAAAGAAACCTGGATCTAATTCTCGTGCCTGGTATGAAAGCAGAGCCTGTCCTCTCAGATAACCCTAATCCCCAAATTCTTTAATCGCAATCGATAGAAGAAAAAAAATCACGTTCGTGCGAAGAGCCGAGAGCCAGCAACACAAAGGGAGGACGAGACAAGCGACTGCCCATAGGTGCAAACGCAGGAGGTACTTTAGCTCGTTGCGTTAGGTTAAGATGATGAAGAGATGTCTGAGTTCGATTACATCGTGGGATGTGCGACTGTAAAGCAAGGTTGGTGATTGAAGAATCTAAGTCGCGATTCATGGTTGGCATTGGAAGGAGATCAGAGTTCGTGCATCAATGGCGGATGTTCAAGGGGTGATTGAGCTCGACTTAGAGTCATAATGGTATGCAAGGCATGCTGGCGGCTGTTAGTGAGAGCTTAGGTGAACAATGTTATTTTTGACGTTGCTCTCGTGTGTAGGTGTTAAGCAGTGGCGTAGGGTTTCGAGCGAGTGGTAAGGTATAATTTACATTTTGTTATGATTTAAATTAATTTATATATATGTATTTGCTCAGTAAAACTTAAGTAAAGAGAAAGATAATAATAATAATAAATATTTACATTTATACAGAAGGGAAAAAAAAGGAAGGTTTGATGAACAACAGAAAATCAAATGAATTTACGATAAGTTCGAATTATATATATGTATAGATATGTATAGGCTAGAGAAAAGAAAAAATGAATGACAGTAAGTTCATAAGGGATTTATTTTCTTTAATTTATGAACATGTGTATACATATTACTGCAGATTTTTAATATATATAATGAATATAGAAAATTTGGAATGACTAGAGGTTTATATAAAATTAGATTCTAAATATGTATAAATGAATTTTTATTAAGGAATGGGTTTGAAATTTTAAGCTGTTGTAATTAATTTGTTTGATTTTTGGGTTGTTAAAAATAATTTATCAAAGGAAACTATCAGTTAAACATTCTTAAATCAAAGAATAAGTTAAAAATTAAATAAGTAAATGGTGATCGATTATTTGATTTATTCAAATAGTAATAAATTGTGAATTGTTTTTACAAGGTCAATATCCGGAAGATATACAGCCGTTAGGATTGGATTGCAAATTAAGTCAAGGTGAGTTAATCTCACTCAGTTTAAGTTCAAATTTAAAATGATTAAATTTAAATAATTGTTTGAATGGTTGAATGAATTGATGTGATATGGTATGATATTTTGGAATTGGTATATTATATTGTGCTGACATTTGTGGATGCAGGGAAAACAGGTTGGAGGGATCCAACTGGATCCCTCAATATTTATTTAAATTATTTAAAACCCTCTGTTGTGATTTATTTGATATCCTATGATGATCTTTATTGGAATATTTAATGCCATGGTTAAATTGGATATCATTGGGTAGGATGAAGTACCAAAAATTTATAAATTGGATTTGGTAAGATAATAAGAGAAGTGAATTTGTAAATGAAATAATTATAGAACTTTGAATAAATTTTTAAATGAACTGGAAAGGAAATAAAGTGACTTTAAAAATTCAACTAAATAGACCCTGGTATAGAATGGAAATTTGAAAAATCAGGAAGTTAATGAATTTTAATCTACCATGATATTAATTAAAAGAATAATACATTTATTTAAAATTTAAAAATTTAAATTTCAAAAAAAGGAATAAAGAAGAAGTTGGGAAAAGCTGAAATTTGTATATTTCAGTTAAAGATTTAAAATCAAATGGAAAATAATAACAGTAATAATTAGGTGCATAATTAATGAAATTTTGAAAAGAATTGAGTAATTAAAGAAACTTATTTCAAATGGAATAAATTGGGAATCGATTTCAGGAAATTGATTTAAGTGCTTGAAGTTGAAATTTTCTCTGGGTAGCCAAGTACATGTTTTAAAAAGTAAACCTTTAAAAAAATTATTTTGATGGTTTAAAGTGGTTTTTTTTATAGAAAGCAAATTTTGTAAAATTTATTATTTCTAATATTTAATTTTCTAAAGTAAGTATTTCCTTTTTAATCTATTATAGCAATAATTATTTAAAGAGTGATTTAGTATTTATTTTAAAAGTGTAAATCTAGTTATATATTTTATTAAGTAACCTTATTTTCAAATATTCATATGGTATGTATTTTTATTAAATTATTGAAGTACTTTTTAAAATAAATGTTTTAAAGTATATATTTCAAAGTAAAGTGTTTTAAATTATTTTAAAAATCTATTTTCGTGCTTGGTGATTTCAGAGGAGATAGAAAATATTTGGGAAAGTCGATTCTGAAAGAAAGATGGTTCTGAAACTGTTTTCAAAGGATTGAAAATAGAAATATATCTTGTGAAGATATTTTTGAGATAAATAAATAATTTGGAAAATTATTTATTGGTTGATGGTTGTTTTGTGCATATAAATTGATAGTTAAATAACCGACTATCAATATTGGACAAACACGTGGATCGTTTCGAAGAGACCGGGATCGAGATTTATTTCTCGAAAACCACTTCGATCCGGTTTGTACGTTTCGTGTAAACGATTTTGGATTCGAAGATGGAGCAGTGAAGTGCAAGGGCTAGTCGCTACTAATCCTGAGGATATTTCCAAAATGGATGTAGTAGGAATAGTGCCTTCGGTTCCGTTCGAACCCGGGACGGACTTGTATGGATGAATGCTTGCGAAACATCGTCAGGTGGACGATGGGCATTCTAAGTGAAAACGTTCTAAAAGGTAACGCTTAGTCTCAAGCCTCATCAAATGGGAATGACTGAAAATCAGGGGATATGCAGCAAGGTTAGGTGGGTCATGCCCAAGCAGGACAAGATAATTCCCCTATCTAGATGTCCCTTATATATTTCGGCTTAGTGGGTGGTTGTCGCGCCAACCACGGGGTTTATCTTGTTCGGGACTGTTTAGTAAGGAATGGTTCCGGCCTTATGTTGCAGGGGATGAAGGGAGTAGTCCTCGGTACGGTGATCTAGACCCCGTACTGTGACAGGTGGTACCCCAGTGCCTAGTCATTGTTGGAAATCCATTCTTCCTACGAGCCTTGTATGAGTTTTGTTTGTATTACCCACTCTGTGGCTAGTAGCTGGAATTTAATCATGTAACAATTTCGGCTATTTTATAAGTACTTGTATATAGACCCTATTATAATATCGGAGGATTTCTATAAAAATTGTTTTAGCTATCGTAAGGTAAAAACCCGACATGTTTATTTGTGGCGTGGTCTTACGAGATGCTTTTGTTTTTCAAAGGATTTTTGAAACTTTAATAATCAATTGGGTGTGATTTTCTCACGCTGGTATTCCAGACTGACTCGGGTGTTATTTAACTGTAATGCTCGGGTCAGACCGAGTATTATAGGATACAGTATATGATGCTGTGGAGCTCAGGAGACGAGCTGGATGACGTCACGTACTCTCGTACTTGTATATATATATATTCCGCTGTTTGAGTTGTGTATTCTGTGTTGTTATGTATTCATTATATGATATTGATGTTGAGCTGTGATTGATGTACTCTGATGATGTAATATATAAACAGAAATATTTGATGTTGAGTAAAGATTATATATTATCTATTATATTTTATTCCGCTGCGATACTTAGATTCTGATGTTGATTTTGTTTTTCTCTTCTTCTACCTCTTCTTCTTAAACCCAAATGGTTCGTATTTCTGTACAACTTGAGTTGATTGTTGTAGAATAGTGTTAACTTAAGGGGTACGGATTTGCGGGTCATTACAGTTGGTATCAGAGCTTAGGTTGGTGATAACCTTGGCTCTGGTGGGAATTACTCATTTAAAATAGAGTCCGTAGTACTCTATAATGAGTTTGAGCGTATAAATAAATATGAGCGCGTATTTGTTAGTGAATATAAATTGTTTTAATATTGTGTTGATCGGTTTATTGAGTGGCATATGAACCTTCGTCGGCACAGTCTGTACAACTGTATCAAAGGGGTTTCTAAACACTTAAATAGAACAATTGACACGATATTGTTTTAAATATGGGTGAATGAAATAATTTTACCCAAAAATATATTTTTGATATAAAGAAAGTTTTTGGTAAACTATATAGCTATTATATGGTTGCTTGGATGTTAGAAATGATAATATTAAAGTATTATTATTGTTAAGTGAATTTAACTAGAAATTGAAAGTATAACCAAAGTTTAAGGGAATAAATTCATTATAAAATGAAATTCATAAGTATGAGTCATAAATGAAATTTATAAATTGAAATATAATCAAATAAGAATTTGTATGAGCATAAGCTATGCAAATGAATTATAGTAAAATTGATTTAAGCACGATTTGGAAATTTAAAACCTGGAGATTTTGGAAGTGTTTTGAAGATAATTAATAGCACAATTGTTTTGGTGATGTTTCTGAAAAGAAATCTGTTTTAAATGGATTTTGAAAGTGATATAGCATTGAAACCACTTGGATTATTGGAAAAAAATTCTGATGATGACGGCCGCATCATCAGTAGTCATTTTCGAATTTCTAAGTGACGAATTGCTACCAAATTGACTTGTTCAGAAAGCTAGTTGTTTTTTTGAAAATTTCTAAGGAAATTTGTTGGGAATAAAACCAGAATTGGTTTAATTTTTGAGAAATATGATTTGAGATGTTGGAGATTTCAAACAATTTGAAACCAAAGCTGGGTGTTTAAAAATCCGGATAAGATAAGTTGTAAGCTTATAAATGGAAAGGATTTGTAAATCAGGAAGAAATTTAAGCTTTGGATAATGGAATTTAAATTTAAAGGGAAAAGTTAAAGATGGAATTTAACTTGAATTGGAAAATAAAAATTTAACTGGATTGAAATTAATTGGATAAGCTGAAATTAATATCCGGTTGTATTCAAATTAAGTTGAAATTGAATTGAGTTAAATAAAACTGAACTAAGATAAAATTGAATTGTAATGAGAATTCAATTGAATTAATGAATGAAGTTAAATTCTTGCCTGAACAAATGGAAAATAAATTAGATAGGACTGAATTGAAATAAATAAATCAGAATAACTTAGAAGAGAATTGAAAGTCCATAGAATGAAATATGCTTGGGCTATAAATAAATAGAGGGCTTGAGTTAAAAATAAAAGATAAATATATTCGAGCCTATAATAAATAGAATTGTGTAAATAATGAGTTGTGACTTATCGATTTTGAGAGTGGAATAGAAATCCCAAAATAAATATTGTTTGATGTTCTGGATAATAGAATAAAATCCAAACTTGAAGTATAAGGTATATTGAACTTAAGGAAATAAAATGAAGTGATATTTGGTATAAAAATTCAAGTGTTGGATTATAAATAAGGGAAGAACTAATTAGATAATAAATTAGTTCATGAAGTTGAATTGTGAGTTTATAATGAAGATTGGAAATAGAACTCAAGTTATATATCAAATTCGACCGGAATCATTAGTGAAGAAAATATAATTGAAAGTGGCCTTACAATTAATTAAATGATTTGTGAATGAAATTGCAATGTAAGTTGATAAAATTGAATGGTAATTTTAAAAGTGAATGGTAGAATCAGAACTTGAGTTATAAATTAAAATTTGACTTGAAGTGTTAACAAGTTACGTATAATTGGAAATGTGTCGAATAAAGGAAATTGAAATAGATTAAAATAAGAATGGTTTGTATTATGAATAAAATCCAAATATGTAGACATAAATTGAAATGACCTTATAATTTATTTAAGTGAACTAAGAATGGATCGAACTTGGAAATTTGAAATTTATAATAACTAATCGAATAAATTTGTAGTTGAAAGGAGATTGGATTAAAATAGAATCAAGTTAAATTGAAAGAGAACTTTGTTTGCAAAATGAGAATGAGCTTAAGTGTAAAATTTGGATAAATTAAAGTAATTGACTTAAGCTGAATAAATCGAAGAGAGTTGAATTTAATTCAACTTAAACCAAGTTTAATGATGTTGGATTAAATTTGAATCGAGTAAAAATAAATATGGATTGAAATAGAACTGGGTAGGTTGTAATAATATTTAAGAAAATGGATTCAAATAAAAGGGAAGTTTAATTGGTAAATAAGATGAACCTAAATTGTTAATGGTTTTGAATGGAACTTGTTTGAATAATGGAACTAGTTGGGTTAATAAATGAAATACAAGTGAATGTATTCAAATCTGAAATGGAAGCGAGGATAATTGGATTGTGAATAAATTTGGAAATGGAACAGAATTAAGAATAAAATTGAGTGAAATCAATTTAAATTGGTTATAAAACATAAATACTTATTTATTCACCTAAATCTCGGCAAATTGCATGGAATAAATTGTTGTTTGTTGTAAATGGGGTAATTAAACATTCTATGAGTGAGAGTAGTAAAATAAATTGATTTTGAAAGCAATTGAATTAAATATGAGCTCAGTTTGCTTAAAAATAAATTAAATGTAAGTGATTAAGATTAAAACCATTTTAAATTGATGAGGTTGTATATGAATGGATTGAAAACCATTAAAATTGCATAAAAATGGTTTATAAATAAATTGGAACAGTGAATTAACATAGAAATTGTAGAAGTTGCTTATGGAAAAATGTTGGATGTGAATTTCTTTTAGAATTCATATGTTTTAACTATTGCAAGTAAGTGAAATGTGTTAAACTTCTTATATTTGGCACTTACAAGTTTAAACTGAGTAAGTACAGGTACCTGGAAGCCGTGAGGCTGGATTGGGTTGTGCTATATGCTAAAAATAATAAGCTGCTTGCTTAAAATGCTAAATAAGGTACGCCTACGCAATTAAAATAGGAAATATGAACTGTTTTTGGTTTTTCCGACCGTGTGGGTCGATGTATATATATTTATCTCTTTTGTCAAATTGCAAAAGCTCCTCTGTACAAAGGGAACTCTGCCAAAAATTTTCAGAAATTTTGGGAGTTAGAAAATTTTTGGAAATTTTTGGAAAATTTATTAATGACAAAACAATTTCAAACTAAGAATTGAAATAAGTTAGTAAATGGAGCTAATTAAAATAATGACGTGAATTAGTTATAAATGAAAAATAAAATTTAAAGTTAGAATTGAAAATAAATTGAATTCGTATGGAAATGAAAGAATCAATGCGAATAAAAATGGGTATAAACTAAGTGATAGGATGAAAATAAATATAAGAAACACATAAATGCTTATACTAGCTTAAGTAAGGAATGAGACATTCTTAATTGAAAATTGATATTTCAAATATAATCTAAGTAAGTATTTGTGTTAATGGATATTGACATCTGTAAGTGAGTCGATAAAATGTTTTGGAATATTGTGATTGGATATCAGTATTAAGCAGGATATGCAGGTAATCTAAAGGAAAAATAGAATTGGATGGATTTCAAGAGATAAATTTGAAATGCTCGACAAAAAGGTATGTATTTAAATTTGGTATGGAATTTGATTGGGATTTGGATTTGGATTGAGCCACTTGGCTTTTTGTTTTCTTTTTGGATTTGGGAGGCCGTAGAGCCATTTTGTAGTTGTACCAAGTCAGCCGCGCAAAGGAAACGCTGGCAAAAAATTTCGGGAATTTAGGGAGTTAGAAAAATTTTAAGAAAATTTAGATAATTCAAAATTTGTTTTAAGAATAAAACTGGATGGGTTGAGCAAATAGTTTGTTGCAAACTAGGGAAAGGTTTTGGAAGTTTATAAGAATGATAATGGTCTTTTATAAAAGATAGTTGGTAAGTTGTTGAATTGTTAGAAACTGTTGGTTTTGGAAAAGTAACGGGTTTTGGGACCATTCTTCCTGATTAGTAATTTCGGGGACGAAATTCTTTTAAGGGGGGGAGAAATGTGACGACCCGGAATTTTTGAGCTTTTGAAATTGGAATATTTAATTAATTTTAAATATACAAAGGTTAATTATTAATTTAAATTTCAAATATCAGTATTTATTGGATAATTAATTGTTGAATTTAAATATCAGAATTGGGTAAATTATTGATTCTGAAGTTTTAAACCAGTTAAAGATTATTTAAAGGTTTATAAAACTTACATTGATAGTACTGAGAATGATAGAATTTTTAAAATTGAATCTAACACCGATTTATTCAGTATTGAAAATTGGTCATTTAAATTGAATTTAAAAAATAGCCTTCTGAGGCGCAGCTTCGGAATTCGACGAAACCAGTTCCATTGGGTCCGTAAAATTGGATTATTATTGGATTTCAATTTTTGCAATATTCGGAGTTACCGTTTGATCGTACACCCCGTTAATGCGTAGAAGAATTAATTAACATTAAATTTACATGGTCAAACCTTTTCATAGAAGCCACATTCTTCTAGCTTCTAATGCAAGCTTAATCCATTTCCACTTAAGTAAACTGACCGATCAAACAAAAATAGTAGCTTCTTCTATTATAAAAAAAAAACAAAAGAAACCTGGATCTAATTCTCGTGCCTGGTATGAAAGCAGAGCCTGTCCTCTCAGATAACCCTAATCCCCAAATTCTTTAATCGCAATCGATAGAAGAAAAAAAATCACGTTCGTGCGAAGAGCCGAGAGCCAGCAACACAAAGGGAGGACGAGACAAGCGACTGCCCATAGGTGCAAACGCAGGAGGTACTTTAGCTCGTTGCGTTAGGTTAAGATGATGAAGAGATGTCTGAGTTCGATTACATCGTGGGATGTGCGACTGTAAAGCAAGGTTGGTGATTGAAGAATCTAAGTCGCGATTCATGGTTGGCATTTGAAGGAGATCAGAGTTCGTGCATCAATGGCGGATGTTCAAGGGGTGATTGAGCTCGACTTAGAGTCATAATGGTATGCAAGGCATGCTGGCGGCTGTTAGTGAGAGCTTAGGTGAACAATGTTATTTTTGACGTTGCTCTCGTGTGTAGGTGTTAAGCAGTGGCGTAGGGTTTCGAGCGAGGGGTAAGGTATAATTTACATTTTGTTATGATTTAAATTAATTTATATATATGTATTTGCTCAGTAAAACTTAAGTAAAGAGAAAGATAATAATAATAAATATTTACATTTATACAGAAGGGAAAAAAAAAGGAAGGTTTGATGAACAACAGAAAATCAAATGAATTTACGATAAGTTCGAATTATATATATGTATAGATATGTATAGGCTAGAGAAAAGAAAAAATGAATGACAGTAAGTTCATAAGGGATTTATTTTCTTTAATTTATGAACATGTGTATACATATTACTGCAGATTTTTAATATATATAATGAATATAGAAAATTTGGAATGACTAGAGGTTTATATAAAATTAGATTCTAAATATGTATAAATGAATTTTTATTAAGGAATGGGTTTGAAATTTTAAGCTGTTGTAATTAATTTGTTTGATTTTTGGGTTGTCAAAAATAATTTATCAAAGGAAACTATCAGTTAAACATTCTTAAATCAAAGAATAAGTTAAAAATTAAATAAGTAAATGGTGATCGATTATTTGATTTATTCAAATAGTAATAAATCGTGAATTGTTTTTACAAGGTCAATATCCGGAAGATATAAAGCCGTTAGGATTGGATTGCAAATTAAGTCAAGGTGAGTTAATCTCACTCAGTTTAAGTTCAAATTTAAAATGATTAAATTTAAATAATTGTTTGAATGGTTGAATGAATTGATGTGATATGGTATGATATTTTGGAATTGGTATATTATATTGTGCTGACATTTGTGGATGCAGGGAAAACAGGTTGGAGGGATCCAACTGGATCCCTCATTATTTATTTAAATTATTTAAAGCCCTCTGTTGTGATTTATTTGATATCCTATAATGATCTTTATTGGAATATTTAATGCCATGGTTAAATTGGATATCATTGGGTAGGATGAAGTACCAAAAATTTATAAATTGGATTTGGTAAGATAATAAGAGAAGTGAATTTGTAAATGAAATAATTATAGAACTTTGAATAAATTTTTAAATGAACTGGAAAGGAAATAAAGTGACTTTAAAAATTCAACTAAATAGACCCTAGTATAGAATGGAAATTTGAAAAATCAGGAAGTTAATGAATTTTAATCTTCCATGATATTAATTAAAAGAATAATACATTTATTTAAAATTTAAAATTTAAATTTCAAAAAAAGGAATAAAGAAGAAGTTGGGAAAAGCTGAAATTTGTATATTTCAGTTAAAGATTTAAAATCAAATGGAAAATAATAACAGTAATAATTAGGTGCATAATTAATGAAATTTTGAAATGAATTGAGTAATTAAAGAAACTTATTTCAAATGGAATAAATTGGGAATCGATTTCAGGAAATTGATTTAAGTGCTTGAAGTTGAAATTTTCTCTGGGTAGCCAAGTACATGTTTTAAAAAGTAAACCTTAAAAAAAATTATTTTGATGGTTTAAAGTGGTTTTTTTTATAGAAAGCAAATTTTGTAAAATTTATTATTTCTAATATTTAATTTTCTAAAGTAAGTATTTCCTTTTCAATCTATTATAGCAATAATTACTTAAAGAGTGATTTAGTATTTGTTTTAAAAGTGTAAATCTAGTTATATATTTTATTAAGTAACCTTATTTTCAAATATTCATATGGTATGTATTTTTATTAAATTATTGAAGTACTTTTTAAAATAAATGTTTTAAAGTATATATTTCAAAGTAAAGTGTTTTAAATTATTTTAAAAATCTATTTTCGTGCTTGGTGATTTCAGAGGAGATAGAAAATATTTGGGAAAGTCGATTCTGAAAGAAAGATGGTTCTGAAACTGTTTTCAAAGGATTGAAAATAGAAATATATCTTGTGAAGATATTTTTGAGATAAATAAATAATTTGGAAAATTATTTATTGGTTGATGGTTGTTTTGTGCATATAAATTGATAGTTAAATAACCGACTATCAATATTGGACAAACACGTGGATCGTTTCGAAGAGACCGGGATCGAGATTTATTTCTCGAAAACCACTTCGATCCGGTTTGTACGTTTCGTGTAAACGATTTTGGATTCGAAGATGGAGCAGTGAAGTGCAAGGGCTAGTCGCTACTAATCCTGAGGATATTTCCAAAATGGATGTAGTAGGAATAGTGCCTTCGGTTCCGTTCGAACCCGGGACGGACTTGTATGGATGAATGCTTGCGAAACATCGTCAGGTGGACGATGGGCATTCTAAGTGAAAACGTTCTAAAAGGTAACGCTTAGCCTCAAGCCTCATCAAATGGGAATGACTGAAAATCAGGGGATATGCAGCAAGGTTAGGTGGGTCATGCCCAAGCAGGACAAGATAATTCCCCTGTCTAGATGTCCCTTATATATTTCGGCTAAGTGGGTGGTTGGTCGCGCCAACCACGGGGTTTATCTTGTTCGAGACTGTTCAGTAAGGAATGGTTCCGGCCTTGTGTTGCAGGGGATGAAGGGAGTAGTCCTCGGTACGGTGATCTAGACCCCGTACTGTGACAGGTGGCACCCCAGTGCCTAGTCATTGTTGGAAATCCATTCTTCCTACGAGCCTTGTACGAGTTTTGTTTGTATTACCCACTCTGTGGCTAGTAGCTGGAATTTAATCATGTAACAATTTCGGCTATTTTATAAGTACTTGTATATAGACCCTATTATAATATCGGAGGATTTCTATAAAAATTGTTTTAGCTATCGTAAGGTAAAAATCCGACATGTTTATTTGTGGCGTGGTCTTACGAGATGCTTTTGTTTTTCAAAGGATTTTTGAAACTTTAATAATCAATTGGGTGTGATTTTATCACGCTGGTATTCCAGACTGACTCGGGTGTTATTTAACTGTAATGCTCGGGTCGGACCGAGTATTATAGGATACAGGATATGATGCTGTGGAGCTCAGGAGATGAGCTGGATGACGTCACGTACTCTCGTACTTGTATATATATATATATTCCGCTGTTTGAGTTGTGTATTCTGTGTTGTTATGTATTCATTATATGATATTGATGTTGAGCTGTGATTGATGTACTCTGATGATGTAATATATAAACAGAAATATTTGATGTTGAGTAAAGATTATATATTATCCATTATATTTTATTCCGCTGCGATACTTAGATTCTGATGTTGATTTTGTTTTTCTCTTCTTCTACCTCTTCTTCTTAAACCCAAATGGTTCGTATTTCTGTACAACTTGAGTTGATTGTTGTAGAATAGTGTTAACTTAAGGGGTACGGATTTGCGGGTCGTTACATAGGCAGACACACTTGTCGGACTTGAATAATTCAAAATACCGAATTGTTAATTTAAATTTGGAAAAACTGATCATATACAGTAAATAAATAATCATAGATCACAGACACAGAGTAACAAATGCAGCGGAAACAAAAGATAGTTGTTCACGAAGCTACTATATACATATCAGAGTAAAAATAAGGTACAACAGATGTCTCGGATACAAAAGTCAAATACAATATTAGAATACATTACTGGAATCAACTGAATATCTGAAAGCTAGATAGATAGCCGGATCTCCAAGCGAAGCTCCAACTCCAAAGGTGAGTCTTGAATACTGGTACACTCAGTCTGACCCGAGCGTAAAACAAAACACAAAACACTCGAGTCAGGATTAACATTCATATATCAATAAATCCAACTCAAATGAAATGACAACTGAAATACAAGTAACTCAAAGGATGTTTGGAATAACCTTCCTTTAAGGATCCGTTAAACTATCTACTATGTAGTAGTGTACGCTAAATAGATAATGCCTATCAGTAATATAAAGTATCAAATAGTGTTAAGGCGTTACCATTATTCCCCTTAACACATTTTATATTAGCGTTATAGTCTATACAGCACTGTAAACTCCACCGTAAACTAGTGGGCTATCATGGAGTACTCCATAGGTATAACACAAAACAAATTCGTAATGGTCTCGTATATAGGGATACAAGTATGACAAGGCACATGAGGCAATACCCAAGGTAGTGAAACTACCGTTTGCCTGATCCGGACTGGTGAAAACGCAACGCCGCAACGATTGAAACACCGCGAAACAACACTCCCAATTACGAGGGTGCACTAATCGATAACAAGTAATGAGTAGTTTTCGAAGAAGTGTGTTCGCTCGAGGTAGCTAACCCCATTTGGCCCGGCACGGCTCCTGTTTTAGTCATTTACAATTTGACACAAGTGTCAAGACTATCCATTATCGTTCTCTTTCTTCAGTCATCACGTACATCATTCCAACCACTTCATTCTGGACCACACTCCGCGTATAGTTATTAAAGTGGTTTTCGGTTTAGACAGTGGGTATGTCCCTAACCGATTCTGGTTTCTTTAATAACTTTCGCGATCATTACACCGATTGGTTGTTTATATGTTTCAAAACCAAATCAATTACAATTTCAATGTCAAATTTGAAATCCAACATTTCATTTCTCTTTCTAAATCAATTTCCATAATTTACATTGCAAAACTTCAAAATTTATCATTTCAAAATCTTATAATTCAATTCCAATTTCTTTTTAAAACAATTCAAATATTGATTCAAGTTCATATATAAGTATCATTTCGAAATCATTTTAATTAATTTAATTTAACATTCAAATCAATTTAACTTCATTGATCGATTTTATTCAATATTTGTTAAGTTAATTTATCATTCAATCTATTTAATTTCCAATTCATTAAATCAAATTTAAGTTCAACTTCATTACATCAAAATTTCAAATTGAATTAAATTAGATTCGTCAAATCAATTCTTTAAATTACAAGTCTTACATTAATTTCAATAAATCCCATTTTTATTTTTTGTTAAAGAAAATTCCAATTCACTTATTTATTTACTTAGTTACAAATTTCAAAACTCAATTAATAAAGAAACTTAATTTCACTTATTCAAGAAATCAATTTCAGTTATTAAAGAATTCAATTTTATTTAATTATTAAATAATTCGATCTTATTTAATTTATTAAATAATTTCAAAAACTTAATTATCAAATAATTTCAAACTTAATAATTAAATTTGAAACAACATTCTTTCATCAACTACTATGTTAATATTTTGTTCCAGATTATTAAATATTAACATTTTCCTTCATAAAAATTCAAATTCCAACTTCATTTCAAAACTCAATTCTCTATCCTAAGTCAAAGTTAAATTTGGGTATTTATCATTTCAACCCGATTTCAATTGAATTCAAAATCAAAGCATAGCAAAGGGAGCTTGCAGTGTGATAACTGGGATGGTGTCAAAGTAAATAAACAAGCAATAACAACAATCAGTAACAATCCAATAATTTATTTAAATAATCCCGAAATAATTGTATTAAACTACATTTGTTTGTGCAAATTAATATAATTATTTCTATAATCTACACTATCATTTCATGTAGATTAAAGACTATTACACTAATCTTTATACGGTTCTTCACTTGGTATCTATTATTCAATTTCATACAACATCAATTTAACAACAAACATTTAGATGGTTCAAGGTGTATTTTACCAAAGTTCTACATGTCAATTAATTCAACATTTAAAGGGTCATATTATACAAATTTAACTAATCAAATTCAACACATATATCGATTCAAAATAACTATCCTACGTCAAATTCAATTGCATAATATTTATCACTTTATACATTACAATTTAACATCCAATATAAACAACAATCAATCAATTATCAATCAAACTGTATTATCATCGCATAAATAATTACAGATAATGGTGTCAGATGTCACAGGTAACTGATACAGGTAATAGCATATATCACAGTGTAAATAACTAACAGCAGTATATTTCAATTGTCGTTTCAATTGAAATCAAATTTAATAAATAAATAAACATTAATTGTGAGTGATTACTCACCTTTCGAGGTTAGAGGAGATTTGTCAAATGAAATGAGTTGCGAATCTAAACACGATTTTCAATGCGAAGCTAGATTGGCTCGATTCAGCGAACCAGCTGATAAATAGGAATTGACGAAATCAACGAATCAGCTTGATATAGATGGAAAATACATATTACACTATTATGATAAATTTATAAATCCGTATTTAAATTCAAGACAAATATATTAAAATAGAATATATATTCTGAAATCATACATTCTAAAAACACATATATTAAAACAGTTCACATCTACCATTACAATAAAGTCATAACTTATGTATGCAGACCAAAATATTTATACATACTTTTATAAAATGTTATGAATACAACAACAATTTATATACAAATCATAAATAACATAAAATTGATATTAAAACAGACATTCAAAATACTGTTCTATAGGTAAACACGGTATACATATAGATAGTACACCACTTACAATATTTAGTAAATATCCAATATATACAACTTTTATATAACTGATAAAATGCACTGCCTTTCGAAAAATATATACACCTTCTATTTTTTTCAGCATAAGAGGACAAGCCTCTTAGTCAAAACAAAAGAAACAAAAGATATGGTTAACGTATGAAAGACTATATACTTACCATATATGATTTTAAAACAAAAAAAAAGATTTATAAATATATAGCCTATGACTTATGTCTATACAATAAATAAAATATTAACAAAATAGTACACAACCGTTAAACATGAACACTTTACATAAACTATAAAATATATACCTGTGTTTATTTAACTAATATATAATTTACTACTTACGTATAATAACATAAAAATATACAACTAAGTATATACTATAGATAAGTGGTGAAATATAACTCTATGCCTCAAAGCAAAGACGCACGCAACTGCAGAGGCCGGAGCTCGCCAGTGAGAAGATGGCTGTTCGCTCGGCATGGAGGTTGAGCATGCGGAGGTTGTGTGCGTGGATGGCAAACTCGGGTGCTCTGGGTTCTAGCTAAGAGTTGCGCGAGGGAAAAAGGAGAGGATGAAGTCCGGACTGTCAACACGATTATGTACATATTTTTGTGAAGAACAGAGAGGTGGGCGAAAGAGTGAGGGTGAGCTGGTGGGTAGGTGGCCGTACGGTGTTGACGCGTGGCAGTGGAGGTTGAGACGTGGCATGGCCCGACGTGGCACACGGTGAAGGCTCGGTGATGGTTGCGGTGAAGCTTGCGTGAAGAAGGAGGGAGGGTGGAAGTTTGCAGTGGCGAAGGCTGGTTCGAGTGGAGTCGGAGACATCTCGAAGGTAGGAAAAGAAGGTGGTTTGCAGTTGCTTCTCTCTGGCCGAGCGTAGAGAGTGAGAGGTTCCTTTGAGTTTCAGCTGAAATAAATGGGAGAGGAGATATAATAATACATTTCTCGTATAAAATTTGCTTCCAATTTGAAACCGATAGGAATGAAATGAAGAGGCTAAAATCAAACCAACCAATGCATTTCAATATTTAGGAAATAGAACCACGCATGAATATCCAGGAATTAATAAAAATAAATGACAGTTTGATTTTTTGAACAGGTGAATGACTGAATGGACACGAGGAAGCCCAAAAGTTTAAAAAAATTGTGTACCGATACGTTAAATCGCTTCTCAGATTCCGACATGCACCAGACATCAAAATGAACAATTAAATATACCATAGAGATCAGCATGGCGAGACGATCAAAATGACATATGGATATTAGTGGTATGATTTAATTATAAAATTCGAATTTTATAATTAAATCATACCACTAAAATGACATATGGATATTAGTGGTATGATTTAATTATAAAATTCGAATTTTCTACTAGCGGAAAATGCAGTGAAAACGCAGAAGAATAAGATCGACGGAGCTTAAGAAGTCCGAATTTGGAGAAATGAAAAATGATGTCTTGCTCAGAAGATGATTTAGAATTTTTCTATATAAAAATATTTAGGTTTCGAAAACATTTTAATTTTCATCAATTCCTAACTAATTAAATTGAAATAAAACTACACATGAAAATAAAGTTTCATATTTTTGGATGAAAATTTACCAATTGCTATGTTTAATTAGACGCATTTCAAATATAAATTTTTTATTTCAATATTTTATTATTTACAATTTCTCAAATTTCAATTAAATATAATTAATCAAACAAATAAAAATTATCAGGAAATTTACGGGTCGTTACATATGAAATCTAAGATGGACTCCATGTACGAAAAAAAGTTTGGACTTTGTCGGACGTACCCAAAGAGATAAAACCTATCGGCTGCAAATGGATTTTTAAGAAAAAGCTAAATGCGGATGGAGAAATGGAGACTTATAAGGTAAGGCTAGTTGTAAAAGGATTTCGTCAAATTCAAGGTGTTGATTATAACGTGACCTTTTCGCCCGTAGCCATGCTTAAATCTATTCCGATTGTGTTAGCCATTGTCGCATTTATATGTCACAGCCAGAGGGTTTTGCAGTCAATGGGAGTGAAGGCAGAGCTTGCAAGTTGTTAAAGTCCATTTATAGACTCAAACAAGCTTCAAAAAGTTAGAACAAGTGTTTTGATAAAGTAATTAATCAGTTTGGTTTTTATCAGAGCACAGAGGAAGCGTGCATATACAGAAAGGAATAGGGAAATGCTATCATATTCTTAGTACTCGATGTTGATGATCTATTATTGATTGGCAGTGACACTTCATTATTGCAATCAGCGAAAGCTTGGCTTTCCAAAACCTTCTCTATGAAGGATTTGGGAGAACCGGCCTATATACTTGGTATAAAGATCTATAAAGACAGGTCTAAGAGGGTGTTAGGATTGTCCCAATCCCTGTACATAGACACTGTACTAAAACAGTTTAGTATGGAGTATTCCAAGCGTGGAAGTGTTCCAATGCAATCTGGAATTGTCCTTTCTAAAAAGGAAGCTCCTCATACTGATGACGAGAAAGAGCGTATGAAGAGATTCCCTATGCTTCAGCCATAGGATCCATAATGTATGTTAGGTTATGTACTAGACCAGATGTAGCATACGCATTACGATATGTAAGCCGATACAATTCTAAATATCGGAGAAAAACATTGGACGACCGTAAAATGTATACTTAAGTATTTCAAAAATATTAAGGATATATTCCTCGATTTTAGGAATGGAGACCACTTTATGAAGGAGTATACGAATTCGAGGTTTCAAAGTGATATAGATGATTGTAAATCAATGTCTGGCTATGTCTTCACACTAAATGGTGGAGCTGTTAGCTGGAAAAGTTTCAAGCAAGAAACAGTTGTTGATTCCAAGATGGAGGTCGAATATATCGCCCTCAATGAAGCAGAAAAAGAGGCATTATGGATGCATAAATTTTTGAGTGAGCTCGGAGTGATTTTCGATATTGAGAATCCAATGACATTGTGTTATGATAAAAATGCAGCGATACAGATCACAAAGGAACCAAGAGCACATAAGAAGTCACGACACATTCTTCAAAAGTTCCACCTGATTAGAGAATTCGTTGAGAAGAAAGAAGTTGTGATTCAAAGAGTAGATACCAAGGACAACATAGCAGATCCATTCACTAAAGGTCTAACTCAGTCAGTTTTCGAGAAAGTGATTGAGAGGACGGGATTGAGATTCCATAATTGGCCCCAAGTGCAAGTGGGAGATTGAGTGTTAGGGGTATGCTTTAGGGGATATTTTGTAATTTATTAACTCTGAAATCAATTCTTGTTCAAAATAAAGATGTTTCTTCTTTCTGTTATATTTTTTTTATAATTTGTTATGAATAATTAAATGTTTAATTAAAAATATATTTAAAGAAAATCCATAAATGACGTGTTTGTGATAGTAATTACAATTAGTTGTAATCATGAGTATTAGATCACGTTGTTACAAAATACATCATTTTTGGTGTCCCTTGTCAAGATGCATCGACACTGGATATCGATGTATCCATTGGGACTAAAGTACATAATGATCTTCAAATGTTGGGCAGTGTATCTCTCATGACTGCTGAAGGCACCTAGAGGTTATGTACTGATGGTTATTGGATAGCTATAGAACAACTCATTCGGTAGTTTTCTATTGGTTAGTATGGCTAAGGTCGAACAGAAAATATCGATGTGAGTAATTAACACAATTCTTTTGACTTGAGAACCCCGTCAGCCTTCAATATGAAAAACTCTACTTTGATTATAGTCAAATCATAGAACGACATCTATCAAGTGATTATAGTTGGGTCGAGTGGAAGTATTGGATGGAAGACACTATTTAAGAGAGGATTCATCACTTCAGTTATATGAGGTTAATATCATGGTCAACTCAAGTAAACCTAAAGTCAAAGTCTCTAGCCAGAGTAGTACTGTTAATAATAATTGTTATTATTGAACCAAGGATTTTGTGTTTGGACTATAGAGTTGAATATTGATAGTATTGGACTTTTGACTATTACCAAATTCCATAAAACTAAAGTGATAAAGTTTTGACGAAGAGAATTAGTGTATATAAATATCATTAATGGGTAACGCTTATTAAATTAAATAAGATTTTACTGAAAATGAATAAGCGATAAATTTAGCGATAATGTCACACTACTTGCTAAGTGACATGTGAACGTTAACATTCGAATAGTTTGGTGTAAATTGCTAATCAAATTTACACCCAAGAGTTACACAACTGAAATGATGAATACCTTTAAAACCGAATGATTTAGTTAGTTTATGTTTGTACCAAAAGTGGGCACAACACTCTCCGAAATTATTTTAAGAGATAAAAATGAAGAATTGAAATGGAAAATAAGGAGTATCTAACAAATACTTTGAAAACAAATAATAAAAGTACGCAGAAACATAGAAATTTAGAGTGGTTCGGCATTTTCCCTACGTCCAGTGTGAAATTGATGATTTTATTGATATTTCTTCGATGATTACAACTGATTACAGCGGCTAACAGCAGATTACAAAGGATTACAGTAGTGAAATTCGAGTACAACAGCAGCCTTGAAGTGCAAAAGTGTTTCCGGCAGAGTCTGGACGTCAAAGAGTTGAAAGATCCCTTTTCTATTGGCTTTAGGGCGCTATTTATAGAGGTAGGACGCAAATATCTCGCTCAAACTTCGGGAGACCTCTTCTGACATGTGAGTGGGCCCACGCGATCGATCCCGGGTAATTTCGACTCGATTCGTGATCGATACGAAAAGAATTCATATCGATCAAGATCTTGTCCGATCGAGTCGAAACTTGGCAGGTACATTCCTTTGGTCGTACGTTAGCTTCTGTGAAAATTTCATAGCATTTGGACTTGTGGTTTGCAAGTTATGATCGATGTGAATTGACGTTCTTCGGTGGGCTGCTCTGTTTGATTCGATGCTTTTGCATCGATTATTTCGTATCGATATTGGGCACATGCTCAGGAGATGACGTGGCGCGTGATTTCTAGATCGATCCACTCTTGATGCCGAGTTGATCAAGTCATCCCAAGGTCTTTGCCTCGTTCATATCGAAGACCGTTGCCTTGATCGTATCGATAGATGCAGCTCAGTTCGTATCGATGGGAACGACTCTATTCGTATCGATGGAAACTGCATGGCATGCATTGGTTGCGTGGTCTTGTTCGTATCGATCAGAACTGACTCTAGTCGATCGATATGAAGTTGAAGTGGCTGGATGGGTACGAACAGTGATAGCTCGATCGATACGAAAAGTGATGACATGATCGATACGAATAGTGATGGCGTGATCGATACGAATAGTTATTTCATGATGGATACGAAGTAACGGAACTTGATGGATTTGAACAAGGTTCCTCTAAGATGGATATGAACTAGATGACCGATGGATACGAAGCACCGTTGCTCGATGATTCGAAATGCAGCGCTCAGATCGATATGAACAACCTACCTGTTTGAATTGTGTTGACCATATCATACGTGCCCCGTTCAACTTGAAACTTGGAACATTGGCTTTCACAGCTTTGCTTGTCAGGTCTTGTCAATTGTAGCCTGATCCGGACTCAGACAAAATTCATCGATATCCATCGTAATCCTGCGTATAATCGGTCTTTGGGACGGACTTTCCTTGGTTTCCTGTTGAGTTCCTGGTATCACGGCCTTGCCAAAAGGTGGGATAACGATTTATAATTGTTATAAATAAATTAAATTAATTAATATTTGTGAAATATTAATTATAAAATTTGAATATGGTTTGAGAATAAAAATTATTATATATTTATAATAGTTATAAATATATCAATCCATATACGATATCGATAAACGGTAAAATTAGATTTAACTGCATAGCATTTTGGCTTGGGCTTAAATGGGTTTAAAGCCCATCATTAGGGCTACAAATTTCAATTTTGACAAGTTAATGGAGGCAGCTAAAACTTAGGGTTAGACTTAGAGATGGGTGGCAAGAATAAGAGAGAACAGGTAATGAGATTGTCCTAATATCTCTCTTGTACAAGGCTCTCTCTATATATATGTGTGTGTGTGTGTGTGTGTGTGTGTGTGTGTGTGTGTGTGTGTGTGTGTGTGTGTGTGGGGATCCCTAAACCCTTAATCAAATACAACTTTTGGCTGCCATGATTATCAAGTTTGCTGGTCAAAATTAATCCCCATATCAGTTCTAAGAATCTCAAATCAATTCAAGTTAAGTAAAAGCACTATTTGATGGAAAAGGTCGACGATTTCAGACTTGCAATCTGATGGATGGAGCTAGCTTAACCAGAGAATGAAATTCATTGATTCAAGTGGACTCAAAGGCATCATAGATTGGTATTTTATTTATAAATTACAGTGATCGTATCATATTTTTTGATTTAATATTGATTAATCCCAAATCTGTATATATGTTAATGTTTTATATCTAGTTAGGTGAGATTTTTGTGGGTGTATGTAGTTTTTATAAATTAGTTTGGTTATGTGCATGGTTATATTATTACGTGTTATATTTTATGTATAAAAAAATCTAATTTGCTATAAAAATTAAATTTTGTCATTACTAATTATTTTATATATATTTATATATTAATTTAAATATAGATTAACGTATATTTTAAACATATAATTACATATATGTATATTTAAAATGTATAAACAACTTATAATTTTTCCTTCCACCTATTTATAATATGAATTATCAAATTTGAAAATGAATTTTTTTATATATAAATAATTTTATATTATCTTTTATTGATTATTTGAAGTGTCTATTATATCTAAAATAGTTACTACAACAAAAATCCAATTTTATATTTTTTAAAATTACTAAATCTATGTAGTAACCTACAAAAAAGTTTTCAAATTTTTTTGTTATTATTTAATATTTTTAATAATTAAATTACTTCGGTTAAATATTTCATTTATTTATTAAAAATAATATTTATTTCAAAAACTCATGAAAAAAATTTAAAACTTGTATTTTATGATCCTAAAGTTTTTTGAATTTTAAATTTTAATACATATTATTAATATTTTTATTCTGATCATCAAAACTATTTAATATATATATATAATGATAAAAATATTTTTTTATGTCTGTTATGCTAATTTCGATCTGAAAATAATTTTAAAATATATATAATTATATTTTAAGTATGTGAATGTAATTAATTATTCATATATATAATTCTATTTAACCTTAAATATATATATATATATATATAATTTTAATTATTATATATATATATATATATGTATGTATAATTGTATATGTTTAATTATGTATATGTATTTATACAAATGTTTTAAAATTATATATATAGTTAATTTTGAGACATTTAGTTATAAAATATATTTTAATTATATGTGTACGTATTTATATAAATATACTTTGCATTATAGATTTATGCACATATTTAGACAACCTATAATACATATAAAATGAGCTAACGTGTCCGTTCCGATGTAAATCCCAACATCTATATACGAACATGTTATACCCTTTATGGATTATTATGTTACACATGCACACACATATGTATATGTTTATGATACATGTGTGAGTGTGTGTGTGTGTATATTAAATCATTCAAATTAACTTTACATTATAAAATACTTAAATTTAATTAAATACATTATTTTATTTAAAACAAATTTAGAATTTTTCTAAACGAATAGACTTCATAGGCCCAATAAAGATCCAGTAGGATAAAAAAATTTGAAATACACCCACCATTACCGTTGCTGGCTGGCCCAGTTCCAACAGAATCAAAATTCCGCTACGTTTTGCGACTGGTTTTAAAAAAGGTACGGCGTTCTTAGTTTGATTTCTATTTTTTGTGCCTTACATCAAAAAAGCACACGTGCTTGCATGATTTTTGAAGCCCACTTTAGCTTACTCTAGGTTGAAGTGGAGATTAAGAAAAAAAATTCTGAGAAGATAAAGTGGTTATCGTTTTGCCCTGAAAGGCAAGTGGCTATATATAATGGTTATATTATAAATGGATGCAGATTTCATACTCAATATGTTAGAAGGTCAACCCAAAATAGTGATATAATGATTGAGGCAAATAGCATGAGTGATTCACATTTAAATATTAGCACAACCTCATAGGCATAATTTGGTATTCTTCAAGACATTATTGTGCTAGACTATCATATTATGCTAATTCCTATGTTTAAATGTGCCTGGGCATAAAATTGATCGTGGTGTTAAGATGGAAGATGGTTTTATATTAGCTAACCTCTACCGATTTCAAAACCAATTCCAGAATGATACTTAGTATTCTACTCAAAAGATTCTGACGCCTCTAATTGGTATGTATATAATCACACTAGCTTCCTAAATTAGATCATTATGTTACTTGATTATTAATTTTATTTTGCTTTTATGATTTAAATCATGCCAATTTGCAGTTGTATCTTTTAGTGGATTTATTCTTATGCATCTCATTTAGTATTTTATAAGAGGTAACTAAGAGTAAAAATATTTTATTGTAGCAATAATAACTATTATTGTGTATAACAACGCGTTCCTTAGTTGATTCAAACAAACTATTACCTTGAATGTATGGTTGAGTTCTTAGAGAACCAAGTAGTTTAGCTTAAATCTAAAAGGAACTTCCATAATTAAGCTTGCCATGATCAATTTTGTACATCTTATATAAATAGCTATGGATAACATGCATATAATCTTGAAAAAACATAAACATACATACAATCATTTTCTATATCAGTTGAAGTATCAATGAACTGATGAAAAAAGAGAGAATATGTTAAATATTAAACAATCACGAAATCTCTATGCTGAACATTATTAACAAAAACATGCCTGGCTTAGACCATTGATCAGAACCCCATGGAAGAAATGAACAAAAGAAGATTGAAAGGTGACGCAGCGGATTAATCACGAACTCGATATGAATCGATGAAAGTAGTACTTGGTGGATTGAAGATACCAAAATGCCCAAATCCGTTGATCCAAAGATGCCGGATTCTAGCTATCTTCGTCTCGTTGATCGCGCACGATACCGAGGAACAAAGATCTACGATTCTTCGCACGTTGATCTAGCGCACTAGATTCCGTGAATCGGCTTCACAAACGTGGATTCGAGCGCACTCGAATGACGTAGGTGGAGATAGGAGATCACACTCGACTACCAATTAAAGAAAGCACAAAGCAATCAAAGAGAATTTTATTCAATATTCAACAACCTTTTACAAATGATACCACCTGCCTATTTATAGGCTTAGAACTCACAATACAAAACTGTACAGCTCATAGGTCGGCACCGACTTAACATAAGCGACTCAACCCCCCTACGACACAGCACAATGCAAACGACTCAAACATGGCCGACTTAAGAAACTTTCCGACTCAAGAACATAACCGACTCATATATACACATGACCTTCATACGACTCAACTTAAGTCGGTAGCGACTTAACTCACACGGCTCAGCATATTACAACCCCATATTCACATGTTTACAACACAACTCAACCGACTTACCTGCATACCGACTTAAGAATGTTACGACTCAACAAACAACATAGGGTACACGACTCATCAACCACACGGATACAACAGTTAGGTCGTATACGACCTAACGACTCAAAGGCAACAAACTACAACACATATGCTCATATGGCCGACTTAAGCGCATGCCGACTCAAGCCCCAATCTCCCTGCGCATATCTCCTCAACGACTTAGTTAGCTCGTGACTGCTTCCTCTTCTGTTAAGTCGTAGCCGACTTAGGCTCTTAAGTCATAGCCGACTTGAGTCCTTAGCTCGCAGATAATTCAACGCGGCTGCCTCAACTCGTAGCTCCTCTTCCTTAGGTCGTAACTCGTTATCCTTCACCCTGTTGAGTCGCGAACGACTTAAGGCCTCTTTATTAGCTCGTGAACAACCTTTGTTAAGTCGTGAGCGACTTATACTTCTCGAACGACTCAAAAACGTAGCCTTCTCCCACTTAAAGTCACTTCATTAACTCGTGGCCGACTTAACCCTTGAGGAATTGTAGATCGTGCTGCATCATCCTCCCCTGGTTGAGAAAAATTCGTCCTCGAATTTGTAAATTCTTTCACAACAATCTCACCTCCATGATATGGAATCAAATGTTTGACGTTAAAAACATCAGAAGTATAAACATCATCTGGTAACTTTAATCGATATGCATTTTCATTGATTTTCTTCAAAACTTCAACTGGACTAATTTTTCTGGCTTTCAGCTTATTATAAGCGCCCACTGGAAAACGATCCTTCGTTAACACAGCATACACCAAATCTCCTTCATTAAATTCAACATTTCGTCGCTTCAAGTCTGCAAATTTCTTATAGTTCTCATTCGATTTCTCCAATCGTTCCTGAACGATTTTATGACATTCGGTCAACCCATGAACAAAATCCGCAGCTCGTTTAACTGTCTCCTTCGACTGTGGTACCACTGCCAAATCCAACGGTCCCCTGGGTAAATTTGAGTATACAATCTGAAATGGACTGAAACCCGTACTACGATTCACTGCATGATTATGAGCAAACTCTGCCTAGCATAACTTCAAGTCCCAACTTTTCAAATTATCCTGTACAAGACATCGTAACAAATTTCCCAACGACCTGTTAACAACTTCTGTTTGTCCATCAGTTTGTGGATGGTATGCGCTACTAAAATTCAGCTTTGTTTCGACCATCTTCCACAAACTCAACCAAAAGTGACTTAGAAAACAAGTATCTCTATCCGACACAATAGACTCTGGCAATCCATGAAGTCTATAGATCTCCTTGAAAAATAATTGAGCAACACGAACAGCATCCGCAGTCTTTTTGCAAGCAACAAAATGTGCCATCTTCGAAAACCTGTCCACTACAACAAATATCGAATCATTCCCCCTTTGAGTTCTAGGCAAACCCAAAACGAAATCCATACTGATATCAACCCATGGTTTAGATGGTACAGGTAATGGCATATACAACCCTGCATTCGTCGCTGTTCCCTTTGAAACCTGGCAAATATGGCATCTCTCCACAAATCTTTCAACCTCTTTTCTCATCGATGGCCAAAAGTAAGATTGAGAAATCAACTGCAATGTACGATCTCTACCCACATGGCCTTCTTCATGTAACTCCTTGATAATTTTCATTCTCAAACTACCCTCTGGAATACATAACTGATTTCCTTTAAACAAAAATCCATCAACCAATATAAATTCATCGGTACTCCCTTCCTTGACTTTCTCAACATATTTCACAAAGTAAGGATCTTCTTCAATCATCTCTGGCAATAATTCAAATCCCGTCACTTCAACCTTCAATGTTGTTAACAAATGACTCCTCCTACTCAAAGCATCAGCTACCCGATTCGTTACCCCAGATTTGTGCTTAACAACAAAGGTAAACTGCTGTAAATATGCAATCCACGATGCATGTCTCGCTGAAATCTTATCCTGCCCCTGTAAATGCTTCAAAGCTTCGTGATCAGTATAGAGAACAAACTCCTTCTGAAACAGATAATGCCTCCAATGCTTAACAGCTTGCACAACAGCGTAAAATTCCACGTCATATGTATTGTATCTCATCTTTGCCCTTGATAACTTTTCACTGAAATATGCAATAGGTTTCCCACACTGACTCAACACTCCTCCAATCCCAACCTTTGATGCATCAGTGTGTAGCTCAAACAACAACTGGAAATTAGGTAAAACAAGAATTGGTGCAGTCGTCAATAGTCCCTTGATTTTCTCAAAAGCAACCCCCGCTTCTTCTGACCATATAAACTGTTTCCCTTTCATGCAATCAGTAACTGGAGCCATCACGCTACTGAAATGTGGAATGAATCTTCGGTAGAATGACGCTAGCCCATGAAAACTTCTCACTTCTGTAATTGTCTTTGGCTGTGGCCAATTCCTGACTGCCTCAACTTTACTCTGATCAACTTGAATACCTTCTCCTGAAACAACATAACCCAGGAATAAAACACTGTGCGTCATAAACACACATTTCTTCGTAGCAGCATAAAATTGTTCCTCACGAAGAATAATCAATACTTCCCTCAAATGCTGAACATGCTCCTCTGTACTCCTGCTGTAAATCAGAATATCATCGAAATAAACTATGACGAACTTCCCAATGAATGGTCTAAAGATTTGATTCATCACCCGCATGAATGTACTAGATGCATTTGACAAACCAAATGGCATAACCAACCATTCGCATAACCCCTCTCTCGTTTTGAAAGCTGTCTTCCATTCATCTCCAAGTCTAATCCGAATTTGATGATAACCACTCTTCAAGTCAATCTTCGAAAAGATAGTTGCCCCACTCAACTGATCCAACAAATCATCCAACCTCGGCATAGGAAATCTATAACGAACAGTAATTTTGTTCAAAGCTCTACTATCAGTGCACATCCTCCAAGTTCCGTCCTTCTTTGGTACTAACAATGCTGGCACGGCACAAGGACTCAAGCTTTCCTGAACACGTCCTTGCTCAAGCAACTCTTCCACCTGCCTTCGTAACTCTTCATGTTCCTTCGAACTCATTCGGTAATGTGGTCGATGTGGTAAAACTGCTCCCGGAACAAGATCAATTTGATGTTGAATGTCCCTCAATGGCGGTAACTCCTTAGGAAACTCCTCTGGAAAGACATCTTCGAATTCTTTCAAAATTGGCTTCGCTTCTTCTAGAATCTCAACTTCTTCACTACTCTCTCTCCCAATCAACAAAAACACCTCAGGTTCTTCCTCCACTTCCTTAACAAACTCCTTCAAAGTCAACAGAGTTTTCAATTCCTCAATCTTTTCTAGCTTGCTCTCCTTCTGTTGTTGCTTCTTGGGAACCAAAGTGATTTTAGTACCCTCGAACATGAAACTGTAACTATTGGCACGACCGTCATGTTGTACTACTCTATCAAACTGCCACGGTCTGCTCAACAACAGATGACACATGTCCATGTCCACTACATCACACCAAATTTCATCTTTGTACTTCTTCCCAATCGAAAAATTAACACAAGCCCTTCGACACACTTTCACTTCACCGCCCTTCCTTAACCATGGTAGCTTGTATGGTTTAGGATGCTTCTCGGTCTTCAAGTTCAACTTTCTTACTGCTTCTGTAGAGATAATATTATCACAGCTTCCTGCATCAATAACGAACTTGCAAACCTTCCCTAGAATAGTGCATGTCGACTGAAATATATTGCTTCTTAACCAACTTCAATCCTCCTCTTGCTTTGGTGTAAGACATGACCTTCTCATCATAAGATTACAACCTTCATCCCCAGATAATTCTTCTTCCTCCTCAACATAAGGTGCATTTGAATACTCTGCCTCCTCACCATCATTCTCCTCAACTTCTGCAACCATTGCTCTCTTCTTCGGCTTCGGACATTCGTTGCTTTTGTGACCCAACTCTTGACAGTTATAACATTTGAAACCACTGCTAGCCTTCGCCTTCTCAGCCTCCTTCACCGCTGGCTTACTGATAGGTTTAGAAACATTAGAACTCCCACTGGCACCCTTCACTGGATTATTAGAATTAGTAAACACACCACCTCCACGCCTTCCCTGTTTCTCCCAAGCTATCGCTTTCTGGTGTACTTCCGCCACGGATCTTGGATCAAACATATTAACCATATCCTGGATCTGCATTCTCAATCCCCAAATGAATCTAGAAGTTAGTTGTTCTTCCGTTTCCATAATATCATTCCTGGCAATGAGTTGGTAAAATTCATCAGCATAATCACTAACAGACTTTGTCCCTTGCCTCAGACTCTGCAACCTCTGGTACATAAGTGACTGATAGTTGTAAGGTAAGAAAGTAGATCTCATCAACTTCTTCATCTTATCCCACTCAACAACCTTCGACTTCCCCATCCGTTCACGAGTAAGTTTAGTTTGCTGCCACCACGTCAATGCTCTCCCCCTCAGCTTTGTAGCAACTAACTTCACCCTTCGATTCTCCGGAACCTCCTTGAAATCAAAGATTTCCTCCACATTAGACACCCAATCTAAGAACTCCTCAGCAACCATCCCACCTTTAAATTCCGGAATTTCCATCTTCATTCCCGATTCCCAACGTCGATCATCATCAATAACCCGATACTGACGTTGTCCCTGATCTCTATCTCTGAAATGAACACTTCCTCACTCACCGTCAAACTCAGCCTCAAGGTCTGATGTATATCGTTGTCGTTCTCGTCCTCCAACATCTCTAACCCCACCACTCCTACTACCAACATCCCTTCTATCATCAACATTCCTCCTACTTCGATTGTCAACACTTCTAGGCTCTTGACTTTCTCTCCTCTCCCGTTCCGAATGTGATGAAACTCTACTATTCCCGCGGTTTGATTCAGGTGAAACTCTCCTTCTATTCTGACTCATATCAATCATCAACTTTTCCAACCTACCAATGCCTTCATCAATTTTCTCATGCATACGTTGTTCCATTTGATCGGCCTCTTCTCTTCGATATAGTGCTTCAATATTTTGATGGCGGTTAGCTCTTCTTGGTGGCATGATTGAAAACTTTTCAAAACTTCAACAATTTGAACACAAGACTTCAAAAGCTTCAAGTTTCAATAAGACTTCAACAAATCGAACACAAGCTTCACACAAAACAACAAGTCACGACTCAACTCTTGTCTCGGCTTGCTCTATACGGCTTAGTTCCTTGACTCGGCAACAAGTTAACTCGGCTTCCACTTGTCTCGGCTTGAACCCTACTAGCTCGGCTTCAAACTTCAAAGTAACTCCACAAGGCTCGGCTACTTCTCATAAGTATACACGGCCTTCAACTCAAAACACTTCAACAAACTCCAAATTCAAACTCCTTTGCACACTTTGATCCAAAAGGCTATGGATCAAATACTCCAAACTTGTTGCAACTTCAATAAGAACACAACGAACACAACTTCGACTCCAAAACTTGGCTCCAAGAATCAACTTAGCTATGATTGGCTAAGCATGGCTCTGATACCAAACTGACGCAGCGGATTAATCACAAACTCGATATGAATCGATGAAAGTAGTACTTGGTGGATTGAAGATACCAAAATGCCCAAATCCGTTGATCCAAAGATGCCGGATTCTAGCTATCTTCGTCTCGTTGATCACGCACGATACCGAGGAACAAAGATCTACGATTCTTCGCACGTTGATCTAGCGCACTAGATTCCGTGAATCGGCTTCACAAACGTGGATTCGAGCGCACTCGAATGACGTAGGTGGAGATAGGAGATCACACTCGACTACCAATTAAAGAAAGCACAAAGCAATCAAAGAGAATTTTATTCAATATTCAACAACCTTTTACAAATGATACCACCTGCCTATTTATAGGCTTACAACTCACAACACAAAACTGTACAACTCATAGGTCGGCACCGACTTAACATAAGCGACTCAACCCCCCTACGACACAGCACAATGCAAACGACTCAAACATGGCCGACTCAAGAAACTTTCCAACTCAAGAACATAACCGACGCATATATACACATGACCTTCATACGACTCAACTTAAGTCGGTAGCGACTTAACTCACACGGCTCAGCATATTACAACCCCATATTCACATGTTTACACCACAACTCAACCGACTTACCTGCATACCGACTTAATAATGTTACGACTCAACAAACAACACAGGGTACAAGACTCATCAACCACACGGATACAACAGTTAGGTCGTATACGACCTAACGACTCAAAGGCAACAAACTACAACACATATGCTCATATGGCCGACTTAAGCGCATGCCGAGTCAAGCCCCAATCTCCCTGCGCATATCTCCTCAACGACTTAGTTAGGTCGTGACTGCTTCCTCTTCTGTTAAGTCGTAGCCGACTTAGGCTCTTAAGTCGTAGCCGACTTGAGTCCTTAGCTCGCAGATAATTCAACGCGGCTGCCTCAACTCGTAGCTCCTCTTCCTTAGGTCGTAACTCGTTATCCTTCACCCTGTTGAGTCACGAACGATTTAAGGCCTCTTTATTAGCTCATGAACAACCTTTGTTAAGTCGTCAGCGACTTATACTTCTCGAACGACTCAAAAACGTAGCCTTCTCCCAACGACTTAAAGTCACTTCATTAACTCGTGACCGACTTAACCCTTGAGGAATTGTAGATCGTGCTGCATCAAAAGGCAAGCTCACATTAGATATAATTGCTGGGAAAAATATATTTCAATTTTAATTTTAAGATTCAAAGAACACATGTTATAGAGGATAATTTGTACTGAAGACCGTGGTAGTGTGATTGATGGTTATGGTGCATCAGTTCTGCCTAGGAAGGTGGCAACGTCGACCTCTATATGTGATTTCAAGGTTAGGGTGAACTTGGGCTTGAGGCCAAACAAGCGATGGCACGAGGGACAAACATGACATGTTCGTAATTTTATTTGTAGTTTCCTAAGAGATGATTAGAATATATTATGGATACTGGATGAAGGGTTTTTTTGCCTCCTTGAATCTAGATTGAATATTTGACTTTTTTTAATCCCAAAATGTTAAAATTACGAGATAAATATTAGAAAAGCTAGGGAAGGCAGAAAGACAAGGAGGTAAGAGTTTAGTTAACTGGAAAGAGCAGAAATTCGGAGGAGAAAAGTGAAAAATTTTGGCATGAGTTGAGGACAAGCCTATATTTGGTTTAGGATGAATTGTGGTGAGGGAATAAAAGTAGTCTAATATTCTATTTTTATATAATACAATAAATATATTACGTTTGAATACATATCAAATATAAACATAATGAGATTAATTGCTAACTAATATTTATTGATTTATGGTATTTGTTGTATTAAAAATAATTAATAAGTGTCATATTAAATCAACAAAGTCAATAACTACTATATTATATCAACAAATTTAATATTAATTTGAATGCATATCATAAATCAATTATTGCTGGTAAAATATAAATTTTATCCACATTATCAAGCAAATAGAGTATGAAAATATAAGCTTTTAGTGGAAGTTCATTTTATTTGATTATTATTCATGTCTCATGCATTAGTAATGTCGTAGATCTTCATTATGATAGTTGTAGATTATTTCCTTTACTTAATTGTTAATTTTATTTTACTTTGTGATTTAAATAATGTCAATTTGCAGCTGTATCTTTTAGTGAACTTATTTTTATGATTCTCTTTTAGTCTTTTATAAAAGGCAACTAAGAGTAAAAATTGCAAGTAGATGGTTGACTCATGTGATCATTTATTGCTAATTTTTGTGTTTCCTCTTTTAGTAATAGTAGCGGTTATTGTTTATACTAATGCATTCGTTGTTTCATGTTTGTAGGCTTGCAGTATTTTAGTACTAGACGACTGGAAAACAAGATATTAACACAAGCTGAAGACCTCTTTATTGTGTAAGTTTTTATAATCACTAATTTATTTAATTCCCATAAAACTATTTTTCTCCTATTTGATGGAGTACATTCGATCAACTTATAGACAACAAAGACAAATCAAACAATATATATATGTGTGTTGTGTAAAATATGATGGTGTATAAAAAGTACTCTTCGAAAGAAGGAAATATAGGCATTTTCCTAAGAGGGGATGAACGTTTAATGCTTCTAATCTTGAAATAAAAAATTATCTTTAATATGCTCAATAGTTGTATGATTTGAGTTTCGTCACAAAAGGCCGATGCTGAACCACCAAACCTCAACTCCACCAACTCATTCCAAACACTAACTCCATCTCCATTGCTTAAAACTATAACATGATGACTATTTACAGGCAACAAATTAAATTTACCGAAAACACCCTCTCCTTCTATTATGTATACGAATGCATTCCATAAATCTGGAATTTGCTCATGCAACTCTGAAATTGGTTTTAAGGTGAAGTCCAGGTACATGTTGGTGTTCATGTGTATGCACAATATTTCTTTCCAAACGCTTCTCCTACTATTATTCGTACATAGACTCCATGTTTTTCGACTTGTGATACATCTTTTCTTAGTAGTTCTTGATACTGTGGCTCGATCCTATTGATTTTTAGCTCTGTTTTATAGCATGTGTATCATCAGATTATGGTATTAAGGAATGTTACATTTTATATTTTTGAACTAGATTAATCCATATTTGCAATCCTATTTATTTTTAATTTAGTTTCAGGTTGTACATGTCACGAGACTATTACATTTTATATTATGAAGCTGCATTGATCAATGATTCAAATCCTATTGATTCGTAATTCAGTTTTGGATCATATAAGCCATAATAAGACTGCGAGATTAAGAAATGGTACAGTTCATATTTTGAAGCTTAATTGATTCATACGTCATAAGATTATGATGTTAAGAAATGTTATATTTTATATTTGGAAGCCAAATTGATGCGTAGTTCCAATCCTTTTTGAACACCATGTTCAGCGAACGTCTCAGAGTGAACTATTCCTCTTCTTGCATTTAACAGTTGCAACAATAGTACCCTTATAGAAACATAGAATCACTGATTTTCAATATAACAATGCTAAAAACTTAGTGATAACAATTATCCCCCTTTTCTTTATCTTTCTTATTATCGGCTGTATGTTCTCCTTAGTGAATAATGTCTGCCTCTTTTCTTCTTCGATCTATCTTTGTTCCTCTTTCACAAAAATTAAGGCTTCGTGATTTTGAAGCCGCCGCTTGGATGGTTGATCGATTAATGTTCTCGCGTTGCTCTGTTGATCGATCGTATGTTGCTTAGCTTCGGCTGCTTCTCGATCGAGTTCAATTTTAATGGTATGTGATTTATGCTTTTTTTGTTTTACTGGTTAGCTTGCTTGAATTTGATGCTTTTGAAATTCCGATGATGATTTGGTTAAATAGGGATTGATTCCCTTTATTTTTGTTCGATTTTTTTTTTGAATTCCTCGGTTACTTTGGCTCGGCCATTTGATTATGCTTGAATGCTTGTGATTTCGTTAGACTAGTTCAATTCGTATTTTTCTTTGCTTGATTATCACGGCTCAATTCTGACTTGTTTGATTCCTTGGCTACCACAGCTTGATGTTCTGGCATTTAAACTTGACTTTGGTTCCTTTCTTTATGTTTGTTGACTTCGGCCAGTTGATACTGTGATAATATTTGACTTCGGCACTGACATGTTCAATTTGAAATTCCTGATGTGCTTTGACTTGATATTACTACATATTTATTCATGTTGTCTTTGACTTGATTTGGTTGAACTTGCTACTGTTTTGATTTTTACAACTGCAAATTGACTTCGTAAATTTCTGGTTTGACTCTGACTTGTTCATCATATTCTTTTGCAAGTTGAGTTCGGCTATTTGATTATGTGATGATATTTTAGATGAGACTTTTACTTTGACTTGTTCAACGTCACCTGACTTGACTTTGGTAATACTGTTAATTGCTCTGTTGCTTGATCGGTAATGGATTCAAGCTTATACAGTGATCCCATGTTTACTGTTGTGTTTTTGCCTCACTGTTCTTTGCTCCAGTACTGTTCTCATTTCTGGTCTGGTTACATTCTTCGGTTTATCTAAAGTTTACATGTGAGCATTTGGCTTGATTTGAAACTTGTAAAACCTACTTGACTAGTTCACTATACTACAATTTAGTTTCAATGTTTAGTTCCAATGCACTAATGTCTCCATTTGTACACATACATGTATGTATATGTGTATGTGATGTCTCGACTGTGTTTTGTGCCTTTTTTCCATGCCACCGAACTTTATTTTCATTGGTGCTCTAATCCTCGTGTATATGATGCATGTTGAAACTAGTCTTGTTGCATATATGTTACTTATTGTGGTCTTCATACATGCCATTTGAAGTGATCTGTTTCCATATGGTCTGGTTCACGCGTACATGTGTTGATTATAGTCTTGTGTTCATTAACATTGTATTTGAATTATGCAGTCTGCATTGAAATGCTTGTGCACTGCATGTAGTCTGGTTGCCTCGAGTACATATATGATGCCTTTGTTTGCTTGAGTTTCATTGATGTTGAGTTCATTTGTTTTGAGCTGGTTCGATTTGATTTCACTGCACTTGATTACTGATTTATGACTTTGTTTCATCTGGTGGTAGCTGCATGTATATGTATACATGTTGTCATGTCAGCATAGACTCATTTCACTTGCATACAATCTGGTTCACTTGAGTCTGGTTAGACTGTCTAGTCTCCTCAGTTTTGTATTGTTTGAGCTAGTGCATTTGTTTGCATATTGAGCTGTTGAGCCACTTGGTTGAACCTGTGCTCTTTTGCCCGACCCATTTCCAATGAACCGTTGAGTTGTATGGTTGCATTCCCTATATACATATGTGAACTACATTACTATTACTTCGACTGCTTGCTTTCATATGGTAGCTGAACTTGTTTCACTTGTTGTCGTTGATCATAGCATTCACGTGTACATTTGGATTGCACCTATGTTGAATCCAGCTTATAGCTGGAGTTTGACCTTGTGCTAATATCGTGACTTTATTTTTATTACACTTGAGTTGAACCTGGCTTTTGATTGGGTTTGACCTTGTGCTCACCTTTTCCTGCCGTTTTGTCAAGTGTATATTGGTGTGCACGGCTTTGTGGCATGTACAGTGATACACTGTGCATGTCTCAGGTTGTTCATGTATGATGACTTCAAAATTAAATGTCGACGAACAACCCAAATAACTGAAGCAAATACTATTTTCAAATACGAGTGAACGAGTGATATGTAGTGAGGTGCAAATGTATATGGGAAATTGTGATGTAATCAAAATTGTATTGTAATTGAAATTATGTGTGTGTGTATAGTGAGAGCTCAAATTTATACTATTCAAAATTATAATAAATATTTGTTTGAATAAAATATTTGTTTGAATTTAAATTCTTTGTTACTTATTTTATTCAGCAAATATTTGTTTAATTCTGTGAGAATAAAATAATACATTAACAAATATTTATTTAATTCTGTGAATATAAAATAGTACAAATACATTTAAATGAAAAATATATATATATATATGTGTGTGTGTGTGTGTTTATTATCATCAAACAAAAATCATATACTTGCGTATTCAACAGTCTTCGCCTTTTGATGATAACAAACATATATTTAAGATTTTGAATTTATTAAATGTATTTGATCATTCAATTTGCTCCCCCTATTTGAATGCTCCCTCTCTACAACAAAGCTTCCCTTTCATATATTCATGAGAACAAATAAAAATATGCAAATGACCCTAGATGCAAATTGAAAATACAAAATATAATATTTGACCTTTATTTGTCGATGCAAATAGAAAATAAAATATTTGACCTTTATTTGCCTTTATTTGACAAAATCTTAACTTTTCTCTTCCTCTTTTGTTATCAGCAAAAGAGTAATAGTGTTAGAAAAATAGAGATAAAGTGATATACATTAGTACAATATTAATACCAAATCGAGCATAAATATTAAATTTCAATAAAACATCAAACAAAAATCATAAATACTCTGTTAGGCGCATATTCCACTTTAGAATGATAGGGATGATGCAAAACCATATAGTCGTGTCTATTTGTGGCATATTTATATCAGAAATTTGAATATCTATTAACCATGCATAACCGTTAGGACTTTTAAATGAGATTAGTAGTATTCCAAATTTTTATAAAAAAAAATGAATTCAAGTATCTTCTAACCACGCATAACCATGAGGACTTTTAAATGGGATTAGAATCAACTTGTCTATTTAATTAATCAATTTTTATATGTGTTCCATACATGCATAACCATGAGGACTTTTTATTGAGCATGAAAGCACATAATCGAAAATTCCAAGTAATCCACCCATGCATAACTGTGGGGACTTTTAAATGAGATTGAATACTTTGGATGTTTTTATTGTTAAAAAAATATAATAAAATGAAAAGCGAATAATTTTCCATTTAAAATACCACATATTGACATACTATATCGGAATTTTATGGGTTATGGTCGATAGAAATATGATAGAAATAGAAGTGGTCATGGAATTTTTACCAACAAAAAGTTTTTATAACTCTTGTTTAAATTTCTAAAGAAATTTACTAACTATATTGTCTCAAGTTATAATATATGATTAATATCAACACTCGTCACTTTTCCAATCATTATTTATCTTTTCGATAATCAGTAGGGAGTCATATTAGTTAATGTAGTCATTTAAAATCAAATTATAAAATAAAATTTTCTAAAATGACTAATCTGAAACAAGGTCAACAAAAACTATTTTCTAAAAGGGGTTTTATAAAAGAAATGTCTGCTGATTGAAAAATTATTTGAGATAAAAAATATGCAGATATTTTCTTTGAAAATGATGCAACTGCTAAATGTCTCAATATAAATCACATTCCACCAGTAATTTTTCTATCAACTAGATTACAGATGTAATCTGCATCTGAATTTCTATTGACTCAAATTTATCATTAGTTGAATGTCATAGACCAGATTGTGGAGTTGCAACAATTCCTTGAAATCCTTTTTACAACTTTTAAATGAAATTCTTTTGGATTTTAATTGAAGCCGTGCCAATAAACAAAACCGTGAATATAGAGTTATCAGTAAAATAACCAAATGTATTATCATCAATCAATAAAACACCATCATTATTCCGAACAATTTTATGTGAAATAGTTCAAAGATTCTTGAGGTACTTATAGTGTTCCTGGCAAAAAAAATATAATTGGCCAACAATTTTGAATAAATCAGAACCAAGATCAACGTTCATTTCTTTATGACATAACTGGCTGATTTAAATTCATGTTAGGGTGTAGATTATCACATTTAATATATCGTTCAAGATAGGTGTATCGTTACCTATTTTACCTTTACGATAATTTTTCGTTGTTGCCTACTGTAATTCTGCAACCTTTATACTAGGCTAAGGAACTTTAATTTGTCGCTGGTTGTGTGCCTGAAACTGCCAGAATCCAGATAACATTGTTGTTGTTCCTTAGCCTGCCACCACACATACAGGAGAAAAGATTTTTATGACCTATTTGTTTTTATTGGTCCATGGTTGTTAGTGGCAAATGATTTTGAAAAATATGTTTGAGTAGACCCAAAACTATTATATTTGTTCCTTTCGGCACCCAAATTTGTTTAACTTTAAGGGATTTTATATTTGTGCCTTTTGGAACCCAAATTGGAACGGTTTTTATGTGTTGGGGTCTATACCAACAAATATTCTGATCGTGTCCAGTTTTTCCACGTATTTTCCACTTTGAACTGACTTGGTTAATTTCATTTCTACCATATTCTGATTGATTATACCAAAGTCCTTGTCTAACCGTATTAACAGTTTGTTTCCCAAATAGCATATTTAACGATTTTTCACTTTTTGAAATTTTTTCTAAAGTCGTAGATAGTTGTTGGACTTGTGTTTTGAGAGATTCATTTTCATTTAACAATTGTGTGCACTTTTTAATTGAATTTTCTCTACTAGTGTTTTCACTCTCTTTCAAAACCAGAATTTCATTTTCAAGTGATTTTATTTTAATTTTTGATTTTTTGATTTCTTCTTCAAATGATGGACACTTGTCACACTTAGGGCTTTTGGTTTAATAGTTTTTAACCAATTGATCAAGTTATTTATTTAATTCTATCAAAGTATCTCCTTTTGATTTAATTTTAGCTTATTTCTCCCTAAGTCGTTTAAAACAGCGATTTACTTCATGGAAATATATAAGTAATTCTGAGCGAGTAAGTTTTGACACCTCGCTTGGCTCATCATCGCTATCAGTTATATCACCTCGAAGGCACATATCTGCATTTTCACTCTCATTGCTAGCTCTTTTATCATCATCACTTTTATTGCACGTGGCTGCAAAACTTCTCCTTTTCGATTTCTTTTCTTGTCTGAGTCGATTTCGTGGACAATTGGGCAAGATGTGACCGGTTTATTGCACTTGTGACAGATGATTTCTTATTCTTCTGAGTTGTCTAGTGCTTTCACTATTCTGCTTTTCAATTGTTGAAATAGAGCTGGATTTCCGTATTTGCGATTCCACTTCTTGAATTTCTTTATTAATAGTGCCAGCTCAACTGCTCCATCATCATCATCATCACTTTATGTTGTTCCTTTGAGAGCCATCGACTTCTTCCGAGTATCACCTCCTTCACGTTCTTCCTTGAATTTCATCTCTAACTCATAAGTGGTGATATTTCCGATGAGTTCTTCAACTTTAACTTATTTCAAATCTTTTGATTCTTGAATGGCAGTCACTTTTGCTTCAAAATTCCGTGGAAGGACTCTGAGGATTTTTTGGACTATTTCCAACTCTGTGTATGATTTTTCGAGAGCTTTTGAGTTGTATATGATATTGGAAAGTCATCCATACATCTCTTTGATATTTTCATCCTTGGCCATTGTGAAGTTTTCGTATTCGCTACTTAGCATAGCAAGGCAAGATTCATTGACTTGAGATGTTCCTTCGTGGGTCACTTCGAGTGTGTGCCAAATTTCCTGCGTAGTTAGATAGTGTGAGACACGATTAAATTCGATTTGATCCAATGAACAAATTATAGAATTCATAGCTTTAGCATTAGCATTCTGTAGTCTATTTTCAAGATCTATCCATTGATCCATTGGTTTATCTACTTCTTGATTATCTACAACTATAGTTGGTGCTCTATAACCTATCTCAACAATATTCCAAGCATCAATGGTTTTCAAAAAAAAATTAATCCTATTTTCTAGTAAGCATATTCACCATTGAACATTGGTGGTATAACCATGGACTGACCGTCGGAAAAAGCATAATTAAAAGAAGCCATTGTAAAAATTCAAAAAAATTTAAAACAAAAATTGGTTTTTGAAAAATTAAATTTTTAAAAACAAAAATTGACTTTTGTTCCTAGCTCTAATACCATTTGTAGAATCGATTTCACCCAAAAGGATGGTTAATAGGGTGATACTATTAATTATAAAAACATAATGCGGAAGTATATAAAATATCGCAACACAGATATAGCAGAATAATAGCAGCACAGATGATAGCAGAATAAAAATAGAAATAGAACAACACAGATTTACCCGGCTTCGGCAAAACCCTGCCTACGCGCTTCCTCCAAGGTTTCTACTAGAAATTAAGTAGTCAGGCACTTACACATGTAAACTCGCGACACCCGCTATCGACTAACCGAACTCTATGCTCAAAACCCTACCACAACTCAACTACTGAGTTGTGAATTCTCGAACTACACCACCGTAGTTCGTCCCCTAGTCGCACGACTAGAAATTACAAAAGTTAAAAGTAAATTTCAAATAAAAACAATCTAAAAACAAAACCTTAATTTAAATTAAAGCCCAAATTAACCACCAGAGGAAACCGGCCCAAAAACTTAGTGATGACAATTATCCCCTTTTCTTTATCATTCTTATTATCGGTTGTATATTATCCTTAGTGAATAATGTCTACCTCTTTTCTTCTTCGATCTATCTTCGTTCCTCTTTCACAAAAATTAGGGCTTTGTGATTTTGAAGCCACCGCTTGGATGGTTGATCGATTTATGTTCTCGCGTTGCTCTGCTGATCGATCATTCATTGCTTAGCTTCGGCTGCTTCTCGATCGAGTTCGATTTTAATGGTATGTGATTTATGCTTTAGTGGTTAGCTTGCTTGAACTCGATGCTTTTGAAATGCCAATGATGATTGGGTTAAATAGGGATTGATTCCCTTTCTTTTCATTCAACTATTTTTTTTTGAATTCCTCAGTTACTTTTGCTCGGCCATTTGATTATGCTTGAATGCTTGTGATTTCATTAGGCTAGATCAATTAGTATTTTTCTTTGCTTGATTATCATGGCTCGATTCTGACTTGTTTTATTCCTTGGCTTCCACGGCTTGATGTTTTGGCATTTAAACTTTACTTTGGTTCCTTTCTTTGTATTTGTTAACTTCGGCCAGTTGATACTGTGATAATATTTGACTTCGGCACTGACTTGTTCAATTTGAAATTCCTGATGTGCTTTGACTTGATATTCTGCATATGTATTCACGTTGTCTTTGACTTGATTTGGTTGAACTTGCTATTGTTTTGATTTTTATAACTGCAAATTGACTTTGTAAATTTCTGGTTTGACTCTCACTTGTTCATCATATTCTTTTGCAAGTTGAGTTCGGCCATTTGATTATGTGATGATATTTCAGATGATACTTTTACTTTAACTTGTTCAACGTCACCTGACTTTGACTTTGGTAATACTGTTAATTGCTCTGTTGCTTGATCGGTACTTGATTCAAGCTTATACAGTGATCTCATGTTTACTGTTGTTTTTTTCGCCTCACTGTTCTTTGCTCCAGTACTGTTCTCATTTCTGGTCTGGTACATTCTTTGGTTTATCTAAAGTTTACATAAGAGCATTTGACTTGACTTGAAACTTGTAAAACCTTCTTGACTTGTTCACTGTGCTGCAATTTAGTTTTAATGTTTAGTTCCAATGCACTAATGTCTCCATTTGTACACATACATGTATGTATATGTGTATGTGATGTCTTGGCTGTGTTTTACCTTTGTGCCATGCCACCGAACATTTTTCACTGGTGCTCTGGTCCTCATGTATATGATGCATGTTGAAACTAGTCTGGTTGGATATATGTTACTTGGTGTGGTCTTCATACATGCCATTTGAAGTGATCTGTTTCCATAGGATCTAGTTCAAGTGTACATATGTTGATTATAGTCTTGTGTTCATTAACATTGTATTTTACTTGTGCAGTCTGCACTGAAATGCTTGTGCACTGCATGTAGTCTGGTTGCCTCGAGTACATATATGATGTCTTTGTTTGCTTGAGTTTCATTGATGTCGAGTTCATTTGTTTTGAGCCATTTGGATTTGATTTCATTGCACTTGATTACTGGTTTTTAACTTTGTTTCATCTGGTTGTAGCTGCATGAATATGTATACAGGTTGTCATGTCAGCATTGACCTAAATGCTTGCATACAATCTAGTTCGGTTGAGGCTGGTTGGACTGTCTAGTCTCCTCAGTTTTGTATTGTTTGAGCCAGTGCATTTGTTTATATATTGAGTTATTGAGCCACTTGGTTGAACAAGTACTCTTTTCACCTGACCCATTTCCACTGAACCGTTGAGTTGTATGGTTGGATTCACTATATACATATGTGAACTGCATTGTTGTTACTACGACTGCTTGCTTTCATGTGGTAGCTGAACATGTTTCACTTGTTGTCCTTGATCATAGCATTCATGTGTACATTTGGATTGCACCTGTGTTGAATCCAGCTTATAGCTCGGGTTTGACCTTATGGTAATATCGTGATTGTACTTTTATTACACTTGAGTTGAACCCGACTTTTGATTGGGTTTGACCTTGTGCTCACATGTTCTTGCAGTTTTGTCAAGTGTATATTGGTATGCACGGCCCTGTGAAATGTATAGTGAAACACCGTGCATGTCACAGGTTGTTCGTGTATGATGTATTCAAAATTAAATGATGACAAACAACCCAAATAACTAAGGCAAATACTATTTTCAAAGCACATTTTATTTTACACTGCATAATTTTTTTTTCAATTTTACTGCGCTAGTGTTTATTTTACAGATCACTCAGATTTAGATGTTGGATACAAATTGGAATATAGTTGAAGATCAAATATGAGTGATATGTAGTGATGTACAAATGTATATGGAAAATTGTGATGTAATCAAAATTGTATTCTAATTGAAATTGTGTGTGTGTATATATATATTGTGTAACAATAAAATATTATTTTAATATATAAAATCCCTATAATAACAACATTTTGTAAAATAAGTATTTCACACGTATAAATGAATAAAATATTGCATTACATTGTATAATTCACTTGAATTCCAAAAGCATTATTTTGAAAGCAACTTATTATTTTGTAATCTATACAACAAAAAGCATTGATTAGTTGTTTTTTTAACACATACTTCAGGTAATTCACAAACGGCTCCGCTTTGTACAAGCATTGGTTAGTTATAAAAGACAAAGAGAGGCTGAGATTTATTCTCAGCATAGATATCAAGCGGCTCTGCTTTATACATAAATGCTGATTTATTCGCACGATCTGCCACGATCAACTCACATTTACTTACATCATCGCATAATTTATCACTCGTCTTTAATTTCCTCGAACCATATTATCTCTCTCATTTCCACATTTTTCCGTCCTCCACCAAAAGCCTTAGGCCTCCTTTCTCCATTGCTTTATCGGTGTATTTCCAAACCCTAATTTGGATCAATCAAAAAGACCGAATCGAGATGAAGACTGGGTTGCGGTTGTGCTTCGGTTATTGTACTCTTCAAAGAATTATTCCATCGATTTTATTTTTCTTGCTCATGGCGATTCCTAATTTCCTCAATTGCCAATCTAATGGAATCATTACCATAAGCTGGTTAGATCTTCTACCTTCTAATTATTATTTTTCATACTACTCTAGCTTTGATTTGAATTCTTTATATAATGATTTTCTATTCTACCCTTGTTTTTGTCATTTCGATTTTATTCTTCTTTGTAATTTTACTTGACAATTTGATTTCTTCTTCTCTAAAAGTTTTATTTCATGAAATTACTTTGATTTGCGATTCTTATTTTGTCTTTTGCAGGGATAATGACAACGACCCTCATCTCATATCAATTATATCAAATTCTCATCTTTAGCTAAAGTTAATTTTTACTAGTACATAGAAAAGGAAGCATACATAGGGTTGGTTCTTTTCTATTATGTAGAAAAATGTTGTGGGGTTCCCAAGAATGTTCATTGAGCGAATTATGCATGTCAGTATGTGAAGAATAAATTTCCAGTTTTTGATGTGCTTGATGGTATGGGCTTTAGACCATATGAACCTAACATAAGGTTTGTGTTGTTCTGAGAGGCTAGGTATATATTGTTGTTGCAACTGTACTACCTGGTGGAAGAACTGCACATTCAAGACTAAAACTCCCATTACAACCAAAAGCGACATCAACATGCTCAATATGTAAATAATCAAAATTAGCAAAACTTAACAATCAACTGTTCTTATATGGAATTAATCTACAATGGTACATCATTATGCTTTTGAAGCATTTGATATAACTATGATAGATATAATGGATATAGATGAACCATTTGGCGGCAAAATCCATATTATGAGAGGAGATTTTCGATAAGTATTACCGGTTGTGCCTAAAGCTACAAGAAATGAAGCGATTAGTGCGTGCATCATTAAATCACTTTTATGGGAAAATTTTAAAAAATTTAAAGAAAGACATGCGAGCAGCAAATGATATCGCATATTCAAATTTCTAATTCAAATTGGAGATGGCACCGAACCTTCAACCAATGAAGAAATGATTCAAGTACCAGCAAATATGGTCATATTGTCAAAAAATGATGTTAATCCACTATTAAAGTTGATAAATACAATTTTTTCCAACTTATCAAAAAATGCATTCGACAAAGAGTACATAGTTAATAGAGCATTAATTACACCACTCAATGAATATGTCGACAAGCTCAATGAACATATACTCAATATATTTCCTGGAAATGAAATCATTTACTATTCATATGATACAGTAGAAGACGATGCTTGCAATTTACACCAATAAGAATTTCTAAACTCAATCACTCCTGGCGGTTACCTTCACCTACATTGGCTAAAATTGAAGCTTGGAGCATCGATAATGTTGTTAAGAAATTTGAATTCGAAAATTGGATTATGCAATGGAACGAGGCTTATATGTAAACAACTCCATAAGAATTGCATTGATGCTAAAATCATCATTGAACATTATGTTGGTACTAGATTTTTCATTCCAAGAATCCCAATAAAGCCACCTGAAAATTTGAATTTACCATTTGTGTTAATACAGAAACAATTTCCAATTCGTTTGTGTTTTGCCTTCACTATAAACAAGGCACAAGGGCAAACGATAAAAAATACTAGCATATTTTACCTGAAAAAGTGTTTGGTCATGGACAACACAACTATATATGGCGCATTCATGAGGAGTTTCAAGTGCTAATACCATGGTGTTGGTAGAAAAGGGACATGTTGTTGGACGAACCAAAACATTCACTAAAAATTTCATCTACAAAGATGTTTTACTGATTAGCTAGGAATAAAGGTACTTAATTTGATCTTCATCTACATATGTCCAAGGTACATCCTCGTTGTATTTACCTCTTCTTCTACACGACCTATAGGTGAATCTATAGCATATGAAATGGAGAAGTTTCATTTAAACATTTCCATGGCTTCTAGGATTTTATTTGTGCCTTTTGAATCTATAGTATATGCAATGGAGAAGTTGTGGGCATTCCCATCAACTTTCCTTTCTGATTATAGTAAAAGGTTCACTCATGATTACAGTAAAATGTTTTATCTTCATTATTTCAGATATTCTTATGGGGACCTTGTTGAATTTTAACATTAATTACTTCTTATATTGGATCCTCTAAACTTGTGTTTCTAGAATATTTAAAAAGATATAATATATTTTAAGTCGTTGCTTTTTTAACTTCATTAACAGGAACCAATTGCTGAGTTGCCTAGTAGAACATTAAAATAATGAAAAACCCCTGAATTGCTGAGTTACCCCCCGTCGGGAAAAAAACCCAAAATTACTCTACCACGCGGTGACACTAGTTACTACTTCCAAGGCACCACATAGTGCCTCTGCGTGGTGAAAAGAAAATTTGAAAAAAAGCAAAACATAAATTAAGAAAAAAATTAAAAGGGTGTTTTCGTCATGAAATTTTTTATGAAAACAGAGGGCAACTAAAGTATGTATCACAATGAAAATTGTTCATTATACATATAAAGAATTATATTCCATCGATTTTATTTTTCTTAGTCATGGCGATTCCTGTTTTGTTTAATTTCGGATCTAATGGAATCATTACCATAAGCAGGTTGGATCTTCTACGTTCTAATTATTATTGTTTCATACTACTTTGGCTTTAATTTGAATTTTTGTTATAATGATTTTCTATTCAACCCTTATTTTTGTCATTTCGATTTTATTCTTCTTTGTAATTTTACTTGACGTTTTGATTCTTCTTCTCTAAAAGTTTTATTTCAGGAAGTTACTGCGATTTACGATTCTGATTTTGTCTTCTGTAAGGAAAATGACAATGACCCTCATCTCATATTAGTTGTATCAAATTCTCATCTTTAGTTAAATTTAATTTTTTACTAAGTATATGGAAAAGGAAGCATGCATAGGGATGATTCTTTTCTATTATGTAGAAAAATGATATGATGTTCCCAAGAATGTTCATTGAGCGGATTATGCATGTCATCATGTGGAGAATAAATTTCTAGCTTTTAATGTGCACGGTAATCTGGCTACGATGGCATGCATATACGATTAAGGCCAAAGTTGATGGGCTGCGATTGGTATGGGTTTTATACCATTATAAACCTAAAAGAAGGTTTGTGTTGTTCTATGAGTTAGGTATATATTGTTGTTCCTATTTACAAAGTTTATTCAATGGTCTATCAAATACCATATTTGGATTTGTGAAAAAGAAGATAGCGATTTTACAAACGTGTGCGTGCACTTGGGCGTGCTTACTATAAAGCAAATTATCGAGCATGTAGTTTGACAATAATTCACGGGCTTCATGTTATCAAATTTTTTCTTTGTCTTTAGTTTTTGCATATTTTGTTCTCTATGGATACCAACATCTCATCTTCCATTAGTTAGTTTGCTAATGATTTGTTGGACTTTATGCCTTTGATTTATAGCAAGGAGTTCAAGAAAGAAAAAGGATTATCAAATAATCGACAAAGTATGATTTATTAGAATCTAGGTTAATATTTGTTGTTAAAATCTATCCTCAAGTAAACCTGCATTTATGAAAAAATACAGGTCAGTCGACTGGAACCATCCAGTCAGTCGACTGACTTATGCACATGCAATGTTATATGTTGCACAATTCAGTCGACCAAATATTTATGATCAGTTGAAATGTGCCGTATTCAAACTAAAACTTTTTGTTTCAATCCAGTCGACTTATTCATTATATTCAGTCGACAAAATATAATTTAAATGCCATATTTTTTAAAGTTTTCGAAGAGACACTCCTCTTCTTGAACAGGAACCTCTTCTAGGAAGAGTTGTAATCATTTCTGTTCGTTAGAACTCTTTACCAAGTGTTGTAACTCTTTATTCATTATAAATATACATTCCATTCAAGCTCAAAGAACCTACTTTTCTATTCTCTACCCTCTTGAATATTCAAAATTCATATTTTTTAGAGTTTGTGAAATCACATTTATAATTCTTCAATTCTAAAGCAATATATACTTTTCTTATCTTCATGGACACACAAATATACATATCATACTTGAGGAAAAGATTATAGAAAGGGTGTACTTCATTCGACAAATTTGTGTTGTATCAAGAACACATAAAGTCAAGAAAGCAATTTATTTGTATCGAAGTCCTGTTTGGTTGCTCAGGGAGGAAAAATTCTATTTAGTTGCTCAGGCGTTCAAAGTCCTATTCTGTTGCTCGGGCGGTATAAACCTATTCCTCCGGTTAAGTGAGGGTTGCTAGTTTAATTCCAAAAGGAGTTGGGATTGGACGTATAACGGGAGTTCAAACTAGTTTAAAAATCTCTGGTGTCATTTTATTTTAATGCTTTATTTACTTACTTTATATTCCACAAAGTAGTTTAGATAATATTCAAATTACACGATCCTATAGTCACTTTAATTTGGTATCAGAGAAAGGCCATCTTATAACTGTAACACAGTTATTTGATACACTGTTAATATGGAAAATAACACTAACACTAGTTTTGTTGAAGGTCAATCCACTGCAAGACCACCACTATTTAATGGGTTGAATTATAACTATTGGTCTTCTAGAATGAGAATTTACATGCAAGCCAATGGTTATGATACTTGGAATATTACCCAAGCAGAATATCACATATCCATTACTAAGAATTCACAATGGTCTAACACACACAAAACTAGATGCTACTGCGAATGCCAAAAGCTATGAATATGTTATTTTGTGCATTAGATAAAAATGAGTTTAATAGAGTTAGCATGTATACGACTGCTTATGGAATTTGGTATATGCTTAAAGTTACACATGAAGGCACTTACAAGGTAAAGCAAAGTAAGATTTCTATGCTCAAGAATTAGTTCCAGAATTTTAAAATGAAGCAAGATGAAACAATAAATGTATTCTAGATTTCAAGACATATATCATTCCCTCTTAGCACTAGGAGAAAAATATTCAGACTTCAATATTGTTTTCAAAATTCTCAACTCTTTAGCGGATGAAGGTGAATGAAAAGTCTTAGCAATCGAAGAAGCTAATGACATTTAAACTATTAAACCAGAAGAGTTAATATAAAATCTAATGTGTTATGAAGTTAATCTCTAGGAAAACAAGTACAAGCGCAAGACAAGAAGAATATATCCTTCCAAGTAGAAAAAGATGAATCAGATTCAGATGAGGAAGATATGGCGTTTATTGCTAAGAATGTCAAAAAGTTTTTAAAATTCAAAAAGAGAAACAAATTTAGAAACAACGAGAATAGCTTTAGCAGTAATAATTGCAACAACAAGCTATCCTCCCCTGCTCTTGAATGTTATGAATGCCACAAGAAAGGACACATCAAGAAAGACTGTCCTGATAGAAAGAGAAACATATTCAAAAATAAGAAGGATAAATACAAGATGAAGTAGGCCTTCTCAATAACACGGGATGATTCAGAGTCATCGTCATCATTAGACAGTGATTCTGAACAAGCCAATGTCGGCCTTATGGCTTCAACTTACGATGTAAGTGATTTACCTTTTGATGATTTAATTGTTATAAACTCAAAATTATTAGATAAACTAAAGGAAATTAAAAGAAAGTATAAAGATGCACTAGAGAAACTAAACGTATTTGAAATAGAGTTGATATGCTAAGAGATGAAAAGAAAATTCTAGAAGAACTTGTTGATACAAAAGAATCTTTGTCTAATGTTTCTTCTCAACTCACTATGCTATCAAAAGAAGTAAAAGTTGAAAAAGAAAAGAATATGACATTAGATTCATAAAATCATGATGTAAAATCAAATGTCGGAATCCTTGAACTAAAAAATACCAGTCTCAAAACTGAGTAAGAGAATATTACTAAAAATATGACAAATTTTAATAAAGGAAGAGAAAATATTTTTAAGATTATTAGTAATTCTCAATCTACTACTAATAAAAATGATTTAGGATATAAAAATTCTTCAAAACCAAAGAATAATAATAATAAATACTATAAAAATTATAATTTGCTTAACAATTTTGTGAAACCAAAATCAAAGCCAAAGGTTGTCGGTTAAAAGAAGTTAATAAAACAAGTACTATAAAAATTTGGGTACTAAAAACTAACAATAATCTAATTAGAAACAATTATATAAAATATTTCATATCTATTGTTCATAAAAATAAAGATCTTATGTACAAAGGGAATTCTAAACCCTCACGGGTTTGGCTTCCTAAGATTTAACTCTTATTACCCTAATAAAAAGGTGGGCACCAACGTTATTTATATATTTTTTGTAGGTACTGACTAAAAAAGAGGAAAGTGGATACTAGACAGTGGTTGCTCAAAACATATGACAGGAAATGAAGATATGCTGACTAACATTATTTACTCAGATGGAGGTTCTGTCACTTTTGGAGACAATTCCAAAGGATACATCATCGGCAAAGGCGATGTGAGCAATAATGGTACATCTAATTTACCTCTTATTACAAATGTTTCCGCTAGTGAAGAATTTAAAACACAATTTACTTAGCATTGGTCAATTGTGTGACAAAGGATTCAATATATCTTTTTCTGAAGATAAGTGTAGCATTTTTGATCAAAATAAAAATCTTATATTTGAAGGTATTAGGTGCGCATATATATATATATATATATATATATATATATATGTATATATATATATATATATATATATATATATATATATATATATTTGTGTGTGTGTGTTAAATATGAATATAAATCACAACACAAATATGTGTCTAATAGCCCAGAAAATGATCCTTGGTTATGGTACAGAAGGTTTTGTCATATAAATTTCAAAGTTATAAACAAATTATCTAAGAATGGTTTAGTAAAAGGTTTACGAAGAATGAATTTTAAAGCAAACAATATTTATGATGCTTGTCAATTAGGTAAATTATCAAAATCATCTTTTAAATCAAAGAAAAATGTTTCTACATTACAACCACTTGAACTATTGCATTTGGACCTTTCTGGCCCAACTCAAGTTCAATCTATAAACCATAGCAAATATGTGTTTGTAATAATATATGACTATTCGAGATATACTTAGGCTATTTTTATGAAAAATAAAAATGCACTTTTGTTAATTTCAAAACTTTTGTTAAAAGAATTCAAAATCCCAAAAGTTTAAAGACTAGAAACATTAGAATCATGGAGGTGAATTTGAAAATGAAGCTTTTGAGCATTTTTATAATAAAAAGGAAATTTACCATAATTTTTATTTTCCTATAACACCACCGCAAAATGGAATTATAGAAAGGAAGAAATAGAACTATAAGAAAATGTGCAAGAACTTTATTAAATGGAAGAACTCTACCAAAACATTTTTGGCCAGAAGCTGTAGCAACTGCTTGTTATGTTTTGAATCGTGTTTCCATCCGTCCACTAAAAAACACACTTCATATAAACGAACTAATAATAGAAAACCAAACATTTCATATTTTTAGGTTTTTGGTTTAAAATAATTTATTTTAAACACAAAAGGTCAGCTTGGAAAATTCGATCCAAAATCTGATGAAGGAATTTTCATAGGATATTCGAAAAGAGGTAAAGCTTATCGATTTTTCAATAGAAGTACTAAAATAATCGAGGAAATACTTCATGTATCCTTCGATGACAATTTTAACTTTAATAAAAGTCCTAAGGATGATGAAATAATGACTAAGACAATCACAAATAATAATACTTAAAATAATTTTAAAGAAGATGAAAACATTGTTTATAATTTTGAAGAAGATGAAAATATTGAAAATGGATTAAGATCTCCTCCTAGGATTTTACAAGATCACCCTATAGAAAATGTAACTGGAGAAATTAATTCAAATGTCATAGGTAAAAATCAACTTAATCAAATGGGCCATGAAGCTTTCCTTTCAAACATTAAACCTAAAAATGCTAAAGAAGCCTCTACAGATGACTATTGTATTATAGCTATCCAAGAAGAGCTAAACCAATTCGGACGAAACGAAATTTATGACTTAGTTCCTAGACCAAGTGATCAAATAGTTATTGGTACTAAATGGGTATTCAAAAATAAAGATGATGAATAAGAAAATATTATTAGGAATAAAGCTAGATAAGTCGCACAAGGATGTAATCAAGAGGAAGGAATTGACTATGAAGAAACGTTTGCTCCAATCGCTCGATTAGAAGCAATACGTATCTTATTGGCATTTGCATGTTTTCATAATTTTAAACTTTATCAAATGGATGTGAAAAGTGCTTTTCTAAATGGATATATAAAGAAAAATTTATGTTGAACAACCTCCTCTATTTTTACATGAAAAATTTCCAGACCATGTGTATTAACTTAAGAAAACTTTATGTGGTCTAAAACAAGAACCTTGTGCTGGGTATAAACGTCTTAAGCTATCTTATAGACTCTAGTTTTGAAATTAGGAAGGTCAATCAAACTCTTTTTATTAAACATACTTAAATGGATATTTTAATTATTCAAATTTAAGTTAATGATATTATTTTGGTTCCACAAATGATAAGTTATGTCAGGAATTTTCTAATATAATGGCCAAAGAATTTAAAATGTCACATATGGGAGAATTATCATGTTTTCTTGGATTATAGATTAAATAATTAGATAATGGAATTTTCATCGATCAAGAAAAATACTGTAACAATCTAATTAAACGCTTTGGTACGGAAAATACTTTTGCCAAACCAACTCCAATGAGTACAACAATCCATCTCGATCGAGATGAAGATGGCAAAAGTGTTGACCAAAAATTATATTGAAGTATAATTGGATCGCTACTTTATCTAACGGCTTGTAGACTTGACATAATGATGAGTGTTTGTTTATATGCCCAATTTCAAGAAAATCCTAAAGAATCACATATGCGAGCGGTGAAACGCATATTACGTTATCTAAGCAAAACCAAATATTTCAGACTCTTTTATCCGAAAGAATGTCCTTTCGAGTTAGTATCATATAGTGATGTTGACTTTGGAGGATGTTGGACAGATCGAAAAAGTACGAGTGAGTCTTGTCACTTTATCGGAAAATCCTTAGTGTATGGTTTAGCAAGAAACAAAATTGTGTTTCACTCTCGACATGTGAAGTAGAATATATTTCAGCTGCTTTAGCATGTGCTTAAGACATCTACATGCAACAAACACTTCAACATTTTGGAATTAATTTATCTAATTCAACTATTTTATGTGATAACACAAGTGCTATAAACTTATCTAAAAATCTTGTCAATCATTCATGAATAAAACATATTGACATTCGTTATCATTTTCTTCATGACAATAGTAAAAAGGATGTAGTCAGATTAGAATTTGTAACTTCTGAAAGCCAGATGGCTGATATATTTAAAAAACCTTTAAATGAAAATACTTTTATAAAATTAAGAAGAGAACAAGAAATTTTATCTTTAAAATATTTGTAAATTTTTTTAAAAATATATATATTAAAAAAAATTCAAAATTGGGGCTATTGGGACTCGATCTGTGGTCTCATGGCTGGGAATCTCATGCTTTTCAATTTTTCTATATATTATTTCACACAATAGGCTGAACTTCACTTCTCCTTATACATTTTTATAGCTATATTTTTACACCTACATTGTTTTTAGACAATTGTTCAGTTCTATCAATTTTTCTCTAGTTTCAAACCTTCTCACCATAAACCTGCTTTTTATTTTTGCTCATTCATTCAACTATATAAACTTTCATCTTTACATTTTTATATCAATCTCAAATAGCTTATTTCAAAAATAATTACCAAGTCATCATGTCTTCTTAAGAAAGCTCAAAATATTCTTCCATTGATTATAGCTCTCCATCCACCAATTCTTCTAATCTTTCAACTCCTACTCCTGCATATGAACCTGTTCCTATTGTACCACCCTCAATTATCATACCAGATATACACCGGAAGCTAAGCATGGATGAAAACTACATTTTAGCTCACCATCTTTCAATGATAAGATCGATGATATTTACCATTATCAAAGAGAAAAGCTAAGCATACAATGAGAAATGTACTATGAAGAAAAAGTTCATGCTAGGTGACTCGGTTTTCTGGAAAAATGTGCATTAAAATTCTGTGGTGCTTCACCAACATAAAATAATGTTCATGTTCCATCACCGAGAGGCCTCCATACTCTCCAAATTCATGGGAATGATCAACAATTCAACCAACTCGAGAACAGGCTAAAAATGAGCTGGAAAAATGTGAGACTCCAAAGAATTCAACTTCCTCTTCTTAAACTATATTCTCTTGTTTTTATCTATGTTCTATTGACATATATAATGTATGTATATAAATTAGCAATTCTTTTTGTCCATAAAGATAACATACTATTTTTCTTAGAACTAGTCGACTGAATTGGTACATTTAGTCGACTGAATACTCTTTTAATAAAAAAACTATACATGAAATTCGGCCGAATAAGCAACTGTTTTCAGTCGACTGAATCATACCCAAAATGAACTAAAAAGTTTCTAGATACAGTCAGTCAACTGAAACAATATATTCAGTCAACTGATTCACTGACCTGAATTTTTTTGGCCTCGAGCCAATATTCAGTCGACTGAACTTGCATTTTTAGTCGATTTAATCTGGAAAATGAATTTTGTATAAAAATACAGCTCCTTATTCCATATCTTCATTATAACAACTCATCTTTTCAACTACCTCCATACCCATTCACTCTCTTTAAATTTACTTCAGTTTAATCCAAGCTCATCTTCTCTAAAACCCTAACCATAATGCCACTCAAGAGAGCTAGGCCTTCCTTCTCTTCAGCAGGACCTATCGAATCTCAAATTAGAAGTTGGCTATATAATGATAAGGCTGTTCAAAGGTTCAACAAGATGAAGAACTCCAGGATTTTCGAAGGTTCGTTTGTGAAATTCCCTGATTTTGCTTCCTACGCACTTCAAGACTTAGCAAGGAGAAGTGGTTTAGAATCATTGCTTGATTATAATTCCAACAACATGAAGATTAATCACCTTTTGATCAAGTTGTTCTATGCTAATCTTAACTTGGATCATCACATGATGCATAATACCATTGGCATGGACACTTATGTGCGGAGTGAAGTTGTTTTTACCCATCTCTAGAATAGTAAGGATCCTGTAGTGTACTTCAAAAGGCGAGGATTTAAACAAGATAGTGGTTGATATAGATCATCGAGATAAAGTAAGTCACTTTTTTTCTTTCCGATGACTTAAAAGAACTCAAGGCAATAGAGCTCCGACCAAAAGCAAGAACCATGCATCGTTCTCTTACTCACTCCATTAACCCTCATACCAGAAGCTATGAGAAAATTTATAAGCAAGATTATCAATCTCTCTATGCTATATGGGGACAATGATCCGTAAATTGGTCAAAGGTCATTCTTGAAGAATTTCAGACCTTTAACCAAGGCCGCATGAAAACCATTCATTACGATGCTTATATAATGAGACTTATTCTACATTTTGACATCTCTCTCCTCGATTCGATTTTATTGCGATTAGCTCTCTTAACACCAGGGCCTTAAGTCTTATGGGTCTTTCTAAACACTTTCAAAGTCATACAATCATAACTTTTGAACACTAGAAAGAGAATCAAACCGCGGGACAACCTCAACCTTCTTCCCGTCAACATACTACTCAAACCGAAACTGATTCTTCATCTCAAACTCCACGAAGATTACACAAGATTGAAGAAATCAGACCAGATACACAAGCACGCCAAGCTTACATGATTATTTCTAGAAACTAAAAGATATTAGATGTGCGACTATCTCAAGTTGAAACTACCGTTACCAAAATGGATTCCAAACTCGATAGTATCAAAGGCTTTTTAAATAACATATGGGATGTGCTAACTTGCGATCCAACCTCTTCCATGGCAGTCCATGTTCCTATAGATCCGGGGAAACGACCGCAACCTCGTTTCACATTGTCATCCTCCGAAGAAGAAGAAGAAGAAGGCGGTGAAGGCGAAAATTTAGGTGCGATGGTGATAAAGAAATGGAAGGTGATGATGAAGAAGCAGAAGAAAGATCAAATGGTGATGGGGAAGAGTAAGTTATTTTCTATCTTATATTTTGACATTATCTGATGGTGTTTATGTTCTTAAACTGTGTTGTATTTTGACTTAAATTTTGTTATTTATTTTAACTTTGTTAGTACAATTGTTTTTTATATGATCATATGTTGTATGTTTGTTAAAATTATTGTTGTTGTATGATCATATTTTCGGTGTTTGTTATCATTATTGTTGTTATGTATTATCATATGTTGTGTAAATATAAATATATATATATATCATTTTTGCTGATGACAAAGGGGGAGACGAAGTTTCACACTAACAAATTTTGCAGGATTATAAGATACCAGCACAGATTCAGGGGGAGTAATAGATTTTTGTCAAAATTTATCTCAAATGAAGTTGTCATCAATAAAGAAGGGAAAAATGTTGGACTTCATGCTTTTGATTCATGATAAGGAGTCCAAGACAGAAAACGGATTATCAAATATTCGACATAGCATAATTTATTAGAGTCTAAGTTAGTATTTGTTGTTAAAATCTATCCTCAAGTAAACCTGCATTTCTGACAAAATACAGGTCAGTCGACTGAGTTATGCACATGCAATTTTATATATTGCACAATTCAGTTGACTAAATATTCAAGATCAGTTAACTGAAATGTGCCATATTTGGACTAAAACCTTTTGTTTTAATTCAGTCGATTGATTGATCATAATTAGTTGACTAAATATAATTAACTGCCATATTTTTAAATTTTCTAAAGAGACCTCCTCTTCCTGAAGAGGAATCTCTTCTAGGAAGAGTTACAACCATTTCTGTTCGTCAGAACTCTTTATTAAGTGTTGTAATTCTTCATTCATTATAAATATACATTCCATTCAAGATCAAAGAACCAAATTTTCTATTTTCTACTCTCTTGAATATTTAGAACTTCTTATTGTCTAGAGTTTGTGAAATCACACTTATAATTCTTCAATTACAAAGCAATCTATACTTTCCTTATCTTTACCGACACACAAATATATATATATCATACCTGAGGAAAAGATTATAGAATGGGTGTACTTCATTCGACAAATCTGTGTTGTATCAAGAACACACAAAGTCAATAAAGCAATTTATTTGTATCAAAGTCCTGTTTGGTTGCTCAGGCGGGAAAAGTCATATTCAGTTGCTCAGCTGGTCAAAGTCATATTCTGTTGCTTAGGCGGTATAAACCTATTCCTTCGGGTTAAGTAAGGGTTGCTAGTTTAATTCCAGAAGGAGTCTAGGACTGGACGTAGAACGAGAGTTCGAACCAGTATAAAAATCCATGGTGTTATTTTATTTTATTGCTTTATTTATACACTTTATATTCTGCATAAGTAGTTTAGATAATATTCATATTACATAATCCTATAGTCACTTTCATGATTATATTCTGATTTTTCCCCTCGATATTAATAGGTATAAATTTCAAGCATGGCATGATGGGATAGCTTAAATGTATATTCAAACATATTGCCAGCTGAAGCAATGCATTTCATCGGAATGTGCTAAAGTAGAACTAATACAGAGAAAGAACCTGTTCATATATATCACTTCTGTTTTCTTACCAAGATTTTGATTTCCAAATATTTTATACCTTCCAAGCAAATGATTTATATAAAACGTTATTTTTACACCTATGCCATCGGTACAGGCCTCGTACTTGTGTGTTTGTGTCTATATACATATATGTATGTATGTATGTATGTATGTATGTATATGTGTATGTATGTATGTATGTATGTATGTGTATGTATATGTATATGTGTGTGTATATATATATATCTGTGTGTGCAATGTAATAACGGTACATACATACATATATATTAGTAATATATTTTATTAATGCGCAATACAAAAAAAATTAGTTGAATGATCGCAAAGCAGAATAAGTATCTTCTTCTTAATTTTCCCTAACATTTAATTCTCCTTAACAATCAACATCTTATTATGGTTTAATGAACTAATATTCATTCATCTAATCATCAAATCTTCGAAGAAAAATAAAAATAAAATTCGTAAATGTGAATATCATGCCTCAATTAACAAAATAAAATAATAATTTAATTCATAAATAGAAATGTAAAAATCACAATACAAATATAAAACAAACAAACAAAATAGTTTTTCAAACAATGCATTTCACCAGAGAAGAAATTCCTTATCCTCCTTGATTCTCTTATATTATGGTTTTTTCTCTTTAATTCTCTATATTATTTTGAGATACCTTTTCACGTATTACAAAAAATAACCAATTAATATCTTCGTTTGACCATCTTTTAGCAATTGCAATACAAAAAAATTCAAATGAATGAACAACGTAATATTTTCATATGCATATGTACTCATCTCTTTCCTTGATATCTGTTTTTCATCATTTACATTTATCCATTTATGATAACGTAGCGCTCCACTTGGGAGTCTTCTCTCTCTAATAATTTTGACTAATTTTGAATGGCTTTTTATGTTAGGTGATGTCGTATTGTGCTTGTAACTTTACTCTATGTCTCATATTTTGTGATAAAAATACTACAAGGAATACAGTGATTTTCGGTGGCTTCGAGCCATCGATGGCCATCAAGAACCATCGAAAATGTCATTGGTATAGAGAATACAACTTTCTTCTTTTTCTGATGGAAACGACGATGTTTTTTCGACAGCTTTCAACGACTATTCCGACGGCAACTTAGGTGGCCTTTCCGATGGTTAAGACGTCCATGTGGCTTGAAAAATCACCGGAAAGCACTTTGGAGACATCGGAAGCCGTCGCTAATTTTTTATCAATAAGCCGTCGAAACTGTCGGCAGCCGTCAGAAATTTGGATGACTTTTTTAACATTATAGTAGCCATTTGTATTGCAAACGGCAAATCAATATCAATATATATCACAACACATCAAAATGTATATATATCATATGTTCAAGCTAAAATCAATATCATTAACAAGATAAAACTCAAACATTACCATCTCAATCTCAAACTCAAACACTACCATCAATACCAAAAAAAACCATCCATCATCAATCTTATATACTCAACAATAATATACACATCCAACATCTATGTACAACATATACAACGTCTAAAATGTCATCCTAACACATCAGTCCAACAAATCAACATCAAACATCACATCAAACACCACATGTCCACAAATCAACCTCATCATCTCTCATTGTATACGTACACAAGTTTCAATAACAAAAACACTATAAAACGTACCTTATGACTCATCATCAGCTTCGGAACCTACCAGACGAAGGGAATGCTCCATGTTGCTCCATTTACTCGGATAAAAGCCGGTTCAGTTGCTCCATTTGCACTGCTCGGAGGCAGCCCTGCTCCTAGAGTTATGCAATCTGCAGTCAAAGCTCATTATTCTCAGCTTTGTCTTGAGCCTTTTGATAAGCCTTTTGTGAGGTCCAAGCCTATAAAACAAGTCGAAATATGTTTAAATTATTTACTTAACTTTTATAAGAATTAAGTAATTTTAAGAACGTAGTTAATTTTTTTTAAATTATTGCTTGGTTGTATGGTGCCCTAACAAATGGCGTATTATTTAATAATTAAGTAATTCAAGTAAATAATTAAGTAATTCAAGTAAATAATTTTTTAAAATTAAGTAATTCAAGTAAATAATTTTAGACGTATTATTTAATAATACCTAACAAATGGCACAACTTCTGCACAAGTAAAACATATGTGTGGGCTACATATAATCTCTGTGATCTAACCAAACTTCCACACATTTTCCAAGCAGGGTGTCCATGCTATCTAAAAATAGATAGCATTGATTCAGGAGAATCTTGTTCAATGCCTTTATCATCTCGCGTAGCACTTTCAAAAGATAAGTTTACATGGTCACTGAAATAATAAGAGAAAAAGAACGAAGCTTCTTCTTTGATATATGATTTGCATTTCGAACATTCAACTTATGCATTTTGTCTCACTTTTTTATTTGGATGATTTAAGTACATGTTAAGAATAATTATCAATAAATTTTATTACACGAAATTAAACTAATATTTAACATATTCGGTATCAATATCATTCAAATGGATACATATTTCATCCATATTACATAGGACCTCGAAGACATACTTCAAATAGAAGATGAACAGGTTAATGCTCCATTCCTTTACTGAAACCCGAAGAAAATATTTTCTCCAGTTTGTAGAGCAATATAGAAATTTCTTCCTCAAGTTTACATAGACGATCAACTTTTAATGTATTTGAGTAAATCTCCTTATAAAACAAACTAAGTTCTGTTAATACCGTCCAAACTTTTATGGGCAATATTTCTTGGAAACGACGGGTAACAAATGTTCTATCTGTGACGGCCCAGATTTTCGACACTCCAAGATCGACATCAATAGGTTCACTGTATTACATGCCGAGCATTCGAATGCTAGAAATACTAGATCGTTAGGGAAAAGAAGAAAGAGGTAGAAGAAGAAACAAAAACAACAACTCGGAATCTCATAATTGCAGCGGAACAATATATAATAGATAAAAACATGTCTTTATACAAAAAGAACTACAACTGTTATTTACATATTACGTCATCAGAGTACAACACATCAATAACACAATACCGGACAGTTATAATATGTAACGACACGTAATTTTTAATAAATAAAAATAGTTAATTTAATAGATTTTTGTGATTTAATATTGGAAAAATAAAAATTTGCGATCTATTAATGAAATAATAATCAGAATGAAATATAACAATGTTAATGTAAGTTAACTATTAACAATTTTAATGAAATTCCAATTTACTGAAATGATTTAAATATTATACTTGGTTATAAATTGAATATAAGAAAACAAATGTAAATATTGAACTAATTAATGAAATAGTGTGTAATAAATGGTAATTGAATAAAATTAGTGTAATGAAAGTTGTTATAACAGTTGTTTGAAAAAAATATAAATTACAGATGTTATTAAATGTAGATATGGTGTCAATTGTTGTTTGTTACCAATATATTTAATCAATTACAAATAAACGTAAATAAATGTTACATTAATATGAGTTAAGACAATAGCTGCAAATTGTGAATGTAATAAAATATATAGAAATGTTAATTTTATTTACAAGGCAATAATTAATGAAATAAAAAGAGTGAAACAAAGACAAATTAATTTATTGAGATTTTAAATTATAATAAAATTGACAAAAATTCAATATAATGGAAATATAGTAGTCAATACAAATAAAAGATGGAAATTGTAGCATATTAGTGAAATAAGATATCAACAAATGTTAACTATGTTATTAGAGTAATAATTGATTGAATATAAAGATTGAAATCAAATTAAAACAATTTATTGAAATTTAATTTTAATTAATTGGATTTAATTACAATTGAAATTGAACACTTTAGTTAGTGAAATATTAAACACTGAATTTGATATGTAAATTTGCTTTAAGTTATTATAAGTGTCTAAGTAATCAAAAATGATGAAATTTTTTAGTTTATAAATATTGAATTATAAAGTGATTAATTAATTTAATATTAATTTATTTAATTAACGTGAAAATAGCCATTTAGGCCACTATCTCGGATTTTGATGAAACCAGTTTCATCGGATCTGCAACGATGAATTATTGTAGGATTTCAAGTTTCGTAACAATCGAACTTGTCGTTTGATCGTACAGGCTCGAAACGCCTAGAAATCAATTTAGTTGAAACCAATGTGAAATAAGATGATTTTAAAGCAACTTCTTCATACAATGAAATTTGGACCTGAAACCTATTCCATTGAGTTTAAAAATATCGAAAACATCTATTTTGATATATGGGATGACCCATTTTCGTTTCGGGAACGAAACGGGCTTTTCGGGTCGTTTATCGTTTAACTTTTAAATCGATCTTGTCCTTTCTTTTCCATTTCAGCTACACCTATAAATAGCTCATTATAATCCTAGCAGCCATTTCTTATTATATGTACGTACAATTCTATCTGCTTCTCTCTTTACAATGGCAGACAAACCAAAACCAATTCCAATTCAATTGCAAATCAAAATCAAATCGAAAAATCAAACTCATCCAAACCATATCAAATTATATATCGATTTGAAGCTCTCGATGAGCGAAAATCAAATCTGCAGTTAGTTTTTCGATTTGGGTTTCTGTATGTTCGGAATTCGAGGAATAATTCTCGACTGCTCATTGATCGTAGATCAACTTCGACTGATCGTCAAATCAATGATACTAGGTTGTGGAGATTCACAAGAAGGGTTCATCTGAGTCATTCGTGGGGGGAGTCATCGATCAGATCATCGGGAATTGGCTGATTAGGGTTTCAAAACCCTACATGGTGCTAGCGGCACGATTTGATTTGGGGTCGCGAAGGGCATCAGTGGGGAGCGGCTCGCCTAAGGGGAGAGGATGGTGGTGGTCGGTGGCTTCCAAGTGGCCGTAGGCGATAGTTTTCGATGGTCAATAGGAGGCTATAGGCGCTTTTGACTGGATCAAATGGAACCGAGGAAGCAAGGAGGTGCTGATGTATTATTGTGTACGTGTGTTGTTGATTTAGTTTTTTTGTTTTAAATTTAAATCATTTAATGTTCTAATATGCATAACTTTTACATACGGGGTCTGTTTCATGCACGGTTTGTTCCATTGGGATCGTATCAAAATTTCAAGCTTTATGAAACTAGTTTGGTCAAATTCTAAGACTGTTTGAATTTTGGGCCTAAATTGGATTTTTATTCGATTTAAAATCGAAGGTGAGTGTTTTAACCCACTCACAACTACTAAATTATCTTGTGTGGTCAAATTAAATTTATGATGTGATTTGAAATTCATTTATTGTTGTTTCGTATGTTTAAATTTGTCATTCTGGCTAAATTTGACTTTTATTGCATTTAATCATCGTTTAATTTAATATTGAATATTAATTTGTCAATTTGATACATGTATTGATTATAAATTACCTATTGATGTTTATTGATTGATTTGGATGATGATTATGATGTATGTTTGATTTGTTGATATTGGATGACTGGACGTTGTATTATATATTGTTACAACTGCAAGTTCTCTATGGGTTGAAATGATACATACCCGAACGATCTACAGATTAGCGAAAATCGTTATGGGTTGAAATGATAGACTCGAGCGATTTTATGGATTTTTAATTGATTCGGGATTTTCGGTTTGAAATGATATATAACCGTAAAGTTTTAAACTGCGGATTGAAATGATATATATCCGTATCACTTGACCCAAAGGTAGAAAATTATATACGGACACCGAATTGGTTAAATTTAATGATTTTTAATTCATTAAAAATTTGAATTCGGTTTACAGGCATTTTGAAATAGAAATTGATTTATATAAACTGAATTATTTTCGATAATCCAAGTGTTAATGCTGGAATTGGAAATTGGTTTAATGAATTGTCAAAGAAATTAAATTGGAATTTCAAGGTTGAAGTGTCGAATATAAATGAATTTATCGGAATTGAGTTATTGAAAAGGTTTGGATATAACTTTGAAATCTATTTTAAACTAATTTAAACTATTTTTATCAATTTAAACTATTTTAATTTATTTTAATCTATTATCACCTATTTAATACAATTTAACCTATTTTACCTATTTAAACTAACTAAATTTATTTAATCTATTTCATATAATTTAAATCTATTTAATCTATATTTAATCTATTTAAATCGTTTCAAATCTATTTACATCATTTTAAATCCAATTAAATTAAATTTAAATCTATTTAAACTTTTTTTACTATTTAAACAATTTAAATCTATTTAAACTATTTTTAAAAACTATTAAAACCATTCATGACTATCTAAACTATTTTCTAAAATTTCAAACTGTGCAAAGTAAAAGTATTTATATTTAAATCATTGATGATGATACACCCTAGCTTGGGATTTGGAATTGATATTTTGTTTGTGAAATGGCATATTTGAGTAAATAAGATGATTTTGAAATGAGGATTTAATTAACTTGTCTTATCGATAATTTCAAAAGTAAATATGATTTTGAAAGTGTATATGGTTTTGAAAGTGAATATGATTTGAAAATGATATGGTTTTGAGAATATGATATTTTGATATCAATTGTAAATTGGCCTTTGAAATGTAAAAGTACCATCTGGTTTGAAATAAGCGTTTGGTTGTTAAAGAGATCGGGATCGAATATTGTAATACTCTCTGCCAACACCGAAAACCACTTTAACAATTGTGTACGTGGTGGAGATTCCAGAAATGAAGTAGGATAGTTTGGCAAATGATTATGTATAAGGTATTTACATGACCCTGACTTCCGTGAGTCAGCTTGATGTGGCTAAAACAGGAGCTATACCGGGCCAAGTGAGATCATTCCTCCGATCAGACACATTTCTTCGATACTATACTTTTGACTTTGTGATTGATTTGGTGGCCACCCTTGATTTTAATTTTGGGAGTTTGTTCTGAGGTGGGCGGTAGTAGCTGCTATACGTTACCACCAGTCTGGGAGTGCAATTGGTATATCTATCCTGGCATTGTCTCGAGTGTCGTGTTCACATGCCCTATCGCACCTTCTACGAGTTTGATTTGTACCATACATATGGAGTTCCCTCTGATAGCCCTCCAGTTTACGAAGGAATTACGGTACTGTATAGACTATGGGAATATATAAAAATGTGTTAAGGGGGATATGGGTAAAGCCTTAACGCTATTTTAATACTTTACTTTTGATGCAGCAAGGCATATGGGAATTCAGAAGTTAACTCGTAAGACGTGCACGAGCTTAAGAGGTGCATGCTTGATGAGTCGGTCACGGGATAGTGGAAGCATAAGTCGGTGCCGATTTAACGAAGCTTTGGAGTTGGGTAGCTCGGGGATTTTAAGTCGTTACCGACTCACGGGACACACTTTACGACCTAAGACGAAGACTCCAAGTCGTTTGCGACTTATTAAAACAAAGAGGAACGCGTTAGGAAAGGGACGACCTAGCCAAACTATGAGTCGTTCGGTGTTGGGGGGAAATGAGTCGTCCACGACTCAGCGTGAAGGGATTGAGTCGCCTAACAACAGTAGTATAAGTCGTCAGCGACTCATCATGAAGCCAGGGGAAACTCCATCTTTGGAAAGCCTTGAGTCGGAGAAAGGGAGCACGACCTAACTGAGTCGCTCGAAGAGACATGCGGCAAGGAACTGGGAAGTTTGAGTCGTATGAATGTTGAGTCGGTCAGTTGATGAGTCGTTTGTTGTAATGAGTCGTGTACCGTTGAGTCGTAAATGTTTGAGTCGTGTACAGCCGGCATGTACTAAGTTTTGAGTCGTGAGTCGTTAGGTCGTATACGACCTAACTGTTGTAACCTGATGTAAATATTATAAGTCGTAGGTCGTGTATTGTGGAGTCATGAGCCGTGAGTCGCTGCAGTGTTGAGTCACCAGTATGTTAAGTCGCTCATAGTTGAGTCGTTGGTCTGTTGATAAATCGGTTGCTTTGTTGAGTGAGTCGTTCTTATATGCCGCTGCCATGAGTCGTATGAAGTGTGGATGTGCTGGTATGATGAGTCGTGTAGTGTTGTTGAGTCGCGTATAGGTTCTCTTGAGTCGCTGCCGACCTAAGGGTTGTGGCGTGAGTCGAAAACACTATAAATAGGGAGTGAGTTGTAAATTTTTTGGTTGTTGAATATTGAATAAAAATTTCCTTTTGTTAGCTTTGTGCTTTCATACCAATTGGTAGTTGAGTGTAATCTCCTATCTCCTCTTTCGGATAATCGAGTGCGCTCGATTCAACGATTGCAGAAGCCGATTCACGGAATCTAGTGCGCTAGATCAACGTGCGAAGAATCGTAGATCTTTGAACACAGTATAGTGCGCTATCAACGTGTTTGAGATAGCTAGAGTTCGGTATCTTTGGATCAACGAACTTGGGCGTTTTGGTATCATCAACTCACCGATTGCTACATTCATCGATTGAAGTTTATTTTCGAATTATCCGCTGCGTCATTATTGGTATCAGAGCCATACTTAGCCAATCATAGCTAAGTGGATTCTTGGAGCCAAGTTTTTGAAGTTTGAAGGAGTTCATCGTGTTCATATTGAGTTGCATCAAGTTTGGAGTGTTTGATCCATTTCATTTTGGATCGAAGAGTTGGACTTTGTTTGGACTTTGACTCGGTGTTTTGCGCGCCAAGGAGTTGAATTTGGAGTGTAGGCCGAGCTAGTTTGAGCCGCGCCTTGAGATTTGGATTGGAGCCGACTTAACCTAAGTCGTTAACTCGTTGCCGAGTTAGTGTGAGCCGAGACAAGCTAGCCGACTTAACTTGAGCCGGGATATTTTTGCCGAGCTAAGCCTTGCCGATCCAAGTGTGCCGAGTTAAGGGTAGAGCCTTATAAAGCATTGTTGAGCCGAGATTGCTTGTGTTGGAAGATTTGAAGTTTTGTACTTGAATTGTTGAAGTTTGTGAAATTTTCAACCATGCCACCAAGGAGAGCTAATCGTCATCAAAATGTTGAAGCTTTGTATCGTCGAGAAGAAGCTGAACTTATGGAACAACGAATTAATGAAAAATTTGACGAAGGCATTGGTAAATTGGAGAGATTGATGAATGATTTGAATCAAAGGAGGAGATCACCAAACTCGAACCATGGAGGAAACCGAGTTTCGCCATCGGTTACGGAAGCGAGGAGGGTATCGCCACATTCTTGTAGAGATAGAAGAGACACATCAATTTCATCACGAAGAGATCATCATGACTATGCATATGAAGAGAGAAGAAGTCAACGTGAATTTGACCATGAAGCATATAAGGATGAAGAGAGACATAGTCAAAGAAGCATGCATGAGCGAAGGGATGATATTGGTCGAGATCGATGTAGGCGTACTTGTGATTTTGTTGACGAGGGGGATAGAGCTAGTATTCATTATCGCGATCGAGACCAAGTTCGAAATTCTTATCGGGATGTTGAAGATGATCGTCGATGGGAATCGGGTATGAAAATGGAGATTCCAGAATTTAAAGGAGGGATGGTAGCAGAAGAATTTCTCGATTGGATTTCTAATGTTGAAGAGATCTTTGATTTCAAGGAGGTTCCTGAGCATAGAAGGGTGAAGTTGGTTGCTACAAGGCTGAGGGGGAGAGCTTTGGCATGGTGGCAGCAAACTAAACTTACCAGGGAGAGAATGGGGAAGTCAAAGATAGAATCTTGGGAGAAGATGAAGAAATTGATGCGAGCTACATTTTTGCCTTATAATTACCAATCACTTATGTACCAAAGGTTGCAGAATCTGAGGCAAGGGACAAAATCTGTTAGTGATTATGCTGATGAATTCTACCAACTCATTGCCAGAAACGATATTATGGAAACAGAGGAACAGTTGACTGCTAGATTCATTGGGGGATTGAGAATGCAGATCCAGGATATGGTTAATATGTTCGATCCGAGATCTGTAGCGGAGGCACATCAAAAGGCGTTGGCTTGGGAGAAGCAGGGAAGGCGTGGAGGTGGTGTGTTTACTAATTCCAATAATCCGGTGAAGGGGGTCAGTGGAAGTTCTAATGTTCATAAACCTGTCAGTAAGCCAGTGGTGAAGGAAGCTGAGAAAGCGAAGGTTAGCAGTGGGTTCAAATGCTATAATTGTCAGGAGTTGGGTCATAAAAGCAACGAATGTCCGAAGCCGAAGAAAAGAACCATGGTTGCAGAAGTTGAAGAGGATGATGTTGAGGAGGCAGAATGTTCAAATGCACTTTAGGTTGAGGAGGAAGAAGAAGTGTCAGGTGATGAAGGTTGTAATCTCATGATGAGGAGGAGTTGTTTGACACCAAAGCAGGAGGAAGATTCTAGTTGGCTGAGAAGCAATATTTTTCAATCGACGTGTACTATTCTGGGGAAAGTCTGCAAGTTCGTTATTGACGCTGGAAGTTGTGATAATATTATTTCTACAGAGGCAGTTAGAAAGTTGAACTTGAAGACCGAGAAGCATCCTAAACCATACAAGCTAGCATGGTTAAGGAAGGGAGGTGAAGTGAAAGTGTGTCGAAGAGCTTGTGTTAATTTTTCGATTGGGAAGAAGTACAAGGATGAGATTTTGTGTGATGTAGTAGATATGGATGTTTGTCACTTATTGTTGGGCAGACCATGGCAGTTTGATAGAGCAGTTCAACATGACGGTCGTGCCAACAGTTACAGTTTCATGTTCGAGGGTACTAAAATCACTTTGGTTCCTAAGAAGCAACAGCAGAAGGAGAACAAGCTGGAGGAGATTGAAGAATTGAAAACTCTGTTGACTTTGAAGGAGTTTGTTAAAGAAGTGGAGGAAGAACCGGAAGTGTTTTTGTTGATTGGGAGAGAGAGCAGCGAAGAAGTTGAGATTCCAGAAGAAGCAAAACCAGTTTTGAAAGAGTTTGAAGACGTGTTTCCAGAAGAGTTACCAAAGGAGTTACCGCCACTTAGAGACATTCAACATCAAATTGATCTTGTTCCAGGAGCAGTGTTACCACATCGACCACATTACCGTATGAGTCCGAAGGAACATGAAGAATTGAGAAGGCAGGTGGAAGAGTTGCTTGAGCAGGGACGTATTCAAGAAAGCTTGAGTCCATGTGCTGTGCCAGCATTGTTGGTACCCAAGAAGGACGGAACTTGGAGAATGTGCACTGATAGTAGAGCCTTGAATAAGATCACTGTTCGTTACAGATTTCCTATGCCGAGGTTGGATGATTTGCTGGATCAGTTGAGTGGGGCAACTATATTCTCGAAGATTGATTTGAAGAGTGGTTATCATCAGATTCGAATCAGACCTGGAGACGAATGGAAGACAGCTTTCAAAACTAGAGAGGGGTTGTACGAATGGTTGGTCATGCCATTTGGTTTGTCAAATGCACCTAGTACATTCATGCGGGTGATGAATCAAATCTTTAGACCATTCATTGGGAAATTCGTGGTGGTTTATTTCGATGACATTCTGATTTACAGCAGGAGTACGGAGGAGCATATTTTACATTTGAGGGAAGTGTTGATTATTCTTCGTGAAGAACAATTTTATGCTGCTACAAAGAAATGTGTGTTTATGACACCTAGTGTTTTATTCCTGGGTTATGTTGTTTCAGGGAAAGGTATCCAAGTTGACCAGAGTAAAGTTGAGGCAGTCAGGAATTGGCCACAACCAAAGACAATTACAGAAGTGAGAAGTTTTCATGGGCTAGCGTCATTCTACCGAAGGTTCATACCACACTTCAGTAGCGTGATGGCTCCAGTTACTGATTGCATGAAGGGTAAACAGTTTACATGGTCAGAGGAAGCGGGGGTTGCCTTTGAAAGGATCAAGGAATTGTTGACGTCTGCACCAATTCTTGTTCTACCTAATTTTCAGTTGTTATTTGAATTGCATACTGATGCTTCGAAGGTTGGAATTGGAGGAGTTCTGAGCCAGAATGGGAAGCCAGTTGCTTACTTCAGCGAGAAACTGTCAGGGGCAAAGATGAGATACAGTACATATGATGTTGAATTTTATGCTGTTGTTCAGGCTGTCAAGCATTGGAGACATTACTTATTTCAGAAGGAATTTGTTCTGTACACTGATCACGAAGCTTTGAAACATTTACAGGGGCAAGATAAGATTTCTGCGAGACATGCATCATGGATTGCTTATTTGCAGCAATTTACTTTTGTCGTTAAGCACAAATCGGGAGTGACCAATCGGGTAGCTGATGCTTTGAGTAGGAGGAGTCATTTACTAACGACAATGAAAGTTGAAGTGACGGGGTTTGAAATGTTGCCTGAGATGATTGAAGGAGATCCTTACTTTGAGAAATATGTTGAGAAAGTGAAGGATGGGAGTACCGATGAATTTATAATGGTTGATGGTTTTCTGTTTAAAGGAAATCGTTTATGTATACCGGATTGTAGCTTGAGATTGAAAATTGTCAAAGAGTTACATGAGGAAGGACATGTGGGCCGTGATCGTACTTTACAGTTGATTGCACAATCTTACTTTTGGCCGTCGATGAGAAAGGAGGTGGAGAGATTCGTGGAGAGATGCCATATTTGTCAGGTTTCAAAAGGAACAGCAACGAATGCAGGATTGTATATGCCATTACCCGTACCATCTAAGCCATGGGTTGATATTAGCATGGATTTCGTTTTGGGTTTGCCGAGAACTCAAAGGGGAAATGATTCGATATTTGTTGTGGTGGACAGGTTTTCAAAGATGGCACATTTTATTGCTTGCAAGAAGACGGCGGATGCTGTTCGTGTTGCTCAGTTATTTTTCAAGGAGGTTTATCGACTTCATGGTTTACCAGAATCTATTGTTTCTGATCGAGATACTCGTTTCCTGAGTCACTTTTGGTTGAGTTTGTGGAAGATGGTCGGAACGAAGCTGAATTTTAGTAGCGCTTACCATCCGCAAACTGATGGGCAGACAGAAGTTGTTAACAGGTCATTGGGAAATTTGTTGCGTTGTCTTGTACGGGATAATTTGAGAAGTTGGGACATAAAGCTATGCCAGGCAGAATTTGCTCATAATCATGCAGTAAATCGTAGCACAGGATTCAGTCCGTTTCAGATTGTTTATTCAAATTTACCCAGGGGACCGTTGGATTTAGCAGTTGTACCACAGTCAAAAGGAACAGTTAAACGAGTTGCTGATTTTGTTGATGAGCTGACTGAATGTCACAAAATCGTTCAGGAACGATTGGAGAAATCGAAAGAGAAATATAAGAAGTCTGCAGATTTGAAACGTCGAAGTGTTGAATTTAAAGAAGGTGATTTGGTTTATGCTGTATTGACAAAGGATCGTTTTCCGGTGGGTACTTATAACAAGTTGAAGGCGCGAAAAATTGGTCCAATTGAAATTATGAAGAAAATTAATGAAAACGCTTATAAATTGAAGCTGCCAGAAGATGTTTACACGTCTGACGTGTTCAATGTTAAATATCTTATTCCATATTATGGGGATGAACATTTTGATGAGAAAGAAATTGCAAATTCGAGGACGAATTTTTCTCAACCAGGGGAGGATGATGCAGCAAGGCATATGGGAATTCAGAAGTTAACTCGTAAGACGTGCACGAGCTTAAGAGGTGCATGCTTGATGAGTCGGTCACGGGATAGTGGAAGCATAAGTCGGTGCCGATTTAACGAAGCTTTGGAGTTGGGTAGCTCGGGGATTTTAAGTCGTTACCGACTCACGGGACACACTTTACGACCTAAGACGAAGACTCCAAGTCGTTTGCGACTTATTAAAACAAAGAGGAACGCGTTAGGAAAGGGACGACCTAGCCAAACTATGAGTCGTTCGGTGTTGGGGGGAAATGAGTCGTCCACGACTCAGCGTGAAGGGATTGAGTCGCCTAACAACAGTAGTATAAGTCGTCAGCGACTCATCATGAAGCCAGGGGAAACTCCATCTTTGGAAAGCCTTGAGTCGGAGAAAGGGAGCACGACCTAACTGAGTCGCTCGAAGAGACATGCGGCAAGGAACTGGGAAGTTTGAGTCGTATGAATGTTGAGTCGGTCAGTTGATGAGTCGTTTGTTGTGATGAGTCGTGTACCGTTGAGTCGTAAATGTTTGAGTCGTGTACAGCCGGCATGTACTAAGTTTTGAGTCGTGAGTCGTTAGGTCGTATACGACCTAACTGTTGTAACCTGATGTAAATATTATAAGTCGTAGGTCGTGTATTGTGGAGTCATGAGCCGTGAGTCGCTGCAGTGTTGAGTCACCAGTATGTTAAGTCGCTCATAGTTGAGTCGTTGGTCTGTTGATAAATCGGTTGCTTTGTTGAGTGAGTCGTTCTTATATGCCGCTGCCATGAGTCGTATGAAGTGTGGATGTGCTGGTATGATGAGTCGTGTAGTGTTGTTGAGTCGCGTATAGGTTCTCTTGAGTCGCTGCCGACCTAAGGGTTGTGGCGTGAGTCGAAAACACTATAAATAGGGAGTGAGTTGTAATTTTTTTGGTTGTTGAATATTGAATAAAAATTTCCTTTTGTTAGCTTTGTGCTTTCATACCAATTGGTAGTTGAGTGTAATCTCCTATCTCCTCTTTCGGATAATCGAGTGCGCTCGATTCAACGATTGCAGAAGCCGATTCACGGAATCTAGTGCGCTAGATCAACGTGCGAAGAATCGTAGATCTTTGAACACGGTATAGTGCGCTATCAACGTGTTTGAGATAGCTAGAGTTCGGTATCTTTGGATCAACGAACTTGGGCGTTTTGGTATCATCAACTCACCGATTGCTACATTCATCGATTGAAGTTTATTTTCGAATTATCCGCTGCGTCAACTTTACTATAGACACTATTATAATAGCGTATGGTATTACATAGTAGATAGTTTAACGAATCCTTAGGAGATGGTAATCCCGAATATCTCTTAAATTATTGCACTCATGTTAGACACTAGATAGGAGATGTCAAACCCTGTAAACATCTCTGACATCGTTACACTCATATTTATTTACTGTTGATTTAACTTACACAAGATCTTTCAGTTCCGACTCAAGTGTTTTATCTTTTCAATTCACTTGGGTCAGCCTAAGCATTTCAGGGTTGAAGACCTTATTTCTGGATGACGAAGACGAAGATTTGTACTATTATTATTTATTATAGTTATTCCACTATATCATGTTGTTCCGCTGCATTTATTCATTTATTATTGATCCTTGTTGTATGTAACTCTGATTTTGTGTTGTAAAAGAATAATCAAATGTATTTATAAACCAGCTTCATGAACTGTTATTTGATTATTATATTCTGTCATTCCGCTATGAGAATATATATTTGTTTTATTTCTTCTCTTCTTTTTATTATTTACCCCATAAAAATCTGCCTCTTTGAATGGTTTGAGTTTGATGTGTATGGCTTATCGTCGATCTAGACCATCCAAAAAGGCAAGTCATTACATAATAACTTGTCCTCAGAAAAGCTGAATATACAGCCTACAATACATAGCGGAATAAAGTTAAATATGTGTAATACGTCTTCGTCATCCAACTCATTTCTGAGCTCCATAGCATCCTATTCTGAATCTGTAATACTCGGTCTGACCCGAGCATTATAATAAAATAACACCCGGGCCAGTCTGGAAAACCAGCTTAAGAAAACACACTCAATTTTAATTATTAAAGTTACCAAAAACCCTTTGAAAACAAAGGTATCTCATAAGACAACGTCACACATAAACACGACGAGTTCTTCCCTTACGATAGCCAAAACACTTCATATCAAATTCGTCTGATAATATAATTATGTTTAAACAAAGTAAATAGGAAATAGCTGAAATGCTTGCATCTCACATTTCAGCATAGTTGGGCACAATCAAAACCGTACGGCGCTTATTGGAGAATGGATTCCATACAATGACTAGGCACTGGGTACCACCTATCACAGTACACTTCTAGAAAAATGTACCAAGGACCTCGCCGGGATCCCCTACAACACAAGACCAGCCCTATCCCTAACCTGGATAGAACCGAATATGTTATCACACCAGGTGTTCCCACCCTTATCGAGAGCTCTTTTGCATTTACCACCATATCCATAATAAACAATATATCTGAGGGTATCTAGAAAGGTGATAACATACCCTAATTAGGAATGACACACTTAGCCTTGCTGCATATCCCCTGATTTTCAGCAATTCCAGTTGATGAGGCTAGAGGCTATGATAACCTTTCAGGAATTTTCACTTAGAATGCTCGTTGTCCTCCAATGAAAATGTTCTGATAGCATTCATCCATACAAGTTGTCCTGGGTCTGGACAAACCAAATCACTGTCTTCATCATCTTCACAGTATTCATTCGTAACGCTTAAATCAGATCGAAGTGGTTTTCGAATAATTAAATCCGATCCCGGTCTCTTCGAAACAATCAACGAAATTGGCCAAACACTTGATAGTTGGTTATTTAACTATTAATAAAACATTCATAAGCATACATCAGGCCTTATTATAATTTTCCAAAATTCTAGAATATCTTTATAAGATATATATATATATATATATATATATATATATATATATATTTAAATCTCTTTCCAATTTCAACATTTAAGACAACACAAATATGTATATCCATATCAGGATATTTCAAACCATTTTTTATTTCACACTTAGAAAAAAATATATTTAAAATATATTTTCTAACCCTTACTTCCATACACTTAGGAGAAATTCACTTATTTCTCTTTTCTCATTTACCATTCCTAATTTTATATTGTAAATTCCTTAACTTGTTTATAACAAATTCTATAAGTTTCGGGTTCCTTAATTAAATCTATAAATTCAAAAATATATACTTATCTCACCAAAATAAGTATATCCACAAACCATTTCCTTCAAAATATTTGAAAACATTTTAGAGTGAATACGGAAAGCACCTGTTAGGAACTGAGTTGATGATGTTTTGATGACAACAACCTTATATAGTTATTATACTTTACTTTATAAAATATACACTACCATTTCCATATAGATATATATATATATATAGTAAGTATATGCAGGTATCATTGAAGACTGATCAGTATAAAGACTCAAGCATCAAGATGAAGATTAGAGATTCAAGATTCAAGACTCTAGAGTATCAAGATTTCAAGATATCAAGATAAGTGTCTAGTATTTTGTTAAAACTACATAATAGCACTCTCGTCTTTCTTCTAATTTTCTTTTGGGATGGAACCCAATTTCTATCGAAACCAGTGGCTTACAAACCCACGACAAGTAGCTTACAAACCTACGAAAGGTGGCTTACAAACCCACGAAAATCAAAATCATTTAAACTACTTTGTACAAGTTCTCGAGTCCAATGGAGGAGCTCTGTAGGAAGGTTCTTGCAATTTCAGTTTAAATAGATTTTTCAAAATGATTTTAAATCTGTTTTCAAAATGTTTTAGCTTTCAAAATCATGTTTTCAAAAATGTTTTCAAACTTTGTGTTAGCCTTGAAATATTCCTCTATTCTGATTTTAAAACATCAAAACTTATTTTGATTTTAAATATTACTTATATAATTGACGGTCTATATCAATTATATATATATATTTAAAATAATGTTTTATATTCATTCTCTATCTCAAAATATTGTTTAAACACTTTACTTTGCTTCAGAGAAGTTTCAACTTGTTTTAAATTCAATTGTCTTTACCAAACAACATCTCTATAATTTTAAACTAAGGGATGTCGACATATGGGGATACCCCATGTCGACATGGTGACAGTTGGATTCAAAATTCAATTTTCAAAAGAAGTATCCATTCTTTCGAAAACCTTTCGCCAACGGTTATGACTGTTGTGCATCTATATAAAGGCTTCCAAAATGAATTTTTTAAAACAACTATTCTCTTAATTTCTTCACTCCTTCTTCTCCACCATTCCATATCCATAAAACTTCATATTTTCAAGATCGTGCCATCATTCTGCCAAATTCTCAATAGGAAATCATTTAGATACTCTCTCTATTTGATTCTCCATCACTCTACTAAAGATCAAAAGTGCTATTCGGAGTTATAGGATCAATTTGTATTCAAAAAAGTCCATAGATTCTATCCATTCAAAAGGATTGTTGTTAGAAAGTATTAGGGTGATCTTGTGTCCCGTAAATCAAGAGAGTTTACCCCAGACTCGGGGATAGGAGGGTTCCTCAAGGCCTTAGAAATTGAGGGTTTTAATTTGGATATTGGCTTATAAAAATCTGTACAATGATATTGCCTTGGTGCAGGACTGGATGTAGGAGGATTCCGAACCAGTATAAAATCCGGTGTGTTCTTTTCTTTTACTTGCTTTACTTTACTATTTGCATTTGTTATATGTTCTGTAATCATTCTGTGTTAGAATTCTGTTTAGATTTGTGTTGAAAGTTTTAATTTAGTCATATAGTTTATATATTCTTTAAAACACTATTCACCCCCCTCTAGTGTTATTTCTGCCTTAAGATCCTTAATCCGCATCCCCAACAATTGGTATCAGAGCATTGGTTTTCATTGTTTTCATAATCTGAAATTTTGAAAAGTTTTAATGGCACAACACACTAGTAATGTCACTCCTGTCACTACTACTTCTGTCAACACAAGCACTAACGCTAGTTCATTTGTAGAGGGTCAGTCTACTGTCTGACCACCACTTTTTAATGGCAGTAATTATGCATATTGGGCATGTAGGATGAAAATTTATTTACAATCCATAAGTTTAGATATTTGGAATATGACACAAGTTGAATATGTTGAACCTACTACTAATTTTGCCCAGTGGACTACTGAGAAAAAGACAGTTGCACAAAACAATTCTAAGGCTATAAATATACTATTTTGTTCACTAGATAGGAATGAATTTAATAGAGTCTCTGTTTGTAAGTCTGCTATTGAAATCTGAAAAACTTAGCAAGTAACTCATGAAGGAACAAGCAAAGTTTAACAGACTAAAATTTCCATATTAACTAACCAGTTTCAATTGTTTAAAATGCATGAAAATGAGTCCATTTCCGACATGTATTGTCGATTTCAAGATATTGTTCATTCATCGATTGCTTTAGGAAAGGGTTTCTTGGAAGAAGATCAAGTCAGAAAGATACTCAATTCACTCACTCCAGAATGGGATCAAAAGACACTTACTATTGAAGAGGCAAATGATGTTAGTCAAATGAAGATCGAAGAGTTAATCGGTAATCTAATGTCTTATGAAGTTCAACTACAAGGAAGAAAAGAATCTAAGGCAACGGAAAAGAAATTGATTGCATTCAAAGCAACAACTGAAGATTCAGAACAAGATAGTGATGAAGAAATTGCTTTCATGACCAGAAATTTCAGGAAGTTTCTAAGTATAGAAAGATGAATAACTTTAAAAGAAATGATCAAAGGAATTCCAGAAATACTTCGGAGAACAAAAACAATCACAACAACAACAACAATGGTGATAGATGCTACAACTGCAACAAAACAGGGCACTACAAGATAGATTGTCCATATCCAGACAAACAGACATTTCAACCAAACAGCGAGCAACTAAGGAAAAGAAAGAAGGCATATGCAGCAACTCTTGACGATTCAGATTCATCCAGTGATGACGAGAAGAAAACTGATAATTCAAATCTGTGCTTCACGGCTATTCTCGAATCAGAAGACGATCGGGATTTGGATCTAAAAATAGGTACACATTTATTTTAATTTTATTGGATGCTTGCTTGTTTTAATTTTTTTGCAATTCCTTGAATTTTTAAATTCAAAATCACCCTTTGAAATTTGAATTTTTAAATTCAAAATAATATTATTTTAATAATATTTTAAATATTTTTAATATTATTATATTTAATATTATTACTCGAATTATATATAGATATAGAATATAGGTTAGTTTTCTTAAAATTTTAGGAATTTCTTAGATTTTAGAAATAGACACCTCCTTTCAAATTCAACAGGCACATGTCGACATGCCATGATACCCCATGTGGACATGCCTCTCAGAAATTTGATTTCAAAATTTGAATTCAAACTTTTGAATTTCCCTCCACCTTTTCACTTACTTCAAAATTCTAAAAAGATACCTCTTGACCAGAGAACATAACTATTTAATATACTTATCTTATCATCTCTTTTCACTTTATTCTCATAAATCAAACTTTCTTCATTATCTTCTACTCCTCTCAAACACTCATCAATGGCTTCCTCAAGTAACCCATCAACTATGAGGTTGCCCAAATCCATCAAAAATGATCTTTTCAATGACCCGGAGGCTATCAAAGCTTACATAAGTTATGTAAACTATGGTAAAGTCAATACGGGAAAATTTGCTATTTTTGATGATTTTCCTTCTTATGAAATCGATCAACTTTTTGAAGAAAACTCCATTCTGAGCTTGATTGATAACAAGAAAAATGATTTCATTTGTTATCCAAACCTTGTCAAAACATTTTATGCAAACCTAAACCGTGGATTTTATAATGGAAATGAAGTTCAAATTTGGAGTAGTGTTAAAGGAACACTTATTGTTTTGGATTCCGATATTTTGGGTACTATTTTGGGTTGCAAATCTACCGGTATGAATCTCTCGGAATTTCAAATCAATGAAACCGATCGAAAGACTTTTCATCGCATTTTTGAAAGCGATGACCACATGGATTTTAAGAATTGCTTTTTCCGCCCAAAAGCAAGAATTGTCAACCTTCTTATTCAACACACCGTTATTCCTAGGTCGAGAAACTACAATAATCCCACCTCAAAAGTGTGTAAAGCTCTTTTTGCTATTTTTGGAAAATATGATATTAATTGGGCACAAACTATTTCGGATGAGTTAAGACCCAAAAATTTTACTATGGGAGAAAATACTCTTTATCATGGAATTTACCTTACTCGGATTTTCAATTATTTTGGTGTGGATGTTAAAAAGGAAAAGTTTGTAAGTAGAAAAGTGTTCAATCATGGGAACATTTCCCTTATGAAAATCCCACTTATGTTTCAACCTTATGAAACACTTACCGAAAAGGAAGAAAGACTTGCTCATGAAGAGATGGAAGAAGAGAAAGAAGAAGAGGAAGAAGAAGGGGAAGGAATGGAAATTGAAGAAGAAGAGGAAGATGAAGGAACCTCTTTGGAAAGTATAGAGTATCCACATACACCCGCCAATCCATCCAACAAAACCATACTCAAGAACCAAAAGATACTTGCTCAAAATCAAAAGGTTCTTAAGAGATCTATTAGCAAGAAAATGGATAAAATCTCTACCAAGATCGACAAGTTCTTTGGGAAGATAGGCAGGAAACTTGGCTTGTCCTCATCATCATCTTCATCAAACTAATCCTAGCCATTATCTCTCTAGCTATCGTTTATCTGTCTTTGTATTTTTCTACTTTTTTAGTTAAGATTATGTAATGTTAACTAATATAAGTAATGCTATATTATTCTTTGTTTTCCAGCTTTATATATCTCTGATAGTTATTTATTTTAAGTTTATATAGGTCCACTAGTATAAAAATAAACTTAGAAATCAAAAATAACTCAACTTGGTCATTCTGTCTAGACCATGTCGACATGCCCCATCCCCCCATGTCGACATATAACAGTCAGAAAGTAGTTACAATTTCTAACTTCAAATTCTTGTAACTACCAAGTGTCAATTCATTTTGAACGGCCAATAACTCCTATAAGTACCTATTTCTTCCAGAAAAACTTCTCTACCTCCATTTCTATTCATCTCCTTTCATACTTCAACTTATTTCTTAAATTATGGCTTCTCCAATTAAGAATTTAAGTGAAAATCTTGAAGAAACTCTTACTTCTTTCAAGCATATTCTTTCTTTTATACTTAGGAATCAAAGGCACTTAGAATTAAGCCAAATGCAGATGATCAAAGAGCAAGAGAGACACTTCGACGCACTTCGTTGGATGATCTCAAGCCTTAGCAAAGACGAACCCGAAGCAAATCCACCGGTCACTCTCGACAAAGATGATTGGGATGTTATCAAAACTGATCCTATCTTTAGAGAAGATGGATGAGTGGAAGTCCCAAGGAATGTCTGATCATTATGTATGTTTGTTTGTTTGATTTGATTTGACTTAGATTTGATTAGGAATTGATTGATTAAGTTTGATTTGGATTTGGTTTGTATATAACTTCATATACTACACATGATTGGTTTGCTTATGTATGATATTGATTTGATTGCCAAGTTACAATTATATATGTTCACACACTTGATCACTTACACTCACTTAATCACTTATACGTTCACTTTACATTTTTATTCTATATATACTTGATTATCTTAGAACAGGTAAATCTTTTATTCCTTTTTGCTGATGTCAAAGGGGGAGAAAGTTATAAAAATATATATGCTTGGTGTAAGGGGGAGTCATGGAATAAGGGGAGTTGTAGTTTTAAAAAGAAGTCACGGAGAAAGGGGGAGTTATGGTATGGTAAGAATATTTTATAAATAAAGGTTGTCATCATCAAAAAGGGGGAGATTGTTAGGAACTGAGTTGATGATGTTTTGATGACAACAACCTTATATAGTTATTATACTTTACTTTATAAAATATATACTAACATTTCCATATAGATATATATATATATGTATATAGGAAGTATATGCAGGTATCATTGAAGACTGATCCGTATAAAGACTCAAGCATCAAGATGAAGATTAGATATTCAAGATTAGAGACTCTAAAGTATCAAGATTTCAAGATATCAAGATAAGTGTCTAGTATTTTGTTAAAACTACATAATAGCACTCTCATCTTTCTTCTAATTTTCTTTTGGGATGGAACCCAATTTCTATCGAAACCAGTGGCTTACAAACCCACGACAAGTAGCTTACAAACCTACGACAAGTGGCTTACAAACCCACAAAAATCAAAATCATTTAAACTACTTTGTACAAGTTCTCGAGTCCTATGAAGGAGCTCTGTTGAAAGGTTCTTGCAATTTCAGTTTGAATAGAATTTTCAAAATGATTTTAAATCTGTTTTCAAAATGTTTTAGCTTTCAAAATCATGTTTTCAAAAATGTTTTCAAACTTTGTTTTAGCCTTGAAATATTCCTCTATTCTGATTTTTAAAAACTTCTAATTTTAAAACATCAAAACTTATTTTGATTTTAAATATTACTTATATAATTGACAGTCTATATCAATTATATATATATATATATATATATATATTTAAAATAATGTTTTATATTCATTCTCTATCTCAAAATATTGTTTAAACGCTTTACTTTGCTTCAGAGAAGTTTCAACTTGTTTTAAATTCAACTGTCTTTACAAAACAACATCTCTATAATTTTAAACTAAGGGATGTCGACATATGGGGATACCCCATGTCGACATGGTGACAGTTGGATTCAAAATTCAATTTTCAAAAGAAGTGTCCATTCGTTCGAAAACCTTTCGCCAATGGTTATGACTGTTGTGCATCTATATAAAAGCTTCCAAAACGAATTTTTTAAAACAACTATTCTCTTAATTTCTTCACTCCTTCTTCTCCACCATTCCATATCCATAAAACTTCATATTTTCAAGATCGTGCCATCATTCTGCCAGATTCTCAATAGGAAATCATTTAGATACTCTCTCTATTTGATTCCCCATCACTCTACTAAAGATCAAAAGTGCTATTCAGAGTTATAGGATCAATTTGTATTCAAAAAGTCCATAGAGTCTATCCATTCAAAAGGATTGTTGTTAGAAAGTATTAGGGTGATCTTGTGTCCCATAAATCAAGAGAGTTTACCCCAGACTCGGAGATAGGAGGGTTCCTCAAGGCCTTAGAAATTGAGGGTTGTAATTTGGACATTGGCTTATAAAAATCTGTACAAGGATATTGCCATAGTGCAGGATTGGATGTTGGAAGATTCCGAACCAGTATAAAATCCGGTGTGTTCTTTCCTTTTACTTGCTTTACTTTACTATTTGCATTTGTTATATGTTCCGTGATCATTCTGTGTTAGAATTCTGTTTAGATTTGTGTTGAAAGTTTTAATTTAGTCATATAGTTCATATATTCTTTAAAACACTATTCACCCCCCCCCCCCCTCTAGTGTTATTTCTGCCTTAAGATCCTTAATCCGCATCCCCAACAGCACCATGCAGTATCAACCATGGATTCACGGTTCAATTATCACGTCTCTATCCCAGAGAAATCTAAAACTTAACTGCAGGCACTCACTGCCTTCGATTTCGCCATAAAAGTATACCATTACTTTCCGAAAACTTTATCAATAATTTTCCAAATAATACTTATAAACTTCTTAATAAATTTCCAAGTTAAATTTAGGCAAATACTCTTTTATAAAAGTTATTATATAAAATATTATTAATATTGAATAAATTATCTTTAAAAATAATAACACAGATTAATTCTTAAATAATAACTAACTTAATATCAACTCATTATCAACTACTTAATTAATAATTAAATACTTTAAACGATTTAAAACAATCACATAATTTTGAAATGATAATAAATTTGGATTTAGTAATAAGATTCTTATTGATTTACAAGACATGTTATACTAGTTATAATTCATTTTGACAATTAAAAAATATTAAAATAACTAATTTTATGGAATTATTTTTATGCTAAAACATTTTTAAATTACCTAGTTTAATAATTAAAAATCCTCCTTTTACCGACAACCCCACTTCTCGATAAAATATATATCTTCCACTTTCAATATAACTAGTCTAATATTTATAAATCCCTCTAGATTTATCAACAAATTTTATTTACATCCCAGTCCCGTAAATCCCTTTTCACGTTTTCAAAAGAAAATCTATCTTTTTTTAAAACGATTTACCTATCTCGTTATAAATTCTCACCGTGAATTTATATCCTAAATTTATCCACTGATTATCATTTCACTTTATTTATAAACATTGTTTATAAACCCCATAGTCTCATTTTCCGTTAGAAAGGTTTCACAATACTTAATCAATTTCTAAATTGAATTCCATTTTTAAGTCAATTTCTAAAAAAAAAACCCAACTATATTCCAAGCCCACTAAATTTCGATTCCACTTCCATTTCATAATTTAAATTCTTATTTAATATCTAGTATAACAATTTTTATATTTTACTTTTAAATTTCTTTTTTATTTTCCCAACTATTTACAATCTCTTTTTTTTAAATGAATCCTTTTACACTTAAACAAATATCACTTAAGTTTTATTATTCAAAATCCTTTTATTTAATTATTCCAAAATCTTTATTTTCCATATTTTGAAATTTTCAAGTACAATTTTAAAATCAGACTAATTATTTTACCCAAATTCTTTTCCTTTAATTAATCCAAATTTCACTATAAATATTTTACTTTCAATTTCCCTTTTTATTTTCTTTCCAAATTTCAAGCATTTATTATTAGTATTTAAAAATACTGAAATCTAGGCCAAAACTACCCTAGCATCCAATAAATTCAAATCACACTATATTCTACCACAAATTATTCAAAACAGACCATATATCAATATATATATATATATATATATATATATATATATATATATTTTTGAGGAATCCAGTTGGATCCCTCCAATCTGTTTCCTTGCAACCATAGATGTTAATACAACATAAAAATACCAATCCCACTTCGATGGAGATATCGCGGTATATAGGGTCATCTGCAATTATGCGGGGCACATAGGGTCTCATTCTCTAAATATATGCAGGAATATCAATCCAACTACCAATATATACTACTATATATATATATATATATATTTATAATAACATCCAACTGATAATAATTATCAAATTCAATCAGACATCCAATAATTAATTTTAACTATTTCAAATTAACTAGTAATCAAAAATTGAGTGAGATTGACTCACATTGATTTTTATTGACGCTTTAGCATTCTGGTTTGGTCTTTAGTCGAATGATATTCGATTATAGCTCAAAATTCAACTAGCTTGATATGCACCCAATCCAATCCCATCACGTAGTTCTTGTTATTCTAAACGCAACATGATAGACTGCGTTCGTTTTGAACCTAATATTAATTGGTTATTTAACTTATAAGTTTTCTTTTTTCTTTCCAAGATAATTACTTATATTAAAGACACTTAGACAAAAACAAAAATTAATACCAAAGAAAATCCGGTCCAGCCCATAAAATCAAGCTCGGCCCTGCAATTTCTTTTTTTTTGACTTCGACCCATAGCCCAAATAATCTTCTTCTCCCTTAAGAAGTTCAAACATGCATCAACACTGCTGTCGCTCATTCAAATCACCACTGTGCGCGGCTGCCAGGCATGCCAGAGCTCCTCCTACATAACCAGAAAATGCACCTTGATGTGCTCATCCATCCAGTGCCATCATACCCCCCATCGATGTTTATATTTGTCGGAACCCACCCTAGAACAGCATCGTTTCTCGAGCAAATTCCGGTCCCTTCCGGTCAAATAAATAGATCATCACCGTTGGATGACTCCAGCTTCTTGAACACTTGAACTTTCAAGTTATCAACGAAAGCTAGATCGACCTCTAGCAGCCACGATCTAAAGGGAAACAAGGGTCATACGATATGGAGAAGGGATATTGGAGAGACAACGGCTTCCCTAGATTTTTTTATTAGAATTTTGAAGTATCAAGTTTCCCTCCTTATTCCCACTCTCGTCCAGGCTGGTTTTAACAAGAAGAAGAGGTAACACATTTGAAAAGGAAGTGGTATAGTAATAGAGGTAAGGTGCGGCTGACAAGATAGGATAGCAGCTGAAAAGATGGGTTGACTAGTCAATATATTATTTAATTTTCAAATCGTCTCGATTTACACAACTCAAAATCTCGAACCCCTATCAAGGCATGCCGCTAGGCGTTTATAATGTTATACCACAATTTCGAACATAATGGAAAAGGTTTCGAGTCCTAATTCGATCGTATGAACAAGATAGCTTTTTGAACTCAATTTTTATATTGAATTTTCGATATTAAATTTAACGCATTTATATCCCGTATAACCAAACGGTAACTCCAAACATTATAAAATTTGAAATCCAATAAAAATACACTATTACGGATCCATTGGAACAAGTTTCATTGAATTCCGAGACTGTGCCCTGGAAGGCTATTTATATACGTTAATTCAGACGATATATTTTTAAAACGAAAGAAATCACCTTTAAATTCAATTTAAAAAGTTTTATTATCTTCATTATTATAAATATAAATTTTATAAGCCTTTAAATTATTCTTATTAAGCTTAAAACTCAAGATACAAAAATTTAACCAACATTCAACTATTAAATTCAATAAATAAATTGTCCAATATATCCTTATATTTGAAATTCAAGTTAAAATTTAAATTTTAAACATTTAAAATCAATTAAACATTCCAAATTCAAATAACCAAAATTCTGAATCGTTACACTATCATTACATGACAATCATGACTTTTCATCCTACTCAGTTTACTATTCTTATAGTCGATGCATCTACGAAAATTAGAGGAAATCCCATCAGGAAATCTTAATCCTTCCACCTACTTTAACAGTACTTTAACTTGGTTACTATTTAGCTTATAACATGCTTTGGGTTTTTTATGTCATTAGGCTTCATATGAAGCTCAGGACGATTGCATATTTCCTTTACATCACGTCTTGATTTTAATTCGTCCTTAGTCTTTCCTCTAACATTCAGAATCGTGTTAAACACATTATCGAATACATTTTTCTCATTGTGTATCACGTTGATATAATGACGAATTAGGATATTTTCTCAATAAGACAACTCCCAAAATATATTTTATTTACACCGATTATGAATCGCCGATTTACCTTGAATTTCAATTTATTTGCCAATTTTCATGTATCTTTGAATAATCCTTTACAAGACCATAAATATCTCCGCTTGACTAAATCGTTGGTGGTCACAAGGTCATAAGTGTATTACTTGTGAAGTTATTTTAATCTTTTATAAAAGGATGATTAATATAAAGAAAATACCGATGACATTCAAACCATGAAATTTTCTTTCCATGTTGTAAAGAAAGTGCTCGTGTTTCTTCCATGCAATAAGGACAAGCTAGACGACCAACCGTATTCCAACCCGAAGCATTGCATACGCGGGAAAATCACTTATAGTCCATAGTAGAGAAGAGAACATACGAATTTGTTTGGAAATGTCGTGTGTTTCAAATTCTTCATACCATAATGTTTTCAACTCTTCAATAAATGGTTGTAGATATATGTCGATTCCTCGTGTTGGATCATAGGGCCAGGGATGAAAATAATGAAAAAATATACAGAGTTTTCATACACATCCTGTCAGGACCCGATTTTTTCGTCTTCCGAAAATTCAACATCGATACTCACTTTAGCGACTGCCAAGAAATCGAACGACGGAAAAACCGAACACTGAGGGTTTTTAAAAAGAATTTAAGAAAAGAAAGAGAGAGAAGAAGAGATAAGAAGATAGGAAATAGAGAATTTTAAAATAGAACGAGACAGAAAGAAAACAACAGAACAACAACAGAATCTCACAATTCGCAGCGGAACAACATATAATAATAAATGAAAAATCTTTAAACAAAGAACTATATCAGTTATTACATTACATTACATTACATCACATCATCAGAGTGTACAACAACAAACAACAAACAGTGCAGCGAAAAAGAAATACTATATACTGGTAATACGCCATGCCATCCAGCTTGCCTCCAGCAACTCCTGAATATCCAGAATATCCTGATAAACCTAACTCTTGACTGCCCGTGTGGAAATTGGTGGGCACCTAGAGTTTAGGAAGGAAAACAATAAACTCCGAGTCAGTCATGTGACTGGTGTGAGAACTCAAAACAGTTTATTTATCTTTAAAAATCAAAATAGAGGAATATTTTTAAATTCAATTCGCAATGCTTTTAAAAATGTAACTACCATAAGACCTCCCACCACACACACAATGCAAACGCAGACTTGGAGGAGATTTCTTCTTATGTTAGTCAAAGATGCTTGATACGCATTAAAAATAACATTTGATATTATTATTAGTGCATAGTGTAGAACAAATTCTTTCGAAAGTAGAATATAAATCTTAGCCAGCATAGGTACCATTATATTATGCCTACTAATAACTACCATATTAAATGGCAGGTTCTACAACTAAAACCGTACAAGTTTCGTATTGTTTCTTTGGATTTCCAACAAATGGTCAGGCCAAGGAACTTCCCATTGCCACATGAGAATGCCTCTGGATGGACATCCCCGAGAACCAAACCGGATCTCTACCAACACAAGGTCGGGTTACCCCTAACTGAGTAACAACTGACCGAATATGCCATCCCCCGGTCCTTTGAGACCTTTATCACCGAGCGCTCGTAATCAATTCACACAATCATAATAATAAAGTGTTTCAACATGAGTAAGTATCTGGGCTCCATACCATGATACCACCCTTTTCCAGAAGGAAATGCACATATCCTAAAGGGCGCTACCCCTCATAACCTTGCTGCTTCTTTCCTGTTTTGACCATTTCCGGGATGTGAGGCTCGACGAAGTCACGTCCACAAAAACATACTTTATACAAAAGCCATGCTTTGGGTCAACAAATGATCAACACAATGATCACCAAGATAGACGATCAAACAAATGATCCTATCACAAATAATCAACACAATGATCATTTCAGCATCACTCAGCATGTCACATTACCAAATTGGGAATATATCGCTGATAACTTCAACTATATAACCTCTGAGCTCGTACGTCTCAGAGAAGGGTGTTAAGCTAAAAGAATAAATTCTCCGCCACCAACAGAAATATATTTGAAAGAAATCGGCTTTATATCTCAACTTGTAATGTCAGGCATACAATCCATACAAGTCTGTTCCGGGCTCGAACAAAACCGAAGGCACTTACAAAGAAGTCCTTGCAATCCGGACATTCACAATCCTGAACGGATTTTCCATCACTTATGGAATCTCTATACCAGGAGCTACCTAGTGCAGAGACAATCGACAGGTCATCCTATCGCTCTCGCAAATACCGGTCTTCAACACCGATCTTCAATGCAATTCACAACGACGTATCACATATTCGGAATGGGTTATACGACCCCATGGTCCTTTCCCGGTTAGCCCGAATAGTGAGCGCTTATTCAAAAATAAGTGTGGCATTCAAATTCAAACAATTCATATCAAATACCCATTCAAAGGGAAATATTGATAGTCGGCTATTGAACTATCACTAGATATGCACACATCACCAGATTCCAAATAATTTTCCAAATTATTTATTTTCCAAAATATCTTTACAAGATATATAATTTCAACACTTCAAAAATAAATCAATATTTATTTTCAAACAAATTCCACTTTTCATTTATAAATTCCATAATGAATTTATATTTCAAAAATATCCATGCATATGATTTCAATAATCCATTTCAATTTATCTTCAAAAAGATAAATTCTCAAAACGTTTCATTTCACATTGGAAAAACATTTCCATACTTATTTATTAATAAGTAATTCACAAATTCATTTATTTTCAACACTTGGAAAATATTCAATATACTTAAATCGAAATTAAGTATATATTTCATTATTTAAGGAAATCATTCTCTTAAACATATTTATTTGGGCCAAAACGAATGTTACGTAAAACATCGTTACGACAACCCAAAATCACTAGTATAGGGATTCGAAATTAAAATAGATATATAAATCCCAATACTAAAACATTTCCTTTCGGAAATCATTTACTATAACAACAGTGTTATAGTCCACCATTTCCTTTTATTTCTCGAAAACGTCTATTTCAACAATAAATGTTGAAATCTATGGTTTCGAATCTCAACACCTTTTAAAACATCGTTAGATCATTTTAATTAAATTTAAAACCCCCAATTCAAAACAATTTCTTTAACATATTATTCACTATTCAAAAACGTGAATATACTACGTTAACAAATTTCATCCTTTTTATTCACTTTATTTTAAAGGATCATTCACTGTCTAAAACGTGAATATAACTCCATTTATAAGTTATAACAATTAACTTATCAAAATAAGTCATTTGCGAATTTATAAAACAACGTTTATAAATTCCATTTCTATTTATTTATAAAAACTTCCTTTTTATAAATTCCTTTATTAACTTATTCCAGTTTATAACTCAATTATAAACTAAAAGTTCATATTATAAGTTAAACACTTATAATCTATTCGTTTACAAAAATCGTTCCTTTGAACTTCATAATTATAAATCTTATAACTTATAAGATTCATTTATTTAACCAAATCTATTCTTTAAATAACTTCACAAATTTTATAAACCTACTGTTTATAAAATTCCATTTTTAATTTAACCGTTTATAATTCTATAAATTTCATTAAATTTATGCAATTCATTTTCACTTCATTCAAACACTTATAAAAACTCGTTTTATAAGTCAATATTTCAATTTATAAATATCCATTTATAAATCTCTTAATATAAATCAATTTATATTATTCTTTTAAAACGTCTTTAAATTCCTTTATAATTTCATCATTCTCTTGATTTATAAAATAATCAAATTTTATAAATCCTATATTTAAACTCTTTATAATAAATTCCAAAATCTCAATTTAAACTATTTTATAAAATCATTAAATCCATATTTCTCAACAATCAACTTTAACCGTATTTCTCAAAAATTATAATTTTTATAACTTTAAAAATTATAACGTTCATTTATTTATAATGGATCAATTCCAAAAATAAAGTATATTTTCAAAAAATCACTTTAAAAACCTTTTAAATTCCCAAAATTTGGGTCCAATGATGCTACACACCAAATAGTCAATCACGACTACAACGATATCATATATCAATATGAAAATCCATCAAATATCAAAATATCTGAAATCAAATAAAAACTGTTGAGGAATCCAGTTGGATCCCTCCAACCTGTTTTCCTGCATCCACAAACATTAGCACAATACCAATTTCGCTCCAGTACGAAATTATCGCGGTATATGTTTTTATTAAATATTATTCGTTTAATAACGGCACAATAGGGTCTCATCCGCTAAAAAATACGAGAAATCAATCAACTGCAATATATACATATGCCAATATATATATATTGATATTATTTATAATACCAATTTCACTGTTTATGAAATATTCGCGGTATATGTTTTTACTAAATAACATCCGCTTACTAACGGCGTATAATGTCTATTTTAACAATCAATAGATATTAATTATCATTCAAACATGCATTCAAATATTTTAAATCTAACTATTTAAAATAAAATCGAAACCGATTCGATTGAGTGAGAAGTTCTCACCTTGGTTTTAATTTTCGTTTTAGCTTTTATTTCGAATAAAATTAAACACGCGTTTAATTTTACCCGAAATTCTCACTAACTCCAAACGACTCCAAACCAACTCCATCGCGTAGTGCTCGTCCATACGATTCCAACGCAACTGGTTTCGCGCGTTTTCGACCTCGTATGAAAAAGTTATGTATTTTTAAACTTTTACACGATTTATATACACAAATTACAACATAAATTTTAAAATTTACAAACCCACTCTAATCTCCACCGTCCATCTCATATCCAACGCTCCCCCCCCCCTTTATCTTCTCACGCACTCATCTCCCCCCAGGTAATCACGTACGCACACCAAACCCATGAGCATAGAATTAGGTTTTCACTTTGCTCCTCCTACACTCGACTACACTTCATCAAACCACCGCCATCTCGAAGCCCTTCGCGAGAGCTATCTCCACCATCCACCACCTGAAGTTAGGCCACCTGATGAGCCTCGTTTTGCGTGCGCATCTCCCCCCTGTCGGCCCCTTTTTCTCCTCCTACGCGACGTCGTTTCAGATCTCAACCGTATGGATCTAAAGTACTCAAGACGCTTAACAACTTTCATGTTAAACACTTCTTCTAATTCTTGCTGGATTGAGAGTGATTGAGGGATGAAAATCGAAAAATTCTGGCCTTTGGTTATAAATGTGGCGGCTAGGGTTTTATAAATTAGGTTTTTATTTTATTTTTATTATGAAGGGGGTGTGGGTCTATTTATAGAGAAACGATCGACACTATTCATTCGGAAATTCTGAACTCCGATTTACGCGCCGTAACCAGCGTTTCTAAGGTTTACCCCGCGTTCCGGACACAATGGAACAGGTTTCGAAAGCTAATTTGGACATCTGTGCGAGTTATGGCTGCAAACGCTCAATTTAAATTAAACCGATTTAAATCGATTTCTAGGCGTTTTAATTCGTACCGGACAAACGGTAAATCCAATCGACACGAAATTTGAAACCTTACAATAATATCACATTACGGATCCGATGAAACAGGTTTCGTCGAAATCCGAGACTTTTTGAAAAATGGCTATTTTCACTCGCCAAATTTAAATTAAAAATAATTCGATGCGTTTCGAGCTGCCACGATCAAACGATAACTCCGATTGACACGAAAATTGAAATCCGGTAATAACTAACTATTACGGATCCAATGGAACTGGTTTCGCTCAATTCTGAGACTGTTCAAAAATTGACTATTTTACAGTCGATAATTAAATATTAAAATATTCAATTTTCACAAATTAACTTTTAATTCGATTTTAAAAGTTCTAAAATATCATTCTAACTTCAACATGATAAAATAAAATTTTACAAATCATTTTCAATCATATTTAACCCAATTTTCAATTATTTCCATAATTTCACATATTAAATTATCGATTTAATTATCCAATTAAATCCAATAAATCAAAATAAAATTTATTCGACTTATAAATTCACTTATTAATATTTAAAATAAATTAAATATTCAAATTTTAATTAATAAAAATTCTGGGTCGTTACAATCTTTCCCCCTTAAAAGGATTTCGTCCTCGAAATTACAAGTAAGAAAAATTACAGAATCTATTAATTTTCCCAAAATTCATAGTTAAACTTCTTACAATAACTTTACTAAGTTTTCCAATCATACTTAGTTATCTTTTCAAAAACAAATTATATCATTTAACTTTCAACTTCAAATCAAAGTTAAAGTTTTCTAAATTTTCTAATTTTCTCAAAATTTTTCTAACGCCTTAAATTTCCGGAAAAATTCGCCATAGTCTCCTTTGCGCGGCTCGATCCGAAAAAAAAATGACAGTATATATATCACAAATATACATCTCATCAAGTAATGAGGCATCCCGAAGGGAAAAAATGTAAAAGTACGATATTTAATCCGAGATATGTAACTTATATTTTATTAGCAAGCATATACGGCTAATATAGCGCGAAAGCGAGCTCCAAATGCGAAGCAAACGCGATCCGCACCTACTAAACACTCAACAAACAACATGAGAACATGCATATATGAAAATAATCTCAATATACAACATATAGCAACATAATAACTATATATGCCAACATAGCAAATGTAGTAAAACAACATATATTCAACCATCAACCAATTATCATTCATAACCAATAATATTCATTCATATTCTCATTAATATTCAATGAATTGGTTTTCACTTTAAATCATATTTGATTTATTTACAGTGGATGTTTTTACTAACATTCATTTTCAATTAGTTTATATTCACTAATTCATATGTTGGTTCACTTCCAAATCAAATTCATTTCCATTCAAATTTATTTACTTCCAATTTGAATTCAATTACATAGCTTTAAATTTCACTAATTCACTTTCGTTAATACTTAATGAATTATATACAATCACTAACAATCATATAACAACCAAAGTATATCAATTACAACCAAATTCCTTTGCTTATATTCATTTTGGTTCAACTAAATTGATTTTCATTCAACCTTTCAACTTCTAATAACATTAGAGTTTAATGAATTAATACTTATATTCATTATTCCATATCAATTTTATTTACATTCAATTGATTAGCATTCAATCCATTAATTCAATCCAATTTCAAAAGTTGAATTTTATTTATATAACTCAAGTTCACATTTATCACTTAACTTCATTAATTTAGTTTGATACCAAAATCAATTCCATTCAACATATCTTAAGTTATATTCCATTTAAACTTATTTGGTTTTACATAACTTAAATTCCTACTTGTAAATAAATTCAGATTTCAATTCTAAAGTAAATTTCCAATTAACTTTAAATTCATTTGCTTATTTACAACTTATATTCATAAATATATTCATATAGTTTCACTTCTTATATATATAAGTTTATTTCACAATTGTAAATCACTTTAATTATAATTCAATTCTTATAATTCTTTTGCTTATACAATTATTCATTAATTTAGATTATTCAAACAACCTAACAATCAACTTATATACAATTTAATAATTCGGAAAAATTATTCCTTTATATATAAAATATAATCAAGGTAAAATTATTTCATTTACCCAATTTAAAATCAATACTGTGCCGAATTGTTCTATTCAAGTGTTTAGAAACCCCTTCGGCATAGTTGTCTAGACCGTGCTGACGAAGGTTCATATACCACTCAATAAACCAATCATCACAATATAAATAAATTTTATATTCACTAACAAATACGCTCTCATATCTATTATTACACTCAAACTCATTCTAGAGTACTACTGACTCTATCTCTAATGAATTAAACCCTACAGAACCATGGTTGTCGCTTAACCATATGCTCTGATACCACATTGTCAGGACCCGATTTTTTCGTCTTTCGAAAATTCAACATCGATACTCACTTTATCGACTGCCGAGAAATCGAACGACGGAAAAACCGAACACTGAGGGTTTTTAAAAAGAATTTAAGAAAAGAAAGAGAGAGAAGAAGAGATAAGAAGATAGGAAATAGAGAATTTTAAAATAGAACGGGACAGAAAGGAAACAACAGAACAACAACAGAATCTCACAATTCGCAGCGGAACAACATATAATAATAAATGAAAAATCTTTAAACAAAGAACTATATCAGTTATTACATTACATTACATTACATCACATCATCAGAGTGTACAACAACAAACAACAAACAGTGCAGCGGAAAAGAAATACTATATACTGGTAATACGCCATGCCATCCAGCTTGCCTCCAGCAACTCCTGAATATCCAGAATATCCTGATAAACCTAACTCTTGACTGCCCGTGTGGAAATTGGTGGGCACCCAGAGTTTAGGAAGGAAAACAATAAACTCCGAGTCAGTCATGTGACTGGTGTGAGAACTCAAAACAGTTTATTTATCTTTAAAAATCAAAATAGAGGAATATTTTTAAATTCAATTCGCAATGCTTTTAAAAATGTAACTACCATAAGACCTCCCACCACACACACAATGCAAACGCAGACTTGGAGGAGATTTCTTCTTATGTTAGTCAAAGATGCTTGATACGCATTAAAAATAACATTTGATATTATTATTAGTGCATAGTGTAGAACAAATTCTTTCGAAAGTAGAGTATAAATCTTAGCCAGCATAGGTACCATTATATTATGCCTACTAATAACTACCATATTAAATGGCAGGTTCTACAACTAAAACCGTACAAGTTTCGTATTGTTTCTTTGGATTTCCAACAAATGGTCAGGCCAAGGAACTTCCCATTGCCACATGAGAATGCCTCTGGATGGACATCCCCGAGAACCAAACCGGATCTCTACCAACACAAGGCCGGGTTACCCCTAACTGAGTAACAACTGACCGAATATGTCATCCCCCGGTCCTTTGGGACCTTTATCACCGAGCGCTCGTAATCAATTCACACAATCATAATAATAAAGTGTTTCAACATGAGTAAGTATCTGGGCTCTGATACCACATTGTCAGTGTTCGGTTTTTCCGTCGTTCGATTTCTCGGCAGTCGATAAAGTGAGTATCGATGTTGAATTTTCGGAAGACGAAAAAATCGGGTCCTGACACATCCACGGACATAAATTGTAAGGTGTAACTACTACATGCCAAGATGAATATTTTAAACTAGATCGAGAGAGCGGTGAAAATTCATCCGTACATAAACCAAGTTTAACACTACGGCTCTCTGCTACGAAAGAAGGGTATGTCTTATCAAAATTCTTCCATGCTTTTCCATCACCTTGGTGTGTTAATGTACCTTCTTACTCTGTTCTCACACAGTTCGTCTCATAAGATACGTGGTTACATAAGATGCATATAAACTTTGAAGCCTGTGAATAACGGGCAAGTTATGCATACGCCTGTACGGAACTTTCTTTCTTTTCTTTTTTCTTGGTTTGTATCATTCCTGATTACATATTTTACGATTCCTAAGATTAATGTCTTCTTTTCAAAATAACATGCAGCCATTTAAACATGTATCTATCTTTTGATATGACAAACCAAAAGAAGACATAAGTTTTTTCACTTCATAATGATTTTCACACATTAAATTATTCGGTGGCATATGCTATTTTGCAACTTGTACTATATCCATAAACCCGACTTCTGTGAAGTTGTATTTTGACTTCATTGCAATGTATTCTGCAGTTACTGATAGTTGAGTACCGCTTGTACAACAATCCCAAAGGGGTTTCTTAACGGCATTCAATAAATCATACATTTTTCGCTCCAACACTTGGTTACTCTTCGACATTAACATCGTTACCATCAACTTCAATAGTAGAGAACATTGAACGTGCTGCATCTTCAACCATATCTTTTATGAAATTCATCGAAACAATTTTATTATCCATCTCCTCCTCCCATGACGCTCCTACACCAAATAATTTGGCATGAAACCATATTGGTGCAAATGAACTGTTATCATATCCGGATCAAATGCTTTAATTATCTACACTACTACATGGACAACGAATTTCTTCATCGTTTCTGTTATTATATAAAGTGAATTCAATAAAGATGTGTACACCATTTTGAAAATATTAACTTATTTAGCCTCCAATTTTCCTTCTTTGTTGGTACATCTAGCTCAACCAATAAAATAATTGACATTTTTCCTACTTTAAAACATAAAAACCTATTAATCATTTACATATGGCATTTTATTTTTCAAATTAAATGATACATTAAATTTTTTGCATATTATTATATTTAATTTTATTTTCAAACAGATTTACATAAATTATATGAATATAATCTTAAATTTTTAGGTTATTGTTTTACATTTCGATGGTTGGTCATCCTACTTTCCATTACAAGGACAGTAGTAATTATATTTTATAAATCATTTTATTTTAAACGATTCAACAAAATTTCAACAGCATTTTTCCTTTTTCCCTGTATCACACCCATGCGTGTACACATGGAACAGAAAGAAAGTGGTGTCGAAATTTTATGAACTGTTTAAAATGAAATGATTTGCAAAATATAATTACTTTATTGTGTTTGTAACTTGTCCAATACAAAGATAAATTATTATATCAGATGAATATAAATGTTAGTTCTGTGATAAAAACGAATATCGATATAACGGTCACATACAATACTTGTCAGCCAAAAACTATCTAAGTGATTTAAAATAAGTAAAACTATTATACAACAATTTTTACAATAATTTATTTAGATTCTAAAAAATACATACACTAAATCATCGTTTTCGTCATATTAAAAACACATACACTCAATCCTGAGCATCGACTTTAATTAATCCAAACTACCCTAATGCGTGTATGCACTAATTAATCAACACTTATACACCAATTAATGCATACATACACTAAATAAGTAATTTTTCTTAACATCTAAATGATAATCAATTATAATAACAACATAATTGGCATTCAATAGGTTATAGCAAACAATTAATGAGATATTATAAACAACTGTAACAATAAATTAATTCTAATTTACCAAATCAAAATTAAATAAGGTTTATAAATTAAACCTTCTAAAAATGCAATAGCTAATGGAGAGACTTGAAATTGAAGATGGAGATAGTCTTGGAGGTGTTGAGGCTTACTGACGGTGTGGAGGAGGTGAATGAGATGGTGGAGGTGAGATTTGGAAAGAAAATATTGATTTTAGACAATGAAAAAGAAGTGTCGACCCATAGCTGAAGTATTCGCGACTTTTCGACGGCTTCCGACGACCACCATTGGTTATTTTTATGACGGCTTCCGATGACCGCGGGTGGCTAATTTATTTTATTTTCTGTAAAGCCATGGCGATTACTAGCCGTTGGAAAAAACGATGAGCCTTCAGAAATGGACATCGCAACAAATAGTGTTTCTAGCAGTGAAAGGGTTCGACATAGTACAATTATAATGCTAATTCACAACCCACGAAATTTGGCGTTTTGAAGTCTTAATTTTTTTTCCAGTTATATTACTAGAAATTATATTAAAAAATTAATATTCATATTCAAGATAGAAATTAAATGCAAGAATATAGATGTAATGTTAATTTTGTAAAAAACTCTTAAAACCAATGTATATTGAACTCCGAGGATGTATTGATCGTTTACAAAACCACTGCATATAAACGTATCAAAACCACAATACTCATTATGGATCAAAAAAGCAAACCATCTCAACCTACAAACTGAGACCCCCATAACTAGTACAGTATGATGTCATAAATGATGTTTATTTTCTGGATTACCTACCTACATATTTACCAGCCACATAATTATCAGGGCCCATGCATGGCCTACTTAAGATGTTGTTTTCAAAAGAAGTGCACAACCCAATCAAAATAGGGTTTGGGTTTGAAAATTACATGAATTTACTTCTCTAATTTCAGCTTGTCGCACCTTTCACTCGCCAGTTCTACACCGTCATTAAAAAATAACTTTATCCTTCCTTACAAATTCTTCTACGGATGATCGACTCACCATCTTTCTCCGCTACTGCAAGGTATTTGATAACAGACATAGTACAAAATTAAAAGCTGAAGGTTAACTTTTTGAAAATTCTATTTTCTATTCAGTGCTTAGCTTATCGTTGTGTTGTCAAGTTCTATAACCTTGATGTTCTTTCTTTGCTATGTTATTGAAAAATTGAGTTAAATTGGTTTTTGAGTATGAGGGTATGAAATGATTGTGATTTCAGCTAATCTAGTGTTGTATGTGCGCAGTGCTTGATCAAGGTGTAGAGTTGCACAACTTGATTAAAAGGGTGTTGAGTTCTATGTTTATGTTATTTGAAAATCTAAAGTGGCATAAGTTGTAACCATTCATCTTTCTATAGTTTAATAGTCAATTTGCTTCCACTTTCCAAATAAAAAGATCTGATTGAAAAGTTAATAAATTTTTGATTGGTATAAAAGAGCACTCATTCGAAGTCATATTTATCAAAATACTAAATTATGTCCATTTTTGAATATATGTGTGTGTGTGTGTGTACGTACGTATGTATGTATGAGTTATAGAGTAATCAATACAGATTCTTAGTCCATTCAAGTATTGCGAAAAATCCTTTTCTCCCCCTCGTTAGGAGATACACATAATATGACCTCTTCATTTCAACACAAGATGGTTCAATAATTAATGTATATAAAAATGTCTAATTATTGACCCTTTTTTTAAATGATACTTTATATGCAAGTTTCGAACTTGTGACCTCTCGCATCAAAGTCGAATCACTTAACCACTGAGACAATGGTGCTTTTAATTAATATGCATTTTGGTTTATAGTTTTTTGATATGTGAATTATAAAATAATTAATACACTTTTTCTTTTGACACACATATTTTAAACTAAGTAATCCTAGGATACTAATTATGATACTTTATAAGATTTTATTATTGACTCGCCTATATCTAAGACAATATTCTACAATGTATATGAATTGCTTTTGTACTATATATAATGCCAAAATTTAATATTTTTTACTTTCCTTTTTTTCCAAATTCTAATCTCATTGATCAAATTACTAGGTCCATGGCAATAACATAGTAGCCAACCACAATTGTTTAATTTCATAATTTTCAGGCTTATGCTCATGCTTGTATTGTACCTACTGTGATGCAACGATTAGCAACGATACAATTAGGATGAGCATGTAAATGGAAAGTTAAAACATAAAGGGCTAGAAATGTAATTGTAACAGACTTTGTGAACATGTGGCAACTTCTTACAACCAATTAAATATACTTCTAAGTAATTTATTTCAATTTAGTGATCGATGGCTTTTTATAAGAAGCTTTAAAAAGTGACGTATAAGTAGAAATGCGATAAATAATGTTTTGCTGTTTATGACTTATAAACAAATTTCATAAATAGTTTTGATCAAATTGTTTGTTGTTTTAATTTAAAAGTAAAACTATACCTAAACATTTCTATTTATAAATTGCTATTCAAAATTCCCTTTAAGGAGCATCAAAATAAGATTTAATCAAATGGTTTTTTAATTATGTGAAAATGAAAATCTGGTATCAAAAATAATAAAAAGGTAAGATAAGAAAACACTAAACTGTTTGGCATTTATTATTATTCAAATGCCATTATGGCTCCAAATTTGCCACTTATTATCCCTGTCTATTCATCTGTTTCTTCTGTCACTTTTCAAAAATATTACAATTATTTACAAATTTTTTCTTTATTCTTTTCTAATATTTTAGATTCAAACCCTTAAACTTAATTAATCACACAATCCAAAATTGAGACCTTTTGATAAACAATTAATTAATATTTAATCCATTAAATAATTCTTAAAGACTACAATTTCAATAAACATATCATAGTTGCATCAACAAATTTGTAAAACTAAATTTTCATTTAGGTACCAAGGAATATAAATCACACAACATAATTGTATACATTGACAACAATAATAAATTTATTTTATAATTTGTTTAACTCAATGAAATTATCAAGCATTACATTGAAAAATTCTATTTTTAACTTCGAATACCTACTTTTTAGAATTTCTACAATTACATATAAACTCTTCTCAATTCTCTTATAATATTTTATATAAAAGCCCATATACTTAACTAATTACGTAACCTGAAATTTAAACTATTTGAACAAATTCAATTAACCAATATTCATTAATTCATATGATAAGTTAAAAAATAAAACAATTTATATATACAATACTCATATATATATATATATATATATATATATATATATATATATATATATATATATATATATGAGCAAAAATGATAAAATCACTTTTTTATTAAATAAAAAGATATATAAAATACATAATATAAAATGCATACATAAATAATAATATATTTTTTGATTTATAATTCATTTATCTCGAAAAATAATCATATCATCCATTGTATAAAGAATATTAATTTGAAATTATTAAAGTTGTAAACACAATACTCTTACAACATGGAATCCATGGTTAACTGCAAAGTTAAAATGGTTCAATAATTAAAATCTCAAATAATGTATTAAGGTTCACATGTATATAAGCTAGCCAAGATGTTCTTCTCAACTATCATTATGTACAAAGCGCTTCTCTCTTTTTTTTACATTTTTACACTCAACTTCGCTTAAGTTATTTAAACGACTTCAATTATATAATATCATTAATTGATTTATAAATCCCCAAAAACAATTCAATATATATGTTAAACATCCATATTAACAAAAGTGGTGAAGTTACTATTCCATTCATATAAAAAATATGCATATATCACATAACATCAACTATTTACATATATACAATACAAACAATTTTAATTAATTAGATATATATGTGTTATCTCGCTAAATAATATATATATATATATATAACATAATAAAATTCTGTTTATAACAATAATAATTATAATATAAATATTATTTTTAACAATACTACTTTGTGCAACGTACGTGTTACACAGTAGTAATATGTATAGCGAAGAACAACTCTGTTTTGGTTACACACTGGTATTATTTCTTCCACCTTTAAAATTTTATTATGCTTTCTTTGTGTAACTATTATGCCACTATCTCACATTATTTTTTGGATTTATTGCGATATGACATATGTTTTTTTTATAAATGGAACGATATATACATTTATGATCAATTTATTATGTTGAATGATATTTGGTTGGTTTAGCAGATTCAGTGTGATTTCACATAATTCCTGCTTTGATTGAGTGTACAGAAGAAAGATCCTCTATCGGTGTTTTGATGCTCTGGCAATATGTTTTGCATGTAGCAGTTTATTCTAACAATATATCAAAGCAAATACCAATACGTTTTTAGGATATATTATGGGTCACATGTAATTATATTTTAATGTAAATAAATTAAGACATGTATAACGATATGATTTTAAGATATATAATTAGGCTAATTTTATTGATACGCTAATAATTTTTTAACATACACCAGACGATACAACAAACTAATACACATCAAAGATTACTTATCATACACTATATCTTTTACAGAACTATCCTTGCTTTCACCTTCGTCATCTTTACACTTTAAAACTTAAACTCATTACACAAAACTAAAAATACCTACCATTAATATTCAACAAAATGAACTTTAATTTTTGACACTAATATTGTAACTTATATATTTTTTATAATTTTTTTATTAATTTCATCAAAGTAACTATTAATTTTAGAAAAAAGAATAAATACTTACAATTAGAGCAATTAATCATGAAAGTTTTCTCAGTTGATATTTATGTTTCATTAATTTCGTCAAAATGATAGATTAGGTTAAGTATGATTAATTTTACTATTTAAATTTGATGAGTTTAAGAAAAGATTAAAAATTACAATTGAGAAGAAGAGTATTTTTTTCATGGATTTCTCGGCAAAATAATGATTAGATGATTTTTGATGTATTAATAGAATTTGTCATATGATTATTTCTACAACTAGTGTATGAAACTTACCTAAGTAAGGTCACGTATTGCATATTCTTTAACATACTTTAATACATCTTTTTTGTTGGATATTTATACTCTTATGCTTAGTTGATTAAATATTCTTTTCTTTTTGTTGGATCCTTATGCTCGATCACAAATTATTATTTTTTATTTTCTTGTTGGATATTTATGCACTTACGCTTGGTTGTATTTATTAATCATACAACATTTTGCTTTCTGTTTCTACTAAAGTTGATCAAAAAGCATTCAAGTACACATTTTGTATCATGTTTGCCTAAGCAGTTTTGTTCAACTTACAACTTAATCAGAGCAAAATCTTAATTAGGTAAATTTCAAGAATGTTTGCATTAGTTATTTTATTGCATATAAAATCAAATGGAACATTCAAACATGAGCTTGGTAGTTACATAAAATCGAATTACTTTTTTTTTATGTGTGTTAAACGGGTTGATCCATGTATGAATTGGATTTGGTCATATTTTCCCCCTTGACAAGCATATCAATGGGGTTGGGTCATAATCCAACCCATAATGATCCAACCGTGCCCATTTGACAGGTCCAGTCAATATTGCACTGAATGATGTTTAGTTTCAACAACAAAGCGCTAATGTTCGATTGCAAAATTGTTCATGAATTTCAATTGGTTAAATTATATGTTTTATGCTCGTAAATTTATAATTGGACGACGACGGATAATTGTGATATTAGAAAGAGTAAATGTTTTAATGTTCGAATTACAACCATATTAATAAAAATAAGAAGATTGTCTTTAGCAAACACACAATTTTCGCATGATCTGTAAACTTAAATGATGCACTAGCCACAAAAGTTTAAAGTTTGAGTGTTGAAACTTTTAATTCATATATATGCGTTCATTTCCAAAAATAAACGACACGTTTGGTTCATTTTATGCTTTTAATTTGAAATCAAAATGCATAGGTTTTTTTTCTTAAATTAATGGAGAATATTCATAATTCAGTTAATTTAAAATGTTGGTAACATAATTTTTTTTTCGTCGGAATTTTAATAATACTATAAATGAATATTGTCGTATTTTCCCATCTTTCATGTTCGGTTAATTGATTGTTATTGAATGAATATTTTCATTAATGTTTATTAATTCTTTTTGTTAGCATCAAAGAGGATTAATTATAACATTGATAAGTAATTAGTACCCTAATTCAATTTGGAATAAAACTTGTGTTGTATAAATATTAATTAACTAAATGTCAAGAGTATCCAAATTCTTCGTTTAGTTTGAACTCAAATTTAAAATAATAGATGTCGTTATCATACTTTACTCCATTGTGTTACAATAAGTACAAATTAATTCTAACACGATCCCCAATTTTAGGTTGATTAGTATTAGAATTTTTTATACACTTTAATCATCAATATCAACAAGTTTCTAAAAATTGAACCGAATTTAATGTCATTTATTTCACATTTTTAAATTATGATAAATATATTCATCATTTTATATATGATTTAGAACTAAGCTAAATTAACTCCATTTAAATATTATGTTTAGCTCTCTAATTCGATTCCATAATTTAATTCGGAGTCGTATCAAATAGCATTACTAAACAATTTTTAAAATGAATTGATTGCTAATTTTATTTAGGAATTAATTGACAATCTTAGTAATTTAATTCTTTCATGTTTGGGATAAATTTAGTTTAATGTTAGTATTTGTTGTATAAAGCCATTGTCTTTAATAAATTATTAGATACACTTTGTGCGCGCTGAAATTATAAGAATATTTTTTATTAATGGTTTGTTGGTCATGGTAAAAAAAAGCCACTCTAAAAAGTTACGACCCGAGAGCTTATATTTCATTATCGTACAAATAAAAAAACCTTAAAAATATTTAGTAATTAATCAACCTCGTGCATAGCAAAGATTCACACTGGTAATACTGGAGAACTGAGTTGAACTTAAAAAACATAAAAGGTAGGTTTTATATATGATGGTTGGTGAAAATTAGTAAAATAATAGGAATAATTAGAATATTAAATTATACAATTACATTTTAAATGAAGTATTATGAGAGAATTAAGGGAACTAAGGAGAAGGAAGAAATCAGCTAGAGTTAATATTCAAAAGTTTATTTCTACTAGATGTTACAATCTTTCCATTTTTCACATTTATGACTAATATTTTTCCATATTAGATATGTGTGAATCTTTCCCCTAAACCAACCTATATTAGTAAAAAAAAAATCTCCTTTTGGTTTCTCCAAGTATTTTGCGTTAAACATCCATAGATCAAAATCTTTGATTTGATATAAGATCATTGCAAATCATGGATTATCAAGTTTAGCCTATGAATCTTTCAGACTAAGGTATGTCATCTTCCCATCAATAACTTTGGTTATTTAAGATAAATATATGTTTCGCTATATTGCATCTAATCGTTGTTTAAATAAACGTTTCATTCCATTTACTATCCCTTAATCGTTCCCCTTTGACTTGTATTTTAAGTCATGTTATCACTCGTTTGCTTCTGCATAACAAGAAATCTTCTTTGTAATTTTGAATTTCAGATACATTAATAATATGTGTGTACATTAGTTTCTTATATTTAAAAGTTAAATTATTTTTCTTATATTTATAAATAAACGTAATGTGTGTAAAAATTTAAATTAGATGGATGGGAAAAATAATTTAAAGTTGGAAAATGATAATTCACCTTACTGGTGAGAAGAAGAAAAAGGGTGTTGATCAAAAGTTCAAGCTATGGTGAATAAAGACCATTTTAGTGAAAACGGACATCGACGATTTCATGCAATCAGTAACTCAAGTAATTAAATTTTGTTTGTTTGATGAAAAAGGTAACTCTTAATTGTTATTTATTTATTTAAGAGAAGCGCTTTGCTAAATCTTAGTTATTTAATTAAAAGAAGTGAGGGGACCAAAATATAATATAAAGTTAGGGAAACAAAATAACTATACTGCGGGCCTTCGGATTGAAGACCCAATTACATCGCAGCCGTCAATTCTCCAACGTTTCTCTCAGAAAAGAACAACGCCAACACATCAAATATTATACGAGCTTCCCCTCCAACAAATTGTTGCTAAATCGCATCCAGCCACGCATTGGTAAGTATCGCTTCACATTATCTGATTACGAGAATTGGAGTTCGGTCGAGTTTAACGATGTCGATTGCCCATTTTTAATTCAAATGAATTTCGAATTTGTTTCGATTTTTTTTTTCTTTTTGTTGAAACCTTTGCTTTCATCTTGATTGCTTGTTGTAAGAAAACAGGAATTTGATCGATCGATTTACTGGAACTATTGTTTTGAAGAAGACGGAAATTCGATTTACCGAAATTTGCTTGCTTGCTGTAAGAAGGTAGCCGTTTTATTTAAACATCCATCATTTGATTCATTGTAACAGGATAGAAAATTGACTATATAAATTATTGATTAGGCATTTGGTTTACTGGGACAATATGAAAGCATATCATTCAATGATTTAAGGAATAGGCAATTAATTAATTTACTGATTAAGCTAATTAGCAATTGATTTTCCAGCCAACCTAAAATTAAGCAATTGATTGATTGAGATTATATGATTAAATATACCACCACTGACCGTAGGTAAACTTTAGTCCAAGGGACCGATTAAACTTTTAGGGACCGATTAAACATTAAAACGGACAATTTGGTTTGACAAATGATTAATTGGAATTTTACTTAAAGTTTATGTTGACAATTTTGTTGTGACTATTTAATAATTTGTTACAAGTTCTTCCGTGTCCATTTGGAAATTGGTAAAAAGGATGTGACTAACGCTCTAAATCTTGTCGACTTGAATTTTTTTTGCACAAGTCGACTTTACAAGTCCTTTGGATTAACTTGAAATATTTTAAGTGCATTATTTGTAAACTGAATTGTGATATCTGTATATGTATGTGTGTGCGCACACACTCAACCACTCAGGCCAAAATAAAGGGCAAGATAAATTCTAATACATTATCATCATTGTTTCATTATTTATGATTTCTGAATTCTGTTTCCTTTTATATTCATGTTTGCTTTCCAGTTTTGATTTCTCTTACTTATTATCTCTAAAACTATTTAAAGTATGCATTTTTAGATAAACTCTTTCATTTATCATTGTCCACTGTGAAATTGGGATCCATTATGAAACTGTTATATTCTAGCTCCATTAAGTGTTTAGATTCAAACAAGTCCAACTTACTGTGTTGGAATCAACAAAATCAAGCTTATGCCTGACATATGTTTTTTTCTCCCTTCATTTCACCCGGCACGGAAAGGGAAACAAGTTCTTAAAGGAAGAACGTTTTGTTATGAAGTTATTCTTTTAATCTATTTTATTATGTTTTCAGTTAATTTGTTTGTTCTGTCCATTTTGGATGCAAGAGCATTGGTTACCCCACTATATGCATCTTACCCACTTATTTTCTTACAGTAGGGTTACCACAAATGTATCCACAGACATTGTGCTCATATAGGAGACTCCAAGGGAGCTGAGATTTCCTTTTAGAAATCATCAAGTATTAAAATTTAGTTCAGCACAATGAATTTTGCTTCTCAGATGGCATAAATATAGAAAGAAACAAAAAGCACTTAGAAAAGCTCTTCATAGTGAATCTGCTAGAGAAGTTAATAATGTGTGGTTCATTTCATTTTTTTGTTTTTGCCCTTCCTAATGAAATTTTGAAATTTATGACATGTTAACTCATTCATGCTACTATCAAGAACATGTAGGCAAGTGCTATCAAATATTAACTCCAATTTTGCAAAATAGGCATCTTTCTACCATGTAGAATTGATTCAATATTTTCTACAGCTACTGCAATATAAGAATATTTTTTGCAATTATTTTTCTTAAAAATGTAAAATGATTGGTGCCATTTGAAATTGCACAATATAAAAATCATGTATAACATTAGCATGGTAGAAGTTTGTCTATATACATGTATATGTATACGAGATGGAGCTTTGGCGCAACGATTATGTTACCCGCATGGTGATCCGGACGTCCAGGTTCGAGTTTGGAAATAGTCTCTTTGCAATGCGAGGGAAGGCTGCATACATTATCGATCTCTCGGGTGTCCGCTATCGTGCGAGAGCCTCGTGTAGTGGGTTCCATATGTATGTGTATACACACATATATGTTAGTATATGTGTGCACTTGTGCATGCGTGCACGTGTATATATGTGCATGTGTGTATAAAGAGGTTTTGATTTTGTGGTGATTTCGAAAGTTAGCTAAATTGAGAAAACATCCAAAATAAAATAGAGTTAGGATTTTGCTGGTTGAATTCTATCGCCAAACGAAACTATTGAAAATCTTTATTGTGCCTCAATTGTTATTGATTTCTTGCTGTTTGGCTTAACAAATAATCAATCTTGAGTTCAACTAGCAATCAGAAGTCAATTTTCCCTTTCACATGTGTGCGATCATATTTCATGTTTTATACATTAACCCCTTCTTTTATTTTTCTTTTTTGATTTGAAATATAGTATTACCATTAGCTCAGTAAATCTTCACACTTGTCACGTATCTAAAATGAAATGTAGAACCATAATTTGTAAAATTATGTTGAATGTAGGGTATGGATATTGAGAAAGCGTTGAAAGAAAAAGTTCCATTTCATGCTCGCCATTACCCGTGGTATGCTCTAGCTAATGGAAGAAAATTTGAAAAATGGCCCAAGGAAGACCTTTAAGAGGAAATCGATGATATGGGTGAAGATGAAGAGAACAATGACAGTAAGAGTGAATATGATAATGAAAAAGAATCAGTCCCTGAAATTAGGAGGGCACTCAAAAATGATGATGAAGAAAAAGAGTTTGAAGAAGAGTTTAGAGCAATTGAACATTTCAACGGTGAGGTAGTTGACCACTGGACGTATAGTATGTTCATCGAAGCATACGAAATTGATATCCGTAGGAATAATTGGGGTATTGAAAATTTTAAGATATTTCACATCTGGAACATAAGCCTCAACGAGAAGAAGCCAATTTTTCTTCCTTGGTCTGCCAAATTTCAAAGTGATGAAAGTAAAATTGAGCTCGAAATACGTAATTATGAAAAAACTGAAAATGAGATAAGTCAGACCAAAGTTGTTCATTTTAACATAGACGTTCAAGCTTGTGATGTACCTTTGTTTGCAATAGTTGATGACTGCAAGATAAAATATTCGTTGCTTAGTAATGCTATTAGGGTCAAACTTGAAATAAGAGAATACAACGATGATGTTAGTCCAGCACTCGATGTCGATGGGCACATACGTGCAGTTATTGGTTTTCGTGGACACTACGAGAGATATCTTTTCGATGGACACGTAAAATGTGAGAAACAAGAGCGGATAGCTGAAAATACCCATATGTTATCTCCTTGTGCGTTAATTATTCCGCGTGACCTTGGTATTTTTTCTCTTCATGTGTCATTAAAAGATAAAGATGGCAAATTTAAGGTCGAAGGGAATAAAACTGTATGGCGTCGTACCGTAGCTGTTGATGAGCGGCATTACATTCCAGGCGAAAAAGGCTACATCATTCTTACAACTATTTGGTCTTGCCTCTGTGTTGACTCGAAGCATGGTATTACTATTTACTGACAAGATATCAATTTTTTTTTTCTTTTTTCCTTTTTTTTTGGGCAATAGCAGTGACCTTTATATGGAAAAGGGATTGTATGAATGTTCGTTTGTTTTCCTCTCTAGGAATATGCACCTGTCCTGGTACAACAATGGTCAATTTTCAGGCGGAAAAGAATGACATTAATGTCGTCGAAGATACAAAAGATGAAACTGCTGAATATACATATCGTCCAATAACAACTTGCAATGACGATGGTAATGAAGGTGGGGTGAAGAGAGTAAAGATGAGAAAACCCAGGCAAATCTGCAGTAGAACCGAGGAAGCAACTGCCGGGGATGAAGATAGCAAATAAACAAGTAAGTTTGGAAAGTGACTGTATTTCCCTTTTTTAGGCATGCATGCATGAGAACCCACATTGCAAACGGTTCTGTCATGATATCGAGTTAACTTCATAGTACATGCATTCATCATGCAATAAAATACGACCACACCCCAAACCATTTTATACATAAGCTAATAGAGATGTTTCTGTCATTTTTCTTCAGATGTGGGTATCTACCTTTCAAAAATGAATTAATACCCTTTCTAATTTCTTTACTCTTTTTTCACAATCTCTTCATTTTTCCCTCATCCTCAAAATTGATATACGATTGTGTGTGTGTGTGTTTTCTTTTTTTAAATAGAAAAAAGAAAAAGAAAACCAATCTGGTAGTTTGTACAGATTCAGTATCATTAATGTATACTCAGTTCTAAATTCTCTAATTGTTTGCTAACTATTTGCATTTCTGTTTTTACAGTACCTTGGCATTCATGTGTGGAGGACGATTGGCTTTTAGTTATTCTACTGTTCAAAGGAACAAAAAAATCATGCAATCATGAAATGAACATGTTTTACATTTGCTTGAATTGAAATGCAACTTCAATTACTTGAGAACATTTGCCTTTTCATTATGCAAGGATTACTTCAATTACTTCAAAATGAAAGTTATCGTTTGTTTCAGTCTAAGCAATTACTTGTATGATAATAATGATTCGTGTCTGCTTTTTTAACCAGTCAAGATGTTGCTAAATAATTCTCCGCACCGGTCCAAACTATGATTATTGCGAATGTTTATTTGATTAATCATTGATGATTTAACTGGGTAAATTTGCGTGATTTGATTTGTCACACGTAAGTTAATATCATATTTATTATGTTATAATTAATTCACATGCATTATTCTTCTTACGGGCAACGTAGTAATCGTGGTACTTTGTCACTGCAAACATGGTATCAGCCAACTAGGCTTACTTCTTCAATAACATATCAACTTTTGTTAATTTATTAATACATACCTGATAACTTAGATATTGCGATGATTGTATCAGAGCGTTCTATTGACAAATTATGGCAGTCACGATCACCAATGCTTTCACCTGATTACAGGCAAAAACGATCTTTTGCATTTTGCAATATGCCATTAAGAAACCAAAAATATTAAAGAAAAATGCGCTTTTGTCATCCGACAAGAAAATATTCTAATGAACATTTTAAGTCACCTGACTGCACCAATCGTCAGTCAAAAACTGCTTTAATATCCCCGTATAAGATATGAAAAACAGATAAGATCACATGAAAAAATAGAGGGAGGAAGAAAGGAATATATATATATATATATATATATATATATATATATATATATATTATGGTTTGTTTACGTCCATATATACTTTAATCGAATGTTATACACTTCAATCAATTGTTATAATTGGTTATTAGTAATTTCGGAGAGAAGTACAACAATGAACAATCCGCTGTAAATCTAATTCAAATCCGTGTTCCATTTCCATTCCGATATTCCTTGTATTTACAGGCATAGGTGGAAGATGCTTCCTCTTGTACCACCTGCCAATAAAATATTCTAATGAAAATTTCAAATCACCTAGCTAACTATAACATCATCAGCCAAAAAATTATTTAATATCCCCGTAGAAGATATGAAAAACCAATGGTTCAAAATGCAATCGTTGGTTGATTCTTGTTCGCATGAGGATTTGGTTTCAAATTTCATTATTTATGGGCTTTATCTTTGGGATCTCAAATCTAGATATGACAAATCATAGGAAAGAGCAACCACATAAAAGTAAGGAAAATATACAAGATGAATTTTTATAAAGGAATTATAAATGGTTTTGGAAGGTTTATAAAATGATTTATAAATAGTTTGGAGAATTGTAAGGAAATTTATAAATGATTTGAAGTTGGTTGAAAAGAGAATCTTTTTGCAATTTTGTAAATATGCTTGTACTGTTGAGATAAGTATACAGATATTTTCTAAATATTGAAAATATAATAATCAATGGATATATCATGAAAAAGTATTCCTACACAAGAAATTTACCAGTGGTTTTTACTCGTAAAATGTTTATAAAACAAGGCTAGTGGTCGTTTATATGCTTAACCAATGTTGGTTTTTCCTATGAAATAATCTTTGTTTAAATGTTTGTTTATTTGATAGTTCAATAACCGACTATCAAACCTTGGCCTAAATATGCATTCCTTCTTAATTTTAGTGGTACAGAAATATTCTCTATTTAACACCGAAGTATTTTAACTTTAGAAATATTTAGGGAAAACACGAGAATTATATGGTACACATACCATCGGTGGTATTATACTGTAGGTATAAACTCGTTTTGTTCTTCTGAGACGAATGATAAGGAGATCCGTCCACTTAAATGGTTAGGGGGTGATCCCCGCTCTTATATATTGTCTGATTATTTCCAGAAGAACATGTATTGAGCATTCCAAAAATCGGCATTTGATTTTGTGGAGCATCCGGAAAACGGAAGAGTGTACTCGTAAAAGATGAGTCTATGGTACACACCACGGTGACAAGAATTAAAAGACACTTCATTAAATTCGGCATGGTATCATCAGCAAGTAACAAAAGTACAAGGTGGACAATTGCAGGAAGGCAAGTACAAACTAGTGAATAGCTTGATCTTTTACTAAGGAAAGATTATGATAGATCACCATTTAATAACACTGCTACATACCCTTATTGCTGAACACCACTCTACACCTTTGTAGGGCCACTCAGGGATCAAAGGTACCCTAAAGAAATTAAAACAAATATTTTACTGAAAGAATATGAAGAGAAGTGTGGAATACTTTGTGGAATCCATTACCCATTCCTAAAAAAATTGAGAAGACATTACATGGATGTTATAAGCAATATTACCAAAAGTCACAAGCACATAGTGATCTTTGTAGTTGTAACGACATGAAAAATTTTATGATTTTATTAACGTAATTATGTGAAGTTTTCTTGAAGATAAAAAATTAAATTTAACAACGAAAATTTGATATTTGGTATGCGTCTATTTAAACATAGTAAGTACTAGACTTTCGTTGGAAAATATGTAAGTTAGTTTTGTTATGTAATTTTCAATCTCAATTTAAAGCAGTTAATTTGATAAAAATAAAATGTTTTCGAAATCTGAATACTTTTTTTATAAGAAAAGTGTAAACTAGTTTCTGAATGTGACGTCATATTTCGTTTTGCCAAATTCGGACTACTATAGCTCCATAATCTTATTTCTTGCGTTTTCGCAGCAGTTTTGGCAGCGAAAATCGAGGTTTGATAGGATATCGTATCACTGATATCGCTGTATCATTCTGTTCGTCTCGTCGTACCGATCTTCGCAGTATGTTCACTTGTGTGTTTCAATGTCCGGTACGCTGCGGAATCTACAAAACGGCTAGCCGTCTCGGTACCCGTTTTGTTTCCTATCCTTTCGGTATCCACCGCGTTAATTAATAGCCACTTTGCTATAAATAATTCCATAATTCAACGCACGACTTTCGTTGTTTCCTGTTTCATTTTTTTTTCTGGTTCCACTCTCGTTCTTTCTGCACCATACAATTTTTGTCAATTTCATTCCGTTCTTTGTTTAGAGAAAGAAAAAAACAAATATTATAATCTCCAATTTATATATATATTCCCTGCTTGTTTTTTTTCTGCTCGTATATTGCTCGGAAACCAATTCGCCCATTCCTTTCGCCTACCACCAACCGCATGTCCCTCCTCCTTGACAGCAATGCCTTTTACAACCCGACTCGATTGTTCACCGACGACACCATCCAGACCTTCCCACCAGCTCGCCATTGCGAAAACCTAACGCTCTCCCTTTTGCCGAAGCATTTCCCCACGTCAGCTAACCCTCGACCGACCGCCTTTCTTCTCCAACCTCACCCCCTTCGAAGTTATGTTTTTGATCCAGATTTGATAGTCGATTATTTAACTGTCAAATAAACCATCATTCAACCAAAGAGTTCATTTTCCACCGAAAACACTAAGTCCCATTTAATTTAACTTTAATAAATTAAATCTCTTTACCAAAAGGTATGTACTTATCTTATCCGAGTAAGTACGTTCACTAACCATTCTTTTCAAAAATATTTGAAAAACCTTTTAAAATAAATATGGAAAGCACCCAGCAGTATCAACCATGGATTCACAGCTCAATGATTACGTCTCTATCTCAGAAAGTTCAAAACTTAACTACAGGGAATCTCTGCCTCCAATTCTGCCATGAAAATATACCATCACTTTCCGAAAACTTTATTTAATAATTTTCTCAAAATAATACTTATAAAATTTCTATATAAATTCCCAAGTTTAACTTAGGCAAATACTCTTTAAATAAAAGTACTATATTAGACAAGATTAATATTGAATAATTTATCTTTTTAAAGTAATAATACTGATTAATTAATAATTAATTTTAAAACAAATCATTTTAAAGTAACTTTAAATAAAAATTAAATATATTTTTAAAAAAATTTTTAAAATGATTACATAACTAATTTTCTGAAACCACCTTTTAAATTACTTAGTTTAATAATTAAAATTCCTTTTTTTAAACAAACCCAACTTCTTGACAAAAATATATTTTCAATCCCATATAACCAATCTAATATTTATAAATCTCTCACGATTTATCACCAATTTGATTTACACCACAATTTCATAAATCCCATTTTCACATTTCTAAAAGTAAATTTATCATTTATATTTTAAACCGATTTATTCATCTCATTATAAATCTTCATCGTGAATTTATAACTTCAATTTATCAACTGATAATCGTTCCACTTTATTTATAAACATTGTTTTATAAATCCCATAATTTTCAATTCTAGTTTATAACGGTTTCACATCACTCAAATCCATTATAAAATTGATTTCTAAGTTAAATTCCATTTATAAATCAATTTCTCAAATATGTATTCCAATCCCAACCCAATCTCGATCATATTTCCATTTGTAATTAAGAAATCTTATTTAAGATCCCGTATATTCAATTTCACATTTATCTCCAAATGCACTTCTTTCCCAATCTATTTAAAATCTTGATTTAAAAACCCTTTATATTTAAAACGAGTATCACTAAGGTATTATTATTTAAAAAATTTATTCCAAATCACTATTTACCATATTCCGAAATTGTTAAGTACAAATTTAAAGTCAAACTATTTATTCTACCCTAATTCATTTCTTTTAATTAATCCAAAATTCACTATAAATATTTCACTTCCAAATTTCTTTTTATTTTTTTTCAAATTCAAAACATATATTATTGGTATTTAAAAATACCAAAATCTAGGCCAAAACTACCATAGCATCTAATCCAACCCATCAATCCATAATTAATTTTAACTATTTAAAATTAATGCCAATCATTTAAATGAGTGAGATTTACTCACCTTGATTTTTTTTTGAACATCCGGATTTTAATTTTTCTAAATCCCGGCTGACTCCAAAAATCCCAACCAATTTGTATGCTTAGGCTTTGATGCCACGAGTACAACACGACTGTTTTCGTTCAATTTGGATCTCGAATGAGTGGAATATAGCATTTATAAGATTGCAAATAAATCAAACCATTAATTTACTAATTAATTAACTAAATTACTAACTTAAAATGTTAACTACCCAAAATGATTCATCTCCAAATCGCAACATTCCACGCCGCATACATTCTTCCCCATGCGACTTCATTTTCCCAAGTCCAAAATCGTGTAGATGTTTCAGACATATATGAACCCCACCATCACCGACTATCGACCGCTTGTAGGCCCTTTACCCTCAACGCCCTCATCGGAAACCACCATACTCGATGACACCAGCTCCGACCCCACTTTCCTCTTCGAATCGTGATAAAACGAACCCCAGCATCACCATGTCATGTCGCCTCCCTGTCGAGTTGAATGACATCGACCACACCTCCTATTGACTCTCCATCACCGCAACCAACCTCAAGCGACTGCACCCCTTTCCTCTCGTGCACAGTGAAGCCGCGCCCAACCTCCACGTCCCAATTTCCATTTTGCGTGCCCATTGACGCCAATTGAAGATGGGCAACAGCTCGTCTCGATTCCCCTCTCATTTTTTTTATTTTTGTTTGGTCATTTTTGGTTTTCTGGCTTTCGTAAAAGTGAATACGTTTGGAGGATTTTGAAATGACGAATGATGGGTACAGGTTGATTTCAAGCGAGGCTCCTCTTTTCTTCAGCCCATATTTAAGGCCGACATCCTTTTTTTCCTTCTTTTATTCTTCTTTCTTTTTATGAGCTTTGCGTGCTGCTTTAAAAGAGGGGGGCATGATTTAAAAGAATGTAAGGTGGCTGATGGTAAGTTGAGGTGAAGGGAATTTGGGCTGATGTGGATATGGTCAAGTAAATATATATATACGTACATATATATAGATTTAAAATTTCAGATTATCTCGATTACGTAACTCAAAATCTCGACCTCTATCGAGACGTGCCGCTAGGCGTTTATAATGTTATACCCATATTCTGAACGCAATGGAAAATGTTTCGAGTCTTAATTCGATCGTATGGAGAAGGTAGCTTTTTGGACCCAATTATTATATTGAATTTTCGATATTAAATTCAACGTGTTTATGTGTTCGACCAAACGATAACTCCAAACACTACGGAAATTTGAAATCCAAAAATAATATACTATTACGGATCCAATGGAACCGATTTCGTCATTAATAAAGTAGAAGAATTTATAGCTCACTTATTAGTTTTAGGAGTTTTCCCTACTCTCCTTAATTCTCTCCAGATATTTTGTTTTCAAATTTTTATAATTTATCACTTATAATAATTCTACTAAGATTCTTATACCGTTTTATATTCAAATATCCACTTTTCAAAAGAATTACAATTATGTACAAATTTCTTCTCTATTCTTTTCTAATATTTTGTATTCAAGCCCTTAAATCTAAATTAATTACATAATCCAAAATTTAGATCTTTTGATAAACTCAATTTATTATACTTAATCCAATAAATAATCCTAAAAGATGACAATTTCAATACATATACCATAATAGCATCAGCAAGTTTGTAAAACTAAAATTTCATGTAAATGCAAAGGAATATAAATCACATGACGTACTTATATACATTTGTGAGAAATGCGGATTACGGATCTTAAGGCTGGAATAACACTAGAGGGAAGATATTGTTTTCTATGGATTTTCTAAATCTTTTTGAAACTTATGTAATTTAATCACCAACAAATGCAATTCACAGACACAGATACAATCACAGAATCAGATACAGATGCAAATACTAAATAAAAGCAGTAAAGGAAAGAACACACTAGAATTTTATACTGGTTCGGAGTTACCCAACATCCAGTCCCGCACAATTGTATGGATTTCTTTTCAAAATAATCTCCCATATTACACCCTCGGTTTCAAGGCTACGAGGTACACCTTCCTGTATTCGATTCTGGGGAAAACTCTCTTGATTTAACCAGGCTACAAGATCATCTAATTGATTTCCGGGGCTACAATCACACCCAATTGATTTCAAGGCACAACCGCACCTTTTACTCAACAGTTTGATTTACAAAAGATCCTATAACTCTGAATAGCACTGAGATCTTATGAAGAGAGGGGCGGAGAATCAAACAAGAGATAGTTAAGTTTGATTCACTTGTATTTTGGTAGAATATAGTTTTGGATTCTTTAGAATAAAAGAGGAAGATGAAGAGGAGAGAAAACAAGTGAAATCTGATTAAAAATTCGTTCAGAATTACTGGTATTTATAGAATATCAACAACCATATCTATTCGTGAAAGGATCGACGAATAGACACTTTTTTTGAAAATTCGAATTTTGAATTTTAACGGGCACCATGTCGACATGGGGGGTAGGAGTATGTCGACACGCTCTAGGCAAAAAATGGTGATTTTGATTTTCTTATTAAAATTGGTTTCAATAATTTGTCAAAACAATTTTTAAACTTTGTAAATATATTTGAATATAGTTTAAACATATAAAAGTAATTTTTAATGTATATAATCTTAATCCATAAAGTGATTTAAATTTTGAGTATATAAATATTTAAAAGCTAAATACTTTAAAACAAGAGATAGTTTAAAATCAAGGACAATTTTGAAACCAAAATATTAAAAACGATAAAGATAATTTTGAGGCTAAAATATTTCAAACAAGAGAGATGTCTTTTTGAAAAAAAGGTTTTAAAAATATTTAAAGAGATATATATTTTTTAAAAGAATTTTCATAAAATTAGCGGATATCAAAATAGGACCGCTATATGTTCCACTAGATATTGTCGTGGGTTCCATCCCACTAGGGTTCCATCCCTTTAACAGGCTCGAAGTGGATTCCATTCCACGAATAAATTTCGAATAAAGATGTAGGTGCTTTTAAGAATTTTTAACATAATTATAGACTTAATACTTATCTTGTACTTTGAAATCTTGAACTCTTGATATCTTGATACTCACGAGTCTTCAATCTTGATATCTTCGATCTTGAATCTTTATATTGTACAGTCTTCATTCTTGGTACCTGCATGGTTATATCCTACATGTACATATATATCTAAACTATAATGTTAGTATTTATATTTTACAACAAGTCTTAAGGTTGTTGTCATCAAAACCATCATCTCAAGGACTAACAACATTAACAATAATAATAAACTTATTATACAATTCATTTAGCTCAATGAAATTATCATGCATTACATTGAAAAATTCTATTTTTAACTTCAAATACCTATATATTAAAATTTCTTCAATTACTTTCAAACTCTTCTCAATTCTTTTATAATATTATATGTAAAAGCCCATATATTTAACTAATTACATAATCTGAGTTATAAACTACTTGAATAAATTCAGTTACCAATATTCATTAATTCTTCTTATGAATCCAAAAACAAAACAATTTAAATATGTGCACAATACTCATCCATACATACATGTACATACATTTATATATATACATATACATTGAGAGAAAAAATGATAGAATTACTTTTTTATTTAAATATAAAGATATATAAGTTAAATAATATAAAATGTATACATAAATAATAATATATTTTTGATTTATAATTTATTTATCTCAAAAAATAATCATATCATCCATTGCATAAAGAACATTATTTTGAAATTATCAAAACTGTAAACATGACACTCTTACAACATAGAATCCATAGTTAACTGCGAAGTTAAAATAGTTTAATAATTCAAATCTCAAATAATGGATAAAGGTTCACGTGTAGATAAGCTAGCCAAAAGATGCCGTTCTCAACTACCATTATGTACAAGGTTCTTTTCATTGTTTTTCTACATTTTTACATTCAACTCCTCATAAATTATTTAAATGCATTCAATTACGTACTATAATTAATTCATTTATAAACCTTTAAGAACAATTCAATATATATGTTAAACATTCATATTAACTGAAGTGGTAAGGTTGCTTTTCCATTCATATTAAAAATATGCATATCACATAACATCAACTATTTACATATATACGATAATAACAATTTTAATTAATTAATTAATTAATTAATTAATTATATATAAGTTAGGATTGAATTCTCTACCTTACACTTGATCGTTGCATATCATTTTAATTCTTAATTTATCTATCTCGCTAAATCATAGACACACACACATATATTACGTAATAAAATTTTGTTTATAAAAATAATAATTAAAATATAAATATTACTTTTAACGATATTATATGCAAGGCACATGTTACACACTAGTAATATGTGTAGCAAAGAACATCTGTGTTTAGGGTAGTCCAGGTGTACACACTAGTTGATGATGTTGTTTGCAAATAGGTTTTGGTATTATTTTTTCCACTTTTAAAATTTTATTGTGCTTTTTTTATGTAACTATTATGTTACTATTCATACTATTTTTTGGATTTATTGCGATATGATATATTTTTTCATAAATGGAACGGTATATACATACATATGGTCAACTTATTATATTGGATGATATTTGGTTTGGTTAGTGAGATGTACTCAATGTGATTTCACATAAATCCTGCTTTGATTGAGTGTACGGTAGCAAGGTTCTCTGCTAGTATTTTGATGTTTTGGCAATATGGTTGCATGTCGTAGTCTATACTAATAATTTTCAAAGCAAATACCAATATGTTTTAAGATGTATAATGGGTCACATGCAATTATACTTTAATGTATAAATAAATTAAGGGACATGTATAACAATATGATTTTGAAAGAAATCTATTTAGAAATCAATTTGCCTGCCATTGTATTCCACTTTCAATCATATATATATGGTTTATAAGAGTTAAGATAGGCTACAAATTAGCCAATTGATTTGCTAAAACAAAGGTAACTAAATAAATACTTCCTAAATAAAGATATTGTCAAATCAACTGATTTGCTAAAAGAAAGGTAACTAAATAAATATTTCTCAAATAAAGAGTAAGTCAAATCAGAGAATAAATGCAGAAAATATCAGAGAATAAATGAAGGTAATATTAGAAAATATTCTAACGCCTAGAATATATGTAAAATATATTCTATCACACCCCCTCAGTCGAAGCGGGACGTTCTCGTATGCTTAGACTGTCCCTGAAATCATTAAATAATACGCGCGGAAGCCCTTTTGTAAAAATATCAGCAATTTAGTAATGGGACGGTACATGAAGTACACGCACTTCACGACGAGCTACTTTCTCACGGTAGAAATGAATATCCATCTCAATGTGTTTAGTGCGTCGATGCAGAATAGGATTGCCGGATAAGTATATAGCACTCACATTATCACAATAAACTAGAGTAGCCTTTTGAATAGGATAATGCAACTCTAGAAGCAAATTTCTGATACAGCACTAATTAGAAACAACATTAGCAACACCCCTGTACTCTGCTTCAGCACTACTACGGGAAAGAGTAGGTTGCCGTTTCAAAGACCAAGAAATCAAATTATCTCCAAGGAATACACAATAACCAAAGGTAGAACGACGAGTGTCAGGACAACCACCCCAATCTGCATCTGTATATGAGATAATGCGATTAATATTGGATTTGTAAAAGTGGAGACCAAAAGAAAGGGTACCCTGGAGATAGCGTATGATACGCTTAAGAGCTTTAATATGCTCATTGGTCGGGGCATGCATATGAAGGCAGATCTGCTGCACGGCATAGAAAATGTCCGGCCGAGTGAATGTAAGATACTGAAGAGCACCTGCAAGACTACGATACTTAGTCGGATCATTATAAGGAGTGTTTGCGGTGGCACTTAGTTTGGACTTAGTGTCAACAGGAGTAGGACATGAACCGCAGTTAGACATTCCGGCACGTTGAATAATTTTGTGCAGCATACTGTGTTGAGATAAGAAAAGACCATGGGCATGACGAGTGACAGCAATACCCAAAAAGAAACTCAAAGGACCTAGATCCTGCATAGCAAATTCAGAAGCTAAGAGAGTCATAATATAATTACGTAGACGATCAAAAGAAGCTGTAAATATAATGTCATCCACATATAACAGAATATAAGCAATATCAGAACCATTCTTGTAGATGAATAATGGTGATCTGATGTACTATGAGAGAACCCAATGGTAGCAACAAAATCAGCAAATCTTTGGTACCAAGCTCGAGGAGCCTGTTTTAATCCATACAAAGATTTCTTCAAAAGGCAAACATGATTCGGATAATTTTTGTTACGAAAACCCGTGGGTCGATGCATATAAACTGCTTCATTGAGATGACCATGCAACAAAACATTCTTGACATCCATTTGATGAATGGGCCAAGATTTAGTAAGAGCAATGTTGAGAACCGCTCTATTGGTGACCGGTTTAACCACGGGGCTAAATGTTTCATCAAATCAATGCCCAGCTGTTGTGTATTTCCATTACCTACAAGACGAGTTGTATAACGCTCAAAAGAGCCGTCAGACTTATATTTATGACGAAAAATCCACATAGACCGAATAACATTAACAGTATGCGGCCTAGGCACTAATTCCCAAGTCTTATTGTCAATTAAAGCATTAAATTCATCCAACATTGCACTTTTCAAATTATGATCACTAAACGCACTAACAGGTATTTTCAAAACAGGAGAAATATCTATAGTGGTGGTAGTATGGTAATTAGAAGAGTATTTGGGATTGGGTTTAAAAATGTCGTTTGATGCATGAGTGGTCATGCGGGTTGAAATGGGGTTGGGAGGCATTGGGGTGGTGTGAGGAATGGTCAAAATGGGGGAGGTCATAGACGGGGTTGGACTGTGGGAAAGAGAGGATGGATCAGCGGAGGAAATAAAGGACCGAGTGTGGGCAGCAGTGGGAGGTGTGGAATCTGGGCCTGTGTGAGACTTTGACCCAGATTGAGGAAGAGAGGACGAGTCGTTGGGCAACGTTGTTGAGTCAAGCTGCATATTTTATGGTGTAGTATTTTGAGATAAATGATGTATTAATTGAGGATTAATATTATCATTCAACAAATCATAATTCAAAGGTTTTGTTTTGTGGAGTTTGGAGAATGAAAATTCTATTTCAACAAAATGAACATGACGACAAATTATGATTTTACCACTAGACATGTCATAGCATTTGGAGCCACGATGATTAGGAGCCGGACCTAAGCACAAGGAGTCGACCTTTCTTGTAATTTATGAATAGTAGAAGAGGGGAATAATGGGAAACATAAGCAACCAAAAACACGCAAACCTGAATAATCCGGATCACTTTGATAGAGGATTTGAGCGGGAGATTGGTAATTCAATACCTTGGAAGGAAGGATATTGAGAAGATATGTAGCCATGGAGAGAGCATGATGCCAAAAGGAGAGTGGCATAGATGCATGAGCAAGAATAGTCCGGATGATATCATTTATGGATTTTATGTGTCTTTTGGCCTTCCCGTTTTAAGGAGATGTATGAGGACATGAGAGACGAAAAAACATACCATGTTGATCAAAAAAATCCTTAAAAGTGCCATTAATGTATTCCATACCATTGTCACACTGAAAAGTCTTAATATTACGTTCAAATTGTGTCTTGACTAAAGCATGAAACGCTAAGAAAAGTTGTTTGACCTGAGATTTTTTTGCAATAGGGAAGGTCCAAAAAAATTTGCTATAGTCATCAAGAAAATGAACATAATAACAATGGCCGGAAGTACTAACAATAGGAGAAGTCCAAAGATCACTATGAATAATATCAAATGGAAGAAAAGTATATGACACTGAATCATAAAAAGGTAGCTTAGAATGTTTCCCGAGAGGACTAGAAGAACAAAAAGTTTTACAAACCTTATTATAATCAATAAACTTTTTACTACAAAGAGACTTAAGAATAGCATCGTCGGGATGACCTAAACGATTGTGCCAAATATTCGAAGGCAAAAAAGTAAAAGCAGAATGATTGTTGGAAGAAATGGCTTGAGAGTTGGAGAAAAGTGGATATAACCCCTCAGTGCTATCACATCTGATTAGTCTGTTCCCGGTCTGTAAGTCATTAACAGAGAAACCAAAAGGGTCAAAAGAGATAGAAACCATATTATCTGTGGTGAATTTACGTACAGAAACCAGATTTATAATGAGCCTAGGAGCATGTAACACATTGTTTAGGGTAAATGGTGGATAAGGTGGACACAATGTAGTGCGACCGTGACCAATAATTGGAATTAAATGACCAACAACAATGCTATGATGCTTTTTGCTTGAATTGAAATAAGAAGAGAGAATACCTACATCCGCCGTCATGTGAGATGTAGCACCAGTATCCATGTAGTAGTTCCCATCTGGTTGAAAGAATGAAAGAGCATGCATAGCGGCCTCAATGTTGGTGGGCATGTAGCTAGGAGCAGGAGGAGCAACTGCATTGAAAGCTTGAGGTCTGGACCCAAGTAAGCCTGATCTAGAAGAAGAGGGACGTTGGACCGTTGGATTGGGCCTTGGCTGCCAAAAGCATGCGGGAAATGGGTAAGGAGGAATAGTCCACCCTCCCCAACTAGGCTACTGCCACTGTAGTGGTGGGGCCTGTTGACGTGGATGCCACTGGTGCTGCTGATATGGCGGCTGACTAGGACTGGACCCATTAGTACTTTGGTGGACCTTTTTCTTTCCATTGTTTTTGAAATTGTTCCTCCCTTTATTATTGTTGTTGCGTTTGTTTCTTGCAGATGAATCAGTGGCAACCATGGCAACACCACTGTACCGACTCCTAGAAACACCAGTTTCACGAGCTTGACGAGCCTTGATAGTATGCTCAGCCATTTTCAACCTTGAACGACAACTCTCAAAGGATGGCAAAGATTCCTGATTTTGTATATAGTCCACCGTACCACTATACACTTCTGGTAAGGACCCGGTGAGACGTAAAACCAGACGACCATTTGTCACCGGAGCATCAACATCAGCCAACCTATCCGCCAAAGATTGTAGATAATTACAATAATTGTCGATCTAGTTTAAAGCCTCAAAAGCAGCATTTGTAAAGTCCTCCTCGAGATGGGTAGCCCGAGAGGTTTTGTTGTCCTGAAAAAGAGCTTCAAGACGGTTCCATGCCCCCTCTGCCGCGTCATTACGTCTGAGAATAGCGAGGAGAAGATCGAAAGAAATGGTGCTGTAAATCCATTGTAAGACAACGGCATCCAAACGCCTCAAAAGTGCTGGATCAGCGTACTTAGCCTGGACATAGGCAGCCATAACCTTCTCCTCCGTTGGTGGAACCAAGTGATCGTAAAGATCATGAATCCTAGCAAGATTGGTAAACATAGTAGCCCAAGAATGATACATGACTTTCTTATTGTCTAATGTTATGGGAATAGGAGATTTAACATTAGTTATGGTGAGTGCGGGATGAAACTTGGATGAGTCTGCCATGGGAAAGAAGAAGAAGAAGAACGGTGAAGAAGATAGGTGAGGCTAGGGTAAGGAGAATAGCTCTGATACCATGAAAGAAATCTATTTAGAAATCAATTTTCCTGCCATTGTATTCCACTTTCAATCATATATATGGTTTACAAGAGTTAAGATATGCTATAAATTAGCCAATTAATTTGATAAAACAAAGGTAACTAAATAAATACTTCCTAAATAAAGATATCGTCAAATCAACTGATTTGATAAAAGAAAGATAACTAAATAAATATTTCCCAAGTAAAGAGTAAGTCAAATCAGAGAATAAATGCAGAAAATATCAGAGAATAAATGCAGGTAATATCAGAAAATATTCTAACGCCTAGAATATATGTATAATATATTCTATCAGATTTTAAGATATATAATTAGACTAATTCTATTGATACACCAATAATTTCTTAACATATAACAGATGATACAAAATCCAGTACACATCAAAATTACTTATCATACACCATATCTTTTACATAACTATCTTTGCTTTCATCTTCGCTGTCTTCACACTTAAAATGTAAAAGATATGGTGTGTGATAAGTAATTTTGACGTATACTAGATTTTGTTTCTTCTGTTATATGTTAAGAAATTATTGGTGTATCAATAGAATTAGTCTAATTATTTATCTTAAAATCTGATAGAATGTATTATATCAAAATTTCATATATTATCAAAATTTAAAGTGGCTTTCATATATTATCAAAATTTCATATATCTAGTACACATCAAAATTTAAATTGTAAATATGAATTAATTATGGAGATAATATATACAATCAATGATAACTGAATAAAGTCAGTATTATGTAAGGAATTATAATATATGTTGTATTAATGTGAGCGTTAATTTATAATGGGATATAAAAGGTAATTGATAATTTAAAATGTTGACTTATTAATAATAAAAATGTGCAATGAATGGAAATGAAATAAATTAAGTGTAACAGCAGTTGTTATAATAATTGTTTGTAAAGAATAAACTTACAAATCTTATAAAATGTATAATGGTGACAATTGTTGTTGTTACTGATTTAATTAATCGATTACAAATAAATGTAAATAAATATTGCATTAATGTGAGTTAAGACAATAACTGCAAATTGTGAACGTGATAAATGTATAGAAATGTTAATTATATTTACAAGGCAATAATTGGTGTAATAAAAAAAGTGAAACGAATTAATTTATCGAGATTTTTAAATTATAATAAAATTGACAAAAATTTAATATAATGGAAATATAGTAGTTAATACAAATAAGAGATGAGAAACTATTATTTAGTAAGAAATGTGTAATTACCGTTTGTATCCAATGGTGTATGAATATGTTTAAATTACTATTAGATAGGAAATAATTGTTCTGTTTCTCATTATATTTATTTAGTCCATTTTGAAACTTAATCAACTGAAATTAATGTAGTCGAAAATTTTCAATTAATAGGAGAGAGAATGCTAAATTGTAAATTAATAGGTGTAATTAAAAGTAGCTTATGTTGTGTGAAAATATAAGGAAAGTTTGATTTAATGAAAAGAACATTTACATCAAATAAAACGGATGTTTCATTTGTGAATGTAGGTTTAATTTCATTAAAATAAAGAATAAAATGATTGATTTTAAAGGAAGAAATATATTTTTATTGAACTATGTTTTGGCTTATAGATTGATTAGAAGAACAGGAAAATAATCTTTTTCAAAGTCATTTATTACTCTTGTGTATAAAAAAAGATTATAAACGTGTTTAAATAAATAATTGTTCTATTTTTCATCCATTTTAGTTGTCTGTTTTGAAATTTAACTTTGTAAGTAATTGCAATTAATGTAACTCAAATATTTCAATTAAAACGAAAGAAAACGTTGATTGCAATTAATAGATTTAATAAAAGAAACGCACGTTTCGTGTTAAACAAAAAAGATGTTTTAATGGAAATAAAAGGTCATTTTGGGAAAACCAAATTGAACTTTTTCATTTTTAAGGTAAGTTTAATTTTTTTTATTATGCGTAGATAAAAACCTAAATGCGTACAAATTTGAATATTATTTGAGTTAATGAAGTTAATTTGGTTACGTTTCAGAAAAATTGAATTTCGAAAGGTTATGCGATGTACATAGTCCCTTCATTTCTTTTGTTATTAATTGTTGCATGAACGCTTTAAAATAGTTACCTTATTATTAATACTTAATATATTCATTTCTCCTTTTGTTTAATACCTGAGCCTAGACTTTTAGGTTGTATTTAATTCTTGCTACCTTATTTTCAAATATATAAAATTTTACTTTCCTTTGGTTTGCAAACTTGTCCATTCCTACGTACATTTCCTTATGCATTATTTATGCCTGAAGCTTTCAAAATAAATTGTGACATTTATTTTTGTCCCTCCACCTTAATTTCCTAATTATAAATAACCTATAGTGTAATGAATTTCCTTATTGAATTTCCTAAACGTCAAAATATGACCATAAAACATTTTGTCAAAAACATCACCTTCCAACACTCCTTTTCCCTTCACAAATTTGGAGGTTGAAGGCTCATCCTTGATCGCATACGCTTTGGCTTGTTCTCCTTTCTTCATTAAGGGACGGTCCTTAATCAAGTGTCCTGATTGATGACCATTAAAGCATCTTCTTGGTGTTGATCCTTGAGTTCCTTGAGTTCTGGTTTTTCTACAATGAATTGATAGGTGGCCCTTTTGTTGGCAATTGCAGCAAGTGACATTTTTAAAGCGGTTATCCTAAGATCCTCCTTTGGTGCCACGGCTTCTTGCCATTGAACTTCCTCTTCTTCCAGTCATTGTTGTTGCTTTCTTGTACTACGGGTGGATCTATCTTATTCAAAGCTTCATATCTGTATCCCATGTCTATTAAGTCTACAAATGGTTCTTTCACATGCCCAGTCATCCTGACATGGTATTGTTTCTTCAATCCAGAAATAAAATTTTCATTCTTTTTTAGGGGCGTATCTATCAATCCAGGCCCAAAACGAGATAATTCGTTGAACTTATTAGCATACTCCTCAAACGACATTTCCTCCTCCTGTTTAAAATCCATGAAATTTCGGTAAAGACAGGATTTTCCTGCTTCCGGCATATACTGCTCCTCCAGAACTTCTTTGAATCGTTCCCAAGAGAAATCTTCTTCTGACTCATTCTGAGTGATAGATTCCCACCAAACTAGAGCTCCATCTTGTAGTTGCCAAGAATCAAAGAATCTCTTCTGCTCATCTCCAATATTCAGTCCTTTGAAAATTCTTTCACAAGAGCGGATCCAAGCTTGTACTTCAATGATGGTTTCTATTCCTTTAAAAGGTTTACCACCAAGGCTGGTATAGTTCTTGCATAAAGTTGCAAAGTAAATATGGGGCTATACCGGAATTACTACTTCCTCGACTACTATAGCTGTGGGAGTTTGACCATTTGTGGCATTACTTCCTCCCCTACCTCGTACTCTCCTTCCACTCATTTTCTACTATCTGTATATAGTAAGAAAAAGATCTTTAGGATATATAGACGAGATATCTTAGGGAATGCTATACAGTATGAATATACTTATTCAAATTAGAAGTTTTATTTATGCGCTCTCTCAGACTAAACTCATTTTAGGGCATTACTAACCCTATCTATAATGAGTCATGCCCCAACAAAGCCAAAGTTCTCACTCAACCTTCAACTTTGATACCAAATGTGATGACCCGTCTCCTCGACCCTCAGAAATCGACACTAATACAACCACGGTATTCACGTGCCGTTAATCCAAATGTCGGGGAGGCAGATTATCAGGGGTGTAAAAGAAAATAATGATAGAAGATAACAGAATAATAGAATCTCACATCGCATTCAATACTTATAATTATACATAATAATCAGAGTCAAATACAAATCTAGCGGGATAGTTATAACTGTCTATCCGTACATATGCTAGAAATACATACTACATAACACAGTGGAAAATGGTAGGTAACTACATAAGGTACTTCAACTTTATAGCTTCAAAAGACTTGTCCAAATTGCTCCTCAACATGCCCCAAAATGCTCCTAAGGTATCCTGACTACACGGCTGCCCGAAAAATAGGGCACCTAGAGTTTAAAGGGAAAAACAAACTCCGAGTCAGTCACGGGACTGGTGTGAGAACTCAAAGTTCGATGTTTTTGAAAACAAAAAGGTATCTCATAAGACCACGCCGCATATCAACACGGAACGGGTTTTTACCTTATGATAACCAAAACTCTTTATTACGCAAAATTTAGAGATATTATTTTTAATGACCTTCTTTGAAAACATTTGCAAATAAACTTATTAATCTTAGCCGAAACTGTTACATTGATTAAATTCCAGCATAATAGGTTTACAATCAAGTCCGAAGGTTCTTATTGGAGAATGGATTTCCATACAAATGACCAGGTTAAGGGACTACCTTCCGGCAGTACATCTCTAGAAGAATGTATCGAGAAACCATCACAAAGTTTCTCTACCAACACAAGACTGGCCTACCTCTGTAACTAGAAAGTACCGAATATGTCATCCCCCGGTCGTTACCGACCTTTATCCGAGAGCTCTCTTCGCATACATCCACATTAATTTACATCCCGAACGTCATAGCGGGAAGAAATATATCTAGAAGGGGATGATCATACCCTACTTGGGAATGACCCACTTAGCCTTGCTGCATCTAACCATGTTTTGGTCATTTTCGGTTGATGAGGCTCAAGGCTACGATTACCTTTTCACATAGCACATTTTCTTTCGCTTTGATGCCACATTGCCATTCCACATTCACACGACTGATTTCTACAAACGTATAACTTCCTGAGCTCGTAAGTCTCGGGAAAGGGTATTAAGCTAAGAGAAGGTGTCTTCTCCGCCACAGACTAATATACTTTTATAGAAACCACTCATTATGATTTGGAATGCAAGGTCAGACATTCATCCACACAAGTTCGTTCTGGGACCGAACGAAACCGAAGGTACTTTTCTCGGCCATTACTACGTGAGAAGCCCTTGTGGTTTTGAGGTTTTTCATAACAAAGAGACCACTGCTACAATATAGTGAATCGGGAGTTTATCCCCAATTAATCAACAAGTAGTCCCTCATTATTATTCGTCTCAATATCTCCTTCTTCAAACATCTTCATTCTTCGAACAGGTAAACTTGTTCGAAGTGGTTTTCGGATAGGAATTAACCAAATCCGACCCCGGTTCCTTCGAAATCCAATCATCGATAAAAATGATGTAATTAGATGATTATTTTTCGATTCTTTCATTTTCCTTTACCAAAATATCTTCGAGAGATATATATTTTCAAAATATTCTTTTAGTGAATACGGAATCATTTAAACCTCTTTTTGAACATTTCTCAAATCATTTTTAAAGAGTATCTTTTGAGAAAATAGGATTATAGAAATCATTCTACTTTTATCCAAAATCAACTTCCGTATTCAACAAGTGCTATGGGCGGAATAACGGTGAGATCACCTTTTAAATTCCATGAATAGGACAAGTTCCCTCTTCGAATTTTAATAATGAGTATAAGAAGATTATTTCTATAAAATCCAAGTTGCGCATCCGGGCTTTCCTTTCGATATGTTCCACCTCTCGCCTAAAAGAGAAAAGTAAGGCCAGGTAAGTTCAGGGCACTGGTTGCTCCATCCCTAACCTTAGTTACACACCTTATTTCCACTTTTAGATCTAACAAGCGGGACACATGTACTAGTCGTTTCCGCATACTCATTTTCCCTTTTTAAATCACTTAACTATTTGTTTAACCATCTTTGAAATAATGTTAAAATTGTTCAACTTCCTTTTGAAATGCTTTATTATTCACTTAAAAGCATTTATTAAGGATTTGGGAAAGAATTGTTAAGTTTCAAACTTTATTTCAAAAGTTATTGGAAAGCGTTGCAGAAAGTGTTGCAAAAAGTGCTTTAAAAGCTATATTCTTCAAAACAACTTTTATATCATTTAGAAATTTATTTTTTCAACTTAAATCACTTTTAGAACATTTTAAAAGATTTTTAGAATTTATTTCATATTTTTAAAACATTTATTTTATCAATTTCCAACTTTGGTCATTTAGTGCAAAACGGGATTTTTCTTGCAAATTGATTTTGCCATATTTCAAAATATACAAAATGAAATCTTGATTTTCTCTTTTTTTATGAAAGATATGGATATAAGGATTCGAAAAATTCTTACTTCGAAGAATTCCGAACTATACTTCACTTCGTATGATCGTTTGAACTTTTGACGCGTAAATACGAACTACCGTTATGCAATTTGTCAAATTTTAGGCGTATTTTGAGATTCATATCCAAACTTTATCGAAATAAGTTTAAACACTTAGGAATCATTTCTAAAGTATTTTCAAACATTTTTTCAAAGTTATACATGATTCCATATCACATTTCATTTCTTTTGGAAGGTGATTTCCACGTGATTATACGTCGTGTAAATCCGTGGTTTGTTTCAACATATATAATCAACATACAACTAATAAACATCCAAAACAATATTTATTATCATTTTAACATATTCTAATATGTCATATGAACTTACATATCAATTTAACAACATTTTTATTACAATGTCACATAAGCGTCATTTATGTACATATTTGCTTACTAACTTTTGCAAATGACTTAAAGGTGGTTATTTCTTTTTCAAACACTTAACAAATATCATTACTAACATGCAAATAATATTTATAACTTGCAAAACATCATATAAATATTTCATACTTAACAATTTGGATTTCTCACTTTGTTTGGTTTTGGCGAATGGAAAATCGGATATAGCTTCGCTACTCGACGTTTTAAGCTTATGATTCCTTGAGCACTTCGACTTCGATGGCTCGCCTTGGCCTGTGGAAGGCTAAAAGTGCTCGGCCAAATGGAGGAAGAGGGGGCGTGAGCAATGTGAGGAAGGAGGAGGAGTTTGAAGTGGTTCGATCGGTGTTTTGTCGATATTTTCTTTACTTTATTTTTTTGAAATATTTTGGCATAACTTTGCTAAGGTTAGAAGCCATTAAAGGAGGTAAGAAGAAGCTTGAAATTTTGAGAAGAAGAAGTGTGAAAGGAAATGGAAAAGTGGGTATGTATTTATAGAAAATATTTGAGAATAAAATATAGATTTATGTTTTTACTTAAATAACATTCCTTTATAATTAAGTAAACTTATTAAATTCAAAACTTACCATCCACATCACATCACACTTTTAAAATTCAAATACTTTAGAATTAAGTAAAGAATAAGAATGATTACTTTACTTTATGTCACATTTCTTTACTTTATGTCACTTTTGATGTGACATGTGTTTTGTCTTCTTTAGTCTACTTTTGCTAATTACTTTCTAGAATTTTCTAAGTGTGATTACTAAAAGTAACCTTGTCTAGTTAATTGTTAACAATCTTTATATGTTACCATATTTATTAAATTGTACACATAAAGGTGCAACAACGTTGCGACAACTATAAATCGACAAAACGTTGATTTTTTTGACAGCATGTCATATTTTGACGTTTTATTTAAGCTATTTATTTATGTAGACCAAATTTAAAAACAAATTTGTATAATGTCATTTAAAAATATAAAAACTCATAAATATATTAAAATAATTTATTAAACCATTTAAACGTACTTTTCTGAAATCAGGATTTTGTCAGTTTTGTCGATATAAGCAAATGCTACTATTTTAATGTATATTTCTATTTCCAAATCCTATGTAATATTGTTTGAATCATAAAACCATTTATATTTTATATTTAAAATCACTTTAAATACTATATTTTATAGTGGTTAAATTTTGGATCGTTGCATACAACTTATTTCTTCATTTGCGTTTTGTTTCACCTCATATTCAAAAGCTCTTATTCTTGCAAATCCAAAAGCTTTCTTTTATGAAACATGATTTTTTTTTCATTTTTTCCATACACGTCCTGTCCTCATCTTAGTTGTTCTTCAGTCTTTTCCTGAAGCCTCATCTTGAGAAAACCGTAAGTATTAAAATTTATTTATTTATTTTCTTTTTGCGTACTAATTATTATTTTAATAATATTTCTTAAAATATGAATATCTTTTGCATATAAACTTTGATTCACGCGCGATTTCTTCTGTTGGATTCATATTTAAATTCCGCATAACATGAAATTGATTTAGTTGAATTTGGAGACTGTTGAGTTTTGCGCTTCTTTTTGGATTTTTATGGATTAAAATTGAAGGTGAGTATTTTAACCCACTAACAATTACTAAACTATCTTATGTTAGTTAAGTTAAATTTATGATGTGATTAGAAATCTATTGATTGCAGTTTGGTTTGTTAATTTGTCATTTCTGTTTAAATTTGACTTTTATCGCATTTAATTATCATTTGATTTAATATTGAATTTTTATGGTCAAATTTAATATCCATATTGACTACCAATTATCTATTGATGTTTATTGATTGAATTGGATGATGATTGTGATGGATGTTTGAATTATTATTATTGGATGATTGGTGATATATTTGATTTATATATATTGTTATCACTCTACAAGTTCCCTCAGTTACTATTTAGAAAATCACTATGGATTGAAATGATACATACCTAAACGATCTATAGATTGAAGAAAGATCGTTATGGGTTGAAATGATAAACTCAAGTGATTTTATGGATGTTATTTATTTCGGGATTGCGGTTTGAAATGATATATAACCGTAAATATTAAATTACGGATTGAAATAATAAATATCTGTATCACTTGACCCTAGGGTAGAGAATTATATACGGACACTGGATTGGTTAAATTAAATGATTTTAAACTCCTTAATTTTCGAATTTAATTAAACGATATTTTGAAATAAAATTTGATTTATATAAATTGAAATATTATTATCGAAAATCAAGTTTTAAGTTGAAATGAGAACTGATTTAAAGGCATTGTTTTAAGAAATTAAGTTGAAAGTTGAAAGTTAAATTTTTAAGTATAAATGAAATTCAATAGTTTATTGAAACAAAAAAAAATTTGAAAGGTTTGAAATTGATTTGTTGATTTGGAAATTGAAATGATCCAAATATGTTAAAATGAATAAATAGTTTAATTCGATATAAATTCCAAATTTCATATTTAATATAAACTGTTTTAAAAATATATTATTTTAAAATTTCTAATTATTAAGATTTCAAATTTATTAAACTATTTTATCCTACATTAATTATACAAATTAATTTAACCTAATTTAAACCAATTTAATTTATTTTAACCTAATTTAACCATATAATTTAATTTAAATCTAATTAATCTATTTTAAAGCTATTTAATCTATTTTAATTATATTTAAATATATTTTAAATCTATTTAACTATCTTAAGTCAAGTTAAAACTATTTTTATCTATTCTAAATTATTTAGAGTATTTTAACTATTTATAACTATTTTAACTATTTATAACCATCTGAACTATCTTTTAAAATTTCAATTAAGTAAAGCAGAAGAGTTTATATCCAGATTTTGAATTTAAGCGAACGCGGTTAGATAACGATTTTAACCTAAGTGGGATTTAAAAGGCATATTGATTAAATATGAAGTTTTGAAATTATGGCTTTAAACTATTTTCGAAATATGATTTTGAAAGTATTATGGTTTTGAGAATATGATATTTTGATATCAATTGTAAATTGACTTTTTGAAATGTAAAAGAACCATCCGGTGTGAAATAACCGTTTGGTCGTTAAAGAGACCGGGATCGGATATTGTAATACTCTCTGCCAATACCGAAAACCATTTTAACAACTATGTACGTGGCGGAGATTCCAGAAATGAAGTAGGATGGTTTGGTGCATGACTTCTGTATAGGTATGACGTGACCCTAACTCCCGTGAGTCAACATAGATGTGACTAAAATCAAGATCCACGCCGGGCCAAGTGAGATCATTCCTCCTATCGGGTACACTTCTTCGATATTATATTTTGATTTTGTGATTGTTGGTGGCCACCCCTCGATTTTTGATTTGGGAGTGTGTTCCGAGATGGGCGGTAGTAGCTGCTATGCGTTACCACCAGTCCAGATACGCAAATGGTATATCTACCCTGGCATTTCCTCGTGTGCCGTGTTCACATGCCCTAGCGCGCCTTCTACGAGTTTGTTTTGTACCATACCTATAGAGTGCTTTCTGATTGCCCTCCAGTTTACAGAGGAATTACGGTACTGTATAGACTATGAGAATAAATAAAAATGTGTTAAAAGGGGATATGGGTAACGCCTTAACATAATTTTAATACCTTTACTTTACTGTAGACATATTATAATAGCATATTGTACCACACAGTAGATAGTTTAACAGATCCTTAGGAGAGATGTGAATCCCGAACATCTCTTAAGTTATTGCACTCACGTTAGACGATGGATAGGTGATGTCAAACCCGTAAACATCTCTGATGTCATTGCACTCATATTTACCGTTGATTTAACTTACATAAGATCTTTTAGTTCTGACTCGAGTGTTTTGTCTTTTCAATTCGCTCGGGTCTGTCTGAGTATTTCAGGATTTGAAGACCTTATCTCTGGAGGACGAAGATGAAGATTTGTACTACTACTATTTACTATATTTATTCCGCTGCATCATTTGTTCCGCTGCATTTATTTAGTTATTATGTTTGTGTTGTAAAGAATAATAAAATGTATTTATAAAACAGCCTCATGAACTGTTATTTGATTATTATATTTTGTCATTCCATTGTGAGATTCTATATTTGTTCTATTTCTTTCCCTTTTTCTTATTCACCCCAATAGCAATCTGCCCTTCTGTATGGTTTGAGTTGGCATATGTGTCTACTTGAAACGTCCAAAAAGGCAGGTCGTTACAGTTGGTATCAGAGCTTTGATTTAGCGATAACCTTATCTTTGTGGGGTCTGACTCATTATAAAATAAGATAGTAATATCCTAGAATGAGTCGCTGAGTGTATATATATGAGAAAGCGTATTTGTTAGTGTTATAGAAGTTTTTTTATATTATGTTAGCTTGTTCAGTTTAGTATTTATAAATTCTAAGTCGATACATGGGATGCTATGGCATTAATAGGGATTTCTAAATATTCGATAGGACTCACCGACATAATATTGGTTTTGAAATATAGGTAAATGAAATAATTTTGCCTATTATATATTTTTGTATATAAAATAATAATTTCATAAATGATATTTGTAAAGGCCTGAAAATACGTACTCCTTTGAGCTGGCAACATTCCACAACAATCCAGCGAAAGAGGAACGAACTTCCGAATCTTTAGGGTTTAAGAAGAAGAAAGAGGTAAAGAAGAGAGAGAAAACGATAGGAGAAACAGCAACAGAAACAATATCAGAATCTCACAATCGCAGCGGAACAACATATAATAGATAGATGAATAATCATTAAAACAAAAGAACTATACATTTTATACATTTCATCACATTACATTACATCATCAGAGTGTACAACAACAAAACAGCGGAAAGAAATACTATATACAATAGATAATAGACTACGCCATCCTACTCGCCTCCAGATTGCTACAGCAACTCCCGAATCCAGGATAACCTGATAACCTAACTCTAGACTGCCCGTGTGGAAATTGGTGGGCACCCAGAGTTTAGAAAGGAAACAATAAACTCCAGGTCAGTCATGGGACTGGTGTGAGAACTCAAAACAGTTTATCTTTAAAAACAAACAAAGAAATATTTTTAAAGTAAATTCGCAATGCTTTTTAAAAAAAATGAAACTACCATAAGGCCTCCCGCCACACACACAATGCAAACGCAGAATTGGAGGAGATTTCTCCTTATGATAGTCAAAGATGCTTACTACGCAAAATCAAATCATTTTTGATATTATTATTAGTGCATAGTGTAGAAAACATTTTGAAAGTAGAATATAAATCTTAGCCAGCATAGACATTCCGAACTATGCCTACTATAGCTACCATCCAAACAGTGGGGTGCCACCATAAGTGAATGGCAGGTTATACAACTAAAACCGTACAATGCTCGTATTGTTTTGATTGGATTTCCAACAAATGGTCAGGCTAAGGAACTTCCTACTGCCACATGGGATCGCCTCTGGCGGGACGTCCCGAGAACTAACGTTACGGTTAGATCTCTGCCAACACAAGGCCGGGTTACCTCTGTAACTAGGTAACTACTACACGAATATGTCATCCCCCGGTCCTTTGGGACCTTTATCCGAGCGCTCGATTCCAACAACACCACACAGTAATAGATATAGTGTATCGACATGAGTAAGTATCTAGGCTCCATACCATGATACCACCCTTTTCCAGAAGGAAATGACATACCATAAAGGGCGCGACCCTCATAACCTTGCCGCATATTCCTGTTTCGACCATTTTCGGGAAGTGAGGTCTGACGAAGTCTCGTCCACAAAGCTACGGTTTCGCACAAAGCCATGCTTTGGGTCAACAGATGACCAAAGCAATGATCACAAAGATAAATGATCAAACAAATGATCATATCACAAATGATCAACCAATGATCGTCACACAGCAACACTCAGCATGCCACATTACCAGATTGGGAATATATCGCTGATAACCTTCAACTACATAACCTCTGAGCTCGTACGTCTCAGAGAAGGGTGTTAAGCTAAGAGAATAAATTCTCCGCCACCAACAGAAATGTATTTGAAAAGAAATCTGCTTTATACCTCAAAATGTAATGTCAGACACGTAACCATACAAGTCTGTTCTGGGTTCGAACAGAACCGAAGGCACTTCAAAAGAAGCCCTTGCAATCCGAGTATTCACAATCCCGATAAAATTTCCCATCACAAAGGAAATCTCCATACCATAGCTAACGATGCAGAGACAATCGATAGGTCATCCTATCGTTTTCACAAATACCCGGTCTTCAACACCGGTCTTCAAATGCTATCCATAACGACGTATCACATATTCGGAATGGGTTATACGACACAAAGGTCCTTTCTCGGCTAAACCGAATAGCGAGCGCTTATTTTAAAAATAAGTGTAGCATTTAATTTCAAACAATCACCACAAATACCATCCAAGGGTAAATACTGATAGTCGGTTATTTAACTATCAATAGAGATGCGCAACATCATCAGATTCCAAATAATTTTCCAAATTATTTAAATCCCAAAAAAAAATATCTTTACAAGATATACATACACCTTCCAAATAATTGCCCAAATTATTTGTTTTACCAAAATATCTTTACAAGATATAATTTCCACACTTCAACCATTTGAAAACCAATTTCAAATTACTTTTCATCTTTTATACCTTTTGAAAACAAATTTCAAATCATCAAATAAATCCTTACCGATTTATTTTAAACTTACGTTCCAAATTCGTAAATTCATTCCCATACTTCAAAATAAATCAATATTTATTTTTAAACAAATTTCCCTTTCCTTTACAAATTCCATAGTGAATTTCAAATTTCCAAATATCTACTGATATACGATTTCAATAGATTTCAAATATTCGCTTTCAATTTATCTTTCAAAGATAAATCCTCAAAAATGTTCCATTTCATATTGGAAAAGCATTTCCATACTTATTTAATAATAAGAAATTCACAAATTTATTTATTTTCAACAATTTGAAAATATTCCATATACTTAACCCATAGTTAAGTATATATTCTATTCTTTTAAGAAAACCATTCTCTTATTCACATTTATTTGGGTCAAAACGAATGTTGCGTAAAACATCGTTACGACAATCCAAAATCACTAGTATAAGGATTCGAAATTAAAATAGATATATAAATCCCAATACTATACAAAATATTTCCTTTTGGAAACCATTTACTATAACAACAGTGTTATAGTCCACCATTTCCTTATTTTCTCGAAAACGCCTATTGCAACAATTGTTGAATATGCGCCTTGCGCTTATATGATTTTTGTTTGATGATAATAAACATATATATATTCGTTTAAATATATTTGTTAATGTACTATTTTATTTTTAAATAAATATTTGTTGAATAAAATAAATAACACAGAATTTGAATTCAAACAAATATTTTATTCAAACAAATATTTATTACAATCTTGAATAGTACAATTTCAAGCTCTCACTATACATATACCATTTTTGAATACATCACATTTCATTCACAGTTAACCTCACTACATATCACTCACACTCGTGTTTTTGTCTTCAACTGCATTCCGGTTTGAATCCAGCATCTGAGTAATCTGTAAAAATATTCTCAAACGCAGTAAAATTGAAAGAGAAATATTTTTGAAATTTGAAAGAAACGATGATTTTGAAAACATTGTTTGCCTCAGTTATTTGGGTTGTTCGTCATCATTTTTGACTGTGCAATATCTGTGCATATCAGTATTTTTATCAGGGACAGGTAATTATAAGTGGCTGCAGTACACACGTGTACATTCGTATACGTGTGCACTGCCTCGCCAACTCGTGTGCAAAAAATCAAACAAAAGCACAGAAATCAAAAACAAGGTCAAACCCAAGATAGGTTCAACTCAAGGCAAATGAATAGACAAAGCAATTGACTACAAACAGTTCAAGACTAAAGCCACTAACAAATGCAACAGCAACATGCTTGAAGACTCCAGCACGACCAAGTATGGAGTGTACAAATGCAAATGTCCAAACAACAACATGAAGTGAATCGAGTTCAAGCCACAAGTGTACATGAATACAACTCGACTGCAACAGTACAGTCATGAAGACTACAAGAACATGAACATAGGATCAGTACAGCAACAATGAAACTGACTCAAAGCACAAAAGTGCAACAGTGAAGTTCAGCTATGCAAGTGAAACAATAAACAGTGAAGAACATGGACTGCAACATTCAAGTGTATATTGAAAACAAGCTGCATGAATACAACATGAAGTACAATCACTTACAACATGTATGCAGCCCAATAAACCAGTGTCAAGTTCATGCAGTGCACATATGAATCAAGTGACCAACCTGAAGTACAAAGCATGCACATGAACAACATAACATGAACAACACAATTGAATCAAGTAACCAACTGCAAGTGCAAATGACCAAGACTCAAGCAATATCAACAAGCAGTGCAGACTCAAAGCACCACTGACCAGAATACAATGCAACAACACAGTCAACAAGGCAACAATGCAAATGAACATCACAATGAACCAACAGGTCAGAGGTGAAAACAATGCAATGCTGAAGTGATGAAGTGCATACAAACAACTGCAACACTGCATACAATATGGTGCAGAACCAAATGCCACCAAGAATCAGTGCAATGACCAAGAAATGATACAAGACTTCAAATATGCAATGCTCAATATCACTACGAACTGCAGTGGACAGCAAAAATGATCAAATATGCACAAATGTAAAACCACTGCAACAAAAGTGTACAAACACCAATGAACCAACAAAGAATGGCCAGAAGACAGTAGTGTGCAAGTAAGTTTCAAAATAATCAAAGTATGCCACAATAAAGACAGTAAAATGAACAATGCAAAGAAGGCTACAGTGAAGCATGTACATGAGTGGACTGGACTACAACTCGACCAAATGGCAAACATAACATGCAGTGCTGTGCACAAAAGCTACAATGGACTGCACAGATGTATTGCAACATGAACACACTGAAATGCAGTGGTATGCAGCAGAGAAAATATAAAAGCAATGGTGATGACCGAAGCTAATACAGAGTAGTGGATTCGCATACCCAAAATCAACAGTCGAAGATATGCATGCAAGTGTCAAAGTACAGGTGCAAGTGTACATAAGAGAAGTACAAAATGACCAAACAGCAATTCAAGTAAAGTGATGGGTGAACAAAACAAATGTGCCAAGTCAGTAATCAGATGAATCACGAAATGCAACATGAAACCCAAGAATATATGCATACACACATACATATGTATGTATGCACATATATAGTAAACAGGTGAATGTGCAGTAGGGAACACAAGGCAGTGGCAAGGCTAAATCAGTGCAGAAGTCAAAGAAATCAAATTTTGGAAAGAAGTCTCTGCATTTAATTTCTCGAGTAAATATAGTCAGTATTAATTCAAATAGGGGCCGAGAAAACAAATAGAGGAAGATATATTCGAATTAATTAATTCGAAGTCAAATATGGTCAGCAATTATTCGAAATTGAATCAAGAAAGGAATACTCCGAATCCAGAATTAATTCGAAAACAAATACGGAATGCAACAATAATTCACAGTGAAGTCGAAATCATGGAAGAACCAGAGAATTCAAATTGATGACAGTATATCAAATACGCCTTTAAAAAAAAAAGTCAGAAATGAAAAAGGGAAAGTTTTAATGCCGCGTTAATCAAGATGATCGAACGCTAAAGAATAGAAGCCGTGCGTATCAAGGTGAAATTAAAATCAGGAAAGCATAATTTAGGAAAGTATCGAATCGATACAAGGAAAATCAAGTGTTTAGAATTCATATAAATACAATCCCATACTATCATCATCGGCAAGAAAAAAGAGCAAGCAATCAAACAAGCAACAAAAGAAACAACATACCAAAGAGTCGATTGCTGAAGTAAGACAGAGAAGAACCAAATAGTCATCAACGAATAAAAGAAGCCGAAGCCCTAACCAAGCAGAAAAATTCCTCAATCCCAAGTCAGCAAGCAGAGCGTCTGAGAATATCAATAAGGAAATCGAGCTTCAGATCTCTCAATCCTTAATTTGACAGAGAAATTGAAGAACAAAATATCGCCGCCATTCTTATTCTCAAGAGAGAATTGAAGATCGGGTGAAACAAGGATAAGGGGCCGGCCTTATTATTAAAAGGGGGATTTAGTTTTAATTTTATAATAGGGTTTTTAGTTTTTAATTTGAGCAAAAATTAGAGATTCTAGTTTATATTTTAATTTTTGCTCCTGCGTGTATTTTTGAAGTTTGTTTTTCTTTTCGAGTCGAAGAATTTGTAAATCACCACCTAGGGATTAGGTAGTGTCAGATTGTCTATTTAGAATTGGTTCAGTGAGCAGGGAGTGCGAGTTTGCAAAGCTCTATAGGCGGGAGCAGTGTTTGCGAGTAAGCGAAACTCTATAGGCAGGAGCAGGGTGTGCGAGTCTAGTAGAGTGTTTGTGAGCGGGAGCAAAAGGGTCTGCGAGTCTAGTAGAATGTTTGTAAGCGTGATACTGTTTAATTCTAATAGAAATCTGGGAATGCAGCAGTAGGCAGGGGTTGCCGAAGCTGGGTAAATTTTGTGTGTGATTTACTTTTCAGCATATTTATTTCTGCAGTTTATTTCTGTGTTTAAATCGAGAAAATTTGCTATAACCCTATTCAACCCCCCCTCTAGGGTTAATCTAGATCCTACAAGTGGTATCGGAACCAGGTATTTTACTTTAACTCTAGAGTCATGAATCCATCAAATAATGCTTTTTCTGAGGGACAATCTATTGTTAGGCCACCCATGTTTAACGGAAGTGATTATGCTTATTGGAAAGTTAGGATGGGTATTTATCTTAGTTCTGTTGATTATGATGTTTGGGATATTATTGAAACTGGCTATAAACCTCCCACTATAATCGTTGGTGATACCGAGATTCCTAAACCTAAAGATAGGTGGGATGCCAACGATAAGAGATTGAAAACGACAAATGCTAAAGCCATGAATGCTTTGATATGTGCTCTTGATAAAAATGAATTTAATAGAATTTCTCATTGTACAACAGCACAGGAAATTTGGCACACTTTGGAGGTGACACACGAAGGAACTTCTCAAGTCAAGGAGTCTCGTCTAGCCCTATTCAGCAACGAATACGAAAACTTTGTGATGGACAAAGGCGAGAGCATAAAAGACATGTTTGGACGTTTTTCAACCTTGGTATACAACGCTAGAGCGCTTGGGAAGGTCTTCACTGAGGTAGAGCTTGTGAGGAAGATACTACGAGTCTTACCGATGAACTTTGAGGCAAAAGTCACGGCAATCCAAGAATCGAAGGATCTGAGTAAGCTAAGCATGGAGGAGTTGATTGGCAACTTGATGACATATGAGCTTGAGCTAAAAGCAAAAGAAGAACGCAACAACTCCGAACCAAAGAAGAAGACGATTGCCTTAAAGAGCAAAGAAGAGAGCGATGAAAATGAAGAAGATCCAATTGAAGAACTCGCAATGGCTGTCAATAATCTTAGAAGATGGTCTAGATTCAAGCCACGCAAGAAGAAAACAAGTCGCAATAGGTCAAAAGACTCTGAAAACTCCGATAATGAACTGACGTGTTATAACTGCAACAAGCCTGGCCACATCAAACCAAAATGCCCACTTCTCAAAAACAACAAAGGAAAGAAAAAGAAGAAGAAGGCTTTTGCAGCAACTTGGGATGACGAAGAAGGAGAGGAAGTTTCAGATAGCACCTCAGAGGAGGCTAACTTGTGTCTTATGGCAAAATCAGAATCAGAAACAACCTCCGAGGAATCTAGTGAGGCAGGTGAGTATTCCTATAGAGATCTTGTTTTTATGTGCTTAGATCTTACTAAAACAATTGATAGTCTTGAATCTAAAATTGATAAACTGAAATCTGAAAGGAGGAAACTCGCCCATGAAAATTCTAGGTTAGAAACTGAACTTGATAATATTCACAACCTAGACTGTAAAAATTGTAAGATTTTAGATTCAGAATTATCAAAACTTAGGAATAATTTTGAGAATCTTGAAAAAGAAAACTTGAATCTTAAGGAAACCATTGACACTAGGAAAAAGGATTTCATAAATAGATGCACCTCACTTGTAACTGAAAACACGACACTAAAAACCAAAGTCCAAAATCTTGAGAAATCTCTGAATAACTTTTCAAGAGGAGAAAAATCTTTCAACATATTATTGGGAAATCAAATTTTTGCTAACAACAGAAAAGGACTAGGTTTTGGGAAATCACAAGTTGATGATAGTGCAAAAGGTAAGAGTGTCTTTGGTAGATGTGAAATAATTGGACATCATGTTGAAAATCGTAGTCATAGGAACAAGAAAACAAAATATATACAAATTTGGGTTCCTAAGAATTTTACAAACAAATTTCATGTCTATTGGAACAAGAATAAAAGGACTAAACAAGTTTGGGTTCCAAAAGGTTTGTTTATTCATAATGCTTCTGCCACTAACAATCATGGACCTATAAATAGGTCACAAAAATCTTTCATCGTGTAGGTATGGTGGCAGGCTAAGGAACAACAACGGTGTTCTCTGGATTTTGGCTGTTTCAGAAACACAACGGGCAACAAAGCAAAGTTCCTTAGCCTATTATAAAGGTGACAGAATCACAATGGGCAATCACGAGAAATTATCGTAAAGGTAAAACAGGTGAAGGTATATTTCTGTGATAATCTGCACCGTATTCTGAATGAAATCAGCCAATATTGAGATGACTGTAGAAATGATAATTTTCATTCTGACTTGTTCAACATGCTGGCTCTATATTCACGGTTATCTGATTGTTTACATGGCTTCAATTCAAATCCAAAGAATGTCATTTAAATTGTTGCTAAAATTGGGTTTGAAATTTTTGATGCACACTTCATTGTCTGGTTTATCAATTTTAGTTAGTGATATTTTGGATTGAAAGACAAACTCAGATGCAGATTACACTGGTAATCTAGTTGATAGAAAAATTACTAGTTGAACGTGAGTTTTGAGACATTCAGTAACTGCATCGTTTTTCATAGAAAATATTTGCATATTGTTCATTTTAAATAATTTTTCATTTAGCAGAATTTTTTTTTCATATAACCCCTTCGAGAAAATAATTGTTTGACCATATTTTCAGATTAGTCATTTTTATTTGATTTTAAATGACAAATTTTGACTAATCCGAACCCCTACTAATTATCGAAAAGATCAATAGTGATTAAAAAAGGTGATGAGTGTCGATATTTGTCATTCATTACTCAAGACAGTATATTTAGAAAAATTTCTTTAGAATTTCATAACAAGAATTATAAAAACTTTTTTGTTGGGTAAAAATTCCATGATCATTTCTATTTCTATCATCTTTCTATCGACCATCACTCATCAAAATCATATATAGTATGTAAATTTGTGGTAGTTTACAAAGGAAATTATTCGTTCTTCAATTTATTTTATCTTCAGATTTATAAATTATATGTGCTTCAATTTAATCTTCAATAAAAATAAATATCCAAAGTATTCACTCTCATTTAAAAGTCCTTACGGTTATGCATGGGTGAATTACTTGGATTTTTGAATATGTGCTTCCATACTCATTTAAAAGTCCTCACGGTTATGCATGTATGGAACGCATATCAAAATTGAGCTTTTAAAACAGACAAGTTGATTCGAATCCCATTTAAAAGTCCTCACGGTTATGCGTGGTTAGAAGATACTTGAATTATTTTTAAATAAAAATTGTGAATACTACTAATCTCATTTAAAAGTCCTAACGGTTATGCATGGTTGGTAGATATTCAAATTTCCTGAAATAAATATACCACAAATAGACAGAACTGTATGTTTTTGATGATTTTATTCCCATCACTTCTGAAAGTGGAATATGCGCTTGACAAGGGAAATTATGATTTTTGTTTGAGTTTTATTGAAATTTGATATTTATATTCAATTGAGTTAAATGTTTGATTCATGTCTGTCACTTCATCCCTATTTTTATAACACTGTTATTCTTTTGCTGATAACAAAAGGGGGAGAGAAAATGTAAGATTTTGTCAAATAGAATCAAGCAAAGGTCAAATAATTTTCCATTTGCATATAGGATCATTTATATATTTCTATTTGTATGCATATATATAGGGGGAGTATCATGTAGAGAGGAAGCATTTAAATAGGGGGAGCAATTAGGATATATCTAGAGCAAATATATTTAACACATGCACACAATCTTAAATATATGTTTGTTATCATCAAAAGGGGGAGATTGTTGAATATGCGCCTTGCGCTTATATGATTTTTGTTTGATGATAATAAACATATATATATTCGTTTAAATATATTTGTTAATGTACTATTTTATTTTTAAATAAATATTTGTTGAATAAAATAAATAACACAGAATTTGAATTCAAACAAATATTTTATTCAAACAAATATTTATTACAATCTTGAATAGTACAATTTCAAGCTCTCACTATACATATACCATTTTTGAATACATCACATTTCACATTTACAGTTAACCTCACTACATATCACTCACACTCGTGTTTTTGTCTTCAACTGCATTCCGGTTTGAATCCAGCATCTGAGTAATCTGTAAAAATATTCTCAAACGCAGTAAAATTGAAAGAGAAATATTTTTGAAATTTGAAAGAAACGATGATTTTGAAAACATTGTTTGCCTCAGTTATTTGGGTTGTTCGTCATCATTTTTGACTGTGCAATATCTGTGCATATCAGTATTTTTATCAGGGACAGGTAATTATAAGTGGCTGCAGTACACACGTGTACATTCGTATACGTGTGCACTGCCTCGCCAACTCGTGTGCAAAAAATCAAACAAAAGCACAGAAATCAAAAACAAGGTCAAACCCAAGATAGGTTCAACTCAAGGCAAATGAATAGACAAAGCAATTGACTACAAACAGTTCAAGACTAAAGCCACTAACAAATGCAACAGCAACATGCTTGAAGACTCCAGCACGACCAAGTATGGAGTGTACAAATGCAAATGTCCAAACAACAACATGAAGTGAATCAAGTTCAAGCCACAAGTGTACATGAATACAACTCGACTGCAATAGTACAGTCATGAAGACTACAAGAACATGAACATAGGATCAGTACAGCAACAATGAAACTGACTCAAAGCACAAAAGTGCAACAGTGAAGTTCAGCTATGCAAGTGAAACAATAAACAGTGAAGAACATGGACTGCAACATTCAAGTGTATATTGAAAACAAGCTGCATGAATACAACATGAAGTACAATCACTTACAACATGTATGCAGCCCAATAAACCAGTGTCAAGTTCATGCAGTGCACATATGAATCAAGTGACCAACCTGAAGTACAAAGCATGCACATGAACAACATAACATGAACAACACAATTGAATCAAGTAACCAACTGCAAGTGCAAATGACCAAGACTCAAGCAATATCAACAAGCAGTGCAGACTCAAAGCACCACTGACCAGAATACAATGCAACAACACAGTCAACAAGGCAACAATGCAAATGAACATCACAATGAACCAACAGGTCAGAGGTGAAAACAATGCAATGCTGAAGTGATGAAGTGCATACAAACAACTGCAACACTGCATACAATATGGTGCAGAACCAAATGCCACCAAGAATCAGTGCAATGACCAAGAAATGATACAAGACTTCAAATATGCAATGCTCAATATCACTACGAACTGCAGTGGACAGCAAAAATGATCAAATATGCACAAATGTAAAACCACTGCAACAAAAGTGTACAAACACCAATGAACCAACAAAGAATGGCCAGAAGACAGTAGTGTGCAAGTAAGTTTCAAAATAATCAAAGTATGCCACAATAAAGACAGTAAAATGAACAATGCAAAGAAGGCTACAGTGAAGCATGTACATGAGTGGACTGGACTACAACTCGACCAAATGGCAAACATAACATGCAGTGCTGTGCACAAAAGCTACAATGGACTGCACAGATGTATTGCAACATGAACACACTGAAATGCAGTGGTATGCAGCAGAGAAAATATAAAAGCAATGGTGATGACCGAAGCTAATACAGAGTAGTGGATTCGCATACCCAAAATCAACAGTCGAAGATATGCATGCAAGTGTCAAAGTACAGGTGCAAGTGTACATAAGAGAAGTACAAAATGACCAAACAGCAATTCAAGTAAAGTGATGGGTGAACAAAACAAATGTGCCAAGTCAGTAATCAGATGAATCACGAAATGCAACATGAAACCCAAGAATATATGCATACACACATACATATGTATGTATGCACATATATAGTAAACAGGTGAATGTGCAGTAGGGAACACAAGGCAGTGGCAAGGCTAAATCAGTGCAGAAGTCAAAGAAATCAAATTTTGGAAAGAAGTCTCTGCATTTAATTTCTCGAGTAAATATAGTCAGTATTAATTCAAATAGGGGCCGAGAAAACAAATAGAGGAAGATATATTCGAATTAATTAATTCGAAGTCAAATATGGTCAGCAATTATTCGAAATTGAATCAAGAAAGGAATACTCCGAATCCAGAATTAATTCGAAAACAAATACGGAATGCAACAATAATTCACAGTGAAGTCGAAATCATGGAAGAACCAGAGAATTCAAATTGATGACAGTATATCAAATACGCCTTTAAAAAAAAAAGTCAGAAATGAAAAAGGGAAAGTTTTAATGCCGCGTTAATCAAGATGATCGAACGCTAAAGAATAGAAGCCGTGCGTATCAAGGTGAAATTAAAATCAGGAAAGCATAATTTAGGAAAGTGTTATCCCGCTTTTTGGCAAAGCCGTGATATCAAAAGATTGGTCGAATAAGGGAAACAGTCCGTCTTAGAGATCGGTTATACATCACTTAGCTATGGATATCGATGAATTTTGCCAGAGTCCGGATCAGGCCACGATTGATAAGACACGACAAGAAAGGTTGTAGAAGCCATCATTTCAAGTTTCAAGTCAATCCGAGTTCGTATGCTCAAGATATGATGGGTTCAGTGTGAAGAGAAGTATTCATTGTTTGTTTCGAAACCATGAAGTTCGAACCCATCCTATTCGAAACCATCCGTGCCCTTGCCTTCGAACCGATGATGTTCGAACCCATCAGCTAGTACCCAGCCTCGAAACCATCCGCTTCGAACCCATCTGGTTCGAAGCCATCCTAAAGCCTTCCTTCGAACCCAGGCAACGTTCGAACCCATCGGCTAGTGCCTGCCTCGACTCCATCGCCTTCGACAACATTACCTTCGAATCCACCACAGTGGCCTACCTTCGAATCCATGACTTCACTCGGCTTCGCATCCTCACTTCGAACCCATCGAATGATCCAGTTCGAACCGATCAAATTCGAAACCATAAGGGTTCCTGGATTCGAATTGGTCACGTTCGAAACCAGGAATGCTTCCCATTTCGAATCCACCGAGTCAATTGGTTTGGATGACGTGTTCGCCGTAGTTCACGGAGTCGAAGCGGTCCATTCGGAGATAAGTTAGGATCGATTCGAGGAATGCGCGCCACGTCACTGCAAGCCCACGTGCACTGATGGATTCGAAATCATGGGTTCGAACTCGTGGGTTCGAACGACCCAGCCAACCGAAAATGCTAATTTCGAACCGAGCATATCTCCTTAACCACAAATCCAAATGCAACCAAATTTTCACAGTAGCTTCCATATGAGGTAAAGATCGTTCCTGCCAAGTTTCAGCTCGATTGGACTATTTCTTGATGGGTTCGAAATCACTTCGAACCGATGTCAGATCGAGACGAAACTTGGTGGGGTCGGTCGCGTGGGCCCACTCACGTGCCAGAAGAAGTCTCACGAAGTTTCAGCAAGATCTGGGCCTCCAACGCCTATAAATAGCACCCTGAAGCATTCAGAAAAGGGACCTTTCCGCCATTGAACGCCAAGACTCTGCCGGATCCAAGTTTAACTATCAGAATCGCTGTTGTATTCAGATTTCAAAGCAATTGTCAGCTGTAATCCGTTGTAATCGATTTAATCAAGCAAAGCAATAAAGAGAAAACCTTCAAAGTGGACGTAGGCGCGAACGCCGAACCACTATAAATCCCGTGTTTGTGATTGTTGTTCGTGAATTACTGTGATTTGTTACTTAGAACTGAATTCTATATTGATTGTTGCTGAGATCTGCGTTGTTTACTATTTATTTGAGTACGTAAACGGGTGCTTTCGCGGTATTGGGTGTTTGTGACCAATTTTGGCGCAAACAGAAAGTATCGAATCGATACAAGGAAAATCAAGTGTCTAGAATTCATATAAATACAATCCCATACTATCATCATCGGCAAGAAAAAAGAGCAAGCAATCAAACAAGCAACAAAAGAAACAACATACCAAAGAGTCGATTGCTGAAGTAAGACAGAGAAGAACCAAATAGTCATCAACGAATAAAAGAAGCCGAAGCCCTAACCAAGCAGAAAAATTCCTCAATCCCAAGTCAGCAAGCAGAGCGTCTGAGAATATCAATAAGGAAATCGAGCTTCAGATCTCTCAATCCTTAATTTGACAGAGAAACTGGAGAACAAAATATCGCCGCCATTCTTATTCTCAAGAGAGAATTGAAAATCGGATGAAACAAGGATAAGGGGCCGGCCTTATTATTAAAAGGGGGATTTAGTTTTAATTTTATAATAGGGTTTTTAGTTTTTAATTTGAGCAAAAATTAGAGATTCTAGTTTATATTTTAATTTTTGCTCCTGCGTGTATTTTTGAAGTTTGTTTTTCTTTTCGAGTCGAAGAATTTGTAAATCACCACCTAGGGATTAGGTAGTGTCAGATTGTCTATTTAGAATTGGTTCAGTGAGCAGGGAGTGCGAGTTTGCAAAGCTCTATAGGCGGGAGCAGTGTTTGCGAGTAAGCGAAACTCTATAGGCAGGAGCAGGGTGTGCGAGTCTAGTAGAGTGTTTGTGAGCGGGAGCAAAAGGGTCTGCGAGTCTAGTAGAATGTTTGTAAGCGTGATACTGTTTAATTCTAATAGAAATCTGGGAATGCAGCAGTAGGCAGGGGTTGCCGAAGCTGGGTAAATTTTGTGTGTGATTTACTTTTCAGCATATTTATTTCTGCAGTTTATTTCTGTGTTTAAATCGAGAAAATTTGCTATAACCCTATTCACCCCCCCTCTAGGGTTAATCTAGATCCTACAACAATGAATGTTGAAATCTACGTATTCATTTCCTTCTATTTTCTCGAAAACGTCTATTTCAACAATGAATGTTGAAATCCAAGTATTCGATATTTAATTCATTTTAAAGCATCTTTAAATCGTTTTAAATTCTATTTAAAACATCCCTCTCCCAAAACATGACCATTTAATGTAATAGTATATTCACCATTCAAAATAGTGAATGTAACTCCTTTAACAAACTTCCATACTCAATTTATCAAATTCCATTTATTTTAGAATTTATAACAATGTTTATAAATTCCGTTCCTATTTATAAACTTCGATTTATGAATATCTTTTATTAATCCAATTCAATTTTTATAACCCAATTATATACCAGAATCTATATTATAAGTTAAATACTTATAATATCATTTATTTACCAAATCGTTCCTTTAAACTTCACAAATTTTTAATCTTATTACTTACAAGATTCCTTTATATTTTTTTAACAGTTTCAACTTATAAAAGTTTCCTTTATTAACCGTTTCTAACAATATCCCATTTAAATGCCCAAAAGCCAGTTTATAAGTTAATTACTTATAAACCTTTTATTTTCAACATCTATTCATTTTATAACCTTCACAATTTATAAATCTATAGTTTTTAATGAAATTCATTTTATACTTCATTTTGACACTTAATAAACTCGTATTATAATTTTCCATATTTTTAATGTATAAATATCAATTTTAAAAAAAATCTTTTATATACATCCTTTATAATAATTCAAAAATTCAAAATTTAAGCTATTTTATAAATCTATTTATTTTAAAATTTTCCTTTTGGTTGCATTTTACAAAAATCATAATTTTTATAACTTGAAAATTAAAATCTTAATCTATTTAAAATGAATCAAATTCAAAAATTAAATAAAACCATATACTTTGAAAAATTACTTTAAAATCCTCTTTAATTCAAAAATGTTATTTTTAATTTTAAAAATGAATCCGATGATGCAACAGCACCAAATAGTCAATCACGGGAACAAACATCATATATCGATATGATAGTCAACAATCATCACAATATCTATAATCAAATAAATATTTGTGAGGAATCCAGTTGGTCCCTCCAACCTGTTTCCCTGCATCCACAGATGTTAGCACAATACCAATCCCGTTTCAAGATGGAATATAGCAGTATATGGGATTTATAAAATATTATCCGCTATTATGCGGCGCAATAGGGTCTCATCCGCTATATAATGCGGGAAATCAATTCCAATATATACATATGCCAATATATATATATATATATATATATATATTGCTATATATAGATATATCCTATTATATCTAATATCACAATCAATAGCAATCATCATTCAACATTAACTAATTAAAATTTTAAACCGAACTGTTTCGATTGAGTGAGGAGTTCTCACCTTGGTTTTATTTCTGATTTCAGCGTTCGTTTCGAATAAAATTAAACGGACGTTTAATTTTACCCGAAATTTTTTCTAGTTCCAATCGACTCCAAACTGGTTTCATCGCGATGAGCTCGTCCATACGATTCCAACGCACTTCGTTTCATAATTTTCCGATCTCGCAGCAAAAAGATATCAACTTTTAAAGTTTGTACACGATTTAAATGTAAATAAATCAACATTTCTTTTTATTTTATACCTTTGATCTGGGCCGCATGCATCTAGGCCGTTCACGCGACAATGCTTCTCTTCCCTCTCGTACGCGCGTGAAGCACTCTCCAGTATTTTGAACGCATGTAAGAAACCCAATTCGCTCCAAACTAGGGTTAAAGATCGCCCCATCATACGTCGACGAAAACACGATCAGCAAGTGCGATCCTCTCCGTCTACACGAAAACCATGCTCGGCTGGAACCCTGTGAAGCTCGGCCCTCTGCAAGCATGGGAAATCGTGCCTAAAACGAGCACGAACGTGGCGGCTTCACGCCCTCCCTGATCAACAAAAACTCATCTGTACCATTGAACTTGTCAATCTCACTGCCCTCTTCAATTTGTTAGTTGAAAGTTTTGTGAATCGTTGCGTGGATTTGGAGAAATTGAGGGAGAAAGACGGTGAAGCTCTGGCCATGGGTATTTAGGGAGGCGGCCACGATAATGGTCTAGGGTTTAGAAATAAAAATAAACATATATACTAGTTCTTATATTATTTAATTAATATAATTCTCGATTTAACCGATTACGCAAACGACCTCCAAACTACGCGTTCCGACAGGCAATCCTGAGGTTTTTCCGCGTTCCGGATACAATGGAATAGGTTTCGGAAGCTAATTCGATCATCTGTGTGAGATACGGCAATAAATACTCGATTTAAAATTAAACCGATTTAAACGATTTCTAGGCATTTTGGCTTGCACCGGACAAACGATAAATCTGATCGACTTGAAATTTGAAATCTTACAATAATATCATATTACGGATCCGATGAAACTGGTTTCGTCGAAATCCGAGACCGTTTGAAAAATGACTATTTTAACTCTCTATATTAATATTAAAACAATTTCGATGCATTTCGAGCTGCCACGGTCAAACGACAACTCCGATTGCTACAAAAATTGATATCCGATAATAACTAACTATTACGGATCCAATGGAACTAGTTTCGTTCAATTCTAAGACTGTTCAAAAATTGGCTATTTTCCAGTCGATAATTAAATATTAAAATATTCAATTTTCAAAAATAAATTTCAAATTCAATTTTTAAAAGTTCTATAACATTACTATAACTACAATATGATATAAAATAAAATTTTCCAAATCATTTTCAATCATATTAAACTCAATTTTCAATTATTTCTGGAATTTCAACTATTAAATAATCGATTTAAATTACCCTATTAAATTCAATATTCGAAAAATAAATTATTCGACTTAAGAATTCCACTTATTAATATTTAAAATTAATTAAATATTCAAAATTTAATAATCAAAAATTCTGGGTCGTTACAATCTTCCCCCCTTAAAAGAATTTCGTCCTGAAATTACAAGTTAGGAAAAATGATTCTTAACTCGTTTATTATTTTCCACAATTCAAACAGTTTCATCAACTTACGAACCTAAATCTTTTTATTGAAGATTCACTATCATTTCAATTAGCTTTCCAACTTCAATTATAGGTTTCAAACAACATTGTTTACTTAACAATTCAAATTTAAATTTAAATTCAAATTTCAACTTTCAAAATTTTCTCAAAATTTTTCTAACACTCGAAATTTTCGAAAAATTTCGCCAGCGCCTCCTTTGCGCGGCTAGCTCGGTACAACTACAAAATGGCACTATGACCCCTCAGAATCAAAAAGAAAATAGAAAGCCAAGTGGCTGGAGAAGGAAATCATCAAATCTCATACTAAAATTGAAATACGTACCTTTTTGTCGAGCAATTCAATTTTTAACTTCAAAATCAAAACCCCAATTCCATTATACACCTGTATATCCTGCTAATAGTAGTATCCAATTCCAACATTCAAATCATTTTGCCAATTCAATTACAAAACCTTTCAACATATGCTTCTTATACATTTTTAGTTTACTATTGAAGTTGCATATTCAATTTCATTCGTTTTCGATTAGTTTACATTCACTAATTATATTCACATTAGTTTACTTCCAAATTGGATCAAATTCAGTTCATATTCAAATTCGTTTACTTCACTTTCAATTTGAATTCAATTACATAGCTTTCAATTTTGCTAATTCAATTTCATTATCACTTAATGAATTTATATACAATCAACTAACAATCAATCTAACAACCAATGTATTTTTCAACACAACCAAATTATTAAATTTATCTACAACATTCAGTTTTGGTTCAACATTTTTTTTTTTGATTTCAATTGGTTTGACATTAATTTGGTTTTCATTCAATTATTCAACTAGCTTCAAATGAATTTACACTTACATACATCATTTCATATCAACTTATTCACATTCGATTGAATAACACCCAATTCTTTAATTCAATCGCTAACTTGCTTAACATTTCAAGTTGGATTTTCTTTACATATCTCAAGTTCACATCATTTAATTCACTTGATTATTTTACTTTGATACAAAATCAATTTTTTTATTCAACTTCACTTAAGTTATACTCCATTAAACATCATTTGTTCAAATAAACTTAAGTTTCCACTTATCAATCCAATTCGGATTTCAATCCTAAAGTAAGTCCTATTTAACTTTTACTTAAGTCAAATTGATATCAACATTCAAATTCATAGTTCACTTTACTAAACTTAACTGTTTAACCACTTCAATAATTGGTTTTACTTACATTTTCTCATTCTATATGTTGTACAACTTCTTTATTAACCTCCAACTTATATTATAAGTTTAAAACTTATTTCACTTATATTTATCAACTTCGAGTTGGATTTTAATTTCAAATTTGTTTATTACAACAAAACTTCAATCTTAAATTCATTATTGTAGCAAATCCATCACATAGAAACTCGAAAATGATACTGATGATGCTGCAGTCATCATCCTTATTATTTCCCAGTGACAATAGTGAAATCAATGCTAAATATTCTTTCAAAAAGTTTTCTTTTATTTATAAATTACATTTATAAATCTTACTTATAAAATTTCACTTCTTATATATAAGATCATTTTACAATTGTAAATCATTCAAATTATAACTTCATACTTATAATTCATTTGCTTATACAATTATTCTTTTACAATAAGTTTTATTTAACTCATTCAAACAACTTTGATTGTCTTATATATTTATATTATTTACAACGACCAAGCAATCAATTATATACACTTAATAATCCTCGAAAAATTATTTCCTTTATATACAAAATATAATCAAGGTAAAATTATCTCATTTACCCAATTTAAATCAATATCGTATCGAATTGTTTTGTATAAGTGTTTAGAGATCCCTATCGATAGAGTTGTAAAGATTATACCGATCAGAATCCATATACCACTCAACAAACCAATCATCACAATATAAAACAACTTTATATTCACTAACAAACACACGCTCATATCTATTATTACACTCACACTCATTCTAGAGCACTACTGACTCTATCTCTAATGAGTAATACCCAACAGAGCCATGGTTGTCGCTTAACCATATGCTCTGATACCAAATGTAAAGGCCTGAAAATCCGTACTCCTTTGAGCTGGCAACATTCCACAACAATCCAGCCAAAGAGGAACGAACTTCTGAATCTTTAGGGTTTAAGAAGAAGAAAGAGGTAGAAGAAGAGAGAGAAAACGATAGGAGAAACAGAAACAGCAACAGAAACAATATCAGAATCTCACAATCGCAGCGGAACAACATATAATAGATAGATGAATAATCATTAAAAGAAAAGAACTATACATTTTATACATTTCATCACATTACATTACATCATCAGAGTGTACAACAACAAAACAGCGGAAAGAAATACTATATACAATAGATAATAGACTACGCCATCCTACTCGCCTCCAGATTGCTACAGCAACTCCCGAATCCAGGATAACCTGATAACCTAACTCTAGACTGCCCGTGTGGAAATTGGTGGGCACCCAGAGTTTAGGAAGGAAACAATAAACTCCAGGTCAGTCAAGGGACTGGTGTGAGAACTCAAAACAGTTTATCTTTAAAAACAAACAAAGAAATATTTTTAAAGTAAATTCGCAATGCTTTTTTAAAAAAAAAATGAAACTACCATAAGGCCTCCCGCCACACACACAATGCAAATGCAGAATTGGAGGAGATTTCTCCTTATGATAGTCAAAGATGCTTACTGCGCAAAATCAAATCATTTTTGATATTATTATTAGTGCATTGTGTAGAAAACATTTTGAAAGTAGAATATAAATCTTAGCCAGCATAGACATTCCGAACTATGCCTACTATAGCTACCATCCAAACAGTGGGGCGCCACCATAATTGAATGGCAGGTTATACAACTAAAACCGTACAAGGCTCGTATTGTTTTGATTGGATTTCCAACAAATGGTCAGGCTAAGGAACTTCCTACTGCCACATGGGATCGCCTCTAGCGGGACGTCTCGAGAACTAACGTTACGGTTAGATCTCTGCCAACACAAGGCCGGGTTACCTCTGTAACTAGGTAACTACTACACGAATATGTCATCCCCCGGTCCTTTGGGACCTTTATCCGAGCGCTCGATTCCAACAACACCACACAGTAATAGATATAGTGTATCAACATGAGTAAGTATCTGGGCTCCATACCATGATACCACCCTTTTCCAGAAGGAAATGACATACCCTAAAGGGCGCGACCCTTATAACCTTGCCGCATATTCCTGTTTCGACCATTTCCGGGGAGTGAGGTCTGACGAAGTCTCGTCCACAAAGCTACGCTTTGGCACAAAGCCATGCTTTGGGTCAACAGATGACCAAAGCAATGATCACAAAGATAAATGATCAAACAAATGATCATATCACAAATGATCAACCAATGATCATCACATAGCAGCACTCAGCATGCCACATTACCAGATTGGGAATATATCGCTGATAACCTTCAACTACATAACCTCTGAGCTCGTACGTCTCAGAGAAGGGTGTTAATCTAAGAGAATAAATTCTCCGCCACCAACAGAAATGTATTTGAAAAGAAATCTGCTTTATACCTCAAAATGTAATGTCAGACACGTAACCATACAAGTCTGTTCCGGGTTCGAACAGAACCGAAGGCACTTCCAAAGAAGCCCTTGCAATCCGAGTATTCACAATCCCGATAAAATTTCCCATCACAAAGGAAATCTCCATACCGTAGCTAACGATGCAGAGACAATCGATAGGTCATCCTATCGTTTTCACAAATACCCGGTCTTCGACACCGGTCTTCAAATGCTATCCATAACGACGTATCACATATTCGGAATGGGTTATACGACACAAAGGTCCTTTCTCGGCTAAACCGAATAGCGAGCGCTTATTTTAAAAATAAGTGTAGCATTTAATTTCAAACAATCACCACAAATACCATCCAAGGGTAAATACTGATAGTCGGTTATTTAACTATCAATAGAGATGCGCAACATCATCAGATTCCAAATAATTTTCCAAATTATTTAAATCCCAAAAAAAAATATCTTTACAAGATATACATACACCTTCCAAATAATTGCCCAAATTATTTGTTTTACCAAAATATCTTTACAAGATATAATTTCCACACTTCAACCATTTGAAAACCAATTTCAAATTACTTTTCATCTTTTATACCTTTTGAAAACAAATTTCAAATCATCAAATAAATCCTTACCAATTTATTTTAAACTTACGTTCCAAATTCGTAAATTCATTCCCATACTTCAAAATAAATCAATATTTATTTTTAAACAAATTTCCCTTTCCTTTCATATTCCATAGTGAATTTCAAATTTCCAAATATCTACTGATATACGATTTCAATAGATTTCAAATATTCGCTTTCAATTTATCTTTAAAAGATAAATTCTCAAAAACGTTCCATTTCATATTGGAAAAGCATTTCCATACTTATTTAATAATAAGAAATTCACAAATTTATTTATTTTCAACTATTTGAAAATATTCCATATACTTAACCCATAGTTAAGTATATATTCTATTCTTTTAAGAAAACCATTCTCTTATTCACATTTATTTGGGTCAAAACGAATGTTGCGTAAAACATCGTTACGACAACCCAAAATCACTAGTATAAGTATTCGAAATTAAAATAGATATATAAATCCCAATACTATACAAAATATTTCCTTTTGGAAACCATTTACTATAACAACAGTGTTATAGTCCACCATTTCCTTATTTTCTCGAAAACGCCTATTGCAACAATGAATGTTGAAATCTACGTATTCATTTCCTTCTATTTTCTCGAAAACGTCTATTTCAACAATGAATGTTGAAATCCAAGTATTCGATATTTAATGCATTTTAAAGCATCTTTAAATCGTTTTAAATTCTATTTAAAACATCCCTCTCCCAAAACATGACCATTTAATGTAATAGTATATTCACCATTCAAAATAGTGAATGTAACTCCTTTAACAAACTTCCATACTCAATTTATCAAATTCCATTTATTTTCGAATTTATCACAATGTTTATAAATTCCATTCCTATTTATAAACTTCGATTTATGAATCTCTTTTATTAATCCAATTCAATTTATATAACCCAATTATATACCAGAATCTATATTATAAGTTAAATACTTATAATATCATTTATTTACCAAATCGTTCCTTTAAACTTCATAAATTTTTAATCTTATTACTTACAAGATTCCTTTATATTTTTTTAACAGTTTCAACTTATAAAAATTTCCTTTATTAACCGTTTCTAACAATATCCCATTTAAATGCCCAAAAGCCAGTTTATAAGTTAATTACTTATAAACCTTTTATTTTCAACATCTATTCATTTTATAACCTTCACAATTTATAAATCTATAGTTTTTAATGAAATTCATTTTATACTTCATTTTGACACTTAATAAACTCGTATTATAATTTTCCATATTTTTAATGTATAAATATCAATTTTAAAAAAAATCTTTTATATACATCCTTTATAATAATTCAAAAATTAAAAATTTAAGATATTTTATAAATCTATTTATTTTAAAATTTTCCTTTTGGTTACATTTTACAAAAATCATAATTTTTATAACTTGAAAATTAAAATCTTAATCTATTTAAAATGAATCAAATTCAAAAATTAAATAAAACCATATACTTTGAAAAATTACTTTAAAATCCTCTTTAATTCAAAAACGTTATTTTTAATTTTAAAAATGAATCTGATGATGCAACAGCACCAAATAGTCAATCACGGGAACAAACATCATATATCGATATGATAGTCAACAATCATCACAATATCTATAATCAAATAAATATTTGTGAGGAATCCAGTTGGATACCTCCAACGTGTTTCCCTGCATCCACAGACGTTAGCACAATACCAATCCCGTTTCAAGACGGAATATCGCGGTATATGGGATTTATAAAATATTATCCGCTATTATGCGGCGCAATAGGGTCTCATCCGCTATATAATGCGGGAAATCAATTCCAATATATACATATGCCAATATATATATATATATTGCTATATATAGATATATCCTATTATATCTAATATCACAATCAACAGCAATCATCATTCAACATTAACTAATTAAAATTTTAAACCGAACTGTTTCAATTGAGTGAGGAGTTCTCACCTTGGTTTTATTTCTGATTTCAGCGTTCGTTTCGAATAAAATTAAACGGACGTTTAATTTTACCCAAAATTTTTGCTAGTTCCAATCGACTCCAAACAGGTTGCATCGCGATGAGCTTGTCCATACGATTCCAACGCACTTCGTTTCATCATTTTTCGATCTCGCAGCAAAAAGATATCAACTTTTAAAGTTTGTACACGATTTAAATGTAAATAAATCAACATTTCTTCTTATTTTATACCTTTGATCTAGGCCGCATGCATCTAGGCCGTTCACGCGACAATGCTTCTCTTCCCTCTCGTACGTGCGTGAAGCACTCCCCAGTATTTTGAACGCATGCAAGAAACCCAGTTCGCTCCAAACTAGGGTTAAAGATCGCCCCATCATACGTCGACGAAAACACGATCAGCAAGTGCGATCCTCTCCGTCTACACAAAAACCATGCTCGGTTGGAACCCTGTGAAGCTCGGCCCTCTGCATGCATGGGAAATCATGCCTAAAACGAGCACGAACGTGGCGGCCTCACGCCCTCCCTGATCGACAAAAATTCATCTCTGCCATTGAACTTGTCAATCTCACTGCCCTCTTCAATTTGTTAGTTGAAAGTCTTGTGAATCGTTGCGTGGATTTGGAGAAATTGAGGGAGAAAGACGGTGAAGCTCTAGCCATGGGTATTTAAGGAGGCGGCCACGATAATGATCTAGGGTTTAGAAATAAAAATAAACATATATACTAGTTCTTATATTATTTAATTAATATAATTCTCGATTTAACCGATTACGCAAACGACCTCCAAACTACGCGTTCTGACAGGCAATCCTGAGATTTTTCCGCGTTTCAGACACGAACAGGTTTCGGAAGCTAATTCGATCATCTGTGCGAGATACGGCAATAAACGCTCGATTTAAAATTAAACCGATTTAAACGATTTCTAGGCGTTTTGGCTTGCACCGGACAAACGATAAATCCGATCGACTTGAAATTTGAAATCTTACAATAATATCACATTGCGGATCCGATGAAACTAGTTTCGTCGAAATCCGAGACCGTTTGAAAAATGACTATTTTAACTCGCTATATTAATATTAAAACAATTTCGATGCGTTTCGAGCTGCCACGGTCAAACGACAACTCCGATTGCTACGAAAATTGAAATCCGATAATAACTAACTATTACGGATCCAATGGAACTAGTTTCGTTCAATTTTAAGACTGTTCAAAAATTGGCTATTTTCCAGTCGATAATTAAATATTAAAATATTCAATTTTCACAAATAAATTTCAAATTCAATTTTTAAAAGTTCTATAACATTACTATAACTTCAATATGATATAAAATAAAATTTTCCAAATCATTTTCAATCATATTAAACTCAATTTTCAATTATTTCTGGAATTTCAACTATTAAATAATCGATTTAAATTACCCTATTAAATTCAATATTCGAAAAATAAATTATTCGACTTAAGAATTCCACTTATTAATATTTAAAATTAATTAAATATTCAAAATTTAATTATCAAAAATTCTGGGTCGTTACATTATACTTGGTTGTAATATATTTGTTTGTCAGGTAGTGGAAATTTGTAAATATTGGTTGAAAACAAATATCTGTAAATAAATAAATAAATATAAATTGGAAAATTTAGAATTTAAATTCTGAGATTTTTGGAAATTCTTTTGAATGATTTTGGAATATAATAATAGTATTATCTAGAAGTATTTTTTGATATAAATATTTCGATATGATTTGAAAGAAATGTTTCAAAGAAATTTTGGAAAGGTTCTGTATTTCCCTCTCTGTCGCTGGAAAATAATTTCGGTAATGAGTGCACGCATCATCGATGTTCATTTTCGGGTTTTAAAGTGGGAAGATTGTTGTAGCAGTTTACTGCATAATTGTTTTGATAATCTTGATTTTGAATTCCAATTATGGTTTGATATATATATATATATATAAGATATGATTATATATATTATTATTTTAAAATAATTGAAATGGAACCCGGCATTTAGTTCATAGATATTTCAATTATTGTAATGGAATAAAATTTTAACTATTTAATAATTGGAACTTCTAAAATGAAATTAGAAATTAAACGCTAAATTATAAATGTAGTATATAAGAAATTGAAATTTGTAAACTATAAATCATGGGTTATTAAAATCCAGAAGATGTAATTATTAAACATTCTTGTTAATCAAAATAAATGAGATAAACTTGGGTAATATTCAACTGCATTCTTTAAAACATATATATATATATATATATATATATATATAACTTACCTTAATATTAGAAATGTCTATCTGCCTTTGATTCAATATCATGTCAATGTTAAATCTGATGTTAGTTTCTGGCATGATCCGTGGCCAGGCAGTGGTATTATCCTTTCCAAAGTTACTGCTTTCTTACATGTTCAACAGTCTGGAATACAAATTGATGCTAAAGTTAACAGTTATGTACACGATGGGTTGTTGCAATTGCCTAACAATAGTAACCAAACAATCAGGCAGTTATGGAATGAGGTTCAAAACAACTACAGAAACAATAATCAAATGCAAACTGTGACTTGGGACATGAGGCCACATACCATTAGAGATGTATATAAAATGATATCTGTGCATGACACTCTGCCTTCGTCAAAATGGTGCTCTGTGATATGGTCTGATGATTCTCCTCCTACAGATAACTTGATGCTGTGGAAGGTTTTAAATCATGCTCTTCTGACTAGAAGTAAGTTAAAGAATTTTGGAATGGCATGCACATCTTTATGTCTTTTCTGTGATATGCATGAAGAAACAACTGATCATATTTTTTTTGAATGCCCTGCGCTTCAATCTGTGTTGGTTAGTCTCAGTTCCTCAACTGGTTGTCTTTTAAATGCTGGGGGATCTGCTAAAATATGGAATATCATATACAAAGCAACAAGGTGGAGAAAGCTTGAGACTAGAATTATGGTTGTGTGTTTGAAAAAATATCTCACTGCGGTTTGGAAGGAAAGGAACTCAGCTGTGTTTGATAATATCAGAAGGAGGAATGAAGTTATATGGCAAGAAGTGAGGAGAAACACTCACTGCCAATTGAAGAATTGCAACACTAAATTTCCTGACTCGTTGATCCATGTTTGGGGTTGAAGTTTGTTGTTGTTTTTTCAATTGTTTTCTTTTCCTTTTTTTATTTTTTCCTTTTCTGCTGTCTTGTAGTTTCGCTTTTATTGTGTTTCAATAAAACTGGTAGGGGTCCAGTCAACCCCGCTGGCTATGCCAAAAAAAAAAAAAAAAGTTGTAATGTTGACAAGAAACTAGCACTGGGATATTATACAAGTGAAACTTAAGTGATGAAAAATGTTCAATGGAATTACTTTTATTAATAAGAATATTGATATTATAGTTGCTATAAACTTAAGTTAAAATGGTAATGCCACTAATTAAATGAAATAGAAAATTAGTACTGTAAGCAAAGAATTGTGAACTTAAGTTAATGTTTGAAGCTATTTATAATTAAATTAAATAATAAAATGAATATTATACTAAATTAAATGATTATAACTTCAGAAATTGTTAAAAAGATTTAGAAAATAGATTTAATATTCAATGACATCATATAAGAATAACGAATGTAAATTTAAAGGCACGAAACTTAAGTATGAACTTATGTACCAATGAATACTAATATCTAATGGAAATCATGCATAAAAATTTAATTAATGTGAATTAAACTGCAATAAAATGTAATACTTGAATAATAAAATCATTGATTTTTATAAACAACTAAATGGAATTAACTTATGTAAGAAATGAATGTAAAGTTATGAAATGAAACCTTCATCTGATGAATAAATAAAATGAATTTCGGTAAGTAATGAATGAAAATAAATGAAATAAACACTAAATGAATAAATGGAAATAAAATTTTGCAAGAAATAAATGTAAATTAAAAACACAAATCATTGTATGAATGAAAAGGAAAATAAACAATAAATGTTGTGAAATGAAATTAATAAGATTGAAACTGATTTATGCTTGGAGTCATTGTTTGTTTGTTTTATGGATTGTTTGGGATAGGATACTTCAAATTGTTTGGATGTACGAATAATCTGTTGAGTTTTGTCTAAGACTGTTGAGTGTATGGTATACGTAATAGTTTATTTGTCATTCTATATGATTTAAAGATGTCTAAACCCAAAAAAAACCTTTTGTTTTGTTTGAATATGGATGTGTGATTGATTTCACTGACTTCATATGATGATTGTATGCTTTTAGGTGTAAGTGATTACTATTGTGTTGTATTAACTAGTTTGTTATTAGTTGAGACAAATTAAAATTTGCTTATTTGTATAATTATTAACTCTTTTGAATTATATAAGTGAAATACATGTTATGGAAGCAATTGCTACTGCTTTTGGTTTCACAAAATAAGCGTTAATTGCCCGACAAATAGGTACGTTCTCGGATTACGGTTTTATAGCGTTATTATATTGTTTTCCCGCTGTTGGGATATATTATTTTGAAATTATGTGATATATATTGTTTTATTTATAGTATTATTTCTCCCAGACCTCTCCATACAAAGGAGACTCTGCCGAAGATTTTCGAAAATTTTGGACTTAGAAAACTTTGAGAAATGTTTTCCAAACTTTATTACTTTGAGTATAAAAGGATTTAATGGGTTATAAATTGATATATTTTATTTAAATTAATTTATTTTGTAAATATATTTGTTACAAATGTAATATTTTGAATAAGGTATATTGATTTCCTAATTTCTTCTTTACCTTCCCTTTTCCTTTTCGGAGACGAAAATTTTTGAGTGGGGTACAGTGTAACGTCTCGTAAAATTTCGATAATTAAAATTGTTCATTAATAAGATTTTGTAATTCAGAGTTCAAAGAAATAAAAATTTGTAATTTAATAATGAAATAATAAGTAGAATGAATTGTAACAATATTAATGCAATTTAATTTTTAACAATTCCTATGGAATTCCAATTGATTGAAATAATGTAAATATTATAACTTGGTTATAAATTTGATGTAAGGAAATTGAATGTAAATATGTATTAATTATGGAGATAATATATATAATTAATGGTAATTGAATAAAATCTAGTATGTGTAATATATCTTTGTCATCCAGCTCGTCTTCTGAGCTCCATAGTATCCTATCCTGAATTTATAATACTCGATCTGACCCGAGAATTTTAATAAAACAACACTGGAGTCAGTTTGGAAAACCAGCATGAGAAAACACACTCAATTTGAATTATTAAAGTTATCAAAAACCCTTTGAAAACAAAGGTATCTCGTAAGGCCGCATCACACATAAACATGATGGGTTTTTTCCATATGATAGCTGTAACAACCCGCATATTTATCGATTTTATATTTAAATATTTTATTTAAATATTTTATCGTTCGTCGGATTTTGGTCCGAAAAGCTATTTTTTGCAAACAGTCGAATTGAGACCCGAGACCACCCCCATTGAGTTCAAAATGACGTTTGCGACCTTTTTGAGTATAAGCTTCAATATGTTTGAGAAGGTTGATTTTTGCCACTTTTTACTTAGGGCTTTGGTTTGGGCTGAGCCCAATAACTCCACTTAACTCAGTTCCAACCCTCTCCTCTTCATTCACTTCTTTTCTATTTTTCCTTATACTCAAGCTTTTATGTTAATGGAGGTGGAGAGTGGAAATTAAAACTCCAAGCCCTAGCTTCCTTTGCAAATACATCTCCTAGCTCCAAAGTTCAAGAGAACCCATTGGTAAGCTTCCTCTTCTTCTTCTCCAACTCATTCTCTCTTTGATTTTAGAAATTTCCTAAACCTAATTTAGGGAATGTTTCTCTTTTAAGCTTAGATTCAAGCTTGTTGAGTTGGAATTGAAGAGTTCTTGTTCTTGCCATTGCTTCATAGCATCTTCTTCATTCGTTTGGGTTCAAAGGTGAGATTTTCAATCTCACATCTAAGTCTATGAATTATCTTTGGTTGTTAGGTATGAATTCCTAACACCTATTCTTGTGTAATTGCTTTGGATTTGGTTGCTTTTGAGAATAATCCAATTTTAGTGTTTGAAAGCCATATCCTTAAAAATAATAGCTTTGAGGATCAAATGTGTTTTTGGTGATGCATCGAGGAACTATAGGGCCGGGTAGTCGATTGGCATAATCCCCTAGCGCCGTTGCTCGAGAGAATGCAATTTGGTCAAGATTGAACCTCATTTGTAATAGGCAGGGAAGAGGCTGGAAACAGGTTTGGCCGGCCGACTCCCCTGGTTCGGTCGACCGACCTGATGCCGAGGAGTTTTTTTAAAACAAGGCTCGGTCGACCGAGCACTGTATGCCGGCCGACCGACCTGATGATTTTTGCCTACTTCGCCTAGTTGCTTGAATTTTCAACTTAAATCGATTCGTGTTGTTTCCTAGTTGTTGTTATCATTTATTATGACTTTGATGACTCCTTTTTAGGGATTTTTGAATATCCATTTCGATGGATTCTTTATCGGTTTCGTTGGATTTTCATTCACATCTTCGTATGTGAATTTTAGTGATTGATTGTTCCTACAATCTTCTTTGTGATTTGTCACTTTAAAAATATAAAGGTTTTCTATACTAGTAGTAAATATCAAAACTCTTCCTTAAAAAGATTTCAATACTATTTTATTATAAAGCTTGTTTTCTAAAACCGATTTCCAATCTATTAGTATATACAAACCTTTACCTCACTCGTATGAGAAATCTAATTAAACGACTTAGTAAAACAAGTGGTATGAAACGCTTGCGTTTACTTCGTCGGTTAATTCTTGGACTTGTTCGATTGAAACTCTTGTGACAATTTTCTAGTGGAGATCTACAATTTGTTCGCAAATATTTAAGTTAAGCTAGTGGTTATGGGACATGATGCTAAACTCATATATTTACTAGCTTATTGTAATTGACACTTCTCGTTGATCATGACGATCATCTTTATAGTTTGGACTAGCAAAGTGCGATGTCTCTTTGTCTATGTGGAGGACTGTACCTCATTTAATTGAGCTTCGTCTCATTTCTTTGTGGGCTAACGACCCATGCACTTTCAAAGTGTTTTGATTCATTGGATGTACCGTTTGTACTACATCAGTGTATTTGATTCGTTGGATGTACTGTTTGTACTACATCAATGTCTTGGCTATCTTTTTATTGTGATTTCTGGATTTCGTGTGTTGATTTCTGGAATTTATGTTTCACCAACTTTTATGATTGGCATGGATATATATGTCATTTATTGTGGCTTGGTGAATGAACTTAGGAGTATGACATTCCTTTTTATCTTGAGTAGATTATTGTGATATTGATTAATCTCTTGTTGATTTTTAATTACTTATTTATCACAGCTTGGCATTGTGATTATTATATGTTTATGTCATATCTCTTATTCTATATCATTTCATCTGATATTTATAGCTAGACTAATCCGTTTATTATTTTCTTATTAAATAATACTCGGGTCAGACCGAGATGTTTCAGGTGCATCTGCTTGACTTCTCATCCAGGATCATTACTCCGACTTTTGGTTAACTACTTAGATTAGTAGTTTAATTTGTTGTATACACTTGAGATATAGACTCATAGTTGTATTCTTTTGTATAGCACGTGTTGCTATTCTTTTGTATTATCGTGGATCTTTTGACCACTACTCTGATATACACTTCCATGTGTTAATTATATATATTCATATCTTCTTCCGCCTTTGTGATATGAATTATCTGTGACTGATTTATGTTATGTTTACTTCTATATTTGTTTTCGAAGATATTATAGCCACTGTGTAGTAGCTTTGAGTTTGTGTCGGCATGTCGGATTTCCACTTGAAAAGAATTGCATGTTATACTATCTGACATATCGATGCTCGCACAAAGCAATTACACGGATGGTCGCTCCTCAACAGCCTTTTTCTCCGTGCTAGTTGACAGCATTCACCATAATGTTCTTGGCTAGCGTGGGTATAGAGGTGGGGCGTCACAATAGCCAAAACATTTTGTATCAAAACGTCTGATATTATAATTATGTCTAAACTAAGTACATAGAAAATAGCTGAAAAGCTTGCATCTCACGTTTCAGCATAGTTGGGCACAATCAAAACCGTATGGCGCTTATTGGAGAATGGATTCCATACAACAACTAAGCACTGGGGTACGACCTATCATAGTATACTTCTAGAAAAATGTACTAAGGACCTCATCGGGATCCCCTACAACACAGGACCGGCCATATCCCTAACCCAGATAGAACCGAAAATGTTTTCACTCCAGGTGTTCCCACCCTTATCGAGAGCACTTTTGCATGCACCACCGTATCCACAATAAATAATATATCCTAGGGTATCTAGAAAATTGATAACCTACCCTAATTGGAAATGACCCACTTAGCCTTGCTGCATATCCACTGATTTTCAGCCATTCCGGTTGATGAGGCCAGAGGATACGATTACCTTTCAGGAATTTTCACTTGCTCATCATCCTCCAATGACGATGTTCTGATAGCATTCATTCATACAAGTTGTTTTGGGTCTGGACAAATTGAATCACTGTCTTCATCATCTTCACGGTATTCATTCGTAACGCTCAAATCGAATCAAAGTGGTTTTCCGATAATTAAATCCGATCCCGGTCTCTTCGAAACGATCAACGAAATTGGTCAAATATTTGATAGTTGGTCATTTAACTATCAATAAAACATTCATAAGCATACACAACGCCTTATTATAATTTTCCAAAATTCTAAAATATCTGTATAAGATATATATTCAAATCTCTTTCCAATTTTTAACATTTAAGACAACCCAAATATTTATATCCACGTCAGGATATTCCAAACATTTTCTTATTTCACACTTAGAAAAATAAACATTTAAAATATATTTTCTAACCCTTACTTCCCAACATTTAGGAGAAATTCACTTATTTCTCTTTTCTCATTAACCATTCCCAATATTATATTGTAAATTCCTTAACTCGTTTATAACAAATTCTATAAGTCTGGGTTCCTTAATTAAATCTCTAAATTCAAAAATATATACTTTTCTCACCGAAATAAGTATATCCACAAAACATTTCCTGTAAAATATTTGAAAACATTTTAGAGTGAATACGGAAAGCACCATGCAGTATCAACGATGGATTCACAGTTCAATTATCACATCTCTATCCCAGAGAAATCTTAAACTTAATTGCAGGCACTCACTGCCTCCGATTTCGCCATGAAATTATACCATTACTTTCCCTAAACTTTATCAATAATTTTTTAAATGATACTTATAAACATCCTAAATAAATTTCCAAGTTAAATTAGGCAAATACTCTTTTATAAAAGTTATTATATAAAATAATGTTAATATTGAATAAATTATCTTTAAAAATAATAATACAGATTAATTCTTAAATAATAGCTAACTTAATATCAACTCATTATAAACTACTTAATTAATAATTAAATATACTTTAAATTATTTAAAACAATTACATAATATTGAAATGGTAATAAATTCGGATTTATTAATAAGATTCTAATTGATTTAGAAGACATGCTATACTAATTATAATTCATTTTGACAATTTAAAAATATTAAAATAACTAATTTTCTGGGATTATTTTTATGCTAAAACATTTTTAAATTACCTAGTTTAATAATTAAAATCCTCCTTTAACCAACAACCCCACTTCTCGATAAAATATATATCTTGCAATTCCAGTATAACTAGTCTAATATTTATAAATCCCTCTAGATTTATCACCAAATTTGATTTACGTCCCAGTCCCGTAAATCCCCTTTTCATAGTTTTAAAAGTAAAATATATCTTTTCTTTTAAAACCGATTTACCTATCTCATTATAAATTCTCACCGTGATTTTATATCTTAAATTTATCCACTGATTATCATTTCACTTTATTTATAAACATTGTTTATAAATCCATAGTCTCATTTCCCGTTTATAACAGTTTTACAATACTTAATCGATTATAAATCAATTTCTAAATTGAATTTCATTTTTAAATCAATTTCTAAAAAACCCAACTATATTCCAAACCCACTAAATTCCGATTCCACTTCCATTTCAAAATTTAAATTCTTATTTAATATCTAGTGTAACAATTTTTATATTTTACTTTCAAATTTCCTCTTTATTTTCCCAACTATTTACAATCTCATTTTTTTTAAATGAATTCTTTTACACTTAAACAAATATCGTTTAAGTTTTATTATTCAAAATCCTTTTATTCCAAAATCTCTATTTTCCATATTCCGAAATTTTCAAGTACGATTTTAAAATCAAACTATTTATTTTACCCAAATTCTTTCCCTTTAATTAATCAAAATTTCACTATAAATATTTTACTTCCAATTTCCCTTTTTAGTTTCTTTCTAAATTTCAAGCATTTATTATCGTTATTTAAAAATACCAAAATCTAGGCCAAAACTACCCTAGCGTCAAATAAATTCAAATCACACTATATTCTACCAGAGATTATTCAAAGCAGACTATATATCAATATATATAAAATTTAATTCAATATTTTTGAGGAATACAACTGGATCCCTCCAATCTGTTTCTTAGCAACCACAGATGTTAATACAACATAAAAATACCAATCCCACTTCGATCGGGATATCGTGGTATATAGGGTCATCCGCTATTATGCGGGGCAATAGGGTCTCATTCGCTAAATATATGCGGGAATGTCAATCCAACTACCAATTATACTACTATATATATAATAACATCCAACCGATAATAATTATCAAATTCAACCAGACATCCAATAATTAATTTTAACTATTTAAAATTAACTAGTAGTCCAAAATTAAGCGAGATTGACTCACATTGATTTTTATTAACGCTTTCGCGTTCTGGTTTGGTCCATAGTCGAACGGCATTCGATTATAGCTCAAAATTCAACTAGCTTGATATGCACCAGTCCAATCCCATCACGTAGTTCTCGTTATTCTGAAAGCAACATGATAGACTGCGTTCATTTTGAACCTAATATTAATTGGTTATTTAACTTATAAGTTTTCTTTTTTCTTTCCAAGATAATTACTTATATTAAAGACACTTAGACAAAAACAAAAATTAATACCAAAGCAAATCTGCTCCAGCCCACAAAATCAAGCTCGGCCCACCCTATTTCTTTTTTTTATGACTTCGACCCATAGCCCATCCGATCTCCTTCTCCATTGAGAAGTTCGAACATGAATCAACACTACTTCCGCTCGTTCAAATCACCACTGCACGCGGCTTCCAGGCACGCTAGAGCTCCTCCTACGTAGCCAGAAAATGCACCTTGACGTGCCCATCCCTCTAGTGCTGTCGTACCCCCCCATCGACATTTATATTCGTCGGAACCCACTTTAGAACAGCATCGTTTCTCGAGCAAATTTCGGTCCCCTCCGGTAAATAAATGGATCATCACCGTTGGATGACTCCAGCTTCTCGAACTCTTGAACTTTCCAGTTATCAACGAAGGCCAGATAGACCTATAGCAGCCATGATATAAAGGGGAACGAGGGTCGTACGATATGGAGAAGGATTATTGGAGAGACAGCGGCTTCCCTAGATTTTTTATATTAGAATTTTGAAGTATCACGTTTCCCTCTTTATTCCCACTCTCGTCTAGGCTGGTTTTAACAAGGAGAAGAGGTAACATATTTGAAAATAAAGTGGTACAGTAATAGTGGTAGGGTGCGACTGACAAGATAGGATAACAACTGAAAAGATGGATTGACTAGTCAATATATTATTTAATTTTCAAATTGTCTCGATTTACACAACTCAAAATCTCGTACCCCTAGCGAGGCATGCCGCTAGGCGTTTATAATGTTATACCCCTATTCCGAACACAATGGAAAAGGTTTCGAGTCCTAATTCGATCATATGAACAAGCTAACTTTTTGAACCTAATTTTTTATATTGAATTTTCGTTATTAAATTCAACACGTTTATATCATATACGAAAAACGATATGTCCGAATGTTATAAAATTTAAAATCCAGTAATAATACACTATTACGGATCTAATGGAATAGGTTTTGTCGAATTCTGAGACGGTGCCCCGAAAGGCTATTTATATGCGTTAATTCAGATGATATATTTTTAAAACTGAACAAATCATCTTTAAATTCAATTTAAAAAGTTTTATTATCTTCATTATTATAAATATAAATTTTATAAGCCTTTGAATTATTTTTATCAAGCTTAAAACTCAGGATACAAAAATTTAACCAACAATCAACTATTAAATCCAATAATTAAATTATCCAATATATCCTTATATTTGAAATTCAAGTTAAAAATTAACTTTTAAATATTTAAACATACTAATGTCAAATAACCAAAATTCTAGAACATTACAGTATCATTACATGACAATCATGACTTTTCATCCCACTCAGTTTACTGTTCTTATAATCGACACACCTACGAAGATTAGAGGAAATCACGTTAGGAAATCTTAATCCTTCCACCTACTTTAACAGTACTTTAACTTGGTTACTATTTAGCTCATAACATGCTTTGGGTTTTTTATGTCATTAGGCTTCATATGAAGCTCAGGATGATACATATTGCCTTTACATCACGTCTTGATTTTAATTCGTCTTTAGTCTTTCCTTTAACATTCAAAACTGTGTTAAACACATCATCGAATATATTTTTCTCATTATGTATCATGTCGATATTATGATGAATTAGGAGATTTTCTCAATAAGACAACACCCAAAATATACTTTGTTTGCACCGATTATGAATCGTCAATTTACCTTGAATTTTAATTTGTTTGCCAATTTCATGTATCTTTGGATAATCCTTTATAAGGCCATAAATATCTCCGCTTGACTAAATCATTGGTGGTCGCAAGGTCTCAAGTGTATTACTTGTGAAGTTATTTTAATCTTATATAAAAGGATGATTAATATAAAGAAAACACCGATGACAGCAAACCATGAAATTTTCTTTCCATGTGGTAAAGAAAATGCTCGTGTTTCTTCCATGCAATAAAAACAAGCTAGACGACCAACCGTATTCCAACCCGAAGGCATTGCATATGTAGGAAAATCACTTATAGTTCACCATAGAGAAGCGAACATACGAATTTGTTTAGAACTATCGTGTGTTTCAATTTCTTCATACCACAATGTTTTCAAATATTCAATAAGCGGTTGTAGATATATGTCGATTCCTTGTGTTGGATCATAGGGCCAGGGATGACAATAGTGAAAAAAATATATGGAGTTTTCATACACATCCACGGACAAAAATTGTAAGGTGTAACTACTATATGCCAAGATGTATATTTTGAACTAGATCGAGATTGCGGTGAAAATCCATCCGTACATAAACCAAGTCTAACACTACGGCTCTCCACTACGAAAGCAGGTTATGTCTTGTGAAAATGCTTCTAAGCTTTTCCATCAACTGGGTGTGTTAACGTACCTTCTTCCTCCGTTCTCACATAGTTCATCTTATATGATGCATGGTTACATAAGATGCATATAAACTTTGAAGCCTATGAGTAATGGGTAAGTCATGCATACGCCTGTACGGAACTTTCTTTCTTTTCTTTTATCTTGGTTTGTATCATTCCTGATTACATATTTTGCAATTCCTAATATTAATGTCTCCTTTTCAAAACAACATGCAACGATTTAAACATGTATCTATTTTTGATACGACAAACCAAAAACAGACATAAGTTTTTCCACTTCATAATGAGTTTTGCACATTAAATTATTGGGTGACATATGCTATTTTGCAACTTGTACTATATCCGTAAACCCGACTTTTGTGAAGTTGTATTTTGATTTCATCGCAATTTATTCTACAGTTACTAATAGTTAAGCACCGCTTGTACAACCATCCCAAAGGAGTTTCGTAGCGACATTCAATAAATCATACATTTTTCGCTCGAACACTTGGTTCCTCTTTGACATTAACATCGTTACCATCAACTTCAATAGTAGAGAACATTAAACGTACTGCATCTTCAACCATATCTTTTATGAGATTCATTGAAACAATTTTATTATCCATCCCCTCCTCCCATGATGCTCCTACACCAAATAATTTGACATGAAACCATATTGGCGCAAATGAACGGTTATCATATTCGGATCAAATGCTTCAATTATTTGCACTACTACATGGACAACGAATTTCTTCACCGTTTCCATTATTATTTAAAACGAATTCAATAAAGACGTGTACACCATTTAAAAAATGTTAACTTATTGAGCCTCCAATTCTCCTTCTTTGTTGGTACATCTAGCTTGATCGATACAATAATTGATAATTTTTCCTACTTTAAAACATAAAAACGTATTAATCCTTTACGTATGACATTTTATTTTTCAATTAAACGATACATTTAAAGATTTTCAAATATATAATATTATGACATTTAATTTAATTTTCAAACAGAGTTACATAAATTATATGAATATAATCTTAAATTTTAGGTTATTGTTTTGCATTTTGATGGTTGTCCATCCTACTTCCCATTACAAAGACAGTAGTAATTATATATTATAAATTATTTTATTTTAAACAATTCAACAAAATTTCGATAGCATTTGTCCATTTTCCCAGCATCACACCCATGCGTGTATGCATGGGACAAAAAGAAAGTGTTGTCGAAATTTCGTAAACCGTTTAAAATGAAATGATTTGCAAAGTATAATTACTTTATTGTATTTGTAACTTGTCCAATACAGAGATAAATTATTATATCAAATGAATGTAAATGTTAGTTCTGTGATAAAAACGAATATCGATATAACAGTCACATACAATACTTGTCAGCCAAAAACTATCTAAGTGATTTATAATAAGTAAAACTATTATACAACAATTTTTACAATAATTTATTTACATTCTAAGAAATGCATACACTGAATCATCGTTTTCGTCATATCAAAAACACATACACTTAATCCTAAGCATCGACTTTAATTAATCCAAACTACCCTAATGCGTGTACGCACTAATTAATCAACACATATACATCAATTAATGCACATATACACTAAATAAATAATTTTTCTTAATATCTAAATGGTAATCAATTATAATAACAACATAATTGGCATTCAATAGGTTATAACAAACAATTAATGAGATGTTATAAACAACCGTAACAATAAATTAACTCTAGTTTACCAAATCAAAACTAAGTAAGGTTTATAAATTAAACCTTCTTAAAAAGCAATAGCTAATGGAGAGACTTGAAAATTGAAGACGGAGATAGTTTTGGAGGTGTGGAGGCTTACAAACGGTGTGTAGGAGGTGAAGGAGATGGTGGAGGTGGGATTTGGAAAGAAAATATGGATTTAGACAACGAAAAAGAAGTGTCGACCTGTGGCTGACGTATTCGCGACTTTTCGATGGCTTCCGACGACCGTCGTCGGTTATTTTTATGATGGCTTTCGACGGCCGTGGGTAGCTAGTTTATTTTATTTTTAGTTAAGCCATAGCGATTACTAGCCGTCAGTAGTCGATGGAAAAAAAGCGATGAGCCATCAGAAATGGACATCGCAACAAATAGTGTTTCTAGCAGTGAAAGGGTTCGACATAGTACAATTATAATGGTAATTCACAACCCATCAAATTTGTTTGTTTTGGAGTCCAATTTTTTTTCCAGTTATATGACTAGAAATTATATTGAAAATTAATTTTCATATTCAAGATAGAAATTAAATGCAAGAATATAGATATAATGTTAATTTTGTAAAAAACTCTTAAAACAGCTGTATATTGAACTCTGAGGATGTATTGATCGTTTACAAAACCACTGCATATAAACGCATCAAAACCACAATGCTCATTACTGATAAAAAAGTTAACCATCTAAACCGACAAACTGAGACCCCCATATCTAACACAGTATGATGTCATAAATGTTTTTTTTCTGGATAACCTACATACATATTTACCAGCCACATAATTATCAGGGTCCATGCACAGCCTACTCAAGATGCTATTTTCAACAGCAGTGCACAGCCCAATCAAATTAGGGTTTGGGTTTGAAAAATTACACGAATTTACTTCTCCAATTTCAGCTTGCCGCACCTTCACTCACCAGTTCTGCGCCGTCATTAAAAAATAGCTTTATCCTTCCTTACAAATTCTTCTACGGACGATCGACTCGCCATATTTCTCCGCTACTACAAGGTATTTGATAACAGACATAGTACAAAATTAAAAGCCGAAGGTCAACTTTTTGAAAATTCTATTTTCTATTCAGTGCTTATCTTATCATCGTGTTGTCAAGCTCTATAACCTCGATGTTCTTTCTTTGCTATGTTACTGAAAAATTAAGTTAAATTGGTGTTTGAGTATGAGGGTATGAAATGTTATGATTTCAGTTGATTTTGTGTTGCATGTGTGCAGTGCTTGATTAAGTTGTAGAGTTGCACAACTTGATTAAAAGGGTGTTGAGTTCTATGTTTATGTTATTTGAAAATCGAAAGTGACATAAGTTGAAACTGTTCATCTTTCTATAGTTTAATAGTCAATTTACTTCCACTTTCCAAATAAAAAGATTTGATTGAAAAATTAATAAATTTTTGATTGGTATAAAAGAGCACTCATTCAAAGTCATATTTATCAAAATACAAAATAATGTCCATTTTTGAATGTGTGTATATATAAATATATATATATGTGTGTGTGTGTGTGTATGTATGTATTTATATATGTATGAGTTATAAAGTAATCAATACACATTTTTAGTCCATTCAAGTATTGCAAAAAATTCTTTCTCTTCCTCATTAGGAGCTACACATAATATAACCTCTTCATTTCAACACAAGATGGTTCAATAATTAATGTTTATCAAAATGTCTAATTATTGACCTTTTTTTTGAAATGATACTTTATATACAACAAATAACTGGAACAACATATCTCATGTCAATAAATGTTCGAATCACGCTACGCAAGTTTCGAACTTGTAACCTCTCACACCAAAGTCGAATCACTTAACCACTGGGGCAACGATGCTTGTAATTAATACACATTTTGGTTTATAGTTTTTAGATATGTGAATAATAAAATAATTAATACACATTTTCTTTTAACACATATATTTTAAACAAATTAATGCACATATACCTAAGATACTAATTATGATACTTTGTAAGACTTTATTATTGACTCGTCTATATCTAAGACAATATTCTACAATGTATATGAATTGCTTTTGTACTATATATAGTACCAAAATTTAATATTTTTTACTTTCCTTTTTTCCAAATTCTAATGTCATCGATCAAATTACTAGATCCATGGCAATAACATAGTAGCCATCCACAATTGTTTAATTTCACAATTTTCAAGCTCATGCTCATGCTCGTGTTTTATCTATTGTGATGCAACGACTAGCAACGATACAATTAGGATGAGCGTGTAAATGGAAAGTTAAAACATAAAGGGCTAGCAATGTAATTGTAACAGACTTTGTGAACATGTGGCAACTTCTTACAACCAATTAAATATACTTCTAAGCAATTTGTTTCAATTTAGCGATCGATGGCCTTTTATAAGAAGCTTTAAAAAGTGACGTATAAGTAGAAGTGTGGTAAATAATGTTTTTTGTTTATGACTTATGAACAAATTTTATAAATAATTTTGATCAGATTGTTTGTTGTTTTAATTTAAAAGTCAAACTATATCCAATCATTTCTATTTATAAATTGCTATTCAAAATTCCCTTTAAGGAGTATCAAAATAAGATTTTATCAAATGGTTTTTTAATTATGTGAAAATGAAAATCAGGTATCAAAAATAAGAAAAAGGTAAGATAAGAAAACACTAAATCGTTTGGCATTTATTATTGTTCAAATGCCATTACGGCTCCTAATATGCCACCTATTATCCCTGTCTATTCATCTGTTTCTTCTGCCAGTTGATTGTAGCATGCTTGCTCATCCTTGCAGATAGGCCTATCAAAATGCAACCCAAACCTTTTAATCCAATTTTAACAAGGTTGGGTTAGACCCTATTTCCTTATTTTTAACATTGGGTCTAAAGTTCAATCCAGCAATGAATTAAAGCAACCTTGTTTATCCGCTACCAGTTGCCACTCCACAACCTTAGTTTCATTTTTCAATAAAAGAAAATCAGATGGTGACACCCTCTCAATTCAAAATCTCATTTATATTCATATTTGCACTCTAAGGATTCATAATTTCTTCAAAAACTCGCTTGATTCAAATCATATTCTTCATAATTGGAACAATTATTCAATATAGAAGCTATGAGAGTTAAAATCCTAACTCTACTTTTGTTTTCTTCCACTTTCTGTTTGAACTTTGTTGATCCCTATGGTTTATTCAAAACATTGAAATAATATTGTATGTGTACAGCAAAGAACTTCGAAATACTAAAGCCCGGAGAGACTGGAACTAAACATTGAAATCTGTTAAATAATAATAAAGTAGAAGAATTTCTTGCTGTCTTATTAACTCTAGAAGTTTTCTTCGCTCTTCTTATTTTTTTCAAGATATTATATTTTCAATTTTTTTTATAATTTATCACTTATAATAATTCTACTAGGCTTCTTATGCCATTTTAAATTCTAATATCCACTTTTCAAAAACACTACAATTATTTACAAATTTTTTCTTTATTCTTTTCTAATATTTTAGATTCAAACCCTTAAACTTAAATTAATCACACAATCCAAAATTGAGATCTTTTGATAAACAATTAATTAATATTTAATCCATTAAATAATTCTAAAAGACTACAATTTCAATAAACATATCATAGTTACATCGGCAAATTCGTAAAACTAATTTTCATTTGGGTACCAAGGAATATAAATCACACAACATAATTGTATGCATTGACAATAATAATAAATTTATTTTATAATTTGTTTAACTCAATGAAATTATCAAGCATTACGCTGAAAAATTCTATTTTCATCTTCAAATACCAACATTTTAGAATTTCTACAATTACATACAAACTGTTCTCAATTCTCTTATAATATTTTATATAAAAGCCCATATACTTAACTAACTACGTACCTAAAATTTAAACTATTTGAATAAATTCAATTAACCAATATTCATTAATTCATCCGATAAATCCAAAAATAAAACAATTTATATATACCATACTCATATATATATGAGCAAAAATGATAAAATCACATTTTTATTTAGATATAAAGATATATAAAATACATAATATAAAATGTATACATAAATAATAATATATTTTTTGATTTATAACTCATTTATCTCAAAAAATAATCATATCATCCATTGTATAAAGAATATTATTTTGAAATTATTAAAGTTGTAAACACAACACTCTTACAACATGGAATTCACAGTTAACTGCGAAGTAAAAATGGTTCAATAATTAAAATCTTAAATAATGGATTAAGGTTCATATGTATATAAGCTAGCCATAAGATGTTCTTCTCAACTACCATTATGTACAAAGCGCTCCTCATTTTTTTTAACATTTTTACAATCAACTTCTCTTAAGTTATTCAAACGACTTCAATTATATAATATCATTAATTTATTTATAAATCCCTAAAAACAATTCAATATATATGTTAAACATCCATATTGGCAGAAGTAGTGAAGTTACTTTTCCATTCACATAAAAAATATGCATATATCACATAATGACGCAGCGGATTAATCAAAACAAACTTCAATCGATGGAATGTAGCAATCGGTGAGTTGAAGATACCAAAATGCCTAAATTCGTTGATCCGAAGATACCGAATTCTAGCTATCTCAAACACGTTGATAGCGCACTATACCGCGTTCAAAGATCTACGATTCTTCGTATGTTGATCTAGCGCACTAGATACCGTGAATCGGCTTCAACAAACGTGGATTCGAGCGCACTCGAATGACGTAAGTGGAGATGGACGACTTACGACTCAACAATATATATGCATACCATCCGACTCAACATATGTCACGACTCAACATACTTCCAACGACTCAAGCTCCCAAGCTTACTTGCGGCATATCCCTTCAACCGAGTCAACTCCGAACGACTCATCTACTTCCACTTCTCTGCTCTTGTTAACTCGTACACGACTTATGGATGAGTCGTTGAGTCGTGCACGACTTACATCCGATGCTTTGTTAACTCGGGCTAACTTCCCCTATGGCTTGTTAGATCGTGGTCATCCATCCTTAGCTCGGAAATGACTCAAGCTTTCATTGAGTCGTGGACGACTCATCAAACTACACCACAAACTCATGCTTTCCGGAATTAAGGATTTCACAGTTTCTTCTCTGGCCTTAGCTGCATCATCCTCCCCTGGTTGAGAAAAATTCGTCCTCGAATTTGTACATTCTTCTTCATCTGATTGTTTACCTCCGTAATATGGAACAAGATGTTTAACATTGAACACGTCAGACGTGTAAACATCTTCTGGCAGCTTCAACTTATAAGCATTTTCATTAATTTTCTTCACAATTTCAATTGGACCAATTTTTCGCGCTTTCAACTTGTTATAAGCACCCACCGGAAAACGATCCTTTGTCAATACAGCATAAACCAAATCACCTTCCTTAAATTCAACACTCCGTCGTTTCAAATCAGCAGCCCGCTTATACTTCTCGTTTGACTTTTCTAATCGTTCTTGAACAGTTTTATGACATTCAGTTAATTCATCTACAAAATCAGCAGCTCGTTTAACTGTTCCCTTCGATTGTGGTACTACTGCCAAATCTAACGGTCCCCTGGGTAAATTTGAATATACAATCTGAAATGGACTGAATCCCGTGCTACGATTCACTGCATGATTATGAGCAAATTCTGCCTGGCACAACTTCATGTCCCAACTCTTCAAATTATCCTGTACAAGACATCGCAACAAATTTCTCAATGACCTGTTAACAACTTCTATCTGTCCATCAGTTTGTGGATGGTAAGCGCTACTAAAATTCAGCTTTGTCCCGATCATCTTCCACAAACTCAACCAAAAATGGCTTAAAAATCTAGTATCTCGATCCGAAACAATAGATTCTGGTAAACCATGCAATCGATACACCTCCTTAAAGAATAATTGTGCCACTCGAACTGCATCCGCTATCTTCTTGCAGGCAATAAAATGTGCCATCTTCGAAAACCTGTCCACTACAACAAATATCGAATCATTTCCCCTTTGAGTTCTAGGCAAACCCAAAACGAAATCCATGCTGATATCAACCCATGGCTTAGACGGTACAGGTAATGGCATATACAACCCTGCATTCATCGCTGTTCCCTTTGAAACCTGGCAAATATGGCATCTCTCCACAAATCTTTCAGCCTCTTTCCTTATCGACGGCCAAAAGTAAGATTAAGAAATCAACTGCAATGTATGATCTCTACCCACATGGCCTTCTTCATGCAACTCCTTGATAATTTTCATTCTTAAACTGTCCTCTGGAATACATAACTGATTTCCTTTAAACAAGAATCCATCAACCAACATAAATTCATCAGTGTCTCCATCCTTAACTTTCTCGACAAACTTTGCAAAGTAAGGATCCTCCTTAAACAATTCTGGCAGCAATTCGAATCCCGTCACTTCAACCTTCAGTATTGTTAACAAATGACTCCTCCTACTCAAAGCATCAGCTACCCGATTCGTCACCCCTGATTTGTGCTTGACGACAAAAGTAAACTGCTGTAAATAAGCAATCCATGATGCATGTCTCGCTGAAATCTTGTTCTGCCCCTGTAAATGCTTCAATGCTTCATGATCAGTGTACAGAATAAATTCTTTCTGAAATAGATAGTGTCTCCAATGCTTAACAGCTTGTACAACAGCATAGAATTCAACGTCATATGTACTGTATCTCATCTTTTCCCCTGACAACTTCTCACTAAAATAAGCAACTGGCTTCCCATTCTGACTTAGAACTCCTCCAATACCAGCCTTTGATGCATCAGTGTGTAGCTCAAACAACAACTGGAAATTAGGTAAAATAAGAATTGGCGCTGTCGTCAACAGTTCTTTGATTCGTTCAAAAGCAATCCCGGCTTCTTCTGTCCACGAAAACTGTTTACCCTTCATGCAATCAGTAACTGGAGCCATCACGCTACTGAAGTGTGGAATGAATCTTCGGTAGAATGACGCTAGCCCATGAAAACTTCTCACTTCCGTAATTGTCTTTGGCCAATTCCTGACTGCCTCTACTTTACTCTGATCAACTTGAATACCTTTTCCTGAAACAACATAACCCAGAAATAAAACACTAGGCGTCATAAACACACATTTCTTTGTAGCGGCATAAAATTGTTCTTCACGAAGAATAATCAACACTTCCCTCAAATGTAGAACATGCTCCTCCGTACTCCTGCTGTATACCAGAATGTCATCGAAATAAACCACGACGAACTTCCCAATGAATGGTCTAAAGATTTGATTCATCACCCGCATGAATGTACTAGGTGCATTTGACAAACCAAATGGCATAACCAACCATTCGTATAACCCCTCTCTTGTCTTGAAAGCTGTCTTCCATTCGTCTCCAGGTCTAATCCGAATTTGATGATAACCACTCTTCAAATCAATCTTCGAAAAGATAGTTGCCCCACTCAACTGATCCAGCAAATCATCCAACCTTGGCAAAGGAAATCTGTAACGAACAGTAATCTTGTTCAAAGCTCGACTATCTGTACACATCCTCCAGGTTCCATCCTTCTTTGGTACCAACAATGCTGGCACTGCACAAGGAATCAAGTTTTCCTGAACACGTCCCTGTTCCAACAACTCTTCCACCTGCCTTCGTAACTCCTCATGTTCCTTCGGACTCATTCGGTAATGTGGTCTATGTGGTAATACTGCCCCCGGAACAAGATCGATTTGATGTTGAATGTCTCTCAGTGGCGGTAACTCCTTAGGAAACTCCTCTGGAAATACATCCTCAAATTCTTTCAAAACAGGCTTCGCTTCTTCTGGAATTTCAACCTCTTCACTATAATCTCGTCCAATCAACAAAAATACTTCAGGCTCCTCTTCAACTTCTTTAACAAACTCCTTCAAAGATAATAAAGTTTTCAATTCCTCAATCTCTTCTAGTTTGTTCTCCTTCTGTTGTTGCTTCTTGGGAACCAAAGTGATTTTAGTACCCTCGAACATGAAACTGTAGCTATTGGCAGGACCATCATGTTGTACTGCTCTATCAAACTGCCACGGTCTGCCCAACAACAGATGACACACGTCCATGTCCACTACATCACACCAAATTTCATCTTTGTACTTATTCCCAATAGAAAAATTAACACAAGCCCTTCGACACACCTTCACTTCACCACCCTTCCTTAACCATGCTAGCTTGTACGGTTTAGGATGCTTCTCAGTTTTCAAGTTCAATTTCTTCACAGCCTCTGTAGAAATAATATTATCGCAACTTCCAGCATCAATAACGAACTTGCAAACTTTCCCCAGATAGTGCACGTCGACTGAAAAATATTGCTTCTCAACCAACTACAATCCTCCTCTTGCTTTGGTGTAAGACATGACCTCCTCATCATAAGATTACAACCTTCATCCCCAGACAATTCTTCTTCCTTCTCAACATAAGGTGCATTTGAACATTCTGCCTCCTCACCATCATCTTCCTCAACTTCTGCAACCATTGCTCTCTTCTTCGGCTTTGGACATTCGTTGCTTTTATGACCCAACTCCTGACAATTATAACATTTGAAACCACTACTAACCTTCGCCTTCTCAGCCTCCTTCACAACTGGCTTATTGACAGGTTTAGGAACATTAGAACTTCCACCAACACCCCTTGCTTGATTATTGGAATTAGTAAACACACCACCTCCACGCCTTCCTTGTTTCTCCCAAGCCAACGCTTTTTGATGTGCCTCTGCAACTGATCTAGGATCGAACATATTAACCATATCCTGGATCTGCATTTTTAATCCCCCAATGAATCTAGCAGTTAACTGTTCTTCCGTTTCCATAATATCATTTCTGGCAATGAGTTGGTAAAATTCATCTGCATAGTCATTTACTGATTTCGTCCTCTGCCGTAAATTCTGCAATCTCTGGTACATAAGCGATTGATAGTTGTATGGCAAAAATGTAGCTCTCATCAACTTCTTCATCTTCTCCCAAGATTCTATCTTTGACTTTCCCATCCGTTCACGAGTAAGTTTAGTTTGCTGCCACCATGCCAAAGCTCTTCCCCTCAGCCTTGTAGCAACTAACTTCACCCTTCGATTCTCCGGAACCTCCTTGAAATCAAAGATTTCCTCTACATTAGATAACCAATCTAAGAACTCCTCAGCTACCATCTCACCTTTAAACTTTGGAATCTCCATCTTCATTCCCGATTCCCAACGACGATCATCCTCTACATCTCGATACTGACGTCGTGTTTGATCTCTGTCTCGGTAATGAACACTTCCCCTATCACCGTCAAACTCTTCATCAAAGTCTGATGCATAACGTTGTCTTTCACGCCCCCCAACATCTCTACCACCACTCCTACTACCAACATCCCGTCTATCATGATCATCAACATTTCTCCTACTTCGATTATCAACACTTCGATGATTTTGGCTCTCTCTCATTTCCCGATCTGAATGTGGCGAAATTCTACTTCCTCCATGGATGGATTCAGGTGAATTTCTTCTTCTACTTTGATTCATATCGATCATAAGCTTCTCCAACCTTCCTATGCCTTCATCAATCTTCTCGTGCATACGTTGTTCCATTTGATCGGCTTCTTCTCTCCGATACAAAGCTTCAACGTTTTGATGTCGGTTAGCTCTTCTAGGCGGCATGATTGAACTTCACAAACACTTCAACAAATCAATACCAAGGTGATGCTTCAACTTCACATATTACTTCACAAGGCTCGGCCTAACTCCTAAGCTCGAAACAAGCTTCCAATAATCCTCCCTAGGCTCGGCTACTTCACTAGTATACACGGCCTACTTCAAATTCAAACTCCTTTGCTCACTTTGATCCAAATAGCAATGGATCAAATACTCCAAACTTGTTGCAACTTCAATAAGAACAAAATGAACACAACTTCAAACTTCAAATACTTGGCTCCAAGAATCAACTTAGCTATGATTGGCTAAGTATAGCTCTGATACCAAAACTGACGCAGCGGATTAATCAAAACAAACTTCAATCGATGGAATGTAGCAATCGGTGAGTTGAAGATACCAAAATGCCCAAATTCGTTGATCCGAAGATACCGAATTCTAACTATCTCAAACACGTTGATAGCGCACTATACCGTGTTCAAAGATCTACGATTCTTCGTACGTTGATCTAGCGCACTAGATACCGTGAATCGGCTTCAACAAACGTGGATTCGAGCGCACTCGAATGACGTAAGTGGAGATAGGAGATTACACTCAACTACCAATTGGAGAAGAAAGCACAAAGCAATCAACAAGAAATTTTATTCCAAAATCAACCTTCTTAAAAGTTACAACACACCCCCTATTTATAGAGTTTACAATACAGCCCATAAGTCGTGACCGACTCAACATATGACAACGACATACGACTCATCATCAGCGACTCCTCAACAACGACTCAAGACTTTACGATATATGACTCAGAAACTACAAACACACATCCTTCTACCGACTCAACTTCAGGCCGACTCACGACCTATCGAGTAACCGACTCAGATATGTACAGACTCAAACAGTACACGACTCAATAGTACAAACGACTCAACGTGTTTCAACATAACACAACACCTAAGTCGTATACGGCTTAGCGACTTACGACATACGAAATAAACGACTCAAGAAAACAGTTTACAACACCATGTCCCTGGACGACTTACGACTCAACAATATATATGCATACCATCCGACTCAACATATGTCACGACTCAACATACTTCCAACGACTCAAGCTCCCAAGCTTACTTGCGGCATATCCCTTCAACCGAGTCAACTCCGAACGACTCATCTACTTCCACTTCTCTGCTCTTGTTAACTCGTACACGACTTATGGATGAGTCGTTGAGTCGTGCACGACTTACATCCGATGCTTTGTTAACTCTGGCTAACTTCCCCCATGGCTTGTTAGATCGTGGCCATCCTTCCTTAGCTCGGAAACGACTCAAGCTTTCATTGAGTCGTGGACGACTCATCAAACTACACCACAAACTCATGCTTTCCGGAATTAAGGATTTCACAGTTTCTTCTCTGGCCTTAGCTGCATCACATAACATCAACCATTTACATATATACAGTACAAACAATTTTAATTAATCAGGTATATACGTTATCTTGCTAAATCACACACACACACACACACATACATATATATATTACATAATAAAATTCTATTTATAAAAATAATAATTATAATATAAATATTATTTTTAACAATACTACTTTGTGCAGCGTACGTGTTACACACTAGTAATATGTATTGCGAAGAACAACTCTGTTTTGGTTACACACTGGTATATTACTTCCACCTTTAAAATTTTATTATGCTTTCTTTGTGTTACTATTATGCCACTATTTCACATTATTTTTTGGATTTATTGCGATATGACATTCTTTTTCATAAACGGAACGATATATACATATTTATGATCAATTTATTATGTTGAATGATATTTGGTTTGTTTAGCGAGATGTTCTTAGTGTGATTTCACATAATTCCTGCTTTGATTGAGCATACAGTAGCAAGGTTCTCTGTCGGTAGTTTGATGCTCTGGCAATATGTTTTGCACGTAGCAGTTTATTCTAACAATATATCATAGCAAATACCAATATGTTTTTAAGATGTATTATGGGTCACATGTAATTATATTTTAATGTAAATAAATTACAATTATAACAATATGATTTTAAGATATATAATTAGGCTAATTTTATTGATACACAATTTAATTTTTTAACATACACCAGATGATACAACAAACTAATACACATCAAAGATTACTTATCATACACCATATCTTTTACAGAACTAGCCACGCTTTCATCTTCGTCGTCTTTAACAAAACTAAAAATACCTACTACTAATGTTCAACAAAATGAACTTTAATTTTTGACACTAATATTGTAACTTACATATATTTTTAATTATTTTTATTAATTTCATCAAAGTTACTATTAATTATAGGAAAAAGAATAAATACTTACACTTAGAGCAATTAATCATGAAAGTTCTCTTAATTGATATTTATATTTCATTAATTTTGTCAAAATGATAGATTAGATTAAGTATGATTAATTTTACTGTTTACATTTGATGAGTTTAAGAAAAGACTAAAAATTACAATTGAGAAGAAGGGTATTTTTTTTCATGGATTTCTTGGCAAAATAATGATTAGGTGATTTTTGATGTATGAATAGAATTTGTCATATAATTATTTCTACAACTAGTGTATGAAACTTACTTAAGCAAGGTTACATGTTGCATATTCTTTGACATACTTTAATACAACTTTTTTGTTGGATATTTATACTCTTATGCTTAGTTGATTAAATGTTCTTTTCTTTTTGTTGGATCCTTATGCTCGATCACAAATTATTATTTTTTATTTTCTTGTTGGATATTTATGCACTTATGCTCGGTTGTATTTTTTTAATCATACAATATTTTGCTTTCTGTTTCTACTAAAGTTGATCAAAAAGCATTCAAGTACACGTTTTGTATCATGTTTGCCTAAGCAGTTTTGTTCAACTTACAACTTAATCAGAGTAAAATCTTAATTAGGTAAATTTCAAGAATGTCTGCTTTAGTTATTTTTTTGCATATAAAATCAAATGGAACATTCAAACATGAGCTTGGTAGTTACATAAAATCGAATTACTTTTTTTTATGTGTGTTAAACGGGTTGATCCATGTATGAATTGGATTTGGTCATATTTCCCCCCTTGACAAGCATATCAATCGGGTTGATTCAAACCATAATGATCCAACCGGGCCCATTTGACACGTCCAGTCAATACTGCACTGAATGATATTTAGTTTCAACAACAAAGCTCTAATGTTCGGTTGTAAAATTATTCATGAATTTCAATTGGTTAAATTATGTTTTATGCCCGTAAATTCATAATTGGATGACGACGTGTAATTGTGATATTAGAAAGAGCAAATGTTTTAATGTTCGAATTACAATCATATTAAGAAAAATAAGAGGACGGTCTTTAGCAAACACACAATTTTCACATGATCTATAAACTTAAATGATGCACTAGCCACAAAAGTTTAAAGATTGAGTGTTGAAACTTTTAAATCATATATGTGCTTTCATTTTCAAAAATAAACAACACGTTTGGTTCATTTTACGCTTTTAATTTGAAATCAAAATGCATAGGTTGTTTTTTTAAAGTTAATGGAGAATATTCATAATTCAGTTAATTTAAAATGTTGGTAACATAATTTTTTTTGGAATTTTAATAATACTATAAATGATTATTGTCATATTTTCCATCTTTCATCTTCGATTAATTGATTGTTATTGAATGAATATTCTCATTATGTTTATTAAATCTTTTTGTTAGCGTCAATGAGGATTAATTATAACATTGATATGTAATTTGTACTCTAATTCAATTTGGAATAAAACTTGTGCGATATAAATATTAATTAACTAAAAGTCAAGAGTATCCAAATTCTTCATTTAGTTTGGATTCAAATTTAAAATAATAGATGTCGTTATCATAATTTACTCCATTGTATATAACAATAAGTACAAATTAATTCTAACACGATCCCCAATTTTATGTTGATTAGTATTAGAATTTTTATACACATTAATCATCAGTATCAACAAGTTTCTAAAAATTGAACCGAATTTAACGTCATTTATTTCACATTTTTAAATTATGATAGATATATTCATCATTTTATATATGATTTAGAACTAAGCAAAATTAACTCCATTTAAATATTATTTTTAGCTCTTTAATTCGATTCCATAATTTAAATCGGAGTCTATCAAATAGCATCATTAAACAACTGTTAAAATGAATTGATTGCTAATTTTATTTAGGAATTAATTGACAATCTTAGTAATTTAATGCTTCCATGTTTAGGATAACTTTAGTTTAATGTTAGTATTTGTTGTATAAAGCCATTGTCTTTAAAAAATTATTAGATATACTTTGTGCGCATTGAAATTATAAGAATATTTTTTATTAATGATTTGTCGGTCATGGTAAAAAAAGCCAATCTAAAAAGTTACAACCCAAGAGCTTATATTTCATCACCGTAAAAATAAAAAAAACCTTAAAAATATTTAGTAACTAACCAACCTCGTGCATAGCAAAGGTTCACACCGGTAGTACTGGAGAGCCGAGTTGAACTTAAAAATCATAAAAGGTAGGCTTTATATATGATGGTTGGTGACAAATTATAAAATAATAGGAATAATTTAGAAATATTAAATTATATAATTACATTTTAAATGAAGTATTATGAGAGAATTAAGGGAACTAAGGAGAAGGAAGAAATCAGCTAGAGTTAATATTCAAAAGTTTATTTCTACTAGATGTTACAATCTTTCCATTTTTCATATGTATGACTAATATTTTTCCATATTAGATATGTGTGAATCTTTCCCCTAAACCAAATTATATTAGTAAAAGAAATCTCCTTTTGGTTTTCTCCAAGTATTTTGCATTAAACATCCACAGATCATAATCTTTGATTTCATATAAGATCATTGCAAATCTTGGATTATCAAGTTTAGCCTATGAATCTTTCGGACTAAGGTATGCCATCTTCCCATTAATAACTTTAGTTATTTAAGATAAATATATGGTTCGCTATATTACATCTAATCGTTGTTTAAATAAACATTTCATTCCATTTACTATCCCTTAATCGTTCTCCTTTGACTCGTATTTTAAGTCATGTTATCACTTGTTTGCTTGTGCATAACAAGAAATCTTCTTTGTAATTTTGAATTTCAGATCCAGTAATGATATGTGTGTGCAATAGTTTCTTATATTTAAAAGTTAAATTATTTTTCTTATATTTATAAATAAATGTAATGTATGTAAAATTTAAAATTATATGGATGAAAAAAATAATTTAAAGTTGGAAAATGATAATTCACCTTATTGGTGAGGAGAAGAAAAAGGATGTTGATCAAAAGTTCAAGCTATGGTGAGTAAAGACCATTTTAGTGAAAACAGACATCGACGATTTCATGTAATCAATAACTCAAGTAATTAAATTTTGTTTGTTTGATGAAATAATGTAACTCTTAATTGTTATTTATTTATTTAAGAGAAGTGCTTTGCTAAATCTTAGTTATTTAATTAAAAGAAGTGAGGGGACCAAAATACAATACAAATATTTTTTTGAAAAAAGGTACTTTATTAACAAGATAGCATATGCTTCTATGATATGCCTCATTAAAACCTTTCAACCCCCTAACCTAAATGGGTGCTTTGGAGAAGGAAAAAGAGTACATATCATTTCCGTATATTAACAGTACAACAGACAGAACTCTGTGCCAAGCTGTCAAACAGATGGAGGAGTAAAAACAAGTTAAAGGACACTCAAAACCATCCTTACGAGCAGCTTGCACTAGAAAAACCAAAATAAAAAACAAATACAACAACTTGTTACTAAGATCTTAATACATCAGACCAAAAGAAACAAAAAATACGACTATTTTCCTCATCTCAGCCGAAACGAGGAGTGAAAGTAAATGTCCTAATAGCTCCTCATTTAGATCTAAATCGAACGAACTAATGACAGAAACAGAGGAAGAGATCAATTTGCATCTAAAAGTACTAGATGCAGATGTTTAGTCAACATCAGAACGGAATCAGGGAGGGCGAAAACAATCTTGGAGCCCAATTTCTGGATCGAGCTTCGTAATGATAAGTTTTTCCTCTTCGTTTAATTTATGAGCTTGAAATCTTAGATGGAAGAGTTGTTTGCTTTCAATTATTATTTGTTTGGTTCTTAACCTGAAGGGTTGTTCAAGACCTTTAAAAACACGGTTATTACGTTCACACCAAATATTCCATATGATAGTAGTAAAAAAGATATTGAGAATGCTTTTTATCGGCGATTTAATTTTTTCCTGAGCTTGTAAAATCAAAGTCAGTAAGAAATTGATGTCGTAGTTCATATCTATCTTTATGTTAAGCTTGGGCATAAGAGCATCCAGAACATGCCTCAAGTATGTGCATTGAAAAAACAGATGATTTTTATCTTCATTTTGATTAGCACAAAGCACACATTTTTGATCTATATTAGAGGACCACTTACTGATTCTGAACTTTGTTTGCAACTTGTCTCTTATGGCCATCATAGCACATGTAAACATTTTAGGGGCATAACTCTTGTCCCATACAACGGTGGACCAGTCGAACTCGTTATGTCTGGTTCTAAATATGTTCCATGCAGATTTTAAAGAAAATTGGCCTTGATTGGTAGGCAGCCACCACCAAAAATCATGTTTCATGTTTTGATGTATGAAAATTTTTCTAACCTCTGCATGTGAGTTTATAGGAATGAAATTGAGTCTTTGTTTCCATCTGTAATTAGCTATTAGCTTTGAAACAGTTTTGTAGCAACCATCCAAAGTGCTCATGGTGTTCCACCCATATGTGTCAATTAGGTTGGAACCCTGAATCCAAGGGTCAAACCATATTTCAGTGTTTGCACCATTAACAATTTTTCTGTCTATATGACCATTGCACCATTGTCTAGCACGCATAATAGTCTTCCATGTGTGTGATGCATTGTTATCCATTCTAGCTACCCATAAATTTCCTTTTTTCCATATTTGTTATGCATCCATTTTGCCCATAAAGAGTCTCCATTAATATAATTCCATAACAACTTTGCTACATTAGATTTTTCTATATCTTCTATTTTCCTTATTCCCAGACCCCCTTCACTTTTGGTTTTGCACACCTCTTCCCAGCACATTTTGTGAGATTTTGATTTCCACAAGAAATTTGCACACAGGGAATTGATTTTTTGGATAATAGATGCAGGGAGTTGAGCAATTTGTAACCAGAAATGTAACATAGGGTGAATAACAGTTTTTATGAGTTCAACCCTACCACTAATATTGAGAAACCTGTTATGCCAGTTGCTGATTTTTTTATTGATTTTGTCTATGAGAAAACCAAAGTCTCTAGCTTTCAACGAATTATTTAGAAGAGGAATTCCTAGATAATTGATTGGCAGGTTTTCTGGCTTGATTTTAATTATGTCCACTATTTGTTGCTTAAACTTTTCCCCTTTACTGAAAAATAAGCTGCTTTTTCTTGAGTTTAATTCAAGGCCTGTAAGATTTTTCATGCTCTGAAATACATGGTGGATGGTTTCTGCATTGTTAGTAGTAGCTTTCGCCAGAACAAGAATATCATCAGCATACAATAAATGAGTAATAATGGGCTCAACTTGATAAATAGGGATGAGATTTCCTTTAAGGAATTCAAGCTCCAAATTCAAAGACAGGTATTCCATAGCAATAGAAAATAAATATGGGGATAGTGGGTCCCCTTTTCTGAGTCCTCTCGAGCTATTTATAAGACCATAAGGGGATCCTTCTATTAAAATAGAAAACGATGGAGTGGATATACACTCATATATGAGGTTGGCAAAGGAAAGTGGGAAACCCATGGAAATCAATATATGATGAACAAATTCTCTATTGATTTTGTCATATGCCTTATGTAAATCAATTTTCATACAAACATTATTTGAATTTTTCCTGTTAAAACTTCTGACCATCTCATAAGCAAGAAGAGAATTTTCAGAGATTGATCTATTTGGGATGAAAGCATTTTGATTATATGATATTAAATCATTCATGTATACTTTCATTCGATTGCAAAGAAGATTGGCCAGAATTTTGTAAGTAACATTACATAAAGAGATTGGTCGAAAATCTGACATGGTAGTAGCATCTGGGTTTTTAGGAATTAGACATATGAAAGTATGATTAATTTCTTTGATGATCTTACCAGATTGTAGAATACCATGCATAGCTTCCCAGATATCCATTTTAATGCTATCTCAATGAACTTTATAAAATTTAGAGTTGAAACCATCTGGACCGGGAGAACTATTTTCATTAATCTGAAAAACTGCCTCTTTGATTTCTTCCATCTGAAAAGGTCTACATAAACTGACTCTAGCATTATCTGTTAAGATTTTCTTACAAGTAATGTTAGGAAGTTGATTTAAGGCTTGTGGCAAATGAAATAAATCAGAGAAATAGCAAATTGCTTCATCAGCTATAGTTTCTGATGTTGAGACCCACTTTCCTTCACTATTAACAGTGAGGTTGATTCTTCTATTAGGCTTATTATCAGAGATTTTACTGTAAAAGAACTCCGTAGGTCTATCCCCTTTAGTGAGCCAATTAAATTTCATTTTTTGTTCGTTGTCTATAGCAACTTTCCTCATCATCTTGTGTAGAAACTCACAATTATTAGAATAAGTTTCCAAGAGACTTTCATCAAGAGGATTGTTGACTAATTGATTGTAGATGTTGTTGTTTTGATCTTTCAGTCTACTAATCATTACTGTCACATTTCTTATATTGCTAGACCATTTCTTCAATTTATTTTTCACTGTTTTCAGTTTGCAGATAAGCTTGTAAAGAGGACTGCCAGTGTTGCAAGTTACTAGAGACTCATGGATTGCTTAGTGGTAATCATCATAGACATGCCAAGAATTTTTATATTTGAAAGGTATTTTTCTCTTTCTTGATCACTCAGGGAATGATTACAAAAACAAATGCCAATTTTATCAAATCTATCAAGCCAAATAGAATTTACAAACACACGATCTATCTTACTATGAACAGAAAATGAGTTACCTCCTCACCAAGTAAAAAAATTACCTGAGAAGTCAGGTTCCATTAGCTTTGATAGGGTGATGCAATCAATGAAATTATGTTCTCCAACAGAATTATAAAAGCCATTGTTCATTCTATCACTGCTGTAAAGAATAGAGTTGAAATCTCCTGCCACTAGCCACGGTAGGTTGACATTTTTGGATTGGGCCATAATATAATCCCAAAGTGTTTCACGCTTCTCCTCCTCATTGAAAGCATAGACAACAGTGCACATTATATTAACGTTACTAGCACTATAAAGCATACTTGTTATGAATTGCTCACTGGTATGTAATATAATATTTTTCCAAACCAGCGAGTCCCAAATGATAAGGATGTGACTTCTTTGTTCTTCAGAAATATTGTGGGAGAATTTCCACTTTTTGTCAATTTTATTTATAAAACATTCTATAGATCGAATAGAAAGCTTATTCTCAAGAATCCCAATAAGGGAATACTTATTCGAGTTAACAATATTTAGTACTTCCACTTGTTTGTAGAGGGCATTCATCCCTAATGTTCCAAAACAGAAACTCCATTAACTATTATTATTCGGGTTGCTACTTTCTTCCGGGGAAGTAGCTTTTCCCAAAGTCTTAGCTTTCTTGGATTTTTTCTGTTTGCCTTTCAGTTGATTAACCATATTTACCCATGCAGGGTTATCCATTACTTCAGAGTTCGAAGAGGCTTTGAATTCGAAAGGGGCTTCCTCTGGTCTTGTTTTGCGGGATGCTTTTGATTTGACTAAAGATAGGGGCTCTGGGCTGGGCAAATATTCCTGTTGATACGAAGAAGGATCAGTTGTCATTTGAGCTGCATCTTCTGTTAAAGAAGTATCATTTGAATCTGTGGACTGAATCTCAATATGAACATTTGTATTGTTAGTATCATTTAGAGATTGCAGATTATCAAACTTGTTTTTATCTGCTGATGTAATAATAGTCAAACTAGATTTAGTTGGCTGGACTGTTTGTACATTGAGCATAGCACTTTGATTAGGTTCTGATATTATGACTTTTGTTTGAGGATTATTATGGTAATTTTGATCTGTAACCTTAGGCTGATTTTGTACTTTAGTACATTCGTTAATCAAGATGGCCTTCTGCTTAATTGTTTCTTCACTTGTTACATTATAATTTGGGAGAGGATCGTTTGGGTCTATATTCATGGCTGAAGTGTCATCTGCTGTGTCTTGTTTAGCTTTCTGAACCCATACTTTATTAAATTGACATTGAGTTTCCGCATGTCCAAAACTCGAACAATTAGAACACATACTAGGCTTCCATTCGTAGACAACTTCTTGCCATATAATCTCATCTTTCTCATTTAGAATAGGAATTTTAGTAGGGGATTTAAAAGAGTTTTCAATTTCTATTAAAACCCTAGCATATGCAATCTTAATTATACCTTCAGTGAATTTGTCAAGTTTGATTGGAGAACCAATTACGGAAGCAATACGACTTATCCCCTCTTCCGTCCAAAAGTCAAGTGGCAAGTTGGGTAGACGAATCCAGATCGGGATAGTATGAAGTAGCTCTTTGTTGAGTTGCATTCCTGGATGTCATCTTTTGATCATCATAAGTTTCTTATTATAGTAGTAGGGTCCACCTTCTTGAAAATTCGCACAATCTTGTTCTTTATTGAATTTAATCACATAGAATCCATTTTCCATCGAGAAATCCTCTGCTGGTTTCCAAACTCTCATTATGTAGTCCTTAAAATATGGATAATACGGTTTAGGGCCAACTACATAAATCACTATGGCGTTACTCGATTGCTTTCTGGCATCCAAAATCACTTCAGTAGACATTTTTGCGCATTTCAAAGAATTGATTTCCCGGGGATGGTAAAATTTTAATGGAACAGAAATAGGAATATTATTGCCTTTGACTACCTCGTTCCACGCTTTACTTGAAGTGGATGAAAAATTCCATTTAACAAATCCAGTTTTTTTTATTCTGAGAGGGAACAGGAACATCTGTAACCAAAGGGTTAGATGTTCTAAACTGGGTTGATGTTAAATTAGATTTTGTAGATTCTCTAGAATTTGGATAGGTACTTCTCTCGGTTGGATTACAATTATTATTAGCACCGTTTTTGATCTGTCTTTTCCATTTGCGGGACAAAACCGGTGTGAAGCCACCATCAGCATGGGTCCAATTGGCAGCAAATCTTTGAGGTTCAAATCCCGGAGGATGATCAGGGGGGTTGGAGATGGAACGGGATGTGGGGATCCCTGTTCAGAAGGAGGAATAGAGGACATCACGGAGGAATGAAGCGAAAGAATACACGAACAAGAAGAAAGATTGATCGTAGAAAATTTTAGACGAGGAGGGTGGCGGCTGCTAGGGTTTCCATTTGTCGATACACCTTATTTAAGTTAGGGAAACAAAATAACTATAATGCGGGCCATCAGATTGAAGACCCAATTACATCGCAGCCGTCAATTCTCTAATGTTTCTCTCAGAAAAGAACAACACAACACATCAAATATTATACGAGCTTCCCCTCCAACAAATCGTTGCTAAATCGCATCCAGCCACGCATTGGTAAGTATCGCTTCACATTATCTGATTTCGAGAATTGGAGTTTGGTCGAGTTTAACGATTTCGATTGCCCATTTTTAATTCAAATGAATTTCGAATTTGTTTTGATTTTTTTTTTCTTTTTGTTGAAACCTTTGCTTTCATCTCGATTGCTTGTTGTAAGAAAATAGGAATTTGATCGATCGATTTACTGGAACTATTGTTTTGAAGAAGATGGAAATTTGATTTACCGAAATTTGCTTGCTTGCTGTAAGAAGGTAACCATTTTATTTAAACATCCATCATTTGATTCATTGTAACAGGATAGAAAATTGACTATACAAATTATTGATTAGGCATTTGGTTTACTGGGACAGTATGAAAGCATATTATTCAATGATTTAAGGAATAGGCAATTAATTTACTTACTGATTAAGCTAATTAGCAGTTGATTCACTAGCCAACTTAAAATTAAGCAATTGATTGATTGAGATTATATGATTAAATATACCGCCATTGACCATAGGTAAACTTTAGTCCAAGGGACTGACTAAACTTTTAGGGACTGATTAAACATTAAAACATACAATTTGGTTTGACAAATGATTAATTGGAATTTTACTTAAAGTTTATGTTGACAATTTTGTTGTGACTATTTGATAATTTGTTACAAGTTCTTCTGTACCCATTTGGAAATTGGTAAAAAGGATGTGACTAACGCTCTAAATCCTGCCAACTTGAAATTTGTTTGCACAAGTCGACTTCACAAGTCCTTTGGATTCACTTGAAATATTTTAAGTGCATTTTTTGTAAACTGAATTGTGATATCTGTGTATGTATGTGTGTGTTTACACACACATATATACATACACACACACATACATACATACACCCACACACTTATCCAACCACTCAGGCTAAAATAAAGGGAAAGACACACACACACACACACATATATATACACACACACAAACACACATACATACATGCATGCATACATATATATATATATATTTATACATATACACATATACATATATGTATACATATACATATATCTATACACACACACATATATATATATATACACACAGATACACACACACATATATTCAACCACTCAGGCCAAAATAAAGGGCAAGATAAATTCTAATACATTATCATCATTGTTTCATTATTTATGATTTCTGAGTTCTGTTTCCTTTTATATTCATGTTTGCTTTCCAATTTTGATTTCTCTTACTTATTATCTCTAAAACTATTTAAAGTATGCATTTTTAGAAAAACTCTTTCATTTATCATTGTCCACTGTGAAATTGGGATCCATTATAAAATTGTTATATTCTAGCTCCATTAACTGTTGAGATTCAAACAAGTCCAACTTACTGTGTTGGAATCAACAAAATCAAGCTTATGCCTGACATATGTTTTTTTTTTCCTTTATTTCACCCGGCACAGAAAGGGAGACAAGTTCTTAAAGGAAGAACATTTTGTTATGAAGTTATTCTTTTAATATATTTTATTATGTTTTCAGTTAATTTATTTGTTTTGTCCATTTTGGATGCAAGAGCATTGGTTGCACCACTATATGCATCTGACCCACTTATTTTCTCACAGTACGTTTACCACAAATGCATCCACAGACATTGTGCTCATGTAGGAAATTCCAAGGGAGCTGAGATTTCCTTTTAGAACTCATCAAGTATTAAAATTTAGTTCAGCACAATGAATTTGGCTTCTCAGATAGCATAAATATAGAAAGAAACAAAAAGCACTTAGAAATGCTCTTCATAGTGAATCTACTAGAGAAGTTAATAATGTGTGGTTCATTTCATTTTTTTGTTTTTGCCCTTCCTAATGAAATTTTGAAATTTATGGCATGTTAACTCATTCATGCTACAATCAAGAACATGTAGGCAAGTGCTATCAAATATTAACTCCAATTTAACAAAATAGGCATCTTTCTACCATGTAGAATTGATTCAATATTTTCTACAACTACTGCAATACAAGAATACTTTTTGCAATTATTTTTCTTAAAAATGTAAAATGATTGGTGCCATTTGAAATTGCACAATATAAAAATCATGTGTAGCATTAGCATGGTAGAAGTTTGTCTACATACATGTACATGTATACGAGATGGAGCCTTGGTGCAACGATTATGTTACCCGCATGGTGATCCGGACGTCCAGGTTCGAGTCTGGAAATAGTCTCTTTGCAATGCGAGGGAAAGACTGCATACATTATCGATCTCTCGGGTGTCCGCTATCATACGAGAGCCTCGTGTAGTGGGTTCCACATGTATGTGTATACACACATATATGTTAGTATATGTGTGCACTTGTGCATGCATGCACGTGTATATGTGTGCGTGTGTGTATAAAGAGGTTTTGATTTTGTGGTGATTTCGAAAGTTAGCTAAATTGAGAAAACATCCAAAATAAAATAGAGTTTGGATTTTGCTGGTTGAATTCTGTCGCCAAACGAAACTCTTGAAAATCTTTATTGTGCCTCAATTGTTATTGATTTCTTGCTGTTTGGCTTAACAAATAATCAATCTTGAGTTCAACTAGCAATCAGAAGTCAATTTTCCTTTTCACATGTGTGCGATCATATTTCATGTTTTATACATTAACCCCTTCTTTTATTTTTCTTTTTGATTTGAAATATAGTATTACCATTAGCTCGGTAAATCATCACACTTGTTACGTATCTAAAATGAAATGTAGATCCATAATTTGTAAAATTATGTCGAATATAGGGTATCGATATTGTGAAAGCATTGAAAGAAAAAGTTCCATTTCATGCTCACCTTTACCCTCGGTATGCTCCAACTAATGGAAGAAAATTTGGAAAAATGGTCCAAGGAGGACCTTCAAGAGGAAATCAGTGATACGGTGAAGATGAAGAGACCAATGATAGTAAGTAGGGCTGGATTCGGTTCGGTACCAAAAGTTCATATTTAAAACCATTACCATACCGATTTATATGGTAATAGAAAAATCATATCATTACCAACCAAAGTAATCGAAAAACAAATACTTCGGTATGTGGTTGGTAATGGTTGGTAAAGATCGGTAATAAACTTTTACCATTTACCAGTGTGATATATATTTGTTTACAATATTTCATGTTAAATAAGTAAATATTGAAATAAGTAAATATTAAGAGTTGCTAATTTTTATTATACGATTATTTATCAATTTTATTTTTTGTTGTCAAACATAAAAGTAAATATTGTGAAAGAATCTAAACAATGTATGAAATCATATCATTTAAAAAAATACATGATAAGAATTGCATTAAATATGATATCATAATAGTATTTTCTTATATTTTCTATTAAATCATTACACATTAAATGTGAGTTATATAGTATATAGTTTGTGTGTCTAGTACACACACATATATAAGGCGGCTATTTGGACATAGAATTAGACGCGGTTGATGACACAAGGTGTAAATCGGGGGGTCATCGAATGGCGAAGATTATTATGTCATCAATTGTGTTTATATTTTGTGTATAAATAGACTTTCCATATGTCTATATAGTGGATATAGTAATCACCATATTTAATAGTTAATTACCATTACCGTACCGCATATTTTCATGCGGTTCGGCAAACCGTACCAGTCAAATTGGGTACTATTTTTTCGGTGCCATTTTAGTTGGTAACCGTTGGTAATGGTTGGTAAGTGGTAATTGTTTGCGCCAAAATTGGTCACGAACCCCAAGTATCGTGAAATCACCAGTGTATGAATACAAATCAGCAATATTCAAACACAAATCACAGATCTAAACAAGCAATAATCAGCAATTCTGAAATAGACAACAGAGACATGATATTTATAGTGGTTCGGCTATCTCCGGCCTGCGTCCACTTCAATAGTTTTCCTTTTTATTGATTATCCTTGCCGATTACAATCAATTACAGCGATTATAGTGAAGAAAACCGTTTACAACAGTGATGGTTGCGAATAGAATCCAATCCGGCAGAGTCTGGGCGTTGAATGGCCAAAAGATCCCCCTTTTCTGTAGGTTTCAAGGGGCTATTTATAGGCGTAGGAAGCTGAGATCGAGCTAAAACTCCGGGAGACTTCTTCTGGCACGTGGATGGGCCCACGCGACTGACCCCACCAAGTTTCGACTCGATCTGTGATCGATACGAAGTGATTTCATATCCATCAAAAAATGATCCAATCGAGCTGAAACTTAGCAGGATTGTTCTTTACCTTGTATAGAAGCTGCTGTGAAAATTCATTGCATTTGGATCGGTAGATCGTGAGTTATGATCGATTCAAGATTGGGTTTTACGTTGGCTGTTGACTTCGAATCCATCGGTTCGAATCCATCCCGTTCGACTCGATAGAGGCACATGCTTGTTCGTGACGTGGCGCGAGTTTCCTGGAGCAATCCACCTTGTTCCCCGAGTTGAATGCTTCTTCCCTGGATTCGTGCACGTTTCCACGCTTCACACTAGTACGTGTTCATCGTTTCTCCAGAATGTTCACACCCAACTGCTTACCTATTTGCATCGATGCACCATGTTCCCTCGTATCGATTGCAGAAGTGTAATTCGTATCGATCTATGGATCGATCGATACAAAATGTTGAATTTGATCGATACGAACGAAAAGCCGGCAGATGGGTACGAAACTATATTCAATGATGGATACGAATGAAGCTTTACCTGATGGATACGAGCAAGATTTTACCTGATGGAGTCGAATCTGAATTCCAGCGATCGATATGAGATCATGGAGTCGAAATGCACCACTTGTACCCATTCTGATCGATACGAAACGCATCGATTCGAACTAACCTCTGCATGCTTGCTACCAATCTGGGTGCGATGCTATCGAGTGGAAATCCACTTAGCTTTCCTCTCTGATCGATGCGAAGTCATCGAGTCAAGCCCATGCCGATCGATACGAACGGTAACGATTTGAAGTCCTTCCATAGTGATCGATACGAAGTGTATCGATTCGAACCACCATTTTCTGATCGATGCGAAGTGCATCGGTACGAACCATTCCTTGCACACTGTAACCCATTCGTATCTCCTTCATACGAACTCCGATTAACCTAAAATTTGAAACATAGCCTCTCCTAGTCCTCATCATCATTTCCAATCGATTCCGTCCTGATCGGAGCTCGACCAAATTTTGTTGATATCCATTGCAGCCTTGTTTCCAATTGATCTTCAATCCTGATATCCATCATTCCTTGCCAATTTGTTGGTATTCCAGCTTTGACCAAAAAGCGGGATAAAATTTGCCCCCCAAAACATGCCTTGTTGTAAGAAGGCGTGTTTTGAATAACTCCGAATCCGATATCCAAATTCCGTAGCCAGTTCCATGTCCGTCCAAACCCGATAACCGAGTTTTAATCCATCCTTATCCAGTAGCCAATAACCGAATCTGTGACCTCTAAGGGTCGATATTCATATCTGTAACTTCTCTGAGTTCTTGCCAAGAGCAATCCACACTTGACGACCGTGGCCCAGTGTCCCTAGACGTTGAGCTAACCTCTCCGGGTTCTTGCCAAGCGCAATCCACACCTGACGACCGTGGCCCAGTGTCCTTGGGCGTAAGTAATGCCGTGGCTTAAGTCCTAAGCTGAATCCTGGTCGCTTTGGACTCTTGCTGAGTATAGTCCATACTCAACGACCTGAATGAGTCAATTCACCGCGTTCGGGCAAAGTGACTCACCCCTTGCCGGGCATAATCCATACCCGACGACCATTTGTCAAAAACCAGATGAAAATCCAATCAAAATCCAATCCAAAATCCAAACCAAACCAAAAAAATCAGAAATCCAAATCAGCATCCAAAACAGAAACCGATCATCCAAAAGAGAATCCAAACCAGAAAGCAAACAAAAACCAGGAGTTCAAACTAAACTCCAAAACCAAACCAGTGAATAAAAATGTCCAATCCTGAAAAAAAAATAGATTTCACAAACCATAGCTTTGCGATTTATCATCACTCAAAGCATGCCTAGGGGCTATCTTTGTCCCCGTACTTGTGTAAACGATTTGGTTGCTCGCCAATGGTTTGTTACTTATTTCATATCAACCAGGTCAATGGATAATCAATAGACCGTCATTCCTGGGCCTCACATCATCTCGGTGTGAGGTAGATGGTGGTTTCTCTTGCTCTACCGCTGCATTCCGTCTTCCAACATACTGCCTCAGTTGTCCGTTCCTCACATGTTCCTCAATTATATCCTTTAAATGCCTGCAGCTGTTGGTGTCATGTCCATCTAAGTCATGGAAGAGACAGTGCTTTCCTGATGACCTCACCCGTTCGGAAGGTTCTCGCCTAGCTGGCCTTCGGTACGGAAGGCGATTCCGAGTTTCCAGGTATATCTGCTCCAACGTCTCGTTTAATCCTGTGTAAGTGGAAAACTTTGGATCCTTCCATCGCTTCCTTGCATTTCCAGAATCATCATACAACTTCCTTTTTCCCTTGTCCTTATCCAAGCCTCTATCGGATGGTCCTCCACCCTCAGTCACATCCACCTCCTTTATCTTTAAGTCCATACATGCGTCTTCTTGCCGAAGGAATCTATCAGCCTCGTGAAAGAATTCCTTGATATCCTGTGGTGGGTCTCGTACTAGAGATACCTTAAAATCTGAATCCTCTCTGACTCTTGACACCGCCGCCATCAAAACCATCGATGGATCCGGCCGATCCACCGAAGTAACCGCCGCACTGAATCGAGTTAGAAAAGCTCTAAGTGATTCATCCATCCTTTGCTTTACTGATGTCAATGTCGTCACGTTCTTCGGCCTCTTGATATGAACCCAAAATTGCCCCAAAAACCTATCCACCAACTCTCTCCAAGTCCTAATAGTTCCTTCTCCCAGCTGCCTAAACCACATTGCAGCTAAATTCGTCAAATACAAAGGGAAACACCGGGCCATCACTTCCTCCGATGCCTCCAACACCTCCATATGTCGAGTATACCTCATCAAGTGATCGGTCGGGTCAGCCTTGCCATCATATACTTCCACACTAGGTAGCTTGAATTTGGGTGGATTTTGAGCTGTCCTGATTTCCTGAGTAAACAGACTCTTGTTGATTCCTTCCAAATCTCTACTGGTCAAACCTCCACGCATAGTTCTCCTAATAATCTCAGCTAATCCAGCATTGTTTGTCAAAGGTTGCCCCCCGTGTCCTCGAGGGAATTCTGGTACATACTCTTCATGTGGTTCATTAGCTATGACATTGGGCCTAACCTGTTGAACTCCTTCCAAAGGTCCTCCTACGTTAGATCCTGTGGGCCTGCCCCTAAGCCCTTGTTGATTGCCTTCTAGTTCAGCGTTCTGTCCTTCATTGGGTTCCATAACCCTAGCTCCTTGTTCCACATTAACAGCCGCTGTGGTTGGTCCTAAGTTCTGCATCCCTATAGCTCTCATCTATTCAAAGAAAGTCCGCATCATATCCTGTTGACTCTTTAACAACCTTTCATGCAATGAATTCGCCATAGCTTCCATTTCATCCCTGGTGATGTAGATAGAAGCTTGTCCCTCTCCGGCTCCAGAGGATGCCTCTTGACTTCCTCCTTGTTGGCTTCTGTCAGCTCTTTGTCTTGTTTGTCGAGTCATTGTTTCTGAATCTAAATTCTTCAAGCTTCTAGATCTGAACTCTGAATCCGGTGTAGCGGGTGCTAGTCCTTCTCGTTGAAAGCACCAAAGTGTTTGCGCCAAAATTGTCACAAACCCCAAGTATCGTGAAAGCACCTGTGTATGAATACAAATCAGCAATATTCAAACACAAATCACAGATCTAAACAAGCAATAATCAGCAATTCTGAAATAAACAACAGAGACACGAAATTTGTAGCGGTTCGGCTATCTCCGGCCTACGTCTACTTCAATAGTTTTCCTTTTTATTGATTATCCTTGCCCATTACAATCAATTACAGCGATTATAGTAAAGAAAATCGTTTACAACCGTGATGGTTGCGAATAGAATCCAATCTGGCAGAGTCTGGGCGTTGAATGGCCAAAAGATCCCCCCTTTTCTGTAGGCTTCAGGGGGCTATTTATAGGCGTAGGAAGCTGAGATCGAGCTAAAACTCCGAGAGACTTCTTCTGGCATGTGGATGGGCCTACGCGACCGACCCCACCAAGTTTCGACTCGATATGTGATCGATACGAAGTGATTTCGTATCCATCAAAAAATGATCCAATCGAGCTGAAACTTGGCAGGACTGTTCTTTACCTTGTATAGAAGCTGCTGTGAAAATTTCATTGCATTTGGATCGGTAGATCGTGAGTTATGATCGATTCAAGATTGGGTTTTTCGTTGGCTGTTGACTTCGAATCTGTCGGTTCGAATCCATCCCGTTCGACTCGATAGAGGCACGTGCTTGTTCGTGATGTGGCGCGAGTTTCCTGGGGCGATCCACCTTGTGCGCCGAGTTGAATGCTTCTTCCCTGGATTCGTGCACGTTTCCACGCTTCACACTAGTACGTGTTCATCGTTTCTCCAGAATGTTCGCACCAAGCTGCTTACCTATTTGCATCGATGCACCATGTTCCCCTCGTATCGATTGCAGAAGTGTATTTCATATCGATCTATGGATCGATAGATACGAAATGTTGAATTTGATCGATACGAACGAAAAGCCGGCAGATGGGTACGAAACTATATTCAAGGATGGATACGAACGAAGCTTTACCTGATGGATACGAGAGAGATTTTACCTGATGGAGTCGAATCTGAATTCCAGTGGTCGATACGAGATCGTGGAGTCGAAACACACCACTTGTACCCATTCTGATCGATACGAAATGCATCGATTCGAACTAACCTCTGCATGCTTGCTACCAATCTGGGTGCGATGCTATCGAGTCGAAATCCACTTAGCTTTCCTCTCTGATCGATGCGAAGTCATCGAGTCAAGCCCATGCCGATCGATACGAATGGTAACAATTCGAAGTCCTTTCAAAGTGATCGATACGAAGTGTATCGATTCGAACCACCATGTTCTGATCGATGCGAAGTGCATCGGTACGAACCATTCCCTGCACACTGTAACACATCCGTATCTCCTTCATACGAACTCCGATTAACCTAAAATTTGAAACATAGCCCCTCCTAGTCCTCATCATCATTTCCAATCGATTCCGTCCTGATCGGAGCTCGACCAAATTTTGTTGATATCCATTGCAGCCTTGTTTCCAATTGATCTTCAATCCTGATATCCATCATTCCTTGCCAATTTGTTGGTATTCCAGCTTTGACCAAAAAGTGGGATAACAGTAATATGGTGAAGATGTCCAGCTCTTGTAACAGGATAGAAAATTGACTATATAAATTATTGATTAGGCATTTGGTTAACTGGGACAGTATGAAAACATATTATTCAATGATTTAAGGAATAGGCAATTAATTTACTTACTGATTAAGCTAATTAGCAATTGATTCACTAGCCAACTTAAAATTAAGCAATTGATAGATTGAGATTATATGATTAAATATACTGCCATTGATCGTAGGTAAACTTTTGTCCAAGGGACTGATTAAACTTTTAGGGACCGATTAAACATTAAAACGGACAATTTGGTTTGACGAACGATTAATTGGAATTTTACTTAAAGTTTATGTTGACAATTTTGTTATGACTATTTGATAATTTGTTACAAGTTCTTCCGTACCCATTTCGAAATTGGTAAAAAGGATGTGACTAACGCCCTAAATCTTGCCAACTTGAAATTTCTTTGCACAAGTCGACTTCACAAGTCCTTTGGATTCACTTAAAATATATTAAGTGCATTGTTTGTAAACTGAATTGTGATATCTGTATATGTATGTGTGTGTTTACACACACACATATACATACACACACACACATACACACACATATCCAACCACTCAGGCTAAAATAAAGGGCAACACACACACACACACACATATATATACATACATACACACACAAACATACACACACAAACACACACGCATACATACATGCATATACACACACACACTCATATACATGTATGTATACATGTACATGTACATATATCTATACATATACATATACATATATCTACACACACACACACACACACACACACACATATATATATATATATATGCACACATACACACACAGACAGACAGACACACACACACATTCAACCACTGAGGACAAAATAAAGGGCAAGATAAATTCTAATACATTATCATCATTGTTTCATTATTTATGATTTTTGAGTTCTGTTTCCTTTTATATTCATGTTTGCTTTCCAATTTTGATTTCTCTTACTTGTTATCTCTAAAACTATTTAAAGTATGCATTTTTAGAAAAACTCTTTCATTTATCATTATCCACTGTGAAATTGGGATCCATTATAAAATTGTTATATTCTAGCTCCATTAACAGTTTAGATTCAAACAAGTCCAACTTACTATGTTGGAATCAACAAAATCAAGCTTATGCCTGACATATGTTTTTTTCTCCTTTATTTCACCCGGCACGACAAGGGAGACAAGTTTTTAAATGAAGAACGTTTTGTTATGAAGTTATTCTTTTAATCTATTTTATTATGTTTTCAGTTAATTTGTTTATTTTGTCCATTTTGGATGCAAGAGCATTGGTTGCACCACTATATGCATCTGACCCACTTATTTTCTTACCATACATTTACCAAAAATGTATCCATAGACATTGTGCTCATATAGGAAATTCCAAAGGAGCTGAGATTTCCTTTTAGAACTCATCAAGTATCAAAATTTAGTTCAACACAATGAATTTGGCTTCTCAGATGGCGTAAATATAGAAAGAAACAAACAACACTTAGAAATGCTCTTCATAGTGAATCTACTAGAGAACCTAATAATGTGTGGTTCATTTTATTTTTTTATTTTTGCCATTCCTAATGAAATTTTGAAATTTATGGCATGTTAACTCATTATGCTACAATCAAGAACATGTAGGCAAGTGCTATCAAATATTAACTCCAATTTAACAAAATAGGCATCTTTCTACCATGTAGAATTGATTCAATATTTTCTACAACTACTGCGATATAAGAATATTTTTTGCAATTGTTTTTCTTAAAAATGTAAAAAGATTGGTGCCATTTGAAATTGCACAATATAAAAATCATGTATAGCATTAGCATGGTAGAAGTTTGTCTACATACATGTATATGTATACGAGATGGAGCCTTGGCGCAACGATTATGTTACCCGCAAGATGATCCGGACGTCCAGGTTCGAGTCTGGAAATAGCCACTTTGCAATGCAAGGGAAAGGCTGCATACATTTTCGATCTCTCGGGTGTCCGCTATCGTGCGAGAGCCTCGTGTAGTGGGTTCCACATGTATGTGTATACACACATATATGTTAGTATATGTGTGCACTTGTGCATGCATGCACGTGTATATGTGTGCGTGTGTGTATAAAGAGTTTTTTATTTTGTGGTGATTTCGAAAGTTAGCTAAATTGAGAAAACATCCAAAATAAAGAAGAGTTAGGATTTTGCTGGTTGAATTCTGTCGCCAAGCGAAACTCTTGAAAATCTTTATTGTGCCTCAATTGTTATTGATTTCTTGCTGTTTGGCTTAACAAATAATCAATCTTGAGTTCAACTAGCAATCAGAAGTCAATTTTCCCTTTCACATGTGTGATCATATCTCATGTTTTATACATTAACCCCTTCTTTTATTTTTCTTTTTTGATTTGAAATATAGTATTACCATTATCTTAGTAAATCTTCACACTTGTCACGTATCTAAAGTGAAATGTAGAACCAAAATTTGTAAAATTATGTCGAATGTAGGGTATGGATATTGAGAAAGCGTTGAAAGAAAAAGTTCCATTTCATGATCGCCTTTACCGTTGGTATGCTCCAGCTAATGGAAGAAAATTTTAAAAATGGCCCAAGGAAGACCTTCAAGAGGAAATCGATGATACAGGTGAAGATGAAGAGACCAATGATAGTAAGTAGGGCTGAATTCGGTTCGGTACCAAAAGTTCATATTTAAAACCATTACCATACCGATTTGTATGGTAATAGAAAAATCATATCATTACCAACCAAAGTAATCGAAAAACCGATACTTCGATTTGTGATTGGTAATGGTTGGTAAAGGTCGGTAATAAACTTTTACCATTTACCAGTGTGATATATATTTGTTTACAATATTTCATGTTAAATAAGTAAATATTGAAATAAGTAAATATTAAGAGTTGCTAATTTTTATTATACGATTATTTATCAATTTTATTTTGTGTAGTCAAACATAAAAGTAAATATTGTGCAAGAAGCTAAAAATTGTATGAAATCATGTCATTTAAAAAAAATACATGATAAGAATTGCATTTAATATGATATCATAATAGTATTTTCTTATATTTTCTATTAAATCATTACACATTAAATGTGAGTTATATAGTATATAGTTTGTGTGTCTAGTACACACACATATATAAGGCGGCTATTTGGACAAAGAATTAGACGTGGTTGATGAAACAAGGGATACGGACCATTGGATCTTTTTGTTCTTATATGAGAGGTGTAAATCGGGGGGTCATCGAATGGCGAAGATTATTGTGTCATCAATTGTGTTTATATTTTGTGTATAAATAGACTTTCCATATATATGTATAGTGGATATGGTAATCACCATATTTAGTGGTTAATTACCATTACCCTACTGTATATTTTCATGCGGTTTGGCAAACCGTACCAGTCAAATTGATTACCATTTTTTCGGTACCATTTTAGTTGGTAACCGTTGGTAGTGGTTGGCAAGTGGTAATATGGTAAAGATGTCCAGCCCTAGCTATTAGGGTCAAACTTGAAATAAGAGCATACAACGATGATGGTAGTTCAGCACTCGATGTCGATGGGCACATACGTGCAGATATTGGTTTTCGTGGACACTACGAGAGATATCTTTTCGATGAACACGTAAAATGTGAGAAACAAGAGCGGATAGCTGAAAATATCCTTATGTTATCTCCTTGTTCCTTAATTATTCCACGTGACCTTGGTATTTTCACTCTTCATGTGTCATTAAAAGACCAAGATGGCAAATTTAAGGTCGAACGCAATAAAACTGTATGGCGTCGTACCGTAGCTATTGATGAGTGGCATTACATTCCAGGCGAAAAAGGCTACATCATTCTTACAACTATTTGGTCTTGCCTCTGTGTTGAATCGAAGCATGGTATTACTATTTACTGACAAGATATCAATTTTTTTTCTTTTTTCCTTTTTTTTGGGCAATAGCAATGACCTTTATATGGAAAAGGGATTGCATGAATGTTTATTTTCCTCTCCTGGAATATGTACCTATCCTGGTACAGCAATGGGCAACTTTTAGGCGGAACAAAATGACATTAATGTCATCGAAGATACAAAAGATGAAACTGTTGAATATACGTATCGTCCAATAACAACTTGCAATGATGATGGTAATGAAGGTGGGGTGAAGAGAGTACAGATGAGAAAACCCATTCAAATTTGCAGTAGAACCGAGGAAGCAACTGCCGGGGATGAAGATAGCAAATAAACAAGTAAGTTTGGAAAGTGACTGTATTTCCCATTTTTAGGCACATGCACGAGAACCCACATTGCAAACGGTTATGTCATGATATCGAGTTAGCTTCATAGTACATGCATTTATCATGCAATAACATACGACCACACCCCCAAACTATTTTATGAGTTAATAGAGATGTTTTTGTCATTCTTCTTCAGATGTGGGTATTTACCTTTCAAAAATGAATTAATACCCTTTCTAATTTCTTTACTTTTTTCACATCCTCATAACTGACATGCATTTTTATTTTTTTCTAAAGAAAACCAATCTGGTTGTTTATACAGATTCAGTATCATTAATGTATACTCAGTTCTAAGTTCTCTGATTGTTTACTAACTATTTGCATTTCTGTTTTTATAGTGCCTTAGCATTCATATGTAGAGGACGATTGGCTTTAGTTCTTTCTTTGTTCTGGTAGGTGTTTAAGGAAAAATAAAAAAATGGAAGAAAAACTAGTAGCTTTTAGTTATCCTACTGTTCAAAGGAACAACAAAATCATGCAATATCATGAAATGAACATGTTTTACCTTTGCTTGAATTGAAATGCAACTTCAATTGCGGCTTCAAAGTCTTCTTCTAATGTAAAAAATGGCAGAATTCACAAATCTTAAAGATAATCCAATCTTTGGTCTTGATCAGATTGGGGGGGGGGGTCCTCTCCTTCTTCCTCATCCCTTTCACCTCCTCCGCCAGTTCCTATTCTGCATTCACAATCAATTTCTTCAAGATTTAATGAAGAGGGATTTCAGATCATACAGCCCAGAAAAAGCCGAAATGATAATCAAAAGCATCGTCCTTGAATTGGATCAAATCAACTGAGCCTAAATAAGGGAATCGCAAATCACTCAATACAATCCAGACAGTATAACAAAGATTTTTTCAATTCAAGATTCAATGAGAAATCAAGAAACTCAGCAAAAAATATTGTAAACCCTTCTCAGTCTGCTTTGAACCCAGATCCACAAATTAAAAGTCCAAGAAACTATCCAAGAAACAGTCAGACATCAAGCATTTCTGATTCTCAGTTCAATACTAACCTGAATAAAGCCTCTTCATAGGCTGACCTTATAAAGAAAGGAGGATCAAACTCTGAAACTGGTCTGAAATTTGTTGCTCCTCTCTTAATCAATGATAAAAAAAATTAGTTGTGAATGCAGAGGCCAGCAGAAGAACAGTAAGCAAGTGGTGCAATTCAGTTACTGCTTACGTTTTTGGCAGCAGACCCGCCTGTCATCATTTCAAGGCTGTCATAGCAAAATCTTGCACACCCACAGGTAATTTTGATATATTTACTCGCAACAATGGTTTTTTCATTACCATATTTTCAAATGCATCTGACTGTGATAAAGTTATTAATGGTGGTCCTCATTTATAAATGGAAAACTCATTATTATTAAAAAGTTGAATAATAAAATTAATCTTGATAGAGATTTGCTCTGTTCAATGCCAATTTGGATTAAACTTTCGGAATTGAATCTTAGATTATGGGATAAGGAAATTTAAATGCCATAGCCAGCATTGTGGGAATCCCTATCAAATTGGATGAATATACAGCTAAAGAATCAAGATTATCTTTTGCTAGAATATTAGTGGAAATACAAGCAAATTCTGATTTACCAAATGAGACCCGTATTTCAATGCATGATGGTGAAAAGTTAATACAAAGCATTGAATACGAATGGATCCCCCTAGATGCAAAACATGTTGTTGTTTTGGACATTCTGTTGAAAACTGTGTTACTAAAATGGTCTGGAAAGAGAAGCAGAAAACTCAAGAAAATGTTGTTGATAACAGTTTCACAAATGAAAAAGGTGATCCATTAATAGCTAAAGCAATGGAAACAAATAATGGATCCATATGTCCATCCTTGAATGAAAAGAACAACAGCAAAAATAAAACCTTCGTTGTTCAGGATCTAACACAAGAACTGGAAATTCAAGAAGGTAACGTGTTACAGAGTCTGTGGGAGAAAAACATAGAAACAGAAAAGAGCATCTCAGAAATTCCTTTGGAAGCAAATGCAAACAACAAGAATGCTGCAACTCAATCCAAAAAACAAAATTCAATATCAACAAACATGACCATTGATGATGGTTTATATATCTCTGCTATTCTCAGTGAAGTACCGCCTAAAACCCCAACATTAGTCATTTTGCAACCCACCTTTCCTCAATTTCCACAAAGCCAAGTTCAGAAACTAGTATTCAAAAGTTAATTAATTTAATGAAAAATTCCTCCTCAATATCAAAGAAAGCCAAGAAAGTTAAAAAGGAAAAAAAAGAGGCAGAATGAAAAGCATCAATGACATTGTCACTGGAGACAGCACTGAAGATACTGAAGACGGTGACTTCAAAAGAAATTACATCTCAAGAAATTCAAAATGGGAAGAAGAGCTTAAAGCAATTAGCAAAACAACATACCAGAAAAAGGGGAAAAGGCTAGAGACCTTGGTGGAAGAGAGCAGCCACAGTGCTTAGCTACTCCTATTTATATCCTTTGAGTATCCTTTTATAATCATTTTTGTATTATTATGTCGATAATCTCATGGAATGTTAGAGGTCTAAATTCTCCAGAAAGGAAACTAGACCTGAATAATCTCCTTTTGACTTTTAAACTAAGTATAGTTGGATTGCTTGAACACAAATTAGAGAATTCTAAAATTGCAGAATTACGGATTAAAAATCTAAATAATTGGAAAATCATTAACAATAATCAAATGGGAGGAAATGGTAGAATTTTGGTTCTTTAGGATTCTAATATATGGGATATCTTTCAATATTTTATAAACTTTCAGTTCATTCATTGTAAATGTGTAAACAGAGGTGGTTTTCAAGTAGAAATCACTTTTATTTATGCTTCCAACAGTGAAATTGAAAGACTAACTCTTTGGGACAGTCTTGAACAAATCTATTATTTAAATAGGAAAGGAGAATCCACCCCCTTCCTTGCTCGCCACGTGTCAATATTAAATTTAGCAGTATGCCTTTCAGTGTTTTTAATCAACGGTTACATTTGTCACTGCGCTAACCATTTAATCTGCTTCATCCGGAAAAAAACTAAAATAACTTATCCCATAAACAACTAAATCGAAGTGAAAGTTAAAAAGACGACGATGAGGAAGCAGTTATTTTCTTCGATGCTCTTCAGCACTCTCCCTGACAACGGACAATACTGCTAACCAAACTCTTCCTACCATGGTAATTTAGTGGAGCACTGATTGGTAATTTTTTTCCAATCTTTTTTTGGTTGTACGATTTCAGGGTAATGTGCCCAATCTAATAATTAAGTCGCGAACTTTACCCTCTATCATCTATAATACTTTTACTCTATTACAGTCCAAAAATGTAAGAATCGCATATTTTTGTATTCATACTTCTATATCTATTGTGTTAAAATTCACTATTACTGTTTGTTGTTTTGATTTGGATAACATATTAACTTTTGGGCGATTTGGATTATTGCAGTATATCCGAAGTAATCCAAATCGGCGTACCTCATTTTTTTTCCATTGGTTTCCCTAGAGTCTAAAATTTAGGAAGTTGATCTGTTTCCGCTATGCAAACTGACAGAACTATGATAATAAGTATTACTGATTTTCATGTAAGATATATTTTTTGCACCAAGTTATTAAATGGAATAAAATGTTATAAACACTTACGGTTTCTGATGCAAATGATTATTAACTTTATATGAAATTATTTGCGTTACTATTGACTTGCACTTTTGTAATGGACAAATAATATGAACCTTTCATCAAAGCTAGCCTTAACTTTGAATATATTACTTCCATTAACCATAAGAGTTGATTTGTTTGTCTTTGTAATAACATAATGCTAAGTAACTTTAAATTCAAGTTAGACATTAAGAGAGTGCTTAAATATTTATTTTATTGATGCTTTTTTTTTGTATAAATAGCTTTATTAGAAAGAAGAAGATAATAGAGAAGCAATGCCAAACTAGACATCAGATCATTTCATAAAATCTGGGTTACAACCATCCAAGTAGGCCTACAAGATCTAAGTGCCATTGATGTTCCTATTAGGCATGCACATATATTATTTCATAATCACTCTCTTTTTCCTCATCCCAGAGTGCAATATTTTAGTCCTTTCTTCTATTAGGTCATGCATCATGTATGCTTCTGGATGTGTTTTTTTTTTCCTTCTGTGAATTTAGAACATAACTATGATGTGACTTTGAATAACATTGGTATATTTTTCAAATGACATAGTGCATTATACATCTGGATGTTCTGTATTATCCAATTGTTTCTTTTCAATTACTCATGAAGTCGTAGGAAAAAAATAACGATAATGAATTAACATGTAGGTTTTTTTCGGTTGTACACTATCACATAATGACCATGTTTACAGTGCACCTACATATATTCTTTGCTTGAACATCCGAGCATGAAGACGTGGGCTCTTTATGCACTCGGATAGGATTCTTCTACCGTGCAATGTTACTGCCAAGCACGAGGACATATATAAGGTTGCTAAATTGGCCTTAAGTAATGCAAGCATAACATAGAAGGCAGAAGAAAAATGTCTCAGATGCAGACTTATGTTGGTGAAGTTACTGTGTGAACAAAATATATTTTTATAACATTTTCATGCGTAAGCAAAATCTATGTTTAGATATGTACGAATAGAAATTCAAACATTATGGTTGCAGGCCATGCAATATTAGAACCATGACACTATATACAGTTTCGAATGTGTTTTCCAACCTTTAGATCCTTCCTGAATGCCAAAAATGATGACTGCGCGATATAATTGGATGAAGATGAGGATAAGGCTTCTCTCATTGAGGAACTAGGATGTCTAATATATTGAAATTTGTGCATGCAGCTGAAGTGGAAGTCCAGATAAATTAATTTACATACAGATCATGCCGATTCCTGAAGCCGTAACTGACATTAATAGAGTTGATTACTATTTGGGTGTTTATACAGAATGTGTTAAAACATAAATGCTATTATTATCAAAACATTAGTTTTAGTATATTCAAAGTAGGGGTCATCTACACAGTTTGTGGATAAAAATTACGTCTGATGTTATCAATTATCTTTTACTTGCCTTTCGACTTTGTACGACTATGTATTTTAAAATTAGTTTTCTTATAAGTTATATATTAAACTTTATGTATAGGAACTGGAGGTGGGATGAACTTGTGAAATGGCGTTGATGCATCAGGGAGGAAACCCAAGGTTCATTCATTGATTATTTTTGTCAACATTTTGTGCAGTTCTTGCCAGTAATCTGGATTTACATGCGGTAAAAGGAAAAAGGTTAAACTGATACTATTATACCTTTAATTTTTTACATAAGGAAAGGGAGTTTACCAATATGCTGACAAATATGGTGCAAATGTTGATGGCTATAGGTGCGGCATTAATTAAACTATACATCTTATAGAAGGTACACATGTTTTGACTGTGTGACATAGAATATAATCTAATTTGAGTAATGTATGTTTTTGAAATATGCAGCCCAATCTACACACCGGAAGAATAACCAGCTAATGGTGATGTTTACGCTGGATGTAGAAACATATGTTTGCAGTTAGCATTAAAATTGAAGTTCGATGTGTATTTTCTTTTTGTTAACTGCAGACCAAGTTGTAGTTTATAGTACTAAATTATAGTAGTTGAGTTCTAAAAATAAGGTTTGGTAATGCACGAACGATAGGCCTATTGATCTGGGCGGCAATTCTTGCTGGAATTCTGATTAGTGGTGCTTTATTAGTTTACAGATGTTTAGCTTTTTGACAGACAAGGTACTACTACTTACTACGGACTTACTGTACTGAGTATAAAAGTACCTATGTGCTATATTAGGTGGCGGCTATTATTATGACACAATATAAAGCATAAAATGGAACAACAGTAGAAGTTGAACTTTTAGATTTAGGTATTGAATTCGGGAAAGATCTAAGATTACATCTTTTTTGCCATCAATTGTGTGGGACCAAATAAATTTTGCATTTCCTTCAGTACCAACATTTATTATTTGGTTATAGCTTCACAAACGATTAAGTAATGCATTTCGTTTACAACAAATTATAATGGGCATCATGCATATGTTTTTTTAATTTTTTATAAGCGATTACGAATATCATAATAAAAGCTTACCTTACAAAATACATAATCCCATATATCTTCCATAACGTTGCAAAGATTCACAATTTTAAATTGCAGAATTACCCATGTGCTCCTATTTTTCGTACTACCCTGTCTTTATGGCAAGTACATGGCAAAAAATTTATATGTTTTATATTAATATGCAACTCATATCTCGTTGCATTATAAACACTATATTTTACTGTCTCAAATCTTTTTCATTTTCCTTTAGAAGCTCGGTTCGAAATCAGACCTTCTAACAATGACATAGTCAACCAAGCGAATGTAATGACTGCAAGTAGAATTTCCAATATGCATCAGCCAGACGATTCGCTAGCTCAATAGCTCATAGTTACGTCAGCAAATGAGGAAAAATGAGTTGCAGCTGCACAAAGGAATACTGAGTAAAGCAACATAGAAAAATTTACTTACAGTCGTATATTTAGAGCTGGACAAACGACTGCTGATGTTGTTTAAATATATATCATTAAATGACTTTTGATATTAGCACATATTTTTGCAATGAGGGAATATTGTTCAGATTTGTATGCTTTACTTTTGATACTGTACGTAAAAGATATTGTACCGAGCAAAACGTACAAATATTTGCATGGAGGTAGTGTACAAATATTTGCGTGGAGGTAGTACAATATTTGTACGTATATTTACATGGAGATAGTACAAATATTTGCACGGAGGTAGTATAATATTTGTTCAAATTTGCACGCTTTAAAACTCTACCGAGTAAGGCGTACAAATATATTTCATAGTAAACACTGATGTTGTTCAAATTTTTACTCAAAATTGAACCGTGATAAGCAAAAGATTCATGTAAGAACCACCGAGATGAAAAGGAAGTAATCGGGGAAAATTTACCACTCTGGGGTATCACTTTTGTCTACCAAGTTGTACACTCTTTGCATTGTCTTTTTTGTTTTTTAAATACAATGTTTATTTAAATTTAACTTTCTTTTCGATTTTAGTAAAAAAAAACCCTCTATTGTGTGTATTTTAATTTCCACTTAGTCGGTGTTAACGCTAAAATTTGAACGCTAACACCCCGGTGTGTGAAGTGTAGTTGTGAAAGCACCACCCGTTAGCACGGGAATAAGATACAAGTAAAGAAATTGCAGAGAAGCAGTAAAAACACAAGTTTTATAGTGGTTCGGCCTAAAATCGAGCCTACGTCCACTTAGATTTCTTTATTGCTGATACGAGTACAACTTATACAACTTTCTTCAATTACAAACCACTCTAGACTGTTAGCACACACTTTAATGAAGAATTATCCTTCAAATCCATGATGAACGAAGTAGATTCTATCTCTTGAAGTTTGGTGTAATGTCTTTGAAGTTTGGAGTGCTTGAAGTGTTGCTTGAGTTGAGAAAATGGCAGAGTATCGGCGCTTCGAGAATGAACCCCCAAAAAAGGTCCCTTGAATGTTGGAGGTGGCTACGTATTTATAGGCAAGCCTGGACACGAATTCTGCGTACAAGTCATGAGTCGCAACCGACTCAAGCTGAGTCGTCCCCGAGTCAAGTTAGGTCGTGGCCGAGTCAGGTTGAGTCGTGACCGACTCATCTGTAGGTCTTCTCACTGGCTTATTCTCTCGCTGGATTCTAAGCTGTCTTGAGTCGTTGGCGAGTTAACCCTTGCTAGGACAGGCATTGTTGTAACAGAATACGACTCAGTGGCTTTGAGTCGCGGACGAGTCATCCTGGGTTATGAGTCGTCAATCATCTTGAGTCGTTCCTTATGATGAGTCGTTAATGCTTTAACCCGTTAGGCTCCTAAAGTCATGAGTCGATAGTCTTGATGAGTCGTCAACTTACTGAGTCGGCTTTCTTTATGAACCGTTAACCCTTTGAGTCGTCAGCTGATTGAGTCGCTATCAAATGAGTCGGTATCCCTCTTAAGTAGATGAGTCGGTACCTTCTTAAGTAGATGAGTCGGTACCTTCCTAAAGTAGATGAGTCGGTACCTTCCTTCAGTAGATGAGTCGGACTATCCCTTGAGTCGTGCAACCCCTTAGCTCGGTTGAGTCATTGGTCCACTAAGTCGCTGATCTCCATGAGTCGTGAGTCCCTCTTAAGAAGATGAGTCGCTACCAGTTGAGTCATTGAGCAAAACGAGGTTAACATTTGCCCCTCGAAGTACGCGCCTAAGTCGTAGGTCGTGTGCTTCGACTTATCTTGTCTCGTGCGCCGATTCAACTTTCACCGCCCACAGCTATAAAACGCCTGAGTCGTTGCTCTTACTTCCTTCTTCTCATTTCCTAACTTTTAAACCGTGTCTGCCATTAACGCCCCTTCAAGCTTCCAAAGGCGATTCCAAGCTAACCAACCGTCGTCCCATCCTTTAACTTCATATTGTGTAAGTAAATCTTATCAACAATCAGCCGCATCCATTATCAACCCACCAGTATTCCACTCGCCGTCCTTAATACACTTTCGTGTGCTGCGTTTTCCCATAAATCACGATTCGATTAATCCTTTGATTGAATCATTGTGGCGATTCTTGTGAATATGGTAATGCACCGGATGTATGGCGGATTCGAGACGACTTGTGTTGGATTTTTGATTGATTCGTGATGATGTGAGACGGAGATGGTTAATTACAGTGATTCATGCTAACTGGTTAGTGAATTTGGGAGAGATGAGGAAGGCTTTGACGGGTTAACCGGGTTAATGGGTCCTCGGCTTCGCGGGTTAACTTAAGAGATGATATGGCAGTTGGAGAACCGACCTTAAGGGCCTTTGCAGAGTTAATCATGCGCGACTTAATGCCTTAACCGTGTTAATTCAGACGACTCAGTTCTTAGGTCGTATGAACGTCTCAACCCTTTAGGTCCTTTTGACGACTTATCCTTTTAAACCGCGAACGATTCAAACCATAAGCCGTGAACGACTCAGCACTTCCATGCGACTCAGTAGCCTTTACCATCGACTTTAATCCGACCTGGCAAGTTTTACGACTCAAACCATGAGTCGTAACCGAGTTAGAACTTAGAAAATTTCTTGTTGCTTTGAACTGGAGCCTCCCTTCTGTTCCTTGACTTACGACTCATAGCACTGCCGACTTATAACATCAGCGGTTTAGAATTGAAGCAACCTAACTTAACTTGCCTCACTTTCCTTAGGTCGTAGCCGAGTCGTCCAAATAACTAATGACTTAGCTTAACCCATACAAAGAATTATTGAGTCGTTGACGACCTAACACTTGTAAATTTTGTTTGAACTTTGAACTGTTGAACTTTGCTGCATTTTTTACAGATTACTCCAACTTGCAGGCTAACAATCTATTTGATACAATATTTACAGAAAATTGGGACGAATATACTGTCATTGATTGCCCACATCGAATGACAGATTAGTTAACGATAGATGATTAACTTGAATAAACTGCATGTATGAAGTGCCTTTAATATATCGATTTCAAACATAATACCAAAGCAATGCTGAAGTAGTCAATTGAAATCGACTTGTTTGCACTAATATTATGTTTGAACTCTTAGATTAACAAGTTCTGAAATGTTTACCATCGATCAAGCATCGATTAGTGTAATTCCAGTTATATATACTTGTCACTTTTATTAGTTTTGCACAACACTTCACACTTTTTTAGGAAACGCGCACCTTCGCATTTGAACATCCAGTTGCTTGTGTAGAATGACTTCTCATCAAGAAGAGCCGATGGGTCAAGCTGAAGATGTCTTCCCAGCAGCTATTCCTGTGGATAACCCTCCGGAGAGAACACCCACAACTTTGAATCAGCGGATGTTTAATCAATTGCGCGTCCAGTTTGGCATCGATGATGCTGACGCTTTACTACCGGGGCCAAATGATACTGCCGATAGGCCACCTCTTGGTTTCGTTGCTGTCAATCGCCAAATGTGCTCAAATGGCGCTATTCCTCCTTTTAATGACTTTCTTCAACAGTTCTTGCTTCGGTTGTCTATCTCTCCATTCCAATTACACCCCAATGGCTATGCTATTCTGATGGGGTTATGTGTTCTATTTAGGAGGACCTTGGATCGATTACCGAGCTTCGGAGAGATCTGCTATTTTTGCTCATTTACGAAAATTAAAGACCATCCCTCCATTGTGGTTATAAGAAGCGCTCGAAACCGCAAACTTATTACTGATCTCTCCGAAAGCGCTCACGGATTTTTGAGTCAGTTTTTCTTTGTTCGCTGTCCTCCAGGTTTTTATGCCATCTGGAGAGTAGGAAGTAAGGTTTCTTGTCTCTACTCTTTCCGTTTTGAAGCCATTTTTTGAGATCCGAACTTTCAGTTGCTAATTTCATTCTTTGTTCCTGTTTTAGCACTTCCACCCCCTGCTAGGGACCCAAGCCATAAGCAAATTTTTGAAAGATTAAATGCTGTGCCGTCAGAAGAAAGGAGCATAAAGTTTCTGCTAAGCGACGAATTTTTACATCAATACGGACTTCTCCATCCCTCTCGCTTTACTCAGCCTCATGAAGCTCCAACAGAAGTTCCTGATTCTCCAGTGAAAACTCTTGATGCCCCGGTCTCTACTAAAGAGCACATACAAGGAGAAACTTCTGTAAAAACTTCACTAATAAAGGGTTCTGTTCCAAGAGATGACATGGGGCCATCCGAAAAACCCGCGCTTGCCCCCATTACTGAAGAAGAAGAGGAGCCCTCTTCCCAAACCATGAAGAGTGCCGATAAAGGAAATGATGGAGGGAACCAGGTTGGGCATGATGATGATGACGTCTTTGGGGATTTAAGTGATTTAATTATCACTTCCCAAGAACTTTTTGAAGATGACCCTGCTCGTGGTAAAGCTATACTCCCGACAATTGAAGCAACATCTGCCCTTCAACAGACCCCAACCCCTCTATCTCAAGAATTGTCACCAACAGTGAAACCTTTTACTTCTCCCCAACAGAGGAGTGGTTCGTTAGTTCAATGCGAGTAGTTTGCACTTCACACACAACTAAGAATTTTCCAGCACATTTGTGCACTTATCTTCTTATACTTTAAAGATTTCTGAAGCTTATCTTTTCTTATTTCAGATTCTTCAATGACACGTGGCGGATCATACTATCAGGATTTCCAACGCTACGGGGGGCGTGGCCAATATAATTATGGGCGCTACTTCACCTCCTATAGAGAGTCTGACGAGGAGAGGGCTGCTCGAAAAGCTCGTGAAAGGAGGGATGCAGAAGAGCGTCGTGACAGAAGGGATAGGGATGAGCATCATGATTCCCCGCAGAGAGGTGACGACTCTCACAAAAGGAAATCACACGATGACCGGGGGAAGGGTCATGTAGTCGAAGTTTCAGGCAAACGAGCCCGATATGGTGAAAAACATGCTTCCGCTACTCCTGAAAAGGATACTGCCCCTGCTCCTCTTGACATTCCTTCCGACTCTCCTGCTCTTGGAAAGGCGGACATCCAAACAATAATAAGCAGGCCTAAATTTCAAGTTGGACCAGGCCCAGCCACTTTACAAAGTCGTTTTCCACAGTGGTGCTTAAAGGGTGTGAGGTTCGACCTTGACCTGGTCCCTATCGACAAGCCTGCTATGCTACGAAATCTTGACGCCGTCAAACTTGATATCGAGAGGATGTCAAACTGGCAGAAGCTTGTTGATGAGCTTCAAAGAGTTAATCGTGCCAACATAGAGGCCATGCTCACCATGGAAAATGACAAGGCTGAATGGCAAAAGGTCCTTGAGCAGCATGATACCGAAATGAGGAGCATTGCTTCCTACAATGAGGAGCTCGAAGCAAAGGTTGAAAATCTGAAACATGAGCTTGCTGTTTCCTCTACTTCATATTCTCAAAAGGAAGAAATGCTTCTGAAACAAGTGAGAGATGCTCACGCCGGCCAAAGGGATGCCGAAGACAGGCTTGAGGCGCAAAAGAGAATCAGTGAAGGCTATGTTTCTAATATTGCTGAGCTTCAAGAGAAAAACAACTCCCAGGAAGCGGAGATACAAATGCTTAAGCTTCAGCTTTCCAAAACCGAGAGGGAGCGTGATGAGGCTGTCGCCGGCAGAATCGCGGCTGAAGAATCTCATGAAGCGACCAAAAACAGCTTTGGCTCAACATTATTCGACTTTTACTTGCATAGCGTCTTGGGGCGTGGAAGCCTCGCTTTCCTTGGTCCCAAGTATGAAATCACTCTGGCTGAAGTGTGGGAGGCCGCCCTCGATATGCTTGGTGCTGAAGGTGCTGGTTATGACGAATCGGCCCTGGAAAGGCATTATTTTGATGAAGATGCTCGCGCTGCCCTCGCCAAGGGAAAGGAACAACTTGCCAAATTAAGGACTGAAATGGCAGAAGGGGACCAGCTGGAAAAAACCACTTCAACTATTCTAGTCCAGCCACCTTCTTCGTCTGAAGTTAACATCATTGGTTCCAGTTCCCATTTTGCTTCTCCTACCAAAGTTACCACTGAAATTACAAGCGTACATGGTGGAGACGAGGGTGACGAGAGCGCTGACGCGCAAGCCTATGAGGTTGACATCAGGAAATCAGCCTCACCAGGTAACTTCACTGTTAACCCCGCTACTGTCAATTCCGCTCAAGCGGGTTACTCATTTGCTTCACATGAGTTTCATGAACTCCTCGGCTATTTTCTCAACCTTGATGAGCCTTCATCTCCTCTCTCTACTAACTTTATTGGTGAGCCTTCATCTCCTCTCTTTACTGACTTTAACCTCTTTTCTTCTGTAGAGAAAGTACCAAGCACTGCTCAAACCTCTACTCCTCCAGTTATCCTTTCTTCATCTCTTCAGGTGGCGCCTCCTTCTGCCTCGCAACCTGGATCACAGGAGGAACAAATAGAAGCTCTTCACGGCTTGGATGACCCTCTCGCTTCACAAGAGCAGAAAGATGAGAGACTCGAAGGAGGTGACATATCTTCAGAGCGAACTCCTTCTGACGACATAGCTCTTGCTAAACTTGTCACTCCAGGAAGTGAGTCTTCCTCAAAGAGGAGGAAAAGACGCGTAACGTCCAAGAGGAGAGGGAAGATGTCCACTGCTACTGAAGAGGAGCCAGAAGTTGGACCAGCTGCGCCTGCCTCTCCTACTTCCCTTATGCCCACCGACCATCCTGAAAAGCTGATCATTCGGCCGGGTAAAGGGTCTAAAGGCAGTAAAAAGAAGTGAAGATTTTAGCTTTTTTATCTTTTGTATGTACTGGCCAAGAATTGTGCGGGTACCGGCCCCCGCTTCTCTTTATTTTGAAACCTGTATCTGCATTATAGTTGAATAAAATGATCTTTTATTTGCACATATTCTTGTTTGAATTTGAGAATACGTTTATTATTCATTTCTGCACAAGCTAAATTATGATATTGCAACGGGTTTATGGTATGTTGCTTGAGTATTACCTTACCGTCGAAGCTATATCGTTTTGTATGCAACTATACCAGGTTGCCCCCATACCTTAAGCTTGTTGCAATATTTTATACTACGAGGGGGCTTGCACTCTTATCTGCTGAAGAATAATTATTTTATTCTTTAAGAAAATTTTTTGTAGAGTACAATTCCCTTCGTATAAGTTTTATGCTTTGTCCTTCGAAGAAATCACTTCTTTCTTATGTACATATTTTACCAAGTGAATTCCTCTTTGTGGTAAAGCGGACCTCTGAAGGGTACTTTAACTCTTTTTATTCTGAGGAAGATTTCCTTTGGAAGTTAAAGTATGCCTTTGATGAGGATTTTTTTTTTATAGAAAGTTGTACCTCTGGGGAGGGATTTTTTCACGTTTCAACACTTGGAAGTTTTATTTCAATCTCGGTGAAACGTGCACCTCCAAAGAGTTGTGCCTTTGAGGAGAGCCTTTTCACGTTCCAACACTTGGAAGTTTTATTTCAATCTCGGTGAAACGTGGGCTTCCGAAGAGGTCTTTCTTCTTGCCTGCATTTCAACTCTGGTGAAGTGAAATTCCGAAGAGCGGATGCTACACTTCAACTCCTGGTGAAATGTGCCCCCGAAGAGGTCTTTATTTTGTTTGCATTTCAACTCTGGTGAAGTGTAATTCCGAAGAGCGGTTGCTACACTTCAACTCCTGGTGAAATGTGCCTCCGAAGAGGTCTTTATTTTGTTTGCATTTCAACTCTGGTGAAGTGTAATTCCGAAGAGCGGCTGTTACACTCCAACTCCTGGTGAAATGTGCCTCCGAAGAGGTCTTTATTTTGTTTGCATTTCAACTCTGGTGAAGTGTAATTCCGAAGAGCGGTTGCTACACTTCAACTCCTAGTGAAATGTGCCCCAGAGAGGGTTTGCATTGCCTGGAAGTTACTCTCTCATGGTTGGAGGGTCATGACTTCTCCAATCTTTTTTGTTGAGTAGAGAACTTTCTTTTTTGTGGCATATGTCCCATTAGAGGTCTTTGTCCTCCGAAGAGTTGTGCCTTTTGAATAGGGCTTTAGTTTGAGCTTCAAGCATGGGAAGCGTGCCTCATTGGAGGACTTTGGTCTCTGAGGAGAAGCATTCGGTCTCCGTGGAGAAGCTTTTTGCCTCCGAAGAGGGCTTTGGTCTCTGAGGAGAAGCATTCGGTCTCCGTAGAGAAGCTTTTTGCCTCCGAAGAGGGCTTTGGTCTCTGAGGAGAAGCATTCGGTCTCCGTAGAGAAGCTTTTTGCCTCCGAAGAGGGCTTTGGTCTCTGAGGAGAAGCATTCGGTCTCCGTAGAGAAGCTTTTTGCCTCCAAAGAGGGCTTTGGTCTCTGAGGAGAAGCATTGGATCTCCGTAGAGAAGCTTTTTGCCTCTAAAGAGGGCTTTGGTCTCTGAGGAGAAGCATTCGGTCTCCGTAGAGAAGCTTTTCGCCTCTGAAGAGGGCTTTTGTCTCTGAGGAGAAGCATTCGGTCTCCGTAGAGAAGCTTTTTGTCTCCGAAGAGGGCTTTGGTCTCTGAGGAGAAGCATTCGGTCTCCGTAGAGAAGCTTTTTGCCTCCGAAGAGGGCTTTGGTCTCTGAGGAGAAGCATTCGGTCTCCGTAGAGAAGCTTTTTGCCTCCAAAGAGGGCTTTGGTCTCTGAGGAGAAGCATTCGGTCTCCGTAGAGAAGCTTTTTGCCTCTAAAGAGGGCTTTGGTCTCTGAGGAGAAGCATTCGGTCTCCGTAGAGAAGCTTTTAGCCTCTGAAGAGGGCTTTTCGCATTTCATCTCTCGGGAGTGTATCGACCGATTATGGTGAAATGCATGCCCCTGAAGAGGGTTATTGTTAGGAAGTTTGGGATTTCCCTCTCTTGGTTGGACGGATTCTCCGCGAGTGTGTCGATTGATAACTCCGCAACTTTGTAACGAGAGAGACGCCCCTCCTTTCGGTGAATCCCGCTCGGTTTATTCTCCGAAAAGTTGTGCCTTTGAAGAAGGCTTATGCCCCTGGAATGGTTTTTTGCTGGCTGACGCTTGCTTCAGCTTGTCTTTCTGCCATTGATTCATGTTGACGATCCCCCTTGTCTTTTGCAAGTGTCATTACTTTTCGCTGCCGACCATTTCCCTTACCCAAAGGAGTATATTTTATAGTTAAGCAAATTGGTGGTGGCAGACATAGGTTCTTTAACTTGCTGTTTGTTTGTTCAAACATTTGCAGCTAGTTATGTATGATCTGCTTCTATCCACATTGCTCACTTTCGTTTGAACTTCTTCCTTTGTAGGATTTGAATATGGGAACTTCCAATGGTTCAATGCTTGACCGCTGAACGGTGTTGCAGATTGCTTGGTCTCGTGACCAGTAAGCTTTGTTTTTACGGCCTGCATCATTAAAGCGACTTTTTAGTGACACAATTATCATATCTCATATGCCGAAATAAAATAAAGCAGTTTATAATAGTAGGGGACACAAGAATTATAGCGGTTTAGCCGAGTCTGGGCTTATATCCACTTTATAGCTTTTGTTATTCGCCTGGCTTGCAATTGCCTTTAACAGAAGAATCATATATTTGTAAATTCTTTGCAATATTTCAGCAAAGTTTTTACGTAAAATACGGATGCAAATGGTTGCTGTTCCAAGTTCTTGGAATTGGCTTTTTTCTGACAGTTGTGAACTCGATTGATTATATTAGCAATCCCTTGGTGCTATCTTTAAGCGTGCACCATCTTCTCCTGCTGGCAGGCAGTTTTAACTGAAGAAGTATACTCTAGTCAAATCCTATTTGCTTGCTTAGAGTACTTCGTATTTAGGATTTGACCCTGGAATTTTGTTGTTTAAGACTTGCTTTTGAATGCTACCAAGGGTCGTTTTGACATTGCACTGAGTCAGCTTGGTATTGATCGCCTGCAAATTTAGATCGATATTCTTAGTGATATTCTCAGAGTATTTCACATATCGAAGTAAAATAAGCAACTTGTAATAATAGAGAAAGCAAGACTTATAGTTCCTATTATTTATTTGCACTGTTTTTACAACAGATTTTGACACAAGAATTATTAGATCAGCATTCTTTTACAAATTCGGAGCAAAGTGTTCAAGTAAAGTATGGAAGCAATTGCTGCCCCAGGCTTTAAGGATTGAATCTTTGGCACGAGAAGATTGGATGGCAGCATTCTTCAGAATCGGAACTTCCTTTCACTTTGAAGATCTCCTTGAAGCGCGAGCATGTCTTCCCGCCCCATCCAATTCTTTCCTACCTGGTGAGGGCTTGCCGTGATGATACTGATAATAGGACCCTCGTCTCCCTGTGCTACAGTTCTTTTATTTAAGCTGCACTGTCGAGTGGGAACTAGCTGCACTTTAGGGGATGGGGAGAAGTCATTTCCATCTTTCTTCACATATCGTTGCAGTTCATTCTGTTTGATCAACTTTTCAATTTCTTTCCTCAAATGGCGACATTGGTTAGTGTCATGGCCAGGCTGATTGTGAAATTGGCAGAATTTTCCATGATCTGTCGCGCTTCTCTTCATCAGAGTTGGTTTGGGGTACATAACAACGTCTCTTGTTGCCAAGAAAATATTCTCCGGAGTGTCGGTCAAGGGAGTGAAGTCGGAGGGTTTGAGACGCCGAGCTTTTTTCAAGAGTTTCTGCTTTCTCTTTCCTCCATTTTCCTTTCTCTGTTCAATCATCTCCGGTATATACTCTTCATCATTATAAGGACTCAATGGGTAGTTGCCAACCATTCTTTCAAAGGTTGGCCTTGATAAACGTTCATGAATAGTTGGTCGCGGCCATGAGTTCTCCGTTTGGGGGATTGTCCCAATAGTAATGTCAGTTGCTCGTTGAGGAGTATTCCATTCTTCTGAAACATGGGCCTCTTTGGAAAGGGTTTTTATATCACTTTCTAGTTGACGGACCTCCTCTTGCAATGCATTTATCTTGTCAAGGATCCTGTTGTTCTGAACCTCCATGTGTTGATATAGTCCATATACCACGGCGTTTAATTCAGCCCATGTGACTCCAATATTTGAAGCTGTTTCGTTTAGCGTGGGAAGAGCAATGGCGTTGCTGCAAGTATCTTCAAACCTCAAAAACTTTCGTTTCCTTTCAAGAGCCATGATTTTTGTTATTCTCTCGGCTTGGGGAGAAATCCTTTTTACAGGCTTTTGTTGAACAATGGTTGAAGTTTTCCCCTGAGTTCAATTCTCAGTGAAAGCACCAAAAATGTTAACGCTAAAATTTGAACGCTAACACCCCGGTGTGTGAAGTGTAGTTGTGAAAGCACCACCCGTTAGCACGGGAATAAGATACAAGTAAAGAAATTGCAGAGAAGCAGTAAAAACACAAGTTTTATAGTGGTTCGGCCTAAAATCGAGCCTACGTCCACTTAGATTTCTTTATTGCTGATACGAGTACAACTTATACAACTTTCTTCAATTACAAACCACTCTAGACTGTTAGCACACACTTTAATGAAGAATTATCCTTCAAATCCATGATGAACGAAGTAGATTCTATCTCTTGAAGTTTGGTGTAATGTCTTTGAAGTTTGGAGTGCTTGAAGTGTTGCTTGAGTTGAGAAAATGGCAGAGTATCGGCGCTTCGAGAATGAACCCCCAAAAAAGGTCCCTTGAATGTTGGAGGTGGCTACGTATTTATAGGCAAGCCTGGACACGAATTCTGCGTACAAGTCATGAGTCGCAACCGACTCAAGCTGAGTCGTCCCCGAGTCAAGTTAGGTCGTGGCCGAGTCAGGTTGAGTCGTGACCGACTCATCTGTAGGTCTTCTCACTGGCTTATTCTCTCGCTGGATTCTAAGCTGTCTTGAGTCGTTGGCGAGTTAACCCTTGCTAGGACAGGCATTGTTGTAACAGAATACGACTCAGTGGCTTTGAGTCGTGGACGAGTCATCCTGGGTTATGAGTCGTCAATCATCTTGAGTCGTTCCTTATGATGAGTCGTTAATGCTTTAACCCGTTAGGCTCCTAAAGTCGTGAGTCGATAGTCTTGATGAGTCGTCAACTTACTGAGTCGGCTTTCTTTATGAACCGTTAACCCTTTGAGTCGTCAGCTGATTGAGTCGCTATCAAATGAGTCGGTATCCCTCTTAAGTAGATGAGTCGGTACCTTCTTAAGTAGATGAGTCGGTACCTTCCTAAAGTAGATGAGTCGGTACCTTCCTTCAGTAGATGAGTCGGACTATCCCTTGAGTCGTGCAACCCCTTAGCTCGGTTGAGTCATTGGTCCACTAAGTCGCTGATCTCCATGAGTCGTGAGTCCCTCTTAAGAAGATGAGTCGCTACCAGTTGAGTCTTTGAGCAAAACGAGGTTAACAGTCGGTCTACACATTCGTACTACTCTATATTTATACGACTACCACTTTTTTTTACCACTTTAACCAGTAGGATTTTAATTTCAGTTTGTTCACTTTTTACGCTCTCCATATGTATCACCCTCTATTTGGGTCATGATGCAATCACCGCAGCGAACTTTCACTCAATGTTCCCTTTATAGTCAATTGCCTGAAAGTTATACTAATACATTTACCTTAATATCCTTTAACACATAACACTATCATAAGTGTTATATTATAAAAATGCTAATTTGTCAAATAAATCAATGTTAACCATGCGACAAGCATATAAAATACATCCATTGTTTCTATCATACAATGGTTCAATCGGGAACGTGTTTTAGTACGCGCAAAAAAATAAGTTGTCTACTAATACGTCAGGCCTATTCTATTAGTTCCCATCTCGGTTGTACTTTTACATGCATTCTCTTCGTACTACCAAAAGATCCAACTAAAGTTATAAACAAACGACATCTATAACGATCCAACTTTCCGACCCTTAAATGTCGACACCGATAAATTTATGCTATTCACGTGCCGAGTATTCAGGTGTTGGAAATACAAATTATTAGGGTAAAACAAAGAGAAATGGAATAAATAGAAAGAACACAACGTTAGAATCTTACAGTGAAATGATAATATGCAATATCCAAAAAAACAGTACATAAAGTCAGTCCAAGATACTAAACCTAAGTATTTTTGTTGAATAGATTAAAAGTCGTTTTTCTAACCTTGATTTTGAAGACATATAAGCAGTTGTGTTGAAAGTGGTTTGACAACCATATATTTGTAATAATATGATCGAACAATTAAACTCTATTATTTTAGGTTTGCTTTAATTTTAATACACATGGTAACTGCTATAATGTCATAGATAGGCAAATTTTGTGGATTGTGTTTCCAAATATCTGTCATGCCAGTTTGATTAAAGCTCCAATGAAAGCCATGTCTTTTCCACAGTTTAAGATATGAATAAGTGCGAATGTGCTAAATTTATGTATTTTATCTTGAATGATAAAATTGAGTTTGACAATTAACTTATGGGATTAAAGTTGTAATAAGATACCGTCGTAAATGAGTTTAAGTACATACAGTGAAACTAACATCTCTCCTAATTATTAGTGGACTATTACATGTTTTGATTTAATTGGTCTATGCCGGTTTATTTTGGTTGTTAACCCTGATTGACCTTAGCTTTTTCTGCCTTATGTATGTTAAACAATCCATTTATTTTTTGGACATCGTAGTTTATGCGTACAGATCCTTACCTGCTTTTTTTTTAAAATTAGCTGATTTTCCCTCAATTCTCCTTTGTTCCACTTAATACTGATAGTGGTATAACATTGACTATGCATATTGTTATAAAATGGATATTATGAAATAGTTTTTAATGTATTTCTATATACTGGTTATTAATATTTTGGATTGCCTTAGACATTTTGTGGATACAATGGTTATTGTTCTATAATTTACTGCATTATCTGTTTAAACTTAAGTACATATTAGTGGAGATTTAGTTTAATCTTTTAGTCTGTTTTTAGTAATAGTATTACTCAAGCTGGAGTTCAAATTAAAGACTTGATTGCTGCTTATTCAACTGGCACTTTTAGCGCTTGCTCCATTTACCAGTTGTATTGCAGAACCAACACTTGAAATTGTAGTAACTTTGTTTTGCGTATAGTAGTGAAATAATAATTAAATTTTAGTTTACGAAGTAGAATATATTGCGTATAGTAATAAAATAACATTTAAATTTTAGTATATGAAGCAGAACATATGTCAACAATGCAGAAGTTTACTGTGCATCTTTGCCAACGACTTTGATTTGTCATCCAATTAAGTTTGTTTAATAGAATTTTGATGTTAATTAACATGCACGTTAATTAATTCAAGCTGTGCATTTGTTTACGCAGACTGTTGTATTGATGGAGTGTACTCAATTAGTTGGATTTTTGTAATTTTGCAAGAAGTTATTCAACCAGTTGCTAGGCATTTTAATAGAAAATCCTGCAGAGTTTTCCATCATGACAGCCTTTGGTAAGTGAACAATTGATTCTGTTCTTATGCATATTGATTGTTGGGTTGTTAAGCAAATATTGTGAACTAAAGTTTTCTTTATATTTTAATGATTGTTCTCATTCCAGTTTAATTACTAATCACATAGAAACCATACGATTTTCACAGTTTAAGATATGCATGGTGGAGTTTAAAGAAATTTAATTATTTAGGAAGAAGACAAAATACATGTCAAACTTTACTTATGGGGGTGAAACTTGAAAGTCGTATTGTAAAACTTTGATGAATTGTAGAACTCTGATGAATTTTTTTTTGTATAAGTCAATTTATATTATATCATATCAAGTGAAGAAATATTGCATGTAAAAATTTTTAGGTTTTGATATTATGATGTACATTCAGAAATTATAAATTTCCTTTTTCTCAAAAATCAACAATGCACTGTTCCACTATTCAGTGGATACTAATAGATAAATATACCTCATCTTACAAATGTAACTTTTGTAATGTATATTTTTAGACTTATGTTTTAATTTCAATCATTACAATATTTTTTGTGTTTCTGCACTTTTATTATACTCCTTTATTCTTGCAAGCTATCAGTTGGTTAAAACTACTATTTTCAACTATGATATGTTTGTGACCATCATGTTTCGTGTTGAAGACCTTTTGATTTGTGGTACGACAATGTCATCCTCATGTCTACTATTAGAATTTTCCATATTAGTTTGATTTAGTTTTAATCTAAGTTTTATTTTAGCTGTTAAACATGTTTGACATCACCTTTTTATGTCATATTTATGATAACCAGGCAAATTCCTTTTTCATGGATTGGTTCCCATGTACAAATCATTTCATATTATTTATTAAATATATCATTCTTTCCCCTTTTTTCTTACTTTCTATTTAATATGCACAGTGGTATCACGGGGACAGTCCAAATTCTGAGTAAATGGGTATTATGAAATTGTTATTAAAATAAATTTATGTACTGTACCGCCAATTTATAAGGTGCTCCAGGCACTTTCTGAATGCAATTGTTCTATCCTAAATTTTATTGTGCTTTAGCTGTAAACTCAAGTACATGGAAGCGGAATCAGGTTTTTCTTCTTCTATGTAATCACTTTATGGTTTACAGTATGATTCCTCCTGAGTTCCAAATAAAGACTTCATCGTTGATTTTTCCATTTGAATTGTTGGTGATTGTTGTAATTACAGTATGCATTGTTGAACCAATCTTTTATTTAAAGTAACTCAGTTTTAAATGTACTACGGAATTGATATTGAGGGTTTTATCTTTCAAGCAAAACATAGTTTAATAATACATGAGTGTATAGTGGTAACTCTGTGAATCATCAAAAGTAGATATGTGATTCAGTTATATTTGTTTAATGGAACCAATAATGTAGTGCATACCTTGCATGAAAGAACTAAATCAATGCATTTGTTTATGCAAATTTGTGTCGGTTGCAATTTACTACCATTGTAAATTATATGTTTTTTTATCCAGAAGTGAAGGAAGCAATTTGTAGCTGTTTTAATGAAATGGTTGCTAGGCTGTATGATGCAAACATTAGATACATAGAGTTCCATTGATCATCCAATGCACAAAAAGGGATTCATGGTTCCGCCTATCTTCTTTTTTTGTGAACCTAAAAACAAATTGCATTTCAGGTACGTAACATAATTTTGGAATGTATAATTTTTTATATTGGAAGAGCCTTTCATGCTTCAGAATTGAAGTAGTGTTGTTTTTTTATGCGACTTCCATGTAATAATAGTAATATACAAATCTGACAAAAGTTACTACTTTTTTAGTGGTATGTTACTTCTAATCAATAAGGTGAGTATCTCACACCTGAAAAGAAAACAAATATTCACATTTACCTTATTGAAGTAAATGAAATGAAACATAACAGTTATTGAATTATGTTTCGAAAGCTGTAATGTCCAGCTTTTGAATTTTTTTTAATTTAAATTCATTTGTTACATTTTTTTTAAGTTTTATATGTAGGATGAAACTCCAACGGTTAAGAGCTTGGTTTGACCCAATGATCAAGCTTATTGCTATAAGAACCATGCGTTTTTTATTTTCTAAAAATTTACACATTTAAATAAAAGCTACACACAAAAGTACTGAAATAAAAACACTAGATGGACGAGCCATAGAGGGACTTCAATGTCTGCACGAAGTTGCATACCGGAAGTTATGTACTGCTGCAGCTGCTGCAGCTGCACATCTACACCGGCACAATTGTTATTATGCACATAGTAGCAGTGCACAACAATAGAAATTTAGTGGTGAAAAACTTGATAAATGTATACAAAGTAACCCATTCATCTTATATAAGCTTAGAAAGTAAAGATATTGTATTATGGTATAGAGTAAGGCTTCCATCACATTCCTTATCAACAAGATTTCCATCTGATGCCTACTTTGGGTGGAGAATTTGAGCTTTGACCTTCAAACGTTTTTCAAGAGAAATCCATTGATTAAGACACGACCTTACAAATAATTCCACCAAGGATGTTAATTTGAGCTCGGTGTTCAATTGGTCTTATTTATAGTATATACTAATTGATATATGGATGCCTTTCCTTTTGAATGAGCATAACTATTAGTTTTATAAATGAAAGTTATGTTATTTTTTATACTCCGTTACTCCAATGTAAAAGTAGAAAAATGATCTTGAATTTTAGGTTCATTCACTCTTAATAATAATAACTTATTATTATTAGTTTTTATTATTATATAGTTATAAAAAACTTGGTTCTTATGTGATATCTTTTCTGTTTGATTTATCCATTTCTTTTTGTATATGAAAATACAACATTCTGCATTCAATACTGTATGCTAATAATATATTGACTCAATGTTTGATGATAAACTGCAATTGTCTAATGTAAAATAAATTATTTTGCACAGATCTACGAATGAAACTACATCATCAAACTAGATAGTTTAGTCCATTCATATTAATTAATATTGGAAAGAAATATAATACCTTCATTTTTTATCATAGTTATGTTTAAGTGTGGTCATTGAACATACATTAACAACAATCAAGAAACCACTAAAATCCATTAGTAGTTGCTAAATGTAAAAAATTAATATTTGTAAAAGCAAAACTATCCACGTAGATTACATAAAAAGCCACTAATTATAGGACTTATTTATTTAAATATAAGATGTAAGCATTATTTACAAAGAAAAATATACAAATTTACGGTTGAAAAGGTACTCAATACAAATACATAAATAAAAATTATTTTTTATCAAGGTCCATAACATAACATCTATTATTAATAACCCGACAACTGCCCGTGTGCGTAGCACGGGCCACGCACTAGTTAATTCCAATATGAGATTACCTTGGATCATAATTAATGATTTCAATACAGTCATGCATGGTTTTTAGAAAAGGGGTGGGAATCCTATCCCTTTTAAAAAACTTGAAATGCTTCATAATTTTCTTCTTAGAACTGGTTTATTTGAACCAAATATGGTTGGAAATACTTTTACTTGGAAATATGGAAAATTTAGAAACATCCACTGTAAATTAGATAGAATTCTTTTAAATAATACTTTTACTAATTTTTTTAAAGATATTAAATGTTCTACCCTTCCTTAGGCCACCAGTGATCACACTCCAATTCAAATAGAATTCACTCAAAATATTAATAATAAAAAGAACATTCCTTTCAGATTTGTTAATGGCTGAGTTTATGAAGATGGTTACAAAGATTTAGTTAAAAATTGTTTGTCCACAAAAATTTTGGGCACTTCTCAATTTAAATTCAATAAACTTCTACATATCACCAAAGGAAAATTGAAGATCTGGAATAAAAACAGAATTAATAATGAAATTAAAACCATAAGGGATGAATGTGAGCTTAGACAGAATGAGTTGGATAAGGATTGTTCAGACATTTATAAAGTCAACAATTTTTTGCTAGCCCAAAATAATCTAATCAAGTCCCTTCATGTGCAGTCTATAAATTTAAAACAGAAAGCAAAAATAGACTGGTTTTTGCATGGAGATGAAGCTAGTAAAAAATTTTATGCTAAAATGTCCAGCAAGAAACATAGGAATGATATTGGGAAAATTATTGATAACAAGGGTAATGTTATCAATAATATGGATTGTATTAGGAAAGAAGCCATCAACTATTTTTCTAATTTGTATAATACCAATCTTTATGCTAATTCCTTTCCTATTATAGAACCTAAATATAAAGTTAATGAAAATAGCAATGATATTCTTTTAGCTCCTATCAGACTTGAGGAGATTAAAAACATCATTTTTAATTCCAATAATGATAAATGTCCTGGCCCTGATGGCTCTGGTGCCAAATTTTATAAAACCCACCGAGAAGAAATCAAATCTTTTTTATTAGATTCTATTTCTGAATTCTTTAGGACTGGTAAAATGTTAAAAATTTTGAATCATACTTTTATTACTCTAGTCCCAAAGGTTCAAACTCCCAACTGTTTAGAAGACTATAGGCCTATTGCTTGCTGTAATTTCATCTATAAAATCATTTCAAATATTCTATGTAATAGGTTAAAAATATTTTTGAAATATCTTATCTCTGAAAACCAGAGCGCTTTCATACCTGGTAGATTAATTGTTGAAAACACTTTGCTAGCACATGAATTAATAAGGAACCTTAATAACAATAATAAAAACCTCATGTGTATTAAAATAGATTTACACAAAGCTTTTGACAAAATAAATAGACATTTCATTAGTTACATGATGAAACAAATGGGCTTTTGCAATAAGTTTTGTGATCTAGTCTTTGAGTGTATTAATAATGTTTCTTATTCTATTTTGGTTCAAGGTTCTCCTAATGGACTTATTCAAAGCAATAGGGGAATTAGACAAGGAGACCCACTTTCTCCTTACTTATTTACTATTGCAATGGAATATTTCTCAATTCTTATGGAAATTGAGCGTTTAAAAGGAGATATCAAACCAATAAATAGAATCAGGCCATATATTACACATTTATTATATGCCGATGATTTACTTATTTTTTTGAATGCAGACACACAAAGTGCAAAATCCATTACAATCATTTTTGACAAATTAGAAGAGCATGCTGGGTTAAAAGTCAATGAATTCAAAAGCAAGATTTATTTCAGCGAAAACTGCTCCAATAAAATGGACATTATAAATAGCTTAAAATTTAAGGAAGGGAATCTGTATGTTAAGTATCTGGGTCTTCCTCTTAGTGTTAATCAAATTAATGACAGAGACTGCACGAGACTGTTAGATATCATTCAAAATAAGTTTGAAGGATGGGCTAGCAAATTTCTGTCTTTAGTTGGAAGAATTGAGCTAACTAAAACTGTCATCATTGCAATCATCATGTATTAGATACAAGCTCATAATATCCCAGCAAAAGCAATCCACAAAATTGATAAGATTTGTGCAAATTTATCTGGAAATGTAAACAACACAAAATTGCTTGGGAAAAAAATCTGCCTACCAAAGAAAGCAAGGAGATTAGGTCTAAGAGACATTAATGATCTCAGGGAAGTTTGTAAACTCAAATTATTTTGAAAATTTATAAATGGCAATTCTCTATGGGTTAAGTGGATGAAAGCTAGATATCTTAAAAATAAGAACTTTTGGACTACTAGAATTGAGAATCATCACTCTTTTGTTTGGAAATATATTCTCAGCAGCAGAGACATAGGAATCAAGCTTCTGGAAAGAAAATTTAAAAACGGTAATCAAACTAGTTTATGGTTCGACCCTTGAATTCATGGAAAAACTTTAGTTAGTCTTGTGGGGTGGAACAACATATACTTGTTTGGTGAAATCCATGGAAAAGTCAGCAGTATTGTTCAAAACAGTAGGTGGAATACATCTCTGCATCCAGCTACCTCTATTTTCAATACTGCCACAAATCAAATATCAATTGATTCTAATCTTTCAAAAGACAAATGGGACTGGAAAACATCTACGAAATGTTCTTTTTCCTTTAAAAACAACTTTGGAATTTATAAAAGGGCATGCATCTGAAGTGGATCGGCACTCTGTTATTTGGAATAAAGCAGACTGCCCAAAAATGTCCCATTGTGCTTATTTTGCAATTATAAACAAACTCCCTACTAGAGATAGATGTTTAAAATGGAATAAAAATGGAGATACAATATGCCTTCTATGTCGAGAGGAAAAGGAGAGTATCAATCACTTGTTCTTTGATTGTACTTTTACAAAAAATATTTGGTTTATTATCAAAACAAATCACAAAATCAGCCAAAATCAAGTGGTTCAAAACATCAGAGAAAGCATCAGATATATCCTTCAAAACTTCAAAGGAAAAACAAACGAATTCAAAAAAAGCCAGTATTATGCTGACTGCAACAATATTTCACATCTGGAAAGAAAGAAATCAAAGACTTCATTTTCAATCAGAAATAGAAAGCATTCAACTCTGGAAGAAAATTGATTTAGACTGCCAAATCCTCCTCAATAAAAACAGAAACCAAAACAAGTTTTCATAGAATCAAAACTATGCAGACTGGCACATGGATAAATATAAAGAGAATTTAGAATGCTTCTTACAGAATGGGAAAATCATTTTTGATTCTCCCATTATGAGGCCTCTTCATCGTAATGACAGTCACTGGATGTTAAAGCCTCTGGGTAATGTTAATGCTCCTTCCAAACTAACCAACACTGGTGGCGGCCACTTCTACCATCACAATAGGAATTGCTCCTACAATAATAAGGGAAGATTTCTAAAAGATGTTTATTTCTTTCCTACAAATAAGCTACATTTATGCACTAATAATTCTAATCTCATACCTGGTAGGGGCGGAAGCTACCATACACTCAGTCCTCATGATCAAATGGGCAATCTCCTAAGCATTAACAAGGATTGGCAAATGACAGTCAACATCAATAATGTTTCCAACACTCCTTGCTTAGATGATAATTATGTGTTCTTTAATAAACACTTATCTGAAGAGGGTAATAGTGACCGAACAGACAACCAATCTAGCAGCTCCCTCCAGAATATTAAAATGTCAACTATCAACAATAAGGGAAGTATCAAGGTTCCTTTTAATTTCAAAAGTATTAACTTCAATATTTCAAATTGTAAGGATATTCTCTGCTTACCTGATAGTTCTGGAGGTTACTGAATGAACTACAGCCTTCATGAGTATGACAAAAAGCTCCAATTGGCTATCGAAGAGCAAAGATTAGGCTACACTCATTATCGAAGTAAAATTAATAATCAATTCTTTCACTTATCTAACATGGGGAGAGGAGAAAGCAGCTGGATGATTAAGTTTGCAAACCCGACCATTATTGGGCATAAAAACAGCAAAAGCTTCAAGTCTACAGCTCGCTTAACTGAGGAATATGGAGACTCCCTCAATTCTTATACCGATCTCCTCTCTGAGATTAAGCTTAATAAAGCTCCAAGCAAATCGCTTGAGGATGCTAAAGTAAAAACCATTTTAATGAAGGATTTTCACCTCGCATCAAAGCTCTGAGAGGCCCAAGGACCAGATACGATAAACTAGAAGCCTCCCTAGGCCATGCTTAGGGCATAAGCGAGTTGCTTTATAAGTTGTTTCCAAATTCGCTCTTGGTTGTGCGCTATTTTTGATTCTCTGTGTTTTGTATATAGGGGCGCATTTTGTCCTAGTTTGCTATGGTTTTCGAGCATGTAAGGAGATCTCGGGTTATATTTGTTAAATCCGCTATCTCTTATTTTATTTTTATTTTCTTTTTGGGCTTGGCCCTTTACCATTTCAAAAAAAAATGCAACTTCAATTGCTTGAGAAAATTTGCCTTTTCATTATACATGGATAACTTCAATTACTTGAAAATGAAAGTTATCGTTTGTTCGGTCTATATAATTACTTGTATGATAATAATGATTTGTGTCTATTTTTTTAACCAGTCAAGATGTTGCTAAATAATTCTCCGCACAGGTCCAAAATATGATTATTGCATTTGTTTATTTGATTAATCATTGATGATTTAACTGGTTAAATTTGTGTGATCTGATTTGTCATACATAAGTTAATATCATATCGATTATGTCATAATTAATTCACATGCATTATTCTTCTTATGTGCAATGTAGTAATCGTGGTACTTTGTCACTGCAAACATGGTATCATGCCAACTAGTCTTTCATTAATAACATACCACCTTTTGTTAATTTATTAATACATACCTGACAAGTTAGATATTGCGATGATTGTGTCAGAGCGTTCTTTTGACAAATTATGGCAGTCACGATGACCAATGCTTTAACCTGATTATAGGCAAAAACGATCTTGCATTTTGCAATATGCCATTAAGAAACAAAAAATATAGAAGAAAAAGTCGCTTTAATTATCTAATCAGGAATACATGGATGCATCTTGGGCATCCAGCTCGTCTCATGAACTCTAAAGCATCTGAAGCTAATTTGAAAAATATGTTCGGTCTGACCCGAATGTTAAAATCAAATAACACCCGGATCGATCTGAAAATACTAGTGTGAGAAAACTAAAGTAATGGGGTGAATTTATAACAATTCTTTGAGAACAGTCCGCTAATGTAGAATGAGTTTTTATCTCATAAGATCAACATTCATATGTGAAGAAATGGGAAACAAATCAAAACTATAATCCAAATAAGAATAAATGAGCTTAGACAAGATAAAAATCCAAACTTCAAATTATACATCGAAAAAAACCTTAGTTACTTCTCAGTGCAATTAAGAAAAAAAGCCAATGATTTGAATTAACAATAAGGAAACAAATTTCTCACAATGTGTGTGTGTGACCATGCCGCCAACTGCTGAACGTGCTTTCTTTCATAATAACAACATCTAATCTCAAGCATGGATGCGAATAATTAAACATCGCAAAGCGCTTTCAACACTTCCCTATGTAATTAAAAAAGAAGTTAATTTAAAAACTTGGAATCAAATGAAGGAATAGGGGAAATTTTCAACAAATGATTAGGAAGGTGCACCCTCTTATCGAAAGTATGCCTCTAGAAATGTACCTGAGAACTCCAATTGCTCTCAGAAACCTCCAAGCCGGACCTCGCCAGCTGTTATCGAGTATCCGAGTATTTCACTTCTCAATGCGCACAAACGAATCCAATCTAGAGTGGATGTGAAAATACCCTACTGGAAGCGAACCCACATAGCTTGGCCCCACACACTCTTTGAGTTTATTCATTCCAACAAAGGATAACAAAGCTTAAAAGAGTAAAAATCATTTTTATTGTGACGATACACCATGAAAAAAGTTGAACCGATAGCTAATAAATCAACTAACGAGGATAATTAAAAATGATCGTGTATGGAAATTAAATTTCATATTCTTACTGTAACTCGTCGATTCCAAGCAAGTGCTATCCCTTAATTGAAAATAAAATGCACATATTAAAATCAATATTTTATTTAATTTATAAATAAAGTTTTACTTTAATTTAACGTGTACGTAAATTAGAGTATATCAAATATACTCTTATGTACATATTTATGTGTAATGGAGTGAATGTATCAAATACATTTATGTTGTTAAGTATAAGTGTAACATATAAGAAGTGTATATTTCTGTAACTAAGCATTAGAAATTTTAAAGAAAGAAAACCTTTTATTTTCTTTCTGTTGACATGTATAATAAATTGAGAAAAGACAAGGCTATAAATGTGGAGAGAGAAACCCTTACGTTTCTCTTTTTTTTAATTACAGTGATATCATATATCAATGCATGCAAATATAACTTTTATATATTCATTCAAATAATTGCAAATAACTCCCAAACCTCAAATAAAATAAATAATAATTAATATTTCTCAAATACTAATTAATTTAATTAATTTACAACTTTTATAAATTAATTAAATTATGTGGATTTTCGGAGAATTCATCATTACGGTTTTGTGACTCAAAGGTGTAATACAGTCAGCGATTAATATTGAACAATTCAAATATTAACGTTCACACATCACTTAGCAGGTGGGGTGACATTTTGGCTGAATTCATCGCTTACACATCTTGTGGTAAAATCCAATTTTACTTATTATAAGAAGTACTTAATAGTGACAATTATTTACACCAATTCACTTCGTCAAAACTATATCATTTTGGATTTATGGCATTTGTAATGGTAAAAATTGCAATATCATCCACACTCAACTTTATAATCCAAACACAAAGTCCTTGGTTCAATAATAACAATTATTATTAACCAAAATGCTATGGACAGAGACTGACTTTGAGTTGACCTGAGTTGGCCATGATACTAACCTCATATAAATTTAATTTCACAGTTACAACTATCGCATACATCGCATAATGTCATACATATCACACATAACCAAGTTTATATCACAAGAATCAATATTTACATCAATATTCCATCAAATAACACAACCAGTATTATAAAATCTCATGTCCATCAAACAAAAAAACCACAAATCCACCAAACACTCACTAACAACACAACCATCAAACAAGTATCAAATCCATCAACATATGTCAGATAAGTACAAAATAAAACAATTAAATATCCATTAGAGACACAACCATGCATACTCATCATTATTTCCTGACCCATGCGAAGGAAATGTTCCGTGCTCTGTCATTTATGCCGCAATCCGCTCATATATCATCATAGCCAATATATCCTCCGTTCTTTCGTCAATTATTCAACTCTGTTATCTTCTCTTTGAGTTCTGTTATCTCCTCTTCAACCTGTGATTTTCTATAATCGGTCCGGGTCATCATCATCTGTAAATTAGTTAATAGCTAGTTATAATTTATAAGCAATATTAAATAAAATTATAAATTATTTAATTAAATTTATAAATTAGTTAATAGCTAGTTATAATTTATAAGCAATACAAGGTCCGATTCACGCGCGGTTTGTTTTGCCGGGATCGTATCGAATTTCCTGACATTTTGACGCTGGTTTGGACGAATTCTGATACTGTTTGAATTTGTACCCTAAATTGGATTTAAATTGAATTTAAATTCGATTTAAATTCAAAGGTGAGTGATATGACCCACTCACAACTTCTAAAATTTCTTATGTTTGTTAAATTAAATACATATGTGATTGGAAATTTATTTATGGCTGTTTGGTATATTTTAAATCGTCATCTCAGTTAATTTGAATTTATTTGAATTAAATCGTTATTTAATTTATTTTTGAATTTAAATTTCCATTTAAATACCTGTTATTGATTATAAGTTCTCTATTGATGTTTATTGATTGATTTGGATGATGATTGTGATGGATATTTGATTGTTGATATTGGATGAATGGATGTTGTATTTTATATCGTTATAAACTACAAGTTCACTATGGGTTGAAATGATACATACCCAAATGATCTATAGATTAGGGAAAAATCGTTATATGTTGAAGTGATAGACTCGAGCGATTTTATGGATTTCTATATTAATTCGGGATTGCGGTTTGAAACGATATAGAACCGTAAAATTTAAATTGCGGATTGAAATGATAAATATCCGTATCACTTGACTCTAGGGTAAAGAATTATATATGGACACTGGATTGGTTAAATTAAATGATTTTGAATCCTTAATTTTCGAATTTAATTGAATGATATTTTGAAATAAGAATTTGATCTATATAAATTAAATTAATATTGAAGATCAAGTTTATGTTGAAATTTGAATGGGTTAAAGGAATTGTGTAAAGAAATTTAGTTAAAAAATTTAGTTGCATTTTGAAGTATAAATGGAATTTAACGGAATCGAGATATTGGAATTGTTTGAAATATAACTTTGAAATATATTGGAATTTGAGTAATTTAAATTTATATTTAAAACATGGTTTGAAAGAAATATTGAATTTAATAATTTAGTGAGAGTTTGAATTGAAAGATTCAAATTGGGTTTGTTGATTTAGAAACTTAAATAGTTCAGAGGTGTTGAAAAGAAATAAATAGTTTAATTGATGTTAACTCCAAATTCATATTCTAATGTAATTTGTTAAAAATATATTATTTTAAAATTTCTAATTATTAAGATTTTCAAATTATTAAACTTTTTTAACCTATATTAACTATATAAATTATTTTAACCTATTTAAACCAATGTAATCTATTTTAAATTAATTAAACCATTTAATTTATTTTAAATCTAATTAATCTATTTTAAAGCTATTTAATCTATTTTAATTACAATTAATTTATTTTAAATCTATTTAACTATCTTAAATCAATTTAAAAATATCTTTAATCTATTTAAATATTTTAGAGTCCTTTAACAATATAAAATTTATTTTAACTAGGTTAAACCTTTAAAACTATTTATAACTATCCAAGCTATTTTTCTAAATTTTAGACCAAGTAAGGCAGAAGTGTTTATATTCAATTTTTGATTTAGAAATGAACATGATGATTATAACTTAAGTTGGGATCCTAATGACATATTTGATTTAATATCATAATTTCAAAACGAGAGTTTAACCTATTTTGGGAAATATGATTTTTGAAAGAAAATATAATTTTGAAACTATGCTTTCAAAGGTGATATGATTTTAAAGCTGAATATGATTTAAAAAGTAAATATAATTTCGAAAGTGATACGATTTGAATTGAATATAATATTTTGATATCAATTATGAAATGATTTTGGAACTGTAAAAGAACCATCCGGTGCGTAATAAGCGATTGGTTGTTAAAGAGACCGGCATTGGATATTGTCATACTCTCAGCCAATATCGAAAACCACTTTAACAACTGTGTACGTTGTGGATATTCCAAAAATAAAGTAGGATGGTTTGGTGAACAATTTCTGTATAGGTATGACGTGACCCTGACTCCCGTGAGTCAGCATAGATGTGATTAAACAGGAGCCATGCCGGGCCAAGTGAGGTCATTCCTCCGATCAGACACATTTCTTCGATACCATTCTATTGCTTTATGATTGATTTGGTGGCCACCCTTTGATTTTGATTTGGGAGTATGTTCCGTGATGGGTGGTAGTAGCTGCTACGCGTTACCACCAGTCCGAATCTGCAATTGGTATATCTACCCTGGCATTGCCTCGAGTGCCATGTCCACATGCCATAGAGCGCCTTCTACGAGTTTTTTTTGTACCATACCTATGTAGTACCCTCTGATAACCCTCCAGTTTACGGAGTAATTACAGTACTGTATAGACTATGGGAATATATAAAAATGAGTTAAGCGGAATATAGGTAATGCCTTAACGCTAGTTTAATACTTTGCTATACTTTAGACACTATTATAATAGCGTATTGTACTACATAGTAGATAGTTTAACGGATCCTTAGTATATGTGAATCCCGAACATCTCTTATGTTATTGCACTCACATTAGACACTGGATAGGAGATGTCAAACCCCGAAATCATCTCTGACGCCGTTTCACTCATATTTCACCGTTGATTTAACTTACATAAGATCTTTTAGTTCTGACTCGAGTGTTTTATTTTTTCTATTCGCTCGGGTTAGCCAGAGCATTTAAGGGCTGAAGACCTTATTCTTGGAAGACGAAGACGAAGATTTGTGCTATTATTATTTATTATATTTATTCCACTACATCATGTTGTTCCGTTGCATTTATTTATTTATTTCTGTTTATGTTACTCTGATATTTGGGTTGTAAAGAATAATCGAATGTACTTATAAAACAGCATCATGAACTGTTATATGATTATTATATTTTGCCATTCCACTGCGAGATTCTATATTTGTTTTATTTATTTCTCTTTTTCTTATTTACCCCATAACAATCTGCCCTTTTGAATGGTTTGAGTTTGGCATATGCATCTGCTTAAAACGTCCAAAAAGGCAGGTCCCATTACAGCTGGTATCATAGCTTTGGTTTAGCATTAACCTTAGTTTGTGGGGTCTGACTCATAATTAAATAAGGTAGTAATATCCTGGAAAGAGTCGCTGAGTGTATATATATGAGAGAGCATATTTTTAGTGTTATAAAGATTTTTGTATTGTGTTAATTTGTTCCATTTTGTATTTATAAATTCTGATCGGTGCATAAGACGCTATGACAGTGGTTGGGTTTCTAAACACTTAATAGGGCAGACCGACACAATATTTGTTTAGAAATACAGGTAAATGAAATAATTTTGCCTTTTATATATTTTGTATATAAAATATTAAATTTTTTAAATGACATAGTTGGTTATTATATATTTGTTTGTTATGTAGTAAAATCCTATATGAATACTGATTGAAAAATAAGACTTACACATAAAATGAATATAAATTGAAATTTGAGAACTTAAATTCTGGATTTTTGAAATTTCTTTCAAAGGATTTTTGAATATAATATAAGTATTATTTGGAAGTTGTTTTTGATATAAATATTTCAAAGTGATTTGGAAGAAATGTTTTAAAAGAAATTTTGGAAGGAAATAAGTTCTCTACTCCCCTCTCTATCGTTGGAAAAAAATTTGGTGATGAGTGCACGCATCATCGACGTTCATTTTCAAGTTTCGAAGTGGGAAGACCGTGTAGTAATTTTACTGCATAATTGATTTGAAACCCGGTTGTTTGGTTCTTAAGTTTCTATAAATTAGATATTGAAATTATTGTAATAAGTGGAACCTTGACTATATTAATAAATGAGAGTTCTAAGATGAATATTAGAAATTTAATGTTAAAATGATTAATGAAATAAATAAGAAACTGAAAATTTGTAAACTGTAAATAAAATGGAAATGAAAATAAAAAATGTAACTATTGAACATTTTGATATAAAATAAATATGGAACTTGTGTAACCTTTCCATTGCATTCTGAAAGACACATATATATATATATATATATAACTTACCAAAATGTAATAGCTGTAATATTAAATAGGAATATGTAATGGAATACTATACAAGAAAAACTTATGTAGTGAAAATGTTCAATGGAATTTCATTTATAAATAAGAATTTTGATATTATAATGGTTATAAACTTAAGATATAATTTGAGTGTTACTAAATAAAATGAAATAGAAAAGTGAGTACTTTAAGTAAATAATTATAAACTTAAGTTCATGCTTTGAAGCTATTTATAATTAAAGTGAATAATAAAAGGAATACTATATTAAGTAAATGATTATAATTTTAGAAAAGTGAAATGATTTAGAAAATAGATTAAATACCCAATGACACTATATAAGGAAATGATGTAAATTAAAAAGTAAGAATTTGAGTATGAATTTATGCACTAATGAATATTAATATCTAATGGAAATCAAGTATACATAATTAATAAATATGAACTAAACTGTAAGAAAATGTATGAAATACTTGAATAATGGATTTAGTGATCATTATAAACAAATGAATATAAATATCTTATTGTAAGATATGAATGTAAAATAATGAAAATAAATTTTCATTAAATGAAGAAATGAAATGAATTTTATAAGTAGTGAATGAAAATAAGTGAAAATAAGTACTGAATGAATGTGAATTTATTTATAAAGAAACCTATATAGTACTTTAAGAAATGATTTGCATATGTTTAAAATAATTATATATGAGTAACATAGGTAAGAAAATGTAAATAACATATATAAGTAAATGAATGTAGATAGATGAAATTAAGTAATGGATGAATGAATGGAAATTGAGTTTTTGAAAGAAATAAATGTAGATTAAAGAAATAATTATTGAGAAAAGAAACCAATGAGAATAAACTTAAGCAATATTTGGAATGTGTTGTTTGTTTTGGCTTTTGGTTTGTTTAGGAAATGATATTTCTAATTGTTTGGATGTATGAATAATCTATTGAGTTTTATCTAAGACCATTGAGTATATGGTATACTTAGTAGTTATTTGTCATTCTATACTGTTAAAAGGTGTTTAAGCTCGAATAAACCATTTGTTTTGCTTGATATGGATGTATGATTGATTACATTGGTTCCATGTGATGATTGTATGATTTTGATTGCAAATGACTATTGTTATGTTGTGTTATTTTGCTTGGTATAAAATGAAACAACTTAAATACTTCCCTATTATATAATTATTAACTTCTTTGGATTATATAAGTGACATGCAGGGTATGGAAGCAATTGCTACTGCTTTTGGTTTCATAAAATAAACGTTGTATGCCCGACAAATAGATATGTTCTCGGATTACGGTTTATAACGATATTATATTGTTTTCTAGTTGTTGGTATATATTACTTTGAAAAATATATATGATATATTATTATTATTGATACTATTTTATCTCACAGACCTCTCCGTAAAAAGGAGACTCTGCCGAAATTTTTTGAAAATTTTGGACTTAAAATTATTTTTTTGGATTGTTTTCCAAACTTTATTAGTTAGAGTATAAAAGGATTTAATTATTTATAAATTGTTATATTTTATTCAAAGTATTTAATTATGTATTGTGTATAAATTTAATATTTTGATTAAGATGTTGATTTCTAAATTCCTTCTTTCCCTTTCTTTTTCCACTTCGGGGAGAAAAAAATTTGAGCGGGGGAGAGTGTAACGACCCGTAATTTTAGATAATTAGAAATTTTTAATTTAATAAAATTTTGGTAATTTAATATTGAAAGAAATAAAAATTTGTAATTTGATAATGAAATAATAACTAAAATGAAACGTAACAATGTTAATTAAAGTTAATCAGTAACAATTTGAATGAAATTCCAATTAATTGAAGTGATTTAGATGTTATTACCTAGTTATAAATTTAATATAAGAAAACAAATGTAAATATGAATTAATTAATGAGATAATATATATTTAATGATAACTGAATAAAATCAGTGTTATGTAAGAAATTGTAACATTTGGTTGTAAATAATGACTTATTAATACGACTAAAAGTAAATGGGGACAAACTATTATATGTTACCTATTTATTTAGTCTATTAAATTAAATTGGAAATAAATTGCAATGAATGAAATTAAATGTTACATTAATGAGAATTTAGACAATAACTGAAATCTGTGAATGTACTAAAGTGAGTGGAAATGTTAATTTTATTCATAAGGTAATAATTGATTTAATAAAAAGAATGAAACCAAAATAAATAAATTTAATTGGGATTTTAAATTATAATAAATGGGTAAAATTGACAAAGATCCAATAACATTGAAATATAGTAGTTAATATAGATAAAAGATGGGAATTGGAGGATATTAACGTAATGAAATATAAAACAATGTTAAATATGTGTATAGGATGATAATTGATTGAGTATAAAGATTGAAATAAAATAAAATAAATTATTGGAATTAAATTGTAAATAATTGGATTTAAATTACAGTTGAAATTGAATACTGTAATTATTGAAATAATTAACACTGAAATTGATATGTAAATTTACTTTAAATTATTTTAAAAGTCTAAACAATAAAAAATGATGAATCTTTTTATTAACTTTGAAATAAAAATGTGATTTAATTAATTTAATTATTAATTAATTTAATTAAAGTGAAAATAGTCATTTTGGCCACTGAGTCGGATTCCGACGAAACCAATTTCATCGGATCCGTAACGGTGAATTATTGTAGGATTTCAAGTTTTGTAGCGATCAGACTTGTCGTTTGACCGTGCGGGCTTGAAACGCCTAAAAATCAATTTAATTGAAATCAATTGAAATCAATTTGAAATAAGCTGATTTTAGTAGAACTTCTTCATACGATGGAATTTGGACTTGAAACATATTCCATTGAGTTTAAAAATATTGAAAACATCTATTTTGATATGGGATGACCCAATTTCGCTCCGGAGACAGAACAGGCTTTTCGGGTCGTTTATCGTTCAACTTTCAAATCAATCTTGTCCATTCATTCTATTTTTCAGCTTTGCCTATAAATAGCCTGTTATAAATCCTAGCTACTTCTTATTTTCATTTGTCTGTATGTTCATTTCTTTCTTAACTCCTTATTCCAATGGCAGACAAACAAATTCCCAATTCAATTTCAAATCAAATTCCAAAATAAAAATTCAAACTCCTCAAACTATATCATATTATATATCGATTTGAAGCTCTCGACGAGGGTAACCCAGATTTGCAACTCGTTTCTCGAATCGGATTGCATAATGTCCAGTAATCAACGAATTAGTTTCTGTAACAACCCGCATATCTAACGATTTTATATTTAAATATTTTATTTAAATATGACGTCGTTTGTCGGATTATGGTCCCAAATGCTACTTTCTGCAAACGGTCGAATTGGGTCTCAAGACCACTTCCATTGAGTTCAAAACGTCGTTTGCGATCTTTTTGAGTATAAGCTTTGATATGTTTGGAGCAAGTCGAATTTTGCTATTTGCTAAGTGGGCTTTTGGGTTTGGGTTTCACCCAAACTGTTCTATAACCTAACTCAGTCCCCTCTCCCTCATTCATTTACCTCATTTCATTAAAACTTAAGTCAAAAACTGTTAATGGGGGAAGAGAATGGGAATTAGAAATTCCAAGCCCTAAATCCATTTGCAAACTCCAAATTCTTGCTCCAAAAATCAAAGAGAAGCCATAGGTAAGTTCATCTCCATCTTCTCCATCTCTTCTCCTCTTCAATTTCAGAAAATATCCTAAACCTAATTTAGGAAAATATGTGTTTTATTCTTAGATTGAAGCTTGTTGAGTAAGAGTGAAGAGTGGTTAGCCTTTCCTTTGCATTTGAGCTTCTTCTTCTTGTTCTTGAGTCAAAAAGTTGAGTTTTGAACTCACATCTATTTCTTATGATATCATAGATGTTGGGTATGAATTCCTAACACCGTGTTCATATGCAATTGCTTTTGGTTTGGATCGAATTGGTGAATATCCAAATTTCTAGTGTTTGGTTTCAATTCTCTAAAGATCCTAACTTTGATGTTTAGCCATGTTTTTGAGCGCGAATCGGAGAGCTAATGGAGCTGGGGTATCTATTGGCTAAAGCTCCTTAAGTCCATTGCTCGGACGATCGCGATTCGGTGAAATTTGCATCGCATTGAATAGGGGCAGGAACTGCAGAATTATGCAGTTCGGCCGACCAAGCTCCCTGGGCCGGTCGACCGACCTGATGCCCCGAGCCTGGTTTTGCTTTCTGCATCTGGCCGGCCGACCGACCCTGTAGTCTGGTCGACCGACCTGCTATAATTTGCCCTGTTTGCCTGTTTTTTTGTATATTTTGATTCGTTTCCGGATTCTATCGACTTGAGTTGCTTTTTAGTAGTTGTTATTGCATATTTGACCTTGATAACTTATTTTCAACTTCATCCACGGGCTTTTATAAAATAATCTCTCGAATCACATTTAAAAGCTCGTTTCTCCAATTTATAAATCCTATTTAAAACACACACTTTCGCACGTCGAGCGAAGTGGAAGGAAGATTAAATGGTTAGGTAAAACATGGACCATGAATCTGTGAGTTTATCCTTCTGATTAGTCCCCGACCTATTCGATTGATCGTTTTAACCTTCGGGTTTGGTTTATCGATGATATGAGGTAAACTTTGTACTGCTTTGAGTGTGAAAGTGACCGACGGATAGTAAACCGTTTAGTGCGAACGAGTGGTTATGGGACATACGTTAACACTTTTCGGATTCCTTTTCGAGAGTTGTGACACATTCCGCCAGTTAGTGGTGTCCAGTATTGGGTCTCACCACTACGGTTTGTCACCCTATAGCATCGCTTCCGATGTTGGTCTTTATGAGCCGCATGGGTGATATTGGGTTTGTGCCTTTAGTATCGCTTTTGGAGTTGGTCCTTTGCCCCAGCTCGAGAGATATTTGGGATTGTTTGTGCCTTTGGGATAGTGTCTTCGGACTGTCTCCTTCTGGCTTATTGTTTTTAGTAGTGCTTTCGGAGTGGTTTCTTCACCACCGCTCGAGAGATATCGGAGTGGTTTCTTCACCACCGCTCGAGAGATATCGGAGTGGTTTCTTCACCACCGCTCATGTGATATTTGGATTTGTTGCTAATGGTAATTGTTATTTGACTTTTGGCTTGCTTTGGGATAATTATATCCTTTGTTTATTTGAGTTGCCGATGATATGAGGCTTGTTCTATATGATTCATCTTATGTTAGATGATTGGGTTATCTCTTTTAGAGATATTTGATATGCATTGTGACCTTGCAGGATTATTGTTGTTCAGTTTATCTAACTGATTTGTTTAGCTAGACTGACCCGTGTATTTTATACTCGGGTCAGACCGAGTTGTTACAGGTTAGATGCTTTTGGACTTAGCCTCTTTTGCTTCCGCATGGACTATTCAGCTTGCTTCTTTTTGTCATAGCTTTTTGTATAGTCCTATTTTGTTGTAACTCTGATATGTATTCTTTTGACTCGTCTGTATATTGTGGTTTGCTATACCACTTGACATGTATTATTTTGTATACTCTGTTATGTATCAGTTATGTGAATATGATGATGGTTAACTGTTCTGTGATGTATATTACATTTGAGTTGTTATATTCTGTTCTGATAGATCCTCCAACCACCTATGGTTTTGTTTTAAGTATGCATTGGATATGTCGATCTGTTTGGTATGATTATTGTCGACGTATTTAATGGATAATTAGAGCAAGGCTATAGATGGTCGCTCCTATCCAGCCTTATTCTCCGTGTTAGCAGACGGTATTATCTATTAATGCTCTTTGCTAGCGTGGGTATAGAGGTGGGGCGTCACAGTTTCGGCCGTTCGTTTTGGCTTTTGTGATTTCGACGGTGGATCTGCGACCATGGGACAATCGGGCGGTGCCTTTGGGTAGAGGTAGTCGAGCAGGTCGCATCTGTGACGACATGGAATTTTGGACATTTGAAATTGGAATATTTAATTGATTTTAAATATTTAAAAGTTAATTTTTAGCTTGAATTTCAAATATCAAAATTTATTGGTTAATTTAATTATTGAATCAAACAATTAAAAATTGGGTAAAATGTTGAATCTGGAGTTTTAAGCATGATAAAAATAATTTGAAGGCTTGTAAAATTTATATTGATAATACTGAAGATAATAGAACTTTTAAAATTGAATCTAAAGGTGTTTTGTTCAATTTTGAAAATATAGCATTTAAATTGATATTTAAAAATAGCCTTCCAAGGCGCAATCTCGGAATTCGACGAAACTAGTTCTATTGGATCTGTAATAGTGTATTATTATTGGATTTTTGTAATGCTTGGAGTTGTTGTGTGAGCGTACGATATATAAACTCGTTGAAATTTATATCGGAAATTCAATATAATAACTGGATCCAAAAAGCTATCTTCTCCATACGATTGAATTTGGACTCGAAACCTTTTCCATTGCGTTCAGAATAAGGTATAACATTATAAACGACTAGCGGCACGCCTCGATAGGAGTTCGCAAATTTAAGCTACGTAAATCGAGACGATTTGGAATAATATATATAATATGTTGACTGGTCAAGGAGATTTTCACGTCGGCTTTATTCAAATCAAATCAGAGCCGCCTGGTTTCATTTAAAACACGTTTTTATCAAATCATTCAAATCACTGTTCATTACCATTCAAACACGCTACGTTCACATCCCTTCCTCCTTTATAGTTCATGCTAATATACCAGAAAAAAAAAGAAATCATTTTTATCTAAAATGGAGACCAAAATAACCGACAGTTAATCATAAATGGTTGTTCCTTCTTCTCAAATCAATGGTCGAACTCATCGAACAAAAAGAATCGATCAAATGCAAGTCAAATTATTTATAGTCATGGCCGCCTCGAGATCAGCCTTTTCATTTGTCATATGTTCCGCCGCAGCTAAAATCGCACCTGAACCTAGTTCCTCCTTCCTCTCCCTCTCTCTTTCGCTTCCCAAAGCTCCTACAATTTCTCGACTACTCAGTCGAGATCTGATGGGGATCGAAGTTTACTCGAACGAATCGGATGAATGGGATGGCGAAGCTTTTTGCGAGGCCATAGATGGTATCGAGGGGGAATCAGCATTCGTGGGTCGAGGCGGTTAGGCAGCGTTCGAATTTGGGGTGCGTAATTCGACGAAGCTGTGGCGGTAGTCTATGGCGATGGTTGGTTCATTGGGAGGGAGCATAGGCTTGGCAGTTCGACGGTGAAGCCAGGCGAGGCAGGTCGCAACTCTGAGGGGTCGGTGAGTTCGAGCGATAAAGGTACAATAATTTTATCTTTAATTCAAATTGTTATAGACTGGAAAAAAAACGAGAAATATTTTAAGTTCAAACAGGAATTTGTCGGGTCGAAAAGAATTGTAGATGGGTTTATATGCCGATTTTTGTAATCAGGTTTAGATTGGAATTTAAAAGGAAGTTATATGTGTATATAAGGCTGAACCGAAATATATATATATATGGATCAGACAAGGTTCTAAAAAAAAATGAATGAAGTAGAAGAAAAGAAATGCATTTACAGTGAGATATAATATATAAAATTCTGTCTTAAATTAAAATATAGGTTTGAAAGGGATTTTATTTTATATAATATATATTTATATGGTTTTGGAAAATATATAGGAACTTTAAAAGGTTGAGGAGTTTATTTAAAATTAGTTTTTGTTGAAATCTATAAATTATTTTATAAGTACATATACATAATTCAAAAGGGAAATTATTAGTTTAAATTAAATTATTAATAAATTAAATTTGTTAAATAGTGATTAATTGTTTAATTAATTCAAATATTAATAAACCCTATAAATATTTTTACAAGGTCTGAAATCATGGAAAATCAAGTCGGGTTAGATGGATTGCAAAATAAAAATCAAAGGTGAGTTAATCTCACTCATCTCGGTTTAATTTAAATTTAAATAGTTAAATTTAAATATTGGGTTGAATGATTGAATTGATTGGATGTGATATATTATATAGTAGTATATAATATATATTGGAGTGATTGATTCCCGTACTATTATATAGCGGATGAGACCCTATGCGCCGCATAATAGCAGATGATATTTTATTGATCCCATATACCGCGATATTCCATTTGAAGTGGAATTGGTATTGTGCTAACATCTATGGATGCAGGGAAACTGGTTGGAGGGATCCAACTGGATTCCTCAAAATTATTTAGATTAATCTAATAATTCTATGTTATGATTATTTGACATTCTGTGATGAATTATATTGATAATTGGAATGTTGGATGCTATGGTTTGATTGGATATATTTGGATATTTTGAGTTATCAAAACTGTATAGATTTGGATTTTAAAAGAAAATAAAAAGAGAGAATTTGTAAGTAAAATGATTATAAAGAATTTGGGACAAATTAAAGAATGAATGGGAAAAGAATAAAAATTGGTTTAAAATTTTAATAAATAAATTCCAAGCATGTGAAAGGAGATTTTTGAATAAATGGGAATAAATGAAATTTAAAACCTAAGTGATATTAATTAAAAGAATAAAAGATTTATTTTTAAATTCAGAATTTAAATGGTTTGGGATTCAATAAAAGGAATTTTTATGAAATTGGTATTTCCAGGTTAAAACCAAAATAAAGAAGTTAAATTTGGAATTTATGAAATTAATCGATTTTGAAATAAAATTCAGTAAGTAAAGGAATTTATTTTAAAATGGATTAAATTTTGGTAATCAATTTGGAAATTGATTAAGTGTTTGAACTGGAATTTTAAATGGAAGTTAAGACTATGAAATTTATAAACTGGGTTTATAAAAGTGTAATAATATATCAGTGGATATTTGGAAGAATAGATTCACGGTGGGAATTTATTAAAGGAATGGGTAAATTTGTTTAAAAATAAATAGTGATTTATTTTTAAAAGATGCGAAGAGAAGTGTATTTCCCTGGATAGCCAAGTACGTTTTTAAAGCAAATTTTTAAGTATAAGTTAAAAGTTTTATAGTTGTTTTAAAACTATGTTTTAGAAAATTTATTATTTTTAAACATTTAAATTTTAAAGTAAGTAATTTTCAAATTTATGTTTGTAGTAATTATTTAAAGGTTAAATGGGTATTATGTTTTAAAGGATAAAAGGGTAGTTTTATGTTTTATAAAGTAAGTTTTATTTTAAATATTCTTAAAGTATATATTTTTGAATAAAGTATTAAAGTAGTTTTTAATTTAAATGTTTTAAAGTATATTTTAAAATAAAGTGTTTTTTAAATTATTTTTAAAATCTAAGTGTTTATACTTGGTGATTTCAGTGGAAATAGAAAATATTTGGGAAATTTATTCTGTGTGGAAAAGATGGATTGAAACTGTTTTCAAAGGGTTGAAAAGTGGAAATATATCTTGCGAAGATATTTTGAGATTAATAAATAATTTGGGAGAAATTATTATGGCTTGATGATTGTTGTGAATGTTATTTGATAGTTAAATAACCGACTATCAATATTGGCCAATGCGCTGATCATTTCGAAGAGACCGGGATCGGGATTTATTTTTCGAAAACTACTTTGATCCGGTTTGAACGTTTTTGTGGAAAACAAGGGTTTGTAGTCGAAGATGGAGCAGTGAAGTACAAGGGCTAATCGCTACTAATCTTGAGGGTGATTCCAAAATGGATGTAGTAGGAGCAGTGCTTTCAGTTCTGTTCGAACTCGAAACAGACTTGTATGGATGAATGCTTTCAGAACATCGACAGGAGGACGGTGAGCATTCTAAGTGATATGTTCTAAAAAGGTAACGCTTAGCCTCGAGCCTCATCAACCGGGAATGACTGAAAATCAGGGGTTATGCAGCAAGGCTAAGTGGGTCGCACCCATTAGGGTGAGGTCATCCCTGTCTAGATGTTCCTTTTTATTTTGGCTTAGTGGGCGGTTGCTGATCCCAACCGCGGGGTGATCTTACTCGGGATTATCCAATAAGGGGTAGTTTCGGTCTTGTGTTGCAGAGGATTGGGCGTGATCCTCGGTACGTTGATCTAGGCCACGTACTGTGACAGATGGTACCCCAGTTGTAACGACCTAGAATTTTGGCAACGTGTTTTAATAAATAATTTAATCTAATTAAATAAAATACAAGCTTTCATTTTTTAAAATAAATAACATCTTTCAAAACTGTTTATAATATAATCTGTTTTATTCAAATATCTTTGTACACAATGTAAATTTCAGCAAAGGCAAAATAAAAATCTTTGACCAAACATATAAAATAATGTTGGCTGTACACAAACAATGCAAAGAAACAAAATATATATTAATCACATATGTGCAGTATAACCAATAGAAGATAAATTATTCACAATCAAGTACAAAATATCTTTATACATAAGTACAAAAATCGGTAAACCATATTTCTGTAAACATAAGAAGACATGTGCATTAAATGCTAGCATACATTTGTCATTTCAAATTCACAAAAAAATCTTCTCAGTACAAGGGTATGCTCGGCCGAAATATACATATCAAATTGTAGTATATTTAATACAAAATCTTGTATGGTCAAACAGTGTGAAGCTGTCCCTGTATAACCTTTCTTTCAAAGCTATTTATATATATACATCTATTTATTTTTAGTTTGTTCCATAACTAAGCAAAACTGAGAAGCAAAACTGAGATAAGAAGAAAGATGATAAACATCATCTCTATAAACTTAAATATCATTCAACAACAAAAAAACAGAGAAGCTTTCCAAGAGATTCAAACTTCAGCTTTCTAAAAACAAGAACTGTTCTCCGTTTCAACAGTGATTTAAGTGAGTAAACATATTTTTTTTAAAATTTAATTATGATAATTAGTTCCTGAAGTTTGTGTTGCTATGGATTGTTAATTAGAGGACCTGTATTGTTTTTTTTTAACTGGAAGCTTTATGTTCTTCATGGTTTTAAACTTCTGAGCAAAGAAGTGTGTAAGAATATTAATACTTCTTCATTTGAACCAAATTAAACTTAGATATTTAAGCTAATTAAGTTGTTTAACTTAATTTATAAGCCTGGAAATTTATTTTGAGCATAACTATATAATATGGATACTGTTTCTTCAAGTTACAGCATAACGGAATCAATATGTCAAAATTTAAATGTTTTAATTTATAAATTTGATCTCATATCTTGATTTAACACACAAAGTTAAGATTTTTAACATAAAGGTGATGATTTTTCAGTAAGAAAATAAGGTGCAATTTTCAAAGGAACCAAAAATGCTTATTTGAGATTATCCGATGATTCAACTAATTCTAGATGTTGAAATTCATATTGAAGCTTGCCTGATACTTATTGATGACAGGAAAAATGCTAAAGAATTTTTCTAATGCAAGGATTTTTCAGTAGAATCGAATATAGGGTTTTGGGTTAAAAATTTACTGTGCTCTGTAAATTTTTGTTTTCGTCGAAGTCGCTTGATCGAGTGATTCAATATTTTGGGTGAAGGTCGAGGGGAGTATGGTCATGGCGTGGACGAAGGGGCTTTGCCTTCGGTGGTCAGTATTGGGGGAACGTGGCGTTTTACAGTCGAATGTTCGAGCGTTTGGTTCGAGTTTCAGGCCTTTTTTCGTTTTCATACTTTTCAGGTTGATTTGGATTTTGATGTTGAACGAGAGGCTGATGTGCGGTTTGTAGGAGGCGATGAAGGTCGTCGGAGGGGCGGCGAACCACCGTGCATGTGCACGGTGGCGTGGGTGTGTCAGCAAGTGCGTTGGTTTTTTATCCCCATCTCGAGTGATACTCGAGTATGGTTGGGGATTGTTTGAGTTACCTGGTGGTTCGTGAGTGGCTATGTAATACTGTGGTTGTAATTTATAAATTTAACTAAAAAAAAGGAGGAGGAAGAACAGGTAGAAGAAGGAGCAGGTATGAGGAAGAGAGTGGGACTGTAAATGGATAGAGGAACTCGAGTTACTCGAGTAACCCAGCATTTTCATGGGTCCTGGGTCCCACTTTCTTGTGGATTAACTTAATAACTTTTAAGTTATTTTGTTAAATAAAGGTTAGTATTAATAAAGTTAATGATGTTATCATGTTTAAGTTAAAATTTAATTTTAAAAATTTATTTAAAAGAGACTTGTAGATGGAAAATTAATAATTAATTTAAAGTATAAGTTGATTAATAATGTAATTAATTTTATTATAATTTAACTAAAGTAATTGAAGATTAAATAAATTTGAATTAAAGATTGAGGTTAATAACCTTGTGTTCAATCAATTAGAAATTAGAAATTTAATTAACTACTTAAAGTTAGTTAATAGATAAATAGTAGTCAACTAATTAAATGATTAATTAATTAGAAATTAATTAACTTAATTAAATAAATGGTGATAAATCAATGGGTAATTAAGTTTTATAAATTAATAATTAAGCTTTAATTAAGAATTAATCAAGTGAGTAATTAAGAAGTAATTAATAGATAAGTTAATTAATTAGTGATTAATCAAACAGGATAAAATGTTTATTCTTAAGTAATTAATTAAGTTAAGTAATTAAACTAAATTTGATATGAATTGATGATTCTTGTTTGATTGACTCTAATATCTATTTGGGGATATTCTATGATAAGTTGTGATATTTTCTGGATATATCTGTGATGACTGTGTATGATCTATCTGTGATAACTATTATGTAAATTCCAAGTATTGAATTAAATTGTTTAAACTATTTAAACAACTTGGCCTTTAGAATGGCGTTTGGATTTCGATGAGACCAGGATCGGGTACCAATTCGATATTCCAAAAACTACATTGATCCAAAATAAACGATAGGTCGTGACATCTCAAGTGAAAGTCGAGATGGTGTTTCAGAATATAAGGGTTATTGTCGTTGACTCTGAGGGTGATTTCAAAATGAATGTAATGAGATAATGTCTTCGGTTTCGTTCGAACCCGGAGCGAACTTGTATGGATTGAATGCTTTCAGCACATCGTCAGGCGGACGATGAGTATTCAAAGAAAATGTGCTCTATAGAGGTAATTGTAGCCTCAAGCCTCATCAACCGGGAATGGCTAAAACAGGGGATGTGCAACAAGGTTAGGTGGGTCATACCCAAGCAGGACGAGATATACCCCTGTCTAGATGTCCCTCTTTATTTCGGCTTAGTGGGCAGTTGTTGGCCACAATTGCGGGGTTATCTTGTTCAGAACTGTTCAGTAAGGAATGATTCCGGCCTTGTGTTGTAGGGGGTCGGGAGTGATCCTCGGTACGGTGATCTAGGCCCCGTACTGTGACAGGCGGTACCCCAGTAGCCCTGCCATTGATGGAAATCCATTTTCCCTACGAGACCCTACGGTTTTGATTTGAATTACCCACTTTTGTGGCTAGTGGCTGGAATTTAATGAATGTAACAATTTCGGCTATTTTCTATTTACTTGAAAACCCTAGACACCATTATAATATCACTGTATTTCCTATAAAATGTTTTGGTTAGCGTAAGGTAAAAACTTACCCGTGTTTATGTGTGGGGAGTCTTACGTGATACCTTTATTTTCAAATGGTTTTCAAAGTCAAACAACTTTAACCCATTTACTCACACCAGACCCATGTCTGACCCGGAGTTTATATTTTTGTTTTTTCCCTAAACTCTTGGGTACTCAAATTTTTATGAGTAGCCAAGTGATAGGTATTGGGATTGTTGAGTTCTGGAGGAGCTTGGAGCAGGAGTCCAGACGTATGTATCTATCTATCTGGTTCCGATGTGTTAGTTAGTGTTTGATGTATTTTGGGATGTATGTATTAACAGATATGTATAGGACTATTCTGTTGTATGATGTTGTGTAACTCTGATATATGTAAAACTATGTAATAGTTATGTGATGCATTATATTTTGTTCCATTCCGCTATGAGATTCTGATGTTGTTATTCTTTCTTTCTATCTTTCTATTTCTATCTCTTTCTTTTCTTATTGATGATATGTCTTTCTGTGGTAAGGAAGGCGGGTTGTCACACCAGTGCCTAGTCATTAGTTGGAAATCCATTCTCCCTACGTGCCTTTACGGTTTTGATTGTAGAACCCAGTTTGTGGCTAGTATGCTAGAATTTAATCATGTAACAATTTCAGCTATTTGAATAAATATTTGTATATAGACACTATTATAATATTAGACAGATTTGATTAAAAGTGTTTTGGCTGTCGTAAGGTAAAAACCCGACATGTTTATTTGTGGCGTGGTCTTACGAGATGCTTTTGATTTCAAAGGGTTTGGAAAACTTTAATAATCCAATTGAGTGTGTTTTCTCACGTTGGTTTCCAAAGTAACTCGGGTGTTATTTTATTGTAATGCTCGGGTCAGACCGAGTATTACAAATACAAGATAGAATGCTGTGGAGCTCAGGAGACGAGCTGGATGGCGAGACGTATCATCCATATTTATGTATTCCACTGTGTATCATAAGTTTTATAGTCAGCTTTGTGAGGACAAGTTATTGTAACTGTCTTGAATTGTGATGTTGATTGTATTGTACTCTGATGTTGTATTCTGATGATGTATGTATAAACATATATAGTTTCTTCATGTAAAGATCAGTTATTATCTATTATATTTTATTCCGTTGCGATGTAAGATTATGTTGTGTTGTTTTTCTTTTCTTCTACCTCCTTCTTCTTTTAACCCTAATGGTTCATATTTCCGTTCACTTTGAGTCGATATGTTGGAGAATAGTGTCGATTCAAGGGGTACGGGTTTGCGGGTCGTTACAGTGGTATCAAAGCTGAAGGTTAAGCGAGAACCTTGGCTCTGGTGGGGGATTACTCATTAGAGATAGAGTCAATTGTACTCTAGAATGAGTTTGAGTGTGTTAATAGATATGAGCATGTATTTGTTAGTGAATATAAATTTTTTTTTTATTGTGTTGATTAGTGAGTAGTTTATGGATTCTGGTCAATACGAGTAATTAACGTTATTGATAGGGATCTCTAAACACTTGAATAGAACAATTCGACAAAGTATTGTTTTAAAATGGGGTAAATGGAATAATTTTACCCAAATTATTTTGTATAAAAGAAATAATTTTCCGTAAATTATTATAGTTATATTTGGATGCTTGGTTGTTAGAAGATGATAATAATAAATTATTATCATCATTGTGTAGAAATTGAATAAGAAATTGAAAACTTATAACCAAAGTTAAAGAATAAATTTATATAACAAAATGGGATTTGAAAATATAGATTATAAATGTAATTTATAAATTGAAATAAACTTTCGAGAAATATTTGAATAAAGATGGAAGGTTTTGAAGTTTGGAAAATTTGGGAAGTTTAAATTCCTTTGGATTTGAAAATGGTTTTCAAAAGTTTCGGAGAAATAATAGTATTATTTCATAAATATTTTCGAGTTGAATTTGAAATCCTGTGAGATTTAGAATTTATAAATATTTGGAAGGGTTTTAAAAAAAAGATTAAGCAATGAACTCCTTCGATCGCTGGAAAATAACTTCGGTGATGACTGCAGCATCATCGATGTTCATTTCCGAGTTTCTAGGAGAGGAATTGCTACCAAATTGTTTTAAATTGAAATTGTTTGCAAAAGTTGTGTTTGACTTTAGGAATGCAAAGGATTTTGGATAATTGGAATAATAAATTGGTCTGAAAAACTTATAAAAACTTGAAATTTGTTTAGAATAAAATTTAACTTGGAGAATAGTTAAATTAAAGTAATCGTGACAACAAAATAAGTTGGAATGTAAGCTAATTAATTGAAGTAAATTAAAAGAAGTTAGCAAATGGAATTTAAATAAGTGCAAAACTTATAAAACGTTTAAAATTTAAATTGAATTGGAATGAAATTGAATCAAGTTAAATGAAAGTGAATTTGAAAAATTGTTAGTAAATTGAGTAAAATGGTTACTTAAATAAAAATTTAATTGGTCTTGTTATTAATGAAATAAGTTTAGAAATAAACTAAGAATGTGAATTAAAAAATTTAAATGGATAAAGAGAATGGGCAATTTGAATTAGATGGAATTTGATGAGAATAAAATAAAATGAGAATGAACTTAAGTTATGAAATTTGAATGATTTGAAGTAAATTAACTTAAGTTTAAATTTATGGAAGCTTGGCTTCGGTGAAAATGAAAGTCCATTAAATAAAGTTTGAGTTGAATTAACTTGAAATGGTTATTAATATACAAGCAATGAATGTTGTCGAGCCTAAATAAAATGGTTTCAAATGAAAATATTGCAAATATGCAATTGAAATAGGCATCGAAACCTTATATGTGCTTATGAAAAACTATATAATATGCATTGTTATAGAATTCATGTATTAGATTTGTAAACGCAAGTGAAATATTGTAAATTGCATATATTTGGCACTTACATGTTTGAATTGAGTAAGTACAGGTATAGGAAAGCCGTTTGGCTGGTTTGACCGCGCAAAATGCTAAATACATAAGCCGCTTGCTTAAAAATGCTAAATAGATGTATGCCTACGCAATAAAAAAAAGGAAATATGAACTATTGTTTGTTTTTTTTGTTTTTTCGACCGTGTAAGTCGATGTATATATATTTATATCTCTTGTAAAATTGCAAAAGCTCATCCGTACAAAGGAGACTCTGCCAAAAAATTTCGAAAATTTTGGGAGTTAGAAATTTTTTTGAATTTTTTTATAAATTTTCACTAACGACAAATGATTTAAAATTGGAATTTGAGATAAGGTAAATAGAATTCAATATCTAAAACGAAGTAAATTGAATTCATATGGAATTGAAGATCCAGTTTAAAAATAAGTGGATAAAGACTAAAGTGACAGAGTAATAATATGAGAAGTGTATAAAATATTTATACTGAACTTACGAAATGAATGGTGAAATTCTTAAGTAAATTGGCATTGGGAATATACTAAGTAATTTTGGAATGGAGAAATATACTAAGTGAATAGAAATCAAAACAATGTGAATAAAAGAAAATTGATATAGTCAATAATCAATTGAGATAAATACGTAGGATGTGCGTATATTATTTTATTCGCATAACAATTTGATCAGATTTGAGCACAGAATTTCGAGATTTTGTATATCGATCGGAGTTGGAACTTTTCACTCGATTTTCGAGGGCGAACCCTGGATATGGATTTTTGATTGATTCTGAAAATTCTCTATCATAGTTATGACTATACAAGGAGAATGATGGTTTCTGATCGAGAAACCAGATCTAAGTCCGCACTAGAGAGTCGGGTGAACGATACTAGTTCGAAAGTGAAATTGTGTGATCGAGTGAGCGATTGGACTTGGCATTGCATATGGATGATATATGTGCATCGTACGGTCTTAAGTAAAGCAAATATTGAAAATTTGTAAAGGAAGTGAATAAAGTGATTTGGATTCTGTAATCAGATATTATTGCTAAGTAGGACATAGGTGTTTAAAGAGATCGGGATCAGATATTGTTATACTCACTGCCAATACTGAAAACCACTTTAACAACTGTGTACATGGTGGAGATTCCAGAAATGAAGTAGGATGGTTTGTTGAATGATTTCTGTATAGGTATGACATGACCCCGACTCCCATGAGTCAGCATAGATGTGACTAAAACAGGAGCCATGCCGGGCCAAGTGAGGTCATTCCTCCGATCGGACACATTTCTTCGATACCATTCTATTGTTTTGTGATTGATTTGGTAGCCACCCTTTGATTTTGATTTTGGAGCTTGCTTCAAGGTGGGCGGTAGTAGTTGCTATGCGTTACCACCAGTCTAGATCCGCAGTTGGTATATCTACCCTAGCATTGCCTCGAGTGCCGTGTTCACATGCCCTAGAGCGCCTTCTTCGAGTTTGTTTTGTACTGTACATATGGAGTGCCCTCTGACAGCCCTTTAGTTTATGGAGGAATTACTGTACTGTATAGACTGTAGGAATATATAAAACTGTGTTAAGGGGGATATGGGTAACACCTTAATGCTATTTTAATACTTTAATTTAATTTAGACACTATTATAATAGCGTATTGTACTACATAGTAGATAGTTTAATGGATCATTAGGAGATGTGAATCTCGAACATCTCTTAAGTTATTGCACTCACATTAGACACTGGATAGGAGATGTCAAACCCCGTAAACATCTCTGATGCAGTTCCACTCATATTTCACCGTTGATTTAACTTACATAAGATCTTTTAGTTCTGACTCGAGTGTTTTGTCTTTTCAATTTGCTCGGCTTAGCCTGAGCATTTCAGGGCTGAAGTCCTTATTTCTGGAAAACGAAGACGAAGATTTGTGCAATTACTATTTATTATATTTATTCCACTACATCATATTGTTCCGCTGCATTTATTTATTTATTTCTGTTTTTGTAACTCTGATATTTGGGATGAAAAGAATAATCAAATGTACTTATAAAATTGCTTCATGAACTGTTATTTGATTAATATATTTTGTCATTCCGCTGCGAGATTTTGTATTTGTTTTATTTCTTTCTTTTTTTCTTATTTACCCCATAACAATCTGCCCTTTTGAATGGTTTGAGTCTGGCATGTGTGTCTGCTTAAAACATCCAAAAAGGCAGGCCCCGTTACAGTTGGTATCAGAGCTTTGGTTTAGCGATAACCTTAGATTTATGGGGTCTGACTCATACATAAATAGGGTAGTAATACCCTAGAGTGAGTCGCTGAGTGTATATATGTGAGAGAGCGTATTTGTAACAACCCACATATTTAACGATTATATATTTAAATGTTTTATTTAAATATAGCGTCGTTAATCGGTTTTTTGAGGTCTGAAATGTTACTTTTTGCAAACGGCCGAATTGGGGCTCGAAACCACTTCCATTGAGTCCAAAACGGCGATTGCGATCTTTTTAAGTATAAACTTTGTTATGTTTGGAGTTTGTGAAATTTTGACCCTTTTTCACTTTGGGTTGGGTTTAGGCCACTAGCAAACTTATACCCTAACTCAGCCCCTTCTCTCCATTCAATCATCTTCATTTCATTTCCTCAAGATAAAACTGAAATGGGGGAAGAGAAAGGGAAATAGAAACTCCAAGCCCAAGTTCCATTTGTAAAATCCAAATTTTTGCTTGAAATTCAAAGAGAAGCATAGGTAAGCCTCCTTTTCATCTTCTCCAATTCTTTTCCTCTTCAATTTCAAAAATTTCCTAAGCCCAAATTTATGAAATATGTGTTTGTTCATAGACTGAAGCTTATAGAGTTGAAGTAAAGAGTGGTTAATCTCCTTCTTGTGTTTGTGCTTCTCATCCTTGTTAGTGTTTAAAAAGGTGAGTTTTGAACTCGCATCTTTTTCTCTTGATATCATGGGTGATGGGTATGAATTCCTATTACTTATCCATATGCATTCGATTTTGGTTTGGATTGGTTTTATAAATATTCCAATTCTTGAGTTTCAAAGTCAACTTTTATGAACATTCTCTTATGGATGTTTTGATCATGCTTTTTGTGGTGTATTGATGAGCTTATAGGGCCAAGTAGTCATTCGGCATAAACCCTTAGCGCCATTGTTCGTCCGGTTGCAATTTGGAAGAGTTTGCTCATCATTTGGATCGGCTAATAACAAACTAGATTCCAGTTCCAGTCGACTGAAATCTCTGTTCAGTCGACTGAACCTGTGTCCTGAAAGTTTCCAGGCATGATTCGATCAACTAAAAACCATGTTCAGTCGACTGAACCTGGAAACAGAAAGTTTCCTGAGTGGAAATAGAAAGTTTCCAGGATCAGGGTCAGTCGGCTGAAAACCCTGTTCAGTCGACTGAACCTGCTGTTTTTGCCCAATTTGCCTTTTGGGTTTGAATTTCCAACTTTTATCGATTTGTATTGGTCCCAATTAGTTTTTATTGCATTTTTGACTTTGATGATTCCTTTTTAATTTCATTCATGGGTTTTATAAATGATCTCTTCAAATCGTATTAAAAGCTCTCTTCTCCAACTTATAAAATTCTATTTAAACACACACAATTTTGCACTCCGAGCGAAGTGGGAGGAGAATTAAATGATTAGATAAAACGCGTGTTATTAACACGTGCGTTCATCTTCTCAGTTAATTCCTAATCTATTCGTTTGAATGTTTTGACCTTTGGGTCTGGTTTACCGATGAGATGAGGTAAACTTTGTACTGCTTTGAGTGTGAAATTGACTAACGGATAGTAAACCGTTTAGTGCGAACGGGTGGTTATGGGACTCACGTCAACACTTTTCGGGTTCCTTTTCGAGAGTTGTGACACATTTCAGGGAACATTAACGATGTAGTAAATCAATGGTACAGTCAAAGATGACAGAAGATTAACAATGCAGAAAGTCAAAGCCGTAATTCACAGTGAAGTCGAAGATGACAAAAGATTAAAAGTGCAGAGATGACCAAGTCAAAAAAAAATCAAGTGCGTATGTGACGACCGCCCATGACTCCCGCACCAAAACAAGAGAAAAGTGCGCTGAAAGGTGTGCAAGGCAGCCATGGATGATAGTCAGGGTAAAATAAAATCGCAGAATCTCTATCGTAACTCACAGCGCATGGATAAAATACAATAGAAAAATATATAGTGAAGTCTCATAACAGAAAAACCATCATATAAGCATCACAGTAGTTTTATACAATCATCTCAACAAATCCATACATCAAGACCTCACTACAAAACACTCATCAAATACAGCAGCGGATACCCAGTACATATAGTAAGAAAACTAATATGCATAGCCTCCTGCTCGTCTTCGTCATCATCAGCGGAGAACTCTAACTCTAAGCACAGCACCTGCCACCTGCTACCTAGTCTGCCCATCCCAAACATGGATGAACAGCCCAAGGTAATAAGAGGAGACATAAAACCTTGAGTCAGACAAAGTCTTAGTGAGTAGTAAATTAACAATCAAACATACCAAAAGAGCAAAAGGGATAAAAGGAATAGGAACCAAACCATCCCACTCCACCTCTTTCTACAGTGATAGCCCCCAGACACACACTAAGGAGAAGTAAGCATAACATAGCAGATAAGTAAGGTAAAGCAATAATCACTCGAGTCAAGGACGATGTTTTCCAAATACAAACCCCCAAGGCCTAAACCAAGATCAGATAAGCACCCAGAAAACACCGCTCTTGAAGCCGAATGATGATACAACCAAACATCCAAACATCCATGACTCTGGCTATCACTGTTATCATTGCCTTGATTTCACCGTTAGTTGAATGACCATCCGTCAAGGGCTAATGGTAACCCCGGTTCTAGCCATAACTCCGCACGCCGTCGTAGCCCGTGCCTAGGAATTTTCGCAACTACCCAGAGTACTAGCACGCCGTCGTAGCCCGTGCCTGGAACGTCGTCGCAGCCCGTTCCAACGTACCCTTGCTTTGAGCATGCTAGAACCTTCAACAACGATGAGATCTAAGCCTCCTAGTCATCCTCCTCGACGACCATTCATACTAGCTCAAGCGCCTCTCAAGCTAACCATTATCACCAACCCGGATCGCATCACCGAGTATCAACATGGCTTTGCACGTCGTCGCAGCCCGTGCTTGGAACGTCATCATGACCCGTTCCATCTCAACATCACACTTTGCTTCATCTCATCATAGCAAAGTCTCATCTTAACATCATGGCTTGCCTCCTCGCATCATGGCAAAGTCCCATCTCGATCTCATACTTTGCCTCTTCGCATCATGGCAAAGTCCATCATCATCGAATCCATCCATATGAGCTTCCACATCCGCTTCATATGCCATCGGCAGCTTTCAACATTCAAGAGCCTTTCCACTTAGCTTTTGAATCACCTTCAACCGTCTTGTTCCAAATCAACCACTAGCTAACTTGAAACAATCAAATCAATCATATATCCAAACATTCAATCATTCAAACAAGATCTAATAAGCAATATCATTCATAATGGCAATTTCGTAATTAAATGAGCAAAAGTCTAACATATGTGAAATCATGGTTTTTAGCATAGATCTATCAAATCTAAAACATGGGTTTTGTCTCTAATACTTGATAAATAACTTCTATAGATAAACATCTTCAAACATGATGGATCTACATGCAGACTTAAGGAAAATGCGAGAAAACGCTAACTTAAACACATAAACTAGCCACCAATCCAATATACTCCTTTGGATCCGCGTGAGAGGTAACTACCACTCACCAAATCACCCAAACACCTCTAAATCTAAACACTTCAGATCTGGACAGCGGAGATCCAAACTTGATCCGGCAATATCTCGCTCCAATCGATGAAATCTAGCTCAAACGGATGATGATCTTCAACTTTAGCACTTGGATCTTCGATCTTGGATGGATGTTAGATCTAGATTGGAATGGAGAAAAGAAGATGAAGAAATGTTGTAGACGAGTCTTCAAAATGGCAGCACTTCGTCGCTTCAAAAACCGGTGCCAAAAAGTGAGCCGAACCCCTCTATTTATAGGCTGGAACCTCCATGAGTCGTACGCCCCATGAGTCGGTCACGACCTAAGCCATGAGTCGTCCACGACTCATCAACATCCTGCGACCTAAAACAGCCCGCCTCTACAACTTAGCGACCTACCGACTTAACTGCATGCGGCCTAGCGACCTACCCCATGAGTCGTCCACGACTCATCAGGCCCTACGACCTACGACTCATCGAAAGCCGCGACCTAACCAAACCCAGGGTCACACGAGATAACACCCGGCCGACCTAACTCCTATGCGACCTAAAGACTTACAAGGCCGACTCAACCATAGGTCGTACACGACCTACTACAACTCATGGTCACACGACCTAAAACACTACGACTTAACTACACTGCCACTCAAGTCCTAAGTCGTTCGACGACTCAACACCCAAGCTGCCTAACGACTTACGACTCATCGTCAAGTCGTACCTACCGACTCAATTGCAAACGACCTAACTACACAACACACACAGGGTCACACGACCTAGTTCCTGCCGACCTAAGCCTAAGCCTTATCCCGACCTAGCACACATGCACGACTCAATGGCCTAAGTCCCCAACGACTTATCTACTAAGTCGGCCCACCGACCTAATCGACACAAGGGATAACGTACTCTGCCGACCCAAGCCTTAGGTCGTATTCACCTTAACCCGGCAAACCCTATGAGTCGGCCAACCTTAACTTGGCAACACCTTAGGTCGGTCATAACTGCTAACTCGTTAGCCACTAAGTCGTAACTCGGAAACACCCTAACTCTACTGACTCAGCAACACGCTAACTCGGCCATACGAGTTAACTTTTAAGCCGGCCTCCTATGAGTCGTAACCCGTACACGACTCATCTTTAACCCAGAAATCCTTAAGTCGCAACATCACTAAGTCGTGACTCCTACACGACCTAAGTCTATGAGTCGGTCATATCCTTAAGTCGCCTAAACTCCTTGAGTCAGTCCCTATGAGTCGGTCACGACTCATCACCTAACCTAGCTATGCCTATGAGTCGGTCATGACTCAAGCCTTAACTCGGCTATGCCCATGAGTCGGTCACGACTCATCACTTCAACACACAAGTTACTCTCCATACGACTCAGGCTAGAGGCAACACAAACAACACTATCGACCTGCAAATTCTACGATCTATCGACACGTAAAATACGGGTCGTTACATTCTCTCCCCCTTAGGAATTTCGCCCCCGAAATTCCAAACAAACAACAGCAATCAAAGGTATTCCGCATGCCTACTATCCATAGCAATCAACAAACCATGCATCCAAATCTAGCCTAGCATGCAGAATTCTATGACTTAGAACAAGCTACAAATTCATGAGATGTCACGACACTTTAGGGCCATACCTCGAAGAGTCCGGGATGAGCCGCCTTCATCCTCTCTTCCTCCTCCCACGTACAGTCGTTAACATCATCACTCCATTGTACCTTGAGCAACGTAATCGTCTTCCTCCTAAGTTGTTTCGTATCGGTGTCAACAATACGAAGCGGCTTACGAGGTCTCGTAACCACGGGATCAACCTCTAAGTCTTCACAGCTATCAGCAAAAGCCACAGTACTTGGGTCGTGCACATACTTCCGTAGATAAGATACATGAAAAACATTGTGCACACCTGCCATCTTCTCCGGTAACTCCAATCTATAAGCGAGCTTTCCAATTCGCTCGATAATCGGGAATGGTCCAACGAACCTCGGAGTTAACTTTCCTTTCTTCCCGAATCTAATAACATTCTTCAATGGAGAAATCTTCACAAAAACCGTATCACCTACGTCGAACTCCAAATCCTTTCGACGATTATCTGCATAACTTTTCTGACGATCTTGGGCTGCTTTCATTCGTTGTCGAATGATCTCTATACAATCCGAAGTCTGTCGAATCATCTCTGGCCCAAGTATCAGCTTTTCTCCAGTTTCCAACCAACATGTCGGAGAGTTACACGGTCTTCCATATAATGCCTCATATGGTGCCATACCAATACTCGACTGATAACTGTTATTATATGCAAATTCCACCAAATGAAGGTGATCTTCCCATGATCCTCCGAAGTCCAAAACACATGCTCTTAGGAGATCTTCCAAAACTCGGTTGACTCTCTCCGTCTGACCATCTGTTTGAGGGTGATAAGCTGTACTCAAACACAACTCGGTTCCCAAAACTTCCTGGAAGCTCTTCCAAAATCCACTAGTGAACAATGGATCTCGATCGCTCACTATACTCTTCGGAACAACATGGAATCGAACAATCCACTTCACATACAACTCAGCCAACTTCGATGCAGTCCTAGTCGATCGAACAGGAATGAACCTTGCACTCTTGGTCAAACGATCTACAATGACCCAAATCCCTTCATTTCCTGCCCTTGTCCTAGGTAGACCATCGATAAAATCCATCGACACTTGCTCCCATTTCCACGTAGGAACCTCTAATGGCTGAAGTAATCCACTGGGCTTCTTCTGCTCAGCTTTCACCAACTGACAATTCATACACTTGGAAATAAAATTTCCAACATCCTTCTTCATACCTTCCCAGTAGTAAGCTCTCTTCATATCCCGATACATCTTATTTCCACCTGGATGAATTGTCAACTTCGAGTGATGACTTTCCCTCAGAACTTCATCTCTCAATCCATCTACATCGGGAACAACCAATCGTCCTTGCTTTCGAAGCCAACCCTCTCGATCGACCTCGAATCCTTTATCCTTTTCTGGATCCAATCCAGATTCCAAATCACGGATAATCTTGACAAGCTTATCATCTCTCTTTTGGCTCTCGCCAATTCTTTCCACTAGAGTAGGCCTTATTTATAAGTTTGCCAACATCTCAGGTTCCAACTCGCATCTAGGCCTGAAATCAAATCCAGCCAAATACTCAAGACTCTTCCATTCTGAAAACATGGCTCCCAATCCTGCATGTCTTCGACTTAACGCATCAGCTACTGCGTTACCTTTTCCCGGAGTATAGGCTATACCAAAATCATAAGATGCTAGAAACTCTAGCCACCGTTGCTGTCGAAGATTCAAATCCTTTTGGGAGAACAGATACTTCAATGACTTATGATCCGTAAACAACTCGAATCTAACTCCCAATAGGTAATGTCTCCACATCTTCAAAGCAAACACTATCGCCGCTAACTCCAAATCATGAGTTGGATAGTTCCTTTCATGCGGCTTCAGTTGTCGACTAGCATACGCAACAACTTTATCCTTCTGCATTAGCACCGCTCCCAGTCCAGTGCCACATGCATCGGTGTAAACCACCATCTCCTCATTCCCACTCGGAATAGTCAATACAGGAGCACTCGTCAATCGTTCTTTCAGGATTACGAAAGCTTGCTCACACTTATCATCCCATCTGAACACTTGGTTCTTCTTCGTCAATCCTGTCAACGGTGCAGCTATCTTGGAAAAGTCCTTGATAAACCGACGATAATATCCTGCTAATCCAAGAAAACTTCTCACATCAGATGCATTCTTAGGTCTAATCCAATCCTGGATCGCTGCTACCTTAGCGGGATCAACCGCTATTCCACTTCCAGAGATAACATGGCCTAAGAACCTCACTTCACTCTTCCAGAAGTGACACTTCGAAAACTTAGCCTTCAGCTGATGTTTCCGTAAGATTTCCAAAACAACCTTCAAGTGCGTCTTGTGCTCTTCCTCAGTTCTGGAATAAATCAGAATATCATCCACGAACACAAGCACGAACTTATTCAACTGATCTCTGAATACTCTATTCATAAGATCCACAAAATATGCTGGTGCGTTAGTCAACCCAAACGGCATTACCAGCCACTCATAAAACCCGGATGGTGTCCTGAAAGCAGTCTTCGGCACACTATCCTTCGCCACTCTCAATTGGTGAAATCCCGTTGCCAAATCCATCTGAGAAAACACCTTAGCCTCGTGAAGCTGATCAAACAAGTCATCTATTCTCGGCAATGGATACTTGTTCTTCTTAGTCACCTTGTTCAGCTCACGATAATCAACACACAACCTCAACGATCCATCCGCTTTGGTTGCGAACACAACTGGCGCACCCCATTCGGACACACTTCTCCGAATGAATCCTTTCCGCAAAAGGTCATCAACTTGCACCTTCAGCTCTTGCTGCTCCCTCGGTGCCATCCGCCTAAGAGGCATCACAACAGGTCTGGCTCCCTCAACTAGATCGATACGAAACTCGATCTCCCTATGCGGCGGCAACCCTTTGACTTCGTCAAAGACATCCTCAAATCCATTCACAATAGGCACCGATGACAGTCCATCCCGTAGAACAACCAGCGAATACATGAAGCTCATGAAGACGCCTTCCTCATGCTTACATCGTATTACAACCTTTCGCCCTTCCACATTCCCGACTGTCACCTCCAGCCTCTCACAATCAATCCTAGCCGCATACTTCCTAAGCCAGTCCATACCCAAAATAATTCCGAACCCCGCAAAGTTCAGAACAAAACAATCACAAACAAACGAGCAATCATGACTCGATACAACTAGACCACGGCATATCATACACAAACATGACGAACCCCCAACTGGATTAGTCACAACCAATGGCCTATCAACAATGTCTGGTTTCAAACCTAACCGGCCTACCAAATCATCACAAACAAAAGAATGCGACGCTCCAGTATCAAACAACACTCTAACTGGAACACCACAAATGGAGAGAGTACCTTGAACCACCACACTCTTCCCCTTTTCTTCAGCAGTAGGAGTCTTTGAAGACGACGGCACAGCTTCCAAAGCATAAGCTTGCACAATCTGCCTATCCCTCCTTGGCTCTGGACAATCCTTCCTGAAATGCCCTGGCTTATCACAGTTGTGGCATTTCGCCGGCGCCTTAGGATTCCTACAATCCTTGGAAAGATGGCCCTTCTTTTGGCAATTATAGCAAGTCACTTCGCCCTTTGGCTTCTTCTGGCCATCCTTTCCCTTCTGTTGCTGCTGCTTCCTCTTCTTGTTGCCACTCTGCTGTGGTTTAGATCCTTCCCTAGTTACAGCAACAACAGAACTTTCCCTCGGAAACAAACTCTCATGCCTGAGAGCTTTCTCCACAAGCTTCTCAAATGGATCGTCCAAGTGATCCACCAACTGCCTTCCAAGATAAGCATCCAGACCAGTCACAAACTTCTCATTCTTCTGGTATGGAGAATCAATATACGATCTGGCATACTTAGACAAAGCCTCGAACTCAGAAATGTACTCAAGAACAGGCCTCCCACCTTGCTTGAGCTCTACAAATCTCTTGAACAAAACAGACCTCTGAGCAGTAGAGATGAACTTGGCTTCAAATCTAACTTGGAATTGCTCCCAAGTAATCTCTTCTTCTGGTGTATCTATGGTGATAGAATTCCACCAATCAGCAGCTCTTCCCTGAAGCTGTCTCGATGCAAGCTTTCTCTTGGTTGCATCCTCAATCCCTAGATCACCAAATATCCTTCGGCATGCATCAATCCATCTCTGCACTTCAATAGTAGATTCCGTCCCCAAGAAAGCTTTTCCTCCAAGAGAAGTATAATCCTTGCAAAGCTTGGCGAAATCCACTGGTCTTGGAGCTTGGACTTGAACTCCAACATCTACAGATGATCCAGAAGCTGGTACTCTCCTCATGATCGAAGTCATCATTGCTTCGAACATCGCAGCATAGTCAACAGCTTCCCTAGCAGCACGGCTATCTCTCGCAGCTTGTCTCTCACTTCTGCTCATCCTTAATATCTGTAAAAAGAATGATTAGAACACCTTAAGAAACAACTGCATAAGGAGTTCAAATCCTTCTAAGCTACTATATTATATATAGTAATCATCCATCAAAATACAATTACGTCTCTCATACGTAGTTACGTCAACGAGCGTTGGCTAAAATCGATTAACCAAAGCTCTGATACCAAATGTGACGACCGCCCATGACTCCCGCACCAAAACAAGAGAAAAGTGCGCTGAAAGGTGTGCAAGGCAGCCATGGACGATAGTCAGGGTAAAATAAAATCGCAGAATCTCTATCGTAACTCACAGCGCATGGATAAAATACAATAGAAAAATATATAGTGAAGTCTCATAACAGAAAAACCATCATATAAGCATCACAGTAGTTTTATACAATCATCTCAACAAATCCATACATCAAGACCTCACTACAAAACACTCATCAAATACAGCAGCGGATACCCAGTACATATAGTAAGAAAACTAATATGCATAGCCTCCTGCTCGTCTTCGTCATCATCAGCGGAGAACTCTAACTCTAAGCACAGCACCTGCCACCTGCTACCTAGTCTGCCCATCCCAAACATGGATGAACAGCCCAAGGTAATAAGAGGAGACATAAAACCTTGAGTCAGACAAAGTCTTAGTGAGCAGTAAATTAACAATCAAACATACCAAAAGAGCAAAAGGGATAAAAGGAATAGGAACCAAACCATCCCACTCCACCTCTTTCTACAGTGATAGCCCCCAGACACACACTAAGGAGAAGTAAGCATAACATAGCAGATAAGTAAGGTAAAGCAATAATCACTCGAGTCAAGGACGATGTTTTCCAAATACAAACCCCCAAGGCCTAAACCAAGATCAGATAAGCACCCAGAAAACACCGCTCTTGAAGCCGAATGATGATACAACCAAACATCCAAACATCCATGACTCTGGCTATCACTGTTATCATTGCCTTGATTTCACCGTTAGTTGAATGACCATCCGTCAAGGGCTAATGGTAACCCCGGTTCTAGCCATAACTCCGCACGCCGTCGTAGCCCGTGCCTAGGAATTTTCGCAACTACCCAGAGTACTAGCACGCCGTCGTAGCCCGTGCCTGGAACGTCGTCGCAGCCCGTTCCAACGTACCCTTGCTTTGAGCATGCTAGAACCTTCAACAACGATGAGATCTAAGCCTCCTAGTCATCCTCCTCGACGACCATTCATACTAGCTCAAGCGCCTCTCAAGCTAACCATTATCACCAACCCGGATCACATCACCGAGTATCAACATGGCTTTGCACGTCGTCGCAGCCCGTGCTTGGAACGTCATCATGACCCGTTCCATCTCAACATCACACTTTGCTTCATCTCATCATAGCAAAGTCTCATCTTAACATCATGGCTTGCCTCCTCGCATCATGGCAAAGTCCCATCTCGATCTCATACTTTGCCTCTTCGTATCATGGCAAAGTCCATCATCATCGAATCCATCCATATGAGCTTCCACATCCGCTTCATATGCCATCGGCAGCTTTCAACATTCAAGAGCCTTTCCACTTAGCTTTTGAATCACCTTCAACCGTCTTGTTCCAAATCAACCACTAGCTAACTTGAAACAATCAAATCAATCATATATCCAAACATTCAATCATTCAAACAAGATCTAATAAGCAATATCATTCATAATGGCAATTTCGTAATTAAATGAGCAAAAGTCTAACATATGTGAAATCATGGTTTTTAGCATAGATCTATCAAATCTAAAACATGGGTTTTGTCTCTAATACTTGATAAATAACTTCTATAGATAAACATCTTCAAACATGATGGATCTACATGCAGACTTAAGGAAAATGCGAGAAAACGCTAACTTAAACACTTAAACTAGCCACCAATCCAATATACTCCTTTGGATCCGCGTGAGAGGTAACTACCACTCACCAAATCACCCAAACACCTCTAAATCTAAACACTTCAGATCTGGACAGCGGAGATCCAAACTTGATCCGGCAATATCTCGCTCCAATCGATGAAATCTAGCTCAAACGGATGATGATCTTCAACTTTAGCACTTGGATCTTCGATCTCGATCTTCGATCTTGGATGGATGTTAGATCTAGATTGGAATGGAGAAAAGAAGATGAAGAAATGTTGTAGACGAGTCTTCAAAATGGCAGCACTTCGTCGCTTCAAAAACCGGTGCCAAAAAGTGAGCCGAACCCCTCTATTTATAGGCTGGAACCTCCATGAGTCGTACGCCCCATGAGTCGGTCACGACCTAAGCCATGAGTCGTCCACGACTCATCAACATCCTGCGACCTAAAACAGCCCGCCTCTACAACTTAGCGACCTACCGACTTAACTGCATGCGGCCTAGCGACCTACCCCATGAGTCGTCCACGACTCATCAGGCCCTACGACCTACGACTCATCGAAAGCCGCGACCTAACCAAACCCAGGGTCACACGAGATAACACCCGGCCGACCTAACTCCTATGCGACCTAAAGACTTACATGGCCGACTCAACCATAGGTCGTACACGACCTACTACAACTCATGGTCACACGACCTAAAACACTACGACTTAACTACACTGCCACTCAAGTCCTAAGTCGTTCGACGACTCAATACCCAAGCTGCCTAACGACTTACGACTCATCGTTAAGTCGTACCTACCGACTCAATTGCAAACGACCTAACTACACAACACACACAGGGTCACACGACCTAGTTCCTGCCGACCTAAGCCTAAGCCTTATCCCGACCTAGCACACATGCACGACTCAATGGCCTAAGTCCCCAACGACTTATCTACTAAGTCGGCCCACCGACCTAATCGACACAAGGGATAACGTACTCTGCCGACCCAAGCCTTAGGTCGTATTCACCTTAACCCGGCAAACCCTATGAGTCGGCCAACCTTAACTTGGCAACACCTTAGGTCGGTCATAACTGCTAACTCGTTAGCCACTAAGTCGTAACTCGGAAACACCCTAACTCTACTGACTCAGCAACACGCTAACTCGGCCATACGAGTTAACTTTTAAGCCGGCCTCCTATGAGTCGTAACCCGTACACGACTCATCTTTAACCCAGAAATCCTTAAGTCGCAACATCACTAAGTCGTGACTCCTACACGACCTAAGTCTATGAGTCGGTCATATCCTTAAGTCGCCTAAACTCCTTGAGTCAGTCCCTATGAGTCGGTCACGACTCATCACCTAACCTAGCTATGCCTATGAGTCGGTCACGACTCAAGCCTTAACTCGGCTATGCCCATGAGTCGGTCACGACTCATCACTTCAACACACAAGTTACTCTCCATACGACTCAGGCTAGAGGCAACACAAACAACACTATCGACCTGCAAATTCTACGATCTATCGACACGTAAAATACGGGTCGTTACAGCGTATATGCAATCTTTGAAAAATTCAAAAATAAAAAGAGGAAAGTTTTTGCCGTAAGACTCAAGGCAATCGAACGTTTGAAAATCAAAACCGTGTGTATCAAGTTGTAACAATATCAAGAAAGCAAGAAAATTAGGAAAGTATCGAATTGATACGAACGAATTATAGGGTCTCAGAATCCACATAAATATTCACCCAAAAATTCATCATCGGCATTGAGTTCAATTGAAGCAATTAAACCAGCAACGAAAGGGAAAAGATTACATACCACAATCTATCAAACTCGATCAAAAAAGCAGCTACGAACGAGCGCAAGTAAGGCAACAAGAGAGCCGATCATCAAAGAACCGCGAACAAGATTATTGAATTAGAAACTAACTCGACAAAGCAGCCGAAGTATTCTGAAGATACGAGCGACCAACAGAGCAAGAAAATCAAACATTTACAGTCGCGATCTCCAAATTTCAGAAAACCCTAATTTTTGTAGAAAGAGGATCGGCCGCCATTTTACAATAGAAGATAGAAAAGAAACGGGCTAGAGAATAAAACAATCGGGCCGGCCTTGTTTGTTTAAAGGGGCTTTAGTTTATTTTATTTCAAATAGGGTTTTAAGTTTAAAATTGTTTTTAAGTTTGTTTTAAATTCTCTTTTAAGGTTCAAACCTTGGTAAATCACCATCTAGGGTTTAGGTAGTGTTAGATTGTCTAGTTAGAATTAGTTCAGTGAGCAGGTTATGCGAGTTTGCAAAACTCTATAGGCGATAGCAGGGTGTGCGAATCTATTAGAGTGTTTGTAAGCGGGAGACTGTTTAATTCTAATAGAAATCTAGGAATGCAGCAGTATGCAGGGGTTGCCGAAGCTGGGTAAATTTTGTGTGTGATTTACTTTTCAGCATATTTATTTCTCTGCAGTTTGTTTAATTCGAGAAAATTTGCTATAACCCTATTCACCCCCCCTCTAGGGTTAATCTAGATCCTACATTGAAGTATGATTTCCTATCTATATTCCCACCGTTTTCGACCATTTCCATTCCTTCCTCCGCCAGTGATCACACCCCTGTTCTTATTCATTTTAGTTCAGAAAAACAACCAAACAAAGGAATACAAATAGATATGTAAATAATTGGCACTATTTACAAGGCTATACTGAATGTATCAATGTGGCACTTGCTGTACAGACTTGGAGGTCTGCTACTTATCAATTTATTCACAAATTAAAGGCAGTTAAACAAGTTTAAGGCATGGAACAAATAAGAGAAAAATAAAATTCTATTTCCCAATTACAGGCTAATGCTTTTTCATAGAGTGATGAAGACCCTGAAAATGAAGATCTATTCGAATCTATGTACCGATGTGGAATAGTTAAATGAACAAACCACTCGGTAGCATGAGCTATTAAGGCATCAGAGTAAAGCTATGTGGTTGTAGGAAGGTGATATTAACTCTAAATTTTTTATGCTAAGATGTCTATGCATAGCATAAGAATAGAATTCGTGCTTTGCATGATGATTGTAACAGCTCGATATTTTCAACCATTCGTATCCGCACATGCCGGACTTGAATTGCTCAAAATACTGCATTGTAAATAAAATTTGGCAAATCTCAGAATATGCAGTAAATAAATATAATCACAGATCACAGCCACAGAGTAAAATAATGCAGCAGAATTTAAAAAGATAGTAGTTCATGAAGCTACTATTTCAGAGTCTCAAAAAAATACATAATGACAGTTTAGAATAACAACAAAGATAGAAATCTAAATATATAGAGGTTCACTAATACATCAAATAAACCAGAACAGCTGAAACTGAAATAGATAAAGCAGATAGACCGATAGGATCTCCAGCAGTGACCAGCTCCAGAAAAGAAATCCAAAGCTGTAAATGCTCAGACTGACCCGAGCGTAAAGCAAAACACAAAATACTCGAGTCAAGACAATATATATATATATATAATATAAACTAACTCAAGTGAACTGTAACAAGGTACAAGTAACTTAAAGGATGCCTGGGACCGCCTATCCTCTAAGGATTCGTTAAACTATTTACTATGTAGCAATATTGCGCTATTATAATAATGTCTAATAGTAAAATAAACATACTTTTTAATAGCATCAAGGAGTGATCCAATATTCCCCTTGACACGTAATAGTCCCAATAGTCCACCTAGTATCAGCATACCTCCAGATCGGGAGGCTACCCTAAATGCTCCACGGGCTACGGGAGAAAACCAAACTCGTAGTAAAGGCTCGATATGGTAGGTGACACGACACACAAGGCAATGCTTGGGTAGATATACCAATTATGACACTCGGGCTAGTGGTAACGCAGCAGCCACATACGCCCACCTCGGAACACACTCCCAATCCAAATCGGAGGATGGCCATCTAATCAATCACAAGCAGAGTATAGTATCGAAGAAATGTGTTCGATCGAAGGTGCGACCTTACTTGGCCTGAGACCGCTCCTGTTTCTGCCACCTTATGCCAACTCACGGGAGTTGGGTCCACGTAACATACCTCAAGAACGTCTCCACCATCCTACTTCATTCTGGAATCTCCACCGCGTACACGGTTGTCATAGTGTTTTTCAGTATCGACAGAGAGTACGCCAGATATCCGATCGCAGTCTCTTTGCCTACCAATCGTTATTATAACCCGTGGTTATAATTTTAAAATAATATTTTATAATTCAAAATAAAATATCATTTCATATCCAAATCTTTATCAAAATAAAGATTAAATCATTTCAAACCATGTCAGTATATCAAAATAGCATATCCTTTCAAAACTTACTTATTAAATCGTTTTAATATCAAACTATCATATCTTTCAAAACTTTATTCCAAATCATTATTATATGTCAAAATATCATATCTTTCAAACTTCATTTATCAAATCATTTCAAAATAGTTTCTACTACAAATACTTTATACTACGAAACCAAAACCATTTTATTTCAAAACGCAAATATTCCACATTTCATAAATCTAATATCATTTAAATAACTCAAATAATATATACTTCAAATATTCATTTATCAAATAAATTATATAATTAGAAACCAAATATCATTTCAATTCCATTTCAAAATATCAAAATATTATTCAAAACATCATTCATTTTAATTCATTTAAATACCGTTTAAATCCATTCATTTTATTAAATTTAAATACCATTTTAAACTCACATTAAAAATCATATTCTTCTATTTAAAACCATTTAAATGTCTCTTCATTATATTTAGAAATTTAACATTTAATTTCCAAAATTTTATCATTTTCCAAAGATTATTTTTCACAAAAATTTATTAAAACAACACAAATATAGTTTCCGTAGCACTTATAAAATGCTACGTAAAGTTATAGTTTAAAACAGTTCATTTAACAAAAGACAGTATTTAAATGCTGTAATATCTTTTACATTACAATTCAAAATGCAGTCAAGTCACATTCATAGTTTTAATTTACCAATTCACAAACAATTAAATTTTTATATAAATCATTTTAACTTATAAAATCATATATTTCACATTTTAAAATCATCATCTCAATACTCTTATTTTTCTTTTGATTTTATAAAGTCATATTTCCATACAAAATCAAGTTTTAACATAATTTCTTATTTAAATTCAAGCATTAAATTCCATTTCTTTAATTAAATTATTAACTTAATAAATAAGTTTAAATTTCCAAAATATAACTTATTTCCATTTATTTTACTTAATTAAAATTTCATCCTTTAAACAAAATTCAAAATTTCCCAAAACAAGTTATATTTCAAAATTTTACTCAAACATTCATTTATTCAACATTTTAACTTATTCAAAACCATTATAAATCTTATGAAATCATTTAAAATACATTTTTAAACCAAAATAATATACTTTACTTACGTTACATAATTTCCTTTTAAAAAAACAAAACACAAATTCCAAAATTTACTTATAGTTTAAATTCTACTTTACCGTTGACTTAATTCATTATTTAATTTATAGAAAATCACTAATATTTCTATAAAAAATCATTTTTAATTAAATTTAAATCAAAATATTATAAAATTTAGATTCTTTTTTAAATATTTTAAAACATTTCAGAAAATATTATATAAACTACAAATCTGTATATAGTTTTCTAGCCTAGGTCAAGTGATACGGATATATATCATTTCAATCCACAATTTACAAAGAAAAACCGGGTTCTATCATTTCAAACCCGCAGTCCCAAGTAAAATGAATGAATTTGAAAACCGCTCAGGCCTATCATTTTAGCCCATAACGATTTTTCCTTATTCTAAAGTCCGTTCGGGTATGTATCATTTCAACCCATAGTGAATTCTAGTCTACAGGGAACAGGCAATGGTGATAACTGATATAAATAACAGAATAGCATAAAATAACAGTGACATATGATATAATAGGTGTAATAATAGGTGTAAACATCATATAATAATAATATGGTAGATATAGCATGATGATATATATTACAGATTCAAATGATGTCGGTTTATCAACTACATAAGCACATATTAGTCTTGTGAGATTTACTCACTTGTCACAAGCTGGAGATCGACACCAAAGCACAGATACTGACACAATAAAGGCACAAAACTATAGACAAGGCACGAGAGTGGAGAACCAAAGCTATATGCCTTGATAAAATATACACAAACAATATATATAATTCATAAGTTTCAACACGAATATAACAACAAACAACATAAGAATTCAATGCCCAAATCAACAACGATTGACTTGCACTTGCTCTCTACCCCATATGCTTCAGATATACAAGTTTTTGGCTCAGCCTAGGGGTGCTACAGGTCTGGTTTGGGTGAGAGGGCGGTCGGCCTAAACATGGTTTTGGTATGGTGAAGTTTAGGTGCAACTAGGCTACACCATAGGTCAAATATCATCATATGTATGCAATACATTGGTTTGGCCAGAGGTCATATGGCTTGGCCAGTGGCTCCAAGAGGTGGTGGGTGGTGTGTCAGAGGGTGGAGGTCAGGCCAGAGGTGGTAGTGGTGGTTGTGGCGGCAAAAGGTGGAGGAAGAAGGAGATGGCAATTCTAGACTAGGTTTGGTACATGTGATGGCTAGTGCTAGTTTAGATGGATTTTTGTGATGGTCTTCATCATGGCTTGGCTTGGCCTGAGGAGGAAAGGTGTTAGGCTGTGTGATGGTCGGAGAAAAGTGGTGGTGGTGGTCGGCCACAGCTTGGAGAAGGGGGAATACAGCTATGAAGGTGGAGAGCATGTGCAAATTCAAGTAGAAAATCATAAAAAAGACAAGGCGAAGGTAGAATTTTTTTACCAAAGCTTCACAAGGAGAATAGCCGTGATTTTTTTGTAAGAGAAGGAGAAATGATTTTCATGAAAGTGAAAAAAAATGTAGCTGAAAGGAGTAGATTACACGGTCAAATCAATTAAGAGAAGAGTTGGGAAAATGAAAGGCCGGAAATGCAAAGAGACATAGGAATTTCAAAAGTTTAAAACTCTTCGAATTTCCTATATTCTCTTTTTTTAATTTTATATATATATCAATGGCTGAAAATAAAGATGAAAGATATTAGAAAATAAAATAAATAAGAAAAGAAAATAAATAAATTTAAACAGTATCAATTAAATAAAGAAAAATGTAGTAACTACCAAACTAGGCTTAATAAATTTGAATAAATTCAAGTGTACTTTAGAAAAATTATATTATTATTCTAAAAATATTAAAATATAAAAATATACCCAAAATAACAAATTAGCACAATTAAAATAAAAATATCACAATGAAAATAAAATTTATATAAATTAAAATAGGCAAAATTGTTAAATAAAACAAATTTACTCAAATTTTGAAACGTACATAACTTTTGCATTTTAACTCCGTTTTCAACGAAACAAAAAGCAGTGTTCAAGTTATTTCATCTATTTTCATAATAAAAATAAAATTTAAGATTTAAAATAATTTAAATTTGAATTTTAAAAGTCCAAGTTTGACCAGTTTGACCAGAAATCCATTTTTCAGTAAAATATCCAAATTACACCATTTTGAAATTATAATTCACTTAATAATCAACATTTATATTTAAAAATGAAATGCTTGAAGTAAAAATAAATTTAAAATAATTTAAAAATAAAAATAAATTCAGAATGAAATATATGGAAAAATCTAGGGTTGTTACACTCTCCCCCACTCAAAACTTTTCGTCCCCGAAAAGGAATGAGTTACGGGAAAGCATAGGAAAAAGATAGACTGAAATAAGATTATGACAGGATGACAAGGAAATCGAAATTATACCTGATAACTATTGTTATAGGTAAGTTTAACAAGGTGGATGGCAAGCAATGCTCAGATTAAAATAAGTACCAAAGATTATCAAAGATTATAGAAAGATTTTAAATAGAAAGATTTTAGAAAGATGTTTATACCAGTTTATTGCAAGATGAGGAAAATAAGGATAACTAAAAGATAGTTTGAAGACACAATAAGATAATAAGTTTGAAAAACAAAATAAGATAATAGGTTTGAAATTTCCATAGTTTCAGCTTAAATTGATAATTAAAGTTACACAAGTTAAATAAATCTTACTATCTCTAATTTCATTATCTTATCACCCAATTTTCTTAAACTAACAATTTCAAAAATCATGGATTTGAAAAAAAATTCATCATTTATTATACTCAAAATGTACCTAATAAATTTAATTCTTCTTTATTCCTAATTATAATTAAATTTATTCCTCTCAATATATTTTATCGCCTATGTTAAATATACTTACACTTATTATAACTGTTTTAATTTATTCTTAATTCCTTTAACATCGTTTATATTGTAAATTATTCAATTAATCTTTTATTTTATATTTACCTTTTTCAATATTTTATAACTAAAATTTAAGTGTATAACATTTATTATAACCACTTAAATTTTATTTATAAAACTTTTTATATTGTATATTATCTAATTGCCTTATTAACTTCCGAAAATTAAGGTCAATTATATTGGAATGCGATTGAGTATTATACAAATAAAACTTTCCAATTCAGTTATCTCAAGTTTGAATTATTTATTCAAAAATTTTGATTTTCTTTTTATAACTGAAATTTATTCTTTAAGATAAAATTTAAGAATTAAATTTCCAATTCCCTTCAAACCATTTAGAGATAAATAAATATATGTACATAATATGTCAAACCAAATTTAAATCATATATCTATCATATCTTAGAAATTCAAGTCAGTTAAATTCTCAAAGCAACACTGTAGCAAGACTACAGAACGGTCTCTTCACTTCGAAACTCGAAAATGAATGTCGATGATGTTGCAGTCATCACCGAAATTATTTTCCAGCGACAAAGAGAAGAGCACTAATTTTTTTTAACTTTTAAAATTCTTTGGAAACAAAATTTTTATTCAAAAATACTTTAAATAATATATCCTTTTAAAACTTCAAAACACAAGGTTTGGAACCCTCGGAAATTAAATTCTCAAATTTTTGATTTAAATTCATTTCAGTTCCCAAATCAATTTATAAACAACTATTTATAAATTCATTTATAGAACAATAAATGATAAATCAAGTATTATCATTTCAAATAATCAATTTATTAAGTTCCATAAATTTACTTATATACATCAAAATTTATTTCATTAACAATTTTTAAAGTAATATTGTGTTAGTTTGTTCTGTCAAAGTGTTTTAGAAATCCTATCGATAGCGTTGATTAGACGAATCGATCGGAAACCCAAATCAACATCAACAACCCAAACCACACAATATATAAAACAAAAAATAGATTTACAAGTACAATTCAAAATGTTGGAGATAGTTTAGAAACAAAAGACAAGATGGTTAAATAGAATAGGGAGATGGATAAGCTTAAATAAATCGCGGGCAACCTTAACCGGGTCAACCGTGACTTAAAGAATAAGATAAATGTGGATTTTCTGGGGTAAGTCTACATTCGATCTCAGGAGATAGAGTTTGGAATAATAAAGATATTAGCATCTAAACCAAGGATAGATATAAAATCTCTGGTGATCGATGCTAACTGTAAAGGAGTTTCCCCTTTTCAAGAAGATTAAAATATTAGCGAGACCGCCAATTCACTATAAAGATCATTCGAAGCGGAGTTATGGGATACTCCAGAGTCAAAAGAAGATGAATAGTGAGGGACATGAATGAATTTTGGAACCGCAGGGAACGTTCCAAAATTCAAAGGAAATTCAAATCAAGAGGGTAAGATTCAAGCTCGAATGAAAGTGATTCTGTAACTAAATTTATCATATATTCTAAGTTTTGCCTCAAAACCAAAGCTATGATACCAACTGTAACAGCCCGATATTTTCAACCATTCGCATCCGCACATACCGGACTTGAATTGCTCAAAATACCACGTTGTAAATAAAATTTGGCAAATCTCAGAATATGCAGTAAATAAATATAATCACAGTTCACAGACACAGAGTAAAATGATGCAGCGGAATTTAAAAAGATAGTAGTTCATGAAGCTACTATTTCAGAGTCTCGAAACAAATACATAATGACAGTTTAGAATAACAACAAAGATAGAAATCTAAATACATAGAGGTTCACTAATACATCAAACAAACTAGAACAGCTGAAGCTGAAATAGATAAAGCAGATAGACAGATAGGGTCTCCTGCAATGACTAGCTCTAGAAAAGAAATCCAAAGCTGTAAATACTCAGACTGACCCGAGCGTAAAGCAAAACACAAAACACTCGAGTCAGGAAAATATATACTTATATAATATAAACCAACTCAAGTGAACTGCAATAAGGTACAAGTAACTTAAAGGAAGCCTGTGACCGCCCATCCTCTAAGGATCCGTTAAACTATTTACTATGTAATAATATTGCGCTATTATAATAATGTCTAATAGTAAAATAAACATACTTTTTAATAGCATCAAGGAGTGACCCAATATTCTCCTTGAAACGTAATAGTCCCAGTAGTCCATCCAGTATCAGCATACCTCCAGATCGGGAGGCTACCCAAAATACTCCACGAGCTACGGGAGAAAACCAAACTCGTAGTAAAGGCTCGATATGGTAGGTGATACGGCACACAAGGCAATGCTAGGGTAGATATACCAATTACGACACTCGGGCTGGTGGTAACGCAGCAGCCACATACGCCCACCTCGGAACACACTCCCAATCCAAATCGGAGGATGGCCATCTAATCAATCACAAGTAGAGTATAGTATCGAAGAAATGTGTCCGATTGAAGGTGCGACTTTACTTGGCCCGAGACCGCTCCTGTTTCTGCCACCTTATGCCAACTCACGGGAGTTGGGTCCACGTAACATACCTCAAGAACGTCTCCACCATCCTACTTCATTCTGTAATCTCCACCGCGTACACGGTTGTCAAAGTGGTTTTCGATATCGACAAGAGAGTATGCCAAAGATCCGATCCCAGTCTCTTTGCCAACCAATCGTTATTATAACCCGTGGTTATAATTTTAAAATAACATTTTATAATTCAAAATAAAATATCATTTCATATCCAAATCTTTATTAAAATAAAGATTAAATCATTTCAAACCATGTCAATATATCAAAATAGCATATCCTTTCAAAACTTACTTTTTAAATTGTTTTAATATCAAACTATCATATCTTTCAAAACTTTATTCCAAATCAATATTATATGTCAAAATATCATACCTTTCAAACTTCATTTATCAAATCATTTCAAAATAGTTTCTACTTCAAATAGTTTGTACTACGAAACCAAAACCATTTTATTTCAAAACAAAAATATTCCACATTTCATAAATCCAATATCATTTAAATAACTCAAATAATATATACTTTAAATATTCATTTATCAAATAAATTATATAACTAGAAATCAAATATCATTTCAAATCCATTTCAAAATATCAAAATAATATTCAAAACATCATTCATTTTAATTCATTTAAATACCATTTAAATCCATTCATTTTATTAAATTTAAATACCATTTTAAACTCACATTAAAAATCAAATTCTTCCATTTAAAACAATTTAAATGTCTCTTCATTATCTTTAGAAATTTAACATTTAATTTCCAAAATTTTATCATTTTCCAAAGATTATTTTTCACAAAAATTTATTAAAACAACACAAATATAGTTTCCGTAGCACTTATAAAATGCTACGTAAAGTTATAGTTTAAAACAGTTCATTTAACAAAAGACAGCATTTAAATGCTGTAATATCTTTTACATTACAATTCAGAATGCAGTCAAATCACATTCATAGTTTTAATTTACCAATTCATAAACAATTAACTTTTAATATAAATCATTTTAACTTATAAAGTCATATATTTCACATTTTAAAATCGTCATCTGAATACTCTTTTTTATTTATTTTATAAAGTCACATTTCCATACAAAATCAAGTTTTAACATAATTTCTTATTAAATTCAAGCATTAAATTCCATTTCTTTAATTAATTTATTAACTTAATAAATAAGTTTATATTTCCAAAATATGACTTATTTCCATTTATTTTACTTAATTAAAATTTCACCCTTTAAACAAAATTCAAAATTTCCCAAAACAAGTTATATTTCAAAATTTTACTTAAACATTCATTTATTCAACATTTTAACTTATTCAAAACCATTATAAATCTTATGAAATCATTTAAAATACATTTTTAAACCAAAATAATATACTTTACTTACTTTACATAATTTCGTTTTAAAAAAACAAAACATAAATTCCAAAATTTACTTATAGTTCAAATTCTACTTTACCGTTGACTTAATACATTATTTAATTTATAGAAAATCACTAATATTTCTATAAAAAATCATTTTTAATTAAAATTAAATCAAAATATTATAAATTTTATATTTTTTTAAATATTTTAAAACATTTCAGAAGATATTATATAAACCACAGGTCTGTATATAATTTTCTAGCCTAGGTCAAGTGATATAGATATATATCATTTCAATCCGCAATTTACAAAGAAAAACCGGGTTCTATCATTTCAAACCCGCAGTCCCAAGTAAAATGAACGAATTTGAAAACCTCTCAGGCCTATCATTTCAGCCTGTAACGATTTTCCCTTATTCTAAAGTCCGTTCGGGTATGTATCGTTTCAACCCGTAGTGATTCTAGTCTACAAGGAACAGGCAATGGTGATAACTGATATAAATAACTGTATAGCATAAAATAACAGTGACATATGATATAACAGGTGTAATAATAGGTGTGAACATCATATAATAATAATATGGCAGATATAGCATGATGATATACATTACAGATTCAAATGATGTCGGTTTATCAACTACATAAGCACATATTAGTCTGGTGAGATTTACTCACTTGTCACAAGCTGGAGATCGACACCAAAATATATATATATACATATCTATATATATATATATCTATATATATCTATATAAATATATATCTATATATATATATAAATACTGACACATTGAAAGCACAAAACTATGGAAAAGGCACTAGAGTAGAGAACCAAAGCTATATGCCTTGATAAAAAAATACACAAACAATATATATAATTCATAAGTTCCAACACGAATATAACAACAAACAACATAAGAATTCAATGCCCAAATCAACAACGATTGGCTTGCACTTGCTCTCTACCCCATATGCTTCAGATATACAGGTGTTTGGCTCAGCCTAGGGGTGCTACATGTCTGGTTTGGGTGAGAGGGCGGTCGGCCTAAACATGGTTTTGGTGTGGTGAAGTTTAGGTGAAACTAGGCTACACCATAGGTCAAATATCATCATATGTATGCAATACATTGGTTTGGCCAGAAGTCATATGACTCGGCCAGTGGATCCAAGAGGTGGTGGGTGGTGTGTCAGAGGGTGGAGGTCAGGCCAGAGGTGGTGGTGGTGGTTGTGGAGGAAAAAGGTGGAGGAAGAAGGAGATGGCAATTCTAGACTAGGTTTGGTACAGGTGATGGCTAGTGCTAGTTTAGATGGCTTTTTGTGATGATCTTCATCATGGCTTGGCATGGCCTGAGGAGGAGAGGTGTTAGGCTATGTGATGGTCAGAGAAAAGTGGTGGTGGTGGTCGGCCACAGCTTGGAGAAGGGGGAATACAGCTATGAAGGTGGAGAGCATGTGCAAATTCAAGTAGAAAATCACAAAAAAGACAAGAAGAAGATAGAATTTTTTTACCAAAGCTTCACAAGGAGAATAGCCATGATTTTTTTGTGAGAGAAGGAGAAATGATTTTCATGAAAGTGAAAAAAAGGTAGCTGAAAGGAGTAGATTACACGGCCAAAACAATTAAGAGAAGAGTTGGAAAAATGAAAGGTCGGAAATGCAAAGAGACATAGGAATTTCAAATGTTTAAAACTCTTCGAATTTCCTATATTCTCTTTTTTACTTTTATATATATATATATCAATGGCTGAAAAAAAAGATGAAAGATCTCAGAAAATAAAGTAAATAAGAAAAGAAAATAAATAAATTTAAACAATATCAATTAAATAAAGAAAAATGTAGTAAATACCAAACTAGGCTTAATAAATTTGAATAAATTCAAGTGTACTTTAGAAAAATTATATTATTATTCTAAAAATATAAAAATATACCCAAAATAACAAATTAACACAATTAAAATAAAAATATCACAAAGAAAATAAAATTTATATAAATTAAAATAGGCAAAATTGTTAAATAAAACAAATTTACTCAAATTTTGAAATGTACATAACTTTTGCATTTTAACTCCGTTTTCAACGAAACAAAAAGCAGTGTTCAAGTTATTTCATCTATTTTCATAATAAAAAATAAAATTTGAGATTTAAAATAATTTAAATTTGAAGTTTAAAAGTCAAGTTTGACCAGTTTGACCAGAAATCCATTTTTCAGTAAAATATCCAAATTACACCATTTTGAAATTATAATTCACTTAATAATCAACATTTATTTTTAAAAATGAAAATTTTGAAATAAAAATAAATTTAAAACAATTTAAAAATAAAGTCAAAATGAAATATATGGAAAAATCTAGGGTTGTTACAATGATCATTGGAATTATATAGATGATGGCGACAAGATTAGAGAAGAGGTAATAAATATTAACTCTTCCCTATTTAACGGTGAACAATTCAATTTTCATCCCACGGTTCAAAATAGAATGGTTCTAAATCAAAAGGGGAGATTGTATTTATCTTCAACAGTATCTCTCGAGGAGATTAAGGAGGCGATTTTTTCCATTGAAGATTCAAAGAACCCCGGACCTGATGGTATCTCATCCAAAATTTACAAGGTTCTTTGAATGAGTTGCAAGATGAAATTGTGATTGTTATTTCAGAAATATTTCAAACAAGGAAGCTGGTGAAAGGACTGAATCACAATTCATCACCTCAATTCTGAAAACCGATAAGTCCCAATCTGTTACTTATTATAGATCTATAACTTATGCTAATGTGTTATTTAAATTGTTCCAAATCTTTTATGTAATAGGATTAAGAAGTTTATGCCATTTCTAATTGGCAGAAAATAAATTGTTATTTATTCCTACTGAAAGCATTGGAGAAAATATACCTTTGGCACATGAATTGGTTCGAGACATCATGAAAAAGGAAAGAGGTAAAATGTACATTAAAATCAATTTGCAAAAGGCATATGATATGGTGAATCATGATTTTGTGTCACATGTTATTATTTATGGGTTTTCCTACATCCTTTGTTGATTTGATTCATGAATGTATATTTACTACTACATTCTCTGTCATGATGGATAGGAGGCCATATGGATTTGTTGAATCTACTAGAGGGCTGTGATAAGGAGATCCATTATCTCCTTACTTTTTTGTATTGCAATGGAATATTTCTATTTATTGATGGAAGAGGGTGTGACGATGGAAAATTAAAACCTTTGTCAACTATTCAGCCTGCTATCTCATACTGACTTTATGTGGATGATGTTATGATTTTCTTAGCAGCAGCTGTGGAGAATGCAATCTATTTAAATGATATTTTTAGAAAAATGGAAAGAACTATGGGTTTAAGTTAACTAGTTTAACGCTGGTAAACCAGACTGATCCGAGCGTTATTTTTCTTATAATGCTAGGGTTATATCGAGCATATTTATAGATTTAGTTTGGATAATTGGAGATTCAGGAGATGATCTAGATGCCTCCAAGTCGTATTCACATATATTCTATTTTCTGCTGCATTAGTTGTTCATGTTGATCAACAACTGCAATGACAGGTTGTGATAACTATTCAGGCTAATCACTTATTTAGTGTACTCTATTTGATATATGTATGATAATGTTCAGTTTTTCTTTTGTAAAGATCGTTGTTACATTATAGATTGCTCATCACGTTATGAGATTCTGTTATGTCTTTTCTTTCTTTTTTTTCCCCAACAACCTGTCTTTTCGACACTTGGATGCTCGGCACGTGAATATTGCGGATATATTAGCGTTAACTTTTGAGGGTTGAACAGGCGGGTCGTTACAATACCTAACTCTCGATCTACTCATTTAAGGGTATTCAAAGAGTTATCCGAATACATAAATACAAATAATACTAGGTCTAACAATAGTTTTGCAAAAGTCTATAATCCCAAAACAATAGATAAAAGCTTGCTATATCGCAACATAAAAGGTATATGGTATGGTGAGTCATACCTCACATGCTCATGCATCCAACAAGTTGTCACATTTAAACAACACGTGCTAAATTACTATAAATAATGGGTATGCTTTTCTATCTCAGCATACACAAATATGAGGATAATAACTCAATAATACATATCATACCCAAAACACAACTGTAACGATTCGCCTTTCTTACTCCTAATGATGACATTTAACACATCCATGGAATTTATGTGTCGATCATCTAGGCATCCAAAAGATAGACCATTAGGGGAAAAGAAAAGAATAAAACAAGAAGAAAGAAAAATAGAATCTCACAATACAAGGAAATCATATATAATAAAACAAGATAGTTATACAGTCACTCCTAAAATGAAAAACCAAAGTTACAATAAGTACTAACTTCAACTAGGGCAGTTATAACAACCTGCCCCCACAATAGTGATACATAACTACGTACAACGACGAAAGCGGAAGTAAAATAGAAAACTAGAGATAGCGATGAAGCCTCCTACTTCAATCTCCTTTTAATTGCACCTGTAAGAACTTGCAGTTCTTGGCTACTCAAAAATTAGAGTACTCAAGAATTTAAGAGAAAAAAGAAAAAAAAACCCGGGTTAGATATGGTCTAGTATGAGTAAACTCAAAACATATGCTTTTAGAAAAAACAAAGGTATCTCTTAAGACCACGCCACACATAGAAACGGACGGATTTTAACCTTATGATAACCAAAACATTTATACTTAAAATACAAGATATTATTATTAATACCTAGGTTTGAAAATAAATATAACATAGCTGAAATGCTTGCATCTCGCGTTTCAGTATTGGCACAACTAATTCCGTAAAGCATGTATTGGAAAATGGATTCCATCAATGACAAAGCTACTTGTAACCAACCATAATTTCAGTCATTTGACATTGGGATATTTAATTGATTTTAAATATTCACAAGTTAATTTTATAAGTTGAATAACTTATATTTCAAATACAGTGATGTAATTGGATAATTAAATTGTTAATTTAATATTTGAAATTATGGAAATATTTGAATTTGAATTTATTATGAATAAAAATGGTTTATAAAATTGAATTAAATTCTATTTGAATTAGAATGATGTTAGAGAACTTGTGAAATTGAATTAAAAGTTAATTTATAGAAATTTAATATTTAAATTAATGTGTAAAAATAGTCATTTTTGATACAGTCTCGGATTTTGATGAAACAGGTTCTATTGGATCCATAATTTTATATTATTGTAGGATTTTAAATTTCGTGTCAATCGGACTTACGGTTTGGTCGTATGAAGCTGAAATGCATAGAAATTTATTTAAGTAAATCTTAATTTAAATAAGTCGATTCGAAAACCTATCTTCCAAATACGATCGAATTGGGTCCCGATATATAATCCATTACGTTCGAAGTAGGTGTAAACATTATAAACGCCAGATGGCACCCTTCAATTGGAGTTCGAAAAAATTTCGGATGAATAGTGTTGTAAAATTTTCTATATAAGGCCACAACATTTCACAAAATTGCTCAAACCCTAGGGTTTTCTTCACAGCCGCCACTTATATTTCGAACGGCCAAGAATCTTTGATTCTTTCTCCCTCAAAATCTCTCAATCTATTCACAACTATGAAAAACTTTCTATTGGGAAATTGAAGAGCTAGGTGAGATCTATCAATCCAATAGTCGTGATTGGAAATGGTGAAGTGGATTGGCAAAATATTTCATTCAAAGTCGTCACATTTCGATGAAAATTCATGAAGGAGGAGGCGACCAAGCTCGCCGTGTCTCTGACCAAAGGAGGAAGTGAGTGAGGCGCTTCAAACGGTGATAGTTGATCATGTTCCGGTTGTCGATGAGAGGTAGGGTTATCGATTGAACGATGGCGGCTATGAGTTGTACGGTTCGAAGGTGAACGATGAAGAAGAAGGGCAAGGGCGGTCCACATTTGATCAAGCGAGATCGAACGGCCCTAATTGTCATATATTTTAAAAAAATTGTAAATTTTATTGTTTATAATTCGTGTGAAATTTAAAATAGCATAACTTCTTCATACAAGGTCGAAAATTGACGAAACAAGTTGCGTTGGGTTCATATTAATGAGAACTACATTTTAGAGCTGGTTGGGAGTTGATTGGAGATAGTGAAAATTTTGAGTAAAATTAAACGCCTGTTTAATTTTATTCGGAATAAAAAGATGCAACGGCTAGTGGAACCAAAGTGAGTACAACTCACTCTTTCTGTCTCGCTGATATTTTTATATAAGTGAGAATAAACTTTATTTATGATGACTAATGATTGTTTGGGTGATATAAGATATATATATATATATATATATATATATATATTGGTATTTGGATATATTCCTGCCTATTGGAGCAGATGAGACCCTATACGTTCCTGTGTATGAGCGGATGACCTTTTGTACGCACATATGCCTTAAAGCGGACATTGTACATATTTTACCATATGTATATGTGTTGCAGGTGACAGGTTAGGGGGATCCTACTGGATTCCTAACCAGTGTTGATTTTACTTACAGATTTTGTTATATATGTTATTATCATATGATATATGATGGTTTGGATGCCAGGATTGCTATGATTGATGTGAATCACCTTATTTAGTGCTATTGCAGCATTGGGCCATATTTTGGAATTTTGAAAATGTCAAAGTGATGATTTCAATTTAAAATGATTTCAAAGTGATTTTGAAACTATATATTTTTGAATTGTTAAGGAATGAATTTATTTAAATAAATAAAAAGTTATAATTTTTATGTTATAAAAATTATGATTTGGTAAAATATAACGAAATGCGATTTTGAAATGTGGAGTTAACTATTTTGCAAAATAGTTTAAATTGAGATTTTGGATTTATTAAAAATGATTTATATATATAAGATTTATAAAATTGAATTTTTATAAATCAAAATAATGGAAAAAGAAGTTTTATAAGTGTTTAAAATGAAGTTATAAATGGATCTTATACGTAAATAAGATTTATAATTTATGAAGTTATAAAAAGAATGAATTTGTAAATGAGAGATTTATAGGTAAATTAACTTATAATTGGATTTTGGTATATAAACGAGATAAATGAGTTTAGTTAATAAAGGGATTTTATTATAAAAATAGAAATGTGATTTATAAACATTGTTTTATAAATCTAAAATCAATTGAATTTGATAAGTTATTATGAAAGTTTATTAAAGGATATATATTCAAGATTTTGGACAGTCGATAATCCTTTAAATTAAATGTGCAATAATAATGAATTTGGTAAGCGAATTATATCCACGATTTTGGACAGTGAATAATCCTTTAAATTAAAAGACAGGTTTTGATAAGTGATATTTTAAATGAAGTTAAATGATTTGAAGATGTTTTAAAATGTTTCAAGCATCGAATACATGGATTTCAACATTCATTATTGAAATAGACGTTCTCGAGAAGCAAGGAAAGCATGGAATATAACACTGTTGTTATTGTAAATGATTTTCGAAAGGAGATGTTTTATATAGTATATGGGATTTATATATCTATCTAATTTTCAAATTCCTATACTAGTGATTTTGGGTTGTCGTAACAATGTTTTATGTAACATTCATTTTGACTCAAATAAATATATTTAAGAGAGTGTCTTCCTTAAAGAATAAAATATATACTTAATCATGATTTAAGTATATGTAATATTTTCTAAGTGTTGAAAATAAAGAGAATTGTGAATTACTTAATATTAAATAAATATATGGAAATGTTTTCCAATTGTGAAATATTGAAATGGTTTTGAGAATATATCTTTTTAAAGATAATTTGAAGTGAATATTTTGAAAGTAATTTAATTAATAAAAGATTAATTAAAAGGGCCTAGTGATTACTTATGGTACTAGATATTTGTTTGTTGCTTTGATAGTTGAATAACCGACTATCAAATTTGGCCATTTTAGTTCCTCAACTTGATATGGGAACTATATAGTCGTACACTTAGTAATTAGCCATCTACGTAGGCTTGATTATTGTTTGTGTTAAGGATGTTGATTCGTGCAGTGTAGAGTATTACTCCAATCTGTCGAGCTTCCTTCGTGGCCGAAGGATAGCTAGTTGAAAGTTGGAGATGTGATAAGTCTACGAGACTTACTTTCTGTGTGAGGTTCAGAAACGCTTTTGCGTTGTTTGGTGCAAAGAGACCAGGATCGGTTTATCCAAAAACCACTTTAGACCAATGTATATGCGTTCGATTGTGTAGGTTATGATGATACTGATATTAGGATTTTCATAGTGAAGGACTACTTGTTAATCATTTGGGGTTGAAATACCAATATACATCCAGTAGCAGTAGTCTCTTCGTTATAAAATATCCAATGCAAAGGCCGTCGCTACTAATCATAGGATTTTCGGACAGTATGTGGTACGAAAGTACCTTCGGTTTCTCCTGTTCCTGTACAACTTGTATGGATGAGTGTCTGACACTACATTTCTAAGATTACACACATTGGTTTTTACAAACGTACATCAGTGGCAGTGGAGAAGGAAATTTCCCTTAGCTTAACATTCTCCTTGAGACATACGTGCTCAAGGGTTATATTTTTGTGGATGGCAATTAGTAGTTAACGAAAATGGTAATGTGGCATTCAAAGTGACGTGATATGTGATATGTGAAAGGTAATTGTTACCTCAGGCCTCATCAATCGGAAATGACCGAAACAAGGTTAGATGCAGCAGAGCTAAGTGGGTCATTCCCAATTAGGATATGATCATCCTCTTCTAGATATATATCTTCCCATTATGACATTTAGGATGTAAAATAATGTGGTTTGTAAGTTATTAGGGCCCTCGAAAAAGGTCGGTAATGACCGGGGGATGACATATTCAGTACTACGTAGTTACAGAGGTAGGCCGGTCTTATGTTGGTAGAGGGCAAATGTTTTGTGCCTCGGGACATCCATCTAAAGGTGTACCCATCAGAAGATAGTCCCTTCACCTGGTTATTGTATGGAAATCCAAACTCCACTACGAGCTTGCGGTTTTGTTTGTATTAGCGTAATGAATAGCCCCGAAATGCTATATGGGTAACCACCTCGGTATGGTTAATATTATATGTATACTAGACACTAGTATAATATAAGATGATTTGATATGAAATATTTTGGTTATCGTAAGGTAAAAACATGTCCGTGTTTATGTGTGGGCGTGTCTTACGAGATACTTTTGTTTTGAAAGGAAAAGTTTTGGTAATTTAATAAATTCAGTTGAGTGTGTTTTCTCACGCTAGTTTACCAGACTGATCTGGGCGTTCTTTTATTTCAATGCTCAGATCAGACCAAGTATATTTACAGGTTCAGATTTGGTGCTTTTGGAGTTTCAGCAGGCAAGCTGGAGATCTTCATTTCCGTATACACATATCTGTTTATTATCCGCTTTGTGCTTTATTGTTGTATATTTTCAGCATTTGTAAGGACAAGATCTTATAACTGTCCAAGCTGATAATTAGTGATGAATTGTTGAACTCTGATGATGTATGTATATACAGTTTTTGTTTTTCAAAGATCATTGATATGATATTATATGTTATTCTGCTGTGTTGTGAGATTCTGTATTATTCTATTTTGTTTTCTCTTCTCTTCTCTTCTTCTCTCTTCTTTTCTTTCCCATGACTTTCCGTCAGTCTGTGCTTTTTGGGTCGGACATGTGCGGTTTATTGTCGATTCAAAGGGTAAGGATTTGCGGGTCGTCACACTACTGGGGTACCGTCTATCATAGTACTTCTCTAGAAAAAATGTATCGAGGGCCTTACATTGACTTCCTACATGGCAAGACTGGCCCACCCCTTACTAGATAGCACTAAATATAATCAACCCTCAATTGCGATCAACAACCATACTAGGTCCGAAGCATACATTCAAAGAAATACCAATTTAAATAAGGGATGATCATACCCTGATGGTAGTGGACCACATAGGTTTGTGATATATCCCCTGATTTACTCATTCCTGGGTATGAGGCTCGAGGCATCGGTTGAAATTTTAGCAAACCTATCTTAGAATGCTAAAACTACCCTCTAGGAAATAATGACAATGCTAGCACTCATCCATACAAGTTGTTACGGGATCAAACAATTATAGTAACCTTACTACCTTCCAATTTGGAATCACCCTCAGGATAGGTAGTACAACTTGTGGCATTATTTACAATGATTCAAAACACGAAGCATTTTTTAGGTTGAAGTGGTTCGGATAAACCATACTTATCCAAAACTGGTGCCTCAAAACTAAAGCGATGAATTCCCAATTAACTTAATTTCGGCTCTTTTAGAATTATGTAGACGATATGAGAGTCCACTTTAGGATCTCATAGGGAATCTCAAAAATGTATGAAATCGTGAAGCTTTTATATACTTCTCAAGTCAAAATAGGCCAAGTTGTCAATAGTGGACAAACCACTATCTGGTGTGTAAGTAAAAAGTCAATCTATGTGTTTGGCATAAGGAATACTATTGGTGGCTGCAAAATGAATACGAAAAGCACAAGGACCACAAGTTATTTTAAAACCAACATTCAGTATCATGGTTTTGTGACGACCCGAACTCGATGTTCAATAAAAACATCAAATTTGTATCGCCGGAGCTTGTAACAACATTAGATGATAAATAACACAGCGGAAATAAAAGATGATATCACTGATACAACATGAATGCAATATCCAATACATCAATTTAATACAATGATAATCATCAACTTCAGAGAATACAAAAATACAGCGGAACACGAAACAATATGAGATAAATCTTCACAGAATCTAATACTGCAACTCTGATCCAAAGCTCCAAAACTCCAAGCTCGAACCACCATCAAGGTTGCACCAAGCTGAGAAAATGCGATCCACGGACTCCAAATACTCAAAAATGATCAGATAGAAAGCTGAAGGCTACCAAAACTATATCTACTACCTGATTATCTAAAGAACCAAACTCTAGACTGCCCGTGTGGAAAATGGTGGGCACCCAGAGTTTAGGAACGGAACAATGAACTCCAGGTCAGTCATGGGACTGGTATGAGCAAACAAAAACATTTGGTCTTTGAAACAAACAGAAGGCTTTAAGTTTTGAAATCCACAATGCTTTTTGAAAATGAAACTACCATAAGGCCTCCCGCCACACACACAATGCAATCGCAGAATTGGAGGAGATTTCTCCTTATGATAGCCAAAAATGCTTGATACGAGGAAATTTCTTTGATATTATTACTATAAGTGCAAAGTGCATAAAAACCATTTCGAAAGTATAATATAAATCCTAGCCAGCATAGACATTTCGAACTATGCCTACTATAGCTACCATCCAAACAGTGGGGCGCCACCATAAGTAGATGGTAGGTAATACAACTAAAACCGTACAAGGCTCGTATTGGATTGAATGGATTTCCAACAAATGGTCAGGCTAAGGAACTTCCTATTGCCACATGGGAACACCTCTGGCGGGACGCCCCGAGAACCACCCTGGCTCTTTGCTAAACAAGGCCGGCTACCCCCTTCTCGGGGAATAAAACCTGAGATATGCCACCCCCGGTCCTTGGGGACCTTTAACCGAGGATCCTCTACACCAACAACATCACACAGTAATAGATATATACTACAGTGCCCACATGAGTAAGTATCTGGGCTCCATACCATGATACCACCCTTTTTCCAGAAGGAATGGTCATACCCTAGGGGAGCTACCCCTGAAACCTTGCCGCATCTTTCCTGTTTCGACCATTAACGGTTTGTGAGGCTCGATGAGGTTTCGTCCACAAAGCTACGCTTTTTCACAAAGCCATGCTTTGATCACAAATGATCAACAAATGATCATCAATCACACAACAGCACTTAGCATGCCACACTACCAAATTGGGAGTATATCGCTGATAACCTTCAACTACATAACCTCTGAGCTCGTACGTCTCAGAGAAAGGTGTTAAGCTAAGAGAATAAATCCTCCGCCACCAACAGATATGTATTTGAAAGAAATCGGCTTTACATCTCAAAGTGTAGTGTCAGACACACGACCATACAAGTCTGTTCCGGGCTCGAACAGAACCGAAGGCACTTCCGAAGAAGCCCTAGCAATCCGGGTATCCACAATCCCGATAGGACTTCCCATCACTTAGGGAATCTCTATACCGTAGCTACTCAGTGCAGAGACAATCGATAGGTCATCCTATCATTCTCGCAAATACCCGGTCTTCACCACCGGTCTTCAAATGCTATCCATAACGACGTATCATTATTCGGAATGGGTTATATGACACAAGGTCCTCTCCCGGCTAAACCGAATAACGAGCGCAGAAATTTTAAAAACATATGGATATGGATTCCAGTTAAGTCACAACTTAAATTCAAAACTATTTTCAAATGGTTTACACAAATTACCATTTCAAATCTTTGAACAAAAATATTTATTTCACAAAGTTTCACAATGATCCATTTACGGATTTTCAAACAATTTTCATTTCGAGTGGATTAATCCATTTTAATCTTTAAATCAAAGATTTAATTTATGGCTTTCAAAAACCATTTCCAAAGGTTTGTTCATAACTTGGAAAACCTGTTTTCAATTCAAACTTGAAATTCCTATAATACCAATTTGGAAATTCACTTCTTATATGAAAGCTTTTATCATTTGAAACAAACAGTTTTCATCTTGGAAAACCAAACATTTAAATTATACAAGTTTCTCAAACTTGGGTTAAATTTAATTCTCAAAACAAAACTTTTAAAATTGGTTTAAAAACCCATATAAACTTGTATGACCTTTTACTTCATAAATTCTCCAAATAGAATTTAATTTCAAATTTTTGAATTCAATTTTAAATTGAATTATTAAGTTTCAAAACATTATTAAGTTATTCAAAATAACTTTTATTTTAGAAATTCTTTTTCCAAAAGCTTTTCATTTTAAACCCGATTCATTTTCAAAATCATTTAGATTTAAAAATTCAATTTTACAATCTAATTCAAAAATCTGTGACTTAACTGATTTCCACGTGCAATCCATATTTGTGTGTGTATAGTGTAGTCCAAGGGGTTTTACACAATAGTGCACACATCTATCATAAGAATATCGATAAGCGGTATAACTCATAACGCTTATCTTCATTCACAGATTCATAGATAAAGTAAATTAATCAATCACAAAGATTTACTAATATGATTCGATGTGGGTTTCGGATAACCAACTGGAATCCGACTCCCTGTCGCATCGAAATCCAAATGTCATTTACGGGTCAAAGGGTTTGCATATATAACAATATATTCATCACAAATAAAACAACTCATCACAAAACATTTCAAAGCATCACATCACATATCAAATATATCAATCTGTCACATAGCATCCAATAGCAATCAAACCTCTACAACTAAGATGAATAATTTGGGTGGTTTTTTTTTTTTAATTTATCAACCACATGATTATTTTCATTAATAATTCTTAATCGATGATTAAGTTCATCAACTACAATTTGATTTAGTTTTTGATCATCTTTATTAATTAAATCAACTCTAAATTAATTATCCAAATTAACTGACCCTTAATTAATTAAATCTAAATTTCTTATTCCTTAATTAACTACTTTAATTAATATACCTTTAATTATTGATTGATTAATCATTAATCATTAATTATCTTCCCTTAACTACTTTCACTAAGTAATCACTATTTTAAATTGAATAATTCATTAATTACTTGATCAATTAACTTAAATTACAAATTAATATACTTAAATTAATAAATGCTCAATTATTAATTAATTTAATCTTAACTATAACTAATTATCCTTTAATTGATTTTGTTAATTATTAATGAATTAATCTTAATTACAAATTATTAATTGATTATCATTAACGATATAAATTTACTTACTTTTAAGTTAAAATTTTAAAACATTTGATTTTTATTGCTAAATCATTTATTAAGTTTCATTTAAAATAACTTGTTACAAATGTAAATTTAAAACTTAATTGTTTTTAAAAAAAATCCTTCATTTTAAAACTTAAATTTTATACTTTCTGCTAAATAAATAAATCATCACTTATAAGGAGGAATAGTTTCAGGATTCATTAAACAAATTTATTAAAGTAAATAAAAAAACTGGGATGTAAAAATTTCCAGGCAAAACCCGAGCCACCCTTGCTTTTCCCCGAGCTCTCCTTCGAGTCGCCATCCCTCACACTTCCAGTTCGTCCTTATAAAACGTCGTCTTCCCCAAATAATATACCCAGTGCACAACCCAACCCCGTGCACATGCACACGAACCGCAACCACATCCAGCCACCGCCGCGATCCTCAGCAAGTCAACGACGATGCCCTGAAGCCTCGCGACCACCCCGACTCGCGAAAAAACCCATCAAATCGAAATCGAGCCAAATTCGAACCCAATACCACTTCCTGGAACCCCACGCGTCTTCTGAAAACCCTCCGCCTCGCCGCTACACACCACCAGAACCCACGCCATTCTGGCCGAAGGCACTTCGACCCACCACGAACTCGACCCCCCAGGTGCGATCGCCGATACTTCATCCCATTCGACGAAATTTCTCCCCAAACTTCGTCGACAACATCAGAGTACAAAACCCTAAAATCACGTCAATCTATCACCCCAGCATTTTATAAAATTCGCGAGTATTTTTCCCCCGATTCTACCGCATCCAAGCTATCTTCACCATGAATCACGATTCATGATTCACTGTTAATTACCGGGAATTGACAAAAATTCACATTCCATTAAATTCAAGGGTTCTTCATGAATACCCTTTTTAAAATTCTAAAACGATTACCAAAAATCATGAATTTGAGGTACGAATTCACTCCTATAATTAAAAATCGAAATTCTAACATTCAAATTTTGGGTTTAAAATTTGATCATCTCTGTTATTTCTATTTTAAAAATAACTACAAAATAAATGTTCATGCAATTATTTTCAAAAATAGCATTTCATAGTTACAATTACTTTTCGTTGAGAAATCAAATCCTGAAAATCATCTAGATAAGATGATTCTGAATTTTCTAACAGGTTTTGAATACCTGTAATAAGAACAGAGCCTAAAGGGGGTGAGTATATCATTATTCTTCAACATACACATACATGCAAGCATAACCAAGCATCAATCAAGCACATTTGAGAGCAAATTTCACAGATTACTCAAAAAAAAATATCGGGTTGTTTTTGCTCACCTGAATCAATGAAGAGCAGAGGACAAATTTGAGATTTTTTTGAAAATTTTTTCTTTGAAACTGGAAGTGTTCCAGGTTTTACTTGATTCTTTTGAATCTGTAGCTTGACTCCCCTTCTTTGCTTTCCACTTTTTTTTTTATTAGTTTGAAGACAGGTCTAAAACCTGTAATCAACAGAGGCACTATTGCCATTAAACCAAAATGCACATAGATTTAACAACTTTTCAACACACATCATTCAATACAACCCAACATCAGGTTGTAAATCAAGTCAAGGGAATAGGTTTGCTCACAAGTGAATGGAAGTATCAGAGAAGAACAGAAAGAGACTCGGGCTTGAAAATTGGAATGAAGATTTTTTCTTAAGCTTTGAATTTGTTTTAATTGCTGTTGTTTGATTCCAGAGCTTGATTGATATCAAGTTGCCATTTGCATGCTTGAACTTGCTTTAAATCCTCAGATCCAAAGTGCACAAAAACATGTTGCTTTTTTTTTCATTTTCCAGATTCTGGTTTTGATTCTGCAGCCTTGTTAACCTGCTTCAAATCTTCAGATTTGATCTTTGTTTATGTGTTTCCAGCTTTTTAATCTTTTTCTTCTGTTTGCCAAAACTGTTTGATTTTGGTTTTAGATTTTTTTTTTCTTCTTTGAAGAGGGGGATGGATTTTTGAATTTGTGCTTTGAAGATGCAACTTGTTTTCTCTGGTTTCTTTATTTCAGGCCTTGAGAAGATCAATGGCCTGATTGTATATTTTTTTTCAGAATTTAAATGCCATTTGTCCCTTTTCTTTTTGCATGTTGTACACTTGTAGTTTGTAGGGAAATTTATATTTGAATCCCTTGACTCAATTTAATCTGTAAACTTTAGTTTTAAACCTTCATGTGGTTATGTTTTCATATATGCATATGCTTTAAATTTTAAAAGTTGTTTATGTTTTTATTTGGTTATATCCTCTTTTCATATTTATATTTTACACAAATAAAATTTCTGTTGTTTTTCACATTCAACTTAATTTTAGCTCACTATCTTTATATACAACTAATTTATACATTTTATATTCATGCATTTCTTTTATTATTATTTTTTTTTTACAACTTTTAAAAAGAAAAGATTGATTTAAATATTTTGATTACCTATTGATAATTGATTACTTTTATTTATATAGGTGAATTTTACCTAAAAATAATATTTTGAAAATGAGTGCATTAATATTTTATTAATTTCAACTTCCAAATATATCTAATATATTTAAAATTTAGAAACAACCTTTGTTAATTTAAAGCTTTTAATTCTATTTTATTTTTAATACATTTTTATTTTTGAAAACCAATGTTTGTTGATAATTTACTTATTCTTATATTCCAAATCAATTTGCTATTTATCTTTGTTGGGCGAATTTTCACCCAGAAGATCTCAAGACCAAGAAGCTGCAGTTTCATTCGGGCTCGCAGGCAACCTCTACTTCGTTCGACAGCCAAGAAGCTCGGTACCAATCTAGAAGTCCATCCAATGTTCTCCATGAAGAAGCTCATTCGGCCCAAGCCCACATTCGGCCTTGACACATTCGGCTCCACGTCATCCGGCCCCCATCTCATCCGGCTCCACACCATTCGGCCCATCTCATTCGGCTCACCTCATTAGGCTCCTTTACACCACCTGACCACGAACACGACACCGGACCACCGCTCCAACTTCACTGCCGAACCACCACACCAACGCCCTCCCCTACTCGACCGGACTAGACAAGCACCGGATCTAACAATGCCGAATGGACCACCATCCCACTCCATCACCGGTCCAACACTACCCATTCAAAACCGAATGAGCCTCGCCGAACCAAACAGTTGCCAGTCCAGATCGCCTCAGCCCGGGCCCACCAGCAGCTATATACCTCCAAGACCCCTGCCCCCTACCTCATTCTATAAATAGAGGGGCAGGGGTACAACAATGGGGGACAAGTTTGAGAGCTCAAGCAAGGAAGGAACTTTCAAACTACTTTCATACACTTGTATACAAAGCATTGTACTTGTAACCTGAAAGAAAGAAGATAATAACATATAAAGTGGACGTAGGCACATTCTGGCCGAACCACTATAAACCTCTGTGTCTTTTACATTTCAGTCCTTGTTTTTTCTATATTTACATAACTCTTTCCAAACCTTTGAAAACCACCTATAATCAACTAAATAACACGACTTGGAGGTGTTTGCCCATTTTTTGCGCAAACATTTTGGTGCTTTCACTGAGAACTTGGAACTTGAAGCTTCAGCTTCCCTCATTCAGCATCCTTTCCCAACAGCACTCTTCATTGCCTAAGGAACATGACTTCCAGACCAAGAAAAGACGCCAACAAGGGAAAGAACGTTGCATCCAGCAGCGCTCCAAACCCAGTAGATCCAGATCCAGAGAACCATCCCACTGCAGCAGCAGTGCCACATGAAGATCAAGCGATTCCAACTGCCCCTGCCACGGAACAGCCAACAGCAATCACTAGGGCAGATCTAGACAGAGTCGTGATGGAAGTAACTAACCGCTTTGCATCCCAACAAGAAGCTTTGGTGAACCAACTTATGTCACGCTTAAGAGACGTCGAAGAATCCAACCGCAACACTGAATCTTGGGGTGAATCTCAATCTGGAGGTTCTCGAAGACAACAAAGGTCTTCCCTCTTCGAGGAAGCTATCAACAGGAACAACAATGATAGGGGCCGCGCCCGGACTCAGCCCGAACTCCGACTCGAGGAAACCCTTGGAACCGAACCCAGTGGGGGAGGCGCCAGGCGAGGGTCGGATGTAGCTGAGCCAGTCATGCCACCTAATCTTAGAAACCCCGCTGAACGGAGCCGAGCTAGAACCCAGCCCGAAGTTGACCCCGCTGATATGCTCGAGGCAGAACCCCACAGGGGAAGATCAAGGCAGGGGGCAACTGTAGCTGGTCCTAGCATGCATCCAAGCAGCCAGAGACAACCACTGGATAATACTAGAAGTGACAGACTGTACCATCCCTACAGGTCATCTGGACGAGATAGATCCCGCAGGGAAGAGCCAAGCTCATTTTTGTCCGCTCCGAATTCTGACGAGCGAATGGCACGGTTATTCAGAGAATGTGTCCAACGGGAGCAAAGGGACCGGGGAATAGGCGCTAGGGTCACCAGCCCCTTTACCCGAAATATCAAAACTGCCATCACTCCCCGGGAATGGAAAATGCCAACCATGGAACCTTACAAAGGAACTTCCGACCCCATCGTGCACTTACAAAGGTACACCCAGCATATGCTCATGAGTGGGGCAACAGAAGGGGTGCTGTGTAAATGCTTTCCTCTATTCCTAGCAGATCTAGCTACCTCCTGGTTCTGCCATCTACCCCAAGGGTCCATCAGTTCGTGGGAGATGTTGAAAGAAAGATTTATCAGCCAGTTCCGCATCCATGTGGAACAGCCCAAGGATGCTTATTCTCTATCCAATGTCAAACAGAAATCCGGAGAGACACTGCAACAATATCTGACACGATTCAACGCCGCAGCGGCCGCAGTTCAAGATGCCGATGAAAAGCTTACCCTAATGGCCCTCTGTAGTGGTGTACATCCCGATACCAAGTTTGCCAGAAGGTTAACTAAGGAAAAACCAGCTACCTTGCCTGATTTCTTCCATGAAGCTGGAAAGTATATGAGACTTGAAGACGCCGCCACCGAGAGGCAGTCAGGACAACAAGGTAAGATAGTTCAGGAAAAGGTTCCCACTGCAGCTAAGGACGTTCGAAGGAATGAATCTAAGGACAATGCTGGGGGCAGGAAGGTTGAAAAACGCCAATATCGGCCAGGACCAAGATTTGACTCCTACACTCCTTTGAATGAAACAATCGAGAACATCTACCTAGCCACTCAGGGCGAACTGGGATACAAGCGCCCCCCGCACAAGAAAGAATCAGAAAACGCACTCAAGTCTGGAAAGTTCTGTCGCTTCCACGAATCCCACGGACATGACACCAATGAATGCCACCATCTTAGGGACTTGATCGAAGAACACATTAGAAGAAGAAGACTGGAGCGCTATGTGAAGGGTCAGAACAGGACTCCAACTCCTGTCAATGAAAACTCAAAGCAACCCCTCCCAGAAGCAGGCGGAGGAAATCGCAGCAATCACAACACCAGTGGCTCTAGTCAAGAGAAGATAGTGGTCCTAACCATCTCGGGAGGACCACACATAGCCGACAGAAGTTGGGCAGAAATGGAAAGGTACGGCAAGTCACTTAGAAACGCTGAAAGCTATGTTAACTCCATTACAGAAGAACGCCACCCGAAACGAAAGGAAAGCGATGACATCATATTCAATAGGCGTGATTTGGAAGGAAGGCAGTACCCACATATGGACCCTATGGTCATCTCTGCCTGGTTTGGTCCAGCTAAAGTTTTTCGGATTCTAGTAGACACGGGAAGTTCCGTAAATATCCTATTCAAGCATGCTTTTGACAAAATGAAGTTATCAATGAAGGATGTGTCCCCTTGCGACAAACCACTGCACGGTTTCACTGGGGATGCAAAAATGCCCCTTGGGCAACTTGACCTCTTCGTCGAAATAGGGAATCATCCCCGCTCCGTTGTGCGAAAACAAACGTTCGTACTGATAGAAAGCCACTCAGCTTACAACGCCTTCTTAGGAAGACCAGCCTTGTCTGACTTCCAAATTGTCTTAGCCCCCTGGTGCTTGAAGATGAAATTTCCAACAGACAACGGAGTAGGAGAAGTAGAAGGAGATCAAGACGCGGCACGAGACTGTTACGTAACGGAACTTCGCAATAACCGTAGAAAGAACAAAGGGAAAGATGCAGAGACTACTCTCTGCATGAAGAACTTGGAAGCATAGCAATTAAAGAAGGCCCCTCCTCTTCGATATACCAGCGATCCCTTCAACGAACTAGACCCCAGGGATAAAGAGGAGGAGGCTACTGCCGAGCCTGCCGAGGCTATGGAATTCGTATCTGTAGACAAGCATGATTCCAGTAAACTATTAAAAATTGGGTCTCGGCTAAAAATGGAATCGAAAGATCAACTCATCGACTTTCTCCGCCACAACTTGGACGTATTTGCATGGACACATGCCGATATGACAGGAATTTCCCCAGACATAGCATGCCACAGGTTGAACATCGACCCCACCAAGGTACCAGTAAAGCAGAAAAAGAGGAGCATGGGGGCAGAACGATCAGCAGCCCTCGATGAGGAAGTAAAGAATCTACTTGCTAATGGCTTCATACGGGAAGCCATCTACCCAGAATGGATCGCTAACCCAGTGCTAGTAAAAAAGGCCAATGGAAAGTGGCGAACATGTATTGACTTCTCCAATCTGAATGACGCCTGCCCAAAAGATTGCTTCCCACTTCCCCGAATTGACCAACTGGTAGACAGCACAGCCGGGCACGAACTATTATCTTTTATGGATGCATACTCCGGGTATAACCAGATTCCCATGCACGCTCCCGATCAAGACCACACCAGCTTCATCACTGACCGAGGATTATATTGTTACAAAGTCATGCCTTTCGGACTCAAGAACGCCGGAGCTACCTATCAGCGACTCGTCAACAAGATGTTCGCGGAACTAATAGGACGAACAATGGAAGTGTACGTGGATGACATGTTGGTGAAGTCCAGGAAGGCCGACGACCATGTAAGCCATCTGGGCGAGATGTTTCAGGTACTTCGCCAATATGGAATGAAGCTGAATCCTCTAAAGTGCTCCTTCGGAGTATCATCGGGAAAATTCTTAGGATTTATCGTCCACGCCAGAGGAATCGAAGCAAACCCTGAACAAATCCGGGCTCTAAAAGAAATAAGGATACCTTCCACTCGAAAAGAAATGCAGAGCCTAAACGGAAAGGTGGCCGCCCTAAGCAGATTCATTTCCAAGGCAACTAATAAGTGTGTCCCTTTCTTCGAAGCTCTCAAGAAAGACAAAGGGAGGTTCGAGTGGACCGATGAATGCTTAAAAGCCTTCCTCAACCTAATCGAACACCTTCAAAGACCGCCAGTGCTCTCAACTCCAAATGAAGGCGAAGTGTTATACCTATACCTCGCTGTATCGTCCCATGCTCTAAGCGCTGCCTTGGTAAGAGAAGAAGATCGCACACAACGCCCAGTGTACTTCGTAAGTAAGAGATTTACAGGGGCAGAAACCAGATATCCTAAACTTGAGAAATTGGCGTATTGTTTATTGATCGCGTCACGAAAACTACGACACTACTTCCAGTCTCATTCCATCAAAGTTCTAACCGATCAACCGTTAAGACAAGTACTCCATCGCCCTGATACTTCAGGGCGACTCCTCAAATGGTGCATTGAACTAAGTCAGTATGATATCACCTACCATCCCCGCACCGCTATCAAAGGACAAGCCATGGCCGATTTCATCGCCGAATTCACTACCAACGAAGGCAAGGAACAATCCGAGATAGCAACAAACATCAAATGGAACCTTTTTGTAGATGGAGCATCGAACGAACAAGGCTCGGGGGCAGGTATTGTGATAATCACCCCCAGAGGAAGGAAGCTATACTATGCATTGAGGTTGGAATTCACGGCCACGAACAACGATGCGGAGTATGAGGCAGTAATAGCAGGATTGGAACTTGCCCTAGAGATCGGAGTCAGTTCTTTATGTCTTCATAGCGATTCTCAGCTTATCGTAAACCAGGTGCTAGGAGAGTTCCAGACTCGAGGAGAACGGCTCGCAGCGTACCTAAGGAAAACCAAACTGCTGCTCGATCAATTGGACCACTATCTAATCAAACACATTCCTCGGGAAGAGAACCAAGAGGCCGACGAACTTGCAAAGCAAGCTAGTATGCAGAATAGCACCATTCACGGAGCACTAGCCATCTCAAGACAACTAGCCCCAAGTTTCGAACAAGTGAATCTAATAGCTGCAATCGAAGAAGGAACCTGGATGACCCCTATCCGGAAATATTTGCAAGATGGCACACTACCTAATGGGCGTGACGAAGCAAGGAGGATCTTGAGGAAGGTTCCTCGCTACACAATACAAGAAGGCATCCTCTATCGGCGTGGCTTCTCTAGCCCCTTATTAAGATGCGTCGCCGGAAGGGAAGCCAAGGAGATCTTATCAAACATCCATCAGGGAGGATGCGGAGATCACACTGGAGGTCAGACGCTGGCAAAAAAGATACTCCGATACGGATACTACTGGCCCACGCTAAACAAAGACGCCTTAGACTTCGTCAAAAGATGCGACAGATGTCAGAGATTTGCCAAGATCCCTCGACTGCCCACAAATGAGATTACTCAAATGACCAGCCCTTGGCCCTTTGCTGTATGGGGGATTGACTTAATAGGCGAACTGCCAACGGGCCGAGGCGGGGCCAAGCATGCTATAGTGGCAGTCGATTATTTCACCAAATGGGTGGAGGCGGAACCTCTAAATAAAATATCTTCAGCAAAAGTTATCAGCTTCTTGATCAAAAATATTCTGTGCAGGTATGGAGTCCCACTCAAGATCGTATCAGACAACGGACTCCAGTTTGACAGCGAAGAATTTGCCGACTGGTGCCAAGGACATGGAATTCAGAAAAGCTTCTCATCAGTAGCTTATCCTCAGGCCAACGGACAAGTCGAAGCTGCTAACAAAATTCTCAAAACCCTAATCAAGAAGAAACTTGAAAAGTCAAAGGGCGCTTGGGTGGACGAGCTTCCTACGGCACTCTGGGCCTACCGCACATCTTTCAAAACATCAACGGGGCATACCCCCTTCTCTTTGGCATATGGATCAGAAGCAATGCTTCCAGTTGAAACTATTGTACCTTCCCACCGAAGGATCCACTACAACCCAGAAGAAAACGAAGAACTCCTCCTCATGTCTCTGGATTTGATTGAGGAAAGGAGAAACGATGCAGCACTCAAGGCAGCAGCTCACAAACAAAAAGTGGCAACACTATACAATTCCAAAGTCAAGCATCGCAGCTTACAAGAAGGAGATCTTGTCCTCAGGCGAATCTTTCCGCGCCCCGGGGCACTGGACCCCATCTGGGACGGACCATATGTAATTCACAAAGATCTCCACAACGGAGCTTATATTTCGTCAACAGTGGACGGAGAGGTGTTCCAGAGGGCATGGAACATCCGACACCTCCGTCGATACTTTTCTTAACTTGTACTGCCCATATGAAGTGAATTAACAAAGAGAATCAGTGGACGTAGGCATTTTCGTGCCGAACCACTTTAAAAAATCTTGTCTCTTTTTAACTTGTTCCTTTATGTCTTGGCTGCTTGTTAAGTTTTATCCCTTTCTGTTGAACAAAATCCTATGGCATCTTCACTCAAGACGCACCGCGGCCTCATCTGGACTAGGCCTGACAGGTACGCTACGATTCTATGCACCCGCCGATGAGACACTTTTGCTCCAGCATCCCTCTGCTGCGGGTTAACTCATTGCGCGCCTGCCCTCAAAGCCAACTGTAATGAGCCGATTATAAGTCATCATAAAGGCCGACTATAGCCGATGGCAGCTCATTACGGCGTTCGGCTCGCCGGCAACTGTGAACCTACTTTAAGCCCCAATATAAGGTGTGGCCAGCCAGGGGTAGTTCACAGCCAACGGCACCCACGCTAGCCGGCCACGGTAAATCGAATAATACCCACGATTACGGACCATAATGGTTCGGGTAGTTACCGTGCGCGATCTCGGCTCCGATGTGTCTTAAGTGCGGCTGTGGTAAAAAAGAAAACTCCCCGCGGAGGCGTAAGATGGGTGACAAATGTCTCCAAGACCCACAGCTAGGGAAAGTGACTACAAAACCCGTTTGCCACGAACTTAAGCACATCGACGGCCTTCCGTGACTGGAAGTTTTACTTTTTCTGTATTTCCATTTCATTAAATACTTTTCCCCTATCCTGTGTAACGAACTCTAAAGTACAGGAAGCCAAATAGGAATCATTCACTCATGAGGATCCAAACCTGCATACTGGGTGGCAGGACACACGGCTATATCCGTGAACGATTAAACAAGACACCCAAAGCTACTGCCTGCAGATAAAGCATGAAGGGCGGTACTCTTTTTCCTTGAACATAAATGTGTAACCACAGCTTGTTCGTACATTAACATTGCAAGACATGAAATTATATTTCAAGTAAAAATTTAACATCAAACACAGCTAGAATCACAGGCATATACATAGTTATACTTCTCACACAGCACATCAAGATAACGGCAACATTCAAACATAACAAGATCAGCTTATATTATAAAACCACACGAAGTTGTTCTTTGCAAATAATATTATTACAGTTGCATCAATGACTAACATAAACAGTGATAAAAGGAAACAAAAAGATGGCGGCTGCGCCCACACTCCATCACCAGCTTCCCAAGTCTATTTAGCCGCAGGATCAGAGCCCCCAGCATGTGGATCAGAAGTCCCGCCTGTCCGATTCAAAAGAGAAATTCATTAAGCAAACAATAAACGACCAAGTTATGGGAACACAGAAAGAGAAGAAGGAGGGAAGAATAACTCACCAGCATCCGCTGCTTGGTCCTCATCCCCCAATTGCACGCCCGCTTCCTCTGCAGCAAGCAGCCGCATCCCCTCCTTCACCGCTGCTTGCTCCTCCTTCGAGAACTGAGCAGTGACTGCATCCATGTTGAAAGCCTCTCCACCTTCCTTGCCTGCGTTAACCCTGGCCTCCTCTAAAGCCCGTAGATACACCTTGGCCATGACCCGAGGGTAGTCATCCATCCAAGACAAGCCTCCCTCCTTCCAAGTGCAGTAGTACATATCATGCAGCATTGCATCCATCATTACCTCATCCTCCTCAAACTCCCTCACCCGGGCCTCGGAAGCCTGCAGCTTAGCGACAGCAGCCTCTCTCTCTGATCGGTATCTCGAGCAGTCGGCTTGGAGAGATCTCCTCAGTTCCTCCTCCTTCAACTTGAAAGACCTCCTCATTTCCTCCATCTCTTCTTTTAACTTGACCTGAGCCATCTCTGCGGCCTCAAGCCTCCCAGACAACTCCTCGACCCGCTCGAGATCCGCATTTCGAACCTCGTCCACTGTCGTAATAGCCATGTTAATCTGCTCCCTGCAAGCGACCTCCATCTTCCGTAACTCTGCCCTGCTGGCCTTCTCCATAGTCTCTTTCAGCCGCCTGGAGGATTCCTCATGCTGAGAAATCTGAATAGCTTGATCGGCAAGCTGTTTGGCCTGGTCAGCAACCTGTAGCCGCAACCGAATGTTGGCACTCCCAATTTCCTCCCCGGCCCTGACCAAACGAGCATGATGCTCCATTAGCTTCCTGGTCTCTTCAGCCACCCGATCCATATTGGCTTTGGCCTCGTCCCCCATGGTGACCACCCGAGTAGTAAGCAGATCAAGGTCCAGGGATTTGGCCTCATCAAGTACTCGTACCATGGGGTTGCGGGGAAGAAGGTGTTCACCCGTGGCCTCATCAAATGAAATATCCTGAGAGCTAGGATTCAAATCAGGATGACCGGCAAAGGGGTCGCGAGGCACGGTACGAGGCACGTCTGGACGGCTTATATGGATAACAGTTGGATTCTTCGAAGGAGGTGGAGGGGGTCCAGACTCCGTGCTCTCCTCCGTGATATCACGAGGAGGCTGAGGGGGAGGCTGCGGATCGGAGGAAGACTCAAATAAGGAACGGCTCCGCTTCCTTTTCTGAATGCTCTCTTCAATGACCCCGAGGAGCGGGCGGTAACTGACTACGTCTCCATGGCGACCGGTAGGGGGCTTCGACTGATCGGAAGCTATCTTCAATTTGAATCGTCCGAGGCGGTGACGAGCCTCAGACGTTTTAACCACTTGCCCTGCCCCTGGAATAAAAGAACGGGCGTTACAAACATACACTGATCCACAATTCAAGAAGCATATCAAGTCAAAAAGAAAGAAGAAATGAGAAGGCACATCTGTTATACAAACCCTGCGGAGGAGTGGGATACTGCAATAAATCCTGGACCTCATTCCAGGACGGAAGTGAACCGTAAAATATATCTAAGTCCCTATCGTAAATGGAATCGGCAGAAGACAAAAGTTCACCTTGCGTCGCCGGAATCACCCTAGCCGAGGAACCCTTAGAGGATGGGTCTGCTTCAGCCACAGCTTTGCCGGTTTCCTTTGCCTTCTCCGTTTCCGACTCTCCCTCCGACTCCCCGAAGGCCTGACGGAGAGCCTCATCCAGCGCAAGGTCTTGCTCAGAGGTTAGGGCACCAACGCCACTATCACCCTGACCGTCGCCATCTCCTCCATCCTCTGACCCTTCTCCAACTTCGCCTCCTTCCTCCTCTTCTACTCCATCCTCTGACCCTTCTCCAACTCCGCCTTCTTCCTCCTCTTCTACACCTCCCTCCTCCGGGACAGTCGGACAAGTACTTGGAGAAGGGCCATCAGACTTCTTTAGTTTCTTCCCCCCAACAACGGGACGCTCTGCAAAGGGCTTCCTCTTGCCACCCTTCGCCGTCACCTCTCCTTTAGGCTGGGCAGCCTTCTCTTCTGCCGTGTCTCTCTGCTTGACTACGGACTGATTTGGGAGAATCAAATTGTACGTCAAAAGCCTGGCGTTCCTAATCAAATAAGCAGCCGATCTGTCTCTCCCTGAAATAGCTTCAATTTCAGCTGCCATCTGAACTAGGCGATCATCTTCCACGACCGCAAAACCACCTGTCGCTAGCAAGAAATGAAAGCGCATAAGAAAGAGAATTACAGCCGAGACAAGAATTATGTGTAGAATTTTGACTTACATCCGGAAGTGAAGCGGCGAATAGAAACGGAGTCATCTCTGACAAAAAACCATTCCTTCTTGAACATGCTATACTTCGAGTATAAATCCAAGACTGGCTTGAAGGAAACAGCCGACTCCAAGCTAATATATGGGGACCCCTTCCTGTATCCTCTCAGATTATACAGATATCGTATTTCCCGATTGGAAGGGGCGCGCCCATACCTCTTCTGGAAGATAGCGTACAAGCATACCAAAATGGCGTAAGAGTTGGGCTGGAGCTGGAGTGGAGCCACCTTCAAATAAGTGACAAAGCTTAACACCCAGGCGTTGACTGGCGGAATAGCCCCGCACATACAATGGTATCGACTGAAAGCAAAATATCCCTCAGGGGGATCATATGGCATGACCCCTTCTCCCGGCAATAGCATGAGAGCCCTGTCTATCCCAAAGGAACGGGATATGACGTCAAGTTGCTCCTCCTTTAGGGAACTAGGAAAGCAATCGGGAGGGGAGACCAGAAGTTCTTGAGGACCATATCCATCCACTAACGACCTCGGAACAGGTCGATGTTGCCCGGATCCTGGTTGGACTGGGGGCACGGAAGAAGAAGACTCTCCTGTACCTCTAGCCTTCTTTCTGTCCGATCGTGTTTCCGCTTTGCGAGACATTTCCTGCAGCACAAGAAAAACTTGACATTAGAATAAGAAGTATAGAAACATAAACAAGCAAATATATAAGGCAAGCGTGTAAAAAGGTCCAAGATTCTGCTCGAGGACCAAGTATGTAGTCCCGTTCGGCGTTGCAAAGCAAGTTCATTCGGCATAAGAAACATGTGACCATTCGGCACTATGCTCATTCGGCATACATCTCATTCGGCCCTAAGGCCTAAGTCACATCCGGTAAAGCAAAGCCCCTCGTATGTATCCGGCAAGTCAGACACATCCGGTAATGAAAGTCATTCGGCACAAGGATACACACCTGGTTCGGTATAATCTTGGTTCGGCAGAAGGTTCGCTCGGCTAAGGGTTAATTCGGTTCTCTTTGGGTCGGCAAGTGAAAAACTAAAGGGGGATACAGCCTCTATATATAGGCGAGCTTTGGGCCGCCGAACCAACTGGTTCGGCCCACCGGATAGAAACACCGCCGGACCAATGCATTCGGCATATCGGATTGAATGAAAACCGTATGGAACTATCCATACCGGACCAGCCTCCAACCGAATGAAACCTATACCAACTCGAACCCGAACGAAGCTGTCTCTACCAACCGAAACCAGGAACTATGGGCATGCAGAGCACCTTACTCAGATAAGTATCAAACCCCAGAACTAACTAATAAAATAAGGATAATGACGACGGTGAATAAGTCGTAAAACTCTCACCGACATGGGTTAAATCGTTTACACGTGTACGCGACCACGAATGGTCCATAGGCACGCTCTGAATGGTTATTAACCCTATCGTCGTGGGAATTTACGCTTTGACACGCCTTTTTAAACTCATAGGTTGGACGGATATTCGATTCTGATAATTATGAAATGGCTAAGCTACTTACACATGTACGGGGTCGCGAACGATCCCTAGGCATGCTCTGAGCTGGCGATAAACCACCTTGGCAAACGACCTAGGGACCCGCTCTAACGTGAACCTGGCATCTACAATGCTAAGCCCCTTCGGGGCACACTTGCTCGTCCCGAGCGACACAGTTCACTTCATCTCAAATATTCCGATCACGAACGGCCGTTATTTGAAATCACACTAACACTGTAAATTTCTTTGCAGGACATCAACTGGATATGAACATCCAGCCCATGGCATTATGAAACAAACCTTCCTACCACAAGGAAACAAAGCGCGACACATGCAAGCACGTGCCCCACTTTGGGGGGCAAATGTTGGGCGAATTTTCACCCAGAAGATCTCAAGACCAAGAAGCTGCAGTTTCATTCGGGCTCGCAGGCAACCTCTACTTCGTTCGACAGCCAAGAAGCTCGGTACCAATCTAGAAGTCCATCCAATGTTCTCCATGAAGAAGCTCATTCGGCCCAAGCCCACATTCGGCCTTGACACATTCGGCTCCACGTCATCCGGCCCCCATCTCATCCGGCTCCACACCATTCGGCCCATCTCATTCGGCTCACCTCATTAGGCTCCTTTACACCACCGGACCACGAACACGACACCGGACCACCGCTCCAACTTCACTGCCGAACCACCACACCAACGCCCTCCCCTACTCGACCGGACTAGACAAGCACCGGATCTAACAATGCCGAATGGACCACCATCCCACTCCATCACCGGTCCAACACTACCCATTCAAAACCGAATGAGCCTCGCCGAACCAAACAGTTGCCAGTCCAGATCGCCTCAGCCCGGGCCCACCAGCAGCTATATACCTCCAAGACCCCTGCCCCCTACCTCATTCTATAAATAGAGGGGCAGGGGTACAACAATGGGGGACAAGTTTGAGAGCTCAAGCAAGGAAGGAACTTTCAAACTACTTTCATACACTTGTATACAAAGCATTGTACTTGTAACCTGAAAGAAAGAAGATAATAACATATAAAGTGGACGTAGGCACATTTTGGCCGAACCACTATAAACCTCTGTGTCTTTTACATTTCAGTCCTTGTTTTTTCTATATTTACATAACTCTTTCCAAACCTTTGAAAACCACCTATAATCAACTAAATAACACGACTTGGAGGTGTTTGCCCATTTTTTGCGCAAACAATCTTTAAATCCATATTTATTTTTAAATCAATTTTTTTTTTTTTATTTACAAAATTACTTATCTCTAAAATTTAACCAAATCCTACTTATAATCTAAAATTCTAAATTCATTCAAGAAATTTCCTAATTAATACTTGAATAAATTCACAATTTATTTTCAAAATTAAATTAATTGCCAAATTAATCGTAATTAATTTTCAGGAATGTTACAGGTTTAGTAAAAAAAAGCTTTGTATCTTTATATTTATCTGAAGCAAATATATTGTAACTATGTTGTCTTGTGCTCAAGTTGTATTTATGCAACAAACTCTACAAGATCTTGGTGAAATGAACCTTTCCGACAATAAAACATAGTGTATAGTGTCATTTTTACAAGAATGTGTTAGAAATGAAACAATCACTTTGGAGTTTTTTTATTCAAAATTAGATTGTTGATATTTTTACAAATTTTTTATGTCAAAATGCATTTCTAAAATTAAGAAAAGAAGTATCCATTTGCTTATTAAATGAATTAAACTAATAACTATAATATACTTTTAATATACAATTTTTTTTAAAATATCTCAAATGAAAATATTGTGTATAAATATTTCCAACAAAATGCCTCCTTTTTGCATTAATAAAATAAAAATGGAGTGAGGTGTTTAGGGTTAGTTGATAGAACACAAAATCGATGGGCTAATTTAAGAGATAATATTTTCCTCTGTTTAATTTTTTAGACAAACTCCTTTGTTTAAAATGTACAATCTCTAAGTTAAAGTTTATTTTCAGTTGATTAATAAGCTCTAACCAATTGGCTGAACAATATTTAGTCAACTGGTAGCTAAAATTAAATCAACTTAAATATATTGATGATAAAATAAAAAAATTTACATAAATTTTGTACTGGAAAAAGATATCAAAATAAAAAAATTGTTTTTACTATCAATCAGATTCGAACGTAAGTGCTATGGAAATAACACTTGTGATATTTTCCGCTGAGCGGTATTAATAACCGATGAGCTAATTTTAATAAAATATTTAAGAGAAAAATATTTATAGTTGCTAAATAAAAAATAAAATACTTCATGCTACATCTCGACCGCTTGAAGCATACATGATGACATGTACAATGACATTGGTCTTTTCATTCGAATTCTTAATCTACCCTACCCAAAGTCATCATTACCAAGCTAAAACTTTAATTTGTACCTAAACCTTCCTTTTAACCGACTTGAGTTCATCCCTTAGTTAGGTAGAGGTCATCTATTAGCTGCATCTTTTTAATTGAATTTTAACCTACTTGAGTCTTCTTTTCAAATAATCTGAAGTCATTTTACTTTCACCGCAACTTATCTTTTTTTTTGGAAGAAGGCACTTTATTAACAAATAGAAAACTTATATACTTTCATAATATGTCTCGTTAAAACATTGCAACCCCCTATCTTAAATGGTACCTTGTAAGGAAAAAGAGTACATAATAATATATTAACAATATAATAGAATATAGCCAAAATCCAAGTTATCAAATAGATGGAGGAATATAACAAATGACGATGCACTCAAAACCATCTGCACGATAACTCGGGGCTATAAACTATAGATAAACAATACAAAAGGACCAAAATAAAATAAAATCAAAAGAAAGTTGATACCGGATGTGACACGTGTTCTACAATGGGCAAACAAACGACAAAAATAAACCAAAGAAAAACAATCTCTTTGCAGACTTCTTGAAGAAAGAAAACTTCCTTCGAAACTTTACCAAAAACCAGATGAGAATGGCAGACAAGAGACTTGAACTTCATGGAAAAAGGCACAAATTTCCCAGCTACAACTCCATAAATCAGAAAAGACTCACGGTGGATAGAATTCGAAGTTTGAATCCATCACAATTCCCAAGTTTTCTAAGATAAGTTTAAGATCTAAACTTAATTTCTTTGCATTCAGTTTTCTGTTAATTAAGCTCCTGCAATCTTAAGTAATGAGTGCATTTTGACTTTAGTTGGCATTTCAATGCCTTTGAATACCCTTGAATTTCTCTTACACCATATATGCCATACAAGTATGTTAAAGGCAATGTTCATCAGGTGTTTAAATATCGGGTTATCTGTCTTATTTTTACAAAATATATCAAGAATTTAGTTAAAGTCCGTATCATTGTTATGTCTGATTTTAAGCTTCTGTGTGATAACTTCGAGCACTTGCTTAGAGTAGGAGAAATTAAAGAATAAGTGGTCTCTGTCTTCGATTTGATTAGAGCACAACATACACGAATGGTCTATATTACTGTTCCATCTGCTAATGCTATCTTTAGCGCTCAATTTGTTGAGTTTGGCCAGAAGTGACCATGTTGACATTTTAAGGGCATAACTGGGGTCCCAAATAGCACTAGTCCAATTATATTCTGTACATTTATTTCTAATGAGGTTCCAAGTCGAACACAAACTAAAATGATCAGAGTTGTTTGGGATCCTAAACCATGAATCCTTATGCATCTGATTGTGAATTTTGATAGAATGCACAATAGTGAGAATTTAAGTAGGTACACATGAATGATGATTCTTCCAATTATTGTTTGATATAAGATCAGAGACCAATTTTTTCGTACCACCATTGATATACATTAAGTTCCACCCAAATTTGTCAACCAAAGAGTGCCCATTAATCCATGGGTCTTGCCATACATTAGTATTTTCACCATTAGCAATCTTTCTGTCAATAGAACCTTTGCACCATTGCCTTGTTGTGAGTAGCATTTTCAATGTATGTGAGACATTATTATTTGTGTTTGCAGTCCAGAAATTGTTGTCTTTACAGTATTTATTGCGCATCCATTTAGACCACAAAGATTCACCTTGGATGAAGTTCCATACCAATTTAATTTCCATGCCTTTAGTAGTTTCTTCAATTTTTCCGATTCCAAGACCTCCACCACTTTTAGTTTTATATACATCTTCCCAACACAATTTATGTGATTTGGATTTCCAAATGAAGTTGGCACATGTTGAATTAATTCTATTAATCACTGCCATAGGGAACTATGTGAATTGAGCCCTAAATTGAATCATCAGATGAATAACTATTTTACTAATTTTGTTCTCCCACTTATGTTCAATAATTTTCTTTTCAAATGGCTGAATTTTTTATTTATTTTGTCAATAATGTATCAAAAATCCCTTGATTCTAGAATATTATTAGAAAGAGGAATATCCAAATAAATCACCGAGAGATTTCCTATTTGGATATTTAAAATATCCGTAATAAGTTGTTTGTTAATAGCACCTTTGCTAAAAAATAAAGTAGACATGTTTTCATTTAAGCCAAGGCCAACCAATGAATTCAAGGTCTGAAATATGTCTCTTATGGTTAAAGCATTATTACTCGTAGCTTTGGCCATAATTAAAATATCATCCGCATAAAACAAGTGTGTTATCATAGGCTCAATGTTATAGATAGCGGTGAAATTACCTCTCTCCATATCCAATTTGAGAGTAAGAAACTCCATTGCAATTGAGAATAAGTACGGAGGGAAAGGTTCTCCTTGTCTTAATCCTCTTGAACTCTCAATAAAACCAAATGGTGATCCATCAATTAATACCGAAAAGGTATGAGTAGATATGCATTCATAAATGAGATTAGCAAAAGATATAAGGAACCCCATGGAAATCAGCATATGTTGACTAAATTCTCTTCTAATTTTATCATAGGCCTTATACTGGTCAATTTTCAAGCAAAAACTGTTAGATTTTTTCCTATTAAATCCTTTGACCATTTCATGAGCAAGTAACGAATTTTCCGTAATGATTCTCCCTAGAATGAAAGCATTCTTATTATGAGAAATAAGGTCATTCATATAGGGTTATAGTCCATTAAAGAGAAGATTTGCTAAAATCTCGTAAATGACATTAGAGAGAGATATGGGCCCGAAATCAGGCAAGTCAGTGGCTCGGGCTTTTTTGGGATAAGGAAAATAAAAGTGTGATTAGTTTCTTTAATAATTTTACCCAAAAAAAGAATGCCATTCATAGCAATCAAAAGATCATTCTTCATGTCTTCCCAATGAATTTTAAAGAACTTAGAATTAATTCCATCAGGGCCCGGGGTACTGTTATCATTAATTTGGAGTATGGCTTCTTTAATTTCCTCTAACTGGAAAGGCTTGCATAAATTATTTCTAGCATTAACGTTGAGGATTTTCTTGCAAGTGATGCCTGGGAATTTATTTGTGGTCCATGATGAAAAGAACAGATCCGAGAAATAATTAACCACATTAGTAGACAATCAGATTGAAGAATAAAATTATTTTTCCGAGTAGGCTTAGAAACACTGACCCAATTATAGAAATAGTTAGTAGGCCTATCGCCTTTGGTCAACCAATTGAATTTCATCTGCTGATCATTCTCATCTGCAATTTTTCTCATAAGAGATTGAATCTGGTCATTTTTGTAAGAGTATTGTGTTATCAAATCTTCATTTAATGAATCAGTAATTAACTAGTTATATATTTGATTTGCCTCTTCTTTATATTGAGAAATCACTTTATGGATGTTACTTTTTTTTCCTCCAGGTCTTCTTTGCGGCTTTTACTGTTTTCAGCCTATGCAGTAGGACAAGAAAAAGATTTCCATGGAAAACTCTAGTCAGGACTTCTTGTACAGAGTTATGGTATCCAAATTGCATATGCCAGGAGTTGATGTATCTAAATGGTACTCTACTTTCCATTTGATTTTGCAAAATCAATTTGATATTAATTGTAGAATGGTCACTTATGGAGTGATTTCCAAAATGAACACCAAACTGTGAAAATTTGTTCATCTATAAAGTATTAACAAACACTCTATCTATCTTACTATGAATAGAAAATTTTAGACCTCCTCGCCATGTGACAAAATTACTAGTAAATCCAATTCCATGAGATTAGAAGAAGATATACAGTCCATAAAGTGTTAATCACCAATAGAGTTATATATACCATTATTTATTCGATCATAAGTCAATAAAATAGAATTAAAATCACCTACCACTATCCACCGAAGGTTAAAACTTTTCGGCTGCTCAACAATATAATTCCACAAATCGATGCGCTTCATCTCTTCATTGGATGCATAGACAGTCAAGCATAGAATACTTAAACCGTTAGCATTGTGCAGAATACATGAAATGTATTGGTCGCTAGAATGTAGAATAATATTAGACCATTGAGATGAGTCCCATAAAATGAAAATTCTACTCTTATTGCCATTGGAACTATTATGAGCATGCTTCCACTTATTATTAATTTTGTTCACGAATTTCTAAATATTATCAGTCAACAATTTATTTTCAAGAAAACCGTAGAGCGATAAATGTTTATTACTTAAAATATGCAGAATTTCTAATTGTTTGTAAGGGACATTCATACCCCAGATGTTCCAAAAAAGGAACTCCATCTATTAATTAATATCAGAACTGTACTGTTTACTGGGGTAGTAGCAGCCTCCAATGTCTTGTGTTTTTTCGTCTTTATGTTTTTTCTTTTTATTTGATTAACTAGAATATTCCATGCAGGGTTGTCAATAACATCGTTAGCATTTGAGGCTATGAATTCGAACAGTTCTTCCTCAGTTCTTACATTTCTGATGGTTCTCAGTCTAAAGGTATGAAGAGAGTCAGCGCATTGGTCTCCAGCTTCACTACTAGTCACTATTTCTTTTTGTAGTTCATACTGCTCCTCAACCTTGGTGTCGATCTTTGGGTTTGAGTTGTCAGCAATTTGAGAATCCATATCCGATAGTATATTCAGCGTTAAACTATTTGTAACTATATCGACAGTTGTTGTTTTTAATGCCAACCAGACATTCTGATTTTTCTCAATGTAATATTTTCCATGCTGCTACTCTTGCTAATGTTCTGTCTATAGTTGTCTGGAAATAACTGATCTTGATAAGGTACTTGCGTTTGAGAGGTTGGATTCACTAGATTGAACAACGGTTCATTTATCTGATCCTTTTGTTTATCATTTTCATCTACAAGCATATCATTATTGTCGCTTGATTGATGTTGTTGGGTGACTTTCAGTCTCCATTCTTTGGTGAACTAACAGTGTATTTTGGGGTGACCAAAACTAGTACAATTAGAGCAAGTGATAGGTTTCCATTCTTAAGTAATTTCTTGCCAAATCATTTCACCTTTTTTCGAGATAATAGGGATTTTGTTTGGAAATTTAAAGGAGCTATTAATTTCGATAAGAACTCTAACATATGCTATTTTTATAATACCTTCAGTGAATTTATCCAACTTTATGGGTGTGCCAAGAACCGATTCAATGCGACTTATTCCCTCTTCCGTCCAGTAATCAAGCGGTAAATTAGAGAAACGAACCTAGATCAGAATAGAATTTAGGAGTTTCGTGTTAGGTTGCATTCCATGAGACCATCTCTTCATCATCATCAATTTCTTATTATAGTAATAGGGACCACCTTCCAAAATTCTATCACATTCTCTTTTGCTATTAAATTTAATAACATAAAATCCATTCTCTTAAAGAAAATAGTGAATGTTGAAACTTCGTGTTTACGATATTTCATAAATACGATATTTTGACTATGGCAACTATACAATCATTTATATACTAACTTGTTTTTGTAGGGGTTAATCTATGACAAGATTCGACTATGTATAATTTTATATATAATGTTGTTTCGAGTCCTTATCTAGAAGTTAAAATATGTTAAAATCTCTCTTCTATGATGTATATTGCATCTCATTATCATTTCATATGCGTATATTTGGTTTAATAGAAAATCTCATTTTTATGTTACATTCAGACATCTGAATGATCTAATCCAGACGTCTGATTCTGGAAATATGAATATTGTAGAATACAATATTCAGACGTCTGAATTGGATAGTTCAGACGTCTGAATCTGGTAATTTTTTGCCTATTTACATTCTGGTTTGATTTCGTTGCATTTCAGAAGTTTGAATTTTTGATTTCAGAAGTCTGAATATTTACAACGGCTAGTTTTCTGAAAAGGCACTTCAATTCGTGAAAAGTTGCAATCCTTAGTCCAACTAATATGATCAAAACTCTTGATGATAACTCTTCACGAACAACTGCAACTATTTATTATCTATATAAACACATTAGAATCAAGTTTTTATAACAACAATTCGATTGATTACTATTCTACTCTCAAAATTCTTGATTCTAATACACTTGTGCTTTCAACATCATTCAAATTCACTTTCCTACTTCCTTCTTCTTCATGCATTCACATATATACCATAAAGGAGAAGATTATAGGAAGGGTGTACTATAATTGACAAATTCGTGTTACTCAAGAACACATAGTGTCAAAAAATATTGTTTTGTAAAAGTCCCATTCTGCTGCTCGGGCAAAGTGAAGTCCTCGTCTGCTGTTGAGGTGTGAAATCCTGTTCTGTTGCTCAGGTCCCTATTCGGTTGCTCAGGGGTTGTACAGACCCGTTCCTCCGGGTTAAGTGAGGGTTGCTATTTTAGTTGAAATTCCAGAAGGAGCCTGGGACTGGACGTAGAACGGGAAGTTCTAACCAGTATAAAAATTCTTGATGTGCTTGTTTTATTTTACTTATTCACATTGCTGTAGTATCTTAGTTTATTTCCGCACTAGTATAGTATAATTCCATATAGCACAGTCCGCGCTGTATTTTCATTTGGTACCAGAGCAAGGCATCTTATAACCATTACAAAGTTATCTGATACTTTGTAATATGGAAAATAACACCAGCACTAACACTAACTCCAGTTTTATTGAATGTCAATCTACTGCTCGACGTCCACTATTCAATGGCATGAATTACAACTATTGGGCTACACAAATGCATATTTGTTTGCAAGCAAATATTTTTGATTCACGGAATGTTACACAAACAGAATACACTACACCCACTACTAATGCAGAATGGACTACTGCTCAAAAGACAGAAGCCACTGCTAATGTTAAAGCCATGAACATGCTATTTTGTGCCTTAGATAGAAATGAATTTAATAGAGTTAGTATGTGCACAACTGCTTATGAAATTTGGAGAACTCTTAAAGTCACACATGAAGGCACTAACAAAGTCAAGCAAAGCAAAATATCCATGCTCAAAAGTCAGTTTCAAAATTTCAGAATGAAGCAGGATGAGTCCATAAATGATATGTACTCCAGATTTCAAGATATATATCACTCATTACTAGGACTAGGACAAACATTTACGGATTTTGATATTGTCTCAAAACTATTAAACTCTTTAACTGAAGATTAGGAAAGAAAGGTCTTAGCTATTGAAGAAGCCAATGATCTTTCCACCATGAAACTAGAAAAGTTAATAGAAAATTTAATGTCCTATGAAGTTAATATGCAGGCTAAAAGAGTATAGGATCAAGACAAAAAGAATGTGGCTTTCCATGCTGAAAAGGAAGAAGAATCAGACTCAGATGAAGAAGACTTAGCTTTTATAGCCAAAAACTTTAAAAAGTTTTTGAAATACAGAAAAGGGAACAAGAATAATAACAAATGGTTTTTCAACAAGCCGTCAACTTCTGTATTAGAATGTTATAACTGCCATAAGAAGGTTCACATTCAGAAAGATTGTCCAGATCATAAAAAATTATACATGGATCTAAGAAAGTTATTTCTACATTGCAACCACTTGAATTACTACACATGGATCTATTTGGGCCAACCCAAGTTCAATCCTTAAACCATAATAGATATGTGTTTGTAATAGTAGATGGCTTTTCTAGATATACTTGGACCATTTTTATGAAAAATAAAAGTGATACGTTTGAGCATTTTAAAGTTTTTGTCAAACGATCCAAAATTTAAAAGGTTTGAAAATAAAGAACATAAGAAGTGATCATGGACGAGAATTTGAAAACGAAGTTTTTGACCATTTTTGTAAAAAGAAAGGAATTTTTCATAATTTTTCGTTCCCTAGAACTCCACAACAAAATGGAGTTGTAGAACGTAAAAACAGAACTTTACAAGAATGTGCAAGAACTTTATTAAATGGAAGTACTCTTCCAAAACATTTTTGGGCCAAAGCTATTGCAACTGCTTGTTATGTTTTGAATCGTGTTTCTATTCGACCTCTCATGAGAAACGCCTCTTATGAACTTTTTACTGGAAGAAAACCAAAGATATCATATTTCAAAGTTTTTGGTTCAAAATGTTTTATATTAAATACCAAAGATCAGCTTGTAAAATTCGATGCGAAATCTGAAGAAGGAATCTTTCTAGGATATTCAGATCGTAGCAAAGCTTATCGGATATTTAATAAGAAATTAAATACTGTTGAAGAAACTTTACATGTATCTTTTGATGAAAATTTTCAACAAAAGCCAAGTATAAAAGATGATGAAGATTTTTCGAATAACATCACAAATACGGAAACTACAAATCTTGAAAATAATGAAAACATTAATAATAATGAATTAAGATCTCCACCAAAAATATTACGGGATCATCCCGTTCAAAATATTATTGGAGAAATTAATTCAAATATACGAACTAGAAGTCAACTAAATCAAATGGGCCACGTAGCATTCTTTCCAATATCGAACCAAAGAATCCCAAAGAAGCTTCCACAGACGACTATTGGATCATTACAATGCAAGAAGAGCTAAATCCAATTGAACGAAATGAAGTTTGAGATTTAGTTCCTAGACCAAGTGATCAAACTGTTATTGGAATGAAATGGGTCTACAAGAACAAAGCAGATGAATAAGGCAACATTACCATAAACAAAATAAGGTTAGTTGCACAAGGATACAATCAAGAAGAAGGAATTGGCTATGAAGAAACATTTGCTTCGGTCTCAAGACTAGAAGCAATATGAATCTTATTGGCCTATGCGTGTTTTCACAATTTCAAACTTTATCAAATGGACGTTAAAAATGCTTTTTTGAATGGTTATATGAAAGAAAATGTGTATGTTGAACAACCTCCCTTATTTATTCACGAAAAATTTCCTGATCATATTTACAAACTTAAGAAAGCTCAATACGGTTTAAAACAAGCACCACGTGCTTGGTATGATCGTCTAAAGACCTATCTAATTTCTTCAGGATTTCTAATTGGGAAAGTTGATCAAACACTTTAATTAAACATTCAAAAAGGGATATTTTAATATTTCAAATTTATGTTGATGATTTTATTTTTGGTTCTACCAGTGACAAGTTATGTTAGGAATTTTTAGCAATAATGACCAAGGAATTTGAAATGTCTCACATGGGAGAACTAACATATTTTCTTGGTTTACAAATTAAAAAACTTCAAAATGGCATTTTCATTAATCAAGAAAAATATTGTGATAATTTAATCAAATGATTCGAAATGGAAAATACTTCTGCCAAACCGACTCCAATGAGTACAACAACACATCTTGAAAAAGATGAACAAGGCAAAAGTATTGACCAAAAATTATACCGAAGTATGATTGGATCATTACTATATTTAATGGCAAGTCGACCTGACATAATGATGAGTGTCTGTTTGTGTGCTAGATTTCAGGCCAACCCAAAGGAATCACATTTAAGAGCTGTGAAACGTATATTACGTTATCTCACTAGCACCAAGGATTTTGCTCTATTCTATCCTAAAGAATGTCCATTCGAGTTAGTTTCATATAGTGATGCTGATTTCGGTGGTTCTCGAATAGATCGAAAAAGCACAAGTGGTACGTGCCATTTTATTGGAAAATCACTCGTATCTTGGTTTAGTACGAAACAAAACTGTGTTTCTCTCTCTACATGTGAAGCAGAATATATTTTTGCTGCTTTGGCTTGTGCTCAAGTAATCTATATGCAACAAACACTTAGAGATTTCAATATAAACTTAAAAAATTCAACTATATATTGTGACAATTCTAGTCCTACTAACTTGTCTAAAAATCCTGTCAATCATTCACGAACAAAACATATTGACATTCGTCATCATTTTCTTCGTGATAATGTTGAAAAAGGAACAATAAATTTGGATTTTGTTTCTTCTGAAAATCAGTTGGCTGATATTTTTACAAAACCTCTTTTAGAAAATGTTTTTATCAAACTTAGACGAGAGCTTGGTATTGTCTCTCTTAAAAATTTATGATATCTTTTATGAGATATTAATGTTTCTGCTTATTTTTTTACACTTCAAAACTCTTATCTCTTAGGTAACTAAAACTAACTTCCAGTTTCATTTGTATACAAATGAAAATCATTCCATTTTCTTATCTCTTAAAAATGTTTCTGCTTATTTTTCAACCTCTTGTTTTCTTTGCCTTTAAATATGTGCATATTACTGTTTAAATCTTTTCTGCCACAATTTCTTTTAACTAAAATTCTATTTTTGAACTTTTTACTTTCTTTTATGTACAAAAATTCTGTTCTTTTTTATTAAAGAATTATTTCTATGGAATTCAACATGATTTTTCTTCTTTTCTCCATGGCTTCCAACAACAATTCTGACTCTGACAACTCACCCTCGTCATATTCTGAATCTTCTATAGAAATATTGGCTACTCCAACACCATGTGAACCGGCTAGACCTCATCCTTCATACGAACCATCTGGTTATACTCCAGAAAAGAAGAAATCTTAACGATTTCTTTTCTTCGATTCTCCATCAACAAAAGAAAAAATAGCCGAGATTCATCATTACCAGAAAGAACAGTTGGATTTACAACGAGAGATGTATTACGAATAGAAAGTTGATGCCAAACGACTCGGTTTCATTGAACAAGTGGCATTAAATATCTGCGGTACTTCTCCAAAGAAAGATGTTGTTCAACCTTCAATTTCGAATCAATGGGCGTCTAGTCCACAGCATCCTCCAGTTTCTCCAAACACTTGGGAATGCCAACCTTATTGGTCCCCATTGCGACCATACACGGAGATAACCAAGATTAAATCGGAAGAGTGTAAGACTCCAAGTGATTCAGACTAATAATTTCATTTATTTATGTTTGTTTTTTAATGATCATAATTGTATATCATTCAAATATTAAAAAAATATTGTTATATTCTGTATATATCTTTCAAATTTTAATAAATTATTGTTATATTTTTTGAAATGTGCTCTGACACACAATTCAGACGTCTGAAATCTGTATTCCAGACGTCTGAATATTGTTCTCGAAGTTTATTTTACTTCAGATTCAAACGTCTGAACCCCCTTTTTCGGATGTCTGAAAGTGCGTCAAAATGCACTGTTTTAATTCTGTTTTAAAATTTTTGATTTCAGACGTTTGAAATTGAAATTCCAGACGTCTGAATCTAACTGTCGATTCAAAATTCAAGGTGTTTTTCAAATTTTTTCATCCACCAACCTTATTAAAACCCTTCATCTACTACTTCAAACCCTTCTTCATCCGAACCAGCATCTCTCCATTCTCAAAAACTCCATTTTAAAAAAAAAACAATTCTATCACAAAATTCTCCAATGCCTCCAAGATCAAAACGTCCAAGAGCTTCAACCTCTTCATCTACACCGAATGTAGATCAATGGCTATGGAATGATGAAGCTAAGAAAAGATTATCTCAAATGGATAGATCTAGTTTCTTCTCGGGAGCTTTTGTAAAATTTGACGAATTTGCATTTGTAGAATTCAACAAATTGCTCGCTCAAGTGGGTTAGAATCTCTCTTATCCTTCTCTGCAAATACTGTTAAGATAAGTCATCTTTTAGTTAAATTATTCTATGCTAATATGAACTTGGACCATCATCATCCCCATAATGGAGAGTACTGTATTTGGACTTGGGTATGTGGTGTTAAAATCTATCTTCCCTTAGTTCATCTTGGAGATATTTTGCAATGCCCTTCATCCGGAACAGATTTGGATGATATTGAAGCTTCACTCTCTTTGGATCATAGAGATGAAGTCTCCCATAGATTTCTTTCTGATGATATCAATAGGCTTACCTCTGTCCAACTCCGGCCACAAGCCTGTATTCTTCATCGAGCTTTAATTCGCTCCGTCTTACCGAGAACCGAAAGTTATGAAGTTGTCAACAAAAGCAACTTCCAAGCTCTTTATGCCATCTATTAAGAACAATTTGTAGATTAGGGTCGTGTTATTCTTGAGGAGTTTATGTATGTTAATCGTCGTCGTCGTTATAAATTTTTTCATTATGGTGCCTATATAATGAAAATTCTTATAAATTATGGAGTTACTTTTCCGAAATCAGAATTTTCACCTGTAAAGGAGTTAGGATCCAAAACCTTAGGGCTAATGAACTTGCCTAAGCGTCCATAAAACCTTAACTTTATCTCTTTCCAAGAATGGATCACAAACCGCGATCAAAATATACCTCAACCTCATCAACACATTGCTCCACAAGCTCCCGAGCATGATGATGATGACATAGAAGTGCTTACTCTCGAATCAACACCAAAACAAGCCTTGGTTACAGTTTCTCAAAATCAGGCTAAGCTCAATACCAAGATTGATAGATTCGAGAAGCAAACCAATAGGAAGTTTAATTCAATTCGTGGCTTCCTAAATAAGATTTGGTAAGGTATTGGTTGCTCCACTTCCATTTCTACCGAGGTCTTTAATCCCGCACCCTTTCAATGGTCTTCTAGCTCCGATACTAACAATGATGAAGATGATGATGACGATGGTGATGAAGGTGATGATAAACCTAGTACATCTTTTTAAAATGGTGGTGGTATGGATCTTTCACTTCAATATTTCATAACTAATCTTTTTGGTCTGTTTGTTTTAAATCAAGACTTTTCTAGTATTTTTATTGTATGAACCTATTTGCCGTTATGTCTTTTGGTATGTAACTTAAACATATGCTACTACTTGTTGGCTCTATGTATTTTGTGATGATTCTGTTGGTTCTTTGCTCTCCTATCCTTGTTTATATTTTGTTACACCTATGATACGCATGATATTTTAACTCTCCTTTTTGTCGATGTCAAAGGGGGAGATATATTTTTGAAATACTTCCTATCGACAGTGGGAGTTTATATTAAGGGGGAGTATTTTTATTTCTTGCTTCTATATGATCATGTTGTATACTATAATTTTATATAATTGTCATCGTCAAAAAGGAGGAGAATGTTGAAACTTCGTGTTTACGGTATTTCGTAAATACGATATTTTGACTATGACAACTATAAAATCATTTATATACTAACTTGTTTTTGCAGGGGTTAATATATGACAAGATTCGACTATGTATAATTTTATATATAAGGTTGTTTCGAGTCCTTATCTAAAAGTTAAAATATGTTAAAATCTCTCCTATATGATATATAATGCATCTCATTATCATTTCATATGCATATATTTGGTTTAAAAGAAAAATATCATTTTTGTGTTACATTCAGACGTCTGAATGATCCCATTCAGACGTCTGATTCTGGAAATATGAATATTATAGAATACAATATTCAGACGTCTGAATTGGGTAGTTCAAATGTCTGAATCTGGCAATTTTTGGCCTGTTTACATTCTGGTTTGATTTCGTTGCATTTCAGAAGTCTGGATTTTTAATTTTAGAAGTCTGAATATTTACAACGGCTAGTTTTCTAAAAAGGCACTTCCATTCGTGAAGAGTTGCAATCCTTAATCCAACAGATATGATCATAACTCTTGATGATAACTCTTCACGAACAATTGCAACTATTTATTATCTATATAAACACATTAGAATCAAGTTTTTCTAACAATTCAATTGATTATTATTCTACTCTCAAAATTCTTGATTCTAATACACTTGTGCTTTCAACGTCATTCAAATTCACTTTCTTACTTCCTTCTTCTTCACGCATTCACATATATATCATAAAGGATAAGATTATAGGAAGGGTGTACTATAATTGAAAAATTCGTGTTACTCAAGAACACATAGTGTCAAAAAATATTGTTTTGTAAAAGTCCCGTTCTTTTGCTCGGGCAAAGTGAAGTCCTCGTCTGCTGCTGAGGTGTGAAATCATGTTCTGTTGCTCAAGTCCCTATTCGGCTACTCAGGGGTTGTATAGACCTGTTCCTCCAGGTTAAGTGAGGGTTGTTGTTTTAGTTGAAATTCCAGAAGGAGTCTAAGACTGGACGTAGAACGGGAAGTTCGAACCAGTATAAAAATTCCTGGTGTGCTTGTTTTTTTTTACTTATTCACATTCCTATAGTATCTTATTTTATTTCCACACTAGTATAGTATAATTCCATATAGCACAATCCGCACATTCTTTTCAGTGAATTCCTCTTCTGGTTCCCATATTCTAGTAATGTAGACTTTAAAGTATAGATAATATGGTTTTGGACCGACTACGTATATCACAATGGTATTATCCCACTGTTTTTTGCTTCTTGAACAACTTCATTAGGCATTTTTGCACATTTCATTGAATTAAATTCTCGAGGTTGCTAGAAATTTAAAGGAATAGATACTGGAATATTATCCCCTTTGACTACTTCGTTCCAAGCCCTACTAGTCGATGTTGAAAAGTGTCACTTATTTGATACCGATTTGTTTCTATGACGAGCAGACTAGATAGAGAAATTGGACTTCTGAGCAAGGTTTGGAACCACATTTACATTTTCATATGAGCGATCATTTGGGTTTTGTAAATTGGAGGGGCCAGGTTTTAGGGTGAACGGCTTTTGCACTGATTTAGAATGGCGCTTCCATTTCTTCGATCTAACTAGGATGAACTCGTCATCATTCATCAGAGGATCGGGCTGTGATTCAAGGCGCTGGTGGGAACTGAGTGGTGTAAAGCCCGAACGGGTTTCAAAAATCACTGGATTAGGTTCAACAGGGAGCAGCAGTTGTTGAGGACCATGAGATGAGGAAGTTATGATAGGGACATTAGGCACTGAAGCCCACGAGCGAAAAATTGGGGGAGGCGATGACCTAAAAGAGGAGGCAGCTATTAGGGGTTTTCTAATAAATAAGGTTTATTTTTGCCGCAACTTATCTTTCTTTTCAAAAACCCTAGTTTTCAGAATTAAAGTTGAAACTAAGGTTGAATACTATGGCATCTAGAAAAAATTTGTGTTACAAAACAACTAAAACTGCAACTTTTACTTCTTAACTTGGAGTGCAACTTAGCAGCAACCTAGAATCTATCGAATGCTATAAAAAGTTACTTGTTTTAATAATCTAGACATAAGATCGGTAAAGTTCCATATTTGTGCATCGTATGATCTCAAAATTTTATTCGAATACAATGGAATGCTCGGTATTGTTAATAAAGAATGTTTTGAGAAAACATCTATCAATGTTATCTCTACTCACTGCCAACATTGACATAGTAATGTATTTTTATATTTTAAAATTAAAGAATAGAAATTTGGAAACCTTCTATGTAGTGCAGTGGTTAGGACATGCAACGCTCATATTAAAGTTCGAAGGTTCAATCCCCACCAACTACATATCCTTGTGAATTACCTAAAGTATGTGTTGTAGGTTCGGTGCATTCTTCCTTAGTGTTTACAAGTAAAGCTTGGTTCTCTAGGTCTTAAAAAAAAGAATAGAAATTTGGCTAACATAAAATGTTCTAGGGGGAATCTTATCCATAACTTCTACTAGAAAAGAAATCAGTCAAGTTGAAATAACTGATATGAAATTCTTCATCACATCCTTCACATCAATGTTGGAAAATGGAGTTTAGGAAATATGAGTCCAAAGGCTAGATTGATTAAAAGGATTTTTCAATATTACATTATACTAAAAATTGGTATTTCCAACATAGTCTATCCTATTGTTCAACTACCTACGTATGCTAATATATGAAAAATAAGGTTTAAATGATAAAATGTTGTCCCATAATACTTTCTAGGCTTAGCATGCTCTGGTGCTTTCAACAATTGTAACCCTTATGCAGTGTACTAGATTGCATTTATAAACACTTTTTGAGATTCCTTACCTACTGAGTTATTAAAAGTAAAGCATAGGGTATGACAAGGATACGTCCATATGTAAAACAATGCAAACCACTATTGATTCGAGCCTTGTTCACCAAATAATCAAGCAGAAGATCATGGAATCAGGAAAGATCATGCAAGTTATGATGAGGATTATATTCCACCACCAAGTTACATGTATGAGCAAAATACAAAACAAATAATGATTACCTAACATAAAATAGCAGATCAGCTAGAACTACTCTTAAAAAATCATCAAAAAGTTATGGTTGAACAAGCAAAGAACAAAAAGGAGATATGGTTCATCAAATATTTACTTATTTTATTGTGTGGTCCGACTCTAATAAAGGAGAGTTTGTGTGGTCAAGGTATTTCTCTAAAGTTTGGCTTCATTTCTTCAAAATAGATTGTATTCCACAGGCTTCTGTTAATGAAAATGTTAATGTAGAACATAGTGATATAACAGGAGATACATTTTACCCACTAGACCTACTCTAAAAGGACCCATTCTAGAAACTCATCTCACTTTAAAGTCCATAGACTCTATCTCACCATCGAGTTTTCATGGAGGTCATTCGAGTTTCTTCTTTTGGCAAAGCCAATGGGGTTGAATAGACCCCTACATTTTTATTAGGAAGAAATTATGGGTACAAGCATGAAACTACAAAAAACAAATGAAACAAAACAAAACTAAACACAAGCCTAAAGCCAAAAATCTCCTTAGTATAAATTGTATTAAAATGGCTTTCAAATTTGGCCACGAAAGTTTTTTACAGTCATCTCATATAATTTAAACAAGTTCCTATATACTCCAGTAAATGGCCTCAAATTCCTTTCTTCCCAAGCAACATAGTTGAACTTCTTGAGCAATCTAAGCAACAGTGAGCCTTTAATCGTTCTCCAACGAGTCACCTTGAAGATATTGAACCACTCGGCTTGAGAGATTTGAATAGAACTTTGTAAATTGAGATGGCATAGCAGTCTTTTCCATATACAAAAGTTATATTGGCAAGAGAAGAAAGTATATGAAGTGTCATAGGGCTAATATAGCAAAAAATACAGGAGTGAGAATTAATCAAGCCTCTTAAAAGAAGATTGTCTTAAGCATGGAAAGAATTGTTTATAACTTTCCAAAGTAAGATATTTTCTTTCGAGCTAGAAGTGGATTCCCATATTCTTGAGTGCCAATGAAAGAATGAGATAGAGTAGGAATTTGCAGTGTTGTTGAAAACGACAACTATAGTATGAGACTTATCACACTACAAAATGTGCTCAGATATTGATGGATAAGAATTATTCTCAATCCCAGTCCATGTAGGTCTGACCAAAGGAGAACTAGATTATGGTAACAAGATTTGATTGCTGTGGATATAAGAGGATAATTTTGTAGAAAGAGGGATATCGGAGAGGTGTCTCAAGTTAGTAGCAATCAAAGTGGAAAGGATTTTTCCCTTAACTGACCAAGGGTCATGCCAGAGTGCGATATGGTTTTTATTTGAAATAGTACATTGGAAAAGAGGCAAGAAGATAGCTCTCAACTTGAGAATGGACCGTCGGATCCAGCTGCAGTCAAGAGGGACTTTCATGGTCCAAAAATTGGAATTCCTTGATAAGTTTTCCTTAGTCCAATCAGCCCGTAAGTTTGTGTTGTCATCAAGCATCTTGTTAATTATCTTAGAATAAGCAACCTTGTTCCAAATCTTAGTGTTTATATACCAAGACCCCTTGGTTATAAGGACATATAATTTTCGTAAAGGGTATAGCGATTAAATTCAAAGAATGAGGGTTACCATACCATAAAAAAATGGTCAAGAGCATCATTAATCATATTGATGAGTTCGAAAGGGAGAATGAAAATCCTGGCATAGTATAAACACGTTAAGGTTTCTATGGACTTAATTGCCATAAGTCTTCCAGCAGTAGATATTTTTGAATTAGGTCAAGAAGATAACTTTGCAATAATTTTACTATAAAGAGGCAAGCATTAACTAGATGATATCCTGAAGGAAAGGAGGGGGGGTCCAAGGTAGATATCATTAAGAGGCAAGGCTGCTAAGGAAGAAATCCTTATAATATCACTGGTAACAATTTTAAGGAAACCAGCAGTAAGTAACTTATGGATTGACTAGTATAACGGTAAAAATTATCTAGAGTTTCCAGGACATTGCCGGAAGATTAGTGATTTTGTTTGGTAAATAAAATGAGGTCATCCACAAACATTAAGCAAGTAATTCTAAGAAATTTACGTATGGGCTGTAAATAAAGTTCTCTATGTAGGAAAACTTTGTTGATCATGCAAATGAGGAGCTGCATTATGGAAATGACAATATATATCCATCCTAAAAAGAAAGAGGAAAATTCTTGACATGAAGTATGTTTATTATCGAGCTCCACTGGATGATATCAAATGCCTTTTGGATGTCAAGCTTCATAAAGCATCCAAGGGAGACATTTTTCATGTAGTAACCTCTCATTAATTCCTAACACATGAGGATATTATCAGTTATAGATCTAGAAGGAAGAAAAGGACTCTGATTTGAATAAATGATAAGAGTAAGGTCTTGTTTCATTCTAGAATCCATAATCTATGAACCACGAGGTTAGTTCATACGAATTACATTATTTCGATAAGTCGATATCACTCAATTTAATGTTGTCCTCTACCATATATATGTTAATAAATTACTTGCGTACTCCTTAGTTGTCAAGCAAACTCAAGCTAAAGATGTTGTGTCGTACTATTAATATATTGAATAGACGAGGTAAGATAACTATTTGTATTTGTTGAGCAAACTCAAGATACATATACTATACTTAGGCCATCACATATGGTAGGTACGAGTGAATAATTTCGTTTCGATTTGTTGAGCAAACTCAAGGTTAATATGAAATTAGGACAAGGTTCCAAGGGTTAGGAGTTTTATGTTATACAACTGATAAAAGGTTATCCATTGTTCATGGAGCCATGACTTGTTGAGCAAACTCATGGTTAGAATTCCAAGATGGACAAGTCCTAACACCTACTAGTGCATTCATAAGACTTCTATGTTTTGACTTAGGGTTTGGCAAAACATAAAAGACTAGAGGCAGCTTATTAGTAAAATTAAACATAATATTTAACCTTACTGATATTATAATAACATCTATTATGTTCTGTCCTAGTAATCTACCATTTAAACTTGTAGAAAATGTCAACTCCAAAACTGTTTTCTGAAAGTGACAAACTCACCGGACCTAACTATACCGACTGGCTAAGAGCAATTAAAATAGCATTGATTTACGAGCGTCTTTAGACTTCTGTTACATGTGAACCCAAAACAGAACGCACTGATGGTGCAGACCTTGAAGAACTACTTGCTTATTTAAAGTGGCAATCTGACTTAGAGATCGTCCAAGTTTTCGTGTTATCTACCTTAGACAAACCATTGCAAAGGCAATACGTGAACATGTATGTCCATGAGATTTTTAATAGTCTCAAATCTCTTTTTAGCGAACAGTCCCGATCCGCAAGGTACGAGCTTTCGGAAAAACTGTTTAACACCAAAATGGCCAAGGGACAGAAAATGGACGATTATGTTCTAATGATGAAAGGCTATATTGATATACTTTCACAATTAGACATAGAGATAAGCAACGAAATGCAAGTAGACTTGGTAATTGGTTCTCTCACTCCTTAGAATGAACCGTTCATACTGAATTACAATATGAACCAATTAAATGTGAATCGCGTGGAGCTCCTCAATATGTTAAGGTCAGCCGAGTCAACATCTAAAGACCAAGGTGCCGTACTTACTGTGAAGAGAAATGCATCATCTTTGAAAGGTTCGAAGAAGCAAAAAAGAAATAGTAAGAAAAATAAAAGTAAGAAGACCGATGATAAGGGTGAATGTCACCATTGCCACAAGAAAGATCACCGGAAGAGAAACTGTCTCGACTACTTGAAGATTGTCAAGGAAAGGAAGCAGAATGGTTCTGCAGCTCCATCAAGTACATTTATGAATCAAAAGTGTTTTCTAATCAACAAAATTTCATGGGTTTTAGATATTGGATCTGGTACTCATATTTGTAATTCGTTACATGGGCTTAGGAACTGGCATCGTGTGATAAAAGGAGAAATTAAGCTCCAAGTTGCTGATGGATCTATAGCAGATGCAATGGCAGTAGGAGACAATCATTTAGATTTTCCAAATGGATTAGTATTAGTATTAAATAATTTCTATTATATAAAAGAATTTATTTGTGGAGTTATCTCAGTTTCTAGATTGTCTAAGGCTAGATATATTATTAATTGTGCAAATAATGTTGTGAACATTAGTTTGGATGGAAATAAAGTCTGAAAGGTGTCCTTTAAAATGGCATTTATTTGATTAATACTAATTATATCTGTTTTGTGAATGAAGTTTCTAATAAATTAAACGACAATTATCTTTGGCATTGTAGGCTTGCTCGTATTAGTGAGAAACGACTACACAAATTGAAAACCGATGGTATTCTACCATCAATTGATTCTGAATCATTTGAAACATGTGAGGCGTGTGTTAAAGGTAAAATAACCAAGCACCCCTTCAGTGGAAGAAATGAAAGATTTAATGAACTCTTAGGGTTGGTACACAGTGATGTATGTGTCCTAATGCCTACATTAACGAAAGATAATAGTTCTTACTTATCCATGATTTCTCAAGACTAGGATATGTATATCTTATGAAGAACAAATCCGACGTTTATGAAAAATTTGTTGAGTACAAAACGGTAGTAGAAAATCAAACGGGCCGTAAAATTAAAATTCTTCGATCAGATCGAGGATGTGAGTATATTGGACAGGATTTTCAACAATACTTAAAAGATAATGGGATTATCTCTCAGGTTACTCCACCCTATAATCCGCAACACAATGGTGTGTCGGAGCGAAGGAATCAAACCCTATTAGATATGGTTTTTTCCATGATGAGCAAGGCCAAGTTACCTCTGTCCTATTGGGGATATGCTCTAGAAATTGTATCACATTTGTTAAACTTGTTTCCCACTAAATCTGTGCCCAAAACACCATATGAGATGTGGTGTGGTAAGAAACCCTAACTCAAATATTTGAAAGTATGGGGTTGTCCGGCATACGTTAAGAACGTTGGTCCAAATAAACTAGAGGCAAGATCGGTACTATGTAAGTTTATAGGATATCCCAAAAACTCGATGGGATGTATATTTTACAATACCGAGGAACAAAAGGTTATTGTTTCTCGACACCCTATCTTTTTAGAAAAGGAATTTCTACTAAAAGAAATTAACAGCGAAGTTGTAGACTTGGATGAGATCCGAGAAACTAATACTAACGCCGAAATAGTGGGAGAAACAATTATCACCCGTATACGAAAACACGCAACCTATTAGAAGGTCAAGTAGGGAATCCCGTGCACCAGAGAGATACTTTAATTTTATAGTGGATGGCGAAAAGGAGGACTGTGTCTTAGATAGCGACACTCTTCTCTCTTTCCTACAAGCACTGCAAAGTAAAGGCTCCGCACTATGGCTTGAAGTATGATGTAACGGCCCGCTATTTTGTATTATTCGCATTCGCACATGTCGAACTTGAATAATTCAAAATACCGAATTGTTAATTTAAATTTGGCAAAACTGAGCATATACAGTAAATAAATAATCACATATCACAGACACAGAGTAATAAATGCAGTGGAAACAAAAGATAGTAGTTCATGAAGCTACATTATACATATCAGAGTAAAAATAAGGTACAACAGATGTCTCGGATACAAAAGTCAAATACAATATCAGAATACATTACTGGAATTAACTGAATATCTGAAAGCTGGATAGATAGCCGGATCTCCAAGCGAAGCTCCAACTCCAAAGGTGAGTCTCGAATACTGGTACACTCAGTCTGACTCGAGCGTAAAACAAAATACAAAACACTCGAGTCAGGATTAACATTCTTATATCAATAAATCCAACTCAAGTGAAATAACAACCGAAATACAAGTAACTCAAAGGATGTTTGGAATAACCATCCTTTAAGGATCCGTTAAACTATCTACTATGTAGTAGTATACACTAAATGGATAATGCCTATTAGTAATATAAAGTATCAAATAGTGTTAAAGCGTTGCCATAATTCCCCTTAACACATTTTATATAAGCGTTATAGTCTATATAGCACTATAAACTCCACCATAAACTAGTGAGCTATCAGGGAGTACTCCATAGGTATAAAACAAAACAAATTCGTAATGGTTGCGTATATAAGGATACAAGTATGACAAGGCACATGAGGCAATGCCCAAGGTAGTGAAACTACTGTTTGCCAGATCCGGACTGGTGAAAACGCTTCGCCGCAACGATCGCAACACCGCGAAACAACACTCCCAATTTCGAGGTTGCACCAATCGATAACAAGTAATGAGTAGTTTTCGAAGAAGTGTGTTCTCTCGAGGTAGCTAACCCCATTTGGCCCGGCACGGCTCCTGTTTTAGTCATTTCCAATTTGGCACAAGTGTCAAAGCTGTCCATTATCATTCTCTTTCTTCAGTCATCACGTACATCATTCCAACCACTTCATTCTGGATCACACTCCGCGTATAGTTATTAAAGTGGTTTTCGGTTTAGACAGTGAGTATGTCCCTAACCGGTTCTGGTTTCTTCTATAACTTTTGTGATCATTACACCAATTGGTCGTTTATATGTTTCAAAACCAAATCAATTACAATTTCAATTTGAAATTTGTAAACCAACATTTCATTTCTCTTTCTAAATCAATTTTCATAATTTACGTTTCAAAACTTCCAAATTTATCATTTCAAAATCTTATAATTCAATTTCAATTTCTTTTTAAAACAATTCAAATATTGATTCAAGTTCGTATATAAGTTTCATTTCGAAATCATTTAAATTAATTTAATTTAACATTCAAATCAATTTAACTTCATTGATCGATTTTATTCAATATTGTTAAGTTAATTTATCATTTAAAACAATTTCTATTTAATTTCTAATTCATTAAATCAATTATTTAAGTTCAACTTCATTATATCAAAATTTCAAATTGAATTAAATTAGATTCGTCAAATCAATTCTTTAAACTACAAGTCTTACATTAATTTCAATAAATCCCATTTTTATTTCTTGTTAAAGAAAATTCCAATTCACTTATTTATTTACTTAGTTACAAATTTCAAAACTCAATTAATAAAGAAACTTAATTTCACTTATTCAAGAAATTCAATTTCACTTATTAACGAATTCAATTTTATTTAATTATTAAATAATTCAATCTTATTTAATTTATTAAATAATTTCAAAAACTTAATTATTAAATAATTTCAAACTTAATAATTAAATTTTAAACAACATTCTTTCATCAACTACTATGTTAATATTTTGTTCCAGATTATTAAATATTAACATTTTCCTTCATAAAAATTCAAATTCCAACTTCATTTCAAAACCTTATTATTTATTTAAATAAAATCTTATTTTATTTTTAAATCAAATTATTGACCAATCGGGTTTTATTTAATTCTCTATCCTAAGGCAAAGTTAAATTTGGGTATTTATCATTTCAACCCGATTCCAATTCAATTCAAAATCAAAGCATAGCAAAGTGAACTTGCAGTGTGATAACTAGGATGGTGTCAAAGTAAATAAACAAGCAATAATAACAATCAATAACAATCCAATAATTTATTTAAATAATCCCGAAATAATAGAATTAATTTACATTTGTTTGTGCAAATTAATATAATTATTTCTAGAATCTACACTATCATTTCATGTAGATTAAAGATTATTACACTAATCTTTATACGGTTCTTCACTTGGTATCTATTATTCAATTTCATACAACATCAATTTAAGCAACAAACATTTAAATGGTTCAAGGTGTATTTTACCAAATTTCTATATGTCAATTAATTCAACATTTAAAGGGTCACATTATACAAATTTAACTAACCAAATTCAACACATATGTCGATTCAAAATTTTAACTATCCTACGTCAAACTCAATTGCACAATATTTATCACTTTATACATTACAATTTAACATCCAATATAAACAACAATCAATCAATCAATTATCAATCAAACTGTATTATCATCGCATAAATAATTATAGATAATGGTGTCAGATGTCAGAGGTAACTGATACAGGTAATAGCATATATAACAGTGTAAATAACTAACAGTGGTATATTTCAATTGTCGTTTCAATTGAAATCAAATTTAATAAATAAAAGAACATTAATCGTGAGTGATTGCTCACCTTTCGAGGTTAGAGGAGATTTGTCAAATGAAATGAGTTGTGAATCCAAGCATGAGTTTCAAAGCGAAGCTAGATTGGCCCGATTTAGTGAACCAGCTGATAAATAGGAATTGATGAAATCAACGAATCAGCTTGATATAGATGGAAAATACATATTACACTATTATGATAAATTTATAAATCCGTATTTAAATTCAAGACAAATATTTTAAAATAGAATATATATTCCGAAATCATACATTCTAAAAACACATATATTAAAACAGTTCACGTCTACCATTACAATTAAGCCATAACTTATGTATGCAGCCCAAAATATTTATACATACTTTTATAAAATGTTATGAATACAGCAACAGTTTATATACAACTCATAAATAAAATAAAATTTATATTAAAACAGACATTCAAAATACTGTTCTATAGGTAAACGCGGTATATATATAGATAGTATACCACTTACAATATTCAGTAAGTATCCAGTATATACAACTTTTATATAACTGATAAAATGCACCGCCTTTCAAAAATATATACACCTTCTATATTTTTTTCAGCATAAGAGGACACGCCTCTCAGTCAAAACAAAAGAAACGAAAGATATGTTTAACGTATGAAAGACTATATACTTACCATATATGATTTTAAAACAAAAAAAATGATTTATAAATATATAACCTATGACTCGCGTCTATACAATAAATCAAATATTAACAAAATAGTACACAACCTTTAAACATGAACCCTCTACATAAACTATAAAATATATACCTGTGTTTATTTAACTAATATATAATTTACTACTTACGTATAATAAACTATATAATATACAACTAAGTATATACTGTAGATAAGTGGTGAAATATAACTCTATACCTCAAAGCAAAGACGCACGCAACTGCAAAGGCCGGAGCTCGCGAGTGAGAAGATGGTTGTTCTCTCGGCATGGAGGTTGAGCATGTGGAGGTTGTGTGCGTGGATGGCAAGCTCGGGTGCTCTGGGTTCTAGCTAGGAGTTGCGCGAAGGAAAAAGGAGAGGACGAAGTTCGGACTGTCAACACGATTATATACATATTTTTGTGAAGAACAGAGAGGAGGGTGAAAGAGCGAGGGTGAGCTGGTGGGTAGGTGGCTGTACGGTGTTGACGCGCGGCGGTGGAGGTTGAGACGTGGCATGGCCCGACGTGGCACACGGTGAAGGCTCGGTGATGGTTGCGGTGAAGCTTGCGTGAAGAAGGAGGGAGGGTGGAAGTTTGCAGGGGCGGAGGCTGGTTCGAGTGGAGTCGGAGACGTCTCGGAGGTGGGAAAAGAAGGTGACTTGCGGTTGCTTCTCTCTGGCCGAGCGTGGAGAGTGAGAGGTTCCTTTGAGTTTCAGCTAAAACAAATGGGAGAGGAGGAGATATAATAATATATTTCTCATATAAAATTTGCTTCCAATTTGAAACCGATAGGAATGAAATGAAGAGGCTAAAATCAAACCAACCAATGAATTTCAATATTTGGGAAATAGAACCATGCATGAATATCCAGGAATTAATAAAAGCAAATGACAGTTTGATTTTTTGAACAGATGAATGACTGAATGCACACGAGGAAGCCCAAAAGCTTAAAAAAATTGTGTATCGATACGTTAAATCACTTCTCAGATTCCGACATGCACCGGACATCGAAATGAACAATTAAATATACCATAGAGATCAGCATGGCAAGACGATCAAAATGGCATATGGATATCAGTGGTATGATTTAATTATAAAATTCGAATTTTCTACTAGCGGAAAATGCAGTGAAAATGCAGAAGAATAAGATTGACGGAGCTAAAGAAGTCCGAATTTGGAGAAATGAAAAATAATGTCTTGCTCGGAAGATGATTTAGAATTTTTCTATATAAAAATATTTAGGTTTCGAAAACATTTTAATTTTCATCAATTCCTAACTGATTAAATTGAAATAAAACTACACATGAAAATAAACTTTCATATTTTTGGATGAAAATTTACCAATTGCTATGTTTAACTAGACGCATTTCAAATATAAAATTTTTATTTCAAAATTTTATTATTTACAATTTCTCAAATTTCAATTAAAAATAATTAATCAAACAAATAAAAATTATAGGAAATTTACGGGTCGTTACACTCTCCTCCACTCAAAACTTTTCGTCCCCGAAAAAGAAGGAAGTAGGAGAATAGAAACAACCAGAAGAAAATAGACTTGAATTCCAAAATAAAAAATTAATTAAACCATATAAATTTCAATTTAAATTAATTTATATTCAACAATTGGCTTTAAACTAAAGGAATTTCATTATCTTGGTTTATTTTCAATTTATCATTGTTTGTTATAAAATTTATTTCAAACAACAACTTATTTTATTAATCCATTTATTATTCAGCTAACCTAGTATTCTATTTATCTCTATTGCCATTTATAATTGAACTTTAAGTGTATAAAATTTTTATACGCACTCAAATTTTATTTATAAAGACAATTTATATTGTACATTATCCAATTATCTTAAATTAACAATTTCAAAGATCATAAATTTAAATAGTCTTTTATTATAATCATATTTTATTCGACAAATTTAATTCTTCTTTATTCCAAATTATTATTAAATTTATTCTACTTACTATACCTTTTCACACATTGAGTATATTTACATTTACTATAACTACTCAAATTTATTTAAAATTCCTTTGATATCATTTTCTACTGTATAATATTCAACTACATAGTTATCTTTTGAAAATTTAGGTAAGTTATATATAATGCAATCGAGTATTATACAAGTAAAAATTTCCTAATTCAATTATTTCACATTTAACTATTCATCCAAATTTTGGCTTCAATTATAATTGAAACATCCTTTAAGAAAATTTAAGCATTAATTTCCGATAATCTTCAACAATTTATAGATAAAATAAATATATATGTAATATATCAAATCAATTTTAAAATCTTCAATATATACTATACATCAAGTCATGTTAAGAAATTCAAATCAATTTATTTTTCCAAACAAAAGTGTAGCAGGGCTACAGAATAGTCTCTCCACTTCGAAACTTGAAAATGAATGTCGATGATGCGACCTTCATCACCGAAATTATTTTCCAGCGACAAAACAAGAGAGCACTGGTTTAAAACTTTAAAACTTCTTTGAAAACCATTTCTATTCGAAAATATTTTAAATAATATACATTTTAAACTTTAATACCATAGTTCGAAATTATCGAAAATTGAATTCTCAAATTCTTGTTTTAAATTCATTACCAACTCCGAATCAATTTATAACCAAATTTATACATTCATTTACTTATATTATGAAATAATCAATGATTTATAAAACAATAAATGAAAATTAAATATTAACATTTCGGACAACAAATTCATTAACAATTTAATTCTAGAGCAATTTATACTTATATATAATATAATCATACAGAACTATTTTATTCACCAAATTCGAAGATACTATTGCATCGGTTTGCTCTGTTCAAGTGTTTTGGAAATCCTATCAATTGCGTTGATCAGACGAATCGATCGAAAATCCGAATCAACTTTAACAACTCAAACAACACAATACCTATTAAAACATTTTAAATATTAATTTACAAATACACTTCCTGGCTCGAAGATACAAGAATGGATTTCAAAGCAAGGATAGAGATTCAAATTTGATGGACTCAAATCAAAGAGAAATTTGATTCGAAGATAGGTTCGAAACAAAAATAAGATGATTTAAATAACAAATAGGAAGATGGATAAGTTTATATAAATCGCGGGCAACCTTAACTGGGTTGACCGTGACTTCAAAAATAAGATCGATTTAGAATTTCGAGGCAAATCTACATCAAATCTCAAGGAATAAAATTTAGGCATAGCAGGAGATAGATCGCATCGTAAACCGAGGATACAGAAATCTCCGGTAAATTAATGCCTATTGTAAAGGAGTTTCACCCCTTTACAAATCATTCGAAGCTTGGCGAGACCGCTGATTCATTATAAGGGTCATTCGAAGTGGAGTTATGGCATGCTCCAGAATTGAAAGAAGACGAATAGTGAGGGACACGAATGAATTTTGGAATCGCAGGGAACGTTTCAAAATTCAAAGGAATCGAGTCAAAAAGGAAGAGATTCAAACTCGAATGAAAGTGATTCTGTCAATACATTTACCATATATGCTAAATTTTTCCTAGAGCTACCAAAGCTCTGATACCGACTGTAACGGACCGTCCGTCAGTGGGGTAACGCCCACCGTATCATACATTGGTACCTGTGTTCTGCCTTTACAGCCAGCCTCTCGACTGCACCAACCCCGTGGGACATGTAGGAGTAAGATTCATCCGCTCGCTACCCAAACCAAATGCGAGAACCCCCTATCATGCTGCACCCTCCAAGTGCATAGGCTGTGACGACCCGGAATTTTTGAGCTTTTGAAATTGGAATATTTAATTAATTTTAAATATACAAAGGTTAATTATTAATTTAAATTTCAAATATCAGTATTTATTGGACAATTAATTGTTGAATTTAAATATCGGAATTGGGTAAATTATTGATTCTGAAGTTTTAAACCAGTTAAAGATTATTTAAAGGTTTATAAAACTTACATTGATAGTACTGAGAATGATAGAATTTTTAAAATTGAATCTAACACCGATTTATTCAGTTTTGAAAATTGGTCATTTAAATTGAATTTAAAAAATAGCCTTCTGAGGCGCAGCTTCGGAATTCGACGAAACCAGTTCCATTGGGTCCGTAAAATTGGATTATTATTGGATTTCAATTTTTGCAATATTCGGAGTTACCGTTTGATCGTACACCCCGTTAATGCGTAGAAGAATTAATTAACATTAAATTTACATGGTCAAACCTTTTCATAGAAGCCACATTCTTCTAGCTTCTAATGCAAGCTTAATCCATTTCCACTTAAGTAAACTGACCGATCAAACAAAAATGGTAGCTTCTTCTATTATAAAAAAAAACAAAAGAAACCTGGATCTAATTCTCGTGCCTGGTATGAAAGCAGAGCCTGTCCTCTCAGATAACCCTAATCCCCAAATTCTTTAATCGCAATCGATAGAAGAAAAAAAATCACGTTCGTGCGAAGAGCCGAGAGCCAGCAACACAAAGGGAGGACGAGACAAGCGACTGCCCATAAGTGTAAACGCAGGAGGTACTTTAGCTCGTTGCGTTAGGTTAAGATGATGAAGAGATGTCTGAGTTCGATTACATCGTGGGATGTGCGACTGTAAAGCAAGGTTGGTGATTGAAGAATCTAAGTCGCGATTCATGGTTGGCATTGGAAGGAGATCAGAGTTCGTGCATCAATGGCGGATGTTCAAGGGGTGATTGAGCTCGACTTAGAGTCATAATGGTATGCAAGGCATGCTGGCGGCTGTTAGTGAGAGCTTAGGTGAACAATGTTATTTTTGACGTTGCTCTCGTGTGTAGGTGTTAAGCAGTGGCGTAGGGTTTCGAGCGAGTGGTAAGGTATAATTTACATTTTGTTATGATTTAAATTAATTTATATATATGTATTTGCTCAGTAAAACTTAAGTAAAGAGAAAGATAATAATAATAATAAATATTTACATTTATACAGAAGGGAAAAAAAAGGAAGGTTTGATGAACAACAGAAAATCAAATGAATTTACGATAAGTTCGAATTATATATATGTATAGATATGTATAGGCTAGAGAAAAGAAAAAATGAATGACAGTAAGTTCATAAGGGATTTATTTTCTTTAATTTATGAACATGTGTATACATATTACTGCAGATTTTTAATATATATAATGAATATAGAAAATTTGGAATGACTAGAGGTTTATATAAAATTAGATTCTAAATATGTATAAATGAATTTTTATTAAGGAATGGGTTTGAAATTTTAAGCTGTTGTAATTAATTTGTTTGATTTTTGGGTTGTTAAAAATAATTTATCAAAGGAAACTATCAGTTAAACATTCTTAAATCAAAGAATAAGTTAAAAATTAAATAAGTAAATGGTGATCGATTATTTGATTTATTCAAATAGTAATAAATTGTGAATTGTTTTTACAAGGTCAATATCCGGAAGATATAAAGCCGTTAGGATTGGATTGCAAATTAAGTCAAGGTGAGTTAATCTCACTCAGTTTAAGTTCAAATTTAAAATGATTAAATTTAAATAATTGTTTGAATGGTTGAATGAATTGATGTGATATGGTATGATATTTTGGAATTGGTATATTATATTGTGCTGACATTTGTAGATGCAGGGAAAACAGGTTGGAGGGATCCAACTGGATCCCTCAATATTTATTTAAATTATTTAAAACCCTCTGTTGTGATTTATTTGATATCCTATGATGATCTTTATTGGAATATTTAATGCCATGGTTAAATTGGATATCATTGGGTAGGATGAAGTACCAAAAATTTATAAATTGGATTTGGTAAGATAATAAGAGAAGTGAATTTGTAAATGAAATAATTATAGAACTTTGAATAAATTTTTAAATGAACTGGAAAGGAAATAAAGTGACTTTAAAAATTCAACTAAATAGACCCTGGTATAGAATGGAAATTTGAAAAATCAGGAAGTTAATGAATTTTAATCTTCCATGATATTAATTAAAAGAATAATACATTTATTTAAAATTTAAAATTTAAATTTCAAAAAAGGAATAAAGAAGAAGTTGGGAAAAGCTGAAATTTGTATATTTCAGTTAAAGATTTAAAATCAAATGGAAAATAATAACAGTAATAATTAGGTGCATAATTAATGAAATTTTGAAATGAATTGAGTAATTAAAGAAACTTATTTCAAATGGAATAAATTGGGAATCGATTTCAGGAAATTGATTTAAGTGCTTGAAGTTGAAATTTTCTCTGGGTAGCCAAGTACATGTTTTAAAAAGTAAACCTTTAAAAAAATTATTTTGATGGTTTAAAGTGGTTTTTTTTATAGAAAGCAAATTTTGTAAAATTTATTATTTCTAATATTTAATTTTCTAAAGTAAGTATTTCCTTTTTAATCTATTATAGCAATAATTATTTAAAGAGTGATTTAGTATTTATTTTAAAAGTGTAAATCTAGTTATATATTTTATTAAGTAACCTTATTTTCAAATATTCATATGGTATGTATTTTTATTAAATTATTGAAGTACTTTTTAAAATAAATGTTTTAAAGTATATATTTCAAAGTAAAGTGTTTTAAATTATTTTAAAAATCTATTTTCGTGCTTGGTGATTTCAGAGGAGATAGAAAATATTTGGGAAAGTCGATTCTGAAAGAAAGATGGTTCTGAAACTGTTTTCAAAGGATTGAAAATAGAAATATATCTTGTGAAGATATTTTTGAGATAAATAAATAATTTGGAAAATTATTTATTGGTTGATGGTTGTTTTGTGCATATAAATTGATAGTTAAATAACCGACTATCAATATTGGACAAACACGTGGATCGTTTCGAAGAGACCGGGATCGAGATTTATTTCTCGAAAACCACTTCGATCCGGTTTGTACGTTTCGTGTAAACGATTTTGGATTCGAAGATGGAGCAGTGAAGTGCAAGGGCTAGTCGCTACTAATCCTGAGGATATTTCCAAAATGGATGTAGTAGGAATAGTGCCTTCGGTTCCGTTCGAACCCGGGACGGACTTGTATGGATGAATGCTTGCGAAACATCGTCAGGTGGACGATGGGCATTCTAAGTGAAAACGTTCTAAAAGGTAACGCTTAGTCTCAAGCCTCATCAAATGGGAATGACTGAAAATCAGGGGATATGCAGCAAGGTTAGGTGGGTCATGCCCAAGCAGGACAAGATAATTCCCCTGTCTAGATGTCCCTTATATATTTCGGCTTAGTGGGTGGTTGTCGCGCCAACCACGGGGTTTATCTTGTTCGGGACTGTTTAGTAAGGAATGGCTCCGGCCTTGTGTTGCAGGGGATGAAGGGAGTAGTCCTCGGTACGGTGATCTAGACCCCGTACTGTGACAGGTGGTACCCCAGTGCCTAGTCATTGTTGGAAATCCATTCTTCCTACGAGCCTTGTATGAGTTTTGTTTGTATTACCCACTCTGTGGCTAGTAGCTGGAATTTAATCATGTAACAATTTCGGCTATTTTATAAGTACTTGTATATAGACCCTATTATAATATCGGAGGATTTCTATAAAAATTGTTTTAGCTATCGTAAGGTAAAAACCCGACATGTTTATTTGTGGCGTGGTCTTACGAGATGCTTTTGTTTTTCAAAGGATTTTTGAAACTTTAATAATCAATTGGGTGTGATTTTCTCACGCTGGTATTCCAGACTGACTCGGGTGTTATTTAACTGTAATGCTCGGGTCAGACCGAGTATTATAGGATACAGGATATGATGCTGTGGAGCTCAGGAGACGAGCTGGATGACGTCACGTACTCTCGTACTTGTATATATATTTATATATTCCGCTGTTTGAGTTGTGTATTCTGTGTTGTTATGTATTCATTATATGATATTGATGTTGAGCTGTGATTGATGTACTCTGATGATGTAATATATAAACAGAAATATTTGATGTTGAGTAAAGATTATATATTATCTATTATATTTTATTCCGCTGCGATACTTAGATTCTGATGTTGATTTTGTTTTTCTCTTCTTCTACCTCTTCTTCTTAAACCCAAATGGTTCGTATTTCTGTACAACTTGAGTTGATTGTTGTAGAATAGTGTTAACTTAAGGGGTACGGATTTGCGGGTCATTACAGTTGGTATCAGAGCTTAGGTTGGTGATAACCTTGGCTCTGGTGGGAATTACTCATTTAAAATAGAGTCCGTAGTACTCTATAATGAGTTTGAGCGTATAAATAAATATGAGCGCGTATTTGTTAGTGAATATAAATTGTTTTAATATTGTGTTGATCGGTTTATTGAGTGGCATATGAACCTTCGTCGGCACAGTCTGTACAACTGTATCAAAGGGGTTTCTAAACACTTAAATAGAACAATTGACACGATATTGTTTTAAATATGGGTGAATGAAATAATTTTACCCAAAAATATATTTTTGATATAAAGAAAGTTTTTGGTAAACTATATAGCTATTATATGGTTGCTTGGATGTTAGAAATGATAATATTAAAGTATTATTATTGTTAAGTGAATTTAACTAGAAATTGAAAGTATAACCAAAGTTTAAGGGAATAAATTCATTATAAAATGAAATTCATAAGTATGAGTCATAAATGAAATTTATAAATTGAAATATAATCAAATAAGAATTTGTATGAGCATAAGCTATGCAAATGAATTATAGTAAAATTGATTTAAGCACGATTTGGAAATTTAAAACCTGGAGATTTTGGAAGTGTTTTGAAGATAATTAATAGCACAATTGTTTTGGTGATGTTTCTGAAAAGAAATCTGTTTTAAATGGATTTTGAAAGTGATATAGCATTGAAACCACTTGGATTATTGGAAAAAAATTCTGATGATGACGGCCGCATCATCAGTAGTCATTTTCGAAATTCTAAGTGACGAATTGCTACCAAATTGACTTGTTCAGAAAGCTAGTTGTTTTTTTGAAAATTTCTAAGGAAATTTGTTGGGAATAAAACCAGAATTGGTTTAATTTTTGAGAAATATGATTTGAGATGTTGGAGATTTCAAACAATTTGAAACCAAAGCTGGGTGTTTAAAAATCCGGATAAGATAAGTTGTAAGCTTATAAATGGAAAGGATTTGTAAATCAGGAAGAAATTTAAGCTTTGGATAATGGAATTTAAATTTAAAGGGAAAAGTTAAAGATGGAATTTAACTTGAATTGGAAAATAAAAATTTAACTGGATTGAAATTAATTGGATAAGCTGAAATTAATATCCGGTTGTATTCAAATTAAGTTGAAATTGAATTGAGTTAAATAAAACTGAACTAAGATAAAATTGAATTGTAATGAGAATTCAATTGAATTAATGAATGAAGTTAAATTCTTGCCTGAACAAATGGAAAATAAATTAGATAGGATTGAATTGAAATAAATAAATCAGAATAACTTACAAGAGAATTGAAAGTCCATAGAATGAAATATGCTTGGGCTATAAATAAATAGAGGGCTTGAGTTAAAAATAAAAGATAAATATATTCGAGCCTATAATAAATAGAATTGTGTAAATAATGAGTTGTGACTTATCGATTTTGAGAGTGGAATAGAAATCCCAAAATAAATATTGTTTGATGTTCTGGATAATAGAATAAAATCCAAACTTGAAGTATAAGGTATATTGAACTTAAGGAAATAAAATGAAGTGATATTTGGTATAAAAATTCAAGTGTTGGATTATAAATAAGGGAAGAACTAATTAGATAATAAATTAGTTCATGAAGTTGAATTGTGAGTTTATAATGAAGATTGGAAATAGAACTCAAGTTATAAATCAAATTCGACCGGAATCATTAGTGAAGAAAATATAATTGAAAGTGGCCTTACAATTAATTAAATGATTTGTGAATGAAATTGCAATGTAAGTTGATAAAATTGAATGGTAATTTTAAAAGTGAATGGTAGAATCAGAACTTGAGTTATAAATTAAAATTTGACTTGAAGTGTTAACAAGTTAAGTATAATTGGAAATGTGTCGAATAAAGGAAATTGAAATAGATTAAAATAAGAATGGTTTGTATTATGAATAAAATCCAAATATGTAGACATAAATTGAAATGACCTTATAATTTATTTAAGTGAACTAAGAATGGATCGAACTTGGAAATTTGAAATTTATAATAACTAATCGAATAAATTTGTAGTTGAAAGGAGATTGGATTAAAATAGAATCAAGTTAAATTGAAAGAGAACTTTGTTTGCAAAATGAGAATGAGCTTAAGTGTAAAATTTGGATAAATTAAAGTAATTGACTTAAGCTGAATAAATCGAAGAGAGTTGAATTTAATTCAACTTAAACCAAGTTTAATGATGTTGGATTAAATTTGAATCGAGTAAAAATAAATATGGATTGAAATAGAACTGGGTAGGTTGTAATAATATTTAAGAAAATGGATTCAAATAAAAGGGAAGTTTAATTGGTAAATAAGATGAACCTAAATTGTTAATGGTTTTGAATGGAACTTGTTTGAATAATGGAACTAGTTGGGTTAATAAATGAAATACAAGTGAATGTATTCAAATCTGAAATGGAAGCGAGGATAATTGGATTGTGAATAAATTTGGAAATGGAATAGAATTAAGAATAAAATTGAGTGAAATCAATTTAAATTGGTTATAAAACATAAATACTTATTTATTCACCTAAATCTCGGCAAATTGCATGGAATAAATTGTTGTTTGTTGTAAATGGGGTAATTAAACATTCTATGAGTGAGAGTAGTAAAATAAATTGATTTTGAAAGCAATTGAATTAAATATGAGCTCAGTTTGCTTAAAAATAAATTAAATGTAAGTGATTAAGATTAAAACCATTTTAAATTGATGAGGTTGTATATGAATGGATTGAAAACCATTCAAATTGCATAAAAATGGTTTATAAATAAATTGGAACAGTGAATTAACATAGAAATTGTAGAAGTTGCTTATGGAAAAATGTTGGATGTGAATTTCTTTTAGAATTCATATGTTTTAACTATTGCAAGTAAGTGAAATGTGTTAAACTTCTTATATTTGGCACTTACAAGTTTAAACTGAGTAAGTACAGGTACCTGGAAGCCGTGAGGCTGGATTGGGTTGTGCTATATGCTAAAAATAATAAGCTGCTTGCTTAAAATGCTAAATAAGGTACGCCTACGCAATTAAAATAGGAAATATGAACTGTTTTTGGTTTTTCCGACCGTGTGGGTCGATGTATATATATTTATCTCTTTTGTCAAATTGCAAAAGCTCCTCTGTACAAAGGGAACTCTGCCAAAAATTTTCAGAAATTTTGGGAGTTAGAAAATTTTTGGAAATTTTTGGAAAATTTATTAATGACAAAACAATTTCAAACTAAGAATTGAAATAAGTTAGTAAATGGAGCTAATTAAAATAATGACGTGAATTAGTTATAAATGAAAAATAAAATTTAAAGTTAGAATTGAAAATAAATTGAATTCGTATGGAAATGAAAGAATCAATGCGAATAAAAATGGGTATAAACTAAGTGATAGGATGAAAATAAATATAAGAAACACATAAATGCTTATACTAGCTTAAGTAAGGAATGAGACATTCTTAATTGAAAATTGATATTTCAAATATAATCTAAGTAAGTATTTGTGTTAATGGATATTGACATCTGTAAGTGAGTCGATAAAATGTTTTGGAATATTGTGATTGGATATTAGTATTAAGCAGGATATGCAGGTAATCTAAAGGAAAAATAGAATTGGATGGATTTCAAGAGATAAATTTGAAATGCTCGACAAAAAGGTATGTATTTAAATTTGGTATGGAATTTGATTGGGATTTGGATTTGGATTGAGCCACTTGGCTTTTTGTTTTCTTTTTGGATTTGGGAGGCCGTAGAGCCATTTTGTAGTTGTACCAAGTCAGCCGCGCAAAGGAAACGCTGGCAAAAAATTTCGGGAATTTAGGGAGTTAGAAAAATTTTAAGAAAATTTAGATAATTCAAAATTTGTTTTAAGAATAAAACTGGAAGGGTTGAGCAAATAGTTTGTTGCAAACTAGGGAAAGGTTTTGGAAGTTTATAAGAATGATAATGGTCTTTTATAAAAGATAGTTGGTAAGTTGTTGAATTGTTAGAAACTGTTGGTTTTGGAAAAGTAACGGGTTTTGGGACCATTCTTCCTGATTAGTAATTTCGGGGACGAAATTCTTTTAAGGGGGGGAGAAATGTGACGACCCGGAATTTTTGAGCTTTTGAAATTGGAATATTTAATTAATTTTAAATATACAAAGGTTAATTATTAATTTAAATTTCAAATATCAGTATTTATTGGATAATTAATTGTTGAATTTAAATATCAGAATTGGGTAAATTATTGATTCTGAAGTTTTAAACCAGTTAAAGATTATTTAAAGGTTTATAAAACTTACATTGATAGTACTGAGAATGATAGAATTTTTAAAATTGAATCTAACACCGATTTATTCAGTATTGAAAATTGGTCATTTAAATTGAATTTAAAAAATAGCCTTCTGAGGCGCAGCTTCGGAATTCGACGAAACCAGTTCCATTGGGTCCGTAAAATTGGATTATTATTGGATTTCAATTTTTACAATATTCGGAGTTACCGTTTGATCGTACACCCCGTTAATGCGTAGAAGAATTAATTAACATTAAATTTACATGGTCAAACCTTTTCATAGAAGCCACATTCTTCTAGCTTCTAATGCAAGCTTAATCCATTTCCACTTAAGTAAACTGACCGATCAAACAAAAATAGTAGCTTCTTCTATTATAAAAAAAAACAAAAGAAACCTGGATCTAATTCTCGTGCCTGGTATGAAAGCAGAGCCTGTCCTCTCAGATAACCCTAATCCCCAAATTCTTTAATCGCAATCGATAGAAGAAAAAAAATCACGTTCGTGCGAAGAGCCGAGAGCCAGCAACACAAAGGGAGGACGAGACAAGCGACTGCCCATAGGTGCAAACGCAGGAGGTACTTTAGCTCGTTGCGTTAGGTTAAGATGATGAAGAGATGTCTGAGTTCGATTACATCGTGGGATGTGCGACTGTAAAGCAAGGTTGGTGATTGAAGAATCTAAGTCGCGATTCATGGTTGGCATTTGAAGGAGATCAGAGTTCGTGCATCAATGGCGGATGTTCAAGGGGTGATTGAGCTCGACTTAGAGTCATAATGGTATGCAAGGCATGCTGGCGGCTGTTAGTGAGAGCTTAGGTGAACAATGTTATTTTTGACGTTGCTCTCGTGTGTAGGTGTTAAGCAGTGGCGTAGGGTTTCGAGCGAGTGGTAAGGTATAATTTACATTTTGTTATGATTTAAATTAATTTATATATATGTATTTGCTCAGTAAAACTTAAGTAAAGAGAAAGATAATAATAATAAATATTTACATTTATACAGAAGGGAAAAAAAAAGGAAGGTTTGATGAACAACAGAAAATCAAATGAATTTACGATAAGTTCGAATTATATATATGTATAGATATGTGTAGGCTAGAGAAAAGAAAAAATGAATGACAGTAAGTTCATAAGGGATTTATTTTCTTTAATTTATGAACATGTGTATACATATTACTGCAGATTTTTAATATATATAATGAATATAGAAAATTTGGAATGACTAGAGGTTTATATAAAATTAGATTCTAAATATGTATAAATGAATTTTTATTAAGGAATGGGTTTGAAATTTTAAGCTGTTGTAATTAATTTGTTTGATTTTTGGGTTGTTAAAAATAATTTATCAAAGGAAACTATCAGTTAAACATTCTTAAATCAAAGAATAAGTTAAAAATTAAATAAGTAAATGGTGATCGATTATTTGATTTATTCAAATAGTAATAAATCGTGAATTGTTTTTACAAGGTCAATATCCGGAAGATATAAAGCCGTTAGGATTGGATTGCAAATTAAGTCAAGGTGAGTTAATCTCACTCAGTTTAAGTTCAAATTTAAAATGATTAAATTTAAATAATTGTTTGAATGGTTGAATGAATTGATGTGATATGGTATGATATTTTGGAATTGGTATATTATATTGTGCTGACATTTGTGGATGCAGGGAAAACAGGTTGGAGGGATCTAACTGGATCCCTCAATATTTATTTAAATTATTTAAAGCCCTCTGTTGTGATTTATTTGATATCCTATAATGATCTTTATTGGAATATTTAATGCCATGGTTAAATTGGATATCATTGGGTAGGATGAAGTACCAAAAATTTATAAATTGGATTTGGTAAGATAATAAGAGAAGTGAATTTGTAAATGAAATAATTATAGAACTTTGAATAAATTTTTAAATGAACTAGAAAGGAAATAAAGTGACTTTAAAAATTCAACTAAATAGACCCTAGTATAGAATGGAAATTTGAAAAATCAGGAAGTTAATGAATTTTAATCTTCCATGATATTAATTAAAAGAATAATACATTTATTTAAAATTTAAAATTTAAATTTCAAAAAAAGGAATAAAGAAGAAGTTGGGAAAAGCTGAAATTTGTATATTTCAGTTAAAGATTTAAAATCAAATGGAAAATAATAACAGTAATAATTAGGTGCATAATTAATGAAATTTTGAAATGAATTGAGTAATTAAAGAAACTTATTTCAAATGGAATAAATTGGGAATCGATTTCAGGAAATTGATTTAAGTGCTTGAAGTTGAAATTTTCTCTGGGTAGCCAAGTACATGTTTTAAAAAGTAAACCTTAAAAAAAATTATTTTGATGGTTTAAAGTGGTTTTTTTTATAGAAAGCAAATTTTGTAAAATTTATTATTTCTAATATTTAATTTTCTAAAGTAAGTATTTCCTTTTCAATCTATTATAGCAATAATTACTTAAAGAGTGATTTAGTATTTGTTTTAAAAGTGTAAATCTAGTTATATATTTTATTAAGTAACCTTATTTTCAAATATTCATATGGTATGTATTTTTATTAAATTATTGAAGTACTTTTTAAAATAAATGTTTTAAAGTATATATTTCAAAGTAAAGTGTTTTAAATTATTTTAAAAATCTATTTTCGTGCTTGGTGATTTCAGAGGAGATAGAAAATATTTGGGAAAGTCGATTCTGAAAGAAAGATGGTTCTGAAACTGTTTTCAAAGGATTGAAAATAGAAATATATCTTGTGAAGATATTTTTGAGATAAATAAATAATTTGGAAAATTATTTATTGGTTGATGGTTGTTTTGTGCATATAAATTGATAGTTAAATAACCGACTATCAATATTGGACAAACACGTGGATCGTTTCGAAGAGACCGGGATCGAGATTTATTTCTCGAAAACCACTTCGATCCGGTTTGTACGTTTCGTGTAAACGATTTTGGATTCGAAGATGGAGCAGTGAAGTGCAAGGGCTAGTCGCTACTAATCCTGAGGATATTTCCAAAATGGATGTAGTAGGAATAGTGCCTTCGGTTCCGTTCGAACCCGGGACGGACTTGTATGGATGAATGCTTGTGAAACATCGTCAGGTGGACGATGGGCATTCTAAGTGAAAACGTTCTAAAAGGTAACACTTAGCCTCAAGCCTCATCAAATGGGAATGACTGAAAATCAGGGGATATGCAGCAAGGTTAGGTGGGTCATGCCCAAGCAGGACAAGATAATTCCCCTGTCTAGATGTCCCTTATATATTTCGGCTAAGTGGGTGGTTGGTCGCGCCAACCACGGGGTTTATCTTGTTCGGGACTGTTCAGTAAGGAATGGTTCCGGCCTTGTGTTGCAGGGGATGAAGGGAGTAGTCCTCGGTACGGTGATCTAGACCCCGTACTGTGACAGGTGGCACCCCAGTGCCTAGTCATTGTTGGAAATCCATTCTTCCTACGAGCCTTGTACGAGTTTTGTTTGTATTACCCACTCTGTGGCTAGTAGCTGGAATTTAATCATGTAACAATTTCGGCTATTTTATAAGTACTTGTATATAGACCCTATTATAATATCGGAGGATTTCTATAAAAATTGTTTTAGCTATCGTAAGGTAAAAATCCGACATGTTTATTTGTGGCGTGGTCTTACGAGATGCTTTTGTTTTTCAAAGGATTTTTGAAACTTTAATAATCAATTGGGTGTGATTTTCTCACGCTGGTATTCCAGACTGACTCGGGTGTTATTTAACTGTAATGCTCGGGTCGGACCGAGTATTATAGGATACAGGATATGATGCTGTGGAGCTCAGGAGATGAGCTGGATGACGTCACGTACTCTCGTACTTGTATATATATATATATATTCCGCTGTTTGAGTTGTGTATTCTGTGTTGTTATGTATTCATTATATGATATTGATGTTGAGCTGTGATTGATGTACTCTGATGATGTAATATATAAACAGAAATATTTGATGTTGATTAAAGATTATATATTATCCATTATATTTTATTCCGATGCGATACTTAGATTCTGATGTTGATTTTGTTTTTCTCTTCTTCTACCTCTTCTTCTTAAACCCAAATGGTTCGTATTTCTGTACAACTTGAGTTGATTGTTGTAGAATAGTGTTAACTTAAGGGGTACGGATTTGCGGGTCGTTACATAGGCAGACACACTTGTCGGACTTGAATAATTCAAAATACCGAATTGTTAATTTAAATTTGGAAAAACTGATCATATACAGTAAATAAATAATCATAGATCACAGACACAGAGTAACAAATGCAGCGGAAACAAAAGATAGTTGTTCACGAAGCTACTATATACATATCAGAGTAAAAATAAGGTACAACAGATGTCTCGGATACAAAAGTCAAATACAATATTAGAATACATTACTGGAATCAACTGAATATCTGAAAGCTAGATAGATAGCCGGATCTCCAAGCGAAGCTCCAACTCCAAAGGTGAGTCTTGAATACTGGTACACTCAGTCTGACCCGAGCGTAAAACAAAACACAAAACACTCGAGTCAGGATTAACATTCTTATATCAATAAATCCAACTCAAATGAAATGACAACTGAAATACAAGTAACTCAAAGGATGTTTGGAATAACCTTCCTTTAAGGATCCGTTAAACTATCTACTATGTAGTAGTGTACGCTAAATAGATAATGCCTATCAGTAATATAAAGTATCAAATAGTGTTAAGGCGTTACCATTATTCCCCTTAACACATTTTATATTAGCGTTATAGTCTATACAGCACTGTAAACTCCACCGTAAACTAGTGGGCTATCATGGAGTACTCCATAGGTATAACACAAAACAAATTCGTAATGGTCTCGTATATAGGGATACAAGTATGACAAGGCAAATGAGGCAATACCCAAGGTAGTGAAACTACCGTTTGCCTGATCCGGACTGGTGAAAACGCAACGCCGCAACGATTGAAACACCGCGAAACAACACTCCCAATTACGAGGGTGCACTAATCGATAACAAGTAATGAGTAGTTTTCGAAGAAGTGTGTTCGCTCGAGGTAGCTAACCCCATTTGGCCCGGCCCGGCTCCTGTTTTAGTCATTTACAATTTGACACAAGTGTCAAGGCTATCCATTATCGTTCTCTTTCTTCAGTCATCACGTACATCATTCCAACCACTTCATTCTGGACCACACTCCGCGTATAGTTATTAAAGTGGTTTTCGGTTTAGACAGTGGGTATGTCCCTAACCGATTCTGGTTTCTTCAATAACTTTCGCGATCATTACACCGATTGGTTGTTTATATGTTTCAAAACCAAATCAATTACAATTTCAATGTCAAATTTGAAATCCAACATTTCATTTCTCTTTCTAAATCAATTTCCATAATTTACATAGCAAAACTTCAAAATTTATCATTTCAAAATCTTATAATTCAATTCCAATTTCTTTTTAAAACAATTCAAATATTGATTCAAGTTCATATATAAGTATCATTTCGAAATCATTTTAATTAATTTAATTTAACATTCAAATCAATTTAACTTCATTGATCGATTTTATTCAATATTTGTTAAGTTAATTTATCATTCAATCTATTTAATTTCCAATTCATTAAATCAAATTTAAGTTCAACTTCATTACATCAAAATTTCAAATTGAATTAAATTAGATTCGTCAAATCAATTCTTTAAATTACAAGTCTTACATTAATTTCAATAAATCCCATTTTTATTTTTAGTTAAAGAAAATTCCAATTCACTTATTTATTTACTTAGTTACAAATTTCAAAACTCAATTAATAAAGAAACTTAATTTCACTTATTCAAGAAATCAATTTCAGTTATTAAAGAATTCAATTTTATTTAATTATTAAATAATTCGATCTTATTTAATTTATTAAATAATTTCAAAAACTTAATTATCAAATAATTTCAAACTTAATAATTAAATTTGAAACAACATTCTTTCATCAACTACTATGTTAATATTTAGTTCCAGATTATTAAATATTAACATTTTCCTTCATAAAAATTCAAATTCCAACTTCATTTCAAAACTCAATTCTCTATCCTAAGTCAAAGTTAAATTTGGGTATTTATCATTTCAACCCGATTCCAATTGAATTCAAAATCAAAGCATAGCAAAGGGAGCTTGCAGTGTGATAACTGGGATGGTGTCAAAGTAAATAAACAAGCAATAACAACAATCAGTAACAATCCAATAATTTATTTAAATAATCCCGAAATAATTGTATTAAACTACATTTGTTTGTGCAAATTAATATAATTATTTCTATAATCTACACTATCATTTCATGTAGATTAAAGACTATTACACTAATCTTTATACGGTTCTTCACTTGGTATCTATTATTCAATTTCATACAACATCAATTTAACAACAAACATTTAGATGGTTCAAGGTGTATTTTACCAAAGTTCTACATGTCAATTAATTCAACATTTAAAGGGTCATATTATACAAATTTAACTAATCAAATTCAACACATATATCGATTCAAAATAACTATCCTACGTCAAATTCAATTGCATAATATTTATCACTTTATACATTACAATTTAACATCCAATATAAACAACAATCAATCAATTATCAATCAAACTGTATTATCATCGCATAAATAATTACAGATAATGGTGTCAGATGTCACAGGTAACTGATACAGGTAATAGCATATATCACAGTGTAAATAACTAACAGCAGTATATTTCAATTGTCGTTTCAATTGAAATCAAATTTAATAAATAAATAAACATTAATTGTGAGTGATTACTCACCTTTCGAGGTTAGAGGAGATTTGTCAAATGAAATGAGTTGCGAATCTAAACACGATTTTCAATGCGAAGCTAGATTGGCTCGATTCAGCGAACCAGCTGATAAATAGGAATTGACGAAATCAACGAATCAGCTTGATATAGATGGAAAATACATATTACACTATTATGATAAATTTATAAATCCGTATTTAAATTCAAGACAAATATATTAAAATAGAATATATATTCTGAAATCATACATTCTAAAAACACATATATTAAAACAGTTCACATCTACCATTACAATAAAGTCATAACTTATGTATGCAGACCAAAATATTTATACATACTTTTATAAAATGTTATGAATACAACAACAATTTATATACAAATCATAAATAACATAAAATTGATATTAAAACAGACATTCAAAATACTGTTCTATAGGTAAACACGGTATACATATAGATAGTACACCACTTACAATATTTAGTAAATATCCAATATATACAACTTTTATATAACTGATAAAATGCACTGCCTTTCGAAAAATATATACACCTTCTATTTTTTTCAGCATAAGAGGACAAGCCTCTTAGTCAAAACAAAAGAAACAAAAGATATGGTTAACGTATGAAAGACTATATACTTACCATATATGATTTTAAAACAAAAAAAAAGATTTATAAATATATAGCCTATGACTTATGTCTATACAATAAATAAAATATTAACAAAATAGTACACAACCGTTAAACATGAACACTTTACATAAACTATAAAATATATACCTGTGTTTATTTAACTAATATATAATTTACTACTTACGTATAATAACATAAAAATATACAACTAAGTATATACTATAGATAAGTGGTGAAATATAACTCTATGCCTCAAAGCAAAGACGCACGCAACTGCAGAGGCCGGAGCTCGCCAGTGAGAAGATGGCTGTTCGCTCGGCATGGAGGTTGAGCATGCGGAGGTTGTGTGCGTGGATGGCAAACTCGGGTGCTCTGGGTTCTAGCTAAGAGTTGCGCGAGGGAAAAAGGAGAGGATGAAGTCCGGACTGTCAACACGATTATGTACATATTTTTGTGAAGAACAGAGAGGTGGGCGAAAGAGTGAGGGTGAGCTGGTGGGTAGGTGGTCGTACGGTGTTGACGCGTGGCAGTGGAGGTTGAGACGTGGCATGGCCCGACGTGGCACACGGTGAAGGCTCGGTGATGGTTGCGGTGAAGCTTGCGTGAAGAAGGAGGGAGGGTGGAAGTTTGCAGTGGCGAAGGCTGGTTCGAGTGGAGTCGGAGACATCTCGAAGGTAGGAAAAGAAGGTGGTTTGCAGTTGCTTCTCTCTGGCCGAGCGTAGAGAGTGAGAGGTTCCTTTGAGTTTCAGCTGAAATAAATGGGAGAGGAGATATAATAATACATTTCTCGTATAAAATTTGCTTCCAATTTGAAACCGATAGGAATGAAATGAAGAGGCTAAAATCAAACCAACCAATGCATTTCAATATTTAGGAAATAGAACCACGCATGAATATCCAGGAATAAATAAAAATAAATGACAGTTTGATTTTTTGAACAGGTGAATGACTGAATGGACACGAGGAAGCCCAAAAGTTTAAAAAAATTGTGTACCGATACGTTAAATCGCTTCTCAGATTCCGACATGCACCAGACATCAAAATGAACAATTAAATATACCATAGAGATCAGCATGGCGAGACGATCAAAATGACATATGGATATTAGTGGTATGATTTAATTATAAAATTCGAATTTTATAATTAAATCATACCACTAAAATGACATATGGATATTAGTGGTATGATTTAATTATAAAATTCGAATTTTCTACTAGCGGAAAATGCAGTGAAAACGCAGAAGAATAAGATCGACGGAGCTTAAGAAGTCCGAATTTGGAGAAATGAAAAATGATGTCTTGCTCAGAAGATGATTTAGAATTTTTCTATATAAAAATATTTAGGTTTCGAAAACATTTTAATTTTCATCAATTCCTAACTAATTAAATTGAAATAAAACTACACATGAAAATAAAGTTTCATATTTTTGGATGAAAATTTACCAATTGCTATGTTTAATTAGACGCATTTCAAATATAAATTTTTTATTTCAATATTTTATTATTTACAATTTCTCAAATTTCAATTAAATATAATTAATCAAACAAATAAAAATTATCAGGAAATTTACGGGTCGTTACATATGAAATCTAAGATGGACTCCATGTACGAAAAGAAAGTTTGGACTTTGTCGGACGTACCCAAAGAGATAAAACCTATCGGCTGCAAATGGATTTTTAAGAAAAAGCTAAATGCGGATGGAGAAATGGAGACTTATAAGGTAAGGCTAGTTGTAAAAGGATTTCGTCAAATTCAAGGTGTTGATTATAACGTGACCTTTTCGCCCGTAGCCATGCTTAAATCTATTCCGATTGTGTTAGCCATTGTCGCATTTATATGTCACAGCCAGAGGGTTTTGCAGTCAATGGGAGTGAAGGCAGAGCTTGCAAGTTGTTAAAGTCCATTTATAGACTCAAACAAGCTTCAAAAAGTTAGAACAAGTGTTTTGATAAAGTAATTAATCAGTTTGGTTTTTATCAGAACACAGGGGAAGCGTGCATATACAGAAAGGAATAGGGAAATGCTATCATATTCTTAGTACTCGATGTTGATGATCTATTATTGATTGGCAGTGACACTTCATTATTGCAATCAGCGAAAGCTTGGCTTTCCAAAACCTTCTCTATGAAGGATTTGGGAGAACCGGCCTATATACTTGGTATAAAGATCTATAAAGACAGGTCTAAGAGGGTGTTAGGATTGTCCCAATCCCTGTACATAGACACTGTACTAAAACAGTTTAGTATGGAGTATTCCAAGCGTGGAAGTGTTCCAATGCAATCTGGAATTGTCCTTTCTAAAAAGGAAGCTCCTCATACTGATGACGAGAAAGAGCGTATGAAGAGATTCCCTATGCTTCAGCCATAGGATCCATAATGTATGTTAGGTTATGTACTAGACCAGATGTAGCATACGCATTATGATATGTAAGCCGATACAATTCTAAATATCGGAGAAAAACATTGGACGACCGTAAAATGTATACTTAAGTATTTCAAAAATATTAAGGATATATTCCTCGACTTTAGGAATGGAGACCACTTTATGAAGGAGTATACGAATTCGAGGTTTCAAAGTGATATAGATGATTGTAAATCAATGTCTGGCTATGTCTTCACACTAAATGGTGGAGCTGTTAGCTGGAAAAGTTTCAAGCAAGAAACAGTTGTTGATTCCAAGATGGAGGCCGAATATATCGCCCTCAATGAAGCAGAAAAAGAGGCATTATGGATGCATAAATTTTTGAGTGAGCTCGGAGTGATTTTCGATATTGAGAATCCAATGACATTGTGTTATGATAAAAATGCAGCGATACAGATCACAAAGGAACCAAGAGCACATAAGAAGTCACGACACATTCTTCAAAAGTTCCACCTGATTAGAGAATTCGTTGAGAAGAAAGAAGTTGTGATTCAAAGAGTAGATACCAAGGACAACATAGCAGATCCATTCACTAAAGGTCTAACTCAGTCAGTTTTCGAGAAAGTGATTGAGAGGACGGGATTGAGATTCCATAATTGGCCCCAAGTGCAAGTGGGAGATTGAGTGTTAGGGGTATGCTTTAGGGGATATTTTGTAATTTATTAACTCTGAAATCAATTCTTGTTCAAAATAAAGATGTTTCTTCTTTCTGTTATATTTTTTTTATAATTTGTTATGAATAATTAAATGTTTAATTAAAAATATATTTAAAGAAAATCCATAAATGACGTGTTTGTGATAGTAATTACAATTAGTTGTAATCATGAGTATTAGATCACGTTGTTACAAAATACATCATTTTTGGTGTCCCTTGTCAAGATGCATCGACACTGGATATCGATGTATCCATTGGGACTAAAGTACATAATGATCTTCAAATGTTGGGCAGTGTATCTCTCATGACTGCTGAAGGAACCTAGAGGTTATGTACTGATGGTTATTGGATAGCTATAGAACAACTCATTCGGTAGTTTTCTATTGGTTAATATGGCTAAGGTCGAACAGAAAATATCGATGTGAGTAATTAACACAATTCTTTTGACTTGAGAACCCCGTCAGCCTTCAATATGAAAAACTCTACTTTGATTATAGTCAAATCATAGAACGACATCTATCAAGTGATTATAGTTGGGTCGAGTGGAAGTATTGGATGGAAGACACTATTTAAGAGAGGATTCATCACTTCAGTTATATGAGGTTAATATCATGGTCAACTCAAGTAAACCTAAAGTCAAAGTCTCTAGCCAGAGTAGTACTGTTAATAATAATTGTTATTATTGAACCAAGGATTTTGTGTTTGGACTATAGAGTTGAATATTGATAGTATTGGACTTTTGACTATTACCAAATTCCATAAAACTAAAGTGATAAAGTTTTGACGAAGAGAATTAGTGTATATAAATATCATTAATGGGTAACGCTTATTAATTTAAATAAGATTTTACTGAAAATGAATAAGCGATAAATTTAGCGATAATGTCACACTACTTGCTAAGTGACATGTGAACGTTAACATTCGAATAGTTTGGTGTTAATTGCTAATCAAATTTACACCCAAGAGTTACACAACTGAAATGATGAATACCTTTAAAACCGAATGATTTAGTTAGTTTATGTTTGTACCAAAAGTGGGCACAACACTCTCCGAAATTATTTTAAGAGATAAAAATGAAGGATTGAAATGGAAAATAAGGAGTATCTAACAAATACTTTGAAAACAAATAATAAAAGTACGCAGAAACATAGAAATTTAGAGTGGTTCGGCATTTTCCCTACGTCCAGTGTGAAATTGATGATTTTATTGATATTTCTTCGATGATTACAACTGATTACAGCGGCTAACAGCAGATTACAAAGGATTACAGTAGTGAAATTCGAGTACAACAGCAGCCTTGAAGTGCAAAAGTGTTTCCGGCAGAGTCTGGACGTCAAAGAGTTGAAAGATCCCTTTTCTATTGGCTTTAGGGCGCTATTTATAGAGGTAGGACGCAAATATCTCGCTCAAACTTCGGGAGACCTCTTCTGACATGTGAGTGGGCCCACGCGATCGATCCCGGGTAATTTCGACTCGATTCGTGATCGATACGAAAAGAATTCATATCGATCAAGATCTTGTCCGATCGAGTCGAAACTTGGCAGGTACATTCCTTTGGTCGTACGTTAGCTTCTGTGAAAATTTCATAGCATTTGGACTTGTGGTTTGCAAGTTATGATCGATGTGAATTGACGTTCTTCGGTGGGCTGCTCTGTTTGATTCGATGCTTTTGCATCGATTATTTCGTATCGATATTGGGCACATGCTCAGGAGATGACGTGGCGCGTGATTTCTAGATCGATCCACTCTTGATGCCGAGTTGATCAAGTCATCCCAAGGTCTTTGCCTCGTTCATATCGAAGACCGTTGCCTTGATCGTATCGATAGATGCAGCTCAGTTCGTATCGATGGGAACGACTCTATTCGTATCGATGGAAACTGCATGGCATGCATTGGTTGCGTGGTCTTGTTCGTATCGATCAGAACTGACTCTAGTCGATCGATATGAAGTTGAAGTGGCTGGATGGGTACGAACAGTGATAGCTCGATCGATACGAAAAGTGATGACATGATCGATACGAATAGTGATGGCGTGATCGATACGAATAGTTATTTCATGATGGATACGAAGTAACGGAACTTGATGGATTTGAACAAGGTTCCTCTAAGATGGATATGAACTAGATGACCGATGGATACGAAGCACCGTTGCTCGATGGATTCGAAATGCAGCGCTCAGATCGATATGAACAACCTACCTGTTTGAATTGTGTTGACCATATCATACGTGCCCCGTTCAACTTGAAACTTGGAACATTGGCTTTCACAGCTTTGCTTGTCAGGTCTTGTCAATTGTAGCCTGATCCGGACTCAGACAAAATTCATCGATATCCATCGTAATCCTGCGTATAATCGGTCTTTGGGACGGACTTTCCTTGGTTTCCTGTTGAGTTCCTGGTATCACGGCCTTGCCAAAAGGTGGGATAACGATTTATAATTGTTATAAATAAATTAAATTAATTAATATTTGTGAAATATTAATTATAAAATTTGAATATGGTTTGAGAATAAAAATTATTATATATTTATAATAGTTATAAATATATCAATCCATATACGATATCGATAAACGGTAAAATTAGATTTAACTGCATAGCATTTTGGCTTGGGCTTAAATGGGTTTAAAGCCCATCATTAGGGCTACAAATTTCAATTTTGACAAGTTAATGGAGGCAGCTAAAACTTAGGGTTAGACTTAGAGATGGGTGGCAAGAATAAGAGAGAACAGGTAATGAGATTGTCCTAATATCTCTCTTGTACAAGGCTCTCTCTATATATGTGTGTGTGTGTGTGTGTGTGTGTATGTGTGTGTGTGTGTGGATCCCTAAACCCTTAATCAAATACAACTTTTGGCTGCCATGATTATCAAGTTTGCTGGTCAAAATTAATCCCCATATCAGTTCTAAGAATCTCAAATCAATTCAAGTTAAGTAAAAGCACTATTTGATGGAAAAGGTCGACGATTTCAGACTTGCAATCTGATGGATGGAGCTAGCTTAACCAGAGAATGAAATTCATTGATTCAAGTGGACTCAAAGGCATCATAGATTGGTATTTTATTTATAAATTACAGTGATCGTATCATATTTTTTGATTTAATATTGATTAATCCCAAATCTGTATATATGTTAATGTTTTATATCTAGTTAGGTGAGATTTTTGTGGGTGTATGTAGTTTTTATAAATTAGTTTGGTTATGTGCATGGTTATATTATTACGTGTTATATTTTATGTATAAAAAAATCTAATTTGCTATAAAAATTAAATTTTGTCATTACTAATTATTTTATATATATTTATATATTAATTTAAATATAGATTAACGTATATTTTAAACATATAATTACATATATGTATATTTAAAATGTCTAAACAACTTATAATTTTTCCTTCCACCTATTTATACATAATATGAATTATCAAATTTGAAAATGAATTTTTTTATATATAAATAATTTTATATTATCTTTTATTGATTATTTGAAGTGTCTATTATATCTAAAATAGTTACTACAACAAAAATCCAATTTTATATTTTTTAAAATTACTAAATCTATGTAGTAACCTACAAAAAAGTTTTCAAATTTTTTTGTTATTATTAATATTTTTAATAATTAAATTACTTCGGTTAAATATTTCATTTATTTATTAAAAATAATATTTATTTCAAAAACTCATGAAAAAAATTTAAAACTTGTATTTTATGATCCTAAAGTTTTTTGAATTTTAAATTTTAATATATATTATTAATATTTTTATTCTGATGATCAAAACTATTTAATATATATATATAATGATAAAAATATTTTTTTATGTCTGTTATGCTAATTTCGATCTGAAAATAATTTTAAAATATATATAATTATATTTTAAGTATGTGAATGTAATTAATTATTCATATATATAATTCTATTTAACCTTAAATATATATATATAATTTTAATTATTATATATATATATGTATGTATAATTGTATATGTTTAATTATGTATATGTATTTATACAAATGTTTTAAAATTATATATATAGTTAATTTTGAGACATTTAGTTATAAAATATATTTTAATTATATGTGTACGTATTTATATAAATATACTTTGCATTATAGATTTATGCACATATTTAGACAACCTATAATACATATAAAATGAGCTAACGTGTCCGTTGCGATGTAAATCCCAACATCTATATACGAACATGTTATACCCTTTATGGATTATTATGTTACACATGCACACACATATGTATATGTTTATGATACATGTGTGAGTGTGTGTGTGTGTATATTAAATCATTCAAATTAACTTTACATTATAAAATACTTAAATTTAATTAAATACATTATTTTATTTAAAACAAATTTAGAATTTTTCTAAATGAATAGACTTCATAGGCCCAATAAAGATCCAGTAGGATAAAAAAATTTGAAATACACCCACCATTACTGTTGCTGGCTGGCCCAGTTCCAACAGAATCAAAATTCCGCTACGTTTTGCGACTGGTTTTAAAAAAGGTACGGCGTTCTTAGTTTGATTTCTATTTTTTGTGCCTTACATCAAAAAAGCACACGTGCTTGCATGATTTTTGAAGCCCACTTTAGCTTACTCTAGGTTGAAGTGGAGATTAAGAAAAAAAATTCTGAGAAGATAAAGTGGTTATCGTTTTGCCCTGAAAGGCAAGTGGCTATATATAATGGTTATATTATAAATGGATGCAGATTTCATACTCAATATGTTAGAAGGTCAACCCAAAATAGTGATATAATGATTGAGGCAAATAGCATGAGTGATTCACATTTAAATATTAGCACAACCTCATAGGCATAATTTGGTATTCTTCAAGACATTATTATGCTAGACTATCATATTATGCTAATTCCTATGTTTAAATGTGCCTGGGCATAAAATTGATCGTGGTGTTAAGATGGAAGATGGTTTTATATTAGCTAACCTCCACCGATTTCAAAACCAATTCCAGAATGATACTTAGTATTCTACTCAAAAGATTTTGACGCCTCTAATTGGTATGTATATAATCACACTAGCTTCCTAAATTAGATCATTATGTTACTTGATTATTAATTTTATTTTGCTTTTATGATTTAAATCATGCCAATTTGCAGTTGTATCTTTTAGTGGATTTATTCTTATGCATCTCATTTAGTATTTTATAAGAGGTAACTAAGAGTAAAAATATTTTATTGTAGCAATAATAACTATTATTGTGTATAACAACGCGTTCCTTAGTTGATTCAAACAAACTACTACCTTGAATGTATGGTTGAGTTCTTAGAGAACCAAGTAGTTTAGCTTAAATCTAAAAGGAACTTCCATAATTAAGCTTGCCATGATCAATTTTGTACATCTTATATAAATAGCTATGGATAACATGCATATAATCTTTAAAAAACATAAACATACATACAATCATTTTCTATATCAGTTGAAGTATCAATGAACTGATGAAAAAAGAGAGAATATGTTAAATATTAAACAATCACGAAATCTCTATGCTGAACATTATTAACAAAAACATGCCTGGCTTAGACCATTGATCAGAACCCCATGGAAGAAATGAACAAAAGAAGATTGAAAGGTGACGCAGCGGATTAATCACGAACTCGATATGAATCGATGAAAGTAGTACTTGGTGGATTGAAGATACCAAAATGCCCAAATCCGTTGATCCAAAGATGCCGGATTCTAGCTATCTTCGTCTCGTTGATCGCGCACGATACCGAGGAACAAAGATCTACGATTCTTCGCACGTTGATCTAGCGCACTAGATTCCGTGAATCGGCTTCACAAACGTGGATTCGAGCGCACTCGAATGACGTAGGTGGAGATAGGAGATCACACTCGACTACCAATTAAAGAAAGCACAAAGCAATCAAAGAGAATTTTATTCAATATTCAACAACCTTTTACAAATGATACCACCTGCCTATTTATAGGCTTAGAACTCACAATACAAAACTGTACAGCTCATAGGTCGGCACCGACTTAACATAAGCGACTCAACCCCCCTACGACACAGCACAATGCAAACGACTCAAACATGGCCGACTTAAGAAACTTTCCGACTCAAGAACATAACCGACTCATATATACACATGACCTTCATACGACTCAACTTAAGTCGGTAGCGACTTAACTCACACGGCTCAGCATATTACAACCCCATATTCACATGTTTACAACACAACTCAACCGACTTACCAGCATACCGACTTAAGAATGTTACGACTCAACAAACAACATAGGGTACACGACTCATCAACCACACGGATACAACAGTTAGGTCGTATACGACCTAACGACTCAAAGGCAACAAACTACAACACATATGCTCATATGGCCGACTTAAGCGCATGCCGACTCAAGCCCCAATCTCCCTGCGCATATCTCCTCAACGACTTAGTTAGCTCGTGACTGCTTCCTCTTCTGTTAAGTCGTAGCCGACTTAGGCTCTTAAGTCATAGCCGACTTGAGTCCTTAGCTCGCAGATAATTCAACGCGGCTGCCTCAACTCGTAGCTCCTCTTCCTTAGGTCGTAACTCGTTATCCTTCACCCTGTTGAGTCGCGAACGACTTAAGGCCTCTTTATTAGCTCGTGAACAACCTTTGTTAAGTCGTGAGCGACTTATACTTCTCGAACGACTCAAAAACGTAGCCTTCTCCCACTTAAAGTCACTTCATTAACTCGTGGCCGACTTAACCCTTGAGGAATTGTAGATCGTGCTGCATCATCCTCCCCTGGTTGAGAAAAATTCGTCCTCGAATTTGTAAATTCTTTCACAACAATCTCACCTCCATGATATGGAATCAAATGTTTGACGTTAAAAACATCAGAAGTATAAACATCATCTGGTAACTTTAATCGATATGCATTTTCATTGATTTTCTTCAAAACTTCAACTGGACTAATTTTTCTGGCTTTCAGCTTATTATAAGCGCCCACTGGAAAACGATCCTTCGTTAACACAGCATACACCAAATCTCCTTCATTAAATTCAACATTTCGTCGCTTCAAGTCTGCAAATTTCTTATAGTTCTCATTCGATTTCTCCAATCGTTCCTGAACGATTTTATGACATTCGGTCAACCCATGAACAAAATCCGCAGCTCGTTTAACTGTCTCCTTCGACTGTGGTACCACTGCCAAATCCAACGGTCCCCTGGGTAAATTTGAGTATACAATCTGAAATGGACTGAAACCCGTACTACGATTCACTGCATGATTATGAGCAAACTCTGCCTGGCATAACTTCAAGTCCCAACTTTTCAAATTATCCTGTACAAGACATCGTAACAAATTTCCCAACGACCTGTTAACAACTTCTGTTTGTCCATCGGTTTGTGGATGGTATGCGCTACTAAAATTCAGCTTTGTTTCGACCATCTTCCACAAACTCAACCAAAAGTGACTTAGAAAACAAGTATCTCTATCCGACACAATAGACTCTGGCAATCCATGAAGTCTATAGATCTCCTTGAAAAATAATTGAGCAACACGAACAGCATCCGCAGTCTTTTTGCAAGCAACAAAATGTGCCATCTTCGAAAACCTGTCCACTACAACAAATATCGAATCATTCCCCCTTTGAGTTCTAGGCAAACCCAAAACGAAATCCATACTGATATCAACCCATGGTTTAGATGGTACAGGTAATGGCATATACAACCCTGCATTCGTCGCTGTTCCCTTTGAAACCTGGCAAATATGGCATCTCTCCACAAATCTTTCAACCTCTTTTCTCATCGATGGCCAAAAGTAAGATTGAGAAATCAACTGCAATGTACGATCTCTACCCACATGGCCTTCTTCATGTAACTCCTTGATAATTTTCATTCTCAAACTACCCTCTGGAATACATAACTGATTTCCTTTAAACAAAAATCCATCAACCAATATAAATTCATCGGTACTCCCTTCCTTGACTTTCTCAACATATTTCACAAAGTAAGGATCTTCTTCAATCATCTCTGGCAATAATTCAAATCCCGTCACTTCAACCTTCAATGTTGTTAACAAATGACTCCTCCTACTCAAAGCATCAGCTACCCGATTCGTTACCCCAGATTTGTGCTTAACAACAAAGGTAAACTGCTGTAAATATGCAATCCACGATGCATGTCTCGCTGAAATCTTATCCTGCCCCTGTAAATGCTTCAAAGCTTCGTGATCAGTATAGAGAACAAACTCCTTCTGAAACAGATAATGCCTCCAATGCTTAACAGCTTGCACAACAGCGTAAAATTCCACGTCATATGTATTGTATCTCATCTTTGCCCTTGATAACTTTTCACTGAAATATGCAATAGGTTTCCCACACTGACTCAACACTCCTCCAATCCCAACCTTTGATGCATCAGTGTGTAGCTCAAACAACAACTGGAAATTAGGTAAAACAAGAATTGGTGCAGTCGTCAATAGTCCCTTGATTTTCTCAAAAGCAACCCCCGCTTCTTCTGACCATATAAACTGTTTCCCTTTCATGCAATCAGTAACTGGAGCCATCACGCTACTGAAATGTGGAATGAATCTTCGGTAGAATGACGCTAGCCCATGAAAACTTCTCACTTCTGTAATTGTCTTTGGCTGTGGCCAATTCCTGACTGCCTCAACTTTACTCTGATCAACTTGAATACCTTCTCCTGAAACAACATAACCCAGGAATAAAACACTGTGCGTCATAAACACACATTTCTTCGTAGCAGCATAAAATTGTTCCTCACGAAGAATAATCAATACTTCCCTCAAATGCTGAACATGCTCCTCTGTACTCCTGCTGTAAATCAGAATATCATCGAAATAAACTATGACGAACTTCCCAATGAATGGTCTAAAGATTTGATTCATCACCCGCATGAATGTACTAGGTGCATTTGACAAACCAAATGGCATAACCAACCATTCGCATAACCCCTCTCTCGTTTTGAAAGCTATCTTCCATTCATCTCCAAGTCTAATCCGAATTTGATGATAACCACTCTTCAAGTCAATCTTCGAAAAGATAGTTGCCCCACTCAACTGATCCAACAAATCATCCAACCTCGGCATAGGAAATCTATAACGAACAGTAATTTTGTTCAAAGCTCTACTATCAGTGCACATCCTCCAAGTTCCGTCCTTCTTTGGTACTAACAATGCTGGCACGGCACAAGGACTCAAGCTTTCCTGAACACGTCCTTGCTCAAGCAACTCTTCCACCTGCCTTCGTAACTCTTCATGTTCCTTCGAACTCATTCGGTAATGTGGTCGATGTGGTAAAACTGCTCCCGGAACAAGATCAATTTGATGTTGAATGTCCCTCAATGGCGGTAACTCCTTAGGAAACTCCTCTGGAAAGACATCTTCGAATTCTTTCAAAATTGGCTTCGCTTCTTCTAGAATCTCAACTTCTTCACTACTCTCTCTCCCAATCAACAAAAACACCTCAGGTTCTTCCTCCACTTCCTTAACAAACTCCTTCAAAGTCAACAGAGTTTTCAATTCCTCAATCTTTTCTAGCTTGCTCTCCTTCTGTTGTTGCTTCTTGGGAACCAAAGTGATTTTAGTACCCTCGAACATGAAACTGTAACTATTGGCACGACCGTCATGTTGTACTACTCTATCAAACTGCCACGGTCTGCCCAACAACAGATGACACATGTCCATGTCCACTACATCACACCAAATTTCATCTTTGTACTTCTTCCCAATCGAAAAATTAACACAAGCCCTTCGACACACTTTCACTTCACCGCCCTTCCTTAACCATGCTAGCTTGTATGGTTTAGGATGCTTCTCGGTCTTCAAGTTCAACTTTCTTACTGCTTCTGTAGAGATAATATTATCACAGCTTCCTGCATCAATAACGAACTTGCAAACCTTCCCTAGAATAGTGCATGTCGACTGAAATATATTGCTTCTTAACCAACTTCAATCCTCCTCTTGCTTTGGTGTAAGACATGACCTTCTCATCATAAGATTACAACCTTCATCCCCAGATAATTCTTCTTCCTCCTCAACATAAGGTGCATTTGAATACTCTGCCTCCTCACCATCATTCTCCTCAACTTCTGCAACCATTGCTCTCTTCTTCGGCTTCGGACATTCGTTGCTTTTGTGACCCAACTCCTGACAGTTATAACATTTGAAACCACTGCTAGCCTTCGCCTTCTCAGCCTCCTTCACCGCTGGCTTACTGATAGGTTTAGAAACATTAGAACTCCCACTGGCACCCTTCACTGGATTATTAGAATTAGTAAACACACCACCTCCACGCCTTCCCTGTTTCTCCCAAGCTATCGCTTTCTGGTGTACTTCCGCCACGGATCTTGGATCAAACATATTAACCATATCCTGGATCTGCATTCTCAATCCCCAAATGAATCTAGAAGTTAGTTGTTCTTCCGTTTCCATAATATCATTCCTGGCAATGAGTTGGTAAAATTCATCAGCATAATCACTAACAGACTTTGTCCCTTGCCTCAGATTCTGCAACCTCTGGTACATAAGTGACTGATAGTTGTAAGGTAAGAAAGTAGATCTCATCAACTTCTTCATCTTATCCCACTCAACAACCTTCGACTTCCCCATCCGTTCACGAGTAAGTTTAGTTTGCTGCCACCACGTCAATGCTCTCCCCCTCAGCCTTGTAGCAACTAACTTCACCCTTCGATTCTCCGGAACCTCCTTGAAATCAAAGATTTCCTCCACATTAGACACCCAATCTAAGAACTCCTCAGCAACCATCCCACCTTTAAATTCCGGAATTTCCATCTTCATTCCCGATTCCCAACGTCGATCATCATCAATAACCCGATACTGACGTTGTCCCTGATCTCTATCTCTGAAATGAACACTTCCTCTCTCACCGTCAAACTCAGCCTCAAAGTCTGATGTATATCGTTGTCGTTCTCGTCCTCCAACATCTCTAACCCCACCACTCCTACTACCAACATCCCTTCTATCATCAACATTCCTCCTACTTCGATTGTCAACACTTCTAGGCTCTTGACTTTCTCTCCTCTCCCGTTCCGAATGTGATGAAACTCTACTATTCCCGCGGTTTGATTCAGGTGAAACTCTCCTTCTATTCTGACTCATATCAATCATCAACTTTTCCAACCTACCAATGCCTTCATCAATTTTCTCATGCATACGTTGTTCCATTTGATCGGCCTCTTCTCTTCGATATAGTGCTTCAATATTTTGATGGCGGTTAGCTCTTCTTGGTGGCATGATTGAAAACTTTTCAAAACTTCAACAATTTGAACACAAGACTTCAAAAGCTTCAAGTTTCAATAAGACTTCAACAAATCGAACACAAGCTTCACACAAAACAACAAGTCACGGCTCAACTCTTGTCTCGGCTTGCTCTATACGGCTTAGTTCCTTGACTCGGCAACAAGTTAACTCGGCTTCCACTTGTCTCGGCTTGAACCCTACTAGCTCGGCTTCAAACTTCAAAGTAACTCCACAAGGCTCGGCTACTTCTCATAAGTATACACGGCTTTCAACTCAAAACACTTCAACAAACTCCAAATTCAAACTCCTTTGCACACTTTGATCCAAAAGACTATGGATCAAACACTCCAAACTTGTTGCAACTTCAATAAGAACACAACGAACACAACTTCGACTCCAAAACTTGGCTCCAAGAATCAACTTAGCTATGATTGGCTAAGCATGGCTCTGATACCAAACTGACGCAGCGGATTAATCACAAACTCGATATGAATCGATGAAAGTAGTACTTGGTGGATTGAAGATACCAAAATGCCCAAATCCGTTGATCCAAAGATGCCGGATTCTAGCTATCTTCGTCTCGTTGATCACGCACGATACCGAGGAACAAAGATCTACGATTCTTCGCACGTTGATCTAGCGCACTAGATTCCGTGAATCGGCTTCACAAACGTGGATTCGAGCGCACTCGAATGACGTAGGTGGAGATAGGAGATCACACTCGACTACCAATTAAAGAAAGCACAAAGCAATCAAAGAGAATTTTATTCAATATTCAACAACCTTTTACAAATGATACCACCTGCCTATTTATAGGCTTACAACTCACAACACAAAACTGTACAACTCATAGGTCGGCACCGACTTAACATAAGCGACTCAACCCCCCTACGACACAGCACAATGCAAACGACTCAAACATGGCCGACTCAAGAAACTTTCCAACTCAAGAACATAACCGACGCATATATACACATGACCTTCATACGACTCAACTTAAGTCGGTAGCGACTTAACTCACACGGCTCAGCATATTACAACCCCATATTCACATGTTTACACCACAACTCAACCGACTTACCTGCATACCGACTTAATAATGTTACGACTCAACAAACAACACAGGGTACAAGACTCATCAACCACACGGATACAACAGTTAGGTCGTATACGACCTAACGACTCAAAGGCAACAAACTACAACACATATGCTCATATGGCCGACTTAAGCACATGCCGAGTCAAGCCCCAATCTCCCTGCGCATATCTCCTCAACGACTTAGTTAGGTCGTGACTGCTTCCTCTTCTGTTAAGTCGTAGCCGACTTAGGCTCTTAAGTCGTAGCCGACTTGAGTCCTTAGCTCGCAGATAATTCAACGCGGCCGCCTCAACTCGTAGCTCCTCTTCCTTAGGTCGTAACTCGTTATCCTTCACCCTGTTGAGTCGCGAACGATTTAAGGCCTCTTTATTAGCTCATGAACAACCTTTGTTAAGTCGTCAGCGACTTATACTTCTCGAACGACTCAAAAACGTAGCCTTCTCCCAACGACTTAAAGTCACTTCATTAACTCGTGACCGACTTAACCCTTGAGGAATTGTAGATCGTGCTGCATCAAAAGGCAAGCTCACATTAGATATAATTGCTGGGAAAAATATATTTCAATTTTAATTTTAAGATTCAAAGAACACATGTTATAGAGGATAATTTGTACTGAAGACCGTGGTAGTGTGATTGATGGTTATGGTGCATCAGTTCTGCCTAGGAAGGTGGCAACGTCGACCTCTATATGTGATTTCAAGGTTAGGGTGAACTTGGGCTTGAGGCCAAACAAGCGATGGCACGAGGGACAAACATGACATGTTCGTAATTTTATTTGTAGTTTCCTAAGAGATGATTAGAATATATTATGGATACTGGATGAAGGGTTTTTTTGCCTCCTTGAATCTAGATTGAATATTTGACTTTTTTTAATCCCAAAATGTTAAAATTACGAGATAAATATTAGAAAAGCTAGGGAAGGCAGAAAGACAAGGAGGTAAGAGTTTAGTTAACTGGAAAGAGCAGAAATTCGGAGGAGAAAAGTGAAAAATTTTGGCATGAGTTGAGGACAAGCCTATATTTGGTTTAGGATGAATTGTGGTGAGGGAATAAAAGTAGTCTAATATTCTATTTTTATATAATACAATAAATATATTACGTTTGAATACATATCAAATATAAACATAATGAGATTAATTGCTAACTAATATTTATTGATTTATGGTATTTGTTGTATTAAAAATAATTAATAAGTGTCATATTAAATCAACAAAGTCAATAACTACTATATTATATCAACAAATTTAATATTAATTTGAATGCATATCATAAATCAATTATTGCTGGTAAAATATAAATTTTATCCACATTATCAAGCAAATAGAGTATGAAAATATAAGCTTTTAGTGGAAGTTCATTTTATTTGATTATTATTCATGTCTCATGCATTAGTAATGTCGTAGATCTTCATTATGATAGTTGTAGATTATTTCCTTTACTTAATTGTTAATTTTATTTTACTTTGTGATTTAAATAATGTCAATTTGCAGCTGTATCTTTTAGTGAACTTATTTTTATGATTCTCTTTTAGTCTTTTATAAAAGGCAACTAAGAGTAAAAATTGCAAGTAGATGGTTGACTCATGTGATCATTTATTGCTAATTTTTGTGTTTCCTCTTTTAGTAATAGTAGCGGTTATTGTTTATACTAATGCATTCGTTGTTTCATGTTTGTAGGCTTGCAGTATTTTAGTACTAGACGACTGGAAAACAAGATATTAACACAAGCTGAAGACCTCTTTATTGTGTAAGTTTTTATAATCACTAATTTATTTAATTCCCATAAAACTATTTTTCTCCTATTTGATGGAGTACATTCGATCAACTTATAGACAACAAAGACAAATCAAACAATATATATATGTGTGTTGTGTAAAATATGATGGTGTATAAAAAGTACTCTTCGAAAGAAGGAAATATAGGCATTTTCCTAAGAGGGGATGAACGTTTAATGCTTCTAATCTTGAAATAAAAAATTATCTTTAATATGCTCAATAGTTGTATGATTTGAGTTTCGTCACAAAAGGCCGATGCTGAACCACCAAACCTCAACTCCACCAACTCATTCCAAACACTAACTCCATCTCCATTGCTTAAAACTATAACATGATGACTATTTACAGGCAACAAATTAAATTTACCGAAAACACCCTCTCCTTCTATTATGTATACGAATGCATTCCATAAATCTGGAATTTGCTCATGCAACTCTGAAATTGGTTTTAAGGTGAAGTCCAGGTACATGTTGGTGTTCATGTGTATGCACAATATTTCTTTCCAAACGCTTCTCCTACTATTATTCGTACATAGACTCCATGTTTTTCGACTTGTGATACATCTTTTCTTAGTAGTTCTTGATACTGTGGCTCGATCCTATTGATTTTTAGCTCTGTTTTATAGCATGTGTATCATCAGATTATGGTATTAAGGAATGTTACATTTTATATTTTTGAACTAGATTAATCCATATTTGCAATCCTATTTATTTTTAATTTAGTTTCAGGTTGTACATGTCACGAGACTATTACATTTTATATTATGAAGCTGCATTGATCAATGATTCAAATCCTATTGATTCGTAATTCAGTTTTGGATCATATAAGCCATAATAAGACTGCGAGATTAAGAAATGGTACAGTTCATATTTTGAAGCTTAATTGATTCATACGTCATAAGATTATGATGTTAAGAAATGTTATATTTTATATTTGGAAGCCAAATTGATGCGTAGTTCCAATCCTTTTTGAACACCATGTTCAGCGAACGTCTCAGAGTGAACTATTCCTCTTCTTGCATTTAACAGTTGCAACAATAGTACCCTTATAGAAACATAGAATCACTGATTTTCAATATAACAATGCTAAAAACTTAGTGATAACAATTATCCCCCTTTTCTTTATCTTTCTTATTATCGGCTGTATGTTCTCCTTAGTGAATAATGTCTGCCTCTTTTCTTCTTCGATCTATCTTTGTTCCTCTTTCACAAAAATTAAGGCTTCGTGATTTTGAAGCCGCCGCTTGGATGGTTGATCGATTAATGTTCTCGCGTTGCTCTGTTGATCGATCGTATGTTGCTTAGCTTCGGCTGCTTCTCGATCGAGTTCAATTTTAATGGTATGTGATTTATGCTTTTTTTGTTTTACTGGTTAGCTTGCTTGAATTTGATGCTTTTGAAATTCCGATGATGATTTGGTTAAATAGGGATCGATTCCCTTTATTTTTGTTCGATTTTTTTTTTTGAATTCCTCGGTTACTTTGGCTCGGCCATTTGATTATGCTTGAATGCTTGTGATTTCGTTAGACTAGTTCAATTCGTATTTTTCTTTGCTTGATTATCATGGCTCAATTCTGACTTGTTTGATTCCTTGGCTACCACAGCTTGATGTTCTGGCATTTAAACTTGACTTTGGTTCCTTTCTTTATGTTTGTTGACTTCGGCCAGTTGATACTGTGATAATATTTGACTTCGGCACTGACATGTTCAATTTGAAATTCCTGATGTGCTTTGACTTGATATTACTACATATTTATTCATGTTGTCTTTGACTTGATTTGGTTGAACTTGCTACTGTTTTGATTTTTACAACTGCAAATTGACTTCGTAAATTTCTGGTTTGACTCTGACTTGTTCATCATATTCTTTTGCAAGTTGAGTTCGGCTATTTGATTATGTGATGATATTTTAGATGAGACTTTTACTTTGACTTGTTCAACGTCACCTGACTTGACTTTGGTAATACTGTTAATTGCTCTGTTGCTTGATCGGTAATGGATTCAAGCTTATACAGTGATCCCATGTTTACTGTTGTGTTTTTGCCTCACTGTTCTTTGCTCCAGTACTGTTCTCATTTCTGGTCTGGTTACATTCTTTGGTTTATCTAAAGTTTACATGTGAGCATTTGGCTTGATTTGAAACTTGTAAAACCTACTTGACTAGTTCACTATACTACAATTTAGTTTCAATGTTTAGTTCCAATGCACTAATGTCTCCATTTGTACACATACATGTATGTATATGTGTATGTGATGTCTCGACTGTGTTTTGTGCCTTTTTTCCATGCCACCGAACTTTATTTTCATTGGTGCTCTAATCCTCGTGTATATGATGCATGTTGAAACTAGTCTGGTTGCATATATGTTACTTATTGTGGTCTTCATACATGCCATTTGAAGTGATCTGTTTCCATATGGTCTGGTTCACGCGTACATGTGTTGATTATAGTCTTGTGTTCATTAACATTGTATTTGAATTATGCAGTCTGCATTGAAATGCTTGTGCACTGCATGTAGTCTGGTTGCCTCGAGTACATATATGATGCCTTTGTTTGCTTGAGTTTCATTGATGTTGAGTTCATTTGTTTTGAGCTGGTTCGATTTGATTTCACTGCACTTGATTACTGATTTATGACTTTGTTTCATCTGGTGGTAGCTGCATGTATATGTATACATGTTGTCATGTCAGCATAGACTCATTTCACTTGCATACAATCTGGTTCACTTGAGTCTGGTTAGACTGTCTAGTCTCCTCAGTTTTGTATTGTTTGAGCTAGTGCATTTGTTTGCATATTGAGCTGTTGAGCCACTTGGTTGAACCTGTGCTCTTTTGCCCGACCCATTTCCAATGAACCGTTGAGTTGTATGGTTGCATTCCCTATATACATATGTGAACTACATTACTATTACTTCGACTGCTTGCTTTCATATGGTAGCTGAACTTGTTTCACTTGTTGTCGTTGATCATAGCATTCACGTGTACATTTGGATTGCACCTATGTTGAATCCAGCTTATAGCTGGAGTTTGACCTTGTGCTAATATCGTGACTTTATTTTTATTACACTTGAGTTGAACCTGGCTTTTGATTGGGTTTGACCTTGTGCTCACCTTTTCCTGCCGTTTTGTCAAGTGTATATTGGTGTGCACGGCTTTGTGGCATGTACAGTGATACACTGTGCATGTCTCAGGTTGTTCATGTATGATGACTTCAAAATTAAATGTCGACGAACAACCCAAATAACTGAGGCAAATACTATTTTCAAATACGAGTGAACGAGTGATATGTAGTGAGGTGGAAATGTATATGAGAAATTGTGATGTAATCAAAATTGTATTGTAATTGAAATTATGTGTGTGTGTATAGTGAGAGCTCAAATTTATACTATTCAAAATTATAATAAATATTTGTTTGAATAAAATATTTGTTTGAATTTAAATTCTTTGTTACTTATTTTATTCAGCAAATATTTGTTTAATTCTGTGAGAATAAAATAATACATTAACAAATATTTATTTAATTCTGTGAATATAAAATAGTACAAATACATTTAAATGAAAAATATATATATATATATATGTGTGTGTGTGTGTGTTTATTATCATCAAACAAAAATCATATACTTGCGTATTCAACAGTCTTCGCCTTTTGATGATAACAAACATATATTTAAGATTTTGAATTTATTAAATGTATTTGATCATTCAATTTGCTCCCCCTATTTGAATGCTCCCTCTCTACAACAAAGCTTCCCTTTCATATATTCATGAGAACAAATAAAAATATGCAAATGACCCTAGATGCAAATTGAAAATACAAAATATAATATTTGACCTTTATTTGTCGATGCAAATAGAAAATAAAATATTTGACCTTTATTTGCCTTTATTTGACAAAATCTTAACTTTTCTCTTCCTCTTTTGTTATCAGCAAAAGAGTAATAGTGTTAGAAAAATAGAGATAAAGTGATATACATTAGTACAATATTAATACCAAATCGAGCATAAATATTAAATTTCAATAAAACATCAAACAAAAATCATAAATACTCTGTTAGGCGCATATTCCACTTTAGAATGATAGGGATGATGCAAAACCATATAGTCGTGTCTATTTGTGGCATATTTATATCAGAAATTTGAATATCTATTAACCATGCATAACCGTTAGGACTTTTAAATGAGATTAGTAGTATTCCAAATTTTTATAAAAAAAATGAATTCAAGTATCTTCTAACCACGCATAACCATGAGGACTTTTAAATGGGATTAGAATCAACTTGTCTATTTAATTAATCAATTTTTATATGTGTTCCATACATGCATAACCATGAGGACTTTTTATTGAGCATGAAAGCACATAATCGAAAATTCCAAGTAATCCACCCATGCATAACTGTGGGGACTTTTAAATGAGATTGAATACTTTGGATGTTTTTATTGTTAAAAAAATATAATAAAATGAAAAGCGAATAATTTTCCATTTAAAATACCACATATTGACATACTATATCGGAATTTTATGGGTTATGGTCGATAGAAATATGATAGAAATAGAAGTGGTCATGGAATTTTTACCAACAAAAAGTTTTTATAACTCTTGTTTAAATTTCTAAAGAAATTTACTAACTATATTGTCTCAAGTTATAATATATGATTAATATCAACACTCGTCACTTTTCCAATCATTATTTATCTTTTCGATAATCAGTAGGGAGTCATATTAGTTAATGTAGTCATTTAAAATCAAATTATAAAATAAAATTTTCTAAAATGACTAATCTGAAACAAGGTCAACAAAAACTATTTTCTAAAAGGGGTTTTATAAAAGAAATGTCTGCTGATTGAAAAATTATTTGAGATAAAAAATATGCAGATATTTTCTTTGAAAATGATGCAACTGCTAAATGTCTCAATATAAATCACATTCCACCAGTAATTTTTCTATCAACTAGATTACAGATGTAATCTGCATCTGAATTTCTATTGACTCAAATTTATCATTAGTTGAATGTCATAGACCAGATTGTGGAGTTGCAACAATTCCTTGAAATCCTTTTTACAACTTTTAAATGAAATTCTTTTGGATTTTAATTGAAGCCGTGCCAATAAACAAAACCGTGAATATAGAGTTATCAGTAAAATAACCAAATGTATTATCATCAATCAATAAAACACCATCATTATTCCGAACAATTTTATGTGAAATAGTTCAAAGATTCTTGAGGTACTTATAGTGTTCCTGGCAAAAAAAATATAATTGGCCAACAATTTTGAATAAATCAGAACCAAGATCAACGTTCATTTCTTTATGACATAACTGGCTGATTTAAATTCATGTTAGGGTGTAGATTATCACATTTAATATATCGTTCAAGATAGGTGTATCGTTACCTATTTTACCTTTACGATAATTTTTCGTTGTTGCCTACTGTAATTCTGCAACCTTTATACTAGGCTAAGGAACTTTAATTTGTCGCTGGTTGTGTGCCTGAAACAGCCAGAATCCAGATAACATTGTTGTTGTTCCTTAGCCTGCCACCACACATACAGGAGAAAAGATTTTTATGACCTATTTGTTTTTATTGGTCCATGGTTGTTAGTGGCAAATGATTTTGAAAAATATGTTTGAGTAGACCCAAAACTATTATATTTGTTCCTTTCGGCACCCAAATTTGTTTAACTTTAAGGGATTTTATATTTGTGCCTTTTGGAACCCAAATTGGAACGGTTTTTATGTGTTGGGGTCTATACCAACAAATATTCTGATCGTGTCCAGTTTTTCCACGTATTTTCCACTTTGAACTGACTTGGTTAATTTCATTTCTACCATATTCTGATTGATTATACCAAAGTCCTTGTCTAACCGTATTAACAGTTTGTTTTCCAAATAGCATATTTAACGATTTTTCACTTTTTGAAATTTTTTCTAAAGTCGTAGATAGTTGTTGGACTTGTGTTTTGAGAGATTCATTTTCATTTAACAATTGTGTGCACTTTTTAATTGAATTTTCTCTACTAGTGTTTTCACTCTCTTTCAAAACCAGAATTTCATTTTCAAGTGATTTTATTTTAATTTTTGATTTTTTGATTTCTTCTTCAAATGATGGACACTTGTCACACTTAGGGCTTTTGGTTTAATAGTTTTTAACCAATTGATCAAGTTATTTATTTAATTCTATCAAAGTATCTCCTTTTGATTTAATTTTAGCCTATTTCTCCCTAAGTCGTTTAAAACAGCGATTTACTTCATGGAAATATATAAGTAATTCTGAGCGAGTAAGTTTTGACACCTCGCTTGGCTCATCATCGCTATCAGTTATATCACCTCGAAGGCACATATCTGCATTTTCACTCTCATTGCTAGCTCTTTTATCATCATCACTTTTATTGCACGTGGCTGCAAAACTTCTCCTTTTCGATTTCTTTTCTTGTCTGAGTCGATTTCGTGGACAATTGGGCAAGATGTGACCGGTTTATTGCACTTGTGACAGATGATTTCTTATTCTTCTGAGTTGTCTAGTGCTTTCACTATTCTGCTTTTCAATTGTTGAAATAGAGCTGGATTTCCGTATTTGCGATTCCACTTCTTGAATTTCTTTATTAATAGTGCCAGCTCAACTGCTCCATCATCATCATCATCACTTTATGTTGTTCCTTTGAGAGCCATCGACTTCTTCCGAGTATCACCTCCTTCACGTTCTTCCTTGAATTTCATCTCTAACTCATAAGTGGTGATATTTCCGATGAGTTCTTCAACTTTAACTTATTTCAAATCTTTTGATTCTTGAATGGCAGTCACTTTTGCTTCAAAATTCCGTGGAAGGACTCTGAGGATTTTTTGGACTATTTCCAACTCTGTGTATGATTTTTCGAGAGCTTTTGAGTTGTATATGATATTGGAAAGTCATCCATACATCTCTTTGATATTTTCATCCTTGGCCATTGTGAAGTTTTCGTATTCGCTACTTAGCATAGCAAGGCAAGATTCATTGACTTGAGATGTTCCTTCGTGGGTCACTTCGAGTGTGTGCCAAATTTCCTGCGTAGTTAGATAGTGTGAGACACGATTAAATTCGATTTGATCCAATGAACAAATTATAGAATTCATAGCTTTAGCATTAGCATTCTGTAGTCTATTTTCAAGATCTATCCATTGATCCATTGGTTTATCTACTTCTTGATTATCTACAACTATAGTTGGTGCTCTATAACCTATCTCAACAATATTCCAAGCATCAATGGTTTTCAAAAAAAAAATTAATCCTATTTTCTAGTAAGCATATTCACCATTGAACATTGGTGGTATAACTATGGACTGACCGTCGGAAAAAGCATAATTAAAAGAAGCCATTGTAAAAATTCAAAAAAATTTAAAACAAAAATTGGTTTTTGAAAAATTAAATTTTTAAAAACAAAAATTGACTTTTGTTCCTAGCTCTAATACCATTTGTAGAATCGATTTCACCCAAAAGGATGGTTAATAGGGTGATACTATTAATTATAAAAACATAATGCGGAAGTATATAAAATATCGCAACACAGATATAGCAGAATAATAGCAGCACAGATGATAGCAGAATAAAAATAGAAATAGAACAACACAGATTTACCCGGCTTCGGCAAAACCCTGCCTACGCGCTTCCTCCAAGGTTTCTACTAGAAATTAAGTAGTCAGGCACTTACACATGTAAACTCGCGACACCCGCTATCGACTAACCGAACTCTATGCTCAAAACCCTACCACAACTCAACTACTGAGTTGTGAATTCTCGAACTACACCACCGTAGTTCGTCCCCTAGTCGCACGACTAGAAATTACAAAAGTTAAAAGTAAATTTCAAATAAAAACAATCTAAAAACAAAACCTTAATTTAAATTAAAGCCCAAATTAACCACCAGAGGAAACCGGCCCAAAAACTTAGTGATGACAATTATCCCCTTTTCTTTATCATTCTTATTATCGGTTGTATATTATCCTTAGTGAATAATGTCTACCTCTTTTCTTCTTCGATCTATCTTCGTTCCTCTTTCACAAAAATTAGGGCTTTGTGATTTTGAAGCCACCGCTTGGATGGTTGATCGATTTATGTTCTCGCGTTGCTCTGCTGATCGATCATTCATTGCTTAGCTTCGGCTGCTTCTCGATCGAGTTCGATTTTAATGGTATGTGATTTATGCTTTAGTGGTTAGCTTGCTTGAACTCGATGCTTTTGAAATGCCAATGATGATTGGGTTAAATAGGGATTGATTCCCTTTCTTTTCATTCAACTATTTTTTTTTGAATTCCTCAGTTACTTTTGCTCGGCCATTTGATTATGCTTGAATGCTTGTGATTTCATTAGGCTAGATCAATTAGTATTTTTCTTTGCTTGATTATCATGGCTCGATTCTGACTTGTTTTATTCCTTGGCTTCCACGGCTTGATGTTTTGGCATTTAAACTTTACTTTGGTTCCTTTCTTTGTATTTGTTAACTTCGGCCAGTTGATACTGTGATAATATTTGACTTCGGCACTGACTTGTTCAATTTGAAATTCCTGATGTGCTTTGACTTGATATTCTGCATATGTATTCACGTTGTCTTTGACTTGATTTGGTTGAACTTGCTATTGTTTTGATTTTTATAACTGCAAATTGACTTTGTAAATTTCTGGTTTGACTCTCACTTGTTCATCATATTCTTTTGCAAGTTGAGTTCGGCCATTTGATTATGTGATGATATTTCAGATGATACTTTTACTTTAACTTGTTCAACGTCACCTGACTTTGACTTTGGTAATACTGTTAATTGCTCTGTTGCTTGATCGGTACTTGATTCAAGCTTATACAGTGATCTCATGTTTACTGTTGTTTTTTTCGCCTCACTGTTCTTTGCTCCAGTACTGTTCTCATTTCTGGTCTGGTACATTCTTTGGTTTATCTAAAGTTTACATAAGAGCATTTGACTTGACTTGAAACTTGTAAAACCTTCTTGACTTGTTCACTGTGCTGCAATTTAGTTTTAATGTTTAGTTCCAATGCACTAATGTCTCCATTTGTACACATACATGTATGTATATGTGTATGTGATGTCTTGGCTGTGTTTTACCTTTGTGCCATGCCACCGAACATTTTTCACTGGTGCTCTGGTCCTCATGTATATGATGCATGTTGAAACTAGTCTGGTTGGATATATGTTACTTGGTGTGGTCTTCATACATGCCATTTGAAGTGATCTGTTTCCATAGGATCTAGTTCAAGTGTACATATGTTGATTATAGTCTTGTGTTCATTAACATTGTATTTTACTTGTGCAGTCTGCACTGAAATGCTTGTGCACTGCATGTAGTCTGGTTGCCTCGAGTACATATATGATGTCTTTGTTTGCTTGAGTTTCATTGATGTCGAGTTCATTTGTTTTGAGCCATTTGGATTTGATTTCATTGCACTTGATTACTGGTTTTTAACTTTGTTTCATCTGGTTGTAGCTGCATGAATATGTATACAGGTTGTCATGTCAGCATTGACCTAAATGCTTGCATACAATCTAGTTCGGTTGAGGCTGGTTGGACTGTCTAGTCTCCTCAGTTTTGTATTGTTTGAGCCAGTGCATTTGTTTATATATTGAGTTATTGAGCCACTTGGTTGAACAAGTACTCTTTTCACCTGACCCATTTCCACTGAACCGTTGAGTTGTATGGTTGGATTCACTATATACATATGTGAACTGCATTGTTGTTACTACGACTGCTTGCTTTCATGTGGTAGCTGAACATGTTTCACTTGTTGTCCTTGATCATAGCATTCATGTGTACATTTGGATTGCACCTGTGTTGAATCCAGCTTATAGCTCGGGTTTGACCTTATGGTAATATCGTGATTGTACTTTTATTACACTTGAGTTGAACCCGACTTTTGATTGGGTTTGACCTTGTGCTCACCTGTTCTTGCAGTTTTGTCAAGTGTATATTGGTATGCACGGCCCTGTGAAATGTATAGTGAAACACCGTGCATGTCACAGGTTGTTCGTGTATGATGTATTCAAAATTAAATGATGACAAACAACCCAAATAACTAAGGCAAATACTATTTTCAAAGCACATTTTATTTTACACTGCATAATTTTTTTTTCAATTTTACTGCGCTAGTGTTTATTTTACAGATCACTCAGATTTAGATGTTGGATACAAATTGGAATATAGTTGAAGATCAAATATGAGTGATATGTAGTGAGGTACAAATGTATATGGAAAATTGTGATGTAATCAAAATTGTATTCTAATTAAAATTGTGTGTGTGTATATATATATTGTGTAACAATAAAATATTATTTTAATATATAAAATCCCTATAATAACAACATTTTGTAAAATAAGTATTTCACACGTATAAATGAATAAAATATTGCATTACATTGTATAATTCACTTGAATTCCAAAAGCATTATTTTGAAAGCAACTTATTATTTTGTAATCTATACAACAAAAAGCATTGATTAGTTGTTTTTTTAACACATACTTCAGGTAATTCACAAACGGCTCCGCTTTGTACAAGCATTGGTTAGTTATAAAAGACAAAGAGAGGCTGAGATTTATTCTCAGCATAGATATCAAGCGGCTCCGCTTTATACATAAATGCTGATTTATTCGCACGATCTGCCACGATCAACTCACATTTACTTACATCATCGCATAATTTATCACTCGTCTTTAATTTCCTCGAACCATATTATCTCTCTCATTTCCACATTTTTCCGTCCTCCACCAAAAGCCTTAGGCCTCCTTTCTCCATTGCTTTATCGGTGTATTTCCAAACCCTAATTTGGATCAATCAAAAAGACCGAATCGAGATGAAGACTGGGTTGCGGTTGTGCTTCGGTTATTGTACTCTTCAAAGAATTATTCCATCGATTTTATTTTTCTTGCTCATGGCGATTCCTAATTTCCTCAATTGCCAATCTAATGGAATCATTACCATAAGCTGGTTAGATCTTCTACCTTCTAATTATTATTTTTCATACTACTCTAGTTTTGATTTGAATTCTTTATATAATGATTTTCTATTCTACCCTTGTTTTTGTCATTTCGATTTTATTCTTCTTTGTAATTTTACTTGACAATTTGATTTCTTCTTCTCTAAAAGTTTTATTTCATGAAATTACTTTGATTTGCGATTCTTATTTTGTCTTTTGCAGGGATAATGACAACGACCCTCATCTCATATCAATTATATCAAATTCTCATCTTTAGCTAAAGTTAATTTTTACTAGTACATAGAAAAGGAAGCATACATAGGGTTGGTTCTTTTCTATTATGTAGAAAAATGTTGTGGGGTTCCCAAGAATGTTCATTGAGTGAATTATGCATGTCAGTATGTGAAGAATAAATTTCCAGTTTTTGATGTGCTTGATGGTATGGGCTTTAGACCATATGAACCTAACATAAGGTTTGTGTTGTTCTGAGAGGCTAGGTATATATTGTTGTTGCAACTGTACTACCTGGTGGAAGAACTGCACATTCAAGACTAAAACTCCCATTACAACCAAAAGCGACATCAACATGCTCAATATGTAAATAATCAAAATTAGCAAAACTTAACAATCAACTGTTCTTATATGGAATTAATCTACAATGGTACATCATTATGCTTTTGAAGCATTTGATATAACTATGATAGATATAATGGATATAGATGAACCATTTGGCGCCAAAATCCATATTATGAGAGGAGATTTTCGATAAGTATTACCGGTTGTGCCTAAAGCTACAAGAAATGAAGCGATTAGTGCGTGCATCATTAAATCACTTTTATGGGAAAATTTTAAAAAATTTAAAGAAAGACATGCGAGCAGCAAATGATATCGCATATTCAAATTTCTAATTCAAATTGGAGATGGCACCGAACCTTCAACCAATGAAGAAATGATTCAAGTACCAGCAAATATGGTCATATTGTCAAAAAATGATGTTAATCCACTATTAAAGTTGATAAATACAATTTTTTCCAACTTATCAAAAAATGCATTCGACAAAGAGTACATAGTTAATAGAGCATTAATTACACCACTCAATGAATATGTCGACAAGCTCAATGAACATATACTCAATATATTTCCTGGAAATGAAATCATTTACTATTCATATGATACAGTAGAAGACGATGCTTGCAATTTACACCAATAAGAATTTCTAAACTCAATCACTCCTGGCGGTTACCTTCACCTACATTGGCTAAAATTGAAGCTTGGAGCATCGATAATGTTGTTAAGAAATTTGAATTCGAAAATTGGATTATGCAATGGAACGAGGCTTATATGTAAACAACTCCATAAGAATTGCATTGATGCTGAAATCATCATTGAACATTATGTTGGTACTAGATTTTTCATTCCAAGAATCCCAATAAAGCCACCTGAAAATTTGAATTTACCATTTGTGTTAATACAGAAACAATTTCCAATTCGTTTGTGTTTTGCCTTCACTATAAACAAGGCACAAGGGCAAACGATAAAAAATACTAGCATATTTTACCTGAAAAAGTGTTTGGTCATGGACAACACAACTATATATGGCGCATTCATGAGGAGTTTCAAGTGCTAATACCATGGTGTTGGTAGAAAAGGGACATGTTGTTGGACGAACCAAAACATTCACTAAAAATTTCATCTACAAAGATGTTTTACTGATTAGCTAGGAATAAAGGTACTTAATTTGATCTTCATCTACATATGTCCAAGGTACATCCTCGTTGTATTTACCTCTTCTTCTACGCGACCTATAGGTGAATCTATAGCATATGAAATGGAGAAGTTTCATTTAAACATTTCCATGGCTTCTAGGATTTTATTTGTGCCTTTTGAATCTATAGTATATGCAATGGAGAAGTTGTGGGCATTCCCATCAACTTTCCTTTCTGATTATAGTAAAAGGTTCACTCATGATTACAGTAAAATGTTTTATCTTCATTATTTCAGATATTCTTATGGGGACCTTGTTGAATTTTAACATTAATTACTTCTTATATTGGATCCTCTAAACTTGTGTTTCTAGAATATTTAAAAAGATATAATATATTTTAAGTCGTTGCTTTTTTAACTTCATTAACAGGAACCAATTGCTGAGTTGCCTAGTAGAACATTAAAATAATGAAAAACCCCTGAATGGCTGAGTTACCCCCCGTCGGGAAAAAAACCCAAAATTACTCTACCACGCGGTGACACTAGTTACTACTTCCAAGGCACCACATAGTGCCTCTGCGTGGTGAAAAGAAAATTTGAAAAAAAGCAAAACATAAATTAAGAAAAAAATTAAAAGGGTGTTTTCGTCATGAAATTTTTTATGAAAACAGAGGGCAACTAAAGTATGTATCACAATGAAAATTGTTCATTATACATATAAAGAATTATATTCCATCGATTTTATTTTTCTTAGTCATGGCGATTCCTGTTTTGTTTAATTTCGGATCTAATGGAATCATTACCATAAGCAGGTTGGATCTTCTACGTTCTAATTATTATTGTTTCATACTACTTTGGCTTTAATTTGAATTTTTGTTATAATGATTTTCTATTCAACCCTTATTTTTGTCATTTCGATTTTATTCTTCTTTGTAATTTTACTTGACGTTTTGATTCTTCTTCTCTAAAAGTTTTATTTCAGGAAGTTACTGCGATTTACGATTCTGATTTTGTCTTCTGTAAGGAAAATGACAATGACCCTCATCTCATATTAGTTGTATCAAATTCTCATCTTTAGTTAAATTTAATTTTTTACTAAGTATATGGAAAAGGAAGCATGCATAGGGATGATTCTTTTCTATTATGTAGAAAAATGATATGATGTTCCCAAGAATGTTCATTGAGCGGATTATGCATGTCATCATGTGGAGAATAAATTTCTAGCTTTTAATGTGCACGGTAATCTGGCTACGATGGCATGCATATACGATTAAGGCCAAAGTTGATGGGCTGCGATTGGTATGGGTTTTATACCATTATAAACCTAAAAGAAGGTTTGTGTTGTTCTATGAGTTAGGTATATATTGTTGTTCCTATTTACAAAGTTTATTCAATGGTCTATCAAATACCATATTTGGATTTGTGAAAAAGAAGATAGCGATTTTACAAACGTGTGCGTGCACTTGGGCGTGCTTACTATAAAGCAAATTATCGAGCATGTAGTTTGACAATAATTCACGGGCTTCATGTTATCAAATTTTTTCTTTGTCTTTAGTTTTTGCATATTTTGTTCTCTATGGATACCAACATCTCATCTTCCATTAGTTAGTTTGCTAATGATTTGTTGGACTTTATGCCTTTGATTTATAGCAAGGAGTTCAAGAAAGAAAAAGGATTATCAAATAATCGACAAAGTATGATTTATTAGAATCTAGGTTAATATTTGTTGTTAAAATCTATCCTCAAGTAAACCTGCATTTATGAAAAAATACAGGTCAGTCGACTGGAACCATCCAGTCAGTCGACTGACTTATGCACATGCAATGTTATATGTTGCACAATTCAGTCGACCAAATATTTATGATCAGTTGAAATGTGCCGTATTCAAACTAAAACTTTTTGTTTCAATCCTGTAACGACCCGTATTTTACGTGGCGATAGATCGTAGGATTTGCAGGTCGATAGTGTTGTTTGTGTTGCTTCTAGCTTGAGTCGTTTAGGAGTTAACCCTGGTGAAGTGATGAGTCGTGACCGACTCATGGGCATAGCCGAGTTAAGGCTTGAGTCGTGACCGACTCATAGGCATAGCAGAGTTAGGCGACTCATGGAATTGGCCGAGATAAGGATGGACCGACCTATAGTGTTAAGAGCGACTCAGTGGTCTGCCGAGTTAAGATGACCGACCTAAAAGATGTAAGCGACCTAATGAGTTAGTAAGGTCAGGGGGTTAACTCGCTTACGAGTTAACCAGTTAAGTCGTTTATACGACCTAGGTTAGGTCGTTTGACGACCTAAGAGTTATACGAGTTAGGGCGTTAGGGTAGTTGAGTCGTGAGTCGGCCCCGTAGATGAGTCGTTTAGATGATGAGTCATTGGGGGGCTGTGTTGTGTTGAGTCGGCATAGCAGCGTGCGTTGTTAGGTCGGCTGTAGGATAGGTCGTTAACGACCTAGTTAACCCGCGTCTTAGTTGAGTCATTGGGTCGGCCTTGGGTTGAGTCGGTGGGACAGTTGAGTCATTAGCGACTTAAGGGTTAGTTTGGATAAGAGTTAGGTCGGCTGCTTGTTAAGTCGTTAGGTTGCTTGGTGGATGAGTCGTGAGTCGGAGGTAGTGTGTTGAGTCGTATGAGTGGCCTGTGTATGAGTCGCGTGTCTCGGGGTTGAGTTAAGTCGCGGCACAGTTAACCCGCGTGTGTGTGTTGTGTCGTGTTGGCTTGTGTCGGCAGAGGCTTGTTGTGTCTGTTGAGTCGGCAAAAGGATGAGTCGGCAGGAGATGAGTCGTGGACGACTCATGATGAGTCGGGACCGACTCATGGGGCGACGACTCAGGGAGGTTCCAGCCTATAAATAGAGGTGTTCGGCTCACTTTTTGGCACCGGTTTTCGAAGCGACGAAGTGTTGCCATTTTGAAGACTCGACTACAACATTTCTTCATCTTCTTTCTCTACTTCCATCAAGTGCTAACATCCGTTGAAGATCGAAGATCAAGATCGAAGATCCAAGTGTCCAAGTTGAAGATTTTCATCCGAAGAGGCTAGATTTCACCGTTTCAAGTGAAATTTCTCCGGATCAAGCTCAAGTCCTTGCTGTCCAGATCTGTGGTTGATTGATTTTTAGGTTGTTTTGGTGATTTGGTGAGTGGTAGTTATCTCTCACACGGATCCAAAGGAGTATATGGGATTGGTGATATGTTTATGTGTTAAAGTTAGCGTTTTCTTGCATTTTCCTTAAGTCTGCATGTAGATCCATCATATTTGAAGATGTTTACTTATGAAAGTTATTTATCAAGTATTAGAGACAAAACCCATGTTTTAGATTTGATAGATCTATGCTAAAAACCATGATTTCACATATGTTGGACTTTTGCTCACTTAATTACGAAATTGCCATTATAATTGATATTGCTTAATATATCTTGTTTGAATGCTTGAATGTTTGAATGTATGTTAGATTTGATTGCTCCAAGTTAGCTTGTAGTTGATTTGGAACAAGATGGTGAAGATGATTCAAAAGCTAAGTGGAAAGGCTCTTGAATGGTGAAAGCTGCCGATGGCATATGAAGCGGGTGTGAAAGCTCATATGGATGGATTCGAGGATGTGGGATCTTGCCATGATGCGAGAAGGCAAAGCATGATTGAGTTGGGACTTTGCTATGATATGATGAGGCAAGGCTTATGTTGAGATGGGACGGGTCATGATGACGTTCCAAGATGAGAGACTTTGCTATGATGTGATGAGGCAAGACATATGTTGTGATGGGACGGGTCACGATGACGTTCCAAGCACGGGTCATGACGACGTGCAATGTTATAACTCGGTGATGCGGTCCGGGTTGGGGTGGATAATGGTTAGCTTGAGAGGCGCTTGAGCTAGTATGGATGGTCGTCGAGGAGGATGACTAGGAGGCTAAGATCTCATCGTTGTTGAAGGTTCTAGCATACTCAAAGCAAGGGTACGTTGGAACGGGTCACGATGACGTTCCAGGCACGGGTCATGATGACGTGCTAGTACTCTGGGCTGATGCGTTCGGCTTAGGCACGGGTCATGATGACGTGCGGAGTTATGGCTAAACCGGGGTTACCATTAGCCCTTGACAGGCGGTCATTCAACTAATGGTGGAATCAAGGCAATGACAACAGTGATAGCCAGAGTCATGGATGTTTGGATGTTTGGTTGTATCATCATTCGGCTTCAAGAGCGGTGTTTTCTGGGTGCTTATCTGATCTTGGTTTAGGCCTTGGGGGTTTGTATTTGGAAAACATCGTCCTTGACTCGAGTGATTATTGCTTTACCTTACTTATCTGCTATGTCATGCTTACTTCTCTTTAGTATGTGTCTGGGGGCTATCACTGTAGAAAGAGGTGGAGTGGGATGGTTTGGTTCCTATTCCTTTTATCCTTTATGCTCTTTTGGTATGTTTGATAGTTAATTTACTGCTCACTAAGACTTTGTCTGACTCAAGGTTTTATGTCTCCTCTTATTACCTTGGGCTGTTCATCCATGTTTGGGATGGGCAGACTAGGTAGCAGGTGGCAGGTGCTGTGCTTAGAGTTTTCCGCTGATGATGACGAAGACGAGCAGGAGGCTATGCATATTATTTTCTTATATGTACTGGGTATCCGCTGCTGTATTTGATTTGAGTGATTTGTAGTGAGGCTTTCATGTATGGATTTGTGTGGATGATTGTATAAAACTGCTATGTTGCTTATATGATGATGTTATGTTCTATGGAGCTTCACTATATTATATTTCTCTATTGTATTTTATCCATGCGCTGTGAGTTATACGATAGATTCTGCGAATTTTATTTTACCCTGACTATCGTCCATGGCTGCCTGGCACACCTTTCAGCGCACTATTCTCTTGTTTTGGTGCAGGAGTCATGGGCGGTCGTCACATTTGGTATCAGAGCTTTGGTTAATCGATTTTAGCCAACGCTCGCTGACGTAATTACGTAAGAGAGACGTAATTGTATTTTGATGGATGATTACTATATATAATATAGTAACTTAGAAGGATTTGAACTCCTTATGCAGTTGTTTCTTAAGGTGTTCTAATCATTCTTTTTACAGATATTAAGGATGAGCAGAAGCGAGAGACAAGCTGCGAGAGATAGCCGTGCTGCTAGGGAAGCTGTTGACTATGCTGCGATGTTCGAAGCAATGATGACTTCGATCATGAGGAGGGTACCAGCTTCAGGATCTTCTGTGGATGTAGGAGTTCAAGTCCAGGCTCCAAGGCCAGTGGATTTTGCCAAGCTTTGCAAGGATTATACTTCTCTTGGAGGAAAAGCTTTCTTAGGGACGGAGTCGACTATTGAAGTGCAGAGATGGATTGATGCTTGCCGAAGGATATTTGGCGATTTAGGGATTGAGGATGCAACCAAGAGAAAGCTTGCATCGAGGCAGCTTCAAGGGAGAGCTGCGGATTGGTGGAATTCTATCACCATAGATACACCAGAAGAGGATATTACTTGGGAGCAGTTCCAAGTTAGATTTGAAGCCAAATTCATCTCTACTGCTCAGAGGTCTGTTTTGTTTAAGAGGTTTGTAGAGCTCAAGCAAGGCGGGAGGCCTGTTCTGGAGTACATTTCTGAGTTCGAAGCTTTGTCTAAGTATGCCAGATCGTATATTGATTCTCCCTACCAGAAGAATGAAAAGTTTGTGACTGGTCTGGATGCTTATCTTGGAAGGCAGTTAGTGGATCATCTGGACGATCCATTTGAGAAGCTTGTGGAGAAAGCTTTGAGGCATGAGAGCTTGTTCCCTAAGGAAAGTTCTGTTGTTGCTGTAACCAGGGAAGGATCTAAAACACAGCAGAGTGGCAACAAGAAGAGGAAGCAGCAGCAACAGAAGGGTAAGGATGGCCAGAAGAAGCAGAAAAGCGAAGTGACTTGTTATAACTGCCGTCAGAAGGGTCATCTCTCTCGGGATTGCAAGAATCCGAAGGTGCAGTTGAAGTGTTACAACTGTGATAAGATGGGGCACATTAAGAAGGACTGTCCAGAGCCGAAGAGGGATAGGCAGGTTGTGCAAGCTTATGCTTTGGAAGCTGTGCCGTCGTCTTCAAGAGCTCCTACTGCTGAGGAGAAGGGGAAGAGTGTGGTGGTTCAAGGTACTCTTTCTATTTGTGGTGTTCCAGTTAGAGTGTTGTTTGATACTGGAGCGTCGCATTCTTTTGTTTGTGATGATTTGGTAGGCCGGTTAGGTTTGAAACCGGATATTGTTGATAGGCCATTGGTTGTGACTAATCCAGTTGGGGGTTCGTCATGTTTGTGTATGATATGCCGTGGTCTAGTTGTTTCGAGTCATGATTGCTCGTTTGTTTGTGATTGCTTTGTTCTGAACTTTGCGGGGTTCGGAATTATTTTGGGTATGGACTGGCTTAGGAAGTATGCGGCTAGGATTGATTGTGAGAGGCTGGAGGTGACAGTCGGGAATGTGGATGGGCGAAAGGTTGTGATACGATGTAAGCATGAAGAAGGCGTCTTCATGAGCTTCATGTATTCGCTGGTTGTTCCACGGGATGGACTGTCATCGGTGCCTATTGTGAATGGATTTGAGGATGTCTTTGACGAAGTCAAAGGGTTGCCGCCGCATAGGGAGATCGAGTTTCGTATCGATCTAGTTGAGGGAGCCAGACCTGTTGTGATGCCTCTTAGGCGGATGGCACCGAGGGAGCAGCAAGAGCTGAAGGTGCAAGTTGATGACCTTTTACGGAAAGGATTCATTCGGAGAAGTGTGTCCGAATGGGGTGCGCCCGTTGTGTTTGCAACCAAAGCGGATGGATCGTTGAGGTTGTGTGTTGATTATCGTGAGCTGAATAAGTTGACTAGGAAGAACAAGTATCCATTGCCGAGAATAGATGACTTGTTTGATCAGCTTCACGAGGCTAAGGTGTTTTCTCAAATGGATTTGGCAACGGGATTTCACCAGTTGAGAGTGGCGAGGGATAGTGTGCCGAAGACTGCTTTCAGGACACCATCCGGATTTTATGAGTGGCTGGTAATGCCGTTTGGGTTGACTAACGCGCCAGCATATTTCGTGGATCTTATGAATAGAGTATTCAGAGATCAGTTGAATAAGTTCGTGCTTGTGTTCGTGGATGATATTTTGGTTTATTCCAGAACTGAGGAAGAGCACAAGACGCACTTGAGGATTGTTTTGGAAATACTACGGAAACATCAGCTGAAGGCTAAGTTTTCGAAGTGTCACTTCTGGAAGAGTGAAGTGAGATTCTTAGGCCATGTTATCTCTGGAAGTGGAATAGCGGTTGATCCCGCTAAGGTAGCAGCAATCCAGGATTGGGTTAGACCTAAGAATGCATCTGATGTGAGAAGTTTTCTTGGATTAGCAGGATATTATCGTCGGTTTATCAAGGACTTTTCCAAGATAGCTGCACCGTTGACAGGATTGACGAAGAAGAACCAAGCGTTCAAATGGGATGATAAGTGTGAGCAAGCTTTCGTAATCCTGAAAGAACGATTGACGAGTGCTCCTGTTTTGATTATTCCGAGTGGGAATGAGGAGATGGTGGTTTACACCGATGCATGTGGCACTGGATTGGGAGCAGTGCTAATGCAGAAGGATAAAGTTGTTGCGTATGCTAGTCGACAACTGAAGCCGCATGAAAGGAATTATCCAACTCATGATTTGGAGTTAGCGGCGATAGTGTTTGCTTTGAAGATGTGGAGACATTACCTATTGGGAGTTAGATTTGAGTTGTTTACAGATCATAAGTCGTTGAAGTATCTGTTCTCCCAAAAGGATTTGAATCTTCGACAGCAACGGTGGTTAGAGTTTCTAGCATCGTATGATTTTGGTATAGCCTATACTCCGGGAAAAGGTAACGCAGTAGCTGATGCGTTGAGTCGAAGACATGCAGGTTTGGGAGCCATGTTTTCAGAATGTAAGAGTCTTGAGTATTTGGCTGGATTTGATTTCAGGCCTAGATGCGAATTGGAACCTGAGATGTTGGCAAACTTATCAATAAGGCCTACTCTAGTGGAAAGGATTGGCGAAAGCCAAAAGAGAGATGATAAGCTTGTCAAGATTATCTGTGATTTGGAATCTGGATTGGAACCAGAGAAGGATAAGGGATTCGAGGTCGATCGAGAGGGTTGGCTTCGAAAGCAAGGACGATTGGTTGTTCCCGATGTAGATGGATTAAGAGATGAAGTTCTGAGGGAAAGTCATCACTCGAAGTTGACAATTCATCCAGGTGGTAATAAGATGTATCGGGATATGAAGAGAACTTACTACTGGGAAGGTATGAAGAAGGATATTGGAAATTTTATTTCCAAATGTATGAACTGCCAGTTGGTGAAAGCTGAGCAGAGGAAGCCCAGTGGATTACTTCAGCCATTAGAGGTTCCTACGTGGAAGTGGGAGCAAGTGTCAATGGATTTTATTGATGGTCTACCTAGGACCAGGGCAGGGAATGAAGGGATTTGGGTCATTGTAGATCGTTTGACCAAGAGTGCAAGGTTCATTCCTGTTCGATCGACAAGAACTGCATCGAAGTTGGCTGAGTTGTATGTGAAGTGGATTGTTCGATTCCATGGTGTTCCGAAGAGTATAGTGAGCGATCGAGATCCGTTGTTCACTAGTGGATTTTGGAAGAGCTTCCAGGAGGTTTTGGGAACTGAGTTGTGTTTGAGTACAGCTTATCACCCTCAAACAGATGGTCAGACTGAGAGAGTCAACCGGGTTTTGGAAGATCTTCTTAGAGCTTGTGTTTTGGACTTCGGAGGATCATGGGAGGATCACCTTCATTTGGTGGAATTTGCTTATAATAACAGTTATCAGGCGAGTATTGGTATGGCACCATATGAAGCGTTATATGGAAGACCGTGTAACTCTCCGACATGTTGGTTGGAAGCTGGAGAAAAGCTGATACTTGGGCCAGAAATGATTCGACAGACTAAGGATTGTATAGAGATCATTCGGCAAAGAATGAAAGCAGCCCAAGATCGTCAGAAAAGTTATGCAGATAATCGTCGAAAGGATTTGGAATTCGACGTGGGCGATATGGTTTTCGTGAAGATTTCTCCATTGAAGAATGTTATTAGGTTCGGGAACAAAGGAAAGTTAACTCCGAGATTTGTTGGACCATTCCCGATTATTGAGCGAATTGGAAAGCTCGCTTATAGATTGGAGTTACCGGAAAAGATGGCGGGTGTGCACAATGTTTTTCATGTATCTTATCTACGGAAGTATGTGCACGACCCAAGTACGGTGGTTTCTGCTGATAGCTGTGAAGACTTAGAGGTTGATCCCGTGGTTACGAGACCTCGTAAGCCGCTTCGTATTGTTGAAACCGATACGAAACAGCTTAGGAGGAAGACGATTACGTTGCTCAAGGTACAATGGAGTGACGATGTTAACGACTGTACATGGGAGGAGGAAGAGAGGATGAAGGCAGCTCATCCCGGACTCTTCGAGGTATGGCCCTAAAGTGTCGTGACATCTCATGAATTTGTAGCTTGTTCTAAGTCTTAGAATTCTGCATGCTAGGCTAGAATTGGTTGCATGGTTTGTTGATTGCTATGGATGGTAGGCATGCGGAATATCTTTGATTGCTGTTGTTTGTTTGGAATTTCGGGGGCGAAATTCCTAAGGGGGAGAGAATGTAACGACCCGTATTTTACGTGGCGATAGATCGTAGGATTTGCAGGTCGATAGTGTTGTTTGTGTTGCTTCTAGCTTGAGTCGTTTAGGAGTTAACCCTGGTGAAGTGATGAGTCGTGACCGACTCATGGGCATAGCCGAGTTAAGGCTTGAGTCGTGACCGACTCATAGGCATAGCAGAGTTAGGCGACTCATGGAATTGGCCGAGATAAGGATGGACCGACCTATAGTGTTAAGAGCGACTCAGTGGTCTGCCGAGTTAAGATGACCGACCTAAAAGATGTAAGCGACCTAATGAGTTAGTAAGGTCAGGGGGTTAACTCGCTTACGAGTTAACCAGTTAAGTCGTTTATACGACCTAGGTTAGGTCGTTTGACGACCTAAGAGTTATACGAGTTAGGGCGTTAGGGTAGTTGAGTCGTGAGTCGGCCCCGTAGATGAGTCGTTTAGATGATGAGTCGTTGGGGGGCTGTGTTGTGTTGAGTCGGCATAGCAGCGTGCGTTGTTAGGTCGGCTGTAGGATAGGTCGTTAACGACCTAGTTAACCCGCGTCTTAGTTGAGTCGTTGGGTCGGCCTTGGGTTGAGTCGGTGGGACAGTTGAGTCGTTAGCGACTTAAGGGTTAGTTTGGATAAGAGTTAGGTCGGCTGCTTGTTAAGTCGTTAGGTTGCTTGGTGGATGAGTCGTGAGTCGGAGGTAGTGTGTTGAGTCGTATGAGTGGCCTGTGTATGAGTCGCGTGTCTCGGGGTTGAGTTAAGTCGCGGCACAGTTAACCCGCGTGTGTGTGTTGTGTCGTGTTGGCTTGTGTCGGCAGAGGCTTGTTGTGTCTGTTGAGTCGGCAAAAGGATGAGTCGGCAGGAGATGAGTCGTGGACGACTCATGATGAGTCGGGACCGACTCATGGGGCGACGACTCAGGGAGGTTCCAGCCTATAAATAGAGGTGTTCGGCTCACTTTTTGGCACCGGTTTTCGAAGCGACGAAGTGCTGCCATTTTGAAGACTCGACTACAACATTTCTTCATCTTCTTTCTCTACTTCCATCAAGTGCTAACATCCGTTGAAGATCGAAGATCAAGATCGAAGATCCAAGTGTCCAAGTTGAAGATTTTCATCCGAAGAGGCTAGATTTCACCGTTTCAAGTGAAATTTCTCCGGATCAAGCTCAAGTCCTTGCTGTCCAGATCTGTGGTTGATTGATTTTTAGGTTGTTTTGGTGATTTGGTGAGTGGTAGTTATCTCTCACACGGATCCAAAGGAGTATATGGGATTGGTGATATGTTTATGTGTTAAAGTTAGCGTTTTCTTGCATTTTCCTTAAGTCTGCATGTAGATCCATCATATTTGAAGATGTTTACTTATGAAAGTTATTTATCAAGTATTAGAGACAAAACCCATGTTTTAGATTTGATAGATCTATGCTAAAAACCATGATTTCACATATGTTGGACTTTTGCTCACTTAATTACGAAATTGCCATTATAATTGATATTGCTTAATATATCTTGTTTGAATGCTTGAATGTTTGAATGTATGTTAGATTTGATTGCTCCAAGTTAGCTTGTAGTTGATTTGGAACAAGATGGTGAAGATGATTCAAAAGCTAAGTGGAAAGGCTCTTGAATGGTGAAAGCTGCCGATGGCATATGAAGCGGGTGTGAAAGCTCATATGGATGGATTCGAGGATGTGGGATCTTGCCATGATGCGAGAAGGCAAAGCATGATTGAGTTGGGACTTTGCTATGATATGATGAGGCAAGGCTTATGTTGAGATGGGACGGGTCATGATGACGTTCCAAGATGAGAGACTTTGCTATGATGTGATGAGGCAAGACATATGTTGTGATGGGACGGGTCACGATGACGTTCCAAGCACGGGTCATGACGACGTGCAATGTTATAACTCGGTGATGCGGTCCGGGTTGGGGTGGATAATGGTTAGCTTGAGAGGCGCTTGAGCTAGTATGGATGGTCGTCGAGGAGGATGACTAGGAGGCTAAGATCTCATCGTTGTTGAAGGTTCTAGCATACTCAAAGCAAGGGTACGTTGGAACGGGTCACGATGACGTTCCAGGCACGGGTCATGATGACGTGCTAGTACTCTGGGCTGATGCGTTCGGCTTAGGCACGGGTCATGATGACGTGCGGAGTTATGGCTAAACCGGGGTTACCATTAGCCCTTGACAGGCGGTCATTCAACTAATGGTGGAATCAAGGCAATGACAACAGTGATAGCCAGAGTCATGGATGTTTGGATGTTTGGTTGTATCATCATTCGGCTTCAAGAGCGGTGTTTTCTGGGTGCTTATCTGATCTTGGTTTAGGCCTTGGGGGTTTGTATTTGGAAAACATCGTCCTTGACTCGAGTGATTATTGCTTTACCTTACTTATCTGCTATGTCATGCTTACTTCTCTTTAGTATGTGTCTGGGGGCTATCACTGTAGAAAGAGGTGGAGTGGGATGGTTTGGTTCCTATTCCTTTTATCCTTTATGCTCTTTTGGTATGTTTGATAGTTAATTTACTGCTCACTAAGACTTTGTCTGACTCAAGGTTTTATGTCTCCTCTTATTACCTTGGGCTGTTCATCCATGTTTGGGATGGGCAGACTAGGTAGCAGGTGGCAGGTGCTGTGCTTAGAGTTTTCCGCTGATGATGACGAAGACGAGCAGGAGGCTATGCATATTATTTTCTTATATGTACTGGGTATCCGCTGCTGTATTTGATTTGAGTGATTTGTAGTGAGGCTTTCATGTATGGATTTGTGTGGATGATTGTATAAAACTGCTATGTTGCTTATATGATGATGTTATGTTCTATGGAGCTTCACTATATTATATTTCTCTATTGTATTTTATCCATGCGCTGTGAGTTATACGATAGATTCTGCGAATTTTATTTTACCCTGACTATCGTCCATGGCTGCCTGGCACACCTTTCAGCGCACTATTCTCTTGTTTTGGTGCAGGAGTCATGGGCGGTCGTCACAAATCCAGTCGACTTATTCATTATATTCAGTCGACAAAATATAATTTAAATGCCATATTTTTTAAAGTTTTCGAAGAGACACTCCTCTTCTTGAACAGGAACCTCTTCTAGGAAGAGTTGTAATCATTTCTGTTCGTTAGAACTCTTTACCAAGTGTTGTAACTCTTTATTCATTATAAATATACATTCCATTCAAGCTCAAAGAACCTACTTTTCTATTCTCTACCCTCTTGAATATTCAAAATTCATATTTTTTAGAGTTTATGAAATCACATTTATAATTCTTCAATTCTAAAGCAATATATACTTTTCTTATCTTCATGGACACACAAATATACATATCATACTTGAGGAAAAGATTATAGAAAGGGTGTACTTCATTCGACAAATTTGTGTTGTATCAAGAACACATAAAGTCAAGAAAGCAATTTATTTGTATCGAAGTCCTGTTTGGTTGCTCAGGGAGGAAAAATTCTATTTAGTTGCTCAGGCGTTCAAAGTCCTATTCTGTTGCTCGGGCGGTATAAACCTATTCCTCCGGTTAAGTGAGGGTTGCTAGTTTAATTCCAAAAGGAGTTGGGATTGGACGTATAACGGGAGTTCAAACTAGTTTAAAAATCTCTGGTGTCATTTTATTTTAATGCTTTATTTACTTACTTTATATTCCTCAAAGTAGTTTAGATAATATTCAAATTACACGATCCTATAGTCACTTTAATTTGGTATCAGAGAAAGGCCATCTTATAACTGTAACACAGTTATTTTATACACTGTTAATATGGAAAATAACACTAACACTAGTTTTGTTGAAGGTCAATCCACTGCAAGACCACCACTATTTAATGGGTTGAATTATAACTATTGGTCTTCTAGAATGAGAATTTACATGCAAGCCAATGGTTATGATACTTGGAATATTACCCAAGCAGAATATCACATATCCATTACTAAGAATTCACAATGGTCTAACACACACAAAACTAGATGCTACTGCGAATGCCAAAAGCTATGAATATGTTATTTTGTGCATTAGATAAAAATGAGTTTAATAGAGTTAGCATGTATACGACTGCTTATGGAATTTGGTATATGCTTAAAGTTACACATGAAGGCACTTACAAGGTAAAGCAAAGTAAGATTTCTATGCTCAAGAATTAGTTCCAGAATTTTAAAATGAAGCAAGATGAAACAATAAATGTATTCTAGATTTCAAGACATATATCATTCCCTCTTAGCACTAGGAGAAAAATATTCAGACTTCAATATTGTTTTCAAAATTCTCAACTCTTTAGCGGATGAAGGTGAATGAAAAGTCTTAGCAATCGAAGAAGCTAATGACATTTAAACTATTAAACCAGAAGAGTTAATATAAAATCTAATGTGTTATGAAGTTAATCTCTAGGAAAACAAGTACAAGCGCAAGACAAGAAGAATATATCCTTCCAAGTAGAAAAAGATGAATCAGATTCAGATGAGGAAGATATGGCGTTTATTGCTAAGAATGTCAAAAAGTTTTTAAAATTCAAAAAGAGAAACAAATTTAGAAACAACGAGAATAGCTTTAGCAGTAATAATTGCAACAACAAGCTATCCTCCCCTGCTCTTGAATGTTATGAATGCCACAAGAAAGGACACATCAAGAAAGACTGTCCTGATAGAAAGAGAAACATATTCAAAAATAAGAAGGATAAATACAAGATGAAGTAGGCCTTCTCAATAACACGGGATGATTCAGAGTCATCGTCATCATCAGACAGTGATTCTGAACAAGCCAATGTCGGCCTTATGGCTTCAACTTACGATGTAAGTGATTTACCTTTTGATGATTTAATTGTTATAAACTCAAAATTATTAGATAAACTAAAGGAAATTAAAAGAAAGTATAAAGATGCACTAGAGAAACTAAACGTATTTGAAATAGAGTTGATATGCTAAGAGATGAAAAGAAAATTCTAGAAGAACTTGTTGATACAAAAGAATCTTTGTCTAATGTTTCTTCTCAACTCACTATGCTATCAAAAGAAGTAAAAGTTGAAAAAGAAAAGAATATGACATTAGATTCATAAAATCATGATGTAAAATCAAATGTCGGAATCCTTGAACTAAAAAATACCAGTCTCAAAACTGAGTAAGAGAATATTACTAAAAATATGACAAATTTTAATAAAGGAAGAGAAAATATTTTTAAGATTATTAGTAATTCTCAATCTACTACTAATAAAAATGATTTAGGATATAAAAATTCTTCAAAACCAAAGAATAATAATAATAAATACTATAAAAATTATAATTTGCTTAACAATTTTGTGAAACCAAAATCAAAGCCAAAGGTTGTCGGTTAAAAGAAGTTAATAAAACAAGTACTATAAAAATTTGGGTACTAAAAACTAACAATAATCTAATTAGAAACAATTATATAAAATATTTCATATCTATTGTTCATAAAAATAAAGATCTTATGTACAAAGGGAATTCTAAACCCTCACGGGTTTGGCTTCCTAAGATTTAACTCTTATTACCCTAATAAAAAGGTGGGCACCAACGTTATTTATATATTTTTTGTAGGTACTGACTAAAAAAGAGGAAAGTGGATACTAGACAGTGGTTGCTCAAAACATATGACAGGAAATGAAGATATGCTGACTAACATTATTTACTCAGATGGAGGTTCTGTCACTTTTGGAGACAATTCCAAAGGATACATCATCGGCAAAGGCGATGTGAGCAATAATGGTACATCTAATTTACCTCTTATTACAAATGTTTCCGCTAGTGAAGAATTTAAAACACAATTTACTTAGCATTGGTCAATTGTGTGACAAAGGATTCAATATATCTTTTTCTGAAGATAAGTGTAGCATTTTTGATCAAAATAAAAATCTTATATTTGAAGGTATTAGGTGCATATATATATATATATATATATATATATATATATATATATATTTGTGTGTGTGTGTTAAATATGAATATAAATCACAACACAAATATGTGTCTAATAGCCCAGAAAATGATCCTTGGTTATGGTACAGAAGGTTTTGTCATATAAATTTCAAAGTTATAAACAAATTATCTAAGAATGGTTTAGTAAAAGGTTTACGAAGAATGAATTTTAAAGCAAACAATATTTATGATGCTTGTCAATTAGGTAAATTATCAAAATCATCTTTTAAATCAAAGAAAAATGTTTCTACATTACAACCACTTGAACTATTGCATTTGGACCTTTCTGGCCCAACTCAAGTTCAATCTATAAACCATAGCAAATATGTGTTTGTAATAATATATGACTATTCGAGATATACTTAGGCTATTTTTATGAAAAATAAAAATGCACTTTTGTTAATTTCAAAACTTTTGTTAAAAGAGTTCAAAATCCCAAAAGTTTAAAGACTAGAAACATTAGAATCATGGAGGTGAATTTGAAAATGAAGCTTTTGAGCATTTTTATAATAAAAAGGAAATTTACCATAATTTTTATTTTCCTATAACACCACCGCAAAATGGAATTATAGAAAGGAAGAAATAGAACTATAAGAAAATGTGCAAGAACTTTATTAAATGGAAGAACTCTACCAAAACATTTTTGGCCAGAAGCTGTAGCAACTGCTTGTTATGTTTTGAATCGTGTTTCCATCCGTCCACTAAAAAACACACTTCATATAAACGAACTAATAATAGAAAACCAAACATTTCATATTTTTAGGTTTTTGGTTTAAAATAATTTATTTTAAACACAAAAGGTCAGCTTGGAAAATTCGATCCAAAATCTGATGAAGGAATTTTCATAGGATATTCGAAAAGAAGTAAAGCTTATCGATTTTTCAATAGAAGTACTAAAATAATCGAGGAAATACTTCATGTATCCTTCGATGACAATTTTAACTTTAATAAAAGTCCTAAGGATGATGAAATAATGACTAAGACAATCACAAATAATAATACTTAAAATAATTTTAAAGAAGATGAAAACATTGTTTATAATTTTGAAGAAGATGAAAATATTGAAAATGGATTAAGATCTCCTCCTAGGATTTTACAAGATCACCCTATAGAAAATGTAACTGGAGAAATTAATTCAAATGTCATAGGTAAAAATCAACTTAATCAAATGGGCCATGAAGCTTTCCTTTCAAACATTAAACCTAAAAATGCTAAAGAAGCCTCTACAGATGACTATTGTATTATAGCTATCCAAGAAGAGCTAAACCAATTCGGACGAAACGAAATTTATGACTTAGTTCCTAGACCAAGTGATCAAATAGTTATTGGTACTAAATGGGTATTCAAAAATAAAGATGATGAATAAGAAAATATTATTAGGAATAAAGCTAGATAAGTCGCACAAGGATGTAATCAAGAGGAAGGAATTGACTATGAAGAAACGTTTGCTCCAATCGCTCGATTAGAAGCAATACGTATCTTATTGGCATTTGCATGTTTTCATAATTTTAAACTTTATCAAATGGATGTGAAAAGTGCTTTTCTAAATGGATATATAAAGAAAAATTTATGTTGAACAACCTCCTCTATTTTTACATGAAAAATTTCCAGACCATGTGTATTAACTTAAGAAAACTTTATGTGGTCTAAAACAAGAACCTTGTGCTGGGTATAAACGTCTTAAGCTATCTTATAGACTCTAGTTTTGAAATTAGGAAGGTCAATCAAACTCTTTTTATTAAACATACTTAAATGGATATTTTAATTATTCAAATTTAAGTTAATGATATTATTTTGGTTCCACAAATGATAAGTTATGTCAGGAATTTTCTAATATAATGGCCAAAGAATTTAAAATGTCACATATGGGAGAATTATCATGTTTTCTTGGATTACAGATTAAATAATTAGATAATGGAATTTTCATCGATCAAGAAAAATACTGTAACAATCTAATTAAACGCTTTGGTACGGAAAATACTTTTGCCAAACCAACTCCAATGAGTACAACAATCCATCTCGATTGAGATGAAGATGGCAAAAGTGTTGACCAAAAATTATATTGAAGTATAATTGGATCGCTACTTTATCTAACGGCTTGTAGACTTGACATAATGATGAGTGTTTGTTTATATGCCCAATTTCAAGAAAATCCTAAAGAATCACATATGCGAGCGGTGAAACGCATATTACGTTATCTAAGCAAAACCAAATATTTCAGACTCTTTTATCCGAAAGAATGTCCTTTCGAGTTAGTATCATATAGTGATGTTGACTTTGGAGGATGTTGGACAGATCGAAAAAGTACGAGTGAGTCTTGTCACTTTATCGGAAAATCCTTAGTGTATGGTTTAGCAAGAAACAAAATTGTGTTTCACTCTCGACATGTGAAGTAGAATATATTTCAGCTGCTTTAGCATGTGCTTAAGACATCTACATGCAACAAACACTTCAACATTTTGGAATTAATTTATCTAATTCAACTATTTTATGTGATAACACAAGTGCTATAAACTTATCTAAAAATCTTGTCAATCATTCATGAATAAAACATATTGACATTCGTTATCATTTTCTTCATGACAAAAGTAAAAAGGATGTAGTCAGATTAGAATTTGTAACTTCTGAAAGCCAGATGGCTGATATATTTAAAAAACCTTTAAATGAAAATACTTTTATAAAATTAAGAAGAGAACAAGAAATTTTATCTTTAAAATATTTGTAATTTTTTTTAAAAATATATATATTAAAAAAAATTCAAAATTGGGGCTATTGGGACTCGATCTGTGGTCTCATGGCTGGGAATCTCATGCTTTTCAATTTTTCTATATATTATTTCACACAATAGGCTGAACTTCACTTCTCCTTATACATTTTTATAGCTATATTTTTACACCTACATTGTTTTTAGACAATTGTTCAGTTCTATCAATTTTTCTCTAGTTTCAAACCTTCTCACCATAAACCTGCTTTTTATTTTTGCTCATTCATTCAACTATATAAACTTTCATCTTTACATTTTTATATCAATCTCAAATAGCTTATTTCAAAAATAATTACCAAGTCATCATGTCTTCTTAAGAAAGCTCAAAATATTCTTCCATTGATTATAGCTCTCCATCCACCAATTCTTCTAATCTTTCAACTCCTACTCCTGCATATGAACCTGTTCCTATTGTACCACCCTCAATTATCATACCAGATATACACCGGAAGCTAAGCATGGATGAAAACTACATTTTAGCTCACCATCTTTCAATGATAAGATCGATGATATTTACCATTATCAAAGAGAAAAGCTAAGCATACAATGAGAAATGTACTATGAAGAAAAAGTTCATGCTAGGTGACTCGGTTTTCTGGAAAAATGTGCATTAAAATTCTGTGGTGCTTCACCAACATAAAATAATGTTCATGTTCCATCACCGAGAGGCCTCCATACTCTCCAAATTCATGGGAATGATCAACAATTCAACCAACTCGAGAACAGGCTAAAAATGAGCTGGAAAAATGTGAGACTCCAAAGAATTCAACTTCCTCTTCTTAAACTATATTCTCTTGTTTTTATCTATGTTCTATTGACATATATAATGTATGTATATAAATCAGCAATTCTTTTTGTCCATAAAGATAACATACTATTTTTCTTAGAACTAGTCGACTGAATTGGTACATTTAGTCGACTGAATACTCTTTTAATAAAAAAACTATACATGAAATTCGGCCGAATAAGCAACTGTTTTCAGTCGACTGAATCATACCCAAAATGAACTAAAAAGTTTCTAGATACAGTCAGTCAACTGAAACAATATATTCAGTCAACTGATTCACTGACCTGAATTTTTTTGGCCTCGAGCCAATATTCAGTCGACTGAACTTGCATTTTTAGTCGATTTAATCTGGAAAATGAATTTTGTATAAAAATACAGCTCCTTATTCCATATCTTCATTATAACAACTCATCTTTTCAACTACCTCCATACCCATTCACTCTCTTTAAATTTACTTCAGTTTAATCCAAGCTCATCTTCTCTAAAACCCTAACCATAATGCCACTCAAGAGAGCTAGGCCTTCCTTCTCTTCAGCAGGACCTATCGAATCTCAAATTAGAAGTTGGCTATATAATGATAAGGCTGTTCAAAGGTTCAACAAGATGAAGAACTCCAGGATTTTCGAAGGTTCGTTTGTGAAATTCCCTGATTTTGCTTCCTATGCACTTCAAGACTTAGCAAGGAGAAGTGGTTTAGAATCATTGCTTGATTATAATTCCAACAACATGAAGATTAATCACCTTTTGATCAAGTTGTTCTATGCTAATCTTAACTTGGATCATCACATGATGCATAATACCATTGGCATGGACACTTATGTGCGGAGTGAAGTTGTTTTTACCCATCTCTAGAATAGGAAGGATCCTGCAGTGTACTTCAAAAGGCGAGGATTTAAACAAGATAGTGGTTGATATAGATCATCGAGATAGAGTAAGTCACTTTTTTTCTTTCCGATGACTTAAAAGAACTCAAGGCAATAGAGCTCCGACCAAAAGCAAGAACCATGCATCGTTCTCTTACTCACTCCATTAACCCTCATACCAGAAGCTATGAGAAAATTTATAAGCAAGATTATCAATCTCTCTATGCTATATGGGGACAATGATCCGTAAATTGGTCAAAGGTCATTCTTGAAGAATTTCAGACCTTTAACCAAGGCCGCATGAAAACCATTCATTACGATGCTTATATAATGAGACTTATTCTACATTTTGACATCTCTCTCCTCGATTCGATTTTATTGCGATTAGCTCTCTTAACACCAGGGCCTTAAGTCTTATGGGTCTTTCTAAACACTTTCAAAGTCATACAATCATAACTTTTGAACACTAGAAAGAGAATCAAACCGCGGGACAACCTCAACCTTCTTCCCGTCAACATACTACTCAAACCGAAACTGATTCTTCATCTCAAACTCCACGAAGATTACACAAGATTGAAGAAATCAGACCAGATACACAAGCATGCCAAGCTTACATGATTATTTCTAGAAACTAAAAGATATTAGATGTGCGACTATCTCAAGTTGAAACTACCGTTACCAAAATGGATTCCAAACTCGATAGTATCAAAGGCTTTTTAAATAACATATGGGATGTGCTAACTTGCGATCCAACCTCTTCCATGGCAGTCCATGTTCCTATAGATCCGGGGAAACGACCGCAACCTCGTTTCACATTGTCATCCTCCGAAGAAGAAGAAGAAGAAGGTGGTGAAGGCGAAAATTTAGGTGCGATGGTGATAAAGAAATGGAAGGTGATGATGAAGAAGCAGAAGAAAGATCAAATGGTGATGGGGAAGAGTAAGTTATTTTCTATCTTATATTTTGACATTATCTGATGGTGTTTATGTTCTTAAACTGTGTTGTATTTTGACTTAAATTTTGTTATTTATTTTAACTTTGTTAGTACAATTGTTTTTTATATGATCATATGTTGTATGTTTGTTAAAATTATTGTTGTTGTATGATCATATTTTCGGTGTTTGTTATCATTATTGTTGTTATGTATTATCATATGTTGTGTAAATATAAATATATATATATATATCATTTTTGCTGATGACAAAGGGGGAGACGAAGTTTCACACTAACAAATTTTGCAGGATTATAAGATACCAGCACAGATTCAGGGGGAGTAATAGATTTTTGTCAAAATTTATCTCAAATGAAGTTGTCATCAATAAAGAAGGGAAAAATGTTGGACTTCATGCTTTTGATTCATGATAAGGAGTCCAAGACAGAAAACGGATTATCAAATATTCGACATAGCATAATTTATTAGAGTCTAAGTTAGTATTTGTTGTTAAAATCTATCCTCAAGTAAACCTGCATTTCTGACAAAATACAGGTCAGTCGTCTGAGTTATGCACATGCAATTTTATATATTGCACAATTCAGTTGACTAAATATTCAAGATCAGTTGACTGAAATGTGCCATATTTGGACTAAAACCTTTTGTTTTAATTCAGTCGATTGATTGATCATAATTAGTTGACTAAATATAATTAACTGCCATATTTTTAAATTTTCTAAAGAGACCTCCTCTTCCTGAAGAGGAATCTCTTCTAGGAAGAGTTACAACCATTTCTGTTCGTCAGAACTCTTTATTAAGTGTTGTAATTCTTCATTCATTATAAATATACATTCCATTCAAGATCAAAGAACCAAATTTTCTATTTTCTACTCTCTTGAATATTTAGAACTTCTTATTGTCTAGAGTTTGTGAAATCACACTTATAATTCTTCAATTACAAAGCAATCTATACTTTCCTTATCTTTACCGACACACAAATATATATATATCATACCTGAGGAAAAGATTATAGAATGGGTGTACTTCATTCGACAAATCTGTGTTGTATCAAGAACACACAAAGTCAATAAAGCAATTTATTTGTATCAAAGTCCTGTTTGGTTGCTCAGGCGGGAAAAGTCATATTCAGTTGCTCAGCTGGTCAAAGTCATATTCTGTTGCTTAGGCGGTATAAACCTATTCCTTCGGGTTAAGTAAGGGTTGCTAGTTTAATTCCAGAAGGAGTCTAGGACTGGACGTAGAACGAGAGTTCGAACCAGTATAAAAATCCATGGTGTTATTTTATTTTATTGCTTTATTTATACACTTTATATTCTGCATAAGTAGTTTAGATAATATTCATATTACATAATCCTATAGTCACTTTCATGATTATATTCTGATTTTTCCCCTCGATATTAATAGGTATAAATTTCAAGCATGGCATGATGGGATAGCTTAAATGTATATTCAAACATATTGCCAGCTGAAGCAATGCATTTCATCGGAATGTGCTAAAGTAGAACTAATACAGAGAAAGAACCTGTTCATATATATCACTTCTATTTTCTTACCAAGATTTTGATTTCCAAATATTTTATACCTTCCAAGCAAATGATTTATATAAAACGTTATTTTTACACCTATGCCATCGGTACAGGCCTCGTACTTGTGTGTTTGTGTCTATATACATATATGTATGTATGTATGTATGTATGTATGTATGTATGTATATGTGTATGTATGTATGTATGTATGTATGTGTATGTATATGTATATGTGTGTGTATATATATATATCTGTGTGTGCAATGTAATAACGGTACATACATACATATATATTAGTAATATATTTTATTAATGCGCAATACAAAAAAAATTAGTTGAATGATCGCAAAGCAGAATAAGTATCTTCTTCTTAATTTTCCCTAACATTTAATTCTCCTTAACAATCAACATCTTATTATGGTTTAATGAACTAATATTCATTCATCTAATCATCAAATCTTCGAAGAAAAATAAAAATAAAATTCGTAAATGTGAATATCATGCCTCAATTAACAAAATAAAATAATAATTTAATTCATAAATAGAAATGTAAAAATCACAATACAAATATAAAACAAACAAACAAAATAGTTTTTCAAACAATGCATTTCACCAGAGAAGAAATTCCTTATCCTCCTTGATTCTCTTATATTATGGTTTTTTCTCTTTAATTCTCTATATTATTTTGAGATACCTTTTCACGTATTACAAAAAATAACCAATTAATATCTTCGTTTGACCATCTTTTAGCAATTGCAATACAAAAAAATTCAAATGAATGAACAACGTAATATTTTCATATGCATATGTACTCATCTCTTTCCTTGATATCTGTTTTTCATCATTTACATTTATCCATTTATGATAACGTAGCGCTCCACTTGGGAGTCTTCTCTCTCTAATAATTTTGACTAATTTTGAATGGCTTTTTATGTTAGGTGATGTCGTATTGTGCTTGTAACTTTACTCTATGTCTCATATTTTGTGATAAAAATACTACAAGGAATACAGTGATTTTCGGTGGCTTCGAGCCATCGATGGCCATCAAGAACCATCGAAAATGTCATTGGTATAGAGAATACAACTTTCTTCTTTTTCTGATGGAAACGACGATGTTTTTTCGACAGCTTTCAACGACTACTCCGACGGCAACTTAGGTGGCCTTTCCGATGGTTAAGACGTCCATGTGGCTTGAAAAATCACCGGAAAGCACTTTGGAGACATCGAAAGCCGTCGCTAATTTTTTATCAATAAGCCGTCGAAACTGTCGGCAGCCGTCAGAAATTTGGATGACTTTTTTAACATTATAGTAGCCATTTGTATTGCAAACGGCAAATCAATATCAATATATATCACAACACATCAAAATGTATATATATCATATGTTCAAGCTAAAATCAATATCATTAACAAGATAAAACTCAAACATTACCATCTCAATCTCAAACTCAAACACTACCATCAATACCAAAAAAAACCATCCATCATCAATCTTATATACTCAACAATAATATACACATCCAACATCTATGTACAACATATACAACGTCTAAAATGTCATCCTAACACATCAGTCCAACAAATCAACATCAAACATCACATCAAACACCACATGTCCACAAATCAACCTCATCATCTCTCATTGTATACGTACACAAGTTTCAATAACAAAAACACTATAAAACGTACCTTATGACTCATCATCAGCTTCGGAACCTACCAGACGAAGGGAATGCTCCATGTTGCTCCATTTACTCGGATAAAAGCCGGTTCAGTTGCTCCATTTGCACTGCTCGGAGGCAGCCCTGCTCCTAGAGTTATGCAATCTGCAGTCAAAGCTCATTATTCTCAGCTTTGTCTTGAGCCTTTTGATAAGCCTTTTGTGAGGTCCAAGCCTATAAAACAAGTCGAAATATGTTTAAATTATTTACTTAACTTTTATAAGAATTAAGTAATTTTAAGAACGTAGTTAATTTTTTTTAAATTATTGCTTGGTTGTATGGTGCCCTAACAAATGGCGTATTATTTAATAATTAAGTAATTCAAGTAAATAATTAAGTAATTCAAGTAAATAATTTTTTAAAATTAAGTAATTCAAGTAAATAATTTTAGACGTATTATTTAATAATACCTAACAAATGGCACAACTTCTGCACAAGTAAAACATATGTGTGGGCTACATATAATCTCTGTGATCTAACCAAACTTCCACACATTTTCCAAGCAGGGTGTCCATGCTATCTAAAAATAGATAGCATTGATTCAGGAGAATCTTGTTCAATGCCTTTATCATCTCGCGTAGCACTTTCAAAAGATAAGTTTACATGGTCACTGAAATAATAAGAGAAAAAGAACGAAGCTTCTTCTTTGATATATGATTTGCATTTCGAACATTCAACTTATGCATTTTGTCTCACTTTTTTATTTGGATGATTTAAGTACATGTTAAGAATAATTATCAATAAATTTTATTACACGAAATTAAACTAATATTTAACATATTCGGTATCAATATCATTCAAATGGATACATATTTCATCCATATTACATAGGACCTCGAAGACATACTTCAAATAGAAGATGAACAGGTTAATGCTCCATTCCTTTACTGAAACCCGAAGAAAATATTTTCTCCAGTTTGTAGAGCAATATAGAAATTTCTTCCTCAAGTTTACATAGACGATCAACTTTTAATGTATTTGAGTAAATCTCCTTATAAAACAAACTAAGTTCTGTTAATACCGTCCAAACTTTTATGGGCAATATTTCTTGGAAACGACGGGTAACAAATGTTCTATCTGTGACGGCCCAGATTTTCGACACTCCAAGATCGACATCAATAGGTTCACTGTATTACATGCCGAGCATTCGAATGCTAGAAATACTAGATCGTTAGGGAAAAGAAGAAAGAGGTAGAAGAAGAAACAAAAACAACAACTCGGAATCTCATAATTGCAGCGGAACAATATATAATAGATAAAAACATGTCTTTATACAAAAAGAACTACAACTGTTATTTACATATTACGTCATCAGAGTACAACACATCAATAACACAATACCGGACAGTTATAATATGTAACGACACGTAATTTTTAATAAATAAAAATAGTTAATTTAATAGATTTTTGTGATTTAATATTGGAAAAATAAAAATTTGCGATCTATTAATGAAATAATAATCAGAATGAAATATAACAATGTTAATGTAAGTTAACTATTAACAATTTTAATGAAATTCCAATTTACTGAAATGATTTAAATATTATACTTGGTTATAAATTGAATATAAGAAAACAAATGTAAATATTGAACTAATTAATGAAATAGTGTGTAATAAATGGTAATTGAATAAAATTAGTGTAATGAAAGTTGTTATAACAGTTGTTTGAAAAAAATATAAATTACAGATGTTATTAAATGTAGATATGGTGTCAATTGTTGTTTGTTACCAATATATTTAATCAATTACAAATAAACGTAAATAAATGTTACATTAATATGAGTTAAGACAATAGCTGCAAATTGTGAATGTAATAAAATATATAGAAATGTTAATTTTATTTACAAGGCAATAATTAATGAAATAAAAAGAGTGAAACAAAGACAAATTAATTTATTGAGATTTTAAATTATAATAAAATTGACAAAAATTCAATATAATGGAAATATAGTAGTCAATACAAATAAAAGATGGAAATTGTAGCATATTAGTGAAATAAGATATCAACAAATGTTAACTATGTTATTAGAGTAATAATTGATTGAATATAAAGATTGAAATCAAATTAAAACAATTTATTGAAATTTAATTTTAATTAATTGGATTTAATTACAATTGAAATTGAACACTTTAGTTAGTGAAATATTAAACACTGAATTTGATATGTAAATTTGCTTTAAGTTATTATAAGTGTCTAAGTAATCAAAAATGATGAAATTTTTTAGTTTATAAATATTGAATTATAAAGTGATTAATTAATTTAATATTAATTTATTTAATTAACGTGAAAATAGCCATTTAGGCCACTATCTCGGATTTTGATGAAACCAGTTTCATCGGATCTGCAACGATGAATTATTGTAGGATTTCAAGTTTCGTAACAATCGAACTTGTCGTTTGATCGTACAGGCTCGAAACGCCTAGAAATCAATTTAGTTGAAACCAATGTGAAATAAGATGATTTTAAAGCAACTTCTTCATACAATGAAATTTGGACCTGAAACCTATTCCATTGAGTTTAAAAATATCGAAAACATCTATTTTGATATATGGGATGACCCATTTTCGTTTCGGGAACGAAACGGGCTTTTCGGGTCGTTTATCGTTTAACTTTTAAATCGATCTTGTCCTTTCTTTTCCATTTCAGCTACACCTATAAATAGCTCATTATAATCCTAGCAGCCATTTCTTATTATATGTACGTACAATTCTATCTGCTTCTCTCTTTACAATGGCAGACAAACCAAAACCAATTCCAATTCAATTGCAAATCAAAATCAAATCGAAAAATCAAACTCATCCAAACCATATCAAATTATATATCGATTTGAAGCTCTCGATGAGCGAAAATCAAATCTGCAGTTAGTTTTTCGATTTGGGTTTCTGTATGTTCGGAATTCGAGGAATAATTCTCGACTGCTCATTGATCGTAGATCAACTTCGACTGATCGTCAAATCAATGATACTAGGTTGTGGAGATTCACAAGAAGGGTTCATCTGAGTCATTCGTGGGGGGAGTCATCGATCAGATCATCGGGAATTGGCTGATTAGGGTTTCAAAACCCTACATGGTGCTAGCGGCACGATTTGATTTGGGGTCGCGAAGGGCATCAGTGGGGAGCGGCTCGCCTAAGGGGAGAGGATGGTGGTGGTCGGTGGCTTCCAAGTGGCCGTAGGCGATAGTTTTCGATGGTCAATAGGAGGCTATAGGCGCTTTTGACTGGATCAAATGGAACCGAGGAAGCAAGGAGGTGCTGATGTATTATTGTGTACGTGTGTTGTTGATTTAGTTTTTTTGTTTTAAATTTAAATCATTTAATGTTCTAATATGCATAACTTTTACATACGGGGTCTGTTTCATGCACGGTTTGTTCCATTGGGATCGTATCAAAATTTCAAGCTTTATGAAACTAGTTTGGTCAAATTCTAAGACTGTTTGAATTTTGGGCCTAAATTGGATTTTTATTCGATTTAAAATCGAAGGTGAGTGTTTTAACCCACTCACAACTACTAAATTATCTTGTGTGGTCAAATTAAATTTATGATGTGATTTGAAATTCATTTATTGTTGTTTCGTATGTTTAAATTTGTCATTCTGGCTAAATTTGACTTTTATTGCATTTAATCATCGTTTAATTTAATATTGAATATTAATTTGTCAATTTGATACATGTATTGATTATAAATTACCTATTGATGTTTATTGATTGATTTGGATGATGATTATGATGTATGTTTGATTTGTTGATATTGGATGACTGGACGTTGTATTATATATTGTTACAACTGCAAGTTCTCTATGGGTTGAAATGATACATACCCGAACGATCTACAGATTAGCGAAAATCGTTATGGGTTGAAATGATAGACTCGAGCGATTTTATGGATTTTTAATTGATTCGGGATTTTCGGTTTGAAATGATATATAACCGTAAAGTTTTAAACTGCGGATTGAAATAATATATATCCGTATCACTTGACCCAAAGGTAGAAAATTATATACGGACACCGGATTGGTTAAATTTAATGATTTTTAATTCATTAAAAATTTGAATTCGGTTTACAGGCATTTTGAAATAGAAATTGATTTATATAAACTGAATTATTTTCGATAATCCAAGTGTTAATGCTGGAATTGGAAATTGGTTTAATGAATTGTCAAAGAAATTAAATTGGAATTTCAAGGTTGAAGTGTCGAATATAAATGAATTTATCGGAATTGAGTTATTGAAAAGGTTTGGATATAACTTTGAAATCTATTTTAAACTAATTTAAACTATTTTTATCAATTTAAACTATTTTAATTTATTTTAATCTATTATCACCTATTTAATACAATTTAACCTATTTTACCTATTTAAACTAACTAAATTTATTTAATCTATTTCATATAATTTAAATCTATTTAATCTATATTTAATCTATTTAAATCGTTTCAAATCTATTTACATCATTTTAAATCCAATTAAATTAAATTTAAATCTATTTAAACTTTTTTTACTATTTAAACAATTTAAATCTATTTAAACTATTTTTAAAAACTATTAAAACCATTCATGACTATCTAAACTATTTTCTAAAATTTCAAACTGTGCAAAGTAAAAGTATTTATATTTAAATCATTGATGATGATACACCCTAGCTTGGGATTTGGAATTGATATTTTGTTTGTGAAATGGCATATTTGAGTAAATAAGATGATTTTGAAATGAGGATTTAATTAACTTGTCTTATCGATAATTTCAAAAGTAAATATGATTTTGAAAGTGTATATGGTTTTGAAAGTGAATATGATTTGAAAATGATATGGTTTTGAGAATATGATATTTTGATATCAATTGTAAATTGGCCTTTGAAATGTAAAAGTACCATCTGGTTTGAAATAAGCGTTTGGTTGTTAAAGAGATCAGGATCGGATATTGTAATACTCTCTGCCAACACCGAAAACCACTTTAACAATTGTGTACGTGGTGGAGATTCCAGAAATGAAGTAGGATAGTTTGGCAAATGATTATGTATAAGGTATTTACATGACCCTGACTTCCGTGAGTCAGCTTGATGTGGCTAAAACAGGAGCTATACCGGGCCAAGTGAGATCATTCCTCCGATCAGACACATTTCTTCGATACTATACTTTTGACTTTGTGATTGATTTGGTGGCCACCCTTGATTTTAATTTTGGGAGTTTGTTCTGAGGTGGGCGGTAGTAGCTGCTATACGTTACCACCAGTCTGGGAGTGCAATTGGTATATCTATCCTGGCATTGTCTCGAGTGTCGTGTTCACATGCCCTATCGCACCTTCTACGAGTTTGATTTGTACCATACATATGGAGTTCCCTCTGATAGCCCTCCAGTTTACGAAGGAATTACGGTACTGTATAGACTATGGGAATATATAAAAATGTGTTAAGGGGGATATGGGTAAAGCCTTAACGCTATTTTAATACTTTACTTTTGATGCAGCAAGGCATATGGGAATTCAGAAGTTAACTCGTAAGACGTGCACGAGCTTAAGAGGTGCATGCTTGATGAGTCGGTCACGGGATAGTGGAAGCATAAGTCGGTGCCGATTTAACGAAGCTTTGGAGTTGGGTAGCTCGGGGATTTTAAGTCGTTACCGACTCACGGGACACACTTTACGACCTAAGACGAAGACTCCAAGTCGTTTGCGACTTATTAAAACAAAGAGGAACGCGTTAGGAAAGGGACGACCTAGCCAAACTATGAGTCGTTCGGTGTTGGGGGGAAATGAGTCGTCCACGACTCAGCGTGAAGGGATTGAGTCGCCTAACAACAGTAGTATAAGTCGTCAGCGACTCATCATGAAGCCAGGGGAAACTCCATCTTTGGAAAGCCTTGAGTCGGAGAAAGGGAGCACGACCTAACTGAGTCGCTCGAAGAGACATGCGGCAAGGAACTGGGAAGTTTGAGTCGTATGAATGTTGAGTCGGTCAGTTGATGAGTCGTTTGTTGTGATGAGTCGTGTACCGTTGAGTCGTAAATGTTTGAGTCGTGTACAGCCGGCATGTACTAAGTTTTGAGTCGTGAGTCGTTAGGTCGTATACGACCTAACTGTTGTAACCTGATGTAAATATTATAAGTCGTAGGTCGTGTATTGTGGAGTCATGAGCCGTGAGTCGCTGCAGTGTTGAGTCACCAGTATGTTAAGTCGCTCATAGTTGAGTCGTTGGTCTGTTGATAAATCGGTTGCTTTGTTGAGTGAGTCGTTCTTATATGCCGCTGCCATGAGTCGTATGAAGTGTGGATGTGCTGGTATGATGAGTCGTGTAGTGTTGTTGAGTCGCGTATAGGTTCTCTTGAGTCGCTGCCGACCTAAGGGTTGTGGCGTGAGTCGAAAACACTATAAATAGGGAGTGAGTTGTAATTTTTTTGGTTGTTGAATATTGAATAAAAATTTCCTTTTGTTAGCTTTGTGCTTTCATACCAATTGGTAGTTGAGTGTAATCTCCTATCTCCTCTTTCGGATAATCGAGTGCGCTCGATTCAACGATTGCAGAAGCCGATTCACGGAATCTAGTGCGCTAGATCAACGTGCGAAGAATCGTAGATCTTTGAACACGGTATAGTGCGCTATCAACGTGTTTGAGATAGCTAGAGTTCGGTATCTTTGGATCAACGAACTTGGGCGTTTTGGTATCATCAACTCACCGATTGCTACATTCATCGATTGAAGTTTATTTTCGAATTATCCGCTGCGTCATTATTGGTATCAGAGCCATACTTAGCCAATCATAGCTAAGTGGATTCTTGGAGCCAAGTTTTTGAAGTTTGAAGGAGTTCATCGTGTTCATATTGAGTTGCATCAAGTTTGGAGTGTTTGATCCATTTCATTTTGGATCGAAGAGTTGGACTTTGTTTGGACTTTGACTCGGTGTTTTGCGCGCCAAGGAGTTGAATTTGGAGTGTAGGCCGAGCTAGTTTGAGCCGCGCCTTGAGATTTGGATTGGAGCCGACTTAACCTAAGTCGTTAACTCGTTGCCGAGTTAGTGTGAGCCGAGACAAGCTAGCCGACTTAACTTGAGCCGGGATATTTTTGCCGAGCTAAGCCTTGCCGATCCAAGTGTGCCGAGTTAAGGGTAGAGCCTTATAAAGCATTGTTGAGCCGAGATTGCTTGTGTTGGAAGATTTGAAGTTTTGTACTTGAATTGTTGAAGTTTGTGAAATTTTCAACCATGCCACCAAGGAGAGCTAATCGTCATCAAAATGTTGAAGCTTTGTATCGTCGAGAAGAAGCTGAACTTATGGAACAACGAATTAATGAAAAATTTGACGAAGGCATTGGTAAATTGGAGAGATTGATGAATGATTTGAATCAAAGGAGGAGATCACCAAACTCGAACCATGGAGGAAACCGAGTTTCGCCATCGGTTACGGAAGCGAGGAGGGTATCGCCACATTCTTGTAGAGATAGAAGAGACACATCAATTTCATCACGAAGAGATCATCATGACTATGCATATGAAGAGAGAAGAAGTCAACGTGAATTTGACCATGAAGCATATAAGGATGAAGAGAGACATAGTCAAAGAAGCATGCATGAGCGAAGGGATGATATTGGTCGAGATCGATGTAGGCGTACTTGTGATTTTGTTGACGAGGGGGATAGAGCTAGTATTCATTATCGCGATCGAGACCAAGTTCGAAATTCTTATCGGGATGTTGAAGATGATCGTCGATGGGAATCGGGTATGAAAATGGAGATTCCAGAATTTAAAGGAGGGATGGTAGCAGAAGAATTTCTCGATTGGATTTCTAATGTTGAAGAGATCTTTGATTTCAAGGAGGTTCCTGAGCATAGAAGGGTGAAGTTGGTTGCTACAAGGCTGAGGGGGAGAGCTTTGGCATGGTGGCAGCAAACTAAACTTACCAGGGAGAGAATGGGGAAGTCAAAGATAGAATCTTGGGAGAAGATGAAGAAATTGATGCGAGCTACATTTTTGCCTTATAATTACCAATCACTTATGTACCAAAGGTTGCAGAATCTGAGGCAAGGGACAAAATCTGTTAGTGATTATGCTGATGAATTCTACCAACTCATTGCCAGAAACGATATTATGGAAACAGAGGAACAGTTGACTGCTAGATTCATTGGGGGATTGAGAATGCAGATCCAGGATATGGTTAATATGTTCGATCCGAGATCTGTAGCGGAGGCACATCAAAAGGCGTTGGCTTGGGAGAAGCAGCGAAGGCGTGGAGGTGGTGTGTTTACTAATTCCAATAATCCGGTGAAGGGGGTCAGTGGAAGTTCTAATGTTCATAAACCTGTCAGTAAGCCAGTGGTGAAGGAAGCTGAGAAAGCGAAGGTTAGCAGTGGGTTCAAATGCTATAATTGTCAGGAGTTGGGTCATAAAAGCAACGAATGTCCGAAGCCGAAGAAAAGAACCATGGTTGCAGAAGTTGAAGAGGATGATGTTGAGGAGGCAGAATGTTCAAATGCACTTTAGGTTGAGGAGGAAGAAGAAGTGTCAGGTGATGAAGGTTGTAATCTCATGATGAGGAGGAGTTGTTTGACACCAAAGCAGGAGGAAGATTCTAGTTGGCTGAGAAGCAATATTTTTCAATCGACGTGTACTATTCTGGGGAAAGTCTGCAAGTTCGTTATTGACGCTGGAAGTTGTGATAATATTATTTCTACAGAGGCAGTTAGAAAGTTGAACTTGAAGACCGAGAAGCATCCTAAACCATACAAGCTAGCATGGTTAAGGTAGGGAGGTGAAGTGAAAGTGTGTCGAAGAGCTTGTGTTAATTTTTCGATTGGGAAGAAGTACAAGGATGAGATTTTGTGTGATGTAGTAGATATGGATGTTTGTCACTTATTGTTGGGCAGACCATGGCAGTTTGATAGAGCAGTTCAACATGACGGTCGTGCCAACAGTTACAGTTTCATGTTCGAGGGTACTAAAATCACTTTGGTTCCTAAGAAGCAACAGCAGAAGGAGAACAAGCTGGAGGAGATTGAAGAATTGAAAACTCTGTTGACTTTGAAGGAGTTTGTTAAAGAAGTGGAGGAAGAACCGGAAGTGTTTTTGTTGATTGGGAGAGAGAGCAGCGAAGAAGTTGAGATTCCAGAAGAAGCAAAACCAGTTTTGAAAGAGTTTGAAGACGTGTTTCCAGAAGAGTTACCAAAGGAGTTACCGCCACTTAGAGACATTCAACATCAAATTGATCTTGTTCCAGGAGCAGTGTTACCACATCGACCACATTACCGTATGAGTCCGAAGGAACATGAAGAATTGAGAAGGCAGGTGGAAGAGTTGCTTGAGCAGGGACGTATTCAAGAAAGCTTGAGTCCATGTGCTGTGCCAGCATTGTTGGTACCCAAGAAGGACGGAACTTGGAGAATGTGCACTGATAGTAGAGCCTTGAATAAGATCACTGTTCGTTACAGATTTCCTATGCCGAGGTTGGATGATTTGCTGGATCAGTTGAGTGGGGCAACTATATTCTCGAAGATTGATTTGAAGAGTGGTTATCATCAGATTCGAATCAGACCTGGAGACGAATGGAAGACAGCTTTCAAAACTAGAGAGGGGTTGTACGAATGGTTGGTCATGCCATTTGGTTTGTCAAATGCACCTAGTACATTCATGCGGGTGATGAATCAAATCTTTAGACCATTCATTGGGAAATTCGTGGTGGTTTATTTCGATGACATTCTGATTTACAGCAGGAGTACGGAGGAGCATATTTTACATTTGAGGGAAGTGTTGATTATTCTTCGTGAAGAACAATTTTATGCTGCTACAAAGAAATGTGTGTTTATGACACCTAGTGTTTTATTCCTGGGTTATGTTGTTTCAGGGAAAGGTATCCAAGTTGACCAGAGTAAAGTTGAGGCAGTCAGGAATTGGCCACAACCAAAGACAATTACAGAAGTGAGAAGTTTTCATGGGCTAGCGTCATTCTACCGAAGGTTCATACCACACTTCAGTAGCGTGATGGCTCCAGTTACTGATTGCATGAAGGGTAAACAGTTTACATGGTCAGAGGAAGCGAGGGTTGCCTTTGAAAGGATCAAGGAATTGTTGACGTCTGCACCAATTCTTGTTCTACCTAATTTTCAGTTGTTATTTGAATTGCATACTGATGCTTCGAAGGTTGGAATTGGAGGAGTTCTGAGCCAGAATGGGAAGCCAGTTGCTTACTTCAGCGAGAAACTGTCAGGGGCAAAGATGAGATACAGTACATATGATGTTGAATTTTATGCTGTTGTTCAGGCTGTCAAGCATTGGAGACATTACTTATTTCAGAAGGAATTTGTTCTGTACACTGATCACGAAGCTTTGAAACATTTACAGGGGCAAGATAAGATTTCTGCGAGACATGCATCATGGATTGCTTATTTGCAGCAATTTACTTTTGTCGTTAAGCACAAATCGGGAGTGACCAATCGGGTAGCTGATGCTTTGAGTAGGAGGAGTCATTTACTAACGACAATGAAAGTTGAAGTGACGGGGTTTGAAATGTTGCCTGAGATGATTGAAGGAGATCCTTACTTTGAGAAATATGTTGAGAAAGTGAAGGATGGGAGTACCGATGAATTTATAATGGTTGATGGTTTTCTGTTTAAAGGAAATCGTTTATGTATACCGGATTGTAGCTTGAGATTGAAAATTGTCAAAGAGTTACATGAGGAAGGACATGTGGGCCGTGATCGTACTTTACAGTTGATTGCACAATCTTACTTTTGGCCGTCGATGAGAAAGGAGGTGGAGAGATTCGTGGAGAGATGCCATATTTGTCAGGTTTCAAAAGGAATAGCAACGAATGCAGGATTGTATATGCCATTACCCGTACCATCTAAGCCATGGGTTGATATTAGCATGGATTTCGTTTTGGGTTTGCCGAGAACTCAAAGGGGAAATGATTCGATATTTGTTGTGGTGGACAGGTTTCCAAAGATGGCACATTTTATTGCTTGCAAGAAGACGGCGGATGCTGTTCGTGTTGCTCAGTTATTTTTCAAGGAGGTTTATCGACTTCATGGTTTACCAGAATCTATTGTTTCTGATCGAGATACTCGTTTCCTGAGTCACTTTTGGTTGAGTTTGTGGAAGATGGTCGGAACGAAGCTGAATTTTAGTAGCGCTTACCATCCGCAAACTGATGGGCAGACAGAAGTTGTTAACAGATCATTGGAAAATTTGTTGCGTTGTCTTGTACAGGATAATTTGAGAAGTTGGGACATAAAGCTATGCCAGGCAGAATTTGCTCATAATCATGCAGTAAATCGTAGCACAGGATTCAGTCCGTTTCAGATTGTTTATTCAAATTTACCCAGGGGACCGTTGGATTTAGCAGTTGTACCACAGTCAAAAGGAACAGTTAAACGAGTTGCTGATTTTGTTGATGAGCTGACTGAATGTCACAAAATCGTTCAGGAACGATTGGAGAAATCGAATGAGAAATATAAGAAGTCTGCAGATTTGAAACGTCGAAGTGTTGAATTTAAAGAAGGTGATTTGGTTTATGCTGTATTGACAAAGGATCGTTTTCCGGTGGGTACTTATAACAAGTTGAAGGCGCGAAAAATTGGTCCAATTGAAATTATGAAGAAAATTAATGAAAACGCTTATAAATTGAAGCTGCCAGAAGATGTTTACACGTCTGACGTGTTCAATGTTAAATATCTTATTCCATATTATGGGGATGAACATTTTGATGAGAAAGAAATTGCAAATTCGAGGACGAATTTTTCTCAACCAGGGGAGGATGATGCAGCAAGGCATATGGGAATTCAGAAGTTAACTCGTAAGACGTGCACGAGCTTAAGAGGTGCATGCTTGATGAGTCGGTCACGGGATAGTGGAAGCATAAGTCGGTGCCGATTTAACGAAGCTTTGGAGTTGGGTAGCTCGGGGATTTTAAGTCGTTACCGACTCACGGGACACACTTTACGACCTAAGACGAAGACTCCAAGTCGTTTGCGACTTATTAAAACAAAGAGGAACGCGTTAGGAAAGGGACGACCTAGCCAAACTATGAGTCGTTCGGTGTTGGGGGGAAATGAGTCGTCCACGACTCAGCGTGAAGGGATTGAGTCGCCTAACAACAGTAGTATAAGTCGTCAGCGACTCATCATGAAGCCAGGGGAAACTCCATCTTTGGAAAGCCTTGAGTCGGAGAAAGGGAGCACGACCTAACTGAGTCGCTCGAAGAGACATGCGGCAAGGAACTGGGAAGTTTGAGTCGTATGAATGTTGAGTCGGTCAGTTGATGAGTCGTTTGTTGTGATGAGTCGTGTACCGTTGAGTCGTAAATGTTTGAGTCGTGTACAGCCGGCATGTACTAAGTTTTGAGTCGTGAGTCGTTAGGTCGTATACGACCTAACTATTGTAACCTGATGTAAATATTATAAGTCGTAGGTCGTGTATTGTGGAGTCATGAGCCGTGAGTCGCTGCAGTGTTGAGTCACCAGTATGTTAAGTCGCTCATAGTTGAGTCGTTGGTCTGTTGATAAATCGGTTGCTTTGTTGAGTGAGTCGTTCTTATATGCCGCTGCCATGAGTCGTATGAAGTGTGGATGTGCTGGTATGATGAGTCGTGTAGTGTTGTTGAGTCGCGTATAGGTTCTCTTGAGTCGCTGCCGACCTAAGGGTTGTGGCGTGAGTCGAAAACACTATAAATAGGGAGTGAGTTGTAATTTTTTTGGTTGTTGAATATTGAATAAAAATTTCCTTTTGTTAGCTTTGTGCTTTCATACCAATTGGTAGTTGAGTGTAATCTCCTATCTCCTCTTTCGGATAATCGAGTGCGCTCGATTCAACGATTGCAGAAGCCGATTCACGGAATCTAGTGCGCTAGATCAACGTGCGAAGAATCGTAGATCTTTGAACACGGTATAGTGCGCTATCAACGTGTTTGAGATAGCTAGAGTTCGGTATCTTTGGATCAACGAACTTGGGCGTTTTGGTATCATCAACTCACCGATTGCTACATTCATCGATTGAAGTTTATTTTCGAATTATCCGCTGCGTCAACTTTACTATAGACACTATTATAATAGCGTATGGTATTACATAGTAGATAGTTTAACGAATCCTTAGGAGATGGTAATCCCGAATATCTCTTAAATTATTGCACTCATGTTAGACACTAGATAGGAGATGTCAAACCCTGTAAACATCTCTGACATCATTACACTCATATTTATTTACTGTTGATTTAACTTACACAAGATCTTTCAGTTCCGACTCAAGTGTTTTATCTTTTCAATTCACTTGGGTCAGCCTAAGCATTTCAGGGTTGAAGACCTTATTTCTGGATGACGAAGACGAAGATTTGTACTATTATTATTTATTATAGTTATTCCACTATATCATGTTGTTCCGCTGCATTTATTCATTTATTATTGATCCTTGTTGTATGTAACTCTGATTTTGTGTTGTAAAAGAATAATCAAATGTATTTATAAACCAGCTTCATGAACTGTTATTTGATTATTATATTCTGTCATTCCGCTATGAGAATATATATTTGTTTTATTTCTTCTCTTCTTTTTATTATTTACCCCATAAAAATCTGCCTCTTTGAATGGTTTGAGTTTGATGTGTATGGCTTATCGTCGATCTAGACCATCCAAAAAGGCAAGTCATTACATAATAACTTGTCCTCAGAAAAGCTGAATATACAGCCTACAATACATAGCGGAATAAAGTTAAATATGTGTAATACGTCTTCGTCATCCAACTCATTTCTGAGCTCCATAGCATTCTATTCTGAATCTGTAATACTCGGTCTGACCCGAGCATTATAATAAAATAACACCCGGGCCAGTCTGGAAAACCAGCTTAAGAAAACACACTCAATTTTAATTATTAAAGTTACCAAAAACCCTTTGAAAACAAAGGTATCTCATAAGACAACGTCACACATAAACACGACGAGTTCTTCCCTTACGATAGCCAAAACACTTCATATCAAATTCGTCTGATAATATAATTATGTTTAAACAAAGTAAATAGGAAATAGCTGAAATGCTTGCATCTCACATTTCAGCATAGTTGGGCACAATCAAAACCGTACGGCGCTTATTGGAGAATGGATTCCATACAATGACTAGGCACTGGGTACCACCTATCACAGTACACTTCTAGAAAAATGTACCAAGGACCTCGCCGGGATCCCCTACAACACAAGACCAGCCCTATCCCTAACCTGGATAGAACCGAATATGTTATCACACCAGGTGTTCCCACCCTTATCGAGAGCTCTTTTGCATTTACCACCATATCCATAATAAACAATATATCTGAGGGTATCTAGAAAGGTGGTAACATACCCTAATTAGGAATGACACACTTAGCCTTGCTGCATATCCCCTGATTTTCAGCAATTCCAGTTGATGAGGCTAGAGGCTATGATAACCTTTCAGGAATTTTCACTTAGAATGCTCGTTGTCCTCCAATGAAAATGTTCCGATAGCATTCATCCATACAAGTTGTCCTGGGTCTGGACAAACCAAATCACTGTCTTCATCATCTTCACAGTATTCATTCGTAACGCTTAAATCAGATCGAAGTGGTTTTCGAATAATTAAATCCGATCCCGGTCTCTTCGAAACAATCAACGAAATTGGCCAAACACTTGATAGTTGGTTATTTAACTATTAATAAAACATTCATAAGCATACATCAGGCCTTATTATAATTTTCCAAAATTCTAGAATATCTTTATAAGATATATATATATATATATATATATATATATTTAAATCTCTTTCCAATTTCAACATTTAAGACAACACAAATATGTATATCCATATCAGGATATTTCAAACCATTTTTTATTTCACACTTAGAAAAAAATATATTTAAAATATATTTTCTAACCCTTACTTCCATACACTTAGGAGAAATTCACTTATTTCTCTTTTCTCATTTACCATTCCTAATTTTATATTGTAAATTCCTTAACTTGTTTATAACAAATTCTATAAGTTTCGGGTTCCTTAATTAAATCTATAAATTCAAAAATATATACTTATCTCACCAAAATAAGTATATCCACAAACCATTTCCTTCAAAATATTTGAAAACATTTTAGAGTGAATACGGAAAGCACCTGTTAGGAACTGAGTTGATGATGTTTTGATGACAACAACCTTATATAGTTATTATACTTTACTTTATAAAATATACACTACCATTTCCATATAGATATATATATATATATAGTAAGTATATGCAGGTATCATTGAAGACTGATCAGTATAAAGACTCAAGCATCAAGATGAAGATTAGAGATTCAAGATTCAAGACTCTAGAGTATCAAGATTTCAAGATATCAAGATAAGTGTCTAGTATTTTGTTAAAACTACATAATAGCACTCTCGTCTTTCTTCTAATTTTCTTTTGGGATGGAACCCAATTTCTATCGAAACCAGTGGCTTACAAACCCACGACAAGTAGCTTACAAACCTACGAAAGGTGGCTTACAAACCCACGAAAATCAAAATCATTTAAACTACTTTGTACAAGTTCTCGAGTCCAATGGAGGAGCTCTGTAGGAAGGTTCTTGCAATTTCAGTTTAAATAGATTTTTCAAAATGATTTTAAATCTGTTTTCAAAATGTTTTAGCTTTCAAAATCATGTTTTCAAAAATGTTTTCAAACTTTGTGTTAGCCTTGAAATATTCCTCTATTCTGATTTTAAAACATCAAAACTTATTTTGATTTTAAATATTACTTATATAATTGACGGTCTATATCAATTATATATATATATATATATTTAAAATAATGTTTTATATTCATTCTCTATCTCAAAATATTGTTTAAACACTTTACTTTGCTTCAGAGAAGTTTCAACTTGTTTTAAATTCAATTGTCTTTACCAAACAACATCTCTATAATTTTAAACTAAGGGATGTCGACATATGGGGATACCCCATGTCGACATGGTGACAGTTGGATTCAAAATTCAATTTTCAAAAGAAGTATCCATTCTTTCGAAAACCTTTCGCCAACGGTTATGACTGTTGTGCATCTATATAAAGGCTTCCAAAATGAATTTTTTAAAACAACTATTCTCTTAATTTCTTCACTCCTTCTTCTCCACCATTCCATATCCATAAAACTTCATATTTTCAAGATCGTGCCATCATTTTGCCAAATTCTCAATAGGAAATCATTTAGATACTCTCTCTATTTGATTCTCCATCACTCTACTAAAGATCAAAAGTGCTATTCGGAGTTATAGGATCAATTTGTATTCAAAAAAGTCCATAGATTCTATCCATTCAAAAGGATTGTTGTTAGAAAGTATTAGGGTGATCTTGTGTCCCGTAAATCAAGAGAGTTTACCCCAGACTCGGGGATAGGAGGGTTCCTCAAGGCCTTAGAAATTGAGGGTTTTAATTTGGATATTGGCTTATAAAAATCTGTACAATGATATTGCCTTGGTGCAGGACTGGATGTAGGAGGATTCCGAACCAGTATAAAATCCGGTGTGTTCTTTTCTTTTACTTGCTTTACTTTACTATTTGCATTTGTTATATGTTCTGTAATCATTCTGTGTTAGAATTCTGTTTAGATTTGTGTTGAAAGTTTTAATTTAGTCATATAGTTTATATATTCTTTAAAACACTATTCACCCCCCTCTAGTGTTATTTCTGCCTTAAGATCCTTAATCCGCATCCCCAACAATTGGTATCAGAGCATTGGTTTTCATTGTTTTCATAATCTGAAATTTTGAAAAGTTTTAATGGCACAACACACTAGTAATGTCACTCCTGTCACTACTACTTCTGTCAACACAAGCACTAACGCTAGTTCATTTGTAGAGGGTCAGTCTACTGTCTGACCACCACTTTTTAATGGCAGTAATTATGCATATTGGGCATGTAGGATGAAAATTTATTTACAATCCATAAGTTTAGATATTTGGAATATGACACAAGTTGAATATGTTGAACCTACTACTAATTTTGCCCAGTGGACTACTGAGAAAAAGACAGTTGCACAAAACAATTCTAAGGCTATAAATATACTATTTTGTTCACTAGATAGGAATGAATTTAATAGAGTCTCTGTTTGTAAGTCTGCTATTGAAATCTGAAAAACTTAGCAAGTAACTCATGAAGGAACAAGCAAAGTTTAACAGACTAAAATTTCCATATTAACTAACCAGTTTCAATTGTTTAAAATGCATGAAAATGAGTCCATTTCCGACATGTATTGTCGATTTCAAGATATTGTTCATTCATCGATTGCTTTAGGAAAGGGTTTCTTGGAAGAAGATCAAGTCAGAAAGATACTCAATTCACTCACTCCAGAATGGGATCAAAAGACACTTACTATTGAAGAGGCAAATGATGTTAGTCAAATGAAGATCGAAGAGTTAATCGGTAATCTAATGTCTTATGAAGTTCAACTACAAGGAAGAAAAGAATCTAAGGCAACGGAAAAGAAATTGATTGCATTCAAAGCAACAACTGAAGATTCAGAACAAGATAGTGATGAAGAAATTGCTTTCATGACCAGAAATTTCAGGAAGTTTCTAAGTATAGAAAGATGAATAACTTTAAAAGAAATGATCAAAGGAATTCCAGAAATACTTCGGAGAACAAAAACAATCACAACAACAACAACAATGGTGATAGATGCTACAACTGCAACAAAACAGGGCACTACAAGATAGATTGTCCATATCCAGACAAACAGACATTTCAACCAAACAGCGAGCAACTAAGGAAAAGAAAGAAGGCATATGCAGCAACTCTTGACGATTCAGATTCATCCAGTGATGACGAGAAGAAAACTGATAATTCAAATCTGTGCTTCACGGCTATTCTCGAATCAGAAGACGATCGGGATTTGGATCTAAAAATAGGTACACATTTATTTTAATTTTATTGGATGCTTGCTTGTTTTAATTTTTTTGCAATTCCTTGAATTTTTAAATTCAAAATCACCCTTTGAAATTTGAATTTTTAAATTCAAAATAATATTATTTTAATAATATTTTAAATATTTTTAATATTATTATATTTAATATTATTACTCGAATTATATATAGATATAGAATATAGGTTAGTTTTCTTAAAATTTTAGGAATTTCTTAGATTTTAGAAATAGACACCTCCTTTCAAATTCAACAGGCACATGTCGACATGCCATGATACCCCATGTGGACATGCCTCTCAGAAATTTGATTTCAAAATTTGAATTCAAACTTTTGAATTTCCCTCCACCTTTTCACTTACTTCAAAATTCTAAAAAGATACCTCTTGACCAGAGAACATAACTATTTAATATACTTATCTTATCATCTCTTTTCACTTTATTCTCATAATTCAAACTTTCTTCATTATCTTCTACTCCTCTCAAACACTCATCAATGGCTTCCTCAAGTAACCCATCAACTATGAGGTTGCCCAAATCCATCAAAAATGATCTTTTCAATGACCCGGAGGCTATCAAAGCTTACATAAGTTATGTAAACTATGGTAAAGTCAATACGGGAAAATTTGCTATTTTTGATGATTTTCCTTCTTATGAAATCGATCAACTTTTTGAAGAAAACTCCATTCTGAGCTTGATTGATAACAAGAAAAATGATTTCATTTGTTATCCAAACCTTGTCAAAACATTTTATGCAAACCTAAACCGTGGATTTTATAATGGAAATGAAGTTCAAATTTGGAGTAGTGTTAAAGGAACACTTATTGTTTTGGATTCCGATATTTTGGGTACTATTTTGGGTTGCAAATCTACCGGTATGAATCTCTCGGAATTTCAAATCAATGAAACCGATCGAGAGACTTTTCATCGCATTTTTGAAAGCGATGACCACATGGATTTTAAGAATTGCTTTTTCCGCCCAAAAGCAAGAATTGTCAACCTTCTTATTCAACACACCGTTATTCCTAGGTCGAGAAACTACAATAATCCCACCTCAAAAGTGTGTAAAGCTCTTTTTGCTATTTTTGGAAAATATGATATTAATTGGGCACAAACTATTTCGGATGAGTTAAGACCCAAAAATTTTACTATGGGAGAAAATACTCTTTATCATGGAATTTACCTTACTCGGATTTTCAATTATTTTGGTGTGGATGTTAAAAAGGAAAAGTTTGTAAGTAGAAAAGTGTTCAATCATGGGAACATTTCCCTTATGAAAATCCCACTTATGTTTCAACCTTATGAAACACTTACCGAAAAGGAAGAAAGACTTGCTCATGAAGAGATGGAAGAAGAGAAAGAAGAAGAGGAAGAAGAAGGGGAAGGAATGGAAATTGAAGAAGAAGAGGAAGATGAAGGAACCTCTTTGGAAAGTATAGAGTATCCACATACACCCGCCAATCCATCCAACAAAACCATACTCAAGAACCAAAAGATACTTGCTCAAAATCAAAAGGTTCTTAAGAGATCTATTAGCAAGAAAATGGATAAAATCTCTACCAAGATCGACAAGTTCTTTGGGAAGATAGGCAGGAAACTTGGCTTGTCCTCATCATCATCTTCATCAAACTAATCCTAGCCATTATCTCTCTAGCTATCGTTTATCTGTCTTTGTATTTTTCTACTTTTTTAGTTAAGATTATGTAATGTTAACTAATATAAGTAATGCTATATTATTCTCTGTTTTCCAGCTTTATATATCTCTGATAGTTATTTATTTTAAGTTTATATAGGTCCACTAGTATAAAAATAAACTTAGAAATCAAAAATAACTCAACTTGGTCATTCTGTCTAGACCATGTCGACATGCCCCATCCCCCCATGTCGACATATAACAGTCAGAAAGTAGTTACAATTTCTAACTTCAAATTCTTGTAACTACCAAGTGTCAATTCATTTTGAACGGCCAATAACTCCTATAAGTACCTATTTCTTCCAGAAAAACTTCTCTACCTCCATGTCTATTCATCTCCTTTCATACTTCAACTTATTTCTTAAATTATGGCTTCTCCAATTAAGAATTTAAGTGAAAATCTTGAAGAAACTCTTACTTCTTTCAAGCATATTCTTTCTTTTATACTTAGGAATCAAAGGCACTTAGAATTAAGCCAAATGCAGATGATCAAAGAGCAAGAGAGACACTTCGACGCACTTCGTTGGATGATCTCAAGCCTTAGCAAAGACGAACCCGAAGCAAATCCACCGGTCACTCTCGACAAAGATGATTGGGATGTTATCAAAACTGATCCTATCTTTAGAGAAGATGGATGAGTGGAAGTCCCAAGGAATGTCTGATCATTATGTATGTTTGTTTGTTTGATTTGATTTGACTTAGATTTGATTAGGAATTGATTGATTAAGTTTGATTTGGATTTGGTTTGTATATAACTTCATATACTACACATGATTGGTTTGCTTATGTATGATATTGATTTGATTGCCAAGTTACAATTATATATGTTCACACACTTGATCACTTACACTCACTTAATCACTTATACGTTCACTTTACATTTTTATTCTATATATACTTGATTATCTTAGAACAGGTAAATCTTTTATTCCTTTTTGCTGATGTCAAAGGGGGAGAAAGTTATAAAAATATATATGCTTGGTGTAAGGGGGAGTCATGGAATAAGGGGAGTTGTAGTTTTAAAAAGAAGTCACGGAGAAAGGGGGAGTTATGGTATGGTAAGAATATTTTATAAATAAAGGTTGTCATCATCAAAAAGGGGGAGATTGTTAGGAACTGAGTTGATGATGTTTTGATGACAACAACCTTATATAGTTATTATACTTTACTTTATAAAATATATACTAACATTTCCATATAGATATATATATATATATGTATGTATATAGGAAGTATATGCAGGTATCATTGAAGACTGATCCGTATAAAGACTCAAGCATCAAGATGAAGATTAGATATTCAAGATTAGAGACTCTAAAGTATCAAGATTTCAAGATATCAAGATAAGTGTCTAGTATTTTGTTAAAACTACATAATAGCACTCTCATCTTTCTTCTAATTTTCTTTTGGGATGGAACCCAATTTCTATCGAAACCAGTGGCTTACAAACCCACGACAAGTAGCTTACAAACCTACGACAAGTGGCTTACAAACCCACAAAAATCAAAATCATTTAAACTACTTTGTACAAGTTCTCGAGTCCTATGAAGGAGCTCTGTTGAAAGGTTCTTGCAATTTCAGTTTGAATAGAATTTTCAAAATGATTTTAAATCTGTTTTCAAAATGTTTTAGCTTTCAAAATCATGTTTTCAAAAATGTTTTCAAACTTTGTTTTAGCCTTGAAATATTCCTCTATTCTGATTTTTAAAAACTTCTAATTTTAAAACATCAAAACTTATTTTGATTTTAAATATTACTTATATAATTGACGGTCTATATCAATTATATATATATATATATATATATATATTTAAAATAATGTTTTATATTCATTCTCTATCTCAAAATATTGTTTAAACGCTTTACTTTGCTTCAGAGAAGTTTCAACTTGTTTTAAATTCAATTGTCTTTACAAAACAACATCTCTATAATTTTAAACTAAGGGATGTCGACATATGGGGATACCCCATGTCGACATGGGACAGTTGGATTCAAAATTCAATTTTCAAAAGAAGTGTCCATTCGTTCGAAAACCTTTCGCCAATGGTTATGACTGTTGTGCATCTATATAAAAGCTTCCAAAACGAATTTTTTAAAACAACTATTCTCTTAATTTCTTCACTCCTTCTTCTCCACCATTCCATATCCATAAAACTTCATATTTTCAAGATCGTGCCATCATTCTGCCAGATTCTCAATAGGAAATCATTTAGATACTCTCTCTATTTGATTCCCCATCACTCTACTAAAGATCAAAAGTGCTATTCAGAGTTATAGGATCAATTTGTATTCAAAAAGTCCATAGAGTCTATCCATTCAAAAGGATTGTTGTTAGAAAGTATTAGGGTGATCTTGTGTCCCATAAATCAAGAGAGTTTACCCCAGACTCGGAGATAGGAGGGTTCCTCAAGGCCTTAGAAATTGAGGGTTGTAATTTGGACATTGGCTTATAAAAATCTGTACAAGGATATTGCCATAGTGCAGGATTGGATGTTGGAAGATTCCGAACCAGTATAAAATCCGGTGTGTTCTTTCCTTTTACTTGCTTTACTTTACTATTTGCATTTGTTATATGTTCCGTGATCATTCTGTGTTAGAATTCTGTTTAGATTTGTGTTGAAAGTTTTAATTTAGTCATATAGTTCATATATTCTTTAAAACACTATTCACCCCCCCCCCCCCTCTAGTGTTATTTCTGCCTTAAGATCCTTAATCCGCATCCCCAACAGCACCATGCAGTATCAACCATGGATTCACGGTTCAATTATCACGTCTCTATCCCAGAGAAATCTAAAACTTAACTGCAGGCACTCACTGCCTTCGATTTCGCCATAAAAGTATACCATTACTTTCCGAAAACTTTATCAATAATTTTCCAAATAATACTTATAAACTTCTTAATAAATTTCCAAGTTAAATTTAGGCAAATACTCTTTTATAAAAGTTATTATATAAAATATTATTAATATTGAATAAATTATCTTTAAAAATAATAACACAGATTAATTCTTAAATAATAACTAACTTAATATCAACTCATTATCAACTACTTAATTAATAATTAAATACTTTAAACGATTTAAAACAATCACATAATTTTGAAATGATAATAAATTTGGATTTAGTAATAAGATTCTTATTGATTTACAAGACATGTTATACTAGTTATAATTCATTTTGACAATTAAAAAATATTAAAATAACTAATTTTATGGAATTATTTTTATGCTAAAACATTTTTAAATTACCTAGTTTAATAATTAAAAATCCTCCTTTTACCGACAACCCCACTTCTCGATAAAATATATATCTTCCACTTTCAATATAACTAGTCTAATATTTATAAATCCCTCTAGATTTATCAACAAATTTTATTTACATCCCAGTCCCGTAAATCCCTTTTCACGTTTTCAAAAGAAAATCTATCTTTTTTTAAAACGATTTACCTATCTCGTTATAAATTCTCACCGTGAATTTATATCCTAAATTTATCCACTGATTATCATTTCACTTTATTTATAAACATTGTTTATAAACCCCATAGTCTCATTTTCCGTTAGAAAGGTTTCACAATACTTAATCAATTTCTAAATTGAATTCCATTTTTAAGTCAATTTCTAAAAAAAAACCCAACTATATTCCAAGCCCACTAAATTTCGATTCCACTTCCATTTCATAATTTAAATTCTTATTTAATATCTAGTATAACAATTTTTATATTTTACTTTTAAATTTCTTTTTTATTTTCCCAACTATTTACAATCTCTTTTTTTTAAATGAATCCTTTTACACTTAAACAAATATCACTTAAGTTTTATTATTCAAAATCCTTTTATTTAATTATTCCAAAATCTTTATTTTCCATATTTTGAAATTTTCAAGTACAATTTTAAAATCAGACTAATTATTTTACCCAAATTCTTTTCCTTTAATTAATCCAAATTTCACTATAAATATTTTACTTTCAATTTCCCTTTTTATTTTCTTTCCAAATTTCAAGCATTTATTATTAGTATTTAAAAATACTGAAATCTAGGCCAAAACTACCCTAGCATCCAATAAATTCAAATCACACTATATTCTACCACAAATTATTCAAAACAGACCATATATCAATATATATATATATATATATATATATATATATATATATATATATATATATATTTTTGAGGAATCCAGTTGGATCCCTCCAATCTGTTTCCTTGCAACCATAGATGTTAATACAACATAAAAATACCAATCCCACTTCGATGGAGATATCGCGGTATATAGGGTCATCTGCAATTATGCGGGGCACATAGGGTCTCATTCTCTAAATATATGCAGGAATATCAATCCAACTACCAATATATACTACTATATATATATATATTTATAATAACATCCAACTGATAATAATTATCAAATTCAATCAGACATCCAATAATTAATTTTAACTATTTCAAATTAACTAGTAATCAAAAATTGAGTGAGATTGACTCACATTGATTTTTATTGACGCTTTAGCATTCTGGTTTGGTCTTTAGTCGAATGATATTCGATTATAGCTCAAAATTCAACTAGCTTGATATGCACCCAATCCAATCCCATCACGTAGTTCTTGTTATTCTAAACGCAACATGATAGACTGCGTTCGTTTTGAACCTAATATTAATTGGTTATTTAACTTATAAGTTTTCTTTTTTCTTTCCAAGATAATTACTTATATTAAAGACACTTAGACAAAAACAAAAATTAATACCAAAGAAAATCCGGTCCAGCCCATAAAATCAAGCTCGGCCCTGCAATTTCTTTTTTTTTGACTTCGACCCATAGCCCAAATAATCTTCTTCTCCCTTAAGAAGTTCAAACATGCATCAACACTGCTGTCGCTCATTCAAATCACCACTGTGCGCGGCTGCCAGGCATGCCAGAGCTCCTCCTACATAACCAGAAAATGCACCTTGATGTGCTCATCCATCCAGTGCCATCATACCCCGCATCGATGTTTATATTTGTCGGAACCCACCCTAGAACAGCATCGTTTCTCGAGCAAATTCCGGTCCCTTCCGGTCAAATAAATAGATCATCACCGTTGGATGACTCCAGCTTCTTGAACACTTGAACTTTCAAGTTATCAACGAAAGCTAGATCGACCTCTAGCAGCCACGATCTAAAGGGAAACAAGGGTCATACGATATGGAGAAGGGATATTGGAGAGACAACGGCTTCCCTAGATTTTTTTATTAGAATTTTGAAGTATCAAGTTTCCCTCCTTATTCCCACTCTCGTCCAGGCTGGTTTTAACAAGAAGAAGAGGTAACACATTTGAAAAGGAAGTGGTATAGTAATAGAGGTAAGGTGCGGCTGACAAGATAGGATAGCAGCTGAAAAGATGGGTTGACTAGTCAATATATTATTTAATTTTCAAATCGTCTCGATTTACACAACTCAAAATCTCGAACCCCTATCAAGGCATGCCGCTAGGCGTTTATAATGTTATACCACAATTTCGAACATAATGGAAAAGGTTTCGAGTCCTAATTCGATCGTATGAACAAGATAGCTTTTTGAACTCAATTTTTATATTGAATTTTCGATATTAAATTTAACGCATTTATATCCCGTATAACCAAACGGTAACTCCAAACATTATAAAATTTGAAATCCAATAAAAATACACTATTACGGATCCATTGGAACAAGTTTCTTTGAATTCCGAGACTGTGCCCTGGAAGGCTATTTATATACGTTAATTCAGACGTTATATTTTTAAAACGAAAGAAATCACCTTTAAATTCAATTTAAAAAGTTTTATTATCTTCATTATTATAAATATAAATTTTATAAGCCTTTAAATTATTCTTATTAAGCTTAAAACTCAAGATACAAAAATTTAACCAACATTCAACTATTAAATTCAATAAATAAATTGTCCAATATATCCTTATATTTGAAATTCAAGTTAAAATTTAAATTTTAAACATTTAAAATCAATTAAACGTTCCAAATTCAAATAACCAAAATTCTGAATCGTTACACTATCATTACATGACAATCATGACTTTTCATCCTACTCAGTTTACTATTCTTATAGTCGATGCATCTACGAAAATTAGAGGAAATCCTATCAGGAAATCTTAATCCTTCCACCTACTTTAACAGTACTTTAACTTGGTTACTATTTAGCTTATAACATGCTTTGGGTTTTTTTATGTCATTAGGCTTCATATGAAGCTCAGGACGATTGCATATTTCCTTTACATCACGTCTTGATTTTAATTCGTCCTTAGTCTTTCCTCTAACATTCAGAATCGTGTTAAACACATTATCGAATACATTTTTCTCATTGTGTATCACGTTGATATAATGACGAATTAGGATATTTTCTCAATAAGACAACTCCCAAAATATATTTTATTTACACCGATTATGAATCGCCGATTTACCTTGAATTTCAATTTATTTGCCAATTTTCATGTATCTTTGAATAATCCTTTACAAGACCATAAATATCTCCGCTTGACTAAATCGTTGGTGGTCACAAGGTCATAAGTGTATTACTTGTGAAGTTATTTTAATCTTTTATAAAAGGATGATTAATATAAAGAAAATACCGATGACATTCAAACCATGAAATTTTCTTTCCATGTTGTAAAGAAAGTGCTCGTGTTTCTTCCATGCAATAAGGACAAGCTAGACGACCAACCGTATTCCAACCCGAAGCATTGCATACGCGGGAAAATCACTTATAGTCCATAGTAGAGAAGAGAACATACGAATTTGTTTGGAAATGTCGTGTGTTTCAAATTCTTCATACCATAATGTTTTCAACTCTTCAATAAATGGTTGTAGATATATGTCGATTCCTCGTGTTGGATCATAGGGCCAGGGATGAAAATAATGAAAAAATATACAGAGTTTTCATACACATCCTGTCAGGACCCGATTTTTTCGTCTTCCGAAAATTCAACATCGATACTCACTTTATCGACTGCCAAGAAATCGAACGACGGAAAAACCGAACACTGAGGGTTTTTAAAAAGAATTTAAGAAAAGAAAGAGAGAGAAGAAGAGATAAGAAGATAGGAAATAGAGAATTTTAAAATAGAACGAGACAGAAAGGAAACAACAGAACAACAACAGAATCTCACAATTCGCAGCGGAACAACATATAATAATAAATGAAAAATCTTTAAACAAAGAACTATATCAGTTATTACATTACATTACATTACATCACATCATCAGAGTGTACAACAACAAACAACAAACAGTGCAGCGAAAAAGAAATACTATATACTGGTAATACGCCATGCCATCCAGCTTGCCTCCAGCAACTCCTGAATATCCAGAATATCCTGATAAACCTAACTCTTGACTGCCCGTGTGGAAATTGGTGGGCACCTAGAGTTTAGGAAGGAAAACAATAAACTCCGAGTCAGTCATGTGACTGGTGTGAGAACTCAAAACAGTTTATTTATCTTTAAAAATCAAAATAGAGGAATATTTTTAAATTCAATTCGCAATGCTTTTAAAAATGTAACTACCATAAGACCTCCCACCACACACACAATGCAAACGCAGACTTGGAGGAGATTTCTTCTTATGTTAGTCAAAGATGCTTGATACGCATTAAAAATAACATTTGATATTATTATTAGTGCATAGTGTAGAACAAATTCTTTCGAAAGTAGAATATAAATCTTAGCCAGCATAGGTACCATTATATTATGCCTACTAATAACTACCATATTAAATGGCAGGTTCTACAACTAAAACCGTACAAGTTTCGTATTGTTTCTTTGGATTTCCAACAAATGGTCAGGCCAAGGAACTTCCCATTGCTACATGAGAATGCCTCTGGATGGACATCCCCGAGAACCAAACCGGATCTCTACCAACACAAGGTCGGGTTACCCCTAACTGAGTAACAACTGACCGAATATGCCATCCCCCGGTCCTTTGGGACCTTTATCACCGAGCGCTCGTAATCAATTCACACAATCATAATAATAAAGTGTTTCAACATGAGAAAGTATCTGGGCTCCATACCATGATACCACCCTTTTCCAGAAGGAAATGCACATATCCTAAAGGGCGCTACCCCTCATAACCTTGCTGCTTCTTTCCTGTTTTGACCATTTCCGGGATGTGAGGCTCGACGAAGTCACGTCCACAAAAACATACTTTATACAAAAGCCATGCTTTGGGTCAACAAATGATCAACACAATGATCACCAAGATAGACGATCAAACAAATGATCCTATCACAAATAATCAACACAATGATCATTTCAGCATCACTCAGCATGTCACATTACCAAATTGGGAATATATCGCTGATAACTTCAACTATATAACCTCTGAGCTCGTACGTCTCAGAGAAGGGTGTTAAGCTAAAAGAATAAATTCTCCGCCACCAACAGAAATATATTTGAAAGAAATCGGCTTTATATCTCAACTTGTAATGTCAGGCATACAATCCATACAAGTCTGTTCCGGGCTCGAACAAAACCGAAGGCACTTACAAAGAAGTCCTTGCAATCCGGACATTCACAATCCTGAACGGATTTCCCATCACTTATGGAATCTCTATACCAGGAGCTACCTAGTGCAGAGACAATCGACAGGTCATCCTATCGCTCTCGCAAATACCGGTCTTCAACACCGATCTTCAATGCAATTCACAACGACGTATCACATATTCGGAATGGGTTATACGACCCCATGGTCCTTTCCCGGTTAGCCCGAATAGTGAGCGCTTATTCAAAAATAAGTGTGGCATTCAAATTCAAACAATTCATATCAAATACCCATTCAAAGGGAAATATTGATAGTCGGCTATTGAACTATCACTGGATATGCACACATCACCAGATTCCAAATAATTTTCCAAATTATTTATTTTCCAAAATATCTTTACAAGATATATAATTTCAACACTTCAAAAATAAATCAATATTTATTTTCAAACAAATTCCACTTTTCATTTATAAATTCCATAATGAATTTATATTTCAAAAATATCCATGCATATGATTTCAATAATCCATTTCAATTTATCTTCAAAAAGATAAATTCTCAAAACGTTTCATTTCACATTGGAAAAACATTTCCATACTTATTTATTAATAAGTAATTCACAAATTCATTTATTTTCAACACTTGGAAAATATTCAATATACTTAAATCGAAATTAAGTATATATTTCATTATTTAAGGAAATCATTCTCTTAAACATATTTATTTGGGCCAAAACGAATGTTACGTAAAACATCGTTACGACAACCCAAAATCACTAGTATAGGGATTCGAAATTAAAATAGATATATAAATCCCAATACTAAAACATTTCCTTTCGGAAATCATTTACTATAACAACAGTGTTATAGTCCACCATTTCCTTTTATTTCTCGAAAACGTCTATTTCAACAATAAATGTTGAAATCTATGGTTTCGAATCTCAACACCTTTTAAAACATCGTTAGATCATTTTAATTAAATTTAAAACCCCCAATTCAAAACAATTTCTTTAACATATTATTCACTATTCAAAAACGTGAATATACTACGTTAACAAATTTCATCCTTTTTATTCACTTTATTTTAAAGGATCATTCACTGTCTAAAACGTGAATATAACTCCATTTATAAGTTATAACAATTAACTTATCAAAATAAGTCATTTGCGAATTTATAAAACAACGTTTATAAATTCCATTTCTATTTATTTATAAAAACTTCCTTTTTATAAATTCCTTTATTAACCTATTCCAGTTTATAACTCAATTATAAACTAAAAGTTCATATTATAAGTTAAACACTTATAATCTATTCGTTTACAAAAATCGTTCCTTTGAACTTCATAATTATAAATCTTATAACTTATAAGATTCATTTATTTAACCAAATCTATTCTTTAAATAACTTCACAAATTTTATAAACCTACTGTTTATAAAATTCCATTTTTAATTTAACCGTTTATAATTCTATAAATTTCATTAAATTTATGCAATTCATTTTCACTTCATTCAAACACTTATAAAAACTCGTTTTATAAGTCAATATTTCAATTTATAAATATCCATTTATAAATCTCTTAATATAAATCAATTTATATTATTCTTTTAAAACGTCTTTAAATTCCTTTATAATTTCATCATTCTCTTGATTTATAAAATAATCAAATTTTATAAATCCTATATTTAAACTCTTTATAATAAATTCCAAAATCTCAATTTAAACTATTTTATAAAATCATTAAATCCATATTTCTCAACAATCAACTTTAACCGTATTTCTCAAAAATTATAATTTTTATAACTTTAAAAATTATAACGTTCATTTATTTATAATGGATCAATTCCAAAAATAAAGTATATTTTCAAAAAATCACTTTAAAAACCTTTTAAATTCCCAAAATTTGGGTCCAATGATGCTACACACCAAATAGTCAATCACGACTACAACGATATCATATATCAATATGAAAATCCATCAAATATCAAAATATCTGAAATCAAATAAAAACTGTTGAGGAATCCAGTTGGATCCCTCCAACCTGTTTTCCTGCATCCACAAACTTTAGCACAATACCAATTTCGCTCCAGTACGAAATTATCGCGGTATATGTTTTTATTAAATATTATTCGTTTAATAACGGCACAATAGGGTCTCATCCGCTAAAAAATACGGGAAATCAATCAACTGCAATATATACATATGCCAATATATATATATTGATATTATTTATAATACCAATTTCACTGTTTATGAAATATTCGCGGTATATGTTTTTACTAAATAACATCCGCTTACTAACGGCGTATAATGTCTATTTTAACAATCAATAGATATTAATTATCATTCAAACATGCATTCAAATATTTTAAATCTAACTATTTAAAATAAAATCGAAACCGATTCGATTGAGTGAGAAGTTCTCACCTTGGTTTTAATTTTCGTTTTAGCTTTTATTTCGAATAAAATTAAACACGCGTTTAATTTTACCCGAAATTCTCACTAACTCCAAACGACTCCAAACTAACTCCATCGCGTAGTGCTTGTCCATACGATTCCAACGCAACTGGTTTCGCGCGTTTTCGACCTCGTATGAAAAAGTTATGTATTTTTAAACTTTTACACGATTTATATACACAAATTACAACATAAATTTTAAAATTTACAAACCCACTCTAATCTCCACCGTCCATCTCATATCCAACGCTCCCCCCCCTTTATCTTCTCACGCACTCATCTCCCCCCAGGTAATCACGTACGCACACCAAACCCATGAGCATAGAATTAGGTTTTCACTTTATTCCTCCTACACTCGACTACACTTCATCAAACCACCGCCATCTCGAAGCCCTTCGCGAGAGCTATCTCCACCATCCACCACCTGAAGTTAGGCCACCTGATGAGCCTCGTTTTGCGTGCGCATCTCCCCCCTGTCGGCCCCTTTTTCTCCTCCTACGCGACGTCGTTTCAGATCTCAACCGTATGGATCTAAAGTACTCAAGACGCTTAACAACTTTCATGTTAAACACTTCTTCTAATTCTTGCTGGATTGAGAGTGATTGAGGGATGAAAATCGAAAAATTCTGGCCTTTGGTTATAAATGTGGCGGCTAGGGTTTTATAAATTAGGTTTTTATTTTATTTTTATTATGAAGGGGGTGTGGGTCTATTTATAGAGAAACGATCGACACTATTCATCCGGAAATTCTGAACTCCGATTTACGCGCCGTAACCAGCGTTTCTAAGGTTTACCCCGCGTTCCGGACACAATGGAACAGGTTTCGAAAGCTAATTTGGACATCTGTGCGAGTTATGGCTGCAAACGCTCAATTTAAATTAAACCGATTTAAATCGATTTCTAGGCGTTTTAATTCGTACCGGACAAACGGTAAATCCAATCGACACGAAATTTGAAACCTTACAATAATATCACATTACGGATACGATGAAACAGGTTTCGTCGAAATCCGAGACTTTTTGAAAAATGGCTATTTTCCCTCGCCAAATTTAAATTAAAAATAATTCGATGCGTTTCGAGCTGCCACGATCAAACGATAACTCCGATTGACACGAAAATTGAAATCCGGTAATAACTAACTATTACGGATCCAATGGAACTGGTTTCGCTCAATTCTGAGACTGTTCAAAAATTGACTATTTTACAATCGATAATTAAATATTATAATATTCAATTTTCACAAATTAACTTTTAATTCGATTTTAAAAGTTCTAAAATATCATTCTAACTTCAACATGATAAAATAAAATTTTACAAATCATTTTCAATCATATTTAACCCAATTTTCAATTATTTCCATAATTTCACATATTAAATTATCGATTTAATTATCCAATTAAATCCAATAAATCAAAATAAAATTTATTCGACTTATAAATTCACTTATTAATATTTAAAATAAATTAAATATTCAAATTTTAATTAATAAAAATTCTGGGTCATTACAATCTTTCCCCCTTAAAAGGATTTCGTCCTCGAAATTACAAGTAAGAAAAATTACAGAATCTATTAATTTTCCCAAAATTCATAGTTAAACTTCTTACAATAACTTTACTAAGTTTTCCAATCATACTTAGTTATCTTTTCAAAAACAAATTATATCATTTAACTTTCAACTTCAAATCAAAGTTAAAGTTTTCTAAATTTTCTAATTTTCTCAAAATTTTTCTAACGCCTTAAATTTCCGGAAAAATTCGCCATAGTCTCCTTTGCGCGGCTCGATCCGAAAAAAAAATGACAGTATATATATCACAAATATACATCTCATCAAGTAATGAGGCATCCCGAAGGGAAAAAATGTAAAAGTACGATATTTAATCCGAGATATGTAACTTATATTTTATTAGCAAGCATATACGGCTAATATAGCGCGAAAGCGAGCTCCAAATGCGAAGCAAACGCGATCCGCACCTACTAAACACTCAACAAACAACATGAGAACATGCATATATGAAAATAATCTCAATATACAACATATAGCAACATAATAACTATATATGCCAACATAGCAAATGTAGTAAAACAACATATATTCAACCATCAACCAATTATCATTCATAACCAATAATATTCATTCATATTCTCATTAATATTCAATGAATTGGTTTTCACTTTAAATCATATTTGATTTATTTACAGTGGATGTTTTTACTAACATTCATTTTCAATTAGTTTATATTCACTAATTCATATGTTGGTTCACTTCCAAATCAAATTCATTTCCATTCAAATTTATTTACTTCCAATTTGAATTCAATTACATAGCTTTAAATTTCACTAATTCACTTTCGTTAATACTTAATGAATTATATACAATCACTAACAATCATATAACAACCAAAGTATATCAATTACAACCAAATTCCTTTGCTTATATTCATTTTGGTTCAACTAAATTGATTTTCATTCAACCTTTCAACTTCTAATAACATTAGAGTTTAATGAATTAATACTTATATTCATTATTCCATATCAATTTTATTTACATTCAATTGATTAGCATTCAATCCATTAATTCAATCCAATTTCAAAAGTTGAATTTTATTTATATAACTCAAGTTCACATTTATCACTTAACTTCATTAATTTAGTTTGATACCAAAATCAATTCCATTCAACATATCTTAAGTTATATTCCATTTAAACTTATTTGGTTTTACATAACTTAAATTCCTACTTGTAAATAAATTCAGATTTCAATTCTAAAGTAAATTTCCAATTAACTTTAAATTCATTTGCTTATTTACAACTTATATTCATAAATATATTCATATAGTTTCACTTCTTATATATATAAGTTTATTTCACAATTGTAAATCACTTTAATTATAATTCAATTCTTATAATTCTTTTGCTTATACAATTATTCTTTAATTTAGATTATTCAAACAACCTAACAATCAACTTATATACAATTTAATAATTCGGAAAAATTATTCCTTTATATATAAAATATAATCAAGGTAAAATTATTTCATTTACCCAATTTAAAATCAATACTGTGCCGAATTGTTCTATTCAAGTGTTTAGAAACCCCTTCGGCATAGTTGTCTAGACCGTGCTGACGAAGGTTCATATACCACTCAATAAACCAATCATCACAATATAAATAAATTTTATATTCACTAACAAATACGCTCTCATATCTATTATTACACTCAAACTCATTCTAGAGTACTACTGACTCTATCTCTAATGAATTAAACCCTACAGAACCATGGTTGTCGCTTAACCATATGCTCTGATACCACATTGTCAGGACCCGATTTTTTCGTCTTTCGAAAATTCAACATCGATACTCACTTTATCGACTGCCGAGAAATCGAACGACGGAAAAACCGAACACTGAGGGTTTTTAAAAAGAATTTAAGAAAAGAAAGAGAGAGAAGAAGAGATAAGAAGATAGGAAATAGAGAATTTTAAAATAGAACGGGACAGAAAGGAAACAACAGAACAACAACAGAATCTCACAATTCGCAGCGGAACAACATATAATAATAAATGAAAAATCTTTAAACAAAGAACTATATCAGTTATTACATTACATTACATCACATCATCAGAGTGTACAACAACAAACAACAAACAGTGCAGCGGAAAAGAAATACTATATACTGGTAATACGCCATGCCATCCAGCTTGCCTCCAGCAACTCCTGAATATCCAGAATATCCTGATAAACCTAACTCTTGACTGCCCGTGTGGAAATTGGTGGGCACCCAGAGTTTAGGAAGGAAAACAATAAACTCTGAGTCAGTCATGTGACTGGTGTGAGAACTCAAAACAGTTTATTTATCTTTAAAAATCAAAATAGAGGAATATTTTTAAATTCAATTCGCAATGCTTTTAAAAATGTAACTACCATAAGACCTCCCACCACACACACAATGCAAACGCAGACTTGGAGGAGATTTCTTCTTATGTTAGTCAAAGATGCTTGATACGCATTAAAAATAACATTTGATATTATTATTAGTGCATAGTGTAGAACAAATTCTTTCGAAAGTAGAGTATAAATCTTAGCCAGCATAGGTACCATTATATTATGCCTACTAATAACTACCATATTAAATGGCAGGTTCTACAACTAAAACCGTACAAGTTTCGTATTGTTTCTTTGGATTTCCAACAAATGGTCAGGCCAAGGAACTTCCCATTGCCACATGAGAATGCCTCTGGATGGACATCCCCGAGAACCAAACCGGATCTCTACCAACACAAGGCCGGGTTACCCCTAACTGAGTAACAACTGACCGAATATGTCATCCCCCGGTCCTTTGGGACCTTTATCACCGAGCGCTCGTAATCAATTCACACAATCATAATAATAAAGTGTTTCAACATGAGTAAGTATCTGGGCTCTGATACCACATTGTCAGTGTTCGGTTTTTCCGTCGTTCGATTTCTCGGCAGTCGATAAAGTGAGTATCGATGTTGAATTTTCGGAAGACGAAAAAATCGGGTCCTGACACATCCACGGACATAAATTGTAAGGTGTAACTACTACATGCCAAGATGAATATTTTAAACTAGATCGAGAGAGCGGTGAAAATTCATCCGTACATAAACCAAGTTTAACACTACGGCTCTCTGCTACGAAAGAAGGGTATGTCTTATCAAAATTCTTCCATGCTTTTCCATCACCTTGGTGTGTTAATGTACCTTCTTACTCTGTTCTCACACAGTTCGTCTCATAAGATACGTGGTTACATAAGATGCATATAAACTTTGAAGCCTGTGAATAACGGGCAAGTTATGCATACGCCTGTACGGAACTTTCTTTCTTTTCTTTTTTCTTGGTTTGTATCATTCCTGATTACATATTTTACGATTCCTAAGATTAATGTCTTCTTTTCAAAATAACATGCAGCCATTTAAACATGTATCTATCTTTTGATATGACAAACCAAAAGAAGACATAAGTTTTTTCACTTCATAATGATTTTCACACATTAAATTATTCGGTGGCATATGCTATTTTGCAACTTGTACTATATCCATAAACCCGACTTCTGTGAAGTTGTATTTTGACTTCATTGCAATGTATTCTGCAGTTACTGATAGTTGAGTACCGCTTGTACAACAATCCCAAAGGGGTTTCTTAACGGCATTCAATAAATCATACATTTTTCGCTCCAACACTTGGTTACTCTTCGACATTAACATCGTTACCATCAACTTCAATAGTAGAGAACATTGAACGTGCTGCATCTTCAACCATATCTTTTATGAGATTCATCGAAACAATTTTATTATCCATCTCCTCCTCCCATGACGCTCCTACACCAAATAATTTGGCATGAAACCATATTGGTGCAAATGAACTGTTATCATATCCGGATCAAATGCTTTAATTATCTACACTACTACATGGACAACGAATTTCTTCATCGTTTCTGTTATTATATAAAGTGAATTCAATAAAGATGTGTACACCATTTTGAAAATATTAACTTATTTAGCCTCCAATTTTCCTTCTTTGTTGGTACATCTAGCTCAACCAATAAAATAATTGACATTTTTCCTACTTTAAAACATAAAAACCTATTAATCATTTACATATGGCATTTTATTTTTCAAATTAAATGATACATTAAATTTTTTGCATATTATTATATTTAATTTTATTTTCAAACAGATTTACATAAATTATATGAATATAATCTTAAATTTTTAGGTTATTGTTTTACATTTCGATGGTTGGTCATCCTACTTTCCATTACAAGGACAGTAGTAATTATATTTTATAAATCATTTTATTTTAAACGATTCAACAAAATTTCAACAGCATTTTTCCTTTTTCCCTGTATCACACCCATGCGTGTACACATGGAACAGAAAGAAAGTGGTGTCGAAATTTTATGAACTGTTTAAAATGAAATGATTTGCAAAATATAATTACTTTATTGTGTTTGTAACTTGTCCAATACAAAGATAAATTATTATATCAGATGAATATAAATGTTAGTTCTGTGATAAAAACGAATATCGATATAACGGTCACATACAATACTTGTCAGCCAAAAACTATCTAAGTGATTTAAAATAAGTAAAACTATTATACAACAATTTTTACAATAATTTATTTAGATTCTAAAAAATACATACACTAAATCATCGTTTTCGTCATATTAAAAACACATACACTCAATCCTGAGCATCGACTTTAATTAATCCAAACTACCCTAATGCGTGTATGCACTAATTAATCAACACTTATACACCAATTAATGCATACATACACTAAATAAGTAATTTTTCTTAACATCTAAATGATAATCAATTATAATAACAACATAATTGGCATTCAATAGGTTATAGCAAACAATTAATGAGATATTATAAACAACTGTAACAATAAATTAATTCTAATTTACCAAATCAAAATTAAATAAGGTTTATAAATTAAACCTTCTAAAAATGCAATAGCTAATGGAGAGACTTGAAATTGAAGATGGAGATAGTCTTGGAGGTGTTGAGGCTTACTGACGGTGTGGAGGAGGTGAATGAGATGGTGGAGGTGAGATTTGGAAAGAAAATATTGATTTTAGACAATGAAAAAGAAGTGTCGACCCATAGCTGAAGTATTCGCGACTTTTCGACGGCTTCCGACGACCACCATTGGTTATTTTTATGACGGCTTCCGATGACCGCGGGTGGCTAATTTATTTTATTTTCAGTAAAGCCATGGCGATTACTAGCCGTTGGAAAAAACGATGAGCCTTCAGAAATGGACATCGCAACAAATAGTGTTTCTAGCAGTGAAAGGGTTCGACATAGTACAATTATAATGCTAATTCACAACCCACGAAATTTGGCGTTTTGAAGTCTTAATTTTTTTTCCAGTTATATTACTAGAAATTATATTAAAAAATTAATATTCATATTCAAGATAGAAATTAAATGCAAGAATATAGATGTAATGTTAATTTTGTAAAAAACTCTTAAAACCAATGTATATTGAACTCCGAGGATGTATTGATCGTTTACAAAACCACTGCATATAAACGTATCAAAACCACAATACTCATTATGGATCAAAAAAGCAAACCATCTCAACCTACAAACTGAGACCCCCATAACTAGTACAGTATGATGTCATAAATGATGTTTATTTTCTGGATTACCTACCTACATATTTACCAGCCACATAATTATCAGGGCCCATGCATGGCCTACTTAAGATGTTGTTTTCAAAAGAAGTGCACAACCCAATCAAAATAGGGTTTGGGTTTGAAAATTACATGAATTTACTTCTCTAATTTCAGCTTGTCGCACCTTTCACTCGCCAGTTCTACACCGTCGTTAAAAAATAACTTTATCCTTCCTTACAAATTCTTCTACGGATGATCGACTCACCATCTTTCTCCGCTACTGCAAGGTATTTGATAACAGACATAGTACAAAATTAAAAGCTGAAGGTTAACTTTTTGAAAATTCTATTTTCTATTCAGTGCTTAGCTTATCGTTGTGTTGTCAAGTTCTATAACCTTGATGTTCTTTCTTTGCTATGTTATTGAAAAATTGAGTTAAATTGGTTTTTGAGTATGAGGGTATGAAATGATTGTGATTTCAGCTAATCTAGTGTTGTATGTGCGCAGTGCTTGATCAAGGTGTAGAGTTGCATAACTTGATTAAAAGGGTGTTGAGTTCTATGTTTATGTTATTTGAAAATCTAAAGTGGCATAAGTTGTAACCATTCATCTTTCTATAGTTTAATAGTCAATTTGCTTCCACTTTCCAAATAAAAAGATCTGATTGAAAAGTTAATAAATTTTTGATTGGTATAAAAGAGCACTCATTCGAAGTCATATTTATCAAAATACTAAATTATGTCCATTTTTGAATATATGTGTGTGTGTGTGTGTACGTACGTATGTATGTATGAGTTATAGAGTAATCAATACAGATTCTTAGTCCATTCAAGTATTGCGAAAAATCCTTTTCTCCCCCTCGTTAGGAGATACACATAATATGACCTCTTCATTTCAACACAAGATGGTTCAATAATTAATGTATATAAAAATGTCTAATTATTGACCCTTTTTTTAAATGATACTTTATATGCAAGTTTCGAACTTGTGACCTCTCGCATCAAAGTCGAATCACTTAACCACTGAGACAATGGTGCTTTTAATTAATATGCATTTTGGTTTATAGTTTTTTGATATGTGAATTATAAAATAATTAATACACTTTTTCTTTTGACACACATATTTTAAACTAAGTAATCCTAGGATACTAATTATGATACTTTATAAGATTTTATTATTGACTCGCCTATATCTAAGACAATATTCTACAATGTATATGAATTGCTTTTGTACTATATATAATGCCAAAATTTAATATTTTTTACTTTCCTTTTTTTCCAAATTCTAATCTCATTGATCAAATTACTAGGTCCATGGCAATAACATAGTAGCCAACCACAATTGTTTAATTTCATAATTTTCAGGCTTATGCTCATGCTTGTATTGTACCTACTGTGATGCAACGATTAGCAACGATACAATTAGGATGAGCATGTAAATGGAAAGTTAAAACATAAAGGGCTAGAAATGTAATTGTAACAGACTTTGTGAACATGTGGCAACTTCTTACAACCAATTAAATATACTTCTAAGTAATTTATTTCAATTTAGTGATCGATGGCTTTTTATAAGAAGCTTTAAAAAGTGACGTATAAGTAGAAATGCGATAAATAATGTTTTGCTGTTTATGACTTATAAACAAATTTCATAAATAGTTTTGATCAAATTGTTTGTTGTTTTAATTTAAAAGTAAAACTATACCTAAACATTTCTATTTATAAATTGCTATTCAAAATTCCCTTTAAGGAGCATCAAAATAAGATTTAATCAAATGGTTTTTTAATTATGTGAAAATGAAAATCTGGTATCAAAAATAATAAAAAGGTAAGATAAGAAAACACTAAACTGTTTGGCATTTATTATTATTCAAATGCCATTATGGCTCCAAATTTGCCACTTATTATCCCTGTCTATTCATCTGTTTCTTCTGTCACTTTTCAAAAATATTACAATTATTTACAAATTTTTTCTTTATTCTTTTCTAATATTTTAGATTCAAACCCTTAAACTTAATTAATCACACAATCCAAAATTGAGACCTTTTGATAAACAATTAATTAATATTTAATCCATTAAATAATTCTTAAAGACTACAATTTCAATAAACATATCATAGTTGCATCAACAAATTTGTAAAACTAAATTTTCATTTAGGTACCAAGGAATATAAATCACACAACATAATTGTATACATTGACAACAATAATAAATTTATTTTATAATTTGTTTAACTCAATGAAATTATCAAGCATTACATTGAAAAATTCTATTTTTAACTTCGAATACCTACTTTTTAGAATTTCTACAATTACATATAAACTCTTCTCAATTCTCTTATAATATTTTATATAAAAGCCCATATACTTAACTAATTACGTAACCTGAAATTTAAACTATTTGAACAAATTCAATTAACCAATATTCATTAATTCATATGATAAGTTAAAAAATAAAACAATTTATATATACAATACTCATATATATATATATATGAGCAAAAATGATAAAATCACTTTTTTATTAAATAAAAAGATATATAAAATACATAATATAAAATGCATACATAAATAATAATATATTTTTTGATTTATAATTCATTTATCTCGAAAAATAATCATATCATCCATTGTATAAAGAATATTATTTTGAAATTATTAAAGTTGTAAACACAATACTCTTACAACATGGAATCCATGGTTAACTGCAAAGTTAAAATGGTTCGATAATTAAAATCTCAAATAATGTATTAAGGTTCACATGTATATAAGCTAGCCAAGATGTTCTTCTCAACTATCATTATGTACAAAGCGCTTCTCTCTTTTTTTTACATTTTTACACTCAACTTCGCTTAAGTTATTTAAACGACTTCAATTATATAATATCATTAATTGATTTATAAATCCCCAAAAACAATTCAATATATATGTTAAACATCCATATTAACAAAAGTGGTGAAGTTACTATTCCATTCATATAAAAAATATGCATATATCACATAACATCAACTATTTACATATATACAATACAAACAATTTTAATTAATTAGATATATATGTGTTATCTCGCTAAATAATATATATATATATATATAACATAATAAAATTCTGTTTATAACAATAATAATTATAATATAAATATTATTTTTAACAATACTACTTTGTGCAACGTACGTGTTACACAGTAGTAATATGTATAGCGAAGAACAACTCTGTTTTGGTTACACACTGGTATTATTTCTTCCACCTTTAAAATTTTATTATGCTTTCTTTGTGTAACTATTATGCCACTATCTCACATTATTTTTTGGATTTATTGCGATATGACATATGTTTTTTTTATAAATGGAACGATATATACATTTATGATCAATTTATTATGTTGAATGATATTTGGTTGGTTTAGCAGATTCAGTGTGATTTCACATAATTCCTGCTTTGATTGAGTGTACAGAAGAAAGATCCTCTATCGGTGTTTTGATGCTCTGGCAATATGTTTTGCATGTAGCAGTTTATTCTAACAATATATCAAAGCAAATACCAATACGTTTTTAGGATATATTATGGGTCACATGTAATTATATTTTAATGTAAAAAATTAAGACATGTATAACGATATGATTTTAAGATATATAATTAGGCTAATTTTATTGATACGCTAATAATTTTTTAACATACACCAGACGATACAACAAACTAATACACATCAAAGATTACTTATCATACACTATATCTTTTACAGAACTATCCTTGCTTTCACCTTCGTCATCTTTACACTTTAAAACTTAAACTCATTACACAAAACTAAAAATACCTACCATTAATATTCAACAAAATGAACTTTAATTTTTGACACTAATATTGTAACTTATATATTTTTTATAATTTTTTTATTAATTTCATCAAAGTAACTATTAATTTTAGAAAAAAGAATAAATACTTACAATTAGAGCAATTAATCATGAAAGTTTTCTCAGTTGATATTTATGTTTCATTAATTTCGTCAAAATGATAGATTAGGTTAAGTATGATTAATTTTACTATTTAAGTTTGATGAGTTTAAGAAAAGATTAAAAATTACAATTGAGAAGAAGAGTATTTTTTTCATGGATTTCTCGGCAAAATAATGATTAGATGATTTTTGATGTATTAATAGAATTTGTCATATGATTATTTCTACAACTAGTGTATGAAACTTACCTAAGTAAGGTCACGTATTGCATATTCTTTAACATACTTTAATACATCTTTTTTGTTGGATATTTATACTCTTATGCTTAGTTGATTAAATATTCTTTTCTTTTTGTTGGATCCTTATGCTCGATCACAAATTATTATTTTTTATTTTCTTGTTGGATATTTATGCACTTACGCTTGGTTGTATTTATTAATCATACAACATTTTGCTTTCTGTTTCTACTAAAGTTGATCAAAAAGCATTCAAGTACACATTTTGTATCATGTTTGCCTAAGCAGTTTTGTTCAACTTACAACTTAATCAGAGCAAAATCTTAATTAGGTAAATTTCAAGAATGTTTGCATTAGTTATTTTATTGCATATAAAATCAAATGGAACATTCAAACATGAGCTTGGTAGTTACATAAAATCGAATTACTTTTTTTTTATGTGTGTTAAACGGGTTGATCCATGTATGAATTGGATTTGGTCATATTTTCCCCCTTGACAAGCATATCAATGGGGTTGGGTCATAATCCAACCCATAATGATCCAACCGTGCCCATTTGACAGGTCCAGTCAATATTGCACTGAATGATGTTTAGTTTCAACAACAAAGCGCTAATGTTCGATTGCAAAATTGTTCATGAATTTCAATTGGTTAAATTATATGTTTTATGCTCGTAAATTTATAATTGGACGACGACGGATAATTGTGATATTAGAAAGAGTAAATGTTTTAATGTTCGAATTACAACCATATTAATAAAAATAAGAAGATTGTCTTTAGCAAACACACAATTTTCGCATGATCTGTAAACTTAAATGATGCACTAGCCACAAAAGTTTAAAGTTTGAGTGTTGAAACTTTTAATTCATATATATGCGTTCATTTCCAAAAATAAACGACACGTTTGGTTCATTTTATGCTTTTAATTTGAAATCAAAATGCATAGGTTTTTTTTCTTAAATTAATGGAGAATATTCATAATTCAGTTAATTTAAAATGTTGGTAACATAATTTTTTTTTCGTCGGAATTTTAATAATACTATAAATGAATATTGTCGTATTTTCCCATCTTTCATGTTCGGTTAATTGATTGTTATTGAATGAATATTTTCATTAATGTTTATTAATTCTTTTTGTTAGCATCAAAGAGGATTAATTATAACATTGATAAGTAATTAGTACCCTAATTCAATTTGGAATAAAACTTGTGTTGTATAAATATTAATTAACTAAATGTCAAGAGTATCCAAATTCTTCGTTTAGTTTGAACTCAAATTTAAAATAATAGATGTCGTTATCATACTTTACTCCATTGTGTTACAATAAGTACAAATTAATTCTAACACGATCCCCAATTTTAGGTTGATTAGTATTAGAATTTTTTATACACTTTAATCATCAATATCAACAAGTTTCTAAAAATTGAACCGAATTTAATGTCATTTATTTCACATTTTTAAATTATGATAAATATATTCATCATTTTATATATGATTTAGAACTAAGCTAAATTAACTCCATTTAAATATTATGTTTAGCTCTCTAATTCGATTCCATAATTTAATTCGGAGTCGTATCAAATAGCATTAATAAACAATTTTTAAAATGAATTGATTGCTAATTTTATTTAGGAATTAATTGACAATCTTAGTAATTTAATTCTTTCATGTTTGGGATAAATTTAGTTTAATGTTAGTATTTGTTGTATAAAGCCATTGTCTTTAATAAATTATTAGATACACTTTGTGCGCGCTGAAATTATAAGAATATTTTTTATTAATGGTTTGTTGGTCATGGTAAAAAAAAAAGCCACTCTAAAAAGTTACGACCCGAGAGCTTATATTTCATTATCGTACAAATAAAAAAACCTTAAAAATATTTAGTAATTAATCAACCTCGTGCATAGCAAAGATTCACACTGGTAATACTGGAGAGCTGAGTTGAACTTAAAAAACATAAAAGGTAGGTTTTATATATGATGGTTGGTGAAAATTAGTAAAATAATAGGAATAATTTAGAATATTAAATTATACAATTACATTTTAAATGAAGCATTATGAGAGAATTAAGGGAACTAAGGAGAAGGAAGAAATCAGCTAGAGTTAATATTCAAAAATTTATTTCTAATAGATGTTACAATCTTTCCATTTTTCACATTTATGATTAATATTTTTCCATATTAGATATGTGTGAATCTTTCCCCTAAACCAACCTATATTAGTAAAAAAAAACAAAAAACAAAAAAAAAAAAAAAAAATCTCCTTTTGGTTTCTCCAAGTATTTTGCGTTAAACATCCACAGATCAAAATCTTTGATTTGATATAAGATCATTGCAAATCCTGGATTATCAAGTTTAGCCTATGAATCTTTCAGACTAAGGTATGCCATCTTCCCATCAATAACTTTGGTTATTTAAGATAAATATATGTTTCGTTATATTGCATCTAATCGTTGTTTAAATAAACGTTTCATTTACTATCCCTTAATCGTTCTCCTTTGACTTGTATTTTAAGTCATGTTATCACTCGTTTGCTTCTGCATAACAAGAAATCTTCTTTGTAATTTTGAATTTCAGATACATTAATAATATGTGTGCACATTAGTTTCGTATATTTAAAAGTTAAATTATTTTTCTTATATTTATAAATAAACGTAACGCATGTAAAAATTTAAATTAGATGGATGGGAAAAATAATTTAAAGTTGGAAAATGATAATTCACCTTATTGGTGAGAAGAAGAAAAAGGGTGTTGATCAAAAGTTCAAGCTATGGTGAATAAAGATCATTTTAGTGAAACGGACATCGACGATTTCATGCAATCAATAACTCAAGTAATTAAATTTTGTTTGTTTGATGAAATAAGGTAACTCTTAATTGTTATTTATTTATTTAAGAGAAGCGCTTTGCTAAATCTTAGTTATTTAATTAAAAAAAGTGAGGGGACCAAAATATAATATAAAGTTAGGGAAACAAAATAACTATACTGCGGGCCATCGGATTGAAGACCCAATTACATCGCAGCCGTCAATTCTCCAACTTTTCTCTCAGAAAAGAACAACGCAACACGTCAAATATTATAGAGCTTCCCCTCCAACAAATCGTTGCTAAATCGCATCCAGCCACGCATTGGTAAGTATCGCTTCACATTATCTGATTTCGAGAATTGGAGTTCGGTCGAGTTTAACGATGTCGATTGCCCATTTTTAATTCAAATGAATTTCGAATTTGTTTCGATTTTTTTTTCTTTTTGTTGAAACCTTTGCTTTCATCTCGATTGCTTGTTGTAAGAAAATAGGAATTTGATCGATCGATTTACTGGAACTATTGTTTTGAAGAAGACGGAAATTTGATTTACCGAAATTTGCTTGCTTGCTGTAAGAAGGTAACCGTTTTATTTAAACATCCATCATTTGATTCATTGTAACAGGATAGAAAATTGACTATATAAATTATTGATTAGGCATTTGGTTTACTGGGACAGTATGAAAGCATATCATTCAATGATTTAAGGAATAGGCAATTAATTAATTTACTGATTAAGCTAATTAGCAATTGATTTTCCAGCCAACCTAAAATTAAGCAATTGATTGATTGAGATTATATGATTAAATATACCACCACTGACCGTAGGTAAACTTTAGTCCAAGGGACCGATTAAACTTTTAGGGACCGGTTAAACATTAAAACGGACAATTTGGTTTGACAAATGATTAATTGGAATTTTACTTAAAGTTTATGTTGACAATTTTGTTGTGACTATTTGATAATTTGTTACAAGTTCTTCCGTGTCCATTTGGAAATTGGTAAAAAGGATGTGACTAACGCTCTAAATCTTGTCGACTTGAATTTTTTTTGCACAAGTCGACTTCACAAGTCCTTTGGATTCACTTGAAATATTTTAAGTGCATTGTTTGTAAACTGAATTGTGATATCTGTATATGTATGTGTGTGTTTACACACATACACACTCAACCACTCAGGCCAAAATAAAGGGCAAGATAAATTCTAATACATTATCATCATTGTTTCATTATTTATGATTTCTGAATTCTGTTTCCTTTTATATTCATGTTTGCTTTCCAGTTTTGATTTCTCTTACTTATTATCTCTAAAACTATTTAAAGTATGCATTTTTAGATAAACTCTTTCATTTATCATTGTCCACTGTGAAATTGGGATCCATTATGAAACTGTTATATTCTAGCTCCATTAAGTGTTTAGATTCAAACAAGTCCAACTTACTGTGTTGGAATCAACAAAATCAAACTTATGCCTGACATATGTTTTTTTCTCCCTTCATTTCACCCGGCACGGAAAGGGAGACAAGTTCTTAAAGGAAGAACGTTTTGTTATGAAGTTATTCTTTTAGTCTATTTTATTATGTTTTCAGTTAATTTGTTTGTTCTGTCCATTTTGGATGCAAGAGCATTGGTTGCCCCACTATATGCATCTGACCCACTTATTTTCTTACAGTAGGTTTACCACAAATGTATCCACAGACATTGTGCTGATATAGAAGACAACGAGGGAGCTGAGATTTCCTTTTAGAAATCATCAAGTATTAAAATTTAGTTCAGCACAATGAATTTGGCTTCTCAGATGGCATAAATATAGAAAGAAACAAAAAGCACTTAGAAAAGCTCTTCATAGTGAATCTACTAGAGAAGTTAATAATGTGTGGTTCATTTCATTTTTTTGTTTTTGCCCTTCCTAATGAAATTTTGAAATTTATGACATGTTAACTCATTCATGCTACTATCAAGAACATGTAGGCAAGTGCTATCAAATATTAACTCCAATTTTGCAAAATAGGCATCTTTCTACCATGTAGAATTGATTCAATATTTTCTACAACTACTGCAATATAAGAATATTTTTTGCAATTATTTTTCTTAAAAATGTAAAATGATTGGTGCCATTTGAAATTGCACAATATAAAAATCATGTATAGCATTAGCATGGTAGAAGTTTGTCTATATACATGTATATGTATACGAGATGGAGCCTTGGCGCAACGATTATGTTACCCCTATGGTGATCCGGACGTCCAGGTTCGAGTTTGGAAATAGTCTCTTTGCAATGCGAGGAAAGGCTGCATACATTATCGATCTCTCGGGTGTCCGCTATCGTGCGAGAGCCTCGTGTAGTGGGTTCCACATGTATGTGTATACACACATATATGTTAGTATATGTGTGCACTTGTGCATGCGTGCACGTGTATATATGTGCATGTGTGTATAAAGAGATTTTGATTTTGTGGTGATTTCGAAAGTTAGCTAAATTGAGAAAACATCCAAAATAAAATAGAGTTAGGATTTTGCTGGTTGAATTCTGTCGCCAAACGAAACTCTTGAAAATCTTTATTGTGCCTCAATTGTTATTGATTTCTTGCTGTTTGGCTTAACAAATAATCAATCTTGAGTTCAACCAGCAATCACAAGTCAATTTTCCCTTTCACATGTGTGCGATCATATTTCATGTTTTATACATTAACCCCTTCTTTTATTTTTCTTTTTTGATTTGAAATATAGTATTACCATTAGCTCAGTAAATCTTCACACTTGTCACGTATCTAAAATGAAATGTAGAACCATAATTTGTAAAATTATGTTGAATGTAGGGTATGGATATTGAGAAAGCGTTGAAAGAAAAAGTTCCATTTCATGCTCGCCATTACCCTTGGTATGCTCTAGCTAATGGAAGAAAATTTGAAAAATGGCCCATGGAAGAATCAGTCCCTGAAATTAGGAGGGCACTCAAAAATGATGATGAAGAAAAAGAGTTTGAAGAAGAGTTTAGAGCAATTGAACATTTCAATGGTGAGGTAGTTGACCACTGGACGTATAGTATGTTCATCGAAGCACACGAAATTGATATCCGTAGGAATAATTGGGGTATTAAAAATTTTAAGATATTTCACATTTGGAACATAAGCCTCAACGAGAAGAAGCCAACTTTTCTTCCTTGGTCTGCCAAATTTCAAAGTGATGAAAATAAAATTGAGCTCGAAATACGTAATTATGAAAAAACTGAAAATGAGATAAGTCAGACCAAAGTAGTTCATTTTAACATAGACGTTCAAGCTTGTGATGTACCTTTGTTTGCAATAGTTGATGACTGCAAGATAAAATATTCGTTGCTTAGTAATGCTATTAGGGTCAAACTTGAAATAAGAGCATACAACGATGATGGTAGTCCAGCACTCGATGTCGATGGGCACATACGTGCAGATATTGGTTTTCGTGGAGACTACGAGAGATATCTTTTCGATGGACACGTAAAATGTGAGAAACAAGAGCGGATAGCTGAAAATACCCTTATGTTATCTCCTTGTGCCTTGATTATTCCACGTGACCTTGGTATTTTCAGTCTTGATGTGTCATTAAAAGATAAAGATGGCAAATTTAAGGTCGAAGAGGATAAAACTGTATGGCGTCGTACCGTAGCTGTTGATGAGCGGCATTACATTCCAGGCGAAAAAGGCTACATCATTCTTACAACTATTTGGTCTTGCCTCTGTGTTGACTCGAAGCATGGTATTACTATTTACTGACAAGATATCAATTTTTTTTTTCTTTTTTCCTTTTTTTTTTGGGCAATAGCAGTGACCTTTATATGGAAAAGGGATTGTATGAATGTTTGTTTGTTTTCCTCTCCAGGAATATGTACCTGTCCTGGTACAGCAATGGGCAATTTTCAGGCGGAACAGAATGACATTAATGTCGTCGAAGATACAAAAGATGAAACTGCTGAATATACATATCGTCCAATAACAACTTGCAATGACGATGGTAATGAAGGTGGGGTGAAGAGAGTAAAGATGAGAAAACCCAGGCAAATCTGCAGTAGAACCGAGGAAGCAGCTGCCGGGGATGAAGATAGCAAATAAACAAGTAAGTTTGGAAAGTGACTGTATTTCCCTTTTTTAGGCATGCATGCATGAGAACCCACATTGCAAACGGTTCTGTCATGATATCGAGTTAACTTCATAGTACATGCATTCATCATGCAATAAAATACGACCACACCCCAAACCATTTTATACATAAGCTAATAGAGATGTTTCTGTCATTTTTCTTCAGATGTGGGTATCTACCTTTCAAAAATGAATTAATACCCTTTCTAATTTCTTTACTCTTTTTTCACAATCTCTTCATTTTTCCCTCATCCTCAAAATTGATATACGATTGTGTGTGTGTGTGTTTTCTTTTTTTTAAATAGAAAAAAGAAAAAGAAAACCAATCTGGTAGTTTGTACAGATTCAGTATCATTAATGTATACTCAGTTCTAAATTCTCTAATTGTTTGCTAACTATTTGCATTTCTGTTTTTACAGTACCTTGGCATTCATGTGTGGAGGACGATTGACTTTAGTTCTTTCTTTGTTCTAGTAGGTGTTTAAGGAAAAAAAAAAATGGAAGAAAAACTGGTAGCTTTTAGTTATTCTACTGTTCAAAGGAACAAAAAAATCATGCAATCATGAAATGAACGTGTTTTACATTTGCTTGAATTGAAATGCAACTTCAATTACTTGAGAACATTTGCCTTTTCATTATGCAAGGATTACTTCAATTACTTGAAAATGAAAGTTATCGTTTGTTCGGTCTGAATAATTACTTGTATGATAATAATGATTCGTGTCTACTTTTTTAACCAGTCAAGATGTTGCCAAATAATTCTACGCACAGGTCCAAACTATGATTATTGCGTATGTTTATTTGATTAATCATTGATGATTTAACTGGTTAAACTTGCGTGATTTGATTTGTCACACGTAAGTTAATATAATATTGATTACATTATAATTAATTCACATGCATTATTCTTCTTACGGGCAACGCAGTAATCGTGGTATCAGCCAACTAGGCTTACTTCATCAATAACATATCAACTTTTGTTAATTTATTAATACATACCTGATAACTTAGATATTGCTATGATTGTATCAGAGCGTTCTGTTGACAAATTATGGCAGTCACGATCACCAATGCTTTAACCTGATTACAGGCAAAAACGATCTTTTGCATTTTACAATATGCCATTAAGAAACCAAAAATATTAAAGAAAAATGCGCTCTTGTCATCCGACAATAAAATATTCTAATGAACATTTTAAGTCACCTGACTGCACCAATCGTCAGTCAAAAACTGCTTTAATATCCCCGTATAAGATATGAAAAAAAGATAAGATCACATGAAAAAATAGAGAGAGAAAGAAAGGAATATATATATATATATATATATATATATATATATATATATATTATGATTTGTTTACGTCCATATATACTTTAATCGAATGTTATACACTTCAATCAATTGTTATAATTGGTTGTTAGTAATTTCGGAGAGAAGTACAACAATGAACAATCCGCTGTAAATCTAATTCAAATCTGTGTTCCATTTCCATTACGATATTCCATGTATTTACAGGCATAGGTGGAAGATGCTTCCTCTTGTACCACCTGCCAATAAAATATTCTAATGAAAATTTCAAATCACCTGGCTAACTATAGCATCATCAGCCAAAAAATTATTTAATATCCCCGTAGAAGATATGAAAAACCAATGGTTCAAAATGCAATCGTTGGTTGATTCTTGTTCGCATGAGGATTTGGTTTCAAATTTTCATTATTTATGGGCTTTATCTTTGGGATCTCAAATCTAGATATGACAAATCATAGGAAAGAGCTACCACATAAAAGTAAGGAAAATATACAAGATGAATTTTTATAAAGGAATTATAAATGGTTTTGGAAGGTTTATAAAATGATTTATAAATAGTTTGGAGAATTGTAAGGAAATTTATAAATGATTTGAAGTTGATTGAAAAGAGAATCTTTTTGCAATTTTGTAAATATGCTTGTACTGTTGAGATAAGTATATAGATATTTTCTAAATATTGAAAATATAATAATCAATGGATATATCTTGAAAAAGTATTCCTATACAAGAAATTTACTAGTGGTTTTTACTCGTAAAAGGTTTATAAAACAAGGCTAGTGGTCGTTTATATGTTTAACCAATGTTGGTTTTTTCTATGAAATAATCTTTGTTTAAATGTTTGTTTATTTGATAGTTCAATACTCGACTATCAAACCTTGGCCTAAATATGCATTCCTTCGTAATTTTAGTGGTATAGAAATATTCTCTATTTAACACCGAAGTATTTTAACTTTAGAAATATTTAGGGAAAACACGAGAATTATATGGTACACATACCATCGGTGGTATTATACTGTAGGTATAAACTCGTTTTGTTCTTCTGAGACGAATGATAAGGAGATCCATCCACTTAAATGGTTAGGGGGTGATCCCCGCTCTTATATATTGTCTGATTATTTCCAGAAGAACATGTATTGAGCATTCCAAAAATCGGCATTTGATTTTGTGGAGCATCCGGAAAACGGAAGAGTGTACTCGTAAAAGATGAGTCTATGGTACACACCACGGTGACAAGAATTAAAAGACACTTCATTAAATTCGGCATGGTATCATCAGCAAGTAACAAAAGTACAAGGTGGACAATTGCAGGAAGGCAAGTACAAACTAGTGAATAGCTTGATCTTTTACCAAGGAAAGATTATGATAGATCACCATTTAATAACACTGCTACATACCCTTATTGCTGAACACCACTCTACACCTTTGTAGGGCCACTCAGGGATCAAAGGTACCCTAAAGAAATTAAAACAACTATTTTACTAAAAGAATATGAAGAGAAGTGTGGAATACTTTGTGGAATCCATTACCCATTCCTAAAAAAATTGAGAAGACATTACATGGATGTTATAAGCAGTATTACCAAAAGTCACAAGCACATAGTGATCTTTGTAGTTGTAACGACATGAAAATTTTTATGATTTTATTAACGTAATTATGTGAATTTTTCTTGAAGATAAAAAAAATTAAATTTAACAACGAAAATTTGATATTTGGTATGCGTCTATTTAAACATAGTAAGTACTAGACTTTCGTTGGAAAATATGTAAGTTAGTTTTGTTATGTAATTTTCAATCTCAATTTAAAGCAGTTAATTTGATAAAAATAAAATGTTTTCGAAATCTGAATACTTTTTTTTATAAGAAAAGTGTAAACTAGTTTCTGAATGTGACGTCATATTTCGTTTTGCCAAATTCGGACTACTATAGCTCCATAATCTTATTTCTTGCGTTTTCGCAGCAGTTTTGGCAGCGAAAATCGAGGTTTGATAGGATATCGTATCACTGATATCGCTGTATCATTCTGTTCGTCTCGTCGTACCGATCTTCGCAGTATGTTCACTTGTGTGTTTCGATGTCCGGTACGCTGCGGAATCTACGAAACGGCTAGCCGTCTCGGTACCCGTTTTGTTTCCTATCCTTTCGTTATCCACTGCGTTAATTAATAGCCACTTTGCTATAAATAATTCCATAATTCAACGCACGACTTTCGTTGTTTCCTGTTTCATTTTTTTTCTGGTTCCACTCTCGTTCTCTCTGCACCGTTCAATTTTTGTCAATTTCGTTCCGTTCTTTGTTCAGAGAAAGAAAAAAACAAATAATATAATCTCCAATTTATATATATATTCCCTGCTTGTTTTTTTTTCTGCTCGTATATTGCTCGGAAACCAATTCGTCCATTCCTTTCACCTACCACCAACCGCATGTCCCTCCTCCTTGACAGCCATGCCTTTTACAACCCGACTCGATTGTTCACCTACGACACCATCCAGACCTTCCCACCAGCTCGCCATTGCGAAAACCTAACGCTCTCCCTTTTGCCGAAGCATTTCCCCACGTCAGCTAACCCTCGACCGACCGCCTTTCTTCTCCAACCTCACCCCCTTCGAAGTTATGTTTTTGATCCAGATTTGATAGTCGATTATTTAACTGTCAAATAAACCATCATTCAACCAAAGAGTTCATTTTCCACCGAAAACACTAAGTCCCATTTAATTTAACTTTAATAAATTAAATCTCTTTACCAAAAGGTATGTACTTATCTTATCTGAGTAAGTACGTTCACTAACCATTCTTTTCAAAAATATTTGAAAAACCTTTTAAAATAAATGTGGAAAGCACCCAACGGTATCAACCATGGATTCACAGCTCAATGATTACGTCTCTATCTCAGAAAGTTCAAAACTTAACTACAGGGAATCTCTGCCTCCAATTCTGCCATGAAAATATACCATCACTTTCCGAAAACTTTATTTAATAATTTTCTCAAAATAATACTTATAAAATTTCTATATAAATTCCCAAGTTTAACTTAGGCAAATACTCTTTAAATAAAGGTACTATATTAGACAAGATTAATATTGAATAATTTATCTTTTTAAAGTAATAATACTGATTAATTAATAATTAATTTTAAAACAAATCATTTTAAAATAACTTTAAATAAAAATTAAATATATTATTAAAACAAATTTTAAAATGATTACATAACTAATTTTCTGAAACCACCTTTTAAATTACTTAGTTTAATAATTAAAATTCCTTTTTTTAAACAAACCCAACTTCTCGACAAAAATATATTTTCAATCCCATATAACCAATCTAATAGTTATAAATCTCTCATGATTTATCACCAATTTGATTTACACCACAATTTCGTAAATCCCATTTTCACATTTCTAAAAGTAATTTTATCATTTATATTTTAAATCGATTTATTCATCTCATTATAAATCTTCATCGTGAATTTATAACTTCAATTTATCAACTGATAATCGTTCCACTTTATTTATAAACATTGTTTTATAAATCCCATAATTTTCAATTCTAGTTTATAACGGTTTCACATCACTCAAATCCATTATAAAATTGATTTCTAAGTTAAATTCCATTTATAAATCAATTTCTCAAATAATCTAAATTGTATTCCAATCCCAACCCAATCTCGATTATATTTCCATTTGTAATTAAGAAATCTTATTTAAGATCCGGTATATTCAATTTCACATTTATCTCCAAATGCACTTCTTTCCCAATCTATTTAAAATCTTGATTTAAAAACCTTTTATATTTAAAAAGAGTATCACTAAGGTATTATTATTTAAAAATTTTATTCCAAATCACTATTTACCATATTTCGAAATTGTTAAGTACAAATTTAAAGTCAAACTATTTATTCTTCCCAAATTCATTTCTTTTAATTAATCCAAAATTCACTATAAATATTTCACTTCCAAATTTCTTTTTATTTTTTTTCAAATTCAAAACATATATTATTGGTATTTAAAAATACCAAAATCTAGGCCAAAACTACCATAGCATCCAATTCAACCCATCAATCCATAATTAATTTTAACTATTTAAAATTAATGCCAATCATTCAAATGAGTGAGATTTACTCACCTTGATTTTTTTTTGAACATCCGGATTTTAATTTTTCTAAATCCCGGCTGACTCCAAAAATCCCAAACCAATTTGTATGCTTAGGCTTCGATGCCACGAGTACAACACGACTGTTTTCGTTCAATTTGGATCTCGAATGAGTGGAATATAGCATTTATAAGATTGCAAATAAATCAAACCATTAATTTATTAATTAATTAACTAAATTACTAATTTAAAATGTTAACTACCCAAAATGATTCATTCCCAAATCACAACATTCCAGGCTGCATACATTCTTCCCCATGCGACTTCATTTTCCCAAGTCCAAAATCGCATAGATGTTTCAGACATATATGAACCCCACCATCACCGACTATCGACCGCTTGTAGGCCATTTACCCTCGATGCCCTCATCGGAAACCACCATACTCGATGACACCAACTCCGACCCCACTTTCCTCTTCGAATCGTGACAAAACGAACCCCAGCATCACCACGTCACGTCGCCTCCCTGTCGAGTTGAATGACATTGACCACACCTCCTATTGACTCTCCATCACCACAACCAGCCTCAAGCGACTGCACCCCTTTCCTCTCGTGCACAGTGAAGCCGCGCCCAACCTCCACGTCCCAATTTCCATTTTGCGTGCCCCTTGACGCCAATTGAAGATGGGCAACAGCTCGTCTCGATTCCCCTCTCATTTTTTTTATTTTTGTATGGTCATTTTTGGTTTTCTGGCTTTCGTAAAAGTGAATACGTTTGGAGGATTTTGAAATGACGAATGATGGGTACAGGTTGATTTCAAGCGAGGCTCCTCTTTTCTTCAGTCCATATTTAAGGCCGACATCCTTTTTTTCCTTCTTTTATTTTTCTTTCTTTTTATGAGCTTTGCGTGCTGCTTTAAAAGAGGGGGGGCATGATTTAAAAGAAAGTAAGGTGGCTGATGGTAAGTTGAGGTGAAGGGAATTTGGGCTGATGTGGATACGGTCAAGTAAATATATATATACGTACATATATATAGATTTAAAATTTCAGATTATCTCGATTACGTAACTCAAAATCTCGACCTCTATTGAGACATGCCGCTAGGCGTTTATAATGTTATACCCATATTCTGAACGCAATGGAAAATGTTTCGAGTCTTAATTCGATCGTATGGAGAAGATAGCATTTTGGACCCAATTATTATATTGAATTTTCGATATTAAATTCAGCGTGTTTATGTGTTCGACCAAACAATAACTCCAAACACTACGGAAATTTGAAATTCAAAAATAATACACTATTACGGATCCAACGGAACCGATTTCGTCATTAATAAAGTAGAAGAATTTATAGCTCACTTATTAGTTTTAGGAGTTTTCCCTACTCTCCTTAATTCTCTCCAGATATTTTGTTTTCAAATTTTTATAATTTATCACTTATAATAATTCTACTATGATTCTTATACCGTTTTATATTCAAATATCCACTTTTCAAAAGAATTACAATTATATACAAATTTCTTCTCTATTCTTTTCTAATATTTTGTATTCAAGCCCTTAAATCTAAATTAATTACATAATCCAAAATTTAGATCTTTTGATAAACTCAATTTATTATACTTAATCCAATAAATAATCCTAAAAGATGACAATTTCAATACATATACCATAATAGCATCAGTAAGTTTGTAAAACTAAAATTTCATGTAAATGCAAAGGAATATAAATCACATGACATAATTATATACATTTGTGAGAAATGCGGATTACGGATCTTAAGGCTGGAATAACACTAGAGGGGGGATAGTGTTTTTTATGGATTTTCTAAATCTTTTTGAAACTTATGTAATTTAATCACCAACAAATGCAATTCACAGACACAGATACAATCACAGAATCAGATACAGATGCAAATACTAAATAAAAGCAGTAAAGGAAAGAACACACTAGAATTTTATACTGATTTGGAGTTACCCTACATCCAGTCGCGCACAATTGTATGGATTTCTTTTCAAAATAATCTCTCATATTACACCCTCGGTTTCAAGGCTACAAGGTACACCTTCCTATATTCGAGTCTGGGGAAAACTCTCTTTATTTAACCAGGCTACAAGATCATCTAATTGATTTCCGTGGCTACAATCACACCCAATTGATTTCAAGGCACAACCACACCTTTTACTCAACAGTTTGATTTACAAAAGATCCTATAACTCTGAATAGCACTGAGATCTTATGAAGAGAGGGGCAGAGAATCAAACAAGAGATAGTCAAGTTTGATTTACTTGTATTTTGGCAGAATATAGTTTTGGATTCTTTAGAATAAAAGAGGAAGATGAAGAGGAGAGAAAACAAGTGAAATCTGATTAAAAATTCGTTCAGAATTATTGGTATTTATAGAATATCAACAACCATATCTATTCATGAAAGGATAGACGAATAGACACTTCTTTTGAAAATTCGAATTTTGAATTTTAACGGGCACCATGTCGACATGGGGGGTAGGAGTATGTCGACATGCTCTAGGCAAAAAATGGTGATTTTGATTTTCTTATTAAAATTGGTTTCAATAATTTGTCAAAACAATTTTTAAACTTTGTAAATATATTTGAATATAGTTTAAACATATAGAAGTAATTTTTAATGTATATAATCTTAATCTATAAAGTGATATAAATTTTAAGTATATAAATATTTAAAAGCTAAATACTTTAAAACAAGAGATAGTTTAAAATCAAGGACAATTTTGAAACCAAAATATTAAAACGATAAAGATAATTTTGAGGCTAAAATATTTCAAAGAAGAGAGATGTCTTTTTGAAAAAAAGGTTTTAAAAATATTTAAAATAAGAGATATATATTTTTAAAAAGAATTTTCATAAAATTAGTGGATATCAAAATAGGACCACTATATGTTCCACTAGATATTGTCGTGGGTTCCATCCCACTAGGGTTTCATCCCTTTAACAGGCTCGAAGTGGATTCCATTCCACGAATAAATTTCGAATAAAGATGTAAGTGCTTTTAAGAATTTTTAACATAATTATAGACTCAATACTTATCTTGTACTTTGAAATCTTGAACTCTTGATATCTTGATACTCACGAGTCTTCAATCTTGATATCTCCAATCTTGAATCTTTATATTGTACAGTCTTCATTCTTGGTACCTGCATGGTTATATCCTACATGTACATATATATCTAAACTATAATGTTAGTATTTATATTTTATAACAAGTCTTAAGGTTGTTGTCATCAAAACCATCATCTCAAGGACTAACAACATTAACAATAGTAATAAACTTATTATACAATTCATTTAGCTCAATGAAATTATCAAGCATTACATTGAAAAATTCTATTTTTAACTTCAAATACCTATATATTAAAATTTGTTCAATTACTTTCAAACTCTTCTCAATTCATTTATAATATTATATGTAAAAGCCCATATATTTAACTAATTACATAATCTGAATTATAAACTACTTGAATAAATTCAGTTACCAATATTCATTAATTCTTCTTATAAATCCAAAAACAAATCCAAAAACAAAACAATTTAAATATGTGCACAATACTCATCCATACATACATTTATATATATACATATACATTGAGAAAAAAAATGATAGAATTACTTTTTTATTTAAATATAAAGATATATAAGTTAAATAATATAAAATGTATACATAAATAATAATATTTTTTTTAATTTATAATTTATTTATCTCAAAAAATAATCATATCATCCATTGCATAAAGAACATTATTTTGAAATTATCAAAACTGTAAACATGACACTCTTACAACATAGAATTCATAGTTAACTGCGAAGTTAAAATAGTTTAATAATTGAAATCTCAAATAATGGATAAAGGTTCACGTGTAGATAAGCTAGCCAAAAGATGCTGTTCTCAACTACCATTATGTACAAGGTTCTTTTCATTGTTTTTCTATATTTTTACATTCAACTCCTCATAAATTATTTAAATGCATTCAATTACGTACTATAATTAATTCATTTATAAACCTTTAAGAACAATTCAATATATATGTTAAACATTCATATTAACTGAAGTGGTAAGGTTGCTTTTCCATTCATATTAAAAATATGCATATCACATAACATCAACTATTTACATATATACAATAATAACAATTTTAATTAATTAATTAATTATATATAAGTTAGGATTGAATTCTCTACCTTACACTTGATCGTTGCATATCATTTTAATTCTTAATTTATCTATCTCGCTAAATCATAGACACACACACATATATTACTCAATAAAATTTTGTTTATAAAAATAATAATTAAAATATAAATATTACTTTTAACGATATTATATGCAACGCACATGTTACACACTAGTAATATGTGTAGCGAAGAACATCTATGTTTAGGGTAGTTCAGGTGTACACACTAGTTGATGATGTTGTTTGCAAATAGGTTTTGGTATTATTTTTTCCACTTTTAAAATTTTATTGTGCTTTTTTTATGTAACTATTATGTTACTATTCATACTATTTTTTGGATTTATTGCGATATGATATTTTTTTTCATAAATGGAAAGGTATATACATACATATGGTCAACTTATTATATTGGATGATATTTGGTTTGGTTAGTGAGATGTACTCAATGTGATTTCACATAAATCCTGCTTTGATTGAGTGTACGGTAGCAAGGTTCTCTGCTAGTATTTTGATGTTTTGGCAATATGGTTGCATGTAGTAGTTTATACTAATAATTTTCAAAGCAAATACCAATATGTTTTAAGATGTATAATGGGTCACATGCAATTATACTTTAATGTATAAATAAATTAAGGGACATGTATAAAAATATGATTTTGAAAGAAATCTATTTAGAAATCAATTTGCCTGCCATTGTATTCCACTTTCAATCATATATATATGGTTTACAAGAGTTAAGATATGCTACAAATTAGCCAATTGATTTGCTAAAACAAAGGTAACTAAATAAATACTTCCTAAATAAAGATATCGTCAAATCAACTGATTTGCTAAAAGAAAGGTAACTAAATAAATATTTCTCAAATAAAGAGTAAGTCAAATCAGAGAATAAATGCAGAAAATATCAGAGAATAAATGCAGGTAATATTAGAAAATATTTTAACGCCTAGAATATATGTAAAATATATTCTATCACACCCCCTCAGTCGAAGCGGGACGTTCTCGTATGCTTAGACTGTCCCTGAAATCATTAAATAATACGCGCGGAAGCCCTTTTGTAAAAATATCAGCGATTTAGTAACAGGACGATACATGAAGTACACGCACTTCACGACGAGCTACTTTCTCACGGTAGAAATGAATATCCATCTTAATGTGTTTAGTGCGTCGATGCAGAACAGGATTGCCGGATAAGTATATAGCAATCACATTATCACAATAAACTAGAGTAGCCTTTTGAATAGGATAATGCAACTTTAGAAGCAAATTTCTGATCCAGCACGAATCAGAAACAACATTAGCAACACCCATGTACTCTGCTTCAGCACTACTACGGGAAAGAGTAGGTTGCCGTTTCGAAGACCAGGAAATCAAATTATCTCCAAGGAATACACAATAACCAAAGGTAGAACGACGAGTGTCAGGACAACCACCACAATCTGCATCTATATATGAGATAATGCGATTAATATTGGATTTGTACAAGTGGAGACCAAAAGAAAGGGTACCCTGGAGATAGCGTATGATACGCTTAAGAGCTTTAATATGCTCATTAGTCGGGGCATGCATATGAAGGCAGATCTGCTGCACGACATAGAAAATGTCCGGCCGAGTGAATGTAAGATACTAAAGAGCACCTGCAAGACTACGATACTTAGTCGGATCATTATAAGGAGTGTTTGCGGTGGCACTTAGTTTGGACTTAGTGTCAATAGAAGTAGGACATGAACCGCAGTTAGACATTCCGGCACGTTGAATAATTTTTGCAGCATACTGTGTTGAGATAAGAAAAGACCATGGGCATGACGAGTGACAGCAATACCCAAAAAGAAACTCAAAGAACCTAGATCCTTCATAGCAAATTCAGAAGCTAAGAGAGTCATAATATAATTACGTAGACGATCAGAAGAAGCTGTAAATATAATGTCATCCACATATAACAGAATATAAGCAATATCAGAACCATTCTTGTAGATGAATAATGGTGATCTGATGTACTATGAGAGAACCCAATGGTAGTAACAAAATCAGCAAATCTTTGGTACCAAGCTCAAGGAGCCTGTTTTAATCCGTATAAAGATTTCTTCAAAAGGCAAACATGATTCGGATAATTTTTGTTACGAAAACCCATGGGTTGATGCATATAAACGGCTTCATTGAGATGACCATGCAACAAAGCATTCTTGACATCCATTTGATGAATGGGCCAAGATTTAGTAAGAGCAATGTTGAGAACCGCTCTACTGGTGACCGGTTTAACCACGGGGCTAAATGTTTCATCAAATCAATGCCCTGCTGTTGTGTATTTCCATTACCTACAAGACGAGTTGTATAACGCTCAAAAGAGCCTTCAGACTTATATTTATGACGAAAAATCCACATAGACCGAATAACATTAACAGTATGCGGCCTAGGCACTAATTCTCAAGTCTTATTGTCAATTAAAGCATTAAATTCATCCAACATTGCACTTTTCAAATTATGATCACTAAACGCACTAACAGGATTTTTCGAAACAGGAGAAATATCTGTAGTGGTGGTAGTATGGTAATTAGAAGAGTATTTGGGATTGGGTTTAAAAATGTCATTTGATGCACGAGTGGTCATGCGGGTTGAAATGGGGTTGGGAGGCATTGGGGTGGTGTGAGGAATGGTCAAAATGGGGGAGGTCATAGACGGGGTTGGACCGTGGGGAAGAGAGGATGGGTCAGAGGAGGAAATAAAGGACCGTGTGTGGGCAGCAGTGAGAGGTGTGGAATCTGGGCCTGTGTGAGACTTTGACCCAGATTGAGGAAGAGAGGACGAGTCGTTGGGCAACGTTGTTGAGTCAAGCTGCATATTTTATGGTGTAATATTTTGAGATAAATGATGTATTAATTGAGGATTAATATTATCATTCAACAAATCATAATTCAAAGGTTTTGTTTTGTGGAGTTTGGAGAATGAAAATTCTATTTCAACAAAATGAACATGACGACAAATTATGATTTTACCACTAGACATGTCATAGCATTTGGAGCCACGATGATTAGGAGCCGGACCTAAATAAGCACAAGGAGTCGACCTTTCTTGTAATTTATTAATAGTAGAAGAGGGGAATAATGGGAAACATAAGCAACCAAAAACACGCAAACCTGAATAATCCGGATCACTTTGATAGAGGATTTGAGCGGGAGATTGGTAATTCAATACCTTGGAAGGAAGGATATTGAGAAGATATGTAGCCATGGAGAGAGCATGATGCCAAAAGGAGAGTGGCATAGATGCATGAGCAAGAATAGTCCGGATGATATCATTTATGGATTTTATGTGTCTTTCGGCCTTCCCGTTGTAAGGAGATGTATGAGGACATGAGAGACGAAAAAACATACCATGTTGATCAAAAAAATCCTTAAAAGTGCCATTAATGTATTCCATACCATTGTCACACTGAAAAGTCTTAATATTACGTTCAAATTGTGTCTTGACTAAAGCATGAAATGCTAAGAAAAGTTGTTTGACCTGAGATTTTTTTGCAATAGGAAAGGTCCACAAAAATTTGCTATAGTCATCAAGAAAAAGAACATAATAACAATGGCTGGAAGTACTAACAATAGGAGAAGTCCAAAGATCACTATGAATAATATCAAATGGAAGAAAAGTATATGACACTGAATCATAAAAAGGTAGCTTAGAATGTTTCCCGAGAGGACTAGAAGAACAAAAAGTTTTACAAACCTTATTATAATCAATAAACTTTTTACTACAAAGAGACTTAAGAATAGCATCGTCAGGATGACCTAAACGATTGTGCCAAATATTCGAAGGCAAAACAGTAAAAGCAGAATGATTGTTGGAAGAAATGGCTTGAGAGTTGGAGAAAAGTGGATATAACCCCTCAGTGCTATCACATCTGATTAGTCTGTTCCCGGTCTGTAAGTCATTAACAGAGAAACCAAAAGGGTCAAAAGAGATAGAAACCATATTATCTGTGGTGAATTTACGTACAGAAACCAGATTTATAATGAGCCTAGGAGCATGTAACACATTGTTTAGGGTAAATGGTGGATAAGGTGGACGCAATGTAGTGCGACCGTGACCAATAATTGGAATTAAATGACCACTACCAACAACAATGTTATGATGCTTATTGCTTGAATTGAAATAAGAAGAGAGAATACCTACATCCGCCGTCATGTGAGATGTAGCACCAGTATCCATGTAGTAGTTCCCATCTGGTTGAAAGAATGAAAGAGCATGCATAGCGGCCTCAATGTTGGTGGGCATGTAGCTAGGAGCAGGAGGAGCAACTGCATTGAAAGCTTGAGGTCTGGACCCAAGTAAGCCTGATCCAGAAGAGGAGGGACGTTGGACCGTTGGATTGGGCCTTGGCTGCCAAGAGTATGCGGGAAATGGGTAAGGAGGAATAGTCCACCCTCCCCAACTAGGCTGCTGCCACTGTAGTGGTGGGGCCTGCTGACGTGGATGCCACTGGTGTTGCTGATATGGCGGCTGACTAGGACTGGACCCATTAGTACTTTGGTGGACCTTTTTCTTTCCATTGTTTTTGAAATTGTTCCTCCCTTTATTATTGTTGTTGCATTTGTTGCTTGCAGATGAATCAGTGGCAACCATGGCAACACCACTGTACCGACTCCTAGAAACACCAGTTTCACGAGCTTGACGAGCCTTGATAGTATGCTCAGCCATTTTCAACCTTGAACGACAACTCTCAAAGGATGGCAAAGGTTCCTAATTTTGTATATAGTCCACCGTACCACTATACGCTTCTGGTAAGGACCCGGTGAGACGTAAAACCAGACGACCATTTGTCACCGGAGCATCAACATCAGCCAACCTATCCGCCAAAGACTGTAGATAATTACAATAATTGTCGATCTAGTTGAAAGCCTCAAAAGCAGCATTTGTAAAGTCCTCCTCGAGATGGGTAGCCCGAGAGGCTTTATTGTCCTGAAAAAGAGCTTCAAGACGGTTCCATGCCCCCTCTGCCGCGTCATTACGTCTGATTGCAATTAATGTAACTCAAATATTTCAATTAAAAAGAAAGAAAATGTTGATTGCAATTAATAGATTTAATAAAAGAAATGCACGTTTCGTGTTAAACAAAAAAGATGTTTTAATGGAAATAAAAGGTCATTTTGGGAAAACCAAATTGAACTTTTTCATTTTTAAGGTAAGTTTAATTTTTTTTATTATGCGTAGATAAAAACCTAAATGCTTACAAATTTGAATATTATTTGAGTTAATGAAGTTAATTTGGTTACGTTTCAGAAAAATTGAATTTCGAAAGGTTGTGCGATGTAAATAGTCCATTCATTTCTTTTGTTATTAATTGTTGCATGAACGCTTTAAAATAGTTACCTTATTATTAATACTTAATATATTCATTTCTCCTTTTGTTTAATACCTGAGCCTAGACTTTTAGGTTGTATTTAATTTTGCTACCTCATTTTCAAATATATAAAATTTTACTTTCCTTTGGTTTGCAAACTTGTCCATTCCTACATACATTTCCTTATGCATTATTTATGCCTGAAGCTTTCAAAATAAATTGTGACATTTATTTTTGTCCCTCCACCTTAATTTCCTAATTATAAATAACCTATAGTGTAATGACCCAAAATTTAACCACTTTAAAATATAGTATTCAAAGTGATTTTAAATATAAAATATAAATGGTTTTATGATTCAAACAATATTACATAGGATTGGAAAATAGAAATATACATTAAAATAGTAGCATTTGCTTATATCGACAAAAGTGACAAAATCCTGATTTCAGAAAAATAAGTTTAAATGGTTTAATAAATTATTATAATTTATTTATGAGTGTTTATATTTTTAAATGACATTATACAAATTTGTTTTTAAATTTGGTTTACATAAATAAATAGCTTAAATAAAATATCAAAATATGACCGTAAAACATTTTGTCAAAAGCATTACCTTCCAACACTCCTTTGCCCTTCACATCTTTGGAGGTTGAAGGCTCATCCTTGATCGCATACACTTTGGCTTGTTCTCCTTTCTTCATTAAGGAACGGTCCTTAATCAAATGTCCTGATTGATGACCATTAAAGCATCTTCTTGGTGTTGATCCTTGAGTTCCTTGAGTTCTGGTTTTTCTACAATGAATTGATAGGTGGCCCTTTTGTTGGCAATTGCAGCAAGTGACATTTTTAAAGCGGTTATCCTGAGATCCTCCTTTGGTGCCACGGCTTCTTACCATTGAACTTCCTCTTCTTCAAGTCATTGTTGTTGCTTTCTTGTACTACGGGTGGATCTATCTTATCCAAAGCTTCATATCTGTATCCCATGTCTATTAAGTCTACAAATGGTTCTTTCACATGCCCAGTCATCCTGACATGGTATTGTTTCTTCAATCCAGAAATAAAATTTTCATTCTTTTTTAGGGGCATATCTATCAATCCAGGCCCAAAACGAGATAATTCGTTGAACTTATTAGCATACTCCTCAAACGACATTTCCTCCTCCTGTTTAAAATCCATGAAATTTCGGTAAAGACGGGATTTTCCTGCTACCGGCATATACTGCTCCTCCAGAACTTCTTTGAATCGTTCCCAAGAGAAATCGTCTTCTGACTCATTCTGAGTAATAGATTCCCACCAAACTAGAGCTCCATCTTGTAGTTGCCAAGAATCTAAGAATCTCTTCTGCTCATCTCCAATATTCAGTCCTGTGAAAATTCTTTCACAAGAGCGGATCCAAGCTTGTACTTCAATGATGGTTTCTATTCCTTTAAAAGGTTTACCACCAAGGCTGGTATAGTTCTTGCATAAAGTTGCAAAGTAAATATAGGGCTGTACCGGAATCACTACTTCCTCGACTACTGTAGCTGCGGGAGTTTGACCATTTGTGGCATTACTTCCTCCCCTACCTCGTACTCTTCTTCCACTCATTTTCTACTATCTATATATAGTAAGAAAACGATCTTTAGGATATATAGACGAGATATCTTAGGGAATGCTATACAGTATGAATATACTTATTCAAATTAGAAGTTTTATTTATGCGCTCTCTCAGACTAAACTCATTCTAGGGCATTACTAACCCTATCTATAATGAGTCATACCCCAACAAAGCCAAGGTTCTCGCTTAACCTTCAACTTTGATACCAAATGTGATGACCCGTCTCCTCGACCCTCAGAAATCGACACTAATACATCCACGGTATTCACGTGCCGTAAATCCAAATGTCGGGGAGGCAGATTATCAGGGGTGTAAAAGAAAATAATGATAGAAGATAACATAATAATAGAATCTCACATCGCATTCAACATTTATAATTATATATAATGATGAGAGTCAAATACAAATCTAGCGGGATAGTTATAACTGTCTATCCGTACATATGCTAGAAATACATACTACATAACACAGTGGAAAATGGTAGGTAACTACATAAGGTACTTCAACTTCATAGCTCCAAAAGACTTGTCCAAATTGCTCCTCAACATGCCCCAAAATGCTCCTAAGGTATCCTGACTACACGGCTGCCCGAAAAATAGGGCACCCAGAGTTTAAAGGGAAAAACAAACTCCGAGTCAGTCATGAGACTGGTGTGAGAACTCAAAGTTCGATGTTTTTGAAAACAAAAAGGTATCTCATAAGACCACGCCGCATATAAAGATGGAACGGGTTTTTATCTTATGATAACCAAAACTCTTTATTACGCAAAATTTAGAGATATTATTTTTAATGACCTTCTTTGAAAACATTTGCAAATAAACTTATTAATCTTAGCCGAAATTGTTACATTGATTAAATTCCAGCATAATAGGTTTACAATCAAGTCCGAAGGTTCTTATTGGAGAATGGATTTCCATACAAATGACCAGGTTAAGGGACTACCTTTCGGCAGTACATCTCTAGAAGAATGTATCGAGGAACCATCACAAAGTTTCTCTACCAACACAAGACTGGCCTACCTCTGTAACTAGATAGTACCGAATATGTCATCCCCCGGTCGTTATCGACCTTTATCCGAGAGCTCCATTCGCATACATCCACATTAATTTACATCCCGAACGTCATAGCGGGAAGAAATATATCTAGAAGGGGATGATCATACCCTACTTGGGAATGACCCACTTAGCCTTGCTGCATCTAACCATGTTTTGGTCATTTTCGGTTGATGAGGCTCGAGGCTACGATTACCTTTTCACATAGCACATTTTCTTTCGCTTTGATGCCACATTGCCATTCCACATTCGCACGACTGATTTCTACAAACGTATAACTTCCTGAGCTCGTAAGTCTCGGGAAAGGGTGTTAAGCTAAGAGAAGGTGTCTTCTCCGCCACCGGCTGATATACTTTTATAGAAACCACTCATTATGATTTGGAATGCAAGGTCAGACATTCATCCATACAAGTTCGTTCTGGGACCAAACGAAACCGAATGTACTTTTCTCGGCCATTACTACGCGAGAAGCCCTTGTGGTTTTGAGGTTTTTCATAACAAAGAGACCATTGCTACAATATGGTGAATCGGGAGTTTATCCCCAATTAATCAACAAGTAGTCCCTCATTATTATTCGTCTCAATATCTCCTTCTTCAAACATCTTCATTCTTCGAACACGTAAACTGGTTCGAAGTGATTTTTGGATAGGAATTAACCAAATCCGACCCCGGTTCCTTCGAAATCCAATCATCGATAAAAATGATGTAATTAGATGATTGTTTTTCGATTCATTCATTTTCCTTTACCAAAATATCTTCGAGAGATATATATTTTCAAAATATTCTTTTAGTGAATACGGAATCATTTAAACCTCTTTTTGAATATTTCTCAAATCATTTTTAAAGAGTATCTTTTGAGAAAATAGGATTATAGAAATCATTCTACTTTTATCCAAAATCAACTTCCGTATTCAACAAGTGCTATGGGCGGAATAACGGTGAGATCACCTTTTAAATTCCATGAATAGGACAAGTTCCCTCTTCGAATTTTAATAATGAGTATAAGAAGATTATTTCTATAAAATCAAAGTTGAGCATCCGGGCTTTCCTTTCGAAATGTTCCACCTCTCGCCTAAAAGAGAAAAGTAAGGCCAGGTAAGTTCAGGGCACTGGTTGCTCCATCCCTAACCTTAGTTACACACCTTATTTTCACTTTTAGATCTCACAAGCGGGACACATGTACTAGTCGTTTCCGCATACTCATTTTCCTTTTTTAAATCACTTAACTATTTGTTTAACCATCTTTGAAATAATGTTAAAATTGTTCAACTTCCTTTTGAAATGCTTTATTATTCACTTAAAAGCATTTACTAAGGATTTGGGAAAGAATTGTTAAGTTTCAAACTTTATTTCAAAAGTTATTGAAAAGCGTTGCAGAAAGTGTTGCAAAAAGTGCTTTAAAAGCTATATTATTCAAAACAACTTTTATATCATTTAGAAATTTATTTTTTCATCTTAAATCACTTTTAAAACATTTCAAAAGATTTTTAGAATTTATTTCATATTTTTAAAACAATTATTTTATCAATTTCCAACTTTGGTCATTTAGTGCAAAACGGGATTTTTCTTGCAAATTGATTTTGCCATATTTCAAAATATACAAAATGAAATCTTGCTTTTCTCCTTTTTTATGAAAGATACGGATATAAGGATTTGAAAAATTCTTACTTCGAAGAATTCCGAACTATACTTCACTTCGTATGATCGTTTGAACTTTTGACGCGTAAACACGAACTACCGTTACGCGACGCGTCAAATTTTAGGCGTATTTTGAGATTCATATTCAAACTTTGTCGAAATAAGTTTAAACACTTAGGAATCATTTCTAAAGTATTTTCAAACATTTTTTCAAATGTATACATGATTCCATATCACATTTCATTTCTTTTGGAAGGTGATTTCCATGTGATTATACGTCGTGTAAATCCATGACTTGTTTCAACATATATAATCAATATACAACTAATAAACATCCAAAACAATATTTATTATCATTTTAACATATTCTAATATGTCATATGAACTTACATATCAATTTAACAACATTTTTATTACAATGTCACATAAGTGTCATTTATGTACATATTTGCTTACTAACTTTTGCAAATGACTTAAAGGTGGTTACTTTCTTTTTCAAACACTTAACAAATATCATTACTAACATGCAAATAATATTTATAACTTGCAAAACATCATATAAATATTTCATACTTAACAATTTGGATTTCTCACTTTGTTTGGTTTTGGCGAATGGAAAATCGGATATAGCTTCGCTACTCGACGTTTTAAGCTTATGATTCCTTGAACGCTTCGACTTCGATGGCTGGCCTTGGCTTGTGGAAGGCTAAAAGTGCTCGGCCAAATAGAGGAAGAGGGGGCGTGAGCAATGTGAGGAAGGAGGAGGAGTTTGAAGTGGTTCGATCGGTGTTTTGTCGATATTTTCTTTACTTTATTTTTTGAAATATTTTGGCATAACTTTGCTAAGGTTGGAAGCCATTAAAGGAGGTAAGAAGAAGCTTGAAATTTTGAGAAGAAGAAGTGTGAAAGGAAATGGGAAAGTGGGTATGTATTTATAGAAAATATTTGAGAATAAAATATAGATTTATGTTTTTACTTAAATAACATTCCTTAAGAATTAAGTAAACTTATTAAATTCAAAACTTACCATCCACATCACATCACGCTTTTAAAATTCAAATACTTTAGAATTAAGTAAAGAATAAGAATGATTACTTTACTTTATGTCACATTTCTTTACTTTATGTCACTTTTGATGTGATATGTATTTTGTCTTCTTTAGTCTACTTTTGCTAATTACTTTCTAGAATTTTCTAAGTGTGATTACTAAAAGTAACATTGTTTAGTTAATTTTTAACTATCTTTATATGTTACCATATTTATTAAATTGTACACATAAAGGTGCAACAACGTTGCGACAAATATAAATCGACAAAACGTTGATTTTTTTGACAACATGTCATATTTTGACGTTTTATTTAAGCTATTTATTTATGTAGACCAAATTTAAAAACAAATTTGTATAATGTCATTTAAAAATATAAAAACTCATAAATAAATTAAAATAATTTATTAAACCATTTAAACTTACTTTTCTGAAATCAGGATTTTGTCAGTTTTGTCGATATAAGCAAATGCTACTATTTTAATGTATATTTCTATTTCCAAATCCTATGTAATATTGTTTGAATCATAAAACCATTTATATTTTATATTTAAAATCACTTTAAATACTATATTTTAAAGTGGTTAAATTTTGGGTCGTTGCATACAACTTATTTCTTCATTTGCGTTTTGTTTCTCCTCATACCTCATATTCAAAAGCTCTTATTCTTGCAAATCCAAAAGCTTTCTTTTATGAAACATGATTTTTTTTTTCATTTTTTCCATACACGTCCTGTCCTCATCTTAGTTGTTCTTCTGTCTTTTCCTGAAGCCTCATCTTGAGAAAAACGTAAGTATTAAAATTTATTTATTTTTTTCTTTTTTGCGTACTAATTATTATTTTAATAATATTTCTTATAATATGAATATCTTTTGCATATAAACTTTGATTCACGCGCGATTTCTTCTGCTGGATTCATATTTAAATTCCGCATAACATGAAATTGATTTAGTTGAATTTGGAGACTGTTGAGTTTTGCGCTTCTTTTTGTATTTTTATGGATTAAAATTGAAGGTGAGTATTTTAACCCACTAACAATTACTAAACTATCTTATGTTAGTTAAGTTAAATTTATGATGTGATTACAAATCTATTGATTGCAGTTTGGTTTGTTAATTTGTCATTTCTGTTTAAATTTGACTTTTATCGCATTTAATTATCATTTGATTTAATATTGAATTTTTATGGTCAAATTTAATATCCATATTGACTACCAATTATCTATTGATGTTTACTGATTGAATTGGATGATGATTGTGATGGATGTTTGAATTATTATTATTGGATGATTGGTGATATATTTGATTTATATATATATTGTTATCACTCTACAAGTTTCCTCAGTTACTATTTAGAAAATCACTATGGGTTGAAATGATACATACCTAAACGATCTATAGATTAAAGAAAGATCGTTATGGGTTGAAATGATAATCCTAGCAGCCATTTCTTATTAAATAGCTCATTATAATCCTAGCAGCCATTTCTTGTCCTTTCTTTTCCATAGTGATTATAATCCTAGCAGCCATTTATTATATAGCTCATTTTAAATCGATCTTGTCCTTTCTTTTCCATTTCAGCTACACCTATAAATAGCTCATTATAATACTAGCAGCCATTTCTTATTATATGTACGTACAATTCTATCTGCTTCTCTCTTTACAATGGCAGACAAACCAAAACCAATTCCAATTCAATTGCAAATCAAAATCAAATCGAAAAATCAAACTCATCCAAACCATATCAAATTATATATCGATTTGAAGCTCTCGATGAGCGAAAGTCAAATCTGCAGTTAGTTTTTCGATTTGGGTTTCTGTATGTTCGGAATTCGAGGAATAATTCTCGACTGCTCATTGATCGTAGATCAACTTCGACTGATCGTCAAATCAATGATACTAGGTTGTGGAGATTCACAAGAAGGGTTCATCTAAGTCATTCGTGGGGGGAGTCATCGATCAGATCATCGGGAATTGGCTGATTAGGGTTTCAAAACCCTACATGGTGCTAGCGGCACGATTTGATTTGGGGTCGCGAAGGGCATCAGTGGGGAGCGGCTCGCCTAAGGGGAGAGGATGGTGGTGGTCGGTGGCTTCCAAGTGGCCGTAGGCGATAGTTTTCGATGGTCAATAGGAGGCTATAGGCGCTTTTGACTGGATCAAATGGAACCGAGGAAGCAAGGAGGTGCTGATGTATTAGTTGTGTGCGTGTGTTGTTGATTTAGTTTTTTTGTTTTAAATTTAAATCATTTAATGTTCTAATATGCATAACTTTTACATACGGGGTCTGTTTCATGCACGGTTTGTTCCATTGGGATCGTATTAAAATTTCAAGCTTTATGAAACTAGTTTGGTCAAATTCTAAGACTGTTTGAATTTTGGGCCTAAATTGGATTTTTATTCGATTTAAAATCGAAGGTGAGTGTTTTAACCCACTCACAACTACTAAATTATCTTGTGTGGTCAAATTAAATTTATGATGTGATTTGAAATTCATTTATTGTTGTTTCGTATGTTTAAATTTGTCATTCTGGCTAAATTTGACTTTTATTGCATTTAATCATCGTTTAATTTAATATTGAATATTAATTTGTCAATTTGATACATGTATTGATTATCAATTACCTATTGATGTTTATTGATTGATTTGGATGATGATTATGATGTATGTTTGATTTGTTGATATTGGATGACTGGACGTTGTATTATATATTGTTACAACTGCAAGTTCTCTATGGGTTGAAATGATACATACCCGAACGATCTACAGATTAGCGAAAATCGTTATGGGTTGAAATGATAGACTCGAGCGATTTTATGGATTTTTAATTGATTCGGGATTTTCGGTTTGAAATGATATATAACCGTAAAGTTTTAAACTGCGGATTGAAATGATATATATCCGTATCACTTGACCCAAAGGTAGAAAATTATATACGGACACCGGATTGGTTAAATTTAATGATTTTTAATTCATTAAAAATTTGAATTCGGTTTACATGCATTTTGAAATAGAAATTGATTTATATAAACTGAATTATTTTCGATAATCCAAGTGTTAATGCTGGAATTGGAAATTGGTTTAATGAATTGTCAAAGAAATTAAATTGGAATTTCAAGGTTGAAGTGTCGAATATAAATGAATTTATCGGAATTGAGTTATTGAAAAGGTTTGGATATAACTTTGAAATCTATTTTAAACTAATTTAAACTATTTTTATCAATTTAAACTATTTTAATTTATTTTAATCTGTTATCACCTATTTAATACAATTTAACCTATTTTACCTATTTAAACTAACTAAATTTATTTAATCTATTTCATATAATTTAAATCTATTTAATCTATATTTAATCTATTTAAATCGTTTCAAATCTATTTACATCATTTTAAATCCAATTAAATTAAATTTAAATCTATTTAAACTTTTTTTACTATTTAAACAATTTAAATCTATTTAAACTATTTTTAAAAACTATTAAAACTATTCATGACTATCTAAACTATTTTCTAAAATTTCAAACTGTGCAAAGTAAAAGTATTTATATTTAAATCATTGATGATGATACACCCTAGCTTGGGATTTGGAATTGATATTTTGTTTGTGAAATGGCATATTTGAGTAAATAAGATGATTTTGAAATGAGGATTTAATTAACTTGTCTTATCGATAATTTCAAAAGTAAATATGATTTTGAAAGTGGATGTGGTTTTGAAAGAGAATATGATTTGAAAATGATATGGTTTTGAGAATATGATATTTTGATATCAATTGTAAATTGGCCTTTGAAATGTAAAAGTACCATCTGGTTTGAAATAAGCGTTTGGTTGTTAAAGAGATCGGGATCGGATATTGTAATACTCTCTGCCAACACCGAAAACCACTTTAACAATTGTGTACGTGGTGGAGATTCCAGAAATGAAGTAGGATAGTTTGGCAAATGATTATGTATAAGGTATTTACATGACCCTGACTTCCGTGAGTCAGCTTGATGTGGCTAAAACAGGAGCTATACCGGGCCAAGTGAGGTCATTCCTCCGATCAGACACATTTCTTCGATACTATACTTTTGACTTTGTGATTGATTTGGTGGCCACCCTTGATTTTAATTTTGGGAGTTTGTTCTGAGGTGGGCGGTAGTAGCTGCTATACGTTACCACCAGTCTGGGAGTGCAATTGGTATATCTATCCTGGCATTGTCTCGAGTGTCGTGTTCACATGCCCTATCGCACCTTCTACGAGTTTGATTTGTACCATACATATGGAGTGCCCTCTGATAGCCCTCCAGTTTACGAAGGAATTACGGTACTGTATAGACTATGGGAATATATAAAAATGTGTTAAGGGGGACATGGGTAAAGCCTTAACGCTATTTTAATACTTTACTATAGACACTATTATAATAGCGTATGGTATTACATAGTAGATAGTTTAACGAATCCTTAGGAGATGGTAATCCCGAATATCTCTTAAATTATTGCACTCATGTTAGACACTAGATAGGAGATGTCAAACCCTGTAAACATCTCTGACATCGTTACACTCATATTTATTTACTGTTGATTTAACTTACACAAGATCTTTCAGTTCCGACTCAAGTGTTTTATCTTTTCAATTCACTTGGGTCAGCCTAAGCATTTCAGGGTTGAAGACCTTATTTCTGGATGACGAAGACGAAGATTTGTATTATTATTATTTATTATAGTTATTCCACTATATCATGTTGTTCCGCTGCATTTATTCATTTATTATTGATCCTTGTTGTATGTAACTCTGATTTTGTGTTGTAAAAGAATAATCAAATGTATTTATAAACCAGCTTCATGAACTGTTATTTGATTATTATATTCTGTCATTCCGCTATGAGAATCTATATTTGTTTTATTTCTTCTCTTCTTTTTATTATTTACCCCATAAAAATCTGCCTCTTTGAATGGTTTGAGTTTGATGTGTATGGCTTATCGTCGATCTAGACCATCCAAAAAGGCAAGTCATTACATAATAACTTGTCCTCACAAAAGCTGAATATACAGCCTACAATACATAGCGGAATAAAGTTAAATATGTGTAATACGTCTTCGTCATCCAGCTCATTTCTGAGCTCCATAGCATCCTATTCTGAATCTGTAATACTCGGTCTGACCCGAGCATTATAATAAAATAACACCCGGGTCAGTCTGGAAAACCAGCTTAAGAAAACACACTCAATTTTAATTATTAAAGTTACCAAAAACCCTTTGAAAACAAAGGTATCTCATAAGACAACGTCACACATAAACACGACGAGTTTTTCCCTTACGATAGCCAAAACACTTCATATCAAATTCGTCTGATAATATAATTATGTTTAAACAAAGTAAATAGGAAATAGCTGAAATGCTTGCATCTCACATTTCAACATAGTTGGGCACAATCAAAACCGTACGGCGCTTATTGGAGAATGGATTCCATACAATGACTAGGCACTGGGTACCACCTATCACAGTACACTTCTAGAAAAATGTACCAAGGACCTCGCCGGGATCCCCTACAACACAAGACCAGCCCTATCCCTAACCTGGATAGAACCGAATATGTTATCACACCAGGTGTTCCCACCCTTATCGAGAGCTCTTTTGCATTTACCACCATATCCATAATAAACAATATATCTGAGGGTATCTAGAAAGGTGATAACATACCCTAATTAGGAATGACACACTTAGCCTTGCTGCATATCCCCTGATTTTCAGCAATTCCAGTTGATTAGGCTAGAGGCTATGATAACCTTTCAGGAATTTTCACTTAGAATGCTCGTTGTCCTCCAATGAAAATGTTCTGATAGCATTCATCCATACAAGTTGTCCTGGGTCTGGACAAACCAAATCACTGTCTTCATCATCTTCACAGTATTCATTCGTAACGCTTAAATCAGATCGAAGCGGTTTTCGAATAATTAAATCCGATCCCGGTCTCTTCGAAACGATCAACGAAATTGGCCAAACACTTGATAGTTGGTTATTTAACTATTAATAAAACATTCATAAGCATACATCAGGCCTTATTATAATTTTCCAAAATTTCAGAATATCTTTATAAGATATATATATATATATATATTTAAATCTCTTTCCAATTTCAACATTTAAGACAACCCAAATATGTATATCCATATCAGGATATTTCAAACCATTTTTTATTTCACACTTAGAAAAAAATATATTTAAAATATATTTTCTAACCCTTACTTCCATACACTTAGGAGAAATTCACTTATTTCTCTTTTCTCATTTACCATTCCTAATTTTATATTGTAAATTCCTTAACTTGTTTATAACAAATTCTATAAGTTTCGGGTTCCTTAATTAAATCTATAAATTCAAAATTATATACTTATCTCACCAAAATAAGTATATCCACAAACCATTTCCTTCAAAATATTTGAAAACATTTTAGAGTGAATACGGAAAGCACCTGTTAGGAACTGAGTTGATGACGTTTTGATGACAACAACCTTATATAGTATTATACTTTACTTTATAAAATATACACTACCATTTCCATATAGATAGATATATACATATATAGTAAGTATATGCAGGTATCATTGAAGACTGATCAGTATAAAGACTCAAGCATCAAGATGAAGATTAGAGATTCAAGATTCAAGACTCTAGAGTATCAAGATTTCAAGATATCAAGATAAGTGTCTAGTATTTTGTTAAAACTACATAATAGCACTCTCATCTTTCTTCTAATTTTCTTTTGGGATGGAACCCAATTTCTATCGAAACCAGTGGCTTACAAACCCACGACAAGTAGCTTACAAACCTACGAAAGGTGGCTTACAAACCCATGAAAAGCAAAATCATTTAAACTACTTTGTACAAGTTCTCGAGTCCTATGGAGGAGCTCTGTAGGAAGGTTCTTGCAATTTCAGTTTAAATAGATTTTTCAAAATGATTTTAAATCTGTTTTCAAAATGTTTTAGCTTTCAAAATCATGTTTTCAAAAATGTTTTCAAACTTTGTCTTAGCCTTGAAATATTCCTCTATTCTGATTTTAAAACATCAAAACTTATTTTGATTTTAAATATTACTTATATAATTGACGGTCTATATCAATTATATATATATATATATTTAAAATAATGTTTTATATTCATTCTCTATCTCAAAATATTGTTTAAACACTTTACTTTGCTTCAGAGAAGTTTCAACTTGTTTTAAATTCAATTGTCTTTACCAAACAACATCTCTATAATTTTAAACTAAGGGATGTCGACATATGGGGATACCCCATGTCGACATGGTGACAGTTGGATTCAAAATTCAATTTTCAAAAGAAGTATCCATTCGTTCGAAAACCTTTCGCCAACGGTTATGACTGTTGTGCATCTATATAAAGGCTTCCAAAACGAATTTTTTAAAACAACTATTCTCTTAATTTCTTCACTCCTTCTTCTCCACCATTCCATATCCATAAAACTTCATATTTTCAAGATCGTGCCATCATTCTGCCAAATTCTCAATAGGAAATCATTTAGATACTCTCTCTATTTGATTCTCCATCTCTCTACTAAAGATCAAAAGTGCTATTCAGAGTTATAGGATCAATTTGTATTCAAAAAGTCCATAGAGTCTATCCATTCAAAAGGATTGTTGTTAGAAAGTATTAGGGTGATCTTGTGTCCCGTAAATCAAGAGAGTTTACCCCAGACTCGGGGATAGGAGGGTTCCTCAAGGCCTTAGAAATTGAGGGTTTTAATTTGGATATTGGCTTATAAAAATCTGTACAATGATATTGCCTTGGTGCAGGACTGGATGTAGGAGGATTCCGAACCAGTATAAAATCCGATGTGTTCTTTTCTTTTACTTGCTTTACTTTACTATTTGCATTTGTTATATGTTCTGTGATCATTCTGTGTTAGAATTCTGTTTAGATTTGTGTTGAAAGTTTTAATTTAGTCATATAGTTTATATATTCTTTAAAACACTATTCACCCCCCTCTAGTGTTATTTCTGCCTTAAGATCCTTAATCCGCATCCCCAACAATTGGTATCACAGCATTGGTTTTCATTGTTTTCATAATCTGAAATTTTGAAAAGTTTTAATAGCACAACACACTAGTAATGTCACTCCTGTCACTACTACTTCTGTCAACACAAGCACTAACGCTAGTTCATTTGTAGAGGGTCAGTCTACTGTCTGACCACCACTTTTTAATGGCAGTAATTATGCATATTGGGCATGTAGGATGAAAATTTATTTACAATCCATAAGTTTAGATACTTGGAATATGACACAAGTTGAATATGTTGAACCTACTACTAATTTTGCCCAGTGGACTACTGAGAAAAAGACAGTTGCACAAAACAATTCTAAGGCTATAAATATACTATTTTGTTCACTAGATAGGAATGAATTTAATAGAGTCTCTGTTTGTAAGTCTGCATTTGAAATCTGAAAAACTTTGCAAGTAACTCATAAAGGAACAAGCAAAGTTAAACAAACTAAAATTTCCATATTAACTAACCAGTTTCAATTGTTTAAAATGCATGAAAATGAGTCCATTTCCGACATGTATTGTCGATTTCAAGATATTGTTCATTCATCGATTGCTTTAGGAAAGGGTTTCTTGGAAGAAGATCAAGTCAGAAAGATACTCAATTCACTCACTCCAGAATGGGATCAAAAGACACTTACTATTGAAGAGGCAAATGATGTTAGTCAAATGAAGATCGAAGAGTTAATCGGTAATCTAATGTCTTATGAAGTTCAACTACAAGGAAGAAAAGAATCTAAGGCAACGGAAAAGAAATTGATTGCATTCAAAGCAACAACTGAAGATTCAGAACAAGATAGTGATGAAGAAATTGCTTTCATGACCAGAAATTTCAGGAAGTTTCTGAAGTATAGAAAGATGAATAACTTTAAAAGAAATGATCAAAGGAATTCCAGAAATACTTCGGAGAACAAAAACAATCACAACAACAACAACAATGGTGATAGATGCTACAACTGCAACAAAACAGGGCACTACAAGATAGATTGTCCATATCTAGACAAACAGACATTTCAACCAAACAGCGAGCAACTAAGGAAAAGAAAGAAGGCATATGCAGCAACTCTTGACGATTCAGATTCATCCAGTGATGACGAGAAGAAAACTGATAATTCAAATATGTGCTTCACGGCTATTCTCGAATCAGAAGACGATCGGGATTTGGATCTAAAAATAGGTACACATTTATTTTAATTTTATTGGATGCTTGCTTGTTTTAATTTTTTTGCAATTCCTTGAATTTTTAAATTCAAAATCACCCTTTGAAATTTGAATTTTTAAATTCAAAATAATATTATTTTAATAATATTTTAAATATTTTAATATTATTATATTTAATATTATTACTCGAATTATATATAGATATAGAATATAGGTTAGTTTTCTTAAAATTTTAGGAATTTCTTAGATTTTAGAAATAGACACCTACTTTCAAATTCAACAGGCACATGTCGACATGCCATGATACCCCATGTGGACATGCCTCTCAGAAATTTGATTTCAAAATTTAAATTCAAACTTTTGAATTTCCCTCCACCTTTTCACTTACTTCAAAATTCTAAAAAGATACCTCTTGACCAGAGAACATAACTATTTAATATACTTATCTTATCATCTCTTTTCACTTTATTCTCATAATTCAAACTTTCTTCATTATCTTCTACTCCTCTCAAACACTCATCAATGGCTTCCTCAAGTAACCCATCAACTATGAGGTTGCCCAAATCCATCAAAAATGATCTTTTCAATGACCCGGAGGCTATCAAAGCTTACATAAGTTATGTAAACTATGGTAAAGTCAATACGGGAAAATTTGCTATTTTTGATGATTTTCCTTCTTATGAAATCGATCAACTTTTTGAAGAAAACTCCATTCTGAGCTTGATTGATAACAAGCAAAATGATTTCATTTGTTATCCAAACCTTGTCAAAACATTTTATGCAAACCTAAACCGTGGATTTTATAATGGAAATGAAGTTCAAATTTGGAGTAGTGTTAAAGGAACACTTATTGTTTTGGATTCCGATATTTTGGGTACTATTTTGGGTTGCAAATCTACCGGTATGAATCTCTCGGAATTTCAAATCAATGAAACCGATCGAGAGACTTTTCATCACATTTTTGAAAGCGATGACCACATGGATTTTAAGAATTGCTTTTTCCGCCCAAAAGCAAGAATTGTCAACCTTCTTATTCAACACACCATTATTCCTAGGTCGAGAAACTACAATAATCCCACCTCAAAAGTGTGTAAAGCTCTTTTTGCTATTTTTGGAAAATATGATATTAATTGGGCACAAACTATTTCGGATGAGTTAAGACCCAAAAATTTTACTATGGGAGAAAATACTCTTTATCATGGAATTTACCTTACTCGGATTTTCAATTATTTTGGTGTGGATGTTAAAAAGGAAAAGTTTGTAAGTAGAAAAGTGTTCAATCATGGGAACATTTCCCTTATGAAAATCCCACTTATGTTTCAACCTTATGAAACACTTACCGAAAAGGAAGAAAGACTTGCTCATGAAGAGATGGAAGAAGAGAAAGAAGAAGAGGAAGAAGAAGGGGAAGGAATGGAAATTGAAGAAGAAGAGGAAGATGAAGGAACCTCTTTGGAAAGTATAGAGTATCCACATACACCCGCCAATCCATCCAACAAAACCATACTCAAGAACCAAAAGATACTTGCACAAAATCAAAAGGTTCTTAAGAGATCTATTAGCAAGAAAATGGATAAAATCTCTACCAAGATCGACAAGTTCTTTGGGAAGATAGGCAGGAAACTTGGCTTGTCCTCATCATCATCTTCATCAAACTAATCCTAGCCATTATCTCTCTAGCTATCGTTTATCTATCTTTGTATTTTTCTACTTTTTTAGTTAAGATTATGTAATGTTAACTAATATAAGTAATGCTATATTATTCTCTGTTTTCCAGCTTTATATATCTCTGATAGTTATTTATTTTAAGTTTATATAGGTCCACTAGTATAAAAATAAACTTAGAAATCAAAAATAACTCAACTTGGTCATTCTGTCTAGACCATGTCGACATGCCCCATCCCCCCATGTCGACATATAACAGTCAGAAAGTAGTTACAATTTCTAACTTCAAATTCTTGTAACTACCAAGTGTCAATTCATTTTGAACGGCCAATAACTCCTATAAGTACCTATTTCTTCCAGAAAAACTTCTCTACCTCCATTTCTATTCATCTCCTTTCATACTTCAACTTATTTCTTAAATTATGGCTTCTCCAATTAAGAATTTAAGTGAAAATCTTGAAGAAACTCTTACTTCTTTCAAGCATATTCTTTCTTTTATACTTAGGAATCAAAGGCACTTAGAATTAAGCCAAATGCAGATGATCAAAGAGCAAGAGAGACACTTCGACACACTTCGTTGGATGATCTCAAGCCTTAGCAAAGATGAACCCGAAGCAAATCCACCGGTCACTCTCGACAAAGATGATTGGGATGTTATCAAAACTGATCCTATCTTTAGAGAAGATGGATGAGTGGAAGTCCAAAGGAATGTCTGATCATTATGTATGTTTGTTTGTTTGATTTGATTTGACTTAGATTTGATTAGGAATTGATTGATTAAGTTTGATTTGGATTTGGTTTGTATATAACTTCATATACTACACATGAATGGTTTGCTTATGTATGATATTGATTTGATTGCCAAGTTACAATTATATATGTTCACACACTTGATCACTTACACTCACTTAATCACTTATACGTTCACTTTACATTTTTATTCTATATATACTTGATTATCTTAGAACAGGTAAATCTTTTATTCCTTTTTGCTGATGTCAAAGGGGGAGAAAGTTATAAAAATATATATGCTTGGTGTAAGGGGGAGTCATGGAATAAGGGGAGTTGTAGTTTTAAAAAGAAGTCACGGAGAAAGGGGGAGTTATGGTATGGTAAGAATATTTTATAAATAAAGATTGTCATCATCAAAAAGGGGGAGATTGTTAGGAACTGAGTTGATGATGTTTTGATGACAACAACCTTATATAGTTATTATACTTTACTTTATAAAATATATACTAACATTTCCATATAGATATATATATGTATGTATGTATGTATATAGGAAGTATATGCAGGTATCATTGAAGACTGATCCGTATAAAGACTCAAGCATCAAGATGAAGATTAGATATTCAAGATTCAAGACTCTAGAGTATCAAGATTTCAAGATATCAAGATAAGTGTCTAGTATTTTGTTAAAACTACATAATAGCACTCTCATCTTTCTTCTAATTTTCTTTTAGGATGGAACCCAATTTCTATCGAAACCAGTGGCTTACAAACCCACGACAAGTAGCTTACAAACCTACGACAAGTGGCTTACAAACCCACGAAAATCAAAATCATTTAAACTACTTTGTACAAGTTCTCGAGTCCTATGAAGGAGCTCTGTAGGAAGGTTCTTGCAATTTCAGTTTGAATAGAATTTTCAAAATGATTTTAAATCTGTTTTCAAAATGTTTTAGCTTTCAAAATAATGTTTTCAAAAATGTTTTCAAACTTTGTTTTAGCCTTGAAATATTCCTCTATTCTGATTTTAAAAACTTCTAATTTTAAAACATCAAAACTTATTTTGATTTTAAATATTACTTATATAATTGACGGTCTATATCAATTATATATATATATATATATATATATATATTTAAAATAATGTTTTATATTCATTCTCTATCTCAAAATATTGTTTAAACACTTTACTTTGCTTCAGAGAAGTTTCAACTTGTTTTAAATTCAATTGTCTTTACAAAACAACATCTCTATAATTTTAAACTAAGGGATGTCGACATATGGGGATACCCCATGTCGACATGGTGACAGTTGGATTCAAAATTCAATTTTCAAAAGAAGTGTCCATTCGTTCGAAAACCTTTCGCCAATGGTTATGACTGTTGTGCATCTATATAAAGGCTTCCAAAACGAATTTTTTAAAACAACTATTCTCTTAATTTCTTCACTCCTTCTTCTCCACCATTCCATATCCATAAAACTTCATATTTTCAAGATCGTGCCATCATTCTGCCAGATTCTCAATAGGAAATCATTTAGATACTCTCTCTATTTGATTCCCCATCACTCTACTAAAGATCAAAAGTGCTATTCAGAGTTATAGGATCAATTTGTATTCAAAAAGTCCATAGAGTCTATCCATTCAAAAGGATTGTTGTTAGAAAGTATTAGGGTGATCTTGTGTCCCGTAAATCAAGAGAGTTTACCCCAGACTCGGAGATAGGAGGGTTCCTCAAGGCCTTAGAAATTGAGGGTTGTAATTTGGACATTGGCTTATAAAAATCTGTACAAGGATATTGCCTTAGTGCAGGATTGGATGTAGGAGGATTCCGAACCAGTATAAAATCCGGTGTGTTCTTTCCTTTTACTTGCTTTACTTTACTATTTGCATTTGTTATATGTTCCGTGATCATTCTGTGTTAGAATTCTGTTTAGATTTGTGTTGAAAGTTTTAATTTAGTCATATAGTTCATATATTCTTTAAAACACTATTCACCCTCCCCCCCTCTAGTGTTATTTCTGCCTTAAGATCCTTAATCCGCATCCCCAACAGCACCATGCAGTATCAACCATGGATTCACGGTTCAATTATCACGTCTCTATCCCAGAGAAATCTAAAACTTAACTGCAGGCACTCACTGCCTTCGATTTCGCCATAAAAGTATACCATTACTTTCCGAAAACTTTATCAATAATTTTCCAAATAATACTTATAAACTTCCTAAATAAATTTCCAAGTTAAATTTAGGCAAATACTCTTTTATAAAAGTTATTATATAAAATATTATTAATATTGAATAAATTATCTTTAAAAATAATAACACAGATTAATTCTTAAATAATAACTAACTTAATATAAACTCATTATCAACTACTTAATTAATAATTAAATACTTTAAACGATTTAAAACAATCACATAATTTTGAAATGATAATAAATTTGGATTTAGTAATAAGATTCTTATTGATTTACAAGACATGTTATACTAGTTATAATTCATTTTGACAATTAAAAAATATTAAAATAACTAATTTTCTGGAATTATTTTTATGCTAAAACATTTTTAAATTACCTAGTTTAATAATTAAAAATCCTCCTTTTACCGACAACCTCACTTCTCGATAAAATATATATCTTCCACTTTCAATATAACTAGTCTAATATTTATAAATCCCTCTAGATTTATCAACAAATTTTATTTACGTCCCAGTCCCGTAAATCCCCTTTTCACGTTTTCAAAAGAAAATCTATCTTTTTTTAAAACGATTTACCTATCTCGTTATAAATTCTCACCGTGAATTTATATCCTAAATTTATCCACTGATTATCATTTCACTTTATTTATAAACATTGTTTATAAACCCCATAGTCTCATTTTCCGTTAGAACGGTTTCACAATACTTAATCAATTTCTAAATTGAATTCCATTTTTAAGTTAATTTCTAAAAAAAAACCCAACTATATTCCAAGCCCACTAAATTTCGATTCCACTTCCATTTCATAATTTAAATTCTTATTTAATATCTAGTATAACAATTTTTATATTTTACTTTTAAATTTCTTTTTTATTTTCCCAACTATTTACAATCTCATTTTTTTAAATGAATCCTTTTACACTTAAACAAATATCACTTAAGTTTTATTATTCAAAATCCTTTTATTTAATTATTCCAAAATCTTTATTTTCCATATTTTGAAATTTTCAAGTACAATTTTAAAATCAGACTAATTAATTTACCCAAATTCTTTTCCTTTAATTAATCCAAATTTCACTATAAATATTTTACTTTCAATCTCCCTTTTTATTTTCTTTCCAAATTTCAAACATTTATTATTAGTATTTAAAAATACTGAAATCTAGGCCAAAACTACCCTAGCATCCAATAAATTCAAATCACACTATATTCTACCACAAATTATTCAAAACAGACCATATATCAATATATATATATATATATTTGAGGAATCCAGTTGGATCCCTCCAATCTGTTTCCCTGCAACCATAGATGTTAATACAACATAAAAATACCAATCCCACTTCGATGGAGATATCGCGGTATATAGGGTCATCTGCAATTATGCGGGGCACATAGGGTCTCATTCTCTAAATATATGCAGGAATATCAATCCAACTACCAATATATACTACTATATATATATATATATTTATAATAACATCCAACTGATAATAATTATCAAATTCAATCAGACATCCAATAATTAATTTTAACTATTTCAAATTAACTAGTAATCAAAAATTGAGTGAGATTGACTCACATTGATTTTTATTGACGCTTTAGCATTCTGGTTTGGTCTTTAGTCGAATGATATTCGATTATAGCTCAAAATTCAACTAGCTTGATATGCACCCAATCCAATCCCATCACGTAGTTCTTGTTATTCTAAACGCAACATGATAGACTGCGTTCGTTTTGAACCTAATATTAATTGGTTATTTAACTTATAAGTTTTCTTTTTTCTTTCCAAGATAATTACTTATATTAAAGACACTTAGACAAAAACAAAAATTAATACCAAAGAAAATCCGGTCCAGCCCATAAAATCAAGCTCGGCCCTGCAATTTCTTTTTTTTTGACTTCGACCCATAGCCCAAATAATCTTCTTCTCCCTTAAGAAGTTCAAACATGCATCAACACTGCTGTCGCTCATTCAAATCACCACTGTGCGCGGCTGCCAGGCATGCCAGAGCTCCTCCTACATAACCAGAAAATGCACCTTGATGTGCTCATCCATCCAGTGCCATCGTACCCCCCATCGATGTTTATATTTGTCGGAACCCACCCTAGAACAGCATCGTTTCTCGAGCAAATTCCGGTCCCTTCCGGTCAAATAAATAGATCATCACCGTTGGATGACTCCAGCTTCTTGAACACTTGAACTTTCAAGTTATCAACGAAAGCTAGATCGACCTCTAGCAGCCACGATCTAAAGGGAAACAAGGGTCATACGATATGGAGAAGGGATATTGGAGAGACAACTGCTTCCCTAGATTTTTTTTATTAGAATTTTGAAGTATCAAGTTTCCCTCCTTATTCCCACTCTCGTCCAGGCTGGTTTTAACAAGAAGAAGAGGTAACACATTTGAAAAGGAAGTGGTATAGTAATAGAGGTAAGGTGCGGCTGACAAGATAGGATAGCAGCTGAAAAGATGGGTTGACTAGTCAATATATTATTTAATTTTCAAATCGTCTCGATTTACACAACTCAAAATCTCGAACCCCTATCAAGGCATGCCGCTAGGCGTTTATAATGTTATACCACAATTTCGAACATAATGGAAAAGGTTTCGAGTCCTAATTCGATCGTATGAACAAGATAGCTTTTTGAACTCAATTTTTATATTGAATTTTCGATATTAAATTTAACGCATTTATATCCCGTATAACCAAACGGTAACTCCAAACATTATAAAATTTGAAATCCAATAAAAATACACTATTACGGATCCATTGGAACAAGTTTCATTGAATTCCGAGACTGTGCCCTGGAAGGCTATTTATATACGTTAATTCAGACGATATATTTTTAAAACGAAAGAAATCACCTTTAAATTCAATTTAAAAAGTTTTATTATCTTCGTTATTATAAATATAAATTTTATAAGCCTTTAAATTATTCTTATTAAGCTTAAAACTCAAGATACAAAAATTTAACCAACATTCAACTATTAAATTCAATAAATAAATTGTCCAATATATCCTTATATTTGAAATTCAAGTTAAAATTTAAATTTTAAACATTTAAAATCAATTAAACGTTCCAAATTCAAATAACCAAAATTCTGAATCGTTACACTATCATTACATGACAATCATGACTTTTCATCCTACTCAGTTTACTATTCTTATAGTCGATGCATCTACGAAAATTAGAGGAAATCCCATCAGGAAATCTTAATCCTTCCACCTACTTTAACAGTACTTTAACTTGGTTACTATTTAGCTTATAACATGCTTTGGGTTTTTTATGTCATTAGGCTTCATATGAAGCTCAGGACGATTGCATATTTCCTTTACATCACGTCTTGATTTTAATTCGTCCTTAGTCTTTCCTCTAACATTCAGAATCGTGTTAAACACATTATCGAATACATTTTTCTCATTGTGTATCACGTTGATATTATGACGAATTAGGATATTTTCTCAATAAGACAACTCCCAAAATATATTTTATTTACACCGATTATGAATCGCCGATTTACCTTGAATTTCAATTTATTTGCCAATTTTCATGTATCTTTGAATAATCCTTTACAAGACCATAAATATCTCCGCTTGACTAAATCGTTGGTGGTCACAAGGTCATAAGTGTATTACTTGTGAAGTTATTTTAATCTTTTATAAAAGGATGATTAATATAAAGAAAATACCGATGACATTCAAACCATGAAATTTTCTTTCCATGTTGTAAAGAAAGTGCTCGTGTTTCTTCCATGCAATAAGGACAAGCTAGACGACCAACCGTATTCCAACCCGAAGCATTGCATACGCGGGAAAATCACTTATAGTCCATAGTAGAGAAGAGAACATACGAATTTGTTTGGAAATGTCGTGTGTTTCAAATTCTTCATACCATAATGTTTTCAACTCTTCAATAAATGGTTGTAGATATATGTCGATTCCTCGTGTTGGATCATAGGGCCAGGGATGAAAATAATGAAAAAATATACAGAGTTTTCATACACATCCACGGACATAAATTGTAAGGTGTAACTACTACATGCCAAGATGAATATTTTAAACTAGATCGAGAGAGCGGTGAAAATTCATCCGTACATAAACCAAGTTTAACACTACGGCTCTCTGCTACGAAAGCAGGGTATGTCTTATCAAAATTCTTCCATGCTTTTCCATCACCTGGGTGTGTTAATGTACCTTCTTACTCTGTTCTCACACAGTTCGTCTCATAAGATACGTGGTTACATAAGATGCATATAAACTTTGAAGCCTGTGAATAACGGGCAAGTTATGGATACGCCTGTACGGAACTTTCTTTCTTTTCTTTTTTCTTGGTTTGTATCATTCCTGATTACATATTTTACGATTCCTAAGATTAATGTCTTCTTTTCAAAATAACATGCAGCCATTTAAACATGTATCTATCTTTTGATATGACAAACCAAAAGAAGACATAAGTTTTTTCACTTCATAATGATTTTCACACATTAAATTATTCGGTGGCATATGCTATTTTGCAACTTGTACTATATCCATAAACCCGACTTCTGTGAAGTTGTATTTTGATTTCATTGCAATGTATTCTGCAGTTACTGATAGTTGAGTACCGCTTGTACAACAATCCCAAAGGGGTTTCTTAACGGCATTCAATAAATCATACATTTTTCGCTCCAACACTTGGTTACTCTTCAACATTAACATCGTTACCATCAACTTCAATAGTAGAGAACATTGAACGTGCTGCATCTTCAACCATATCTTTTATGAGATTCATCGAAACAATTTTATTATCCATCTCCTCCTCCCATGACGCTCCTACACCAAATAATTTGGCATGAAACCATATTGGTGCAAATGAACTGTTATCATATCCGGATCAAATGCTTTAATTATCTACACTACTACATGGACAACGAATTTCTTCATCGTTTCTGTTATTATATAAAGTGAATTCAATAAAGATGTGTACACCATTTTGAAAATATTAACTTATTTAGCCTCCAATTTTCCTTCTTTGTTGGTACATCTAGCTCAACCAATAAAATAATTGACATTTTTCCTACTTTAAAACATAAAAACCTATTAATCATTTACATATGGCATTTTATTTTTCAAATTAAATGATACATTAAATTTTTTGCTATATTATTATATTTAATTTTATTTTCAAACAGATTTACATAAATTATATGAATATAATCTTAAATTTTTAGGTTATTGTTTTACATTTCGATGGTTGGTCATCCTACTTTCCATTACAAGGACAGTAGTAATTATATTTTATAAATCATTTTATTTTAAACGATTCAACAAAATTTCAACAGCATTTTTCCTTTTTCCCTGTATCACACCCATGCGTGTACACATGGAACAGAAAGAAAGTGGTGTCGAAATTTTATGAACTGTTTAAAATGAAATGATTTGCAAAATATAATTACTTTATTGTGTTTGTAACTTGTCCAATACAAAGATAAATTATTATATCAGATGAATATAAATGTTAGTTCTGTGATAAAAACGAATATCGATATAACGGTCACATACAATACTTGTCAGCCAAAAACTATCTAAGTGATTTAAAATAAGTAAAACTATTATACAACAATTTTTACAATAATTTATTTAGATTCTAAAAAATACATACACTAAATCATCGTTTTCGTCATATTAAAAACACATACACTCAATCCTGAGCATCGACTTTAATTAATCCAAACTACCCTAATGCGTGTATGCACTAATTAATCAACACTTATACACCAATTAATGCATATATACACTAAATAAGTAATTTTTCTTAACATCTAAATGATAATCAATTATAATAACAACATAATTGGCATTCAATAGGTTATAGCAAACAATTAATGAGATATTATAAACAACTGTAACAATAAATTAATTCTAATTTACCAAATCAAAATTAAATAAGGTTTATAAATTAAACCTTCTAAAAATGCAATAGCTAATGGAGAGACTTGAAATTGAAGATGGAGATAGTCTTGGAGGTGTTGAGGCTTACTGACGGTGTGGAGGAGGTGAATGAGATGGTGGAGGTGAGATTTGGAAAGAAAATATGGATTTTAGACAATGAAAAAGAAGTGTCGACCCATAGCTGAAGTATTCGCGACTTTTCGACGGCTTCCGACGACCACCATTGGTTATTTTTATGACGGCTTCCGATGACCGCGGGTGGCTAATTTATTTTATTTTCAGTAAAGCCATGGCGATTACTAGCCGTTGGAAAAAACGATGAGCCTTCAGAAATGGACATCGCAACAAATAGTGTTTCTAGCAGTGAAAGGGTTCGACATAGTACAATTATAATGCTAATTCACAACCCACGAAATTTGGCGTTTTGAAGTCTTAATTTTTTTTCCAGTTATATTACTAGAAATTATATTAAAAAATTAATATTCATATTCAAGATAGAAATTAAATGCAAGAATATAGATGTAATGTTAATTTTGTAAAAAACTCTTAAAACCAATGTATATTGAACTCCGAGGATGTATTGATCGTTTACAAAACCACTGCATATAAACGTATCAAAACCACAATACTCATTATGGATCAAAAAAGCAAACCATCTCAACCTACAAACTGAGACCCCAATAACTAGTACAGTATGATGTCATAAATGATGTTTATTTTCTGGATTACCTACCTACATATTTACCAGCCACATAATTATCAGGGCCCATGCATGGCCTACTTAAGATGTTGTTTTCAAAAGAAGTGCACAACCCAATCAAAATAGGGTTTGGGTTTGAAAATTACATGAATTTACTTCTCTAATTTCAGCTTGTCGCACCTTTCACTCGCCAGTTCTACACCGTCGTTAAAAAATAACTTTATCCTTCCTTACAAATTCTTCTATGGATGATCGACTCACCATCTTTCTCCGCTACTGCAAGGTATTTGATAACAGACATAGTACAAAATTAAAAGCTGAAGGTTAACTTTTTGAAAATTCTATTTTCTATTCAGTGCTTAGCTTATCGTTGTGTTGTCAAGTTCTATAACCTTGATGTTCTTTCTTTGCTATGTTATTGAAAAATTGAGTTAAATTGGTTTTTGAGTATGAGGGTATGAAATGATTGTGATTTCAGCTAATCTAGTGTTGTATGTGCGCAGTGCTTGATCAAGGTGTAGAGTTGCACAACTTGATTAAAAGGGTGTTGAGTTCTATGTTTATGTTATTTGAAAATCTAAAGTGGCATAAGTTGTAACCATTCATCTTTCTATAGTTTAATAGTCAATTTGCTTCCACTTTCCAAATAAAAAGATCTGATTGAAAAGTTAATAAATTTTTGATTGGTATAAAAGAGCACTCGTTCGAAGTCATATTTATCAAAATACTAAATTATGTCCATTTTTGAATATATGTGTGTGTGTGTGTGTACGTACGTATGTATGTATGAGTTATAGAGTAATCAATACAGATTCTTAGTCCATTCAAGTATTGCGAAAAATCCTTTCTCCCCCTCGTTAGGAGATACACATAATATGACCTCTTCATTTCAACACAAGATGGTTCAATAATTAATGTATATAAAAATGTCTAATTATTGACCCTATTTTTAAATGATACTTGTCGAATCACTTAACCACTGAGACAATGGTGCTTTTAATTAATATGCATTTTGGTTTATAGTTTTTTGATATGTGAATTATAAAATAATTAATACACTTTTTCTTTTGACACACATATTTTAAACTAAGTAATGCACATTTACCTAAGATACTAATTATGATACTTTATAAGATTTTATTATTGACTCGCCTATATCTAAGACAATATTCTACAATGTATATGAATTGCTTTTGTACTATATATAATGCCAAAATTTAATATTTTTTACTTTCCTTTTTTTCCAAATTCTAATCTCATTGATCAAATTACTAGGTCCATGGCAATAACATAGTAGCCAACCACAATTGTTTAATTTCATAATTTTCAGGCTTATGCTCATGCTTGTATTGTACCTACTGTGATGCAACGATTAGCAACGATACAATTAGGATGAGCATGTAAATGGAAAGTTAAAACATAAAGGGCTAGAAATGTAATTGTAACATACTTTGTGAACATGTGGCAACTTCTTACAACCAATTAAATATACTTCTAAGTAATTTATTTCAATTTAGTGATCGATGGCTTTTTATAAGAAGCTTTAAAAAGTGACGTATAAGTAGAAATGCGATAAATAATGTTTTGCTGTTTATGACTTATAAACAAATTTCATAAATAGTTTTGATCAAATTGTTTGTTGTTTTAATTTAAAAGTAAAACTATATCTAAACATTTCTATTTATAAATTGCTATTCAAAATTCCCTTTAAGGAGCATCAAAATAAGATTTAATCAAATGGTTTTTTAATTATGTGAAAATGAAAATCTGGTATCAAAAATAATAAAAAAGTAAGATAAGAAAACACTAAACTGTTTGGCATTTATTATTATTCAAATGCCATTATGGCTCCAAATTTGCCACTTATTATCCCTGTCTATTCATCTGTTTCTTCTGTCACTTTTCAAAAACATTACAATTATTTACAAATTTTTTCTTTATTCTTTTCTAATATTTTAGATTCAAACCCTTAAACTTAATTAATCACACAATCCAAAATTGAGACCTTTTGATAAAAAATTAATTAATATTTAATCCATTAAATAATTCTAAAAGACTACAATTTCAATAAACATATCATAGTTGCATCAACAAATTTGTAAAACTAAATTTTCATTTAGGTACCAAGGAATATAAATCACACAACATAATTGTATACATTGACAACAATAATAAATTTATTTTATAATTTGTTTAACTCAATGAAATTATCAAGCATTACATTGAAAAATTCTATTTTTAACTTCGAATACCTACTTTTTAGAATTTCTACAATTCCATATAAACTCTTCTCAATTCTCTTATAATATTTTATATAAAAGCCCATATACTTAACTAATTACGTAACCTGAAATTTAAACTATTTGAACAAATTCAATTAACCAATATTCATTAATTCATATGATAAGTTAAAAAATAAAACAATTTATATATACAATACTCATATATATATATATATGAGCAAAAATGATAAAATCACTTTTTTATTAAATAAAAAGATATATAAAATACATAATATAAAATGCATACATAAATAATAATATATTTTTTGATTTATAATTCATTTATCTCGAAAAATAATCATATCATCCATTGTATAAAGAATATTATTTTGAAATTATTAAAGTTGTAAACACAATACTCTTACAACATGGAATCCATGGTTAACTGCAAAGTTAAAATGGTTCAATAATTAAAATCTCAAATAATGTATTAAGGTTCACATGTATATAAGCTAGCCAAGATGTTCTTCTCAACTATCATTATGTACAAAGCGCTTCTCTCTTTTTTTTACATTTTTACACTCAACTTCGCTTAAGTTATTTAAACGACTTCAATTATATAATATCATTAATTGATTTATAAATCCCCAAAAACAATTCAATATATATGTTAAACATCCATATTAACAAAAGTGGTGAAGTTACTATTCCATTCATATAAAAAATATGCATATATCACATAACATCAACTATTTACATATATACAATACAAACAATTTTAATTAATTAGATATATATGTGTTATCTCGCTAAATAATATATATATATATATATAACATAATAAAATTCTGTTTATAACAATAATAATTATAATATAAATATTATTTTTAACAATACTACTTTGTGCAACGTACGTGTTACACATTACACAGTAGTAATATATATAGCGAAGAACAACTCTGTTTTGGTTACACACTGGTATTATTTCTTCCACCTTTAAAATTTTATTATGCTTTCTTTGTGTAACTATTATGCCACTATCTCACATTATTTTTTGGATTTATTGCGATATGACATATGTTTTTTTTATAAATGGAACGATATATACATTTATGATCAATTTATTATGTTGAATGATATTTGGTTGGTATAGCAGATTCAGTGTGATTTCACATAATTCCTGCTTTGATTGAGTGTACAGAAGAAAGATCCTCTGTCGGTGTTTTGATGCTCTGGCAATATGTTTTGCATGTAGCAGTTTATTCTAACAATATATCAAAGCAAATACCAATACGTTTTTAGGATATATTATGGGTCACATGTAATTATATTTTAATGTAAATAAATTAAGACATGTATAACGATATGATTTTAAGATATATAATTAGGCTAATTTTATTGATACGCTAATAATTTTTTAACATACACCAGACGATACAACAAACTAATACACATCAAAGATTACTTATCATACACTATATCTTTTACAGAACTATCCTTGCTTTCATCTTCATCATCTTTACACTTTAAAACTTAAACTCATTACACAAAACTAAAAATACCTACCATTAATATTCAACAAAATGAACTTTAATTTTTGACACTAATATTGTAACTTATATATTTTTTATAATTTTTTTATTAATTTCATCAAAGTAACTATTAATTTTAGAAAAAAGAATAAATACTTACAATTAGAGCAATTAATCATGAAAGTTTTCTCAGTTGATATTTATGTTTCATTAATTTCGTCAAAATGATAGATTAGGTTAAGTATGATTAATTTTACTATTTAAATTTGATGAGTTTAAGAAAAGATTAAAAATTACAATTGAGAAGAAGAGTATTTTTTTCATGGATTTCTCGGCAAAATAATGATTAGATGATTTTTGATGTATGAATAGAATTTGTCATATGATTATTTCTACAACTAGTGTATGAAACTTACCTAAGTAAGGTCACGTATTGCATATTCTTTAACATACTTTAATACATCTTTTTTGTTGGATATTTATACTCTTATGCTTAGTTGATTAAATATTCTTTTCTTTTTGTTGGATCCTTATGCTCGATCACAAATTATTATTTTTTATTTTCTTGTTGGATATTTATGCACTTACGCTTGGTTGTATTTATTAATCATACAACATTTTGCTTTCTGTTTCTACTAAAGTTGATCAAAAAGCATTCAAGTACACATTTTGTATCATGTTTGCCTAAGCAGTTTTGTTCAACTTACAACTTAATCAGAGCAAAATCTTAATTAGGTAAATTTCAAGAATGTTTGCATTAGTTATTTTATTGCATATAAAATCAAATGGAACATTCAAACATGAGCTTGGTAGTTACATAAAATCGAATTACTTTTTTTTTATGTGTGTTAAACGGGTTGATCCATGTATGAATTGGATTTGGTCATATTTTCCCCCTTGACAAGCATTTCAATGGGGTTGGGTCATAATCCAACCCATAATGATCCAACCGTGCCCATTTGACAGGTCCAGTCAATATTGCACTGAATGATGTTTAGTTTCAACAACAAAGCGCTAATGTTCGATTGCAAAATTGTTCATGAATTTCAATTGGTTAAATTATATGTTTTATGCTCGTAAATTTATAATTGGACGACGACGGATAATTGTGATATTAGAAAGAGTAAATGTTTTAATGTTCGAATTACAACCATATTAATAAAAATAAGAAGATTGTCTTTAGCAAACACACAATTTTCGCATGATCTGTAAACTTAAATGATGCACTAGCCACAAAAGTTTAAAGATTGAGTGTTGAAACTTTTAATTCATATATATGCGTTCCTTTCCAAAAATAAACGACACGTTTGGTTCATTTTATGCTTTTAATTTGAAATCAAAATGCATAGGTTTTTTTTCTTAAATTAATGGAGAATATTCATAATTCAGTTAATTTAAAATGTTGGTAACATAATTTTTTTTTCGTCGGAATTTTAATAATACTATAAATGAATATTGTCGTATTTTCCCATCTTTCATGTTCGGTTAATTGATTGTTATTGAATGAATATTTTCATTAATGTTTATTAATTCTTTTTGTTAGCATCAAAGAGGATTAATTATAACATTGATAAGTAATTAGTACCCTAATTCAATTTGGAATAAAACTTGTGTTGTATAAATATTAATTAACTAAATGTCAAGAGTATCCAAATTCTTCGTTTAGTTTGAACTCAAATTTAAAATAATAGATGTCGTTATCATACTTTACTCCATTGTGTTACAATAAGTACAAATTAATTCTAACACGATCCCCAATTTTAGGTCGATTAGTATTAGAATTTTTTATACACTTTAATCATAAATATCAACAAGTTTCTAAAAATTGAACCGAATTTAATGTCATTTATTTCACATTTTTAAATTATGATAAATATATTCATCATTTTATATATGATTTAGAACTAAGCTAAATTAACTCCATTTAAATATTATGTTTAGCTCTCTAATTCGATTCCATAATTTAATTCGGAGTCGTATCAAATAGCATTACTAAACAATTTTTAAAATGAATTGATTTCTAATTTTATTTAGGAATTAATTGACAATCTTAGTAATTTAATTCTTTCATGTTTGGGATAACTTTAGTTTAATGTTAGTATTTGTTGTATAAAGCCATTGTCTTTAATAAATTATTAGATACACTTTGTGCGCGCTGAAATTATAAGAATATTTTTTATTAATGGTTTGTTGGTCATGGTAAAAAAAAAGCCACTCTAAAAAGTTACGACCCGAGAGCTTATATTTCATTATCGTACAAATAAAAAAACCTTAAAAATATTTAGTAATTAATCAACCTCGTGCATAGCAAAGATTCACACTGGTAATACTGGAGAGCTGAGTTGAACTTAAAAAACATAAAAGGTAGGTTTTATATATGATGGTTGGTGAAAATTAGTAAAATAATAGGAATAATTTAGAATATTAAATTATACAATTACATTTTAAATGAAGTATTATGAGAGAATTAAGGGAACTAAGGAGAAGGAAGAAATCAGCTAGAGTTAATATTCAAAAATTTATTTCTACTAGATGTTACAATCTTTCCATTTTTCACATTTATGATTAATATTTTTCCATATTAGATATGTGTGAATCTTTCCCCTAAACCAACCTATATTAGTAAAAAAAAAAAAAAAAAAAAAAAAAAAAAATCTCCTTTTGGTTTCTCCAAGTATTTTGCGTTAAACATCCACAGATCAAAATCTTTGATTTGATATAAGATCATTGCAAATCCTGGATTATAAAGTTTAGCCTATGAATCTTTCAGACTAAGGTATGTCATCTTCCCATCAATAACTTTGGTTATTTAAGATAAATATATGTTTCGTTATATTGCATCTAATCGTTGTTTAAATAAACGTTTCATTTACTATCCCTTAATCGTTCTCCTTTGACTTGTATTTTAAGTCATGTTATCACTCGTTTGCTTCTGCATAACAAGAAATCTTCTTTGTAATTTTGAATTTCAGATACATTAATAATATGTGTGCACATTAGTTTCGTATATTTAAAAGTTAAATTATTTTTCTTATATTTATAAATAAACGTAACGCATGTAAAAATTTAAATTAGATGGATGGGAAAAATAATTTAAAGTTGGAAAATGATAATTCACCTTATTGGTGAGAAGAAGAAAAAGGGTGTTGATCAAAAGTTCAAGCTATGGTGAATAAAGACCATTTTAGTGAAAACGGACATCGACGATTTCATGCAATCAATAACTCAAGTAATTAAATTTTGTTTGTTTGATGAAATAAGGTAACTCTTAATTGTTATTTATTTATTTAAGAGAAGCGCTTTGCTAAATCTTAGTTATTTAATTAAAAGAAGTGAGGGGACCAAAATATAATATAAAGTTAGGGAAACAAAATAACTATACTGCGGGCCATCGGATTGAAGACCCAATTACATCGCAGCCGTCAATTCTCCAACTTTTCTCTCAGAAAAGAACAACGCAACACGTCAAATATTATAGAGCTTCCCCTCCAACAAATCGTTGCTAAATCGCATCCAGCCACGCATTGGTAAGTATCGCTTCACATTATCTGATTTCGAGAATTGGAGTTCGGTCGAGTTTAACGATGTCGATTGCCCATTTTTAATTCAAATGAATTTCGAATTTGTTTCGATTTTTTTTTCTTTTTGTTGAAACCTTTGCTTTCATCTCGATTGCTTGTTGTAAGAAAATAGGAATTTGATCGATCGATTTACTGGAACTATTGTTTTGAAGAAGACGGAAATTTGATTTACCGAAATTTGCTTGCTTGCTGTAAGAAGGTAACCGTTTTATTTAAACATCCATCATTTGATTCATTGTAACAGGATAGAAAATTGACTATATAAATTATTGATTAGGCATTTGGTTTACTGGGACAGTATGAAAGCATATCATTCAATGATTTAAGGAATAGGCAATTAATTAATTTACTGATTAAGCTAATTAGCAATTGATTTTCCAGCCAACCTAAAATTAAGCAATTGATTGATTGAGATTATATGATTAAATATACCACCACTGACCGTAGGTAAACTTTAGTCCAAGGGACCGATTAAACTTTTAGGGACCGTTTAAACATTAAAACGGACAATTTGGTTTGACAAATGATTAATTGGAATTTTACTTAAAGTTTATGTTGACAATTTTGTTGTGACTATTTGATAATTTGTTACAAGTTCTTCCGTGTCCATTTGGAAATTGGTAAAAAGGATGTGACTAACGCTCTAAATCTTGTCGACTTGAATTTTTTTTGCACAAGTCGACTTCACAAGTCCTTTGGATTCACTTGAAATATTTTAAGTGCATTGTTTGTAAACTGAATTGTGATATCTGTATATGTATGTGTGTGTTTACACACATACACACTCAACCACTCAGGCCAAAATAAAGGGCAAGATAAATTCTAATACATTATCATCATTGTTTCATTATTTATGATTTCTGAATTCTGTTTCCTTTTATATTCATGTTTGCTTTCCAGTTTTGATTTCTCTTACTTATTATCTCTAAAACTATTTAAAGTATGCATTTTTAGATAAACTCTTTCATTTATCATTGTCCACTGTGAAATTGGGATCCATTATGAAACTGTTATATTCTAGCTCCATTAAGTGTTTAGATTCAAACAAGTCCAACTTACTGTGTTGGAATCAACAAAATCAAACTTATGCCTGACATATATTTTTTTCTCCCTTCATTTCACCCGGCACGGAAAGGGAGACAAGTTCTTAAAGGAAGAACGTTTTGTTATGAAGTTATTCTTTTAGTCTATTTTATTATGTTTTCAGTTAATTTGTTTGTTCTGTCCATTTTGGATGCAAGAGCATTGGTTGCCCCACTATATGCATCTGACCCACTTATTTTCTTACAGTAGGTTTACCACAAATGTATCCACAGACATTGTGCTGATATAGGAGACTACGAGGCAGCTGAGATTTCCTTTTAGAAATCATCAAGTATTAAAATTTAGTTCAGCACAATGAATTTGGCTTCTCAGATGGCATAAATATAGAAAGAAACAAAAAGCACTTAGAAAAGCTCTTCATAGTGAATCTACTAGAGAAGTTAATAATGTGTGGTTCATTTCATTTTTTTGTTTTTGCCCTTCCTAATGAAATTTTGAAATTTATGACATGTTAACTCATTCATGCTACTATCAAGAACATGTAGGCAAGTGCTATCAAATATTAACTCCAATTTTGCAAAATAGGCATCTTTCTACCATGTAGAATTGATTCAATATTTTCTACAACTACTGCAATATAAGAATATTTTTTGCAATTATTTTTCTTAAAAATGTAAAATGATTGGTGCCATTTGAAATTGCACAATATAAAAATCATGTATAGCATTAGCATGGTAGAAGTTTGTCTATATACATGTATATGTATACGAGATGGAGCCTTGGCGCAACGATTATGTTACCCGTATGGTGATCCGGACGTCCAGGTTCGAATTTGGAAATAGTCTCTTTGCAATGCGAGGAAAGGCTGCATACATTATCGATCTCTCGGGTGTCCGCTATCGTGCGAGAGCCTCGTGTAGTGGGTTCCACATGTATGTGTATACACACATATATGTTAGTATATGTGTGCACTTGTGCATGCGTGCACGTGTATATATGTGCATGTGTGTATAAAGAGATTTTGATTTTGTGGTGATTTCGAAAGTTAGCTAAATTGAGAAAACATCCAAAATAAAATAGAGTTAGGATTTTGCTGGTTGAATTCTGTCGCCAAACGAAACTCTTGAAAATCTTTATTGTGCCTCAATTGTTATTGATTTCTTGCTGTTTGGCTTAACAAATAATCAATCTTGAGTTCAACCAGCAATCACAAGTCAATTTTCCCTTTCACATGTGTGCGATCATATTTCATGTTTTATACATTAACCCCTTCTTTTATTTTTCTTTTTTGATTTGAAATATAGTATTACCATTAGCTCAGTAAATCTTCACACTTGTCACGTATCTAAAATGAAATGTAGAACCATAATTTGTAAAATTATGTTGAATGTAGGGTATGGATATTGAGAAAGCGTTGAAAGAAAAAGTTCCATTTCATGCTCGCCATTACCCTTGGTATGCTCTAGCTAATGGAAGAAAATTTGAAAAATGGCCCATGGAAGAATCAGTCCCTGAAATTAGGAGGGCACTCAAAAATGATGATGAAGAAAAAGAGTTTGAAGAAGAGTTTAGAGCAATTGAACATTTCAATGGTGAGGTAGTTGACCACTGGACGTATAGTATGTTCATCGAAGCACACGAAATTGATATCCGTAGGAATAATTGGGGTATTAAAAATTTTAAGATATTTCACATTTGGAACATAAGCCTCAACGAGAAGAAGCCAACTTTTCTTCCTTGGTCTGCCAAATTTCAAAGTGATGAAAATAAAATTGAGCTCGAAATACGTAATTATGAAAAAACTGAAAATGAGATAAGTCAGACCAAAGTAGTTCATTTTAACATAGACGTTCAAGCTTGTGATGTACCTTTGTTTGCAATAGTTGATGACTGCAAGATAAAATATTCGTTGCTTAGTAATGCTATTAGGGTCAAACTTGAAATAAGAGCATACAACGATGATGGTAGTCCAGCACTCGATGTCGATGGGCACATACGTGCAGATATTGGTTTTCGTGGAGACTACGAGAGATATCTTTTCGATGGACACGTAAAATGTGAGAAACAAGAGCGGATAGCTGAAAATACCCTTATGTTATCTCCTTGTGCCTTGATTATTCCACGTGACCTTGGTATTTTCAGTCTTGATGTGTCATTAAAAGATAAAGATGGCAAATTTAAGGTCGAAGAGGATAAAACTGTATGGCGTCGTACCGTAGCTGTTGATGAGCGGCATTACATTCCAGGCGAAAAAGGCTACATCATTCTTACAACTATTTGGTCTTGCCTCTGTGTTGACTCGAAGCATGGTATTACTATTTACTGACAAGATATCAATTTTTTTTTTCTTTTTTCCTTTTTTTTTTGGGCAATAGCAGTGACCTTTATATGGAAAAGGGATTGTATGAATGTTTGTTTGTTTTCCTCTCCAGGAATATGTACCTGTCCTGGTACAGCAATGGGCAATTTTCAGGCGGAACAGAATGACATTAATGTCGTCGAAGATACAAAAGATGAAACTGCTGAATATACATATCGTCCAATAACAACTTGCAATGACGATGGTAATGAAGGTGGGGTGAAGAGAGTAAAGATGAGAAAACCCAGGCAAATCTGCAGTAGAACCGAGGAAGCAGCTGCCGGGGATGAAGATAGCAAATAAACAAGTAAGTTTGGAAAGTGACTGTATTTCCCTTTTTTAGGCATGCATGCATGAGAACCCACATTGCAAACGGTTCTGTCATGATATCGAGTTAACTTCATAGTACATGCATTCATCATGCAATAAAATACGACCACACCCCAAACCATTTTATACATAAGCTAATAGAGATGTTTCTGTCATTTTTCTTCAGATGTGGGTATCTACCTTTCAAAAATGAATTAATACCCTTTCTAATTTCTTTACTCTTTTTTCACAATCTCTTCATTTTTCCCTCATCCTCAAAATTGATATACGATTGTGTGTGTGTGTGTTTTCTTTTTTTTAAATAGAAAAAAGAAAAAGAAAACCAATCTGGTAGTTTGTACAGATTCAGTATCATTAATGTATACTCAGTTCTAAATTCTCTAATTGTTTGCTAACTATTTGCATTTCTGTTTTTACAGTACCTTGGCATTCATGTGTGGAGGACGATTGACTTTAGTTCTTTCTTTGTTCTAGTAGGTGTTTAAGGAAAAAAAAAAATGGAAGAAAAACTGGTAGCTTTTAGTTATTCTACTGTTCAAAGGAACAAAAAAATCATGCAATCATGAAATGAACGTGTTTTACATTTGCTTGAATTGAAATGCAACTTCAATTACTTGAGAACATTTGCCTTTTCATTATGCAAGGATTACTTCAATTACTTGAAAATGAAAGTTATCGTTTGTTCGGTCTGAATAATTACTTGTATGATAATAATGATTCGTGTCTACTTTTTTAACCAGTCAAGATGTTGCCAAATAATTCTACGCACAGGTCCAAACTATGATTATTGCGTATGTTTATTTGATTAATCATTGATGATTTAACTGGTTAAACTTGCGTGATTTGATTTGTCACACGTAAGTTAATATAATATTGATTACATTATAATTAATTCACATGCATTATTCTTCTTACGGGCAACGCAGTAATCGTGGTATCAGCCAACTAGGCTTACTTCATCAATAACATATCAACTTTTGTTAATTTATTAATACATACCTGATAACTTAGATATTGCTATGATTGTATCAGAGCGTTCTGTTGACAAATTATGGCAGTCACGATCACCAATGCTTTAACCTGATTACAGGCAAAAACGATCTTTTGCATTTTACAATATGCCATTAAGAAACCAAAAATATTAAAGAAAAATGCGCTCTTGTCATCCGACAATAAAATATTCTAATGAACATTTTAAGTCACCTGACTGCACCAATCGTCAGTCAAAAACTGCTTTAATATCCCCGTATAAGATATGAAAAACAGATAAGATCACATGAAAAAATAGAGAGAGAAAGAAAGGAATATATATATATATATATATATATATATATTATGATTTGTTTACGTCCATATATACTTTAATCGAATGTTATACACTTCAATCAATTGTTATAATTGGTTGTTAGTAATTTCGGAGAGAAGTACAACAATGAACAATCCGCTGTAAATCTAATTCAAATCTGTGTTCCATTTCCATTACGATATTCCATGTATTTACAGGCATAGGTGGAAGATGCTTCCTCTTGTACCACCTGCCAATAAAATATTCTAATGAAAATTTCAAATCACCTGGCTAACTATAGCATCATCAGCCAAAAAATTATTTAATATCCCCGTAGAAGATATGAAAAACCAATGGTTCAAAATGCAATCGTTGGTTGATTCTTGTTCGCATGAGGATTTGGTTTCAAATTTTCATTATTTATGGGCTTTATCTTTGGGATCTCAAATCTAGATATGACAAATCATAGGAAAGAGCTACCACATAAAAGTAAGGAAAATATACAAGATGAATTTTTATAAAGGAATTATAAATGGTTTTGGAAGGTTTATAAAATGATTTATAAATAGTTTGGAGAATTGTAAGGAAATTTATAAATGATTTGAAGTTGATTGAAAAGAGAATCTTTTTGCAATTTTGTAAATATGCTTGTACTGTTGAGATAAGTATATAGATATTTTCTAAATATTGAAAATATAATAATCAATAGATATATCTTGAAAAAGTATTCCTACACAAGAAATTTACTAGTGGTTTTTACTCGTAAAAGGTTTATAAAACAAGGCTAGTGGTCGTTTATATGTTTAACCAATGTTGGTTTTTTCTATGAAATAATCTTTGTTTAAATGTTTGTTTATTTGATAGTTCAATACCCGACTATCAAACCTTGGCCTAAATATGCATTCCTTCGTAATTTTAGTGGTATAGAAATATTCTCTATTTAACACCGAAGTATTTTAACTTTAGAAATATTTAGGGAAAACACGAGAATTATATGGTACACATACCATCGGTGGTATTATACTGTAGTTATAAACTCGCTTTGTTCTTCTGAGACGAATGATAAGGAGATCCATCCACTTAAATGGTTAGGGGGTGATCCTCGCTCTTATATATTGTCTGATTATTTCCAGAAGAACATGTATTGAGCATTCCAAAAATCGGCATTTGATTTTGTGGAGCATCCGGAAAACGGAAGAGTGTACTCGTAAAAGATGAGTCTATGGTACACACCACGGTAACAAGAATTAAAAGACACTTCATTAAATTCGGCATGGTATCATCAGCAAGTAACAAAAGTACAAGGTGGACAATTGCAGGAAGGCAAGTACAAACTAGTGAATAGCTTGATCTTTTACCAAGGAAAGATTATGATAGATCACCATTTAATAACACTGCTACATACCCTTATTGCTGAACACCACTCTACACCTTTGTAGGGCCACTCAGGGATCAAAGGTACTCTAAAGAAATTAAAACAACTATTTTACTGAAAGAATATGAAGAGAAGTGTGGAATACTTTGTGGAATCCATTACCCATTCCTAAAAAAATTGAGAAGACATTACATGGATGTTATAAGCAGTATTACCAAAAGTCACAAGCACATAGTGATCTTTGTAGTTGTAACGACATGAAAATTTTTATGATTTTATTAACGTAATTATGTGAATTTTTCTTGAAGATAAAAAAAATTAAATTTAACAACGAAAATTTGATATTTGGTATGCGTCTATTTAAACATAGTAAGTACTAGACTTTCGTTGGAAAATATGTAAGTTAGTTTTGTTATGTAATTTTCAATCTCAATTTAAAGCAGTTAATTTGATAAAAATAAAATGTTTTCGAAATCTGAATACTTTTTTTATAAGAAAAGTGTAAACTAGTTTCTGAATGTGACGTCATATTTCGTTTTGCCAAATTCGGACTACTATAGCTCCATAATCTTATTTCTTGCGTTTTCGCAGCAGTTTTGGCAGCGAAAATCGAGGTTTGATAGGATATCGTATCACTGATATCGCTGTATCATTCTGTTCGTCTCGTCGTACCGATCTTCGCAGTATGTTCACTTGTGTGTTTCGATGTCCGGTACGCTGCGGAATCTACGAAACGGCTAGCCGTCTCGGTACCCATTTTGTTTCCTATCCTTTCGGTATCCACTGCGTTAATTAATAGCCACTTTGCTATAAATAATTCCATAATTCAACGCACGACTTTCGTTGTTTCCTGTTTCATTTTTTTTCTTCTGGTTCCACTCTCGTTCTCTCTGCACCGTTCAATTTTTGTCAATTTCGTTCCGTTCTTTGTTCAGAGAAAGAAAAAAACAAATAATATAATCTCCAATTTATATATATTCCCTGCTTGTTTTTTTTTCTGCTCGTATATTGCTCGGAAACCAATTCGCCCATTCCTTTCACCTACCACCAACCGCATGTCCCTCCTCCTTGACAGCCATGCCTTTTACAACCCGACTCGATTGTTCACCTACGACACCATCCAGACCTTCCCACCAGCTCGCCATTGCGAAAACCTAACGCTCTCCCTTTTGCCGAAGCATTTCCCCACGTCAGCTAACCCTCGACCGACCGCCTTTCTTCTCCAACCTCACCCCCTTCGAAGTTATGTTTTTGATCCAGATTTGATAGTCGATTATTTAACTGTCAAATAAACCATCATTCAACCAAAGAGTTCATTTTCCACCGAAAACACTAAGTCCCATTTAATTTAACTTTAATAAATTAAATCTCTTTACCAAAAGGTATGTACTTATCTTATCTGAGTAAGTACGTTCACTAACCATTCTTTTCAAAAATATTTGAAAAACCTTTTAAAATAAATGTGGAAAGCACCCAGCGGTATCCACCATGGATTCACAGCTCAATGATTACGTCTCTATCTCAGAAAGTTCAAAACTTAACTACAAGGAATCTCTGCCTCCAATTCTGCCATGGAAATATACCATCACTTTCCGAAAACTTTATTTAATAATTTTCTCAAAATAATACTTATAAAATTTCTATACAAATTCCCAAGTTTAACTTAGGCAAATACTCTTTAAATAAAGGTACTATATTAGACAAGATTAATATTGAATAATTTATCTTTTTAAAGTAATAATACTGATTAATTAATAATTAATTTTAAAACAAATCATTTTAAAATAACTTTAAATAAAAATTAAATATATTATTAAAACAAATTTTAAAATGATTACATAACTAATTTTCTGAAACCACCTTTTAAATTACTTAGTTTAATGATTAAAATTCCTTTTTTTAAACAAACCCAACTTCTCGACAAAAATATATTTTCAATCCCATATAACCAATCTAATAGTTATAAATCTCTCATGATTTATCACCAATTTGATTTACACCACAATTTCGTAAATCCCATTTTCACATTTCTAAAAGTAATTTTATCATTTATATTTTAAATCGATTTATTCATCTCATTATAAATCTTCATCGTGAATTTATAACTTCAATTTATCAACTGATAATCGTTCCACTTTATTTATAAACATTGTTTTATAAATCCCATAATTTTCAATTCTAGTTTATAACGGTTTCACATCACTCAAATCCATTATAAAATTGATTTCTAAGTTAAATTCCATTTATAAATCAATTTCTCAAATAATCTAAATTGTATTCCAATCCCAACCCAATCTCGATTATATTTCCATTTGTAATTAAGAAATCTTATTTAAGATCCGGTATATTCAATTTCACATTTATCTCCAAATGCACTTCTTTCCCAATCTATTTAAAATCTTGATTTAAAAACCTTTTATATTTAAAAAGAGTATCACTAAGGTATTATTATTTAAAAATTTTATTCCAAATCACTATTTACCATATTTCGAAATTGTTAAGTACAAATTTAAAGTCAAACTATTTATTCTTCCCAAATTCATTTCTTTTAATTAATCCAAAATTCACTATAAATATTTCACTTCCAAATTTCTTTTTATTTTTTTTCAAATTCAAAACATATATTATTGGTATTTAAAAATACCAAAATCTAGGCCAAAACTACCATAGCATCCAATTCAACCCATCAATCCATAATTAATTTTAACTATTTAAAATTAATGCCAATCATTCAAATGAGTGAGATTTACTCACCTTGATTTTTTTTTGAACATCCGGATTTTAATTTTTCTAAATCCCGGCTAACTCCAAAATTCCCAAACCAATTCGTATGCTTAGGCTTCGATGCCACGAGTACAACACGACTGTTTTCGTTCAATTTGGATCTCGAATGAGTGGAATATAGCATTTATAAGATTGCAAATAAATCAAACCATTAATTTATTAATTAATTAACTAAATTACTAATTTAAAATGTTAACTACCCAAAATGATTCATTCCCAAATCACAACATTCCAGGCCGCATACATTCTTCCCCATGCGACTTCATTTTCCCAAGTCCAAAATCGCATAGATGTTTCAGACATATATGAACCCCACCATCACCGACTATCGACCGCTTGTAGGCCCTTTACCCTCGATGCCCTCTTCGGAAACCACCATACTCGATGGCACCAACTCTGACCCCACTTTCCTCTTCGAATCGTGACAAAACGAACCCCAGCATCACCACGTCACGTCGCCTCCCTGTCGAGTTGAATGACATTGACCACACCTCCTATTGACTCTCCATCACCACAACCAGCCTCAAGCGACTGCACCCCTTTCCTCTCGTGCACAGTGAAGCCGCGCCCAACCTCCACGTCCCAATTTCCATTTTGCGTGCCCCTTGACGCCAATTGAAGATGGGCAACAGCTCGTCTCGATTCCCCTCTCATTTTTTTTATTTTTGTATGGTCATTTTTGGTTTTCTGGCTTTCGTAAAAGTGAATACGTTTGGAGGATTTTGAAATGACGAATGATGGGTACAGGTTGATTTCAAGCGAGGCTCCTCTTTTCTTCAGTCCATATTTAAGGCCGACATCCTTTTTTTCCTTCTTTTATTTTTCTTTCTTTTTATGAGCTTTGCGTGCTGCTTTAAAAGAGGGGGGGGGGGCATGATTTAAAAGAAAGTAAGGTGGCTGATGGTAAGTTGAGGTGAAGGGAATTTGGGCTGATGTGGATACGGTCAAGTAAATATATATATACGTACATATATATAGATTTAAAATTTCAGACTATCTCGATTACGTAACTCAAAATCTCGACCTCTATCGAGACGTGCCGCTAGGCGTTTATAATGTTATACCCATATTCTGAACGCAATGGAAAATGTTTCGAGTCTTAATTCGATCGTATGGAGAAGATAGCTTTTTGGACCCAATTATTATATTGAATTTTCGATATTAAATTCAGCGTGTTTATGTGTTCGACCAAACAATAACTCCAAACACTACGGAAATTTGAAATTCAAAAATAATACACTATTACGGATCCAACGGAACCGATTTCGTCATTAATAAAGTAGAAGAATTTATAGCTCACTTATTAGTTTTAGGAGTTTTCCCTACTCTCCTTAATTCTCTCCAGATATTTTGTTTTCAAATTTTTATAATTTATCACTTATAATAATTCTACTATGATTCTTATACCGTTTTATATTCAAATATCCACTTTTCAAAAGAATTACAATTATATACAAATTTCTTCTCTATTCTTTTCTAATATTTTGTATTCAAGCCCTTAAATCTAAATTAATTACATAATCCAAAATTTAGATCTTTTGATAAACTCAATTTATTATACTTAATCCAATAAATAATCCTAAAAGATGACAATTTCAATACATATACCATAATAGCATCAGTAAGTTTGTAAAACTAAAATTTCATGTAAATGCAAAGGAATATAAATCACATGACGTAATTATATACATTTGTGAGAAATGTGGATTACGGATCTTAAGGCTGGAATAACACTAGAGGGGGGATAGTGTTTTTTATGGATTTTCTAAATCTTTTTGAAACTTATGTAATTTAATCACCAACAAATGCAATTCACAGACACAGATACAATCACAGAATCAGATACAGATGCAAATACTAAATAAAAGCAGTAAAGGAAAGAACACACTAGAATTTTATACTGGTTCGGAGTTACCCTACATCCAGTCCCGCACAATTGTATGGATTTCTTTTCAAAATAATCTCCCATATTACACCCTCGGTTTCAAGGCTACGAGGTACACCTTCCTATATTCGAGTCTGGGGAAAACTCTCTTGATTTAACCAGGCTACAAGATCATCTAATTGATTTCCGGGGCTACAATCACACCCAATTGATTTCAAGGCACAACCACACCTTTTACTCAACAGTTTGATTTACAAAAGATCCTATAACTCTGAATAGCACTGAGATCTTATGAAGAGAGGGGCAGAGAATCAAACAAGAGATAGTCAAGTTTGATTCACTTGTATTTTGGCAGAATATAGTTTTGGATTCTTTAGAATAAAAGAGGAAGATGAAGAGGAGAGAAAACAAGTGAAATCTGATTAAAAATTCGTTCAGAATTACTGGTATTTATAGAATATCAACAACCATATCTATTCGTGAAAGGATAGACGAATAGACACTTCTTTTGAAAATTCGAATTTTGAATTTTAACGGGCACCATGTCGACATGGGGGGTAGGAGTATGTCGACACGCTCTAGGCAAAAAATGGTGATTTTGATTTTCTTATTAAAATTGGTTTCAATAATTTGTCAAAACAATTTTTAAACTTTGTAAATATATTTGAATATAGTTTAAACATATAAAAGTAATTTTTAATGTATATAATCTTAATCTATAAAGTGATATAAATTTTGAGTATATAAATATTTAAAAGCTAAATACTTTAAAACAAGAGATAGTTTAAAATCAAGGACAATTTTGAAACCAAAATATTAAAACGATAAAGATAATTTTGAGGCTAAAATATTTCAAACAAGAGAGATGTCTTTTTGAAAAAAAGGTTTTAAAAATATTTAAAATAAGATATATATATTTTTAAAAAGAATTTTCATAAAATTAGTGGATATCAAAATAGGACCACTATATGTTCCACTAGATATTGTCGTGGGTTTCATCCCACTAGGGTTCCATCCCTTTAACAGGCTCAAAGTGGATTCCATTTCCACGAATAAATTTCGAATAAAGATGTAAGTGCTTTTAAGAATTTTTAACATAATTATAGACTCAATACTTATCTTGTACTTTGAAATCTTGAACTCTTGATATCTTGATACTCACGAGTCTTCAATCTTGATATCTTCAATCTTGAATCTTTATATTGTACAGTCTTCATTCTTGGTACCTGCATGGTTATATCCTACATGTACATATATATCTAAACTATAATGTTAGTATTTATATTTTATAACAAGTCTTAAGGTTGTTGTCATCAAAACCATCATCTCAAGGACTAACAACATTAACAATAGTAATAAACTTATTATACAATTCATTTAGCTCAATGAAATTATCAAGCATTACATTGAAAAATTCTATTTTTAACTTCAAATACCTATATATTAAAATTTCTTCAATTACTTTCAAACTCTTCTCAATTCTTTTATAATATTATATGTAAAATCCCATATATTTAACTAATTACATAATCTGAATTATAAACTACTTGAATAAATTCAGTTACCAATATTCATTAATTCTTCTTATAAATCCAAAAACAAATCCAAAAACAAAACAATTTAAATATGTGCACAATACTCATCCATACATACATGTACATACATTTATATATATACATATACATTGAGAAAAAAATGATAGAAGATGTATCTCGCTAAATCATAGACACACACACATATATTACGTAATAAAATTTTGTTTATAAAAATAATAATTAAAATATAAATATTACTTTTAACGATATTATATGCAACGCACATGTTACACACTAGTAATATGTGTAGCGAAGAACATCTATGTTTAGGGTAGTTCAGGTGTACACACTAGTTGATGATGTTGTTTGCAAATAGGTTTTGGTATTATTTTTTCCACTTTTAAAATTTTATTGTGCTTTTTTTATGTAACTATTATGTTACTATTCATACTATTTTTTGGATTTATTGCGATATGATATTTTTTTTCATAAATGGAACGGTATATACATACATATGGTCAACTTATTATATTGGATGATATTTGGTTTGGTTAGTGAGATGTACTCAATGTGATTTCACATAAATCCTGCTTTGATTGAGTGTACGGTAGCAAGGTTCTCTGCTAGTATTTTGATGTTTTGGCAATATGGTTGCATGTAGTAGTTTATACTAATAATTTTCAAAGCAAATACCAATATGTTTTAAGATGTATAATGGGTCACATGCAATTATACTTTAATGTATAAATAAATTAAGGGACATGTATAACAATATGATTTTGAAAGAAATCTATTTAGAAATCAATTTGTCTGCCATTGTATTCCACTTTCAATCATATATATATGGTTTACAAGAGTTAAGATAGGCTACAAATTAGCCAATTGATTTGCTAAAACAAAGGTAACTAAATAAATACTTCCTAAATAAAGATATCGTCAAATCAACTGATTTGCTAAAAGAAAGGTAACTAAATAAATATTTCTCAAATAAAGAGTAAGTCAAATCAGAGAATAAATGCATAAAATATCAGAGAATAAATGCAGGTAATATTAGAAAATATTTTAACGCCTAGAATATATGTAAAATATATTCTATCACACCCCCTCAGTCGAAGCGGGACGTTCTCGTATGCTTAGACTGTCCCTGAAATCATTAAATAATACGCGCGGAAGCCCTTTTGTAAAAATATCAGCGATTTAGTAACGGGACGATACATGAAGTACACGCACTTCACGACGAGCTACTTTCTCACGGTAGAAATGAATATCCATCTCAATGTGTTTAGTGCGTCGATGCAGAACAGGATTGCCGGATAAGTATATAGCAATCACATTATCACAATAAACTAGAGTAGCCTTTTGAATAGGATAATGCAACTCTAGAAGCAAATTTCTGATCCAGCACGAATCAGAAACAACATTAGCAACACCCATGTACTCTGCTTCAGCACTACTACGGGAAAGAGTAGGTTGTCATTTCGAAGACCAAGAAATCAAATTATCTCCAAGGAATACACAATAACCAAAGGTAGAACGACGGGTGTCAGGACAACCACCACAATCTGCATCTGTATATGAGATAATGCGATTAATATTGGATTTGTACAAGTGGAGACCAAAAGAAAGGGTACCCTGGAGATAGCGTATGATACGCTTAAGAGCTTTAATATGCTCATTAGTCGGGGCATGCATATGAAGGCAGATCTGCTGCACGGCATAGAAAATGTCCGGCCGAGTGAATGTAAGATACTAAAGAGCACCTGCAAGACTACGATACTTAGTCGGATCATTATAAGGAGTGTTTGCGGTGGCACTTAGTTTGGACTTAGTGTCAACAGGAGTAGGACATGAACCGCAGTTAGACATTCCGGCACGTTGAATAATTTTTGCAGCATACTGTGTTGAGATAAGAAAAGACCATGGGCATGACGAGTGACAGCAATACCCAAAAAGAAACTCAAAGAACCTAGATCCTTCATAGCAAATTCAGAAGCTAAGAGAGTCATAATATAATTACGTAGACGATCAGAAGAAGCTGTAAATATAATGTCATCCACATATAACAGAATATAAGCAATATCAGAACCATTCTTGTAGATGAATAATGGTGATCTGATGTACTATGAGAGAACCCAATGGTAGCAACAAAATCAGCAAATCTTTGGTACCAAGCTCAAGGAGCCTGTTTTAATCCGTACAAAGATTTCTTCAAAAGGCAAACATGATTCGGATAATTTTTGTTACGAAAACCCATGGGTCGATGCATATAAACGGCTTCATTGAGATGACCATGCAACAAAGCATTCTTGACATCCATTTGATGAATGGGCCAAGATTTAGTAAGAGCAATGTTGAGAACCGCTCTATTGGTGACCGGTTTAACCACGGGGCTAAATGTTTCATCAAATCAATGCCCTGCTGTTGTGTATTTCCATTACCTACAAGACGAGTTGTATAACGCTCAAAAGAGCCTTCAGACTTATATTTATGACGAAAAATCCACATAGACCGAATAACATTAACAGTATGCGGCCTAGGCACTAATTCTCAAGTCTTATTGTCAATTAAAGCATTAAATTCATCCAACATTGCACTTTTCAAATTATGATCACTAAACGCACTAACAGGATTGTTCGAAACAGGAGAAATATCTGTAGTGGTGGTAGTATGGTAATTAGAAGAGTATTTGGGATTGGGTTTAAAAATGTCATTTGATGCACGAGTGGTCATGCGGGTTGAAATGGGGTTGGGAGGCATTGGGGTGGTGTGAGGAATGGTCAAAATGGGGGAGGTCATAGACGGGGTTGGACCGTGGGGAAGAGAGGATGGGTCAGAGGAGGAAATAGAGGACTGAGTGTGGGCAGCAGTGGGAGGTGTGGAATCTGGGCCTGTGTGAGACTTTGACCCAGATTGAGGAAGAGAGGACGAGTCGTTGGGCAACGTTGTTGAGTCAAGCTGCATATTTTATGGTGTAATATTTTGAGATAAATGATGTATTAATTGAGGATTAATATTATCATTCAACAAATCATAATTCAAAGGTTTTGTTTTGTGGAGTTTGGAGAATGAAAATTCTATTTCAACAAAATGAACATGACGACAAATTATGATTTTACCACTAGACATGTCATAGCATTTGGAGCCACGATGATTAGGAGCCAGACCTAAATAAGCACAAGAAGTCGACCTTTCTTGTAATTTATTAATAGTAGAAGAGGGGAATGATGGGAAACATAAGCAACCAAAAACACGCAAACCTGAATAATCCGGATCACTTTGATAGAGGATTTGAGCGGGAGATTGGTAATTCAATACCTTGGAAGGAAGGATATTGAGAAGATATGTAGCCATGGAGAGAGCATGATGCCAAAAGGAGAGTGGCATAGATGCATGAGCAAGAATAGTCCGGATGATATCATTTATGGATTTTATGTGTCTTTCGGCCTTCCCGTTGTAAGGAGATGTATGAGGACATGAGAGATGAAAAAACATACCATGTTGATCAAAAAAATCCTTAAAAGTGCCATTAATGTATTCCATACCATTGTCACACTGAAAAGTCTTAATATTACGTTCAAATTGTGTCTTGACTAAAGCATGAAACGCTAAGAAAAGTTGTTTGACCTGAGATTTTTTTGCAATAGGAAAGGTCCACAAAAATTTGCTATAGTCATCAAGAAAAAGAACATAATAACAATGGCCAGAAGTACTAACAATAGGAGAAGTCCAAAGATCACTATGAATAATATCAAATGGAAGAAAAGTATATGACACTGAATCATAAAAAGGTAGCTTAGAATGTTTCCCGAGAGGACTAGAAGAACAAAAAGTTTTACAAACCTTATTATAATCAATAAACTTTTTACTACAAAGAGACTTAAGAATAGCATCGTCAGGATGACCTAAACGATTGTGCCAAATATTCGAAGGCAAAACAGTAAAAAGCAGAATGATTGTTGGAAGAAATGGCTTGAGAGTTGGAGAAAAGTGGATATAACCCCTCAGTGCTATCACATCTGATTAGTCTGTTCCCGGTCTGTAAGTCATTAACAGAGAAACCAAAAGGGTCAAAAGAGATAGAAACCATATTATCTGTGGTGAATTTACGTACAGAAACCAGATTTATAATGAGCCTAGGAGCATGTAACACATTGTTTAGGGTAAATGGTGGATAAGGTGGACGCAATGTAGTGCGACCGTGACCAATAATTGGAATTAAATGACCACTACCAACAACAATGTTATGATGCTTATTGCTTGAATTGAAATAAGAAGAGAGAATACCTACATCCGCCGTCATGTGAGATGTAGCACCAGTATCCATGTAGTAGTTCCCATCTGGTTGAAAGAATGAAAGAGCATGCATAGCGGCCTCAATGTTGGTGGGCATGTAGCTAGGAGCAGGAGGAGCAACTACATTGAAAGCTTGAGGTCTGGACCCAAGTAAGCCTGATCCAGAAGAGGAGGGACGTTGGACCGTTGGATTGGGCCTTGGCTGCCAAGAGTATGCGGGAAATGGGTAAGGAGGAATAGTCCACCCTCCCCAACTAGGCTGCTGCCACTGTAGTGGTGGGGCCTGCTAACGTGGATGCCACTGGTGTTGCTGATATGGCGGCTGACTAGGACTGGACCCATTAGTACTTTGGTGGACCTTTTTCTTTCCATTGTTTTTGAAATTGTTCCTCCCTTTATTATTGTTGTTGCATTTGTTGCTTGCAGATGAATCAGTGGCAACCATGGCAACACCACTGTACCGACTCCTAGAAACACCAGTTTCACGAGCTTGACGAGCCTTGATAGTATGCTCAGCCATTTTCAACCTTGAACGACAACTCTCAAAGGATGGCAAAGGTTCCTGATTTTGTATATAGTCCACCGTACCACTATACGCTTCTGGTAAGGACCCGGTGAGACGTAAAACCAGACGACCATTTGTCACCAGAGCATCAACATCAGCCAACCTATCCGCCAAAGACTGTAGATAATTACAATAATTGTCGATCTAGTTGAAAGCCTCAAAAGCAGCATTTGTAAAGTCCTCCTCGAGATGGGTAGCCGGAGAGGCTTTGTTGTCCTGAAAAAGAGCTTCAAGACGGTTCTATGCCCCTTCTGCCGCGTCATTACGTCTGAAAATAGCGAGGAGAAGATCGAAAGAAATGGTGCTGTAAATCCATTGCAAGACAACGGCATCCAAACGCCTCCAAAGTGCTGGATCAGCGTACTTAGCCTGGACATAGGCAGCCATAGCCTTCTCCTCCGTTGGTGGAACCAAGTGATCGTAAAGATCATGAATCCTAGCAAGATTGGTAAACAGAGTAGCCCAAGAATGATACATGGCTTGCTTATTGTCTAATGTTATGGGAATAAGAGATTTAACATTAGTGATGGTGAGTGCGGGATGAAACTTGGATGAGTCTGCCATGGAAAAGAAGAAGAAGAAGAACGGTGAAGAAGATAGGTGAGGCTAGGGTAAGGAGAATAGCTCTGATACCATGAAAGAAATCTATTTAGAAATCAATTTTCCTGCCATTGTATTCCACTTTCAATCATATATATGGTTTACAAGAGTTAAGATATGCTATAAATTAGCCAATTAATTTGATAAAACAAAGGTAACTGAATAAATACTTCCTAAATAAAGATATCGTCAAATCAACTTATTTGATAAAAGAAAGATAACTAAATAAATATTTCCCAAGTAAAGAGTAAGTCAAATCAGAGAATAAATGCAGAAAATATCAGAGAATAAATGCAGGTAATATCAGAAAATATTCTAACGCCTAGAATATATGTATAATATATTCTATCAGATTCTAAGATATATAATTAGACTAATTCTATTGATACACCAATAATTTCTTAACATATAACAGAAGATACAAAATCCAGTACACATCAAAATTACTTATCATACACCATATCATTTACATAACTATCTTTGCTTTCATCTTCGCTGTCTTCACACTTAAAATGTAAAAGATATGGTGTGTGATAAGTAATTTTGATGTATACTAGATTTTGTTTCTTCTGTTATATGTTAAGAAATTATTGGTGTATCAATAGAATTAGTCTAATTATTTATCTTAAAATCTGATAGAATGTATTATATCAAAATTTCATATATTATCAAAATTTAAAGCGGCTTTCATATATTATCAAAATTTCATATATCTAGTACACATCAAAATTTCATATATTATCAAAATTTAAAATGTAAATATGAATTAATTATGGAGATAATATATACAATCAATGGTAACTGAATAAAGTCAGTATTATGTAAGGAATTATAATATATGTTGTATTAATGTGAGCGTTAATTTATAATGGGATATAAAAGGTAATTGATAATTTAAAATGTTGACTTATTAATAATAAAAATGTGCAATGAATGGAAATGAAATAAATTTAGTGTAACAACAGTTGTTATAATAATTATTTGTAAAGAATAAACTTACAAATCTTATAAAATGTATAATGGTGACAATTGTTGTTGTTACTGATTTAATTAATCGATTACAAATAAATGTAAATAAGTATTGCATTAATGTGAGTTAAGACAATAACTGCAAATTGTGAATGTGATAAATGTATAGAAATGTTAATTATATTTACAAGGCAATAATTGATGTAATAAAAAAAGTGAAACGAATTAATTTATCGAGATTTTTAAATTATAATAAAATTGACAAAAATTTAATATAATGGAAATATAGTAGTTAATACAAATAAGAGATGAGAAACTATTATTTAGTAAGAAACGTGTAATTACCGTTTGTATCCAATAGTGTATGAATATGTTTAAATTACTATTAGATAGGAAATAATTGTTTAGTTTCTCATTATATTTATTTAGTCCATTTTGAAACTTAATCAACTGAATGTAATCAAAAAATTTTGATTAATAGGAGAGAGAATGCTAAATTGTAAATTAATAGGTGTAATTTAAAGTAGCTTATGTTGTGTGAAAATATAAGGAAAGTTTGATTTAATGAAAAGAACATTTACATCAAATAAAACGGATGTTTCATTTGTGAATGTAGGTTTAATTTCATTAAAATAAAGAATAAAATGATTGATTTTAAAGGAATAAATATATGTTTATTGAACTATGTTTTGGCTTACAGATTGATTACAAGAATAGGAAAATAATCTTTTTCAAAGTCATTTATTACTCTTGTGTATAAAAAAAGATTATAAACGTGTTTAAATAAATAATTGTTCTATTTTTCATCCATTTTAGTTGTCTGTTTTGAAATTTAACTTTGTAAGTAATTGCAATTAATGTAACTCAAATATTTCAATTAAAAAGAAAGAAAATGTTGATTGCAATTAATAGATTTAATAAAAGAAATGCACGTTTCGTGTTAAACAAAAAAGATGTTTTAATGGAAATAAAAGGTCATTTTGGGAAAACCAAATTGAACTTTTTCATTTTTAAGGTAAGTTTAATTTTTTTTATTATGCGTAGATAAAAACCTAAATGCGTACAAATTTGAATATTATTTGAGTTAATGAAGTTAATTTGGTTACGTTTCAGAAAAATTGAATTTCGAAAGGTTGTGCGATGTACATAGTCCCTTCATTTCTTTTGTTATTAATTGTTGCATGAACGCTTTAAAATAGTTACCTTATTATTAATACTTAATATATTCATTTCTCCTTTTGTTTAATACCTGAGCCTAGACTTTTAGGTTGTATTTAATTTTGCTACCTCATTTTCAAATATATAAAATTTTACTTTCCTTTGGTTTGCAAACTTGTCCATTCCTACATACATTTCCTTATGCATTATTTATGCGTGAAGCTTTCAAAATAAATTGTGACATTTATTTTTGTCCCTCCACCTTAATTTCCTAATTATAAATAACCTATAGTGTAATGACCCAAAATTTAACCACTTTAAAATATAGTATTCAAAGTGATTTTAAATATAAAATATAAATGGTTTTATGATTGAAACAATATTACATAGGATTTGAAAATAGAAATATACATTAAAATAGTAGCATTTGCTTATATCGACAAAAGTGACAAAATCCTGATTTCAGAAAAATAAGTTTAAATGGTTTAATAAATTATTATAATTTATTTATGAGTGTTTATATTTTTAAATGACATTATACAAATTTGTTTTTAAATTTGGTTTACATAAATAAATAGCTTAAATAAAACATCAAAATATGACCGTAAAACATTTTGTCAAAAACATTACCTTCCAACACTCCTTTGCCCTTCACATCTTTGGAGGTTGAAGGCTCATCCTTGATCGCATACACTTTGGCTTGTTCTCCTTTCTTCATTAAGGAACGGTCCTTAATCAAGTGTCCTGATTGATGACCATTAAGGCATCTTCTTGGTGTTGATCCTTGAGTTCCTTGAGTTCTGGTTTTTCTACAATGAATTGATAGGTGGCCCTTTTGTTGGCAATTGCAGCAAGTGACATTTTTAAAGCGGTTATCCTGAGATCCTCCTTTGGTGCCACGGCTTCTTACCATTGAACTTCCTCTTCTTCCAGTCATTTTTGTTGCTTTCTTGTACTACGGGTGGATCTATCTTATCCAAAGATTCATATCTGTATCCCATGTCTATTAAGTCTACAAATGGTTCTTTCACATGCCCAGTCATCCTGACATGGTATTGTTTCTTCAATCCAGAAATAAAATTTTCATTCTTTTTTAGGGGCATATCTATCAATCCAGGCCCAAAACGAGATAATTCGTTGAACTTATTAGCATACTCCTCAAACGACATTTCCTCCTCCTGTTTAAAATCCATGAAATTTCGGTAAAGACGGGATTTTCCTGCTACCGGCATATACTGCTCCTCCAGAACTTCTTTGAATCGTTCCCAAGAGAAATCGTCTTCTGACTCATTCTGAGTAATAGATTCCCACCAAACTAGAGCTCCATCTTGTAGTTGCCAAGAATCTAAGAATCTCTTCTGCTCATCTCCAATATTCAGTCCTTTGAAAATTCTTTCACAAGAGCGGATCCAAGCTTGTACTTCAATGATGGTTTCTATTCCTTTAAAAGGTTTACCACCAAGGCTGGTATAGTTCTTGCATAAAGTTGCAAAGTAAATATAGGGCTGTACCGGAATCACTACTTCCTCGACTACTGTAGCTGCGGGAGTTTGACCATTTGTGGCATTACTTCCTCCCCTACCTCGTACTCTTCTTCCACTCATTTTCTACTATCTATATATAGTAAGAAAACGATCTTTAGGATATATAGACGAGATATCTTAGGGAATGCTATACAGTATGAATATACTTATTCAAATTAGAAGTTTTATTTATGCGCTCTCTCAGACTAAACTCATTCTAGGGCATTACTAACCCTATCTATAATGAGTCATACCCCAACAAAGCCAAGGTTCTCGCTTAACCTTCAACTTTGATACCAAATGTGATGACCCGTCTCCTCGACCCTCAGAAATCGACACTAATACATCCACGGTATTCACGTGCCGTAAATCCAAATGTCGGGGAGGCAGATTATCAGGGGTGTAAAAGAAAATAATGATAGAAGATAACAGAATAATAGAATCTCACATCGCATTCAACATTTATAATTATATATAATGATGAGAGTCAAATACAAATCTAGCGGGATAGTTATAACTGTCTATCCGTACATATGCTAGAAATACATACTACATAACACAGTGGAAAATGGTAGGTAACTACATAAGGTACTTCAACTTCATAGCTCCAAAAGACTTGTCCAAATTGCTCCTCAACATGCCCCAAAATGCTCCTAAGGTATCCTGACTACACGGCTGCCCGAAAAATAGGGCACCCAGAGTTTAAAGGAAAAAACAAACTCCGAGTCAGTCATGAGACTGGTGTGAGAACTCAAAGTTCGATGTTTTTGAAAACAAAAAGGTATCTCATAAGACCACGCCGCATATAAACACGGAACAGGTTTTTATCTTATGATAACCAAAACTCTTTATTATGCAAAATTTAGAGATATTATTTTTAATGACCTTCTTTGAAAACATTTGCAAATAAACTTATTAATCTTAGCCGAAATTGTTACATTGATTAAATTCCAGCATAATAGGTTTACAATCAAGTCCGAAGGTTCTTATTGGAGAATGGATTTCCATACAAATGACCAGGTTAAGGGACTACCTTTCGGCAGTACATCTCTAGAAGAATGTATCGAGGAACCATCACAAAGTTTCTCTACCAACACAAGACTGGCCTACCTCTGTAACTAGATAGTACCGAATATGTCATCCCCCGGTCGTTATCGACCTTTATCCGAGAGCTCCCTTCGCATACATCCACATTAATTTACATCCCGAACGTCATAGCGGGAAGAAATATATCTAGAAGGGGATGATCATACCCTACTTGGGAATGACCCACTTAGCCTTGCTGCATCTAACCATGTTTTGGTCATTTTCGGTTGATGAGGCTCGAGGCTACGATTACCTTTTCACATAGCACATTTTCTTTCGCTTTGATGCCACATTGCCATTCCACATTCGCACGACTGATTTCTACAAACGTATAACTTCCTGAGCTCGTAAGTCTCGGGAAAGGGTGTTAAGCTAAGAGAAGGTGTCTTCTCCGCCACCGGCTGATATACTTTTATAGAAACCACTCATTATGATTTGGAATGCAAGGTCAGACATTCATCCATACAAGTTCGTTCTGGGACCAGACGAAACCGAATGTACTTTTCTCGGCCATTACTACGCGAGAAGCCCTTGTGGTTTTGAGGTTTTTCATAACAAAGAGACCATTGCTACAATATGGTGAATCGGGAGTTTATCCCCAATTAATCAACAAGTAGTCCCTCATTATTATTCGTATCAATATCTCCTTCTTCAAACATCTTCATTCTTCGAACACGTAAACTGGTTCGAAGTGGTTTTTGGATAGGAATTAACCAAATCCGACCCCGGTTCCTTCGAAATCCAATCATCGATAAAAATGATGTAATTAGATGATTGTTTTTCGATTCATTCATTTTCCTTTACCAAAATATCTTCGAGAGATATATATTTTCAAAATATTCTTTTAGTGAATACGGAATCATTTAAACCTCTTTTTGAATATTTCTCAAATCATTTTTAAAGAGTATCTTTTGAGAAAATAGGATTATAGAAATCATTCTACTTTTATCCAAAATCAACTTCCGTATTCAACAAGTGCTATGGGCGGAATAACGGTGAGATCACCTTTTAAATTCCATGAATAGGACAAGTTCCCTCTTCGAATTTTAATAATGAGTATAAGAAGATTATTTCTATAAAATCCAAGTTGAGCATCCGGGCTTTCCTTTCGAAATGTTCCACCTCTCGCCTAAAAGAGAAAAGTAAGGCCAGGTAAGTTCAGGGCACTGGTTGCTCCATCCCTAACCTTAGTTACACACCTTATTTCCACTTTTAGATCTCACAAGCGGGACACATGTACTAGTCGTTTCCGCATACTCATTTTCCTTTTTTAAATCACTTAACTATTTGTTTAACCATCTTTGAAATAATGTTAAAATTGTTCAACTTCCTTTTGAAATGCTTTATTATTCACTTAAAAGCATTTACTAAGGATTTGGGAAAGAATTGTTAAGTTTCAAACTTTATTTCAAAAGTTATTGAAAAGCGTTGCAGAAAGTGTTGCAAAAAGTGCTTTAAAAGCTATATTCTTCAAAACAACTTTTATATCATTTAGAAATTTATTTTTTCAACTTAAATCACTTTTAAAACATTTTAAAAGATTTTTAGAATTTATTTCATATTTTTAAAACAATTATTTTATCAATTTCCAACTTTGGTCATTTAGTGCAAAACAGGATTTTTCTTGCAAATTGATTTTGCCATATTTCAAAATATACAAAATGAAATCTTGCTTTTCTCCTTTTTTATGAAAGATACGGATATAAGGATTTGAAAAATTCTTACTTCGAAGAATTCCGAACTATACTTCACTTCGTATGATCGTTTGAACTTTTGACGCGTAAACACGAACTACCGTTACGCGACGCGTCAAATTTTAGGCGTATTTTGAGATTCATATTCAAACTTTGTCGAAATAAGTTTAAACACTTAGAAATCATTTCTAAAGTATTTTCAAACATTTTTTCAAAGGTATACATGATTCCATATCACATTTCATTTCTTTTGGAAGGTGATTTCCATGTGATTATACGTCGTGTAAATTCATGACTTGTTTCAACATATATAATCAATATACAACTAATAAACATTCAAAACAATATTTATTATCATTTTAACATATTCTAATATGTCATATGAACTTACATATCAATTTAACAACATTTTTATTACAGTGTCACATAAGTGTCATTTATGTACATATTTGCTTACTAAGTTTTGCAAATGACTTAAAGGTGGTTACTTTCTTTTTCAAACACTTAACAAATATCATTACTAACATGCAAATAATATTTATAACTTGCAAAACATCATATAAATATTTCATACTTAACAATTTGGATTTCTCACTTTGTTTGGTTTTGGCGAATGGAAAATCGGATATAGCTTCGCTACTCGACGTTTTAAGCTTATGATTCCTTGAACGCTTCGACTTCGATGGCTGGCCTTGGCTTGTGGAAGGCTAAAAGTGCTCGGCCAAATGGAGGAAGAGGGGGCGTGAGCAATGTGAGGAAGGAGGAGGAGTTTGAAGTGGTTCGATCGGTGTTTTGTCGATATTTTCTTTACTTTATTTTTTGAAATATTTTGGCATAACTTTGCTAAGGTTGGAAGCCATTAAAGGAGGTAAGAAGAAGCTTGAAATTTTGAGAAGAAGAAGTGTGAAAGGAAATGGGAAAGTGGGTATGTATTTATAGAAAATATTTGAGAATAAAATATAGATTTATGTTTTTACTTAAATAACATTCCTTAAGAATTAAGTAAACTTATTAAATTCAAAACTTACCATCCACATCACATCACGCTTTTAAAATTCAAATACTTTAGAATTAAGTAAAGAATAAGAATGATTACTTTACTTTATGTCACATTTCTTTACTTTATGCCACTTTTGATGTGACATGTATTTTGTCTTCTTTAGTCTACTTTTGCTAATTACTTTCTAGAATTTTCTAAGTGTGATTACTAAAAGTAACATTGTTTAGTTAATTTTTAACTATCTTTATATGTTACCATATTTATTAAATTGTACACATAAAGGTGCAACAACGTTGCGACAAATATAAATCGACAAAACATTGATTTTTTTGACAACATGTCATATTTTGACGTTTTATTTAAGCTATTTATTTATGTAGACCAAATTTAAAAATAAATTTGTATAATGTCATTTAAAAATATAAAAACTCATAAATAAATTAAAATAATTTATTAAACCATTTAAACTTACTTTTCTGAAATCAGGATTTTGTCAGTTTTGTCGATATAAGCAAATGCTACTATTTTAATGTATATTTCTATTTCCAAATCCTATGTAATATTGTTTGAATCATAAAACCATTTATATTTTATATTTAAAATCACTTTAAATACTATATTTTAAAGTGGTTAAATTTTGGGTCGTTGCATACAACTTATTTCTTCATTTGCGTTTTGTTTCTCCTCATACCTCATATTCAAAAGCTCTTATTCTTGCAAATCCAAAAGCTTTCTTTTATGAAACATGATTTTTTTTTCATTTTTTCCATACACGTCTTGTCCTCATCTTAGTTGTTCTTCTGTCTTTTCCTGAAGCCTCATCTTGAGAAAAACGTAAGTATTAAAATTTATTTATTTTTTTCTTTTTTGCGTACTAATTATTATTTTAATAATATTTCTTATAATATGAATATCTTTTGCATATAAACTTTGATTCACGCGTGATTTCTTCTGCTGGATTCATATTTAAATTCCGCATAACATGAAATTGATTTAGTTGAATTTGGAGACTGTTGAGTTTTGCGCTTCTTTTTGGATTTTTATGGATTAAAATTGAAGGTGAGTATTTTAACCCACTAACAATTACTAAACTATCTTATATTAGTTAAGTTAAATTTATGATGTGATTACAAATCTATTGATTGCAGTTTGGTTTGTTAATTTGTCATTTCTGTTTAAATTTGACTTTTATCGCATTTAATTATCATTTGATTTAATATTGAATTTTTATGGTCAAATTTAATATCCATATTGACTACCAATTATCTATTGATGTTTACTGATTGAATTGGATGATGATTATGATGGATGTTTGAATTATTATTATTGGATGATTGGTGATATATTTGATTTATATATATATTGTTATCACTCTACAAGTTTCCTCAGTTACTATTTAGAAAATCACTATGGGTTGAAATGATACATACCTAAACGATCTATAGATTAAAGAAAGATCGTTATGGGTTGAAATGATAAACTCAAGCGATTTTATGGATGTTATTTATTTCGGGATTGCGGTTTGAAATGATATATAACCATAAATATTAAATTACGGATTGAAATAATAAATATCTGTATCACTTGACCCTAGGGTAGAGAATTATATACGGACACCGGATTGGTTAAATTAAATGATTTTAAACTCCTTAATTTTCGAATTTAATTAAATGACATTTTGAAATAAAATTTGATTTATATAAATTGAAATATAATTATCGAAAATCAAGTTTTAAGTTGAAATGAGAACTGATTCAAAGGCATTGTTTTAAGAAATTAAGTTGAAAGTTGAAAGTTAAATTTTTAAGTATAAATGAAATTCAATAGTTTATTGAAACAAAAAAAAAAATTTGAAAGGTTTGAAATTGATTTGTTGATTTGGAAATTGAAATGATCCAAATATGTTGAAATGAAACGAATAGTTTAATTCGATATAAATTCCAAATTTCATATTTAATATAAACTGTTTTAAAAATATATTATTTTAAAATTTCTAATTATTAAGATTTCAAATTTATTAAACTATTTTATCCTACATTAACTATACAAATTAATTTAACCTAATTTAAACCAATTTAATTTATTTTAACCTAATTTAACCATATAATTTAATTTAAATCTAATTAATCTATTTTAAAGCTATTTAATCTATTTTAATTGTATTTAAATATATTTTAAATCTATTTAACTATCTTAAGTCAAGTTAAAACTATTTTTATCTATTCTAAATTATTTAGAGTATTTTAACTATTTATAACTATTTTAACTATTTATAACTATCTAAACTATCTTTTAAAATTTCAATTAAGTAAAGCAGAAGAGTTTATATCCAGATGTTGAATTTAAGCGAACGAGGTTAGATGATGATTTTAACCTAAGTGGGATTTAAAAGGCATATTGATTAAATATGAAGTTTTGAAATTAGGGCTTTAAACTATTTTCGAAATATGATTTTGAAAGTATTATGGTTTTGAGAATATGATATTTTGATATCAATTGTAAATTGACTTTTTGAAATGTAAAAGAACCATCCGGTGTGAAATAACCGTTTGGTCGTTAAAGAGACCGGGATCAGATATTGTAATACTCTCTGCCAATACCGAAAATCACTTTAACAACTATGTACGTGGCGGAGATTCCAGAAATGAAGTAGGATGGTTTGGTGCATGACTTCTGTATAGGTATGACGTGACCCTGACTCCCGTGAGTCAACATAGATGTGACTAAAATCAGGATCCACGCCGGGCCAAGTGAGATCATTCCTCCTATCGGGTACACTTCTTCGATATTATATTTTGATTTGGTGATTGTTGGTGGCCACCCCTCGATTTTTGATTTGGAAGTGTGTTCCGAGATGGACGGTAGTAGCTGCTGTGCGTTACCACCAGTCCAGATACGCAAATGGTATATCTACCCTGGCATTTCCTCGTGTGCCGTGTTCACATGCCCTAGCGCGCCTTCTACGAGTTTGTTTTGTACCATACCTATAGAGTGCTTTCTGATAGCCCTCCAGTTTACAGAGGAATTACGGTACTGTATAGACTATGAGAATAAATAAAAATGTGTTAAAAGGGGATATGGGTAACGCCTTAACGTAATTTTAATACCCTTACTTTACTGTAGACATATTATAATAGCATATTGTACCACACAGTAGATAGTTTAACGGATCCTTAGGAGAGATGTGAATCCCAAACATCTCTTAAGTTATTGCACTCACGTTAGACGCTGGATAGGAGATGTCAAACCCGTAAACATCTCTGATGTCATTGCACTCATATTTACCGTTGATTTAACTTACATAAGATCTTTTAGTTCTGACTCGAGTGTTTTGTCTTTTCAATTCGCTCGGGTCTGTCTGAGCATTTCAGGATTTGAAGACCTTATCTCTGGAGGACGAAGATGAAGATTTGTACTACTACTATTTACTATATTTATTCCGCTGCATCATTTGTTCCGCTGCATTTATTTAGTTATTCTTGTTTTTGTAACTCTTATGTTTGTGTTGTAAAGAATAATAAAATGTATTTATAAAACAGCCTCATGAACTGTTATTTGATTATTATATTTTGTCATTCCATTGTGAGATTCTATATTTGTTCTATTTCTTTCTCTTTTTCTTATTCACCCCAATAGCAATCTGCCCTTCTGTATGGTTTGAGTTGGCATATGTGTCTACTTGAAACGTCCAAAAAGGCAGGTCGTTACAGTTGGTATCAGAGCTTTGATTTAGCGATAACCTTATCTTTGTGGGGTCTGACTCATTATAAAATAAGATAGTAATATCCTAGAATGAGTCGCTGAGTGTATATATATGAGAGAGCGTATTTGTTAGTGTTATAGAAGTTTTTTTTATATTATGTTAGTTTGTTCTATTTAGTATTTATAAATTCTAAGTCGATACATGGGACGCTATGATATTAACAGGGATTTCTAAATATTCGATAGGACTCACCGACATAATATTGGTTTTGAAATATAGGTACATGAAATAATTTTGCCTATTATATATTTTTGTGTATAAAATAATAATTTCATAAATGATATATTTGGTTGTAATATATTTTTTTGTCAGGTAGTGGAAATTTGTAAATATTGGTTGAAAACAAATATCTGTAAATAAATAAATAAATATAAATTGGAAAATTTAGAATTTAAATTCCGAGATTTTTTGGAAATTCTTTTGAATGATTTTGGAATATAATAATAGTATTATCTAGACGTATTTTTTGATATAAATATTTCGATATGATTTGAAAGAAATGTTTCAAAGAAATTTTGGAAAGGTTCTGTATTTCCCTCTCTGTCGCTGGAAAATAATTTTGGTGATGAGTGCACGCATCATTGATGTTCATTTTCGGGTTTCAAAGTGGGAAGACTGTTGTAGCAGTTTACTGCATAATTGTTTTGATAATCTTGATTTTGAATTCCAATTATGGTTTGATATATATATATATATATAAGATATGATTATATATATATATTATTATTTTAAAATAATTGAAATGGAACCCGGCATTTAGTTCATAGATATTTCAATTATTGTAATGGAATAAAATTTTAACTATTTAATAATTGGAACTTCTAAAATGAAATTAGAAATTAAACTCTAAATTATAAATGTAGTATATAAGAAATTGAAATTTGTAAACTATAAATCATGGGTTATTAAAATCCAGAAGATGTAATTATTAAACATTCTTGTTAATCAAAATAAATGAGATAAACATGGGTAATATTCAACTGCATTCTTTAAAACATATATATATATATATATATATATAACTTACCTTAATATTAAAAGTTGTAATGTTGACAAGAAACTAGCACTGGGATATTATACAAGTGAAACTTAAGTGATGAAAAATGTTCAATGGAATTGCTTTTATTAATAAGAATTTTGATATTATAGTTGCTATAAACTTAAGTTAAAATGGTAATGCCACTAATTAAATGAAATAGAAAATGAGTACTGTAAGCAAAGAATTGTGAACTTAAGTTAATGTTTGAAGCTATTTATAATTAAATAAAATAATAAAATGAATATTATACTAAATTAAATGATTATAACTTCAGAAATTGTTAAAAAGATTTAGAAAATAGATTTAATATTCAATGACATCATATAAGAATAACGAATGTAAATTTAAAGGCACGAAACTTGAGTATGAACTTACGTACCAATGAATACTAATATCTAATGGAAATCATGCATATAAATTTAATTAATGTGAATTAAACTGCAATAAAATGTAATACTTGAATAATAAAATCATTGATTTTTATAAACAACTAAATGGAATTAACTTATGTAAGAAATGAATGTAAAGTTATGAAATGAAACCTTCATCTGATGAATAAATAAAATGAATTTCGGTAAGTAATGAATGAAAATAAATGAAATAAACACTAAATGAATGAATGGAAATAAAATTTTGCAAGAAATAAATGTAAATTAAAAACACAAATCATTGTATGAATGAAAAAGGAAAATAAACAATAAATGTTGTGAAATGAAATTAATAAGATTGAAATTGATTTATGCTTGGAGTCATTGTTTGTTTGTTTTATGGATTGTTTGGGATAGGATACTTCAAATCGTTTGGATGTACGAATAATCTGTTGAGTTTTGTCTAAGACTATTGAGTGTATGGTATACGTAATAGTTTATTTGTCATTCTATATGATTTAAAGGTGTCTAAACCCAAAAAAACCTTTTGTTTTGTTTGAATATGGATGTGTGATTGATTTCACTGACTTCATATGATGATTGTATGCTTTTAGGTGTAAGTGATTACTATTGTGTTGTATCAACTGGTTTGTTATTAGTTGAGACAACTTAAAATTTGCTCATTTGTATAATTATTAACTCTTTTGAATTATATAAGTGAAATACATGTTATGGAAGCAATTGCTACTGCTTTTGGCTTCACAAAATAAGCGTTAATTGCCCGACAAATAGGTACGTTCTCGGATTACGGTTTTATAGCGTTATTATATTGTTTTCCCGCTGTTGGGATATATTATTTTGAAATTATGTGATATATATTATTTTATCTATAGTATTATTTCTCCCAGACCTCTCCATACAAAGGAGACTCTGCCGAAGATTTTCGAAAATTTTGGACTTAGAAAACTTTGAGAAATGTTTTCCAAACTTTATTACTTTGAGTATAAAAGGATTTAATGGGTTATAAATTGATATATTTTATTTAAATTAATTTATTTTGTAAATTTATTTGTTATAAATTTAATATTTTGAATAAGATATATTGATTTCCTAATTTCTTCTTTACCTTCCCTTTTCCTTTTCGGAGACGAAATTTTTTGAGTAGGGGACAGTGTAATGTCTCGTAAAATTTCGATAATTAAAATTGTTCATTAATAAGATTTTGTAATTCAGAGTTGAAAGAAATAAAAATTTGTAATTTAATAGTGAAATAATAAGTAGAATGAATTGTAACAATATTAATGCAACTTAATTTTTAACAATTCCTATGGAATTCCAATTGATTGAAATAATGTAAATATTATAACTTGGTTATAAATTTGATGTAAGGAAATTGAATGTAAATATGTATTAATTATGGAGATAATATATATAATTATTGGTAATTGAATAAAATCTAGTATGTGTAATATATCTTTGTCATCCAGCTCGTCTTCTGAGCTCCATAGTATCCTATCCTGAATCTATAATACTCGATCTGACCCGAGAATTTTAATAAAATAACACCGGAGTCAGTTTGGAAAACCATCGTGAGAAAACACACTCAATTTGAATTATTAAAGTTATCAAAAACCCTTTGAAAACCAAGGTATCTCGTAAGGCCGCATCACACATAAACATGATGGGTTTTTTCCATATGATAGCCAAAACATTTTGTATCAAAACATCTGATACTTTAATTATGTCTAAACTAAGTAAATAGAAAATAGCTGAAAAGCTTGCATCTCACGTTTCAGCATAGTTGGGCACAATCAAAACCGTATGGCGCTTATTGGAGAATGGATTCCATACAACAACTAAGCACTGGGGTACGACCTATCATAGTATACTTCTAGAAAAATGTACTAAGGACCTCATCGGGATCCCCTACAACACAAGACCGGCCATATCCCTAACCCGGATAGAACCGAAAATGTTATCACTCCAGGTGTTCCTACCCTTATCGAGAGCACTTTTGCATGCACCACCGTATCCACAATAAATAATATATCCTAGGGTATCTAGAAAATTGATAACCTACCCTAATTGGGAATGACCCACTTAGCCTTGCTGCACATCCCCTGATTTTCAGCCATTCCGGTTGATGAGGCCAGAGGATACGATTACCTTTCAGGAATTTTCACTTGCTCATCGTCCTCCAATGACGATGTTCTGATAGCATTCATTCATACAAGTTGTTTTGGGTCAGGACAAATTGAATCACTGTCTTCATCATCTTCACGATATTCATTCGTAACGCTCAAATCGAATCAAAGTGGTTTTCAGATAATAAAATCTGATCCCGGTCTCTTCGAAACGATCAACGAAATTGGTCAAATATTCGATAGTTGGTTATTTAACTATCAATAAAACATTCATAAGCATACACAACGCCTTATTATAATTTTCCAAAATTCTAGAATATCTGTATAAGATATATATTCAAATCTCTTTCCAATTTTTAACATTTAAGACAACCCAAATATTTATATCCACGTCAGGATATTCCAAACCATTTCTTATTTCACACTTAGAAAAATAAATATTTAAAATATATTTTCTAACCCTTACTTCCCAACATTTAGGAGAAATTCACTTATTTCTCTTTTCTCATTAACCATTCCCAATGTTATATTGTAAATTCCTTAACTCGTTTATAACAAATTCTATAAGTCCGGGTTCCTTAATTAAATCTCTAAATTCAAAAATATATACTTATCTCACCGAAATAAGTATATCCACAAAACATTTCCTTCAAAATATTTGAAAACATTTTAGAGTGAATACGGAAAGCACCATGCAGTATCAACGATGGATTCACAGTTCAATTATCACGTCTCTATCTCAGAGAAATCTAAAACTTAACTGCAGGCACTCACTGCCTCCGATTTCGCCATGAAATTATACCATTACTTTCCCTAAACTTTATCAATAATTTTTTAAATGATACTTATAAACTTCCTAAATAAATTTCCAAGTTAAATTAGGCAAATACTCTTTTATAAAAGTTATTATATAAAATAATGTTAATATTGAATAAATTATCTTTAAAAATAATAATACAGATTAATTCTTAAATAATAACTAACTTAATATAAAATCATTATAAACTACTTAATTAATAATTAAATATACTTTAAACGATTTAAAACAATTACATAATTTTGAAATGGTAATAAATTCGGATTTATTAATAAGATTCTAATCGATTTAGAAGACATGCTATACTAATTATAATTCATTTTGACAATTTAAAAATATTAAAATAACTAATTTTCTGGGATTATTTTTATGCTAAAACATTCTAAAATTACCAAGTTTAATAATTAAAATCCTCCTTTAACCAACAACCCCACTTCTCGGTAACATATATATCTTGCAATTCCAGTATAACTAGTCTAATATTTATAAATCCCTCTAGATTTATCACCAAATTTGATTTACGTCCCAGTCCCGTAAATCCCCTTTTCACATTTTTAAAAGAAAAATCTATCTTTTCTTTTAAAACCGATTTACCTATCTCATTATAAATTCTCACCGTGATTTTATATCTTAAATTTATCCACTGATTATCATTTCACTTTATTTATAAACATTGTTTATAAATCCCATAGTCTCATTTCCCGTTTATAACAGTTTTACAATACTTAATCGATTATAAATCAATTTCTAAATTGAATTTCATTTTTAAATCAATTTATAAAAAACCCAACTATATTCCAAACCCACTAAATTCCGATTCCACTTCCATTTCAAAATTTAAATTCTTATTTAATATCTAGTATAACAATTTTTATATTTTACTTTCAAATTTCCTTTTTATTTTCCCAACTATTTACAATCTAATTTTTTTAAATGAATTCTTTTACACTTAAACAAATATCGTTTAAGTTTTATTAATCAAAATCCTTTTATTCCAAAATCTCTATTTTCCATATTCCGAAATTTTCAAGTACGATTTTAAAATCAAACTATTTATTTTACCCAAATTCTTTCCCTTTAATTAATCAAAATTTCACTATAAATATTTTACTTCCAATTTTCCTTTTTAGTTTCTTTCTAAATTTCAAGCATTTATTATCGTTATTTAAAAATACCAAAATCTAGGCCAAAACTACCCTAGCGTCAAATAAATTCAAATCACACTATATTCTACCAGAGATTATTCAAAGCAGACTATATATCAATATATATAAAATTTAATTCAATATTTTTGAGGAATCCAATTGGATCCCTCCAATCTGTTTCTTAGCAACCATAGATGTTAATACAACATAAAAATACCAATCCCACTTCGATCGGGATATCGCGGTATATAGGGTCATCCGCTATTATGCGGGGCAATAGGGTCTCATGCGCTAAATATATGCGGGAATGTCAATCCAACTACCAATTATACTACTATATATATAATAACATCCAACTGATAATAATTATCAAATTCAACCAGACATCCAATAATTAATTTTAACTATTTAAAATTAACTAGTAGTCCAAAATTGAGCGAGATTGACTCACATTGATTTTTATTAACGCTTTCGCATTTTGGTTTGGTCCATAGTCGAACGGCATTCGATTATAGCTCAAAATTCAACTAGCTTGATATGCACCAGTCCAATCCCATCACGTAGTTCTCGTTATTCTGAAAGCAACATGATAGACTGCATTCATTTTGAACCTAATATTAATTAGTTATTTAACTTATAAGTTTTCTTTTTTCTTTCCAAGATAATTACTTATATTAAAGACACTTAGACAAAAACAAAAATTAATACCAAAGCGAATCCGCTCCAGCCCACAAAATCAAGCTCGACCCACCCTATTTTTTTTTATGACTTCGACCCATAGCCCATCCGATCTCCTTCTCCATTGAGAAGTTCGAACATGAATCAACACTACTTCAGCTCGTTCAAATCACCACTGCGCGCGGCTGCCAGGCACGCTAGAGCTCCTCCTACGTAGCCAGAAAATGCACCTTGACGTGCCCATCCCTCTAGTGCTGTCGTACCCCCCCATCGACATTTATATTCGTCGGAACCCACTTTAGAACAACATCGTTTCTCGAGCAAATTTCGGTCCCCTCTGGTAAATAAATGGATCATCACCGTTGGATGACTCCAGCTTCTCGAACTCTTGAACTTTCCAGTTATCAACGAAGGCCAGATAGACCTATAGCAGCCATGATATAAAGGGGAACGAGGGTCGTACGATATGGAGAAGGATTATTGGAGAGACAGCGGCTTCCCTAGATTTTTTATATTAGAATTTTGAAGTATCACATTTCCCTCCTTATTGCCACTCTCGTCCAGGCTGGTTTTAACAAGGAGAAGAGGTAACATATTTGAAAATAAAGTGGTACAGTAATAGTGGTAGGGTGCGGCTGACAAGATAGGATAACAACTGAAAAGATGGATTGACTAGTCAATATATTATTTAATTTTCAAATTGTCTCGATTTACACAACTCAAAATCTCGAACCCCTAGCGAGGCATGCCGCTAGGCATTTATAATGTTATACCCCTATTCCGAACATAATGGAAAAGGTTTCGAGTCCTAATTCGATCATATGAACAAGCTAACTTTTGAACCTAATTTTTTATATTGAATTTTCGTTATTAAATTCAACGCGTTTATATCATATACGAAAAAACGGTATGTTCGAATGTTATAAAATTTAAAATCCAGTAATAATACACTATTACGGATCTAATGGAATAGGTTTTGTCGAATTCTGAGACGGTGCCCCGAAAGGCTATTTATATGCGTTAATTCAGATGATATATTTTTAAAATTGAACAAATCATCTTTAAATTCAATTTAAAAAGTTTTATTATCTTCATTATTATAAATATAAATTTTATAAGCCTTTGAATTATTTTTATCAACCTTAAAACTCAGGATACAAAAATTTAACCAATAATCAACTATTAAATCCAATAATTAAATTATCCAATATATCCTTATATTTGAAATTCAAGTTAAAAATTAACTTTTAAATATTTAAACATACTAATGTCAAATAACCAAAATTATGGATCGTTACAGTATCATTACATGACAATCATGACTTTTCATCCCACTCAGTTTACTATTCTTATAATCGACACATCTACGAAGATTAGAGGAAATCACGTTAGGAAATCTTAATCCTTCCACCTACTTGAACAGTACTTTAACTTGGTTACTATTTAGCGCATAACATGCTTTGGGTTTTTTATGTCATTAGGCTTCATATGAAGCTCAGGATGATACATATTGCCTTTACATCACGTCTTGATTTTAATTCGTCTTTAGTCTTTCCTTTAACATTCAAAACTGTGTTAAACACATCATCGAATATATTTTTCTCATTATGTATCATGTTGATATTATGACGAATTAGGAGATTTTCTCAATAAGACAACTCCCAAAATATACTTTGTTTGCACCGATTATGAATCGTCAATTTACCTTGAATTTTAATTTGTTTTTCAATTTCATGTATCTTTGGATAATCCTTTATAAGGCCATAAATATCTCCGCTTGACTAAATCATTGGTGGTCGCAAGGTCTCAAGTGTATTACTTGTGAAGTTATTTTAATCTTTTATAAAAGGATGATTAATATAAAGAAAACACCGATGATAGCAAACCATGAAATTTTCTTTCCATGTGGTAAAGAAAATGCTCGTGTTTCTTCCATGCAATAAAAACAAGCTAGACGACCAACCGTATTCCAACCCGAAAGCATTGCATATGTAGGAAAATCACTTATAGTTCACCACAGAGAAGCGAACATACGAATTTGTTTAGAACTATCGTGTGTTTCAATTTCTTCATACCATAATGTTTTCAAATATTCAATAAGCGGTTGTAGATATATGTCGATTCCTTGTGTTGGATCATAGGGCCAGGGATGACAATAGTGAAAAAATATATGGAGTTTTCATACACATCCACGGACAAAAATTGTAAGGTGTAACTACTGTATGCCAAGATGTATATTTTGAACTAGATCGAGATTGCGATGAAAATCCATCCGTACATAAACCAAGTCTAACACTACGGCTCTCCACTACGAAAGCAGGTTATGTCTTGTGAAAATGCTTCTAAGCTTTTCCATCAACTGGGTGTGTTAACGTACCTTCTTCCTCCATTCTCACATAGTTCATCTTATATGATGCATGGTTACATAAGATGCATATAAACTTTGAAGCCTATGAGTAATGGGTAAGTCATGCATACGCCTGTATGGAACTTTCTTTCTTTTCTTTTATCTTGGTTTGTATCATTCCTGATTACATATTTTGCAATTCCTAATATTAATGTCTCCTTTTCAAAACAACATGCAACCATTTAAACATGTATTTATTTTTGATACGACAAACCAAAAACAGACATAAGTTTTTTCACTTCATATTGAGTTTTGCACATTAAATTATTGGGTGACATATGCTATTTTGCAACTTGTACTATATACGTAAACCCGACTTTTGTGAAGTTGTATTTTGATTTCATCACAATTTATTCTACAGTTACTAATAGTTAAGCACCGCTTGTACAACCATCCCAAAGGAGTTTCGTTGCGGCATTCAATAAATCATACATTTTTCGCTCGAACACTTGGTTCCTCTTTGACATTAACATCGTTACCATCAACTTCAATAGTAGAGAACATTAAACGTACTGCATCTTCAATCATATCTTTTATGAGATTCATTGAAACAATTTTATTATCCATCTCCTCCTCTCATGACGCTCCTACACCAAATAATTTGACATGAAACCATATTGGCGCAAATGAACTGTTATCATATTCGAATCAAATGCTTCAATTATTTGCACTAATACATGTACAACGAATTTCTTCACCGTTTCCATTATTATTTAAAACGAATTCAATAAAGACGTGTACACCATTTAAAAAATGTTAACTTATTGAGCTTCCAATTCTCCTTCTTTGTTGGTATATCTAGCTTGATCGATACAATAATTGATAATTTTTCCTACTTTAAAACATTAAAACGTATTAATCATTTACATATGACATTTTATTTTTCAATTAAATGATACATTTAAAGATTTTCAAATATATAATATTATGATATTTAATTTTATTTTCAAAGAGATTTACATAAATTATATGAATATAATCTTAAATTTTAGGTTATTGTTTTGCATTTTGATGGTTGTCCATCCTACTTCCCATTACAAAGACAGTAGTAATTATATATTATAAATCATTTTATTTTAAATAATTCAACAAAATTTCGATAGCATTTGTCCTTTTTCCCAGCATCACACCCATGCGTGTATACATGGGACAAAAAGAAAGTGTTGTCGAAATTTCGTAAACCGTTTAAAATGAAATGATTTGCAAAATATAATTACTTTATTGTATTTGTAACTTGTCCAATACAGAGATAAATTATTATATCAAATGAATGTAAATGTTAGTTCTGTGATAAAAACGAATATCGATATAACAGTCACATACAATACTTGTCAGCCAAAAACTATCTAAGTGATTTATAATAAGTAAAACTATTATACAACAATTTTTACAATAATTTATTTACATTCTAAGAAATGCATACACTGAATCATCGTTTTCGTCATATCAAAAACACATACACTTAATCCTAAGCATCGACTTTAATTAATCCAAACTACCCTAATGCGTGTAGGCACTAATTAATCAACACATATACATCAATTAATGCACATATACACTAAATAAATAATTTTTCTTAATATCTAAATGGTAATCAATTATAATAACAACATAATTGGCATTCAATAGGTTATTACAAACAATTAATGAGATGTTATAAACAACCGTAACAATAAATTAACTCTAATTTACCAAATCAAAACTAAATAAGGTTTATAAATTAAACCTTCTTAAAAAGCAATAGCTAATGGAGAGACTTGAAAATTGAAGACGGAGATAGTCTTGGAGGTGTGGAGGCTTACTGAGGGTGTGGAGGAGGTGAAGGAGATGGTGGAGGTGGGATTTGGAAAGAAAATATGGATTTTAGACAACGAAAAAGAAGTGTCGACCTGTGGCTGACGTATTCGCGACTTTTCGATGGCTTTCAACGACCGTTGTCGGTTATTTTTATGATGGCTTTCGACGGCCGTGGGTGGCTAGTTTATTTTATTTTTAGTTAAGCCATAGCGATTACTAGCCGTCAGTAGTCGTTGGAAAAAAAGCGATGAGCCGTCAGAAATGGACATCGCAACAAATAGTGTTTCTAGCAGTGAAAGGGTTCGACATTGTACAATTATAATGGTTATTCACAACCCATCAAATTTGTTTGTTTTGGAGTCCAAATTTTTTTTCCAGTTATATGACTAGAAATTATATTGAAAAATTAATTTTCATATTCAAGATAGAAATTAAATGCAAGAATATAGATATAATGTTAATTTTGTAAAAAAATCTTAAAACAGCTGTATATTGAACTCTGAGGATGTATTGATCGTTTACAAAACCACTGCATATAAACGCATCAAAACCACAATGCTCATTACAGATAAAAAAGTTAACCATCTAAACCGACAAACTGAGACCCCTATATCTAACACAATATGATGTCATAAATGTTTTTTTTTCAGGATAACCTACATACATATTTACCAGCCACATAATTATCAGGGTCCATGCACAGCCTACTCAAGATGCTATTTTCAACAGCAGTGCACAGCCCAATCAAATTAGGGTTTGGGTTTGAAAAATTACACTAATTTACTTGTCCAATTTCAGCTTGCCCACCTTTCACTCGCCAGTTCTGCGCCGTCATTAAAAAATAGCTTTATTCTTCCTTACAAATTCTTCTACGGACGATCGACTCGCCATATTTCTCGGCTACTACAAGGTATTTGATAATAAACATAGTACAAAATTAAAAGCCGAAGGTCAACTTTTTGAAAATTCTATTTTCTATTCAGTGCTTATCTTATCATCGTGCTGTCAAGCTCTATAACCTCGATGTTCTTTCTTTGCTATGTTACTGAAAAATTGAGTTAAATTGGTGTTTGAGTATGAGGGTATGAAATGTTATGATTTCAGCTGATTTAGCGTTGCATGTGTGCAGTGCTTGATTAAGTTGTAGAGTTGCACAACTTGATTAAAAGGGTGTTGAGTTCTATGTTTATGTTATTTGAAAATCGAAAGTGACATAAGTTGAAACTGTTCATCTTTCTATAGTTTAATCGTCAATTTACTTCCACTTTCCAAATAAAAAGATTTGATTGAAAAATTAATAATTTTTTGATTGGTATAAAAGAGCACTCATTCAAAGTCATATTTATCAAAATACTAAATAATGTCCATTTTTGAATGTGTGTGTGTATATATATATATGTGTGTGTGTGTGTGTATGTATGTATGTATTTATATATGTATGAGTTATAAAGTAATCAATACACATTTTTAGTCCATTCAAGTATTGCGAAAAATTCTTTCTCTTCCTCATTAGGAGCTACACATAATATGACCTCTTCATTTCAACACAAGATGGTTCAGTAATTAATGTTTATCAAAATGTCTAATTATTGACCTTTTTTTTGAAATGATACTTTATATACAACAAATAACTGGGACAACATATCTCATGTCAATAAATGTTCGAATCACGCTATGCAAGTTTCGAACTTGTAACCTCTCACACCAAAGTCGAATCACTTAACCACTGGGGCAATGATGCTTGTAATTAATACACATTTTGGTTTATAGTTTTTAGATATGTGAATAATAAAATAATTAATACACATTTTCTTTTAACACATATATTTTAAATAAAGTAATGCACATATACCTAAGATACTAATTATGATACTTTGTAAGACTTTATTATTGACTCGTCTATATTTAAGAAAATATTCTACAATGTATATGAATTGCTTTGGTACTATATATAGTACCAAAATTTAATATTTTTTACTTTCCTTTTTTCCAAATTCTAATGTCATTGATCAAATTACTAGGTCCATGGCAATAACATAGTAGCCATCCACAATTGTTTAATTTCACAATTTTCAAGCTCATGCTCATGCTCGTGTTTTACCTATTGTGATGCAACGACTAGCAACGATACAATTAGGATGAGCATGTAAATGGAAAGTTAAAACATAAAGGGCTAGCAATGTAATTGTAACAGACTTTGTGAACATGTGGCAACTTCTTACAACCAATTAAATATACTTCTAAGCAATTTATTTCAATTTAGCGATCGATGGCCTTTTATAAGAAGCTTTAAAAAGTGACGTATAAGTAGAAATGCGGTAAATAATGTTTTTTTGTGTATGACTTATGAACAAATTTTATAAATAGTTTTGATCAGATTGTTTGTTGTTTTAATTTAAAAGTCAAACTATATCCAAACATTTCTATTTATAAATTGCTATTCAAAATTCCCTTTAAGGAGTATCAAAATAAGATTTTATCAAATGGTTTTTTAATTATGTGAAAATGAAAATCAGGTATCAAAAATAAGAAAAAGGTAAGATAAGAAAACACTAAACCGTTTGGCATTTATTATTGTTCAAATGCCATTACGGCTCCTAATATGCCACCTATTATCCCTGTCTATTCATCTGTTTCTTCTACCAGTTGATTGTAGCATGCTTGCTCATCCTTGCAGATTGGCCTATCAAAATGCAACCCAAACCTTTTAATCCAATTTTAACAAGGTTGGGTTAGACCCTATTTCTTTATTTTTAACATTGGGTCTAAAATTCAATCCAGTAATGAATCAAAGCAACCTTGTTTATCCGCTACCAGTTGCCACTCCACAACCTTAGTTTCATTTTTCAATAAAAGAAAATCAGATGGTGACACCCTATCAATTCAAAATCTCATTTATATTCATATTTGCACTCTAAGGATTCATAATTTCTTCAAAAACTCGCTTGATTCAAATCATATTCTTCATAATTGGAACAACTATTCAATATAGAAGCTATGAGAGTTAAAGTCCTAACTCTACTTTTGTTTTCTTCCACTTTCTGTTTGAACTTTGTTGATCCCTATGGTTTATTCCAAACATTGAAATAATATTGTATGTGTACAACAAAGAACTTCAAAATACTAAAGCCCGGAGAGACTGAAACTAAACATTGAAATCTGTTAAATAATAATAAAGTAGAAGAATTTCTTGCTGTCTTATTAACTCTAGAAGTTTTCTTCGCTCTTCTTAGTTTTTTTTCCAGATATTATATTTTCAAATTTTTTATAATTTATCACTTATAATAATTCTACTAGGCTTCTTATGCCATTTTAAATTCTAATATCCACTTTTCAAAAACACTACAATTATTTACAAATTTTTTCTTTATTCTTTTCTAATATTTTAGATTCAAACCCTTAAACTTAAATTAATCACACAATCCAAAATTGAGATCTTTTGATAAACAATTAATTAATATTTAATCCATTAAATAATTCTAAAAGACTACAATTTCAATAAACATATCATAGTTGCATCGGCAAATTCGTAAAACTAATTTTCATTTGGGTACCAAGGAATATAAATCACACAACATAATTGTATGCATTGACAATAATAATAAATTTATTTTATAATTTGTTTAACTCAATGAAATTATCAAGCATTACACTGAAAAATTCTATTTTCAACTTCAAATACCAACATTTTAGAATTTCTACAATTACATACAAACTGTTCTCAATTCTCTTATAATATTTTATATAAAAGCCCATATACTTAACTAATTACGTACCTAAAATTTAAACTATTTGAATAAATTCAATTAACCAATATTCATTAATTCATCTGATAAATCCAAAAATAAAACAATTTATATATACCATACTCATATATATATGAGCAAAAATGATAAAATCACATTTTTATTTAGATATAAAGATATATAAAATACATAATATAAAATGTATACATAAATAATAATATATTTTTTGATTTATAATTCATTTATCTCAAAAAATAATCATATCATCCATTGTATAAAGAATATTATTTTGAAATTATTAAAGTTGTAAACACAACACTCTTACAACATGGAATTCACGGTTAACTGCGAAGTAAAAATGGTTCAATAATTAAAATCTTAAATAATGGATTAAGGTTCATATGTATATAAGCTAGCCATAAGATGCTCTTCTCAACTACCATTATGTACAAAGCGCTTCTCATTTTTTTTACATTTTTACAATCAACTTCTCTTAAGTTATTCAAACGACTTCAATTATATAATATCATTAATTTATTTATAAATCCCTAAAAACAATTCAATATATATGTTAAACATCCATATTAGCAGAAGTAGTGAAGTTACTTTTCCATTCACATAAAAAATATGCATATATCACATAACATCAACTATTTACATATATATAATACAAACAATTTTAGTTAATCAGGTAAATGCGTTATCTCGCTAAATCACACACACATACACACACAGATATATATATATATTACATAATAAAATTCTATTTATAAAAATAATAATTATAATATAAATATTATTTTTAACAATACTACTTTGTGCAACGTACGTGTTACACACTAGTAATATGTATAGCGAAGAACAACTCTGTTTTGGTTACACACTGGTATATTACTTCCACCTTTAAAATTTTATTATGCTTTCTTTGTGTTACTATTATGCCACTATTTCACATTATTTTTTGGATTTATTGCGATATGACATTTTTTTTTCATAAACGGAACGATATATACATATTTATGATCAATTTATTATGTTGAATGATATTTGGTTTGTTTAGCGAGATGTTCTTAGTGTGATTTCACATAATTCCTGCTTTGATTGAGCATACAGTAGCAAGGTTCTCTGTCGGTAGTTTGTTGCTCTGGCAATATGTTTTGCATGTAGCAGTTTATTCTAACAATATATCATAGCAAATACCAATATGTTTTTAAGATGTATTATGGGTCACATGTAATTATATTTTAATGTAAATAAATAACAATTATAACAATATGATTTTAAGATATATAATTAGGCTAATTTATTGATACACAATTTAATTTTTTAACATACACCAGATGATACAACAAACTAATACACATCAAAGATTACTTATCATACACCATATCTTTTACAAAACTAGCCACGCTTTCATCTTCGTCGTCTTTAACAAAACTAAAAATACCTACTACTAATATTCAACAAAATGAACTTTAATTTTTGACACTAATATTGTAACTTACATATATTTTTAAATTTTTTTTATTAATTTCATCAAAGTTACTATTAATTATAGGAAAAAGAATAAATACTTACACTTAGAGCAATTATTCATGAAAGTTCTCTTAATTGATATTTATATTTCATTAATTTTGTCAAAATGATAGATTAGATTAAGTATGATTAATTTTACTGTTTACATTTGATGAGTTTAAGAAAAGACTAAAAATTACAATTGAGAAGAAGGGTATTTTTTTCATGGATTTCTTGGCAAAATAATGATTAGGTGATTTTTGACGTATGAATAGAATTTGTCATATAATTATTTCTACAACTAGTGTATGAAACTTACTTAAGTAAGGTTACATGTTGCATATTCTTTGACATACTTTAATACAACTTTTTTGTTGGATATTTATACTCTTATGCTTAGTTGATTAAATGTTCTTTTCTTTTTGTTGGATCCTTATGCTCGATCACAAATTATTATTTTTTATTTTCTTGTTGGATATTTATGCACTTATGCTCGGTTGTATTTTTTTAATCATATAACATTTTGCTTTCTGTTTCTACTAAAGTTGATCAAAAAGCATTCAAGTACACGTTTTATATCATGTTTGCCTAAGCAGTTTTGTTCAACTTACAACTTAATCAGAGTAAAATCTTAATTAGGTAAATTTCAAGAATGTCTGCATTAGTTATTTTTTTGCATATAAAATCAAATGGAACATTCAAACATGAGCTTAGTAGTTACATAAAATCGAATTACCCTTTTATTTATATGTGGGTTAAATGGGCTGATCCATGTATGAATTGGATTTGGTCATATTTCCCCCCTTGACAAGCATATCAATCGGGTTGATTCAAACCATAATGATCCAACCGGGCCCATTTGACACGTCCAGTCAATACTGCACTGAATGATATTTAGTTTCAACAACAAAGCGCTAATGTTCGGTTGCAAAATTATTCATGAATTTCAATTGGTTAAATTATGTTTTATGCCCGTAAATTCATAATTGGATGACGATGTGTAATTGTGATATTAGAAAGAGTAAATGTTTTAATGTTCGAATTACAATCATATTAAGAAAAATAAGAAGACGGTCTTTCGCAAACACACAATTTTCACATGATCTATAAACTTAAATGATGCACTAGCCACAAAAGTTTAAAGATTGAGTGTTGAAAATTTTAAATCATATATGTGCTTTCATTTTCAAAAATAAACAACACGTTTGGTTCATTTTACGCTTTTAATTTGAAATCAAAATGCATAGGTTGTTTTTTTAAAATTAGTGGAGAATATTCATAATTCAGTTAATTTAAAATGTTGGTAACATAATTATTATTTTTTGGAATTTTAATAATACTATAAATGATTATTGTCATATTTTCCATCTTTCATCTTCGATTAATTAATTGTTATTGAATGAATATTCTTATTATGTTTATTAATTCTTTTTGTTAGCGTCAAAGAGGATTAATTATAACATTGATATGTAATTTGTACTCTAATTCAATTTGGAATAAAACTTGTGCGATATAAATATTAATTAACTAAAAGTCAAGAGTATCCAAATTCTTCATTTAGTTTGGATTCAAATTTAAAATAATAGATGTCGTTATCATAATTTACTCCATTGTATATAACAATAAGTACAAATTAATTCTAACATGATCCCCAATTTTATGTTGATTAGTATTAGAATTTTTATACACATTAATCATCAGTATCAACAAGTTTCTAAAAAATGAACCGAATTTAACGTCATTTATTTCACATTTTTAAATTATGATAGATATATTCATCATTTTATATATGATTTAGAACTAAGCTAAATTAACTCCATTTAAATATTAATTTAGCTCTTTAATTCGATTCCATAATTTAAATCGGAGTCTATCAAATAGCATCATTAAACAACTGTTAAAATGAATTGATTGCAAATTTTATTTAGGAATTAATTGACAATCTTAGTAATTTAATGCTTTCATGTTTAGGATAACTTTAGTTTAATGTTAGTATTTGTTGTATAAAGCCATTGTCTTTAAAAAATTATTAGATATACTTTATGCGCACTGAAATTATAAGAATATTTTTTATTAATGGTTTGTCGGTCATGGTAAAAAAAGCCAATCTAAAAAGTTACAACCAAAGAGCTTATATTTCATCATCGTACAAATAAAAAAACCTTAAAAATATTTAGTAACTAACCAACCTCGTGCATAGAAAAGGTTCACAACGGTAATACTGGAGAGCCGAGTTGAACTTAAAAATCATAAAAGGTAGGCTTTATATATGATGGTTGGTGACAAATAATAAAATAATAGGAATAATTTAGAAATATTAAATTATATAATTACATTTTAAATGAAGTATTATGAGAGAATTAAGGGAACTAAGGAGAAGGAAGAAATCAGCTAGAGTTAATATTCAAAAGTTTATTTCTACTAGATGTTACAATCTTTCCATTTTTCACATGTATGACTAATATTTTTCCATATTAGATATGTGTGAATCTTTCCCCTAAACCAAACTTTATTAGTAAAAGAAATCTCCTTTTGGTTTTCTTCAAGTATTTTGCATTAGACATCCACAGATCATAATCTTTGATTTGATATAAGATCATTGCAAATCTTGGATTATCAAGTTTAGCCTATGAATCTTTCGGACTAAGGTATGCCATCTTCCCATTAATAGCTTTAGTTATTTAAGATAAATATATGGTTCGCTATATTACATCTAATCGTTGTTTAAATAAACATTTCATTCCATTTACTATCCCTTAATCGTTCTCCTTTGACTCGTATTTTAAGTCATGTTATCACTTGTTTGCTTGTGCATAACAAGAAATCTTCTTTGTAATTTTGAATTTCAGATCCAGTAATGATATGTGTGTACATTAGTTTCTTATATTTAAAAGTTAAATTATTTTTCTTATATTTATAAATAAACGTAATGTATGTAAAATTTTAAATTATATGGATGAGAAAAATAATTTAAAGTTGGAAAATGATAATTCACCTCATTGGTGAGGAGAAGAAAAAGGATGTTGATCAAAAGTTCAAGCTATGGTGAGTAAAGACCATTTTAGTGAAAACAGACATCGACGATTTCATGTAATCAATAACTCAAGTAATTAAATTTTGTTTGTTTGATGAAATAATGTAACTCTTAATTGTTATTTATTTATTTAAGAGAAGTGCTTTGCTAAATCTTAGTTATTTAATTAAAAGAAGTGAGGGGACCAAAATACAATACAAAGTTTTTTTTTGAAAAAAGGTACTTTATCAACAAGATAGCATATACTTCTATGATATGCCTCATTAAAACCTTTCAACCCCCCTAACCTAAATGGGTGCTTTGTAGAAGGAAAAAGAGTACATATCATTTCCGTATATTAACAGTACAACAGACCGAACTCTGTGCCAAGCTGTCAAACAGATGGAGGAGTAAAAATGAGTTAAAGGACACTCAAAACCATCCGTACGAGCAGCTTGCACTGAAAAACCCAAAATAAAAAACAAATACAACAATTTTTTACTAAGATCTTAATACAGTAGACAAAAAGAAACTAAAAAGACGACTATTTTCCTCATCTCAGCCGAAACGAGGAGTGAAAGTAAATGTCCCAATAGCTCCTCATTTAGATCTAAATCGAACGAACTAATGACAGAAACAGAGGGAGAGATCAATTTGCATCTAAAAGTACTAGATGCAGATGTTTAGTCAACATCAGAACGGAATCAGGGAGGGCAAAAACAATCTTGGAGCCCAATTTCTGGATCGAGCTTCGTAATGGTAAGTTTTTCCTCTTCGTTTAATTTATGAGCTTGAAATCTTAGATGGAAGAGTTGTTTGCTTTCAATAATTATTTGTTTGGTTCTTAACCTGAAGGGTTGTTCAAGACCTTTAAAAACACGGTTATTACGTTCACACCAAATATTCCATATGATAGTAGTAAAAAAGATGCTGAGAATGCTTTTTATCGGCGATTTAATTTTTTTCCTGAGCTTGTAAAATCAAATTCAGTAAGAAATTGATGTCGTAGTTCATATCTAGCTTTATGTTAAGTTTGGGCATAAGAGCATCCAGAACATGCCTCAAGTATGTGCATTGAAAAAACAGATGATTTTTATCTTCATTTTGATTAGCACAAAGCACACATTTTTGATCTATATTAGAGGACCACTTACTGATTCTGAACTTTGTTTGCAACTTGTCTCTTATGGCCATCATAGCACATGTAAACATTTTAGGGGCACAACTCTTGTCCCATACAATGGTGGACCAGTCGAACTCGTTATGTCTGGTTCTAAATATGTTCCATGCAGATTTTAAAGAAGATTGGCCTTGATTGGTAGGCAGCCACCACCAAAAATCATGTTTCATGTTTTGATGTATGAAAATTTTTCTAACCTCTGCATGTGAGTTTATAGGAATGAAATTGAGTCTTTGTTTCCATCTGTAATTAGGTATTAGCTTTGAAACAGTTTTGTAGCAACCATCCAAAGTGCTCATGGTGTTCCACCCATATGTGTCAATTAGGTTGGAACCCTGAATCCAAGGGTCAAACCATATGTCAGTGTTTGCACCATTAATAATTTTTCTGTCTATATGACCCTTGCACCATTGTCTAGCACGCATAATAGTCTTCCATGTGTGTGATGCATTGTTATCCATTCTGGCTACCCAGAAATTTCCTTTTTTTCCATATTTGTTATGCATCCATTTTGCCCATAAAGAGTCTCCATTAATATAATTCCATAACAACTTTGCTGCAATAGATTTTGCTATATCTTCTATTTTCCTGATTCCCAGACCCCCTTCACTTTTGGTTTTGCACACCTCTTCCCAGCACCTTTTGTGAGATTTTGATTTCCACAAGAAATTTGCACACAGGGAATTGATTTTTTGGATAATAGATGCAGGGAGTTGAGCAATTTGTAACCAGAAATGTAACATAGGGTGAATAACAGTTTTTATGAGTTCAACCCTGCCACTAATATTGAGAAACCTGTTATGCCAGTTGCTGATTTTTTTTTATTGATTTTGTCCATGAGAAAACCAAAGTCTCTAGCTTTCAACGAATTATTTGGAAGAGGAATTCCTAGATAATTGATTGGCAGGTTTTCTGGCTTGATTTTAATTATGTCCACTATTTGTTGCTTAAACTTTGCCCCTTTACTGAAAAATAAGCTGCTTTTTCCTTAGTTTAATTCAAGGCCTGTAATATTTTTTATGCTCTAAAATACATGGTGGATGGTTTCTGCATTGTTAGTAGTAGCTTTCGCCAGAGCAAGAATATCATCAGCATACAATAAATGAGTAATAATGGGCTCAACTTGATAAATAGGGATGAGATTTCCTTTAAGGAATTCAAGCTCCAAATTCAAAGACAGGTATTTCATAGCAATAGAAAATAAATATGGGGATAGTGGGTCCCCTTTTCTGAGTCCTCTCGAGCTATTTATAAGACCATAAGGGGATCCTTCTATTGAAATAGAAAACGATGGAGTGGATATACACTCATATATGAGGTTGGCAAAGGAAAGTGGAAAACCCATGGAAATCAACATATGATGAACAAATTCTCTATTGATTTTGTCATAAGCCTTATGTAAATCAATTTTCATACAAACATTATTTGAATTTTTCCTGTTAAAACTTCTGACCATCTCATAAGCAAGAAGAAAATTTTCTGAGATTGATCTATTTGGGATGAAAGCATTTTGATTATATGATATTAAATCATTCATGTATACTTTCATTCGATTGCAAAGAAGATTGGCTAGAATTTTGTAAGTAACATTACATAAAGAGATTGGTCGAAAATCTGACATGGTAGTAGCATCTGGGTTTTTAGGAATTAGACATATGAAAGTATGATTAATTTCTTTGATGATCTTACCAGATTGTAGAATACCATTCATAGCTTCCCAGATATCCATTTTAATGCTATCTCAATGAACTTTATAAAATTTAGAGTTGAAACCATCTGGGCTGGGAGAGCTATTTTCATTAATCTGAAAAACTGCCTCTTTGATTTCTTCCATCTGAAAAGGTCTACATAAACTGACTCTAGCGTTATCTGTTAAGATTTTCTTACAAGTAATGTTAGGAAGTTGATTTAAGGCTTGTGGCAAATGAAATAAATCAGAGAAATAGCAAATTGCTTCTTCAGCTATAGTTTCTGATGTTGAGACCCACTTCCTTCACTATTAAAAGTGAGGTTGATTCCTTAGGCTTATTATTAGAGATTTTACTGTAAAAGAACTCCGTAGGTCTATCCCCTTTAGTGAGCCAATTAAATTTCATTTTTTGTTCGTTGTCTATAGCAACTTTCCTCATCATCTTGTGTAGACACTCACAATTATTAGAATAAGTTTCCAAGAGACTTTCATCAAGAGGATTGTTGACTAATTGATTGTAGATGTTGTTGTTTCGATCTTTCAGTCTACTAATCATTACTGTCACATTTCTTATATTGCTAGACCATTTCTTCAATTTGTTTTTCACTGTTTTCAGTTTGCAGATAAGCTTGTAAAGAGGACTGCCAGTGTTGCAAGTTACTAGTGACTCATGGATTGCTTGGTGGTAATCATCATAGACATGCCAAGAATTTTTATATTTGAAAGGTATTTTTCTCTTTCTCATGTTTTGCATTTGGAGATTAATTAAAATTGGGGTATGATCACTCAGGGAATGATTACAAAAACAAATGCCAAATTTATCAAATCTATCAAGCCAAATAGAATTTACAAACACACAATCTATCTTACTATGAACAGAAAATGAGTTACCTCCTCGCCAAGTAAAAAAATTACCTGAGATGTCAGTTCCACTAGCTTTGATAGGGTGATGCAATCAATGAAATTATGTTATCCAACAGAATTATAAAAGCCATTGTTCATTCTATCACTGCTGTAAAGAATAGAGTTGAAATCTCCTGCCACTAGCCACGGTAGGTTGACATTTTTGGATTGGGCCATAATATAATCCCATAGTGTTTCACGCTTCTCCTCCTCATTGAAAGCATAGACAACTGTGCACATTATATTAACGTTACTAGCACTATAAAACATACTTGTTATGAATTGCTCACTGGTATGTAATATAATATTTTTCCAAACCAGCGAGTCCCAAATGATAAGGATGTGACTTCTTTGTTCTTCAGAAATATTGTGGGAGAATTTCCACTTTTTGTCAATTTTATTTATAAAACTTTCTATAGACCGAATAGAAAGCTTATTCTCAAGAATCCCAATAAGGGAATGTTTGCACCAAAATTGGTCACAAACCCCAAAGATTGTGAAAGCACCAGTGTTGGAATATAAATCAGCAATATCCAAACACAAATCACAGATTTAAGCAGCAAAACAGTAAATATAAACAAGAACACACGATTTATAGTGGTTCGGCTATCTCCGGCCTACGTCCACTTCAAAGGTTTTTCCTTTTATTGATGTTCTTCGCTAATTACAATCGATTACAGCGGATTACAATGGATTGTAGCTCTGAAATTCAAGTACAATAGTGATCGTGAAGCGCAAAGTTGAGTTTGCTAGAGTCTTGGTGCTTCAGAGTCTTGATCTTGCCAAAGAGAATCCGGTCCCTTTTCTGAATGACCTGGGGCTCTATTTATAGGCATAGGAGGCTGATATTTCTCCTACAAATCAGGTAGACCACTTCCAGCATGTGAGGGGGCCCACACAGTTGAGTTCTGGAGATCCGGGCCCACTTGATGATCGATTCGACCCTTGGTTCGAATCGATCAAGAAAATGTCCAAATGGGATGAAACTTGGCGTGGACATTCTTCAACATGTAGACGAACTCCTGTAAAAATTTCATGAGATTTGGATCAGTGGATGGAGAGTTTTGATCGGTTCAAAATGGCGCTTTTCGGTATGCTGTATGGTTCGAATCGATGCTATAGACTTGTTCGAATCGATCAGTTCGATTCGAGTACTTCGAATCGATCCCAGGGCGTGCAAGTGGGTTGACTCCGAGTTCTTTGCCGTGTTCACTGGATGGCTTCGTGTGTTGACCAAGTGGGTTCGGAAGGATGGTTTCGAAGACACGCTTCGAATCGATGAAGCCGATAGCGGTTCGAAGGTCGTCTTCGAATCGATGGAATTGTGTTCATTCGAATCGATCCAACTGCGCTACTCCGGATCGATACGAAGTAGCCTCTATCATGTTGGATTCGAAGTTTGCGTGAAGCCGAAGCTATGATGGGTTCGAAGACAAGCAGGGAATGGAGTCGGAGTTCTTTCATCGGTATGGATTCGAAGTAATGGTGATCGATGGATTCGAAGCAAGGCTGTCTGGGGGCTCGCTTGATGGAGTCGAAGCAAGGGCATTTCTCATGGATTCGAAGTAATGGTCATTGATGGATTCGAAGCAAGGCTATGGAGTGGCTTGGATGGAGTCGAAGGAAGGCTAGCTGATGGATTCGAATGTCACCTCTTCGTATGGATTCGAACATGATGGGTTCGAACTAGATAGGTTCGAACATATGAAGGGTGATGGGTTCGAACTGTGCAATGTCCATCCTTCTTAACTTGAATCCATCATAACTTGAGCATACAACCTCGGATTGACTTGAAATTTGGAATGCAGACTTCTATGATCTTTCTTGTCGTGTCCTATCAATTGTGGCCCGTTCCGGACTCGGACAAAATTCATCGATATCCATGGTTATCCTGCAATGCATGGTTGATATTCATGAATAGTAATCATGGATTTTCAGTAAATCTTGGGTATCTCAACTTTGCCAAAAGTTGGGATAACACTTTGCCCACCAAAACATGCCTTTTTGTAAAAGGTATGTTTTGAACGGTCTTAAATCAAGTGTAATAAATTCATGTTTCATTGATAGCTGCAGTATTATCAATCAAGTTTGTGGCTGTTCGAAGCCGAATTAGCATCCGTTCTTTTTGCAGAAGTTGAGAATGAAGTTTTGTAGTCTTTCTGGACTATCATTGGCTACTCTGAACCCCTACTAAGTCCATTCTAGACTTAGTGATTGAATAGAAAGATCCTATTGCTCTCTGGCGTTGCCTTCTATCCCCTGCACTCTGGTCCTAGTTAGGACGTATAGCGATGTCATGGTCGTTCTGGACCGATCATAGCCTCTCCGGGCTCTTGCTGGATCCTATCCTGTTACTCTCCGGTGAAGGGGAAACAACGCTTAAGTGAGTCGATCCTGTCGCTCTCCGGCGAAGCGACTCACTTCTTGCACTCCGGTTCAGTGTGTCTGAACATTAAGCGATGTCATGGTCGTTCGGGACCGATCATAGCCTCTCCGGGCTCTTGCTGGATCCCATCCTGTCACTCTCCGGTGAAGGGGAAACAGCGCTTAAGTGAGCCGATCCTGTCGCTCTCCGGCGAAGCGACTCACTTCTTGCACTCCGGACCCCATCTCTCCGGGTAGGGTCATAAAGCGATCATGTTTATATCGGTGTTTAATGTTCATCCTTTGACTCTCCGGTCAGAAGGTTTATTGCAAGAAGTTCTAATTTATTTACTAAAATTTCAAGTTCTAGATGTTCAATCTCAAACATCAGAAAAAAGCTAAGGATTGCCTCTCCGGGCATAGCGGTTTATCTCCATCTAAGAGCATGCCTAGGGATCTCTCCGGTTCCCGTATGAAAATAAATCTAAATAAAATTGTTCGACCAAAGTCCAAATCCTGGACTTGGCCCTTGCCATCTTTAATCAGTTGATGACGAGTCGTGATCCCAATCCAGGATCGTTCCTGCTAGGTGGAGGCGGTAGTTGTTCAAGTCTCGTTGCCGCTGTCCGTTCTCTGACATATTGTGGCAATCTACCACCTCTGGCGTGTTCTTCCACCTCATCCTTTAGGTGGCGGCACTCATCTGTTGTGTGCCCATCCAGCTCATGGAATAGGCAATATTTTCCCGTCCTGCGCTCCCGCTCGGTGGGATCCCTTATAGGTGGCTTTCGATAGGGGAGTTGCCCCCTTGTTTCAGTGTAGATTCTTTCTAGGCTTGCATTCAGATCGGTGTACTGCCTGAATCTTGGTTCTCGGAATTTCTTCCGTTTATCAGGACCATCACGCCCATCGTCCTGCTTTCTCTTTCCTTTGTCCACTCCGGACGCTTCTCTGGAGGTTTCTTCGCTCCACGCTACATTTATTTCTCGACTCTCAGCTTGTGATTCTTCTAATCGAATGAACTTTTCAGCCTTATGAAAGAGCTCTCCAAGATCTTGCGGTGGATCCTTAGTTAGAGAATCTTTGAATCTTGTGCCTTCTGCGACTCCTGCCACCGCCGCCATTAAAATCATTGATGGATCCGGGCGATCCACAGAAGTCACTGTCACATTGAATCTTAATAGAAAATCTTTTATGGACTCTCCGGTCCTCTGCTTGATTGATGCTAAAGTCATAACACTCTTGGGTCGCGTCACGTGGACCCTGAACTGTCTCATGAAGCAATCTACGAGCTCGCTCCATGTTCCGATTGATCCAGTCTCCAATTGTTTGAACCAAAGTGCAGCTAAATCTGATAAATAAAGTGGGAAGCATCGTGCCATCACTTCCTCGGATGCCCCCAGCACTTCCATGTGCCTGATATATCTGGTAATATGCATGGTCGGGTCTGACCTCCCGTCATAAGGTTCTAGCGTTGGTAGCTTGAATTTTGGAGGGTTCCTTGCGTTTCGGATGTTCGAAGTGAACGGACTCCGACTAACTTCTTCCAGCCCTCCGCTTGAGTTCTGGAGATCCGGGCCCACTTGATGATCGATTCGACCCTTGGTTCGAATCGATCAAGAAAATGTCCAAATGGGATGAAACTTGGCGTGGACATTCTTCAACATGTAGACAAACTCCTATAAAAATTTCATGAGATTTGGATCAGTGGATGGAGAGTTTTGATCGGTTCGAAATGGTGCTTTTCGGTATGCTGTATGGTTCGAATCGATGCTATAGACTTGTTCGAATCGATCAGTTCGATTCGAGTACTTCGAATCGATCCCAGGGCGTGCAAGTGGGTTGACTCCGAGTTCTTTTCCGCATTCACTGGATGGCTTCGTGTGTTGACCAAGTGGATTCGGAAGGATGGTTTCGAAGACACACTTCGAATCGATGAAGCCGGTAGCGGTTCGAAGGTCGTCTTCGAATCGATGGAATTGTGTTCATTCGAATCGATCCAACTGCGCTACTCCGGATCGATACGAAGTAGCCTCTATCATGTTGGATTCGAAGTTTGCGTGAAGCCGAAGCTATGATGGGTTCGAAGACAGGCAGGGAATGGAGTCGGAGTTCTTTCATCGGTATGGATTCAAAGTAATGGTGATCGATGGATTCGAAGCAAAGCTGTCTGGGGGCTCGCTTGATGGAGTCGAAGCAAGGGCATTTCTCATGGATTCGAAGTAATGGTCATTGATGGATTCGAAGCAAGGCTATGGAGTGGCTTGGATGGAGTCGAAGGAAGGCTAGCTGATGGATTCGAATGTCACTTCTTCGTATGGAATCGAACATGATGGGTTCGAACTAGATGGGTTCGAACATATGAAGGGTGATGGGTTCGAACTGTGCAATGTCCATCCTTCTTAACTTGAATCCATCATAACTTGAGCATACGACCTCAGATTGACTTGAAATTTGGAATGCAGACTTCTATGATCTTTCTTGTTGTGTCCTATCAATTGTGGCCCGTTCCGGACTCGGACAAAATTCATCGATATCCATGGTTATCCTGCAATGCATGGTTGATATTCATGAATATTAATCATGGATTTTCAGTAAATCTTGGGTATCTCAACTTTGCCAAAAGTTGGGATAACAGGGAATACTTATTCGAGTTAAGAATATTTAGTACTTCCACTTGTTTGTAGAGGGCATTCATCCCTCTAATGTTCCAGAATAGAAACTCCATTAACTATTATTATTCGGGTTGCTACTTTCTTCCGGGGAAGTAGCTTTTCCCAAAGTCTTAGCTTTCTTGGATTTTTTCTGTTTGCCTTTCAGTGGATTAACCATATTTTCCCATGTAGGGTTATCCATTACTTCAGAGTTCGAAGAGGCTTTGAATTCGAAAGGGGCTTCCTCTGGTCTAGTTTTGCGGGATGCTTTTGATTTGACTAAAGATAGGGGCTCTTGGCTGGGCAAATATTCCTGTTGATACGAAGAAGGATCAGTTTTCATTTGAGCTGCATCTTCTGTTAAAGAAGTATTATTTGAATCTGTGGACTGAATCTCAATACGAACATTTGTATTGTTAGTATCATTTAGAGATTGCAGATTATCAAACTTGTTTTTATCTGCTGATGTAATAATAGTCAAACTAGATTTAGTTGGCTGGACTGTTTGTACATTGAGCATAGCACTTTGATTAGGTTCTGATATTATGACTTTTGTTTGAGGATTATTATGGTAATTTTGATCTGTAACCTTAGGCTGATTTTGTACTTTAGTACATTCTTTAATCAAGATGGCCTTCTGCTTAATTGTTTCTTCACTTGTTACATTATAATTTGGGAGAGGATCGTTTGGGTCTATATTCATGGCTGAAGTGTCATCTGCTGTGTCTTGTTTAGCTTTCTGAACCCATACTTTATTAAATTGACATTGAGTTTCCGCATGTCCAAAACTCGAACAATTAGAACACATACTAGGCTTCCATTCGTAGACAACTTCTTGCCATATAATCTCATCTTTCTCATTTAGAATAGGAATTTTAGTAGGGAATTTAAAAGAGTTTTCAATTTCTATTAAAACCCTAGCATATGCAATCTTAATTATACCTTCAGTGAATTTGTCAAGTTTGATAGGAGAACCAATTACGGAAGCAATACGACTTATCCCCTCTTCCGTCCAAAAGTCAAGTGGCAAGTTGGGTAGACGAATCCAGATCGGGATAGAAGTAGCTCTTTGTTGAGTTGCATTCCTGGATGCCATCTTTTGATCATCATAAGTTTCTTATCATAGTAGTAGGGTCCACCTTCTAGAACATTCGCACAATCTTGTTCTTTATTGAATTTAATCACATAGAATCCATTTTCCATCGAGAAATCCTCTGCTAGTTTCCAAACTCTCATTATGTAGTCCTTAAAATATGGATAATACGGTTTAGGGCCAACTACATAAATCACTATGGCGTTACTCCATTGCTTTCTGGCATCCAAAATCACTTCAGTAGACATTTTTCAGCATTTCAAAGAATTGATTTCCCGAGGATGGTAAAATTTTAATGGAACAGAAATAGGAATATTATTGCCTTTGACTACCTCGTTCCACGCTTTACTTGAAGTGGATGAAAAATTCCATTTAACAAATCCAGTTTTTTTATTCTGAGAGGGAACAGGAACATCTGTAACCAAAGGGTTAGATGTTCTAAACTGGGTAGATGTTAAATTAGATTTTGTAGATTCTCTAGAATTTGGATAGGTACTTCTCTCGGTTTGATTACAATTATTATTAGCAGCATTTTTGATTTGTCTTTTCCATTTGCGGGACAAAACCGGTGTGAAGCCATCATCAGCATGGGTCCAATTGGCAGCAGATCTTTGAGGTTCAAATCCCGGAGGATGATCAGGGGGGTTGGAGATGGAACGGGATGTGGGGATCCCTGTTCAGAAGGAGGAATAGAGGACATCACGGAGGAATGAAGCGAAAGAATACACGAACAAGAAGAAAGATTGATCGCAGAAAATTTTAGACGAGGAGGGTGGCGGCTGCTAGGGTTTCCATTTGTCGATACACCTTGTTTAAGTTAAGGAAACAAAATAACTATAATGCGGGTCATCAGATTGAAGACCCAATTACATCGCAGCCGTCAATTCTCTAATGTTTCTCTCAGAAAAGAACAACGCAACACATCAAATATTATACGAGCTTCCCCTCCAACAAATCATTGCTAAATCGCATCCAGCCACGCATTGGTAAGTATCGCTTCACATTATCTGATTTTGAGAATTGGAGTTCGGTCGAGTTTAACGAATTCGATTGCCCATTTTTAATTCAAATGAATTTCGAATTTGTTTTGATTTTTTTTCTTTTTGTTGAAACCTTTGCTTTCATCTCGATTGCTTGTTGTAAGAAAATAGGAATTCGATCGATCGATTTACTGGAACTTTTGTTTTGAAGAAAATGGAAATTTGATTTACCGAAATTTGCTTGCTTGCTGTAAGAAGGTAACCGTTTTATTTAAACATCCATCATTTGATTCATTGTAACAGGATAGAAAATTGACTATATAAATTATTGATTAGGCATTTGGTTTACTGGGACTACATGAAAGCATATTATTCAATGATTTAAGGAATAGGCAATTAATTTACTTACTGATTAAGCTAATTAGCAATTGATTCACTAGCCAACTTAAAATTAAGCAATTGATTGATTGAGATTATATGATTAAATATACCGCCATTGACCGTAGGTAAACTTTAGTCCAAGGGACTGATTAAACTTTTAGGGACCGATTAAACATTAAAACATACAATTTGGTTTGACAAATGATTAATTGGAATTTTACTTAAAGTTTATGTTGACAATTTTGTTGTGACTATTTGATAATTTGTTACAAGTTCTTCTGTACCCATTTGGAAATTGGTAAAAAGGATGTGACTAATGCTCTAAATCTTGTCAACTTGAAATTTGTTTGCACAAGTCGACTTCACAAGTCCTTTGGATTCACTTGAAATATTTTAAGTGCATTGTTTGTAAACTGAATTGTGATATCTGTGTATGTATTTGTGTGTGTAAACACACACACACATATACATACACACACACACATACATACATACATACACACACACACACATATCCAACCACTCAGGCTAAAATAAAGGGAAAGACACACACACACACACATATACACACACACACACACACACACACACACAAACACACATACATACATAAATGCATACATACATACATATATATATATATATATTTATACATACACACATATACATATATGTATACATATACATATACATATATCTATACACACACATATATATACACATAGACACACACACACATATATTCAACCACTCAGGCCAAAATAAAGGGCAAGATAAATTCTAATACATTATCATCGTTGTTTCATTATTTATGATTTCTGAGTTCTGTTTCCTTTTATATTCATGTTTGCTTTCCAATTTTGATTTCTCCTACTTATTATCTCTAAAACTATTTAAAGTATGCATTTTTAGAAAAACTCTTTCATTTATCATTGTCCACTGTGAAATTGGGATCCATTATAAAATTGTTATATTCTAGCTCCATTAAATGTTGAGATTCAAACAAGTCCAACTTACTGTGTTGGAATCAACAAAATCAAGCTTATGCCTGACATATGTTTTTTTTCCTTTATTTCACCTGGCACGGAAAGGGAGACAAGTTCTTAAAGGAAGAACATTTTGTTATGAAGTTATTCTTTTAATCTATTTTATTATGTTTTTAGTTAATTTATTTGTTTTGTCCATTTTGGATGCAAGAGCATTGGTTGCACCACTATATGCATCTGACCCACTTATTTTCTCACAGTACGTTTACCACAAATGTATCCATAGACATTGTGCTCATATAGGAAATTCCAAGGGAGCTGAGATTTCCTTTTAGAACTCATCAAGCATTAAAATTTAGTTCAGCACAATGAATTTGGCTTCTCAGATAGCATAAATATAGAAAGAAACAAAAAGCACTTAGAAATGCTCTTCATAGTGAATCTACTAGAGAAGTTAATAATGTGTGGTTCATTTCATTTTTTTGTTTTTGCCCTTCCTAATGAAATTTTGAAATTTATGGCATGTTAACTCATTCATGCTACAATCAAGAACATGTAGGCAAGTGCTATCAAATATTAACTCCAATTTAACAAAATAGGCATCTTTCTACCATGTAGAATTGATTCAATATTTTCTACAACTACTGCAATATAAGAATACTTTTTGCAATTATTTTTCTTAAAAATGTAAAATGATTGGTGCCATTTGAAATTACACAATATAAAAATCATGTATAGCATTAGCATGGTAGAAGTTTGTCTATATACATGTACATGTATACGAGATGGAGCCTTGGTGCAACGATTATGTTACCCGCATGGTGATCCGGACGTCCAGTTTCAAGTCTGGAAATAGTCTCTTTGCAATGCGAGGGAAAGACTGCATACATTATCGATCTCTCGGGTGTCCGCTATCATTCGAGAGCCTCATGTAGTGGGTTCCACATGTATGTGTGTACACACATATATGGTAGTATATGTGTGCACTTGTGCATGCATGCACATGTATATGTGTGCGTGTGTGTATAAAGAGGTTTTGATTTTGTGGTGATTTCGAAAGTTAGCTAAATTGAGAAAACATCCAAAAGAAAATAGAGTTAGGATTTTGCTGGTTGAATTCTGTCGCCAAACGAAACTCTTGAAAATCTTTATTGTGCCACAATTGTTATTGATTTCTTGCTGTTTGGCTTAACAAATAATCAATCTTGAGTTCATCTAGCAATCAGAAGTCAATTTTCCTTTTCACATGTGTGCGATCATATTTCATGTTTTATACATTAACCCCTTCTTTTATTTTTCTTTTTGATTTGAAATATAGTATTACCATTAGCTCAGTAAATCATCACACTTGTCATGTATCTAAAATGAAATGTAGAACCATAATTTGTAAAATTATGTCGAATATAGGGTATCGATATTGAGAAAGCATTGAAAGAAAAAGTTCCATTTCATGCTCGCCTTTACCCTCGGTATGCTCCAACTAATGGAAGAAAATTTGAAAAATGGTCCAAGGAGGACCTTCAAGAGGAAATCAATGATACGGTGATGATGAAGAGACCAATGATAGTAAGTAGGGCTGGATTCGGTTCGGTACCAAAAGTTCATATTTAAAACCATTACCATACCGATTTATATGGTAATAGAAAAATCATATCATTACCAACCAAAGTAATCAAAAAACAAATACTTCGGTATGTGGTTGGTAATGGTTGGTAAAGATCGGTAATAAACTTTTACCATTTACCAGTGTGATATATATTTGTTTACAATACTTCATGTTAAATAAGTAAATATTGAAATAAGTAAATATTAAGAGTTGCTAATTTTTATTATACGATTATTTATCAATTTTATTTTGTGTAGTCAAACATAAAAGTAAATATTGTGCAAGAAGCTAAACAATGTATGAAATCATATCATTTAAAAAAATATATGATAAGAATTGCATTTAATATGATATCATAATAGTATTTTCTTATATTTTCTATTAAATCATTACACATTAAATGCGAGTTATATAGTATATAGTTTGTGTGTCTAGTACACACACATATACAAGGTGGCTATTTGGACATAGAATTAGACGCGGTTGATGACACAAGGGATACAGACCATTGGATCCTTTTGTTCTTATATGAGAGGTGTAAATCGGGGGGTCATCGAATGGCGATGATTATTGTGTCATCAATTGTGTTTATATTTTGTGTATAAATAGACTTTCCATATGTCTACATAGTGGATATGGTAATCACCATATTTAGTAGTTAATTACCATTACCGTACCGCATATTTTCATGCGGTTCGGCAAACCGTACCAGTCAAATTGGTTACTATTTTTTCGGTGCCATTTTAGTTGGTTACCGTTGGTAATGGTTGGTAAGTGGTAATTGTTTGCGCCAAAATTGGTCACAAACCCCAAGTATCGTGAAATCACCAGTGTATGAATACAAATCAGCAATATTCAAACACAAATCACAGATCTAAACAAGCAATAATCAGCAATTCTGAAATAAACAACAGAGACATGATATTTATAGTGGTTCGGCTATCTCCGGCTTACGTCCACTTCAATAGTTTTCCTTTTTATTGATTATCCTTGCCGATTACAATCAATTACAGCGATTATAGTGAAGAAAACCGTTTACAACAGTGATGGTTGAGAATAGAATCCAATCCGGCAGAGTCTGGGCGTTGAATGGCCAAAAGATCCCCCTTTTCTGTAGGTTTCAAGGGGCTATTTATAGGCGTAGGAAGCTGAGATCGAGCTAAAACTCCGGGAGACTTCTTCTGGCACGTGGATGGGCCCACGCGACTGACCCCACCAAGTTTCGACTCGATCTGTGATCGATACGAAGTGATTTCATATCCATCAAAAAATGATCCAATCGAGCTGAAACTTAGCTGGATTGTTCTTTACCTTGTATAGAAGCTGCTGTGAAAATTTCATTGCATTTGGATCGGTAGATCGTGAGTTATGATCGACTCAATATTGGGTTTTACGTTGGCTGTTGACTTCGAATCCATCGGTTCGAATCCATCCCGTTCGACTCGATAGAGTCACGTGCTTGTTCGTGACGTGGCGCGAGTTTCCTGGAGCGATCCACCTTGTGTGCCGAGTTGAATGCTTCTTCCCTGGATTTGTGTACGTTTCCACGCTTCACACTAGTACGTGTTCATCGTTTCTCCAGAATGTTCGCACCCAGCTGCTTACCTATTTGCATCGATGCACCATGTTCCCTCGTATCGATTGCAGAAGTGTATTTCGTATCGATCTATGGATCGATCGATATGAAATGTTGAATTTAATCGATACGAACAAAAAGCCGGGAGATGGGTACGAAACTATATTCAACGATGGATACGAATGAAGCTTTACCTGATGGATACGAGCGAGATTTTACCTGATGGAGTCGAATCTGAATTCCAGTGATCGATATGAGATCATGGAGTCGAAACGCACCACTTGTACCCATTCTGATCGATACGAAACGCATCGATTCGAACTAACCTCTGCATGCTTGCTACCAATCTGGGTGCGATGCTATCGAGTGGAGATCCACTTAGCTTTCCTCTCTGATCGATGCGAAGTCATCGAGTCAAGCCCATGCCGATCGATACGAACGGTAATGATTCGAAGTCCTTCCATAGTGATCGATACGAAGTGTATCGATTCGAACCACCATGTTCTGATCGATGCGAAGTGCATCGGTACGAACCATTCCCTACACACTGTAACCCATTCGTATCTCCTTCATACGAACTCCGATTAACCTAAAATTTGAAACATAGCCTCTCCTATTTCTCATCATCATTTCCAATCGATTCCGTCCTGATCGGAGCTCGACCAAATTTTGTTGATATCCATTGCAACCTTGTTTCCAATTGATCTTCAATCCTGATATCCATCATTCCTTGCCAATTTGTTGGTATTCCAGCTTTGACCAAAAAGCGGGATAACATTTGCCCCCCAAAACATGCCTTGTTGTAAGAAGGCGTGTTTTGAATAACTCCGAATCCGATATCCAAATTCCGTAGCCAGTTCCATGTCCATCCAAACCCGATAACCGAGTTTTAATCCATCCTTATCCAGTAGCCAATAACCGAATCTGTGACCTCTCCGGGTCGATATTCGTATCTGTAACTTCTCTGAGTTCTTGCCAAGCGCAATCCACACTTGACGACCGTGGCCCAGCGTCCCTAGACGTTGACCTAACCTCTCTGGGTTCTTGCCAAGCGCTATCCACACCTGGCGACCGTGGCTCAGTGTCCCTGGGCGTAAGTAATGCCGTGGCTTAAGTCCTAAGCCGAATCCTGGTCGCTCTGGACTCTTGCTGAGTATAGTCCATACTCAACGACCTGAATGAGTCAATTCACCGCGTTCGGGCAAAGTGACTCACCCCTTGCCGGGCATAATCCATACCCGACGACCATTTGTCAAAAATCAGATGAAAATCCAATCAAAATCCAATCCAAAATCCAAACCAAACCAAAAAAATCAGAAATCCAAATCAGCATCCAAAACAGAAACCGATCATCCAAAAGAAAATCCAAACCAGAAAGCAAACAAAAACCAGGAGTTCAAACTAAACTCCAAAACCAAACCATTGAATAAAAATGTCCAATCCAGAACAAAAAACAGATTTCACAAACCATAGCTTCGCGATTTATCATCACTCAGAGCATGCCTAGGGGCTATCTCCGTCCCCGTACATGTGTAAACGATTTGGTTGCTCGCCAATGGTTTGTTACTTATTTCATATCATCCAGGTCAATGGATAATCAATCGACCGTCATTCCTGGGCCTCACATCATCACGGTGTGAGGTAGACGGTGGTTTCTCCTGCTCCACCGCTGCATTCCGTCTTCCAACATACTGCCTCAGTTGTCCGTTCCTCACATGTTCCTTAATTATATCCTTTAAATGCCTGCAGCTGTTGGTGTCATTTCCATCCAAGTCATGGAAGAGACAGTGCTTTCCTGATGACCTCTCCCATTCGGAAGGTTCTCTCCTAGCTGGCCTTCGGTACGGAAGGCGATTCCGAGTTTCCATGTATATCCGCTCCAGCGTCTCGTTTAATCCTGTGTAAGTGGAAAACTTTGGATCCTTTCATCGCTTCCTTGCATTTCCAGAATCATCATACAACTTCCTTTTTCCCTTGTCCTTATCCAAGCCTCTATCGGATGGTCCTCCACCCTCAGTCACATCCACCTCCTTTATCTTTAAGTCCATACATGCGTCTTCTTGCCGAAGGAATCTATCAGCCTCGTGAAAGCATTCCTTGATATCCTGTGGTGGGTCTCATACTAGAGATAGCTTAAAATCTGAATCCTCTCTGACTCCTGACACCGCCGCCATCAAAACCATCGATGGATCCGGCCGATCCACCGAAGTAACCGCCACACTGAATCGAGTTAGAAAAGCTCTAAGTGATTCATCCGTCCTTTGCTTTACTGATGTCAATGTCATCACGTTCTTCGGCCTCTTGATATGAACCTGAAATTGGCCCAAAAACCTATCCACCAACTCTCTCCAAGTCCTAATAGTTCCTTCTCCCAGCTGCCTAAACCACATTGCAGCTAAATTCGTCAAATACAAAGGGAAACACCAGGCCATCACTTCCTCCGATGCCCCCAACACCTCCATATGTCGAGTATACCTCATCAAGTGATCGGTCGGGTCAGCCTTACCATCATATACTTCCACACTAGGTATCTTGAATTTGGGTGGATTCTGAGCTGTCCTGATTTCCTGAGTAAACAGACTCTTGTTGATTCCTTCCAAATCTCTACTGGTCAAACCTCCACGCATAGTTCTCCTAATAATCTCAGCTAATCCAGCATTGTTTGTCAAAGGTTTCCCCCCGTGTCCTCGAGGGAATTCTGGTACATACTCTTCATGTGGTTCATTAGCTACGACATTGGGCCTAACCTGTTGAACTCCTTCCAAAGGTCCTCCTGCGTTAGATCCTGTGGGCCTGCCCCTAAGCCCTTGTTGATTGCCTTCTAGTTCAGCGTTCCGTCCTTCATTGGGTTCCATAAACCTAGCTCCTTGTTCCACATTAATAGCCGCTGTGGCTGGTCCTAAGTTCTGCATCCCTGTAGCTCTCATCTATTCAAAGAAAGTCCGCATCATATCCTGTTGACTCTTTAACAACCTTTCATGCAATGAATTCGCCATAGCTTCCGTTTCATCCCTGGTGATGTAGATAGAAGCTTTTCCTTCTCCGGCTCCAGGGGATGCCTCTTGACTTCCTCCTTGTTGGCTTCTGTCAGCTCTTTGTCTTGTTTGTCGAGTCATTGTTTCTGAATCCAAATTCTTCAAGCTTCTAGATCTGAACTCTGAATCCAGTGTAGCGGGTGCTAGTCCTTCTCGTTGAAAGCACCAAAGTGTTTGCGCCAAAATTGGTCACAAACCCCAAGTATCGTGAAAGCACCAGTGTATGAATACAAATCAGCAATATTCAAACACAAATCACAGATCTAAACAAGCAATAATCAGCAATTCTGAAATAAACAACAAAGACACGATATTTATAGTGGTTCGGCTATCTCCGGCCTACGTCCACTTCAATAGTTTTTCTTTTTATTGATTATCCTTGCCGATTACAATCAATTATAGCGATTATAGTAAAGAAAATTGTTTACAACCATGATGGTTGCGAATAGAATCCAATCCGGCAGAGTCTGGGCGTTGAAAGGCCAAAAGATCCCCCTTTTCTGTAGGTTTCAGGGGGCTATTTATAGGCGTAGGAAGCTGAGATCGAGCTAAAACTCCGGGAGACTTCTTCTGGCATGTGGATGGGCCTACGCGACCGACCCCACCAAGTTTCGACTCGATATGTGATCGATACGAAGTGATTTCGTATCCATCAAAATATGATCCAATCGAGCTGAAACTTGGCAGGATTGTTCTTTACCTTGTATAGAAGCTGCTGTGAAAATTTCATTGCATTTGGATCGGTAGATCGTGAGTTATGATCGATACAAGCTCGGGTTTTTCGTTGGCTATTAACTTCGAATCCGTCGGTTCGAATCCATCCCGTTCGACTCGATAGAGGCACGTGCTTGTTCGTGACGTGGCGCGAGTTTCCTTGAGCGATCCACGTTGTGTGCCGAGTTAAATGCTTCTTCCCTAGATTTGTGCACGTTTCCACGCTTCACACTAGTACGTGTTCATCGTTTCTCCAGAATGTTCGCACCCAGCTGCTTACCTATTTGCATCGATGCACCATGTTCCCCTCGTATTGATTGCAGAAGTGTATTTCATATCGATCTATGGATCGATAGATACGAAATGTTGAATTTGATCGATACGAACGAAAAGCCGGCAGATGGGTACGAAACTATATTCAATGATGGATACGAACGAAGCTTTACCTGATGGATACAAGAGAGATTTTACCTGATGGAGTCGAATCTGAATTCCAGTGATCGATACGAGATCATGGAGTCGAAACACACCACTTGTACCCATTCTGATCGATACGAAACACATCGATTCGAACTAACCTCTGCATGCTTGCTACCAATCTGGGTGCGATGCTATCGAGTCGAAATCCACTTAGCTTTCCTCTCTGATCGATGCGAAGTCATCGAGTCAAGCCCATACCGATCGATACGAATGGTAATAATTCGAAGTCCTTCCATAGTGATCGATACGAAGTGTATCGATTCGAACCACCATGTTCTGATCGATGCGAAGTGCATTGGTACGAACCATTCCCTGCACACTGTAACCCATCCGTATCTCCTTCATACGAACTCCGATTAACCAAAAATTTAAAACATAGCCCCTCCTAGTCCTCATCATCATTTCCAATCGATTCCGTCGTGATCGGAGCTCGAACAAATTTTGTTGATATCCATTGCAGCCTTGTTTCCAATTGATCTTCAATCCTGATATCCATCATTCCTTGCCAATTTGTTGGTATTCCAGCTTTGACCAAAAAGTGGGATAACAGTAATATGGTAAAGATGTCCAGCCCTTGTAACAGGATAGAAAATTGACTATATAACTTATTGATTGGGCATTTGGTTAACTGGGACAGTATGAAAACATATTATTTAATGATTTAAGGAATAGGCAATTAATTTACTGATTAAGCTAATTAGCAATTGATTCACTAGCCAACTTAAAATTAAGCAATTGATAGATTGAGATTATATGATTAAATATACTGCCATTGACCGTAGGTAAACTTTTGTCCAAGGGACTGATTAAACTTTTAGGGACCGGTTAAACATTAAAACGGACAATTTGGTTTGACGAACGATTAATTGGAATTTTACTTAAAGTTTATGTTGACAATTTTGTTATGACTATTTGATAATTTGTTACAAGTTCTTCCGTACCCATTTGGAAATTGGTAAAAAGGATGCGACTAACGCCCTAAATCCTGCCAACTTGAAATTTCTTTGCACAAGTCGACTTCACAAGTCCTTCGGATTCACTTAAAATATATTAAGTGCATTATTTGTAAACTGAATTGTGATATCTGTATATGTGTGTGTTTACACACACACACACACATATACATACACACACACACATACACACATATCCAACCACTCAGGCTAAAATAAAGGGCAACACACACACACACATATATACATACATACACACACAAACACACACACACAAACACACACGCATACATACATGCATATATATACACACACACACACACACATATACATGTATGTATACATGTACATGTACATATATCTATACATATACATATACACATATCTACACACACACACACACATATATACACACACACATACACACACAGACAGACACACACACACATATTCAACCACTGAGGACAAAATAAAGGGCAAGATAAATTATAATACATTATCATCATTGTTTCATTATTTATGATTTTTGAGTTCTGTTTCCTTTTATATTTCATGTTTGCTTTCCAATTTTGATTTCTCTTACTTATTATCTCTAAAACTATTTAAAGTATGCATTTTTAGAAAAACTCTTTCATTTATCATTATCCACTGTGAAATTGGGATCCATTATAAAATTGTTATATTCTAGCTCCATTAACAGTTGAGATTCAAACAAGTCCAACTTACTATGTTGGAATCAACAAAATCAAGCTTATGCCTGACATATGTTTTTTTCTCCTTTATTTCACCCGGCACGAAAAGGGGGACAAGTTCTTAAAGGAAGAACGTTTTGTTATGAAGTTATTCTTTTAATCTATTTTATTATGTTTTCAGTTAATTTGTTTGTTTTGTCCATTTTGGATGCAAGAGCATTGGTTGCACCACTATATGCATCTGACCCACTTATTTTCTTACCGTACATTTACCAAAAATGTATCGATAGACATTATGCTCATATAGGAAATTCCAAGGGAGCTGAGATTTCCTTTTAGAACTCATAAAGTATCAAAATTTAGTTCAGCACAATGAATTTGGCTTCTCAGATGGCATAAATATAGAAAGAAACAAACAACACTTAGAAATGCTCTTCATAGTGAATCTACTAGAGAACTTAATAATGTGTGGTCCATTTTATTTTTTTATTTTTACCCTTCCTAAAGAAATTTTTTAATTTATGGCATGTTAACTCATTATGCTACAATCAAGAACATGTAGGCAAGTGCTATCAAATATTAACTTCAATTTAACAAAATAGGCATCTTTCTGCCATGTAGAATTGATTCAATATTTTCTACAACTACTGCAATATAAGAATATTTTTTGCAATTGTTTTTCTTAAAAATGTAAAAAGATTGGTGCCATTTGAAATTGCACAATATAAAAATCATGTATAGCATTAGCATGGTAGAAGTTTGTCTACATACATGTATATGTATACGAGATGGAGCCTTGGCGCAACGATTATGTTACCCGCAAGATGATCCGGACGTCCAGGTTCGAGTCTGGAAATATCCTCTTTGCAATGCAAGGGAAAGGCTGCATACATTATCGATCTCTCGGGTGTCCGCTATCGTGCGAGAGCCTCGTGTAGTGGGTTCCACATGTATGTGTATACACACATATATGTTAGTCTATGTGTGCACTTGTGCATGCATGCACGTGTATATGTGTGCGTGTGTGTATAAAGAGGTTTTTATTTTGTGGTGATTTCGAAAGTTAGCTAAATTGAGAAAACATCCAAAATAAAATAGAGTTAGGATTTTGTTGGTTGAATTCTGTCGCCAAGCGAAACTCTTGAAAATCTTTATTGTGCCTCAATTGTTATTGATTTCTTGCTGTTTGGCTTAACAAATAATCAATCTTGAGTTCAACTAGCAATCAAAAGTCAATTTCCCATTCACATGTGTGCGATCATATCTCATGTTTTATACATTAACCCCTTCTTTTATTTTTCTTTTTTGATTTGAAATATAGTATTACCATTAGCTTAGTAAATCTTCACACCTGTCACGTATCTAAAGTGAAATGTAGAACCATAATTTGTAAAATTATGTCGAATGTAGGGTATGGATATTGAGAAAGCGTTGAAAGAAAAAGTTCCATTTCATGCTCGCCTTTACCGTTGATATGCTCCAGCTAATGGAAGAAAATTTTAAAAATGGCCCAAGGAAGACCTTCAAGAGGAAATCGATGATACAGGTGAAGATGAAGAGACCAATGATAGTAAGTAGGGCTGAATTCGGTTCGGTACCAAAAGTTCATATTTAAAACCATTACCATACTGATTTGTATGGTAATAGAAAAATCATATCATTACCAACCAAAGTAATCGGAAAACCGATACTTCGGTTTGTGGTTGGTAATGGTTGGTAAAGGTCGGTAATAAACTTTTACCATTTACCAGTGTGATATATATTTGTTTACAATATTTCATGTTAAATAAGTAAATATTGAAATAAGTAAATATTAAGAGTTGCTAATTTTTATTATACGATTATTTATCAATTTTATTTTGTGTAGTCAAACATAAAAGTAAATATTATGCAAGAAGCTAAACATTGTATGAAATCATATCATTTAAAAAAAAATACATGATAAGAATTGCATTTAATATGATATCATAATAGTATTTTCTTATATTTTCTATTAAATCATTACACATTAAATGTGAGTTATATAGTATATAGTTTGTGTGTCTAGTACACACACATATATAAGGCGGCTATTTGGACAAAGAATTAGGCGCGGTTGATGACACAAGGTATACGGACCATTGGATCTTTTTGTTCTTATATGAGAGGTGTAAATCGGGGGGTCATCGAATGGAGAAGATTATTGTGTCATCAATTGTGTTTATATTTTGTGTATAAATAGACTTTCCATATGTCTATATAGTGGATATGGTAATCACCATATTTAGTAGTTAATTACCATTACCCTACTGTATATTTTCATGTGGTTCGGCAAACCGTACCAGTCAAATTGGTTACCATTTTTTCGGTACCATTTTAGTTGGTAACCGTTGGTAGTGGTTGGCAAGTGGTAATATGGTAAAGATGTCCAACCCTAGCTATTATGGTCAAACTTGAAATAAGAGCATACAACGACGATGGTAGTTCAGCACTCGATGTCGATGGGCACATACGTGCAGATATTGGTTTTCGTGGACACTACGAGAGATATCTTTTCGATGGACACGTAAAATGTGAGAAACAAGAGCGGATAGCTGAAAATATCCTTATGTTATCTCCTTGTTCCTTAATTATTCCAAATGACCTTGGTATTTTCACTCTTCATGTGTCATTAAAAGACCAAGATGGCAAATTTAAGGTCGAACGCAATAAAACTATATGGCGTCGTATCGTAGCTGTTGATGAGTGGCATTACATTCCAGGCGAAAAAGGCTACATCATTCTTACAACTATTTGGTCTTGCCTCTGTGTTGAATCGAAGCATGGTATTACTATTTACTGACAGGATATCAATTTTTTTTTTCTTTTTTCCTTTTTTTTGGGCAATAGCAATGACCTTTATATGGAAAAGGGATTGCATGAATGTTTGTTTTCCTCTCCAGGAATAAGTACCTGTCCTGGTACAGCAATGGGCAACTTTCAGGCGGAACAAAATGACATTAATGTCATCGAAGATACAAAAGATGAAACTGTTGAATATACATATCGTCCAATAACAACTTGCAATGACGATGGTAATGAAGGTGGGGTGAAGAGAGTAAAGATGAGAAAACCCAGGCAAATTTGCAGTAGAACCAAGGAAGCAACTGCCGGGGATGAAGATAGCAAATAAACAAGTAAGTTTGGAAAGTGACTGTATTTCCCTTTTTTAGGCATGTATGCATGAGAACCCACATTGCAAACGGTTATGTCATGATATCGAGTTAGCTTCATAGTACATGCATTTATCATGCAATAACATACGACCACACCCCCAAACTATTTTATGAGTTAATAGAGATGTTTTTGTCATTCTTCTTCAGATGTGGGTATTTACCTTTCAAAAATGAATTAATACCCTTTCTAATTTCTTTACTTTTTTCACATCCTCATAACTGACATGCATTTTTATTTTTTTCTAAAGAAAACCAATCTGGTTGTTTATACAGATTCAGTATCATTAATGTATACTCAGTTCTAAGTTCTCTTATTGTTTACTAACTATTTACATTTCTGTTTTTACAGTACCTTAGCATTCATATGTAGAGGACGATTGGCTTTAGTTCTTTCTTTGTTCTAGTAGGTGTTTAAGGAAAAATAAAAAAATGGAAGAAAAACTAGTAGCTTTTAGTTATCCTACTGTTCAAAGGAACAACAAAATCATGCAATATCATGAAATGAACATGTTTTACCTTTGCTTGAATTGAAATGCAACTTCAATTGCGGCTTCAAAGTCTTCTTCTAATGTAAAAAATGGCAGAATTCACAAATCTTAAAGATAATCCAATCTTTGGTCTTGATCAGATTGGGGGGGTCCTCTCCTTCTTCCTCATCCCTTTCTCCTCCTCCGCCAGTTCCTATTCTGCATTCACAATCAATTTCTTCAAGATTTAATGAGGAGGGATTTCAGATCATACAGCCTAGAAAAAGCCGAAATGATAATCAAAAGCATCGTTCTGGAATTGGATCAAATCAACTGAGCCTAAATAAGGGAATCGCAAATCACTCAATACAATCCAGACAGTATAACAGAGATTTTTTCAATTCAAGATTCAATGAGAAATCAAGAAACTCAGCAAAACATGTTGTAAACCCTTCTCAGTCTGCTTTGAACCAAGATCCACAAATTAAAAGTCCAAGAAACTATCCAAAAAACAGTCAGACATCAAGCATTTCTGATTCTCAGTTCAATACTAACCTGAATAAAGCCTCTTCATAGGCTGACCTTATAAAGAAAGGAGGATCAAACTCTGAAACTGATCTGAAATTTGTTGCTCCTCTCTCAATCAATGATAAGAAAAATGTAGTTGTGAATGCAGAGGCCAGCAGAAGAACAGTAAGCAAGTGGTGCAATTCAGTTACTGCTTACGTTTTTGGCAGCAGACCCGCCTGTCATCATTTCAAGGCCGTCATAGCAAAATCTTGCACACCCACAGGTAATTTTGATATATTTACTCGCAACAATGGTTTTTTCATTACCATATTTTAAAATGCATCTGACTGTGATAAAGTTATTAATGGTGGTCCTCATTTATAAATGGAAAACTCATTATTATGAAAAAGTGGAATAATAAAATTAATCTTGATAGAGATTTGCTCTGTTCAATGCCAATTTGGATTAAACTTCCGGAATTGAATCTTAGATTATGGGATAAGGAAATTTTAAGTGCTATAGCCAGCATTGTGGGAATCCCTATTAAATTGGATGAATATACAGCTAAAGAATCAAGATTATCTTTTGCTAGAATATTAGTGGAAATACAAGCAAATTCTGATTTACCAAATGAGACCCATATTTCAATGCATGATGGTGAAAAGTTAATACAAAGCATTGAATACGAATGGATCCCCCTAGATGCAAAACATGTTGTTGTTTTGGACATTCTGTTGAAAACTGTGTTACTAAAATGGTCTGGAAAGAGAAGCAGAAAACTCAAGAAAATGTTGTTGATAACAGTTTCACAAATGAAAAAGGTGATCCATTAATAGCTAAAGCAATGGAAACAAATAATGGATCCATATGTCCATCCTTGAATGAAAAGAACAACAGCAACAATAAAACCTTCGTTGTTTAGGATCTAACACAAGAACTGGAAATTCAAGAAGGTAACGTGTTACAGAGTCCGTGGGAGAAAAATATAGAAACAGAAAAGAGCATCTTAGAAATTCCTTGGAAGCAAATGCAAACAACAAGAGTGCTGTAACTCAATCCAGAAAACAAAATTCAATATCAACTAACATGACCATTGATGATGGTTTATATATCTCTGCTATTCTCAGTGAAGTACCGCCTAAAACCCCAACATTAGTCATGTTGCAACCCACCTTTCCTCAATTTCCACAAAGCCAAGTTCAGAAACTAGTATTCAAAAGTTAATTAATTTAATGACAAATTCCTCCTCAATATCAAAGAAAGCCAAGAAAGTTAAAAGGGAAAAAAAAGAGGCAGAATGAAAAGCATCAATGACATTGTCACTGGAGACAGCACTGAAGATACTGAAGACAGTGACTTCAAAAGAAATTACATCTCAAGAAATTCAAAATGGGAAGAACAGCTTAAAGCAATTAGCAAAACAACATACCAGAAAAAGGGGAAAAGGCTAGAGACCTTGGTGGAAGAGAGAAGCCACAGTGCTTAGCTACTCCTATTTATATCCTTTGAGTATCCTTTTATAATCATTTTTGTATTATTATGTCGATAATCTCATGGAATGTTAGAGGTCTAAATTCTCCAGAAAGGAAACTAGACCTGAATAATCTCCTTTTGGCTTTTAAACTAAGTATAGTTGGATTGCTTGAACACAAATTAGAGAATTCTAAAATTGCAGAATTACGGATTAAAAATCTAAATAATTGGAAAATCATTAACAATAATCAAATGGTAGGAAATGGTAGAATTTTGGTTCTTTAGGATTCTAATATATGGGATATCTTTCAATATTTTATAAACTTTCAGTTCATTCATTGTAAATGTGTAAACAGAGGTGGTTTTCAAGTAGAAATCACTTTTATTTATGCTTCCAACAGTGAAACTGAAAGACTAACTCTTTGGGACAGTCTTGAGAAAATCTATTATTTAAATAGGAAAGGAGAATCCACCCCCTTCCTTGCTCGCCACGTGTCAAAATTAAATTTAGCAGTATGCCTTTCATTGTTTTTAATCAACGGTTACATTTGTCACTGCGCTAACCATTTAATCTGCTTCATCCGGAAAAAAACTAAAATAACTTATCCCATAAACAACTAAATCGAACTGAAAGTTAAAAAGATGACGATGAGGAAGCAGTTATTTTCTTCGACGCTCTTCAGCACTCTCCCTGACAACGGACGATACTGCTAACCAAACTCTTCCTACCATGGTAATTTTGTGGAGCACTGATTGGTAATTTTTTTTTCCAATCTTTTTTTTGGTTGTATGATTTCAGGGTAATGTGCCCAATCTAATAATTAAGTCGCGAACTTTACCTTCTATCATCTATAATACTTTTACTCTATTACAGTCCAAAAATGTAAGAATCGCATATTTTTGTATTCATACTTCTAGATCTATTGTGTTAAAATTCACTATTACTGTTTGTTGTTTTGATTTGGATAACATATTAACTTTTGGGCGATTTGGATTATTGCAGTATATCCGAAGTAATCCAAATCGGCGTACCTCATTTTTTTCCATTGGTTTCCCTAGAGTCTAAAATTTAGGAAGTTGATCTGTTTCCGCTATGCAAACCGACAGAACTATGATAATAAGTATTACTGATTTTCATGTAAGATATATTTTTTGCACCAAGTTATTAAATGGAATAAAATGTTATAAACACTTACGGTTTCTGATGCAAATGATTATTAACTTTATATGAAATTATTTGCGTTACTATTGACTTGCACTTTCGTAATGGACAAATAATATGAACCTTTCATCAAAGCTAGCCTTAACTTTGAATGTATTACTTCCGTTAACCATAAGAGTTGATTTGTTTGTCTTTGTAATAACATAATGCTAAGTAACTTTAAATTCAAGTTAGACATTAAGAGAGTGCTTAAATATTTATTTTATTGATGCTTTTTTTGTATAAATAGCTTTATTAGAAAGAAGAAGATAATAGAGAAGCAATGCCAAACTAGACATCAGATCATTTCATAAAATCTGGGGTACAACCATCCAAGTAGGCCTACAAGATCTAAGTGCCATTGATGTTCCTATTAGGCATGCACATATATTATTTCATAATCGCTCTCTTTTTCCTCATCCCAGAGTGCGATATTTTAGTCCTTTCTTCTATTAGGTCATGCATCATGTATGCTTCTGGATGTGTTTTTTTCCTTCTGTGAATTTAGAACATAACTACGATGTGACTTCGAATAACATTGGTATATTTTTCAAATGACATAGTGCTTATACAGTTGGATGTTCTGTATTATCCAATTGTTTCTTTTCAATTACTCATGAAGTCGTAGGAAAAAAATAACGATAATGAATTAACATGTAGGTTTTTTAGGTTGTACACTATCACATAATGACCATGTTTACAGTGCACCTACATATATTCTTTGCTTGAACATCCTAGCATGAAGACGTGGGCTCTTCATGCACTCGGATAGGATTCTTCTACCGTGCAATGTTACTGCCAAGCACGAGGACATATATAAGGTTGCTAAATTGGCCTTAAGTAATGCAAGCATAACATAGAAGGCAGAAGAAAAATATCTCAGATGCAGACTTATGTTGGTGAAGTTACTGTGTGAACAAAATATATTTTTATAACATTTTCATGCGTAAGCAAAATCTATGTTTAGATATGTACGAATAGAAATTCAAACATTATGGTTACAGGCCATGCAATATTAGAACCATGACACTATATACAGTTTAGAATGTGTTTTCCAACCTTTAGATCCTTCCTGAATGCCAAAAATGATGACTGCGCGATATAATTGGATGAAGATGAGGATAAGGCTTCTCTCATTGAGGAACTAGGATGTCTGATATATTGAAATTTGTGCATGCAGCTGAAGTGGAAGTCCAGATAAATTAATTTACATACAGATCATGCTGATTCCTGAAGCCGTAACTGACTTTAATAGAGTTGATTACTATTTGGGTGTTTATAAAGAATGTGTTAAAACATAAATGCTATTATCATCAAAACATTAGTTTTAGTATATTCAAAGTAGGGGTCATCTACACAGTTTGTGGATAAAAATTACATCTGATGTCATCAATTATCTTTTACTTGCCTTTCGACTTTGTACGACTATGTGTTTTAAAATTAGTTTTCTTATAAGTTATATATTAAACTTTATGTATAGGAACTGGAGGTGGGATGAACTTGAGAAATGGCGTTGATGCATCAGGGAGGAAACCCAAGGTTCATTCATTGATTATTTTTGTCAACATTTCGTGCAGTTCTTGCCAGTAATCTGGATTTACATGCGGTAAAAGGAAAAAGGTTAAACTGATACTATTATACCTTTAATTTTTTATATAAGGAAAGGGAGTTTACCAATATGCTGACAAATATGGTGCAAATGTTGATGGCTATAGGTGCGGCATTAATTAAACTATACATCTTACAGAAGGTACACATGTTTTGACTGTGTGACATAGAATATAATCTAATTTGAGTAATGTATGTTTTTGAAATATGCAGCCCAATCTACACACCGGAAGCATAACCAGCTAATGGTGATGTTTACGCTGGATGTAGAAACATATATTTGCAGTTAGCATTAAAATTGAAGTTTGATGTGTATTTTATTTTTGTTAACTGCAGACCAAGTTGTAGTTTATAGTACTAAATTATAGTAGTTGAGTTCTAAAAATAAGGTTTGGAAATGCACGAACGATAGGCCTATTGATCTGGGCGGCAAATCTTGCTGGAATTCTGATTGGTGGTGCTTTATTAGTTTACAGATGTTTAGATTTTTGACAGACAAGGTACTACTACTTACTACAGACTTACTGTACTGAGTATAAAAGTACCTATGTGCTGTATTAGGTGGCGGCTATTATTATGACACCATATAAAGCATAAAATGGAACAACAGTAGAAGTTGAACTTTTAGATTTAGGTATTGAATTCGGGAAAGATCTAAGATTACATCTTTTTTGCCATCAATTGTGTGGGACCAAATAAATTTTGCATTTCCTTCAGTACCAACATTTTTTATTTGGTTGTAGCTTCACAAACGATTAAGTAATGCATTTCGTTTACAACAAATTATAATGGGCATCATGCATATGTTTTTTTTAATTTTTTATAAGCGATTACGAATATCATAATAAAAGCTTACCTTACAAAATACATAATCCCATATATCTTCCATAACGTTGCAAAGATTCACAATTTTAAATTGCAGAATTACCCGTGTGCTCCTATTTTTCTTACTACCCTGTCTTTATGGCAAGTACATGGCAGAAAATTTATATGTTTTATATTAATATGCAACTCATATCCCGTTGCATATAAACACTATATTTTACTGTCTCAAATCTTTTTCATTTTCCTTTAGAAGCTCGGTTCGAAATCAGACCTTCTAACAATGACATAGTCAACCGAGCGAATGTAATGACTGCAAGTAGAATTCCCAATATGCATCAGCCAGACGATTCGCTAGCTCAATAGCTCATAGTTACGTCAGCAAATGAGGAAAAATGAGTTGCAGCTGCACAAAGGAATACTGAGTAAAGCAACATAGAAAAATTTACTTACAGTCGTATATTTAGAGCTGGACAAACGACTGCTGATGTTGTTTAAATATATATCACTAAATGACTTTTGATATTAGCATATTTTTTTGCAATGAGGGTATATTGTTCAGATTTGTACGCTTTACTTTTGATACCGTACGTAAAAGATATTGTACCGAGCAAAGTGTACAAATATTTGCATTGAGGTAGTGTACAAATATTTGCGTGGAGGTAGTACAATATTTGTACGTATATTTACATGGAGATAGTACAAATATTTGCACGGAGGTAGTATAATATTTGTTCAAATTTGCACGCTTTAAAACTCTACCGAGTAAGGCGTACAAATATATTTCATAGTAAACACTGATACTGTTCAAATTTTTACTCAAAATTGAACCGTGATAAGCAAAAGATTCATGTAAGAACCACCGAGATGAAAAGGAAGTAATCGGGGAAAATTTACCACTCTGGGGTATCACTTTTGTCTGCCAAGTTGTACACTCTTTGCATTGTCTTTTTTGTTTTTTAAATACAATGTTTATTTAAATTTAACTTTCTTTTCGATTTTAGTAAAAAAAATAACCCTCTATTGTGTGTATTTTAATTTCCACTTAGTCGGTCTACACATTCGTACTACTCTATATTTTTACGACTACCACTTTTTTTACCACTTTAACCAGTAGGATTTTAATTTCAGTTTGTTCACTTTTTACGCTCTCCATATGTATCACCCTCTATTTGGGTCATGATGCAATCACCGCAGCGAACTTTCACTCAACGTTCCCTTTATAGTCAATTGCCTGAAAGTTATATTAATACATTTAACTTAATATCCTTTAACACATAACACTATCATAAGTGTTATATTATAAAAATGCTAATTTGTCAAATAAATCAATGTTAACCATGCGACAAGCATATAAAATACATCCATTGTTTCTATCATACAATGGTTCAATCGGGAACGTGTTTTAGTACGCGCAAACAAATAAGTTGTCTACTAATACGTCAGGCCTATTCTATTAGCTCCCATCTTGGTTGTACTTTTACATGCATTCTCTTCGTACTACCAAAAGATCCAACTAAAGTTATAAACAAACAACATCTATAACGATCCAACTTTCCGACCCTTAAATGTCGACACCGATAAATTTATGTTATTCACATGCCGAGTATTCAGGTGTCGGAAATACAAATTATTAGGGTAAAATAAAGAGAAATGGAATAAATAGAAAGAACACAACGTTAGAATCTTACAGTGAAATGATAATATGCAATATCCAAAAAAACAGTACATAAAGTCAGTCCAAGATACTAAACCTAAGTATTTTTGTTGAATAAATTAAAAGTCGTTTTTCTAACCTTGATTTTGAAGACATATAAGCAGTTGTGTTGAAAGTGGTTTGACAACCATATATTTGTAATAATATGATCGAACAATTAAACTCTATTATTTTAGGTTTGCTTTAATTTTAATACAGATGGTAACTGCTATAATGTCATAGATAGGCAAATTTTGTGGATTGTGTTTCCAAATATCTGTCATGCCAGTTTATTAAAGCTCCAATGAAAGCCATGTCTTTTCCACTGTTTAAGATATGAATAAGTGCGAATGTGCTAAATTTATGTATTTTATCTTGAATGATAAAATTGAGTTTGACAATTAACTTATGGGATTAAAGTTGTAATAAGATACCGTCGTAAATGAGTTTAAGTACATACAGTGAAACTAACATCTCTCCTAATTATTAGTGGACTATTACATGTTTTGATTTAATTGGTTTATGCCGGTTTATTTTGGTTGTTAACCCTGTTTGACCTCAGATTTTTCTGCCTTATGTATGTTAAACAATCCATTTATTTTTTGGACATCGTAGTTTATGCGTACAGATCCTTACCTGCTTTTTTTTTAAATTAGCTGATTTTCCCTCAATTCTCCTTTGTTCCACTTAATACTGATAGTGGTATAACATTGACTATGCATATTGTTATAAAATGGATATTATGAAATAGTTTTTAACGTGTTTCTATATACTGGTTATTAATATTTTGGATTGCCTTAGACAGTTTGTGGATACAATGGTTACTGTTCTATAATTTACTGCATTATCTGTTTAAACTTAAGTACATATTAGTGGAGATTTAGTTTAATCTTTTAGTCTGTTTTTAGTAATAGTATTACTCAAGCTGGAGTTCAAATTAAAGACTTGATTGCTGCTTATTCAACTTGCACTTTTAGCGCTTGCTCCATTTACCAGTTGTATTGCAGAACCAACACTTGAAATTGTAGTAACTTTGTTTTGCGTATAGTAGTGAAATAATAATTAAATTTTAGTTTACGAAGTAGAATATATTGCGTATAGTAATAAAATAACATTTAAATTTTAGTATATGAAGCAGAACATATTTCAACAATACAGAAATTTACTATGCATCTTTGCCAACGACTTTGATTTGTCATCCAATTAAGTTTGTTTAATAGAATTTTGATGTTAATTAACATGCACGTTAATTAATTCAAGCTGTGCATTTGTTTACGTAGACTGTTGTATTGATGGAGTGTACTCAATCAGTTGGATTTTTGTAATTTTGCAAGAAGTTATTCAACCAGTTGCTAGGCATTTTAATAGAAAATCCTACAGAGTTTTCCATCACGACATCCTTTGATAAGTGAACAATTGATTCTGTTCTTATGCATATTGATTGTTGGGTTGTTAAGCAAATATTGTGAACTAAAGTTTTCTTTATATTTTAATGATTGTTCTCATTCCAGTTTAATTACTAATCACATAGAAACCATACGATTTTCACAGTTTAAGATATGCATGGTGGAGTTTAAAGAAAATTTAATTATTTAGGAAGAAGACAAAATACATGTCAGGACTCGATTTTTCGTCTTCCGAAAATTCAACATCGATACTCACTTTATCGACTGCCGAGAAATCGAACGACGGAAACCCGAACACTGAGGGTTTTAAAAAGAATTTAAGAAAAGAAAAAGGCAGAAGAAGAGAGAAGATAGAGAAAGAAAAATAGAAAAATATAAAATAGAAACCGAAAGTAGAAAATAGAGAATTTGAAAATATAGAAAATGGAGAATAGAAGATTTTAAAATATAGAATGGACAGAAAGGAAACAATAGAACAACAACAGAATCTCACAATTCGCAGCGGAACAACATATAATAATAAATGAATAATCTTTAAACAAAGAACTATATCAGTTATTACATCACATTTCATTACATCATATCATCAGAGTGTACAACAACAAACAACAACAACAGCGGAAAAGAAATACTATATACTAGTAATACGCCATGCCAATCCATCTTGCCTCCAGCAACTCCTGAATATCCAGAATATCCTGATAAACCTTAACTCTTGACTGCCCGTGTGGAAATTGGTGGGCACCCAGAGTTTAGGAAGGAAAACAATAAACTCCGAGTCAGTCATGTGACTGGTGTGAGAACTCAAAACAGTTTATTTATCTTAAAAATCAAATAGAGGAATATTTTTAAACTCAATTCGCAATGCTTTTAAAAATGAGACTACCATAAGGCCTCCCGCACACACACACATGCAAACGTAGAATCGGAGGAGATTTCTCCTTATGATAGTCAAAGATGCTTGATACGCATTTAAAATAACATTTGATATTATTACTAGTGCATAGTGTAGAGAAATATTTCGAAAGTAGAATATAAATCTTAGCCAACATAGACATTTCGAACTATGCCTACTATAGCTACCATCCAAACAGTGGTGACCACCATAAGTGAATGGCAGGTTCTACAACTAATACCGTACAAGTTTCGTATTGGGAATTGGATTTCCAACAAATGGTCAGGCCAAGGAACTTCCCATTGCCACATGAGAATGCCTCTGGATGGACATCCCCGAGAACCAAACCGGATCTCTACCAACACAAGGCCGGGTTACCCCTAACTGAGTAACAACTGACCGAATATGCCATCCCCCGGTCCTTTGGGACCTTTATCACCGAGCGCTCATAATCAATTCACACAATCATAAAGTGTTTTCAACATGAGTAAGTATCTGGGCTCTATACCATGATACCACCCTTTTCCAGAAGGAAATGCACATATCCTAAAGGGCGCTACCCCTCATAACCTTGCCGCATCTTTCCTGTTTTGACCATTTCCGGGATGTGAGGCTCGACGAAGTCACGTCCACAAAAACATACTTTATACAAAAGCCATGCTTTGGGTCAACAAATGATCAACACAATGATCACCAAGATAGACGATCAAACAAATGATCCTATCACAAATAATCAACACAATGATCATTTCAGCAACACTCAGCATGTCACATTACCAAATTAGGAATATATCGCTGATAACTTCAACTATATAATCTCTGAGCTCGTACGTCTCAGAGAAGGGTGTTAAGCTAAAAGAATAAATTCTCCGCCACCAACAGAAATATATTTGAAAGAAATCGGCTTTATATCTCAACTTGTAATGTCAGGCATACAATCCATACAAGTCTGTTCCGGGCTCGAACAGAACCGAAGGCACTTACAAAGAAGTCCTTGCAATCCGGATATCCACAATCCTGATCGGATTCCCCATCACATATGGAGAACTCTATACCGGAGCAACTCGGTGTAGAGTCAATCGACAGGTCATCCTATCGCTCTCGCAAATATCCGGTCTTCAACACCGATCTTCAAATGCAATTCACAACGACGTATTACATATTCGGAATGGGTTATACGACCCCATGGTCCTTTCTCGGTTAACCCGAATAGTGAGCGCTTATTCAAAAATAAGTGTGGCATTCAAATTCAAACAAATCACATCAAATACCCATTCAAAGGGAAATATTGATAGTCGGTTATTGAACTATCAATGGATATGCACACATCACCAGATTCCAAATAATTTTCCAAATTATTTATTTTCCCAAAATATCTTTACAAGATATCTAATTTCAACACTTCAAAAATAAATCAATATTTATTTTTAAACAAATTCCACTTTCATTATAAATTCCATAATGAATTTATATTTCAAAATATCCATGCATATTCGATTTCAATTATCCCATTTCAATTTATCTTCAAAAAGATAAATTCTCAAAATTCACTTCATATTGGAAAACATTTCCATACTTATTAAAAATAAGGAATTCACACATCTTTTTTTATTTTCAACACTTAGAAAATATTCAATATACTTAAATCGAGATTAAGTATATATTTCATTCTTTAAAGAAATCATTCTCTTTAACATATTTATTTGGGCCAAAACGAATGTTGCGTAAAACATCATTACGACAACCCAAAATCAATAGTATAGGGATTCGAAATTAAAATAGATATATAAATCCCAATACTATACAAAACATTTCCTTTCGGAAATTATTTACTATAACAACAGTGATATAGTCCACCATTTCCTTCTATTTCTCGAAAACGTCTATTTCAACAATGAATGTTGAAATCTATGGTTTCGAATCTCAACACATTTTAAAACATCGTTAGATCGTTTTAATTCTATTTAAAACATCATACCCAAAACATTTTCTTTAACATATTATTCACTATTCAAAAACGTGAATATATTTTGTTATCAAATTTCATTCTTTTATTCATTTTAATTCAAAGGATTATTCACTATTCAAAAATGTGAATATAACTCCATTAATAGGTTATAACAATTAACTTATCAAAATAAGTCGTTTGCGAATTTATAAAACAACGTTTATAAATTCCATTTCCTTTTATTTATAAAAACTTCCTTTTTTATAAATTCTTTTATTAACCTATTCCAGTTTATAACTCAATTATAAACTAAAAGTTCATATTATAAGTTAAATACTTATAAAACGATTATTTTACAAAATCGTTCCTTAGAATTTCATAATTATAAATCTTATAACTTATAAGATTCAATGATTTATCCAAATATATTCTTTAATAACTTCACAAAATTTATAAATCTTACTATTTATAAATTTCGTTTATAACTTCACCATTTATAATTCTATAAATTTCATTCTTTAATGAAATTCATTTTCACTCCATTCAAACACTTATAAAAACTCGTTTTATAATGTCACTATCCCAATTTATAAATATCCATTTATAAATCTCTTAATATAAATCAATTAATATTATTCTTTAAAACATCTTTAATTTCCTTTATAATTTCACCATTCTGATTTATAAAATAATCAAATTTTATAAATCTTAAATTCAAACTTTTATAATAAATTCAAAAATCCAATTTAACCTATTTTATAAAATCATTAACCCATATTTCTCAAAAATCAATCTTTAACTATATTTCTCAAAAATCATAATTTTTATAACATTAAAAATTATAACGTTTATTTATTTAAAATGGATCAATTCCAAAAATATAGTATATTTTCAAAAAAACACTTTAAAAATCATTTTAAAATCCCAAAATTTGGGTCCAATGATGCTACACACCAAATAGTCAATCACGACTACAACGATCCACCATATATCGATATGATAATCCATCAAATATCAAAATATCTGAAATCAAATAAAAACTGTTGAGGAATCCAGTTGGATCCCTCCAACCTGTTTTCCTGCATCCAAAAACATTAGCACAATACCAATTTCGCTCCAGTACGAAATTATCGCGGTATATGTTTTTATTAAATATTATCCGCTTAATAACGGCGTAATAGGGTCTCATCCGCTAAAAAATACGGGAAATCAACAACTGCAATATATACATATGCCAATATATATATATATTGATATTATATATAATACCAATTTCACTGTTATGAAATATTCGCGGTATATGTTTTTAATAAATAACATCCGCTTACTAACGGCGTATAATGTCTATTTTAACAATCAATAGATAACAATCATCATTCAAACATGCATTCAAATATTTTAAATCTAACTATTTAAAATAAAATCGAAACCGATTCGATTGAGTGAGAAGTTCTCACCTTGATTTCAATTTCGTTTTAGCGATTTATTTCGAATAAAATTAAACGCACGTTTAATTTTACCCAAAATTCTCACTAACTCCAAACGACTCCAATCCAACTCCATCGCGTAGTGCTCGTCCATACGATTCCAACGCAACTGGTTTCGCGCGTTTTCGACCTCGTATGAAAAAGATATTGATTTTTGAACATTACACAAATTTTTTATATAAAAATTTCAACATAAATTAACTAATTAAAACCCTACACTATTACTGGCCGTTAGATCCTGCATACCCCTCATCTCCACCGTCCCCTTCTTTCTTCTTCATTCACGTTCCAACTACAGATACAAATCACGCACACAACCCATACTTGATCAAACTAGGGTTAATTTTTGCTAACACCACACTCAACTTGAACACGATCAGCTTGCTCCATGTCGAAGCCCTCACCACAAGCTACACTCGGCCCAACCTCTCCATGCTCGGTCGCCTAAATTGCGTCGAATTGCGTGCGCAAGTCCTAGGCGTCGGCCCCCTGTAGCTCCTCCCACGTTGCTCCATTTTACATCACAACCGTTCAAATTGTAGCTCTCACCCCCCTCTCCAACTTTCATGTTGATGATTTCGTGAATCGATTGATGGATGAAGAGAAAAGAGGAGAAGAAGTTGGGAACATTTCGGCCGTTGGTTCTGTATATGGCGGCTAGGGTTTTAGATTAGGTTTTTTTTTTTTTTTAAATGAAGGGTAGGGGGTGTATTTATAGGAAAAATTCGAACACTATTCATCCGGAAATTCCGAACTCCGATTTACGCGCCGTAACCAGCGTTTCTAGGGTTTACCCCGCGTTCCGGACACAATGGAACAGGTTTCGGAAGCTAATTCGGACATCTGTGCGAGTTATGGCAACAAACGTTCAATTTAAATTAAACCGATTTAAATCGATTTCTAGGCGTTTTAATTTGTACCGGACAAACGGTAAATCCAATTGACTCGAAATTTGAAACCTTACAATAATATCACATTACAGATCCGATGAAACTGGTTTCGTCGAAATCCGAGACTTTTTGAAAAATGGCTATTTTGACTCGCCAAATTTAAATTAAAAACAATTCGATGCGTTTCGAGCTGCCACGATCAAACGATAACTCCGATTGACACGAAAATTGAAATCCGGTAATAACTAACTATTACGGATCCAATGGAACTGGTTTCGTTCAATTCTGAGACTGTTCAAAAATTGGCTATTTTCAGTCGATAATTAAATATTAAAATATTCAATTTTCACAAATTAACTTTTAATTCGATTTTAAAAGTTCTAAAATATTATTCTAACTTCAAAATGATAAAATAAAATTTTACAAATCATTTTCAATCATATTTAACCCAATTTTCAATTATTTCCATAATTTAACATATTAAATTATCGATTAAATTATCCAATTAAATCCAATAATTCAAATAAAAATTTATTCGACTTATAAATTCACTTATTAATATTTCAAATTAATTAAATATCCAAATTTTAATTAATAAAAATTCTGGGTCGTTACAATACATGTCAAACTTTACTTATGGGGGTGAAACTTGAAAGTCGTATTGTAAAACTTTGATGAATTGTAGAACTTTGATGAATTTTTTTTTGTATAAGTCAATTTATATTATATCATATCAAGTGAAGAAAAAATGCATGTAAAAATTTTTAGGTTTTGATATTATGATGTACATTCAGAAATTATAAATTTCCTTTTTCTCAAAAATCAACAATGCACTGTTCCACTATTCAGTGGATACTAATAGATAAATATACCTCATCTTACAAATGTAACTTTTGTAATGTATATTTTTAGACTTATGTTTTAATTTCAATCATTACAATATTATTTGTGTTTTTGCACTTTTATTATACTCCTTTATTCTTGCAAGCTATCAGTTGGTTAAAACTACTATTTTCAACTATGATATGTTTGTGATCATCATGTTTCGTGTTGAAGACCTTTTAATTTGTGGTACGACAATGTCATCCTCATGTCTACTATTAGAATTTTCCATATTAGTTTGATTTAGTTTTAATCTAAGTTTTATTTTAGCTGTTAAACATGTTTGACATCACCTTTTTATGTCATATTTATGATAACCAGGCAAATTCCTTTTTCATGGATTGGTTCCCATGTACAAATCATTTCATATTATTTATTAAATATATCGTTCTTTCCCCTGTTTTCTTACTTTCTATTTAATATGCACAGTGGTATCACGGGGAAAGTCCAAATTCTGAGTAAATGGGTATTATGAAATTGTTATTAAAATAAATTTATGTACTGTACCGCCAATTTATAAGGTGCTCCAGGCACTTTCTGAATGCAATTGTTCTATCCTAAATTTTATTGCGCTTTAGCTGTAAACTCAAGTACATGGAAGCGGAATCAGGTTTTTCTTCTTCTATGTAATCACTTTATGGTTTACAGTATGTGTGACGACCCGGAAATTTTAACGAATTAAATTGAAATAATTAATCGATTTTAAATATTTAAAAGTTAGTTTGAACTTAAATTCCTGATATTAGGATTTACTTGATAATTAAATCATTGGATTGTATAGTTTAAATATTGAATTTAATAATTGAAAATTGAGTAAATTGTTGAATCCGAAATTTCTAAGCCTGTTTAAATAATTTGAAGGCTTATAAAATTTATAATGATAATACTAGAGATAATAGAATGGTTGAATTTTAAATTAAAGATGATTTGTTTAGTTTTAAAATTATACCATTTAAATTGGAATTTAAAAATAGCCTTCCGAGGCCCAGTCTCGGAATTTGACAAAACTAGTTCCATTGGATCCGTAATAGTTAGTTATTATCGGATTTCAGTTTTCGTAGCGTTTGGAGTTGCTGTGTGAGCGTGCGGTATATAAACGCGTTGAAATTTAGATTGAATTCAAATTTAATAATTGGTCAAAACTTCAACACATTCCTTCACATCTAAACTATTTGCTTTCTTTTCTCGTCACTGTAGCTAGATATTTTATCAGGCTTCTTGTGTCTTCCTGAATGCACTTCTTTAAAATAATAATAATAATAATAGCATGATATTTTCATTTTCAGCATCGTGCTCAAGAAGCTTCCTACCCCCCTTTCTATTTTATTCCGGTTCTCCTCCTATTTCTTGACTGTCTTCGTTCCTCTCTATTCATAAAGGCAAGCAAACCTGTATTAAAAAAAAAAACATAAAATCGAATCATGGCAGCACGCTCTCCCTCTCACGTTCATTTCTTCCTCAACGTTTAATAATGGAAACGCATAGCGATCGCTCATGGGGGAGGGGGGAAAGCATCGCGACGTCGATTTAGATTAGGAGGAGAGTTGCCGTGATTGTCGTGAAGCCGCGTTTAGAAGAGGCAACTCGAGTTCGACTCGAGTACGGTGGCGTTTAGGGATCTCGACACTGGAGGGAGTCTCAGTTTCAATTTAGGGTTTGTGCACGGTCGCGATTTGTATCTGGGATTTCTCATGCTACGTGAAATAAGGCGACGGAGCCAGGGTTGCAGGGGCTTGCGGTGTTAGATGGCGATGTGGTTCGGCAGTGGGGACGGCGACGTTGAAGCCGTGGTTAGGGCTCTGTTCTCTCACAATCAATTTGCTGTGAGTTAATTCTTTTTCTTTTACTTAATTATTTAGCACAGGTTATGTTTAAACTTAGGCAAAAAGGAAAAAAAAAGAAAAGTAGTAATATTTATGTTGTTTACTGAAGGAAGAAAATAAATAAATATTACAATAAAGTTTGAGAAAAAAAATCTTGTTTATTTTATTATAATACCTATATATATAGTTTTGAAAATAAAAGTCTAGGAATTTTATAAATGTTGAAGTGTATATATAAATTTGGACTTTTGAAATCTATAGATTTTTGTTATGTAGGTATAAGTAGTTTCATAAGAAAATAAACAATTAACTAGGTAAACTTATCCAAAGAAATTGTTCAATGAGTTTACATATTAATAGATCATCCATTGTTTATCCAAGGTCAATGATCGTGAAGGTCAAGTCTTAAAGAAAATGGGCTGCAAAACAATAAGGTGAGTAAATCTCACTATGTTGGATTTTAATTCTAATTTAAATAGTTAAATTTAAAAAGTTGGTTGAATGATTAAATTGATTTGATGTGCACTGATGATGACGTGGCTTCGGTTTTTGTTTGGTGTTCGAGTTAAATGCAATTTGGACTTGAAGTATTTGGATTTTAAATTGGTTTAAACTTAAACTGTAAATAAGAAAATGGTTTAGTTTAAATCAATAAAGGTTTAATGAATTGGTGGCCCATTAAATGGGAAGGAAAAAAAATTAAATGAATATTAACTTAATTAAATTAATTAATGATTGGGTTAATTAATTTTAGCTCAAATTAATTAGAAGGAACCTTGGATGGTTTAATAAATAGTTACTTAATACAATTAATATGATATATTTACCTTGTGTAACTCATCGAGAAAAAAAATCAAGAGGATTAATTAAGGAGAATTAATTTATTTAATGTAGTAATGATTAATATTGTTGTTTAATTAATATAATTGAATTAGATTAAGGTAACTTGAATATAATTGGGAATCAATAACTTATATAATTAAAGACGTAATTAAAGATTGATTAATTAAGATAGATGACCGACAATGAATGACTTATAAGAAGTCAATATATAAGTAATTAAAGATTAATGTAACTAATACCGTTAATTTGTTCTTGAAGCAATTAAAATTTCTTATCGTTTGGTTAAGGATAAGTGATATGGTGAAGTTAATTAAAGATAGTTGCTTGAACGAAATTTAAGGATAATTAATTCAGGTTGATTAATTAAGATGAGTATTGAAGGGACGATTGAATTATTTGATTTTGTAACTAATTAATTAACAAGTTAAGAAATCTAAGTGAATGAGGATTTGAATTCAATGTGAAACAAATTGAATTTATTTGGAAGTGATCAAATTTGCTTACGGATCATCGAATGGTATTGGATGTTTTGAATAAGTGATATCTCTGGTATGAAATGTTGTGTATTTCATTTGGGTAACTTGGGTTGGAATGACATGGGTTTCGAAGAGACTGGGGTCGGGTATTAGGAAATACCCGAAACCACTTCGAATATTTTTATAAAGTGTTTTGTGAAATTATATGCTGGAGTGAAGTGATTTAAAAGAAAATTTGAATATTTAAAACTAAGACTTGGTACTTTGGAAATGGATGTGTGAAATAAGTGTTGTCTATAGCAAATTTCGAATTTGTTAAACTGATATATGTTACCCCGGGTTTATATTAAGTTGATTGCTTTAGTATTCCATATCAGTTGAGTTTACTCACGCTGGTTTCCAGCCTGACCCGGGTGTTACTTTGGTGTAATGCTCGGGTCAGACCGAGTATTACAGATTTTCAGGTAGGTACGTTCTGGAGCTCAGGAGGCGAGCTGGATGGCAAGAGCGTATAGTTATTTCCGCTGTATTTATATTCTGAGACATGCTTGTTTGTATATGTACAGTGACTGTATATATATGTGAAAAACTCTGATGTAAATTAAAATGTAATCGATAGATATAATATTCCTTTGTAAGCTGTTATTATTTATTATTATAGTTTATCCGTTGCGAAATGTGAGTTGTAGATGTTTCTGTTCTTCTTCTTCTATCTCTTTCTTCTTTTTCATAACTATCTGGAGTTTTCTGGTTAGAAAATTTCGGGTTGTTACAGTATGATTCCTCCTAAGTTCCAAATAAAGACTTCATCATTGATTTTTCCATTTGAATTGTTGGTGATTGTTGTAATTACAGTATGCATTGTTGAACCAATCTTTTATTGGAATTAACTCAGTTTTAAATGTACTACGGAATTGATATTGAGGGTTTTATCTTTCAAGCAAAACATAGTTTAATAATACATGAGTGTATAGTGGTAACTCTGTGAATCACCAAAAGTAGATATGTGATTCAGTTATATTTGTTTAATAGAACCAATAATGTAGTGCATACCTTGCATGAAAGAACTAAATCAATGCATTTGTTTATGCAAATTTGTGTCGGTTTCAATTTACTACCGTTGTAAATTATATGTTTTTTTACCCATAAGTGAAGGAAGCAATTTGTAGCTGTTTTAATGAAATGGTTGCTAGGCTGTATGATGCAAACATTAGATACATAGAGTTCCATTGATCATCCAATGCACAAAAAGGGATTCATGGTTCCGCCTATCTTCTTTTTTTGTGAACCTAAAAACAAATTGCATTTCAGGTACGTAACATAATTTTGGAATGTATAATTTTTTATATTGGAAGAGCCTTTCATGCTTCAGAATTGAAGTAGTGTTGTTTTTTTATGCGACTTCCATGTAATAATAGTAATATACAAATCTGACAAAAGTTACTACTTTTTTAGTGGTAAGTTACTTCTAATCAATAAGGTGAGTATCTCACACCTGAAAAGAAAACAAATATTCACATTTACCTTATTGAAGTAAATGAAATGAAACATAACAGTTATTGAATTATGTATCGAAAGCTGTAATGTCCAGCTTTTGAATTTTTTTAATTTAAATTCATCTGTTACAATTTTTTTTAGTTTTATATGTAGGATGAAACTCCAACGGTTAAGAGCTTGGTTTGACCCAATGATCAAGCTTATTGCTATAAGAACCGTGGGTTTTTTATTTTCTAAAAATTTACACATTTAAATACAAGCTACACACAAAAGTACTGAAAGAAAAACACTAGATGGACGAGCCATAGAGGGACTTCAATGTCTGCACGAAGTTGCACACCGGAAGTTATGTACTGCTGCAGCTGCACATCTATACCAGCACAATTGTTATTATGCACATAGTAACAGTACACAACAATAGAAGTTTAGTGGTGAAAAACTTGATAAATGTATACAAAGTAACCCATTCATCTTATATAAGCTTAGAAAGTAAAGATATTGTATTATGGTATAGAGTAAGGCTTCCATCACATTCCTTATCAACAAGATTTCCATCTGATGCCTACTTTGGGTGGAGAATTTGAGCTTTGACCTTCAAACGTTTTTCCAAGAGAAATCCATTGATCAAGACACGACCTTACAAATAATTCCACCAAGGATGTTAATTTGAGCTCGGTGTTCAATTGGTCTTATTTATAGTATATACTAATTGATATATGGATGCCTTTCCTTTTGAATGAGCATAACTATTAGTTTTATATATGAAAGTTATGTTATTTTTTATACTTCGTTACTCCAATGTACAAGTAGAAAAATGATCTTGAATTTTAGGTTCGTTCACTCTTAATAATAATAACTTATTATTATTAGTTTTTATTATTATATAGTTATAAAAAACTTGGTCCTTATGTGATATCTTTTCTGTTTGATTTATCCATTTCTTTTTGTATATGAAAATACAACATTCTGCATTCAATACTGTATGCTAATAATATATTGACTCAATGTTTGATGATAAACTGCAATTGTCTAATGTAAAATAAATTATTTTGCACAGATCTACGAATGAAACTACATCATCAAACTAGATAGTTTAGTCCGTTCATATTAATTAATATAGGAAAGAAATATAATACCTTCATTATTTATCATAGTTATGTTTAAGTGTGGTCATTGAACATACATTAACAACAATCAAGAAACCACTAAAATCCATTAGTAGTTGCTAAATGTAAAAAATTAATATTTGTAAACACAAAACTATCCACGTAGATTACATAAAAAGCCACTAATTATAGGACTTATTTATTTAAATATAAGATGTAAGCATTATTTACTAAGAAAAATATACAAATTTACGGTTGAAAAGGTACTCAATACAAATACATAAATAAAAATTATTTTTTATCAAGGTCCATAACATAACATCTATTATTAATAACCCGACAACTGCCCGTGTGCGTAGCACGGGCCACGCACTAGTTAATTCCAATATGAGATTACCTTGGATCATAATTAATGATTTCAATACAGTAATGCATGGTTTTGAGAAAAGGGGTGGGAATCCTATCCCTTTTAAAATACTTGAAATGCTTCATAATTTTCTTCTTAGAACTGGTTTATTTGAACCAAATAAGGTTGGAAATACTTTTAATTGAAAATATGGAAAATTTAGAAACATCCACTGTAAATTAGATAGAATTCTTTTAAATAATACTTTTACTAATTTTTTTAAAGATATTAAATGTTCTACCCTTCCTTAGGCCACCAGTGATCACACTCCAATTCAAATAGAATTCACTCAAAATATTAATAATAAAAAGAACATTCCTTTCAGATTTGTTAATGGCTGAGTTTTTTTTTTTTTTTTTTTTTTTTGAAATGGTACTTTATATACAACAAATGACTGTGATAACATATCTCATGTCAATAAATGTTCGAAGCAAGTTTCGAACTTGTGACTTATCACACCAAAGTCGAATCACTTAACCACTGGGACAAATGGCTGAGTTTATGAAGATGGTTACAAAGATTTAGTTAAAAATTGTTTGTCCACAAAAATTTTGGGCACTTCTCAATTTAAATTCAATAAACTTCTACATATCACCAAAGGAAAATTGAAGATCTAGAATAAAAACAGAATTAATAATGAAATTAAAACCATAAAGGATGAATGCGAGCTTAGACATAATGAGTTAGATAAGGATTGCTCAGACATTTATAAAGTCAACAATTTTTTGCTAGCCCAAAATAATCTAATCTAATCCCTTCATGTGCAGTCTATAAATTTAAAACAGAAAGCAAAAATAGACTGGCTTTTGCATGGAGATGAAGCTAGTAAAAATTTTATGCTAAAATGTCCAGCAAGAAACATAGGAATGATATTGGGAAAATTATTGATAACAAGGGTAATGTTATCAATAATATGGATTGTATTAGGAAAGAAGCCATCAACTATTTTTCTTATTTGTATAATACCAATCTTTATGCTAATTCCTTTCCTATTATAGAACCTAAATATAAAGTTAATGAAAATAGCAATGATATTCTTTTAGCTCCTATCAGACTTGAGGAGATTAAAAACATCATTTTTAATTCCAATAATGATAAATGTCCTGGCCCTGATGGCTCTGGTGCCAAATTTTATAAAACCCACTGAGAAGAAATCAAATCTTTTTTATTAGATTCTATTTCTGAATTCTTTAGGAGGTCAAATGTTAAAAAAATTTAATCATACTTTTATTACTCTAGTCCCAAAGGTTCAAACTCCCAACTGTTTAGAAGACTATAGGCCTATTGCTTGCTGTAATTTCATCTATAAAATCATTTCAAATATTCTATGTAGTAGGTTAAAAATATTTTTGAAATATCCTATCTCTGAAAACCAGAGCGCTTTCATACCTGGTAGATTAGTTGTTGAAAACACTTTGCTAGCACATGAATTAATAAGGAACTTTAATAACAATAATAAAAACCTCATGTGTATTAAAATAGATTTACACAAAGCTTTTGACAAAATAAATAGACATTTCATTATTTACATGATGAAACAAATGGGCTTTTGCAATAAATTTTATGATCTAGTCTTTGAGTGTATTAATAATGTTTCTTGTTCTATTTTGGTTCAAGGTTCTCCTAATGGACTTATTCAAAGCAATAGGGGAATTAGACAAGGAGACCCACTTTCTCCTCACTTATTTACTATTGCAATGGAATATTTCTCAATTCTTATGGAAATTGAGCTTTTAAAAGGAGATATCAAACCAATAAATAGAATCAGGCCATATATTACACATTTATTATATGCTGATGATTTACTTATTTTTTTGAATGCAGACACACAAAGTGCAAAATCCATTACAATCATTTTTGACAAATTAGAAGAGCATGCTGGGTTAAAAGTCAATGAATTCAAAAGCAAGATTTATTTCAGTGAAAACTGCTCCAATAAAATGGACATTATAAATAGCTTAAAATTTAAGGAAGGGAATCTGCATGTTAAGTATCTGGGTCTTCCTCTTAGTGTTAATCAAATTAATGACAGAGACTGCACGAGACTGTTAGATATCATTCAAAATAAGTTTGAAGGATGGGTTAGCAAATTTCTGTCTTTAGTTGGAAGAATTGAGCTAAGTAAAACTGTCATCATTGCAATCATCATGTATTAGATACAAGCTCATAATATCCCAGCAAAAGCAATCCACAAAATTGATAAGATTTGTGCAAATTTATCTGGAAAGGTAAACAACACAAAATTGCTTAGGAAAAAAAATCTGCCTACCAAAGAAAGCAAGGAGATTAGGTCTAAGAGACATTAATGATCTCAGGGAAGTTTGTAAACTCAAATTATTTTGAAAATTTATAAATGGCAATTCTCTATGGGTTAAGTGGATGAAAGCTAGATATCTTAAAAATAAGAACTTTTGGACTACTAGAATTGAGAATCATCACTCTTTTGTTTGGAAATATATTCTCAGCAGCAGAGACATAGGAATCAAGCTTCTGGAAAGAAAATTTAAAAACGGTAATCAAACTAGTTTATGGTTCGACCCTTGAATTCATGGAAAAACTTTAGTTAGTCTTGTGGGGTGGAACAACATATACTTGTTTGGTGAAATCATGGAAAAGTCAGCAGTATTATTCAAAACAGTAGGTGGAATACATCTCTACATCCAGCTACCTCTATTTTCAATACTGCCATAAATCAAATATCAATTGATTCTAATCTTTCAAAAGACCAATGAGACTGGAAAACATCTACGAAATCTTCTTTTTCCTTTAAAAACAACTTTGGAATTTATAAAAGGGCATGCATCTGAAGTGGATTGGCACTCTGTTATTTGGAATAAAGCAAACTGCCCAAAAATGTCCCATTGTGCTTATTTTGCAATTATAAACAAACTCCCTACTAGAGATTGATGTTTAAAATGGAATAAAAATGGAGATACAATATGCCTTCTATGTCGAGAGGAAAAGGAGAGTATCAATCACTTGTTCTTTGATTGTACTTTTGCAAAAAATATTTGGTTTATTGTTAAAACAAATCACAAAATCAGCCAAAATCAAGTGGTTCAAAACATCAGAGAAAGCATCAGATATATCCTTCAAAACTTCAAAGGAAAAACAAACGAATTCAAAAAAAGCCAGTATTATGCTGACTGCAACAATATTTCACATCTGGAAAGAAAGAAATCAAAGACTTCATTTTCAATCAGAAACAGAAAGCATTCAACTCTGGAAGAAAATTGATTTGGACTGCCAAATCCTCCTCAATAAAAACAGAAACCAAAACAAGTTTTCATAGAATCAAAACTATGCAGACTGGCACATGGATAAATATAAAGAGAATTTAGAATGCTTCTTACAGAATGGGAAAATCATTTTTGATTCTCCCATTACGAGGCCTCTTCATCGTAATGACAGTCACTGGATGTTAAAGCCTCTGGGTAATGTTAACGCTCCTTCCAAACTAACCAACACTGGTGGCGGCCACTTCTACCATCACAATAGGAATTGCTCCTACAATAATAAGGGATGATTTCTAAAAGATTTTTATTTCTTTCCTACAAATAAGCTACATTTATGCACTAATAACTCTAATCTCATACCTGGTAGGGGCGGAAGCTACCATACACTCAGTCCTCATGATCAAATGGGCAATCTCCTGAGCATTAACAAGGATTGACAAATGACAGTCAACATCAATAATGTTTCCAACACTCCTTGCTTAGATGATAATTATGTGTTCTTTAATAAACACTTATCTGAAGAGGGTAATAGTGACCGAACAGATAACCAATCTAGCAGCTCCCTCCAGAATATTAAAATGTCAACTATCAACAATAAGGGAAGTATCAAGGTTCCTTTTAATTTCAAAAGTATTAACTTCAATATTTCAAATTGTAAGGATATTCTCTGCTTACCTGATAGTTCTGGAGGTTACTGTATGAACTACAGCCTTCATGAGTATGACAAAAAGCTCCAATTGGCTATCTAAGAGCAAAGATTAGGCTACACTCATTATCGAAGCAAAATTAATCATCAATTCTTTCACTTATCTAACTTGGGGAGAGGAGAAAGCAGCTGGATGATTAAGTTTGCAAACCCGACCGTTATTGGGCATAAAAATAGCAAAAGCTGCAAGTCTACAGCTCGCTTAACTGAGGAATATGGAGACTCCCTCAATTATTATACCGATCTCCTCTCTGAGATTAAGCTTAATAAAGCTCCAAGCAAATCGCTTGAGGATGCTAAAGTAAAAACCATTTTAATAAAGGATTTTCACCTCGCATCAAAGCTCTGAGAGGCCCAAGGACCAGATACGATAAACTAGAAGCCTCCTTAGGCCATGCTTAGGTCATAAGCGAGTTGCTTTATAAGTTGTTTCCAAATTCGCTCTTGGTTGTGTGCTATTTTTGATTCCCTGTGTTTTGTATATAGGGGCGCATTTTGTCCTAGTTTGCTAGGGTTTTCGAGCATGTAAGGAGATCTTGGGTTATATTTGTTAAATCCGCTATCTCTTATTTTATTTTTATTTTCTTTTTGGGCTTGGCCCTTTACCGTTTCAAAAAAAAATGCAACTTCAATTGCTTGAGAAAATTTGCCTTTTCATTATACAAGGATAACTTCAATTACTTGAAAATGAAAGTTATCATTTGTTCGGTCTAAATAATTACTTGTATGATAATAATGATTCGTGTCTATTTTTTTAACCAGTCAAGATGTTGCTAAATAATTCTCCGCATAGGTCCAAAATATGATTGTTGCATTTGTTTATTTGATTAATCATTGATGATTTAACTGGTTAAATTTGTGTGATCTGATTTGTCATACATAAGTTAATATCATATCTATTATGTCATAATTAATTCACATGCATTATTCTTCTTATGTGCAATGTAGTAATCGTGGTACTTTGTCACTGCAAACATGGTATCATGCCAACTAGTCTTTCATTAATAACATACCACCTTTTGTTAATTTATTAATACATACCTGACAAGTTAGATATTGCGATGATTGTGTCAGAGCGTTCTTTTGACAAATTATGGCAGTCAGGATGACCAATGCTTTAACCTGATTATAGGCAAAAACGATCTTGCATTTTGCAATATGCCATTAAGAAACAAAAAATATAGAAGAAAAAGGCGCTCTAATTATCGAATCAGGAATACATGGATGCATCTTCGGCATCCAGCTCGTCTCATGAACTCTAAAGCATCTAAAGCTAATTTGAAAAATATGTTCGGTCTGACTCGAATGTTAAAATAAAATAACACCCGGATCGATCTGAAAATACTTGTGTGAGAAAACTAAAGTAATGGGGTGAATTTATTACAATTCTTTGAGAACAGTCCGCTAATGCAGAATGAGTTTTTATCTCATAAGATCAACATTCATATGTGAAGAAATGGGAAACAAATGAAAACTATAATCCAAATAAGAATAAATGAGCTTAGACAAGATAAAAATCCAAACTTCAAATTAAACATCGAAAAAAACCTTAGTTACTTCTCAGTGCAATTAAGAAAAAAAGCCAATGATTTGAATTAACAATAAGGAAACAAATTTCTCACAATGTGTGTGTGTGACCATGCCGCCAACTGCTGAACGTGCTTTCTTTCATAATAACAACATCTAATCTCAAGCATGGATGCGAATAATTAAACGTCGCAAAGCGCTTTCAACACTTCCCTATGTAATTAAAAAAGAAGTTAATTTAAAAACTTGGAATCAAATGAAGGAATAGGGGAAATTTTCAACAAATGATTAGGAAGGTGCACCCTCTTATCGAAAGTATACCTCTAGAAATGTACCTGAGAACTCCAATTGCTCTCAGAAACCTCCAAGCCGGACCTCGCCAGCTGTTATCGAGTATCCGAGTATTTCACTTCTCAATGCGCACAAACGAATCCAATCTAGAGTGGATGTGAAAATACCCTAATGGAAGCGAACCCACATAGCTTGGCCCCATACACTCTTTGAGTTTATTCATTCCAACAAAGGATAACAAAGCTTAAAAGAGTAAAATTCATTTTTATTGTGACGATACACCATGAAAAAAGTTGAACCGATAGCTAATAAATCAACTAACAATGATAATTAAAAATGATCGTGTATGGAAATTAAATTTCATATTCTTACTGTAACTCGTCGATTCCAAGCAAGTGCTATCCCTTAATTGAAAATAAAATGCACATATTAAAATCAATATTTTATTTAATTTATAAATAAAGTTTTACTTTAATTTAACGTGTATGTAAATTAGAGTATATCAAATATACTCTTATGTACATATTTATGTGTAATGGAGTGAATGTATCAAATACATTTATGTTCTTAAGTATAAGTGTAACATATAAGAAGTGTATATTTCTGTAACTAAGCATTAGAAATTTTAAAGAAAGAAAACCTTTGATTTTCTTTCTGTTGACATGTATAATAAATTGAGAAAACATAAGGCTATAAATGTGGAGAGAGAAACCCTTACGTTTCTCTTTTTTTAATTACAGTGATATCATATATCAATGCACGCAAATTTAACTTTTATATATTCATTCAAATAATTACAAATAACTCCCAAACCTCAAATAAAATAAATAATAATTAATATTTCTCAAATACTAATTAATTTACAACTTTTTATAAATTAGTTAAATTATGTGGTTTTTCGGAGAATTCATCATTACGGTTTTGTGACTCAAAGGTGTAATACAGTCAGCGATTAATATTGAACAATTCAAATATTAACGTTCACACATCACTTAGTAGGTGGTGTGACATTTTGGCTGAATTCATCGCTTACACATCTTGTGGTAAAATCCAATTTTACTTATTATAAGAAGTACTTAATAGTGACAATTATTTACACCAATTCACTTCGTCAAAACTATATCATTTTGGATTTATGGCATTTGTAATGGTAAAAATTCCAATATCATCCACATTCAACTTTATAGTCCAAACACAAAGTCCTTGGTTCAATAATAACAATTATTATTAACCAAAATGCTATGGAAAGAGACTGACTTTGAGTTCACCTGAGTTGGCCATGATACTAACCTCATATAAATTTAATTTCACAGTAACAACTATCGCATACATCGCATAATGTCATACATATCACACATAACCAAGTTTATATCACAAGAATCAATATTTACATCAATATTCCATCAAATAACACAACCATCATTATAAAATCTCATGTCCATTAAACAAAACAACCACAAATCCACCAAACACTCACTAACAACACAACCATCAAACAAGTATCAAATCCATCAACATATGTCAGATAAGTACAAAACAAAACAATTAAATATCCATCAGAAACACAACCATACATACTCATCATTATTTGCTGACCCATGCGAAGGAAATGTTCCGTGCTCTGTCATTTATGCCGCAATCCGCTCATCTATCATCATAGCCAATATATCCTCCGTTCTTTCGTCAATTATTTAACTCTGTTATCTGCTCTTTGAGTTGTGTTATCTCCTCTTCAACCTGTGATTTTCTATAATCGGCCCGGGACATCATCGTCTGTAAATTAGTTAATAGCTAGTTATAATTTATAAGCAATATTAAATAAAATTATAAATTATTTAATTAAATTTATAAATTAGTTAATAGCTAGTTATAATTTATAAGCAATACGAGGTCCGATTCACGTGCGGTCTGTTTTGCCGGGATCGTATCGAAATTCCTGACATTTTGACGCTGGTTTGGACGAATTCTGATACTGTTTGAATTTTTACCCTAAATTGGATTTAAATTGAATTTAAATTCGATTTAAATTCAAAGGTGAGTGATTTGACCCACTCACAACTTCTAAAATTTCTTATGTTTGTTAAATTAAATACATATGTGATTGGAAATTTATTTATGGCTGTTTGGTATATTTTAAATCGTCATCTCAGTTAATTTGAATTTATTTGAATTAAATCGTTATTTAATTTATTTTTGAATTTAAATTGCCATTTAAATACCTGTTATTGATTATAAGTTCTCTATTGATGTTTATTGATTGATTTGGATGATGATTGTGATGGATATTTGATTGTTGATATTGGATGAATGGATGTTGTATTTTATATCGTTATAAACTGCAAGTTCACTATGGGTTGAAATGATACATACCCAAATGATCTATAGATTAGGGAAAAATCGTTATATGATGAAGTGATAGACTCGAGCGATTTTATGGATTTTTATATTAATTCGGGATTGCGGTTTGAAACGATATATAACCATAAAATTTTAAATTGCGGATTGAAATGATAAATATCCGTATCACTTGACTGTAGGGTAAAGAATTATATATGGACACTGGATTGGTTAAATTAAATGATTTTGAATCCTTAATTTTCGAATTTAATTGAATGATATTTTGAAATAAGAATTTGATTTATATAAATTAAATTAATATTGAAGATCAAGTTTATGTTGAAATTTGAATGGGTTAAAGGAATTGTGTAAAGAAATTTAGTTAAAAATTTTAGTTGCATTTTGAAGTATAAATGGAATTTAACGGAATCGAGATATTGGAATTGTTTGAAATATAACTTTGAAATATATTGTAATTTGAGTAATTTAAATTTATATTTAAAACATGGTTTGAAAGAAATATTGAATTTAATAATTTAGTGAGAGTTTGAATTGAAAGATTCAAATTGGGTTTGTTGATTTAGAAACTTAAATAGTTCAGAGGTGTTGAAAAGAAATAAATAGTTTAATTGATGTTAACTCCAAATTCATATTCTAATGTAATTTGTTAAAAATATATTATTTTAAAATTTCTAATTATTGATATTTTCAAATTATTAAACTTTTTTAACCTATATTAACTATATAAATTATTTTAACCTATTTAAACCAATGTAATCTATTTTAAATTAATTAAACCATTTAATTTATTTTAAATCTAATTAATCTATTTTAAAGCTATTTAATCTATTTTAATTACAATTAATTTATTTTAAATCTATTTAACTATCTTAAATCAATTTAAAAATATCTTTAATCTATTTAAATATTTTAGAGTCCTTTAACAATATAAAATTTATTTTAACTAGGTTAAACCTTTAAAACTATTTATAACTATCCAAGCTATTTTTCTAAATTTTAGACCAAGTAAGGCAGAAGTGTTTATATTCAATTTTTGATTTAAAAATGAACATGATGATTATAACCTAAGTTGGGATCCTAATGACATATTTTATTTAATATCATAATTTCGAAACGAGAGTTTAACCTATTTTGGGAAATATGATTTTTGAAAGAAAATATAATTTTGAAACTATGCTTTCAAAGGTGATATGATTTTAAAGGTGAATATGATTTAAAAAGTAAATATAATTTCGAAAGTGATACGATTTGAATTGAATATAATATTTTGATATTAATTATGAAATGATTTTGGAACTGTAAAAGAACCATCCGGTGTGTAATAAGCGATTGGTTGTTAAAGAGACCGACATCGGATATTGTCATAGTCTCAGCCAATACCGAAAACCACTTTAACAACTGTGTACGTTGTGGATATTCCAAAAATAAAGTAGGATGGTTTGGTGAACAATTTCTGTATAGGTATGACGTGACCCTGACTCCCGTGAGTCAGCATAGATGTGATTAAACAGGAGCCATGCCGGGCCAAGTGAGGTCATTCCTCCGATCAGACACATTTCCTCGATACCATTCTATTGCTTTATGATTGATTTGTTGGCCACCCTTTGATTTTGATTTGGGAGTATGTTCCGTGATGGGTGGTAGTAGCTGCTACGCGTTACCACCAGTCCGAATCTGCAATTGGTATATCTAACCTGGCATTGCCTCGAGTGCCATGTCCACATGCCATAGAGCGCCTTCTACGAGTTTGTTTTGTACCATACCTATGTAGTACCCTCTGATAACCCTCCAGTTTACGGAGGAATTACAGTACTGTATAGACTATGGGAATATATAAAAATGTGTTAAGCGGAATATAGGTAATGCCTTAACGCTAGTTTAATACTTTGCTATACTGTAGACACTATTATAATAGCGTATTGTACTACATAGTAGATAGTTTAACGGATCCTTAGTATATGTGAGTCACGAACATCTCTTATGTTATTGCACTCACATTAGACACTGGATAGGAGATGTCAAACCCCGAAATCATCTCTGACGCCGTTCCACTCATATTTCACCGTTGATTTAACTTACATAAGATCTTTTAGTTCTGACTCAAGTGTTTTATTTCTTCTATTCGCTCGGGTTAGCCTGAGCATTTAAGGGTTGAAGACCTTATTCTTAGAAGACGAAGACGAAGATTTGTGCTATTATTATTTATTATATTTATTCCACTACATCATGTTGTTTCGTTGCATTATTTATTTATTTCTGTTTATGTTACTCTGATATTTGGGTTGTAAAGAATAATCGAATGTACTTATAAAACAGCATCATGAACTATTATTTGATTATTATATTTTGCCATTCCACTGAGAGATTCTATATTTGTTTTATTTCTTTCTCTTTTTCTTATTTACCCCATAACAATCTGCCCTTTTGAATGGTTTGAGTTTGGCATATGCGTCTGCTTAAAACGTCCAAAAAGGCAGGTCCCATTACAGCTGGTATCATAGCTTTGGTTTAGCATTAACCTTAGTTTGTGGGGTCTGACTCATAATTAAATAAGGTAGTAATATCCTGGAAAGAGTCGCTAAGTGTATATATATGAGAGAGCATATTTTTAGTGTTATAAAGGTTTTTGTATTGTGTTAATTTGTTCCGTTTTGTATTTATAAATTCTGATCGGTGCATAAGATGCTATGACAGTGGTTGGGTTTCTAAACACTTAATAGGGCAGACCGACACAATATTTGTTTAGAAATACAGGTAAATGAAATAATTTTGCCTCTTATATATTTTGTATATAAAATATTAAAATTTTTAAATGACATAGTTGGTTATTATATATTTGTTTGTTATGTAGTAAAATCCTATATGAATACTGATTGAAAAACAAGACTTACAAATAAAATGAATATAAATTGAAATTTGAGAACTTAAATTCTGGATTTTTGAAATTTCTTTCAAAGGATTTTTGAATATAATATAAGTATTATTTGGAAGTTGTTTTTGATATAAATATTTCAAAGTGATTTGGAAGAAATGTTTTAAAAGAAATTTTGGAAAGAAATAAGTTCTCTACTCCCCTCTCTATCGTTGGAAAATAATTCGGTGATGAGTGCACGCATCATCGACGTTCATTTTCAAGTTTCGAAGTGGGAAGAACGTGTAGTAATTTTACTGCATAATTGATTTGAAACCCGGCTGTTTGGTTCTTAAGTTTCTATAGATTAGATATTGAAATTATTGTAATAAATGGAACCTTGACTATATTAATAAATGAGAGTTCTAAGATAAATATTAGAAATTTAATGTTAAAATGATTAATGAAATAAATAAGAAACTGAAAATTTGTAAACTGTAAATAAAATGGAAATGAAAATAAAAAAATGTAACTATTGAACATTTTGATATAAAATAAATATGGAACTTGTGTAACCTTTCTATTGCATTCTGAAAGACATTTATATATATATATATATATATATATATATATATAACTTACCAAAATGTAATAGCTGTAATATTAAATAGGAATATGTAATGGAATACTATACCAGAAAAACTTATGTTGTGAAAATGTTCAATGGAATTTCATTTATAAATAAGAATTTTGATATTATAATGGTTATAAACTTAAGATATAATTTGAATGTTACTAAATAAAATGAAATAGAAAAGTGAGTACTTTAAGTAAATAATTATAAGCTTAAGTTCATGCTTTGAAGCTATTTATAATTAAAGTGAATAATAAAAGGAATACTATATTAAGTAAATGATTATAATTTTAGAAAAGTGAAATGATTTAGAAAATAGATTAAATATCCAATGACACTATATAAGGAAATGATGTAAATTAAAAAGTAAGAATTTGAGTAAGAATTTATGCACTAATGAATATTAATATCTAATGGAAATCAAGTATACATTATTAATAAATATGAACTAAACTGTAAGAAAATGTATGAAATACTTGAATAATGGATTTAGTGATTATTATAAACAAATGAATATAAATATCTTATTGTAAGATATGAATGTAAAATAATGAAAATAAATTTTCATTAAATGAAGAAATGAAATGAATTTTATTAGTAGTGAATGAAAATAAGTGAAAATAAGTACTAAATGAATGTGAATTTATTTATGAAGAAACCTATATAGTACTTTAAGAAATGATTTGCATATGTTTAAAATAATTATATATGAGTAACATAGGTAAGAAAATGTAAATAACATATGTAAGTAAATGAATGTAGATAGATGAAATTAAGTAATGGATGAATGAATGGAAATTGAGTTTTTGAAAGAAATAAATGTAGATTAAAGAAATAATTATTGAGAAAAGAAACCAATAAGAATAAACTTAAGCAATATTTGGAATGTGTTGTTTGTTTTGGCTTTTGGTTTGTTTAGGAAATGATATTTCTAACTGTTTGGATGTATGAATAATCTATTGAGTTTTATCTAAGACCATTGAGTATATGGTATACCTAGTAGTTATTTGTCATTCTATACTGTTAAAAGGTGTTTAAGCTCGAATAAACCATTTGTTTTGCTTGATGTGGATGTATGATTGATTATATTGGTTCCATGTGATGATTGTATGATTTTGATTGCAAATGACTATTGTTATGTTGTGTTATTTTGCTTGGTATAAATTGAAACAACTTAAATACTTCCCTATTATATAATTATTAACTTCTTTGGATTATATAAGTGACATACAGGGTATGGAAGCAATTGCTACTGCTTTTGGTTTCATAAAATAAACGTTGTATGCCCGACAAATAGATACGTTCTCGGATTACGGTTTATAACGATATTATATTGTTTTCTAGTTGTTGGTATATATTATTTTGAAAAGTATATATGATATATTATTATTGATACTATTTTATCTCACAGACCTCTCCGTACAAAGGAGACTCTGCCGAAATTTTTTGAAAATTTTGGACTTAAAATTATTTTCTTGGATTGTTTTCCAAACTTTATTAGTTAGAGTATAAAAGGTTTTAATTATTTATAAATTGTTATATTTTATTTAAAGTATTTAATTATGTATTGTGTATAAATTAAATATTTTGATTAAGATGTTGATTTCTAAATTCCTTCTTTCCCTTTCTTTTTCCACTTCGGGGAGAAAAAAATTTGAGCGGGGGAGAGTGTAGCGACCCGTAATTTTAGATAATTAGAAATTTTCAATTTAATAAAATTTGGGTAATTTAATATTGAAAGAAATAAAAATTTGTAATTTGATAATGAAATAATAACTAAAATGAAACGTAACAATGTTAATTAAAGTTAATCAGTAACAATTTGAATGAAATTCCAATTAATTGAAGTGATTTAGATGTTATTACCTAGTTATAAATTTAATATAAGAAAACAAATGTAAATATGAATTAATTAATGAGATAATATATATTTAATGATAACTGAATAAAATCAGTGTTATGTAAGAAATTGTAACATTTGGTTGTAAATAATGACTTATTAATACGACTAAAAGTAAATGGGGACAAACTATTATATGTTACCTATTTATTTAGTCTATTAAATTAAATTGGAAATAAATTGCAATGAATGAAATTAAATGTTACATTAATGAGAATTTAGACAATAACTGAAATCTGTGAATGTACTAAAGTGAGTGGAAATGTTAATTTTATTCATAAGGTAATAATTGATTTAATAAAAAGAATGAAACCAAAATAAATAAATTTAATTGGGATTTAAATTATAATAAATGGGTAAAATTGACAAAGATTCAATAAAATTGAAATATAGTAGTTAATATAGATAAAAGATGGGAATTGGAGGATATTAACATAATGAAATATAAAACAATGTTAAATATGTATATAGGATGATAATTGATTGAGTATAAAGATTGAAATAAAATAAAATAAATTATTGGATTTAAATTGTAAATAATTGGATTTAAATTACAGTTGAAATTGAATACTGTAATTATTGAAATAATTAACACTGAAATTGATATGTAAATTTACTTTAAATTATTTTAAAGTCTAAACAATCAAAAATGATGAATTTTTTTATTAACTTTGAAATAAAAATGTGATTTAATTAATTTAATTATTAATTAATTTAATTAAAGTGAAAATAGTCATTTTGGCCACTGAGTCGGATTCCGACGAAACCAATTTCATCGGATCCGTAACGGTGAATTATTGTAGGATTTCAAGTTTCGTAGCGATCGAACTTGTCGTTTGATTGTGCGGACTTGAAACGCCTAAAAATCAAATCAATTGAAATCAATTGAAATCAATTTGAAATAAGCTGATTTTAGTAGAACTTCTTCATACGATGGAATTTGGACTTGAAACATATTCCATTGAGTTTAAAAATATTGAAAACATCTATTTTGATATGGTATGATCCAATTTCGTTCCGGAGACAGAACGGGCTTTTCGGGTCGTTTATCGTTCAACTTTCAAATCAATCTTATCCATTCATTCTATTTTTCATCTTTGCCTATAAATAGTCTGTTATAAATCCTAGCTACTTCTTATTTTCATTTGTCTGTATGTTCATTTCTTTCTTAACTCCTTATTCCAATGGCAGACAAACAAATTCCCAATTCAATTTCAAATCAAATTCCAAAATAAAAATTCAAACTCCTCAAACTATATCATATTATATATCGATTTGAAGCTCTCGACGAGCGTAACCCAGATTTGCAACTCGTTTCTCGAATTGGATTATACAATGTCCAGGAATCAATGAATTAGTTTCGGCCGTTCGTTTTGGCTTTTGTGATTTCGACGGTGGATCTGCGACTATGGGACAATCGGGCGGCGCCTTTGGGTAGAGGTAGTCGAGCAGGTCGCATCTGTGACGACCCGGAATTTTGGACATTTGAAATTGGAATATTTAATTGATTTTAAATATTTAAAAGTTAATTTTTAGCTTGAATTTCAAATATCAAAATTTATTGGATAATTTAATTATTGAATCAAACAATTAAAAATTGGGTAAAATGTTGAATCTGGAGTTTTAAGCATGATAAAAATAATTTGAAGGCTTGTAAAATTTATATTGATAATACTGAAGATAATAGAACTTTAAAAATTGAATCTAAAGGTGTTTTGTTCAATTTTGAAAATATAGCATTTAAATTGATATTTAAAAATAGCCTTCCAAGGCGCAATCTTGGAATTCGACGAAACTAGTTCTATTGGATCTGTAATAGTGTATTATTATTGGATTTTTGTAATGCTTGGAGTTGTTGTGTGAGCGTACGATATATAAACGTGTTGAAATTTATATCGGAAATTCAATATAATAACTGGATCCAAAAAGCTATCTTCTCCATACGATTGAATTTGGACTCGAAACCTTTTCCATTGCGTTCAGAATAAGGTATAACATTATAAACGACTAGCGGCACGCCTCGATAGGAGTTCGCAAATTTAAGCTACGTAAATCGAGACGATTTGGAATAATATATATAATATGTTGACTGGTCAAGGAGATTTTCACGTCAGCTTTATTCAAATCAAATCAGAACCGCCTGGTTTCATTTAAAACACGTTTTTATCAAATCATTCAAATCACTGTTCATTACCCATTCAAACACGCTACGTTCACATCCCTTCCTCCTTTATAGTTCATGCTAATATACCAGAAAAAAAAAAGAAATCAATTTTATCTAAAATGGAGACCAAAATAATCGACAGTTAATCATAAATGGTTGTTCCTTCTTCTCAAATCAATGGTCGAACTCATCGAACAAAAAGAATCGATCAAATGCAAGTCAAATTATTTATAGTCATGGCCGCCTCGAGATCAGCCTTTTCATTTGTCGTATGTTCCGCCACAGCTAAAATCGCACCTAAACCTAGTTCCTCCTTCCTCTCCCTCTCTCTTTCGCTTCCCGAAGCTCCTACAATTGCTCGACTATTCAGTCGAGATCTGATGGGGATCGAAGTTTACTCGAACGAATCGGATGAATGGGATGGCGAAGCTTTTTGTGAGGCCATAGATGGTATCGAGGGGGAGGCAGCATTCGTGGGTCGAGGCGGTTAGGCAGCGTTCGAATTTGGGTTGCGTAATTCGACGAAGCCGTGGCGGTAGTCTTTGGCGATGGTTGGTTCATTGGGAGGGAGCATAGGCTTGGCAGTTCGACGGTGAAGGCAGGCGAGGCAGGTCGCAACTCTGAGGGGTCGGTGAGTTCGAGCGATAAAGGTACAATAATTTTATCTTTAATTCAAATTGTTATAGACTGGAAAAAAAACGAGAAATATTTGAAGTTCAAACAGGAATTTGTCTGGTCGAAAAGAATTGTAGATGGGTTTATATGCTGATTTTTGTAATCGGGTTTAGATTGGAATTGAAAAGGAAGTTATATATGTATATAAGGCTGAACCGAAATATATATATATATATATATATATATGGATCAGAGAAGGTTCTAAAAAAAATGAATGAAGTAGAAGAAAAGAAATGCATATACAGTGAGATATAATATATAAAATTCTGTCTTAAATTAAAATATAGGTTTGAAGGGATTTTATTTTATATAATATATATTTATATGGTTTTGGAAAATATATAGGAAATTTAAAAGGTTGAGGAGTTTATTTAAAATTAGTTTTTGTTGAAATCTATAAATTATTTTGTAAGTACATATACATAATTCAAAAGGGAAATTATTAGTTTAAATTAAATTATTAATAAATTAAATTTGTTAAATAATGATTAATTGTTTAATTAATTCAAATATTAATAAACCCTATAAATATTTTTACAAGGTCTGAAATCATGGAAAATCAAGTCGGGTTAGATGGATGGCAAAATAAAAATCAAAGATGAGTTAATCTCACTCATCTCGATTTAATTTAAATTTAAATAGTTAAATTTAAATATTGGGTTGAATGATTGAATTGATTGGATGTGATATATTATATAGTAGTATATAATATATATTGGAGTGATTGATTCCCGTACTATTATATAGCGGATGAGACCCTATGCGCCGCATAATAGCGGATGATATTTTATTAATCCCATATACCGCGATATTCCATTTGAAGTGGAATTGGTATTGTGCTAACATCTATGGATGCAGGGAAACTGGTTGGAGGGATCCAACTGGATTCCTCAAAATTATTTAGATTAATCTAATAATTCTATGTTATGATTATTTGACATTTTGTGATGAATTATATTGATAATTGGAATGTTGGATGCTATGGTTTGATTGGATATATTTGTATATTCTGAGTTATCAAAAATGTATAGATTTGGATTTTAAAAGAAAATAAAAAGAGAGAATTTGTAAGTAAAATGATTATAAAGAATTTGGGATAAATTAAAGAATCAATGGGAAAAGAATAAAAATTGGTTTAAAATTTTAATAAATAAATTCCAAGCATGCGAAAGGAGATTTTTGAATAAATGGGAATAAATGAAATTTAAAACCTAAGTGATATTAATTAAAAGAATAAAAGATTTATTTTTAAATTCGGAATTTAAATGGTTTGGGATTCAATAAAAGGAATTTTTATGAAATTGGTATTTCCAGGTTAAAACCAAAATAAAGAAGTTAAATTCAGAATTTATGAAATTAATCGATTTTGAAATAAAATTCAGTAAGTAAAGGAATTTATTTTAAAATGGAATAAATTTTGGTAATCAATTTGGAAATTGATTAAGTGTTTGAACCGGGATTTTAAATGGAAATTAAGACTATGAAATTTATAAACTGGGTTTATAAAAGTGGAATAATATATCAGTGGATATTTGGAAGAATAGATTCACGGTGGGAATTTATTAAAGGAATGGGTAAATTTGTTTAAAAATAAATAGTGATTTATTTTTAAAAGATGTGAAGAGAAGTCTATTTCCCTGGATAGCCAAGTACGTTTTCAAAGCAAATTTTTAAGTATAAGTTAAAACTTTTAAAGTTGTTTTAAAACTATGTTTTAGAAAATTTATTATTTTTAAACATTTAAATTTTAAAGTAAGTATTTTTCAAATTTATGTTTGTAGTAATTATTTAAAGGTTAAATGGGTATTATGTTTTAAAGGATAAAAGGGTAGTTTTATGTTTTATAAAGTAAGTTTTATTTTAAATATTCTTAAAGTATATATTTTTGAATAAAGTATTCAAGTAGTTTTTAATTTAAATGTTTTAAAGTATATTTTAAAATAAAGTGTTTTTTAAATTATTTTTAAAATCTAAGTGTTTATACTTGGTGATTTCAGTGGAAATAGAAAATATTTGGGAAATTTATTCTGTGAGGAAAAGATGGATTGAAACTGTTTTCAAAGGGTTGAAAAGTGGAAATATATCTTGCAAGATATTTTGAGATTAATAAATAATTTGGGAGAAATTATTATGGCTTGATGATTGTTGTGAACGTTATTTGATAGTTAAATAACCGACTATCAATATTGGCCAACGCGCTGATCATTTCGAAGAGACCGGGATCGGGATTTATTTTTCGAAAACTACTTTGATCCGGTTTGAACGTTTTTGTGGAAAACAAGGGTTTGTAGTCGAAGATGGAGCAGTGAAGTGCAAGGGCTAATCGCTACTAATCTTGAGGGTGATTCCAAAATGGATGTAGTAGGAGTAGTGCTTTCGGTTCTGTTCGAACTCGAAACAGACTTGTATGGATGAATGCTTTCAGAACATCGACAGGAGGACGGTGAGCATTCTAAGTGATATGTTCTAAAAAGGTAACGCTTAGCCTCGAGCCTCATCAACCGAGAATGACTGAAAATCAGGGGTTATGCAGCAAGGCTAAGTAGGTCGCACCCATTAGGGTGAGGTCATCCCTGTCTAGATGTTCCTTTTTATTTTGGCTCAGTGGGTGGTTGCTGATCCCAACCGTGGGGTGATCTTACTCGGGATTATCCAATAAGGGGTAGTTTCGGTTTTGTGTTGCAGAGGATTGGGCGTGATCCTCGGTACGTTCATCTAGGCCACGTACTATGACAGATGGTACCCCAGTTGTAACGACCCAGAATTTTGGCAACGTATTTTAATAAATAATTTAATCTAATTAAATAAAATACAAGCTTTCATTTTTTTAAATAAATAACATCTTTCAAAACTGTTTATAATATAATCTGTTTTATTCAAATATCTTTGTACACAATGTAAATTCAGCAAAGGCAAAATAAAAATCTTTGACCAAACATATAAAATAATGTTGGCTGTACACAAACAATGCAAAGAAATAAAATATATATTAATCACATATTTGCAGTATAACCAATAGAAGATAAATTATTCACAATCAAGTACAAAATATCTTTATACATAAGTACAAAAATCAGCAAACCATATTTTTGTAAACATAAGAAGACATGTGCATTAAATGCTAGCATACATTTGTCATTTCAAATTCACAAAAAATCTTCTCAGTACAAGGGTATGTTCAGCCGAAATATACATATCAAATTGTAGTATATTTAATACAAAATCTTGTATGGTCAAACAGTGTGAAGCTGTCCCTGTATAACCTTTCTGTTCAAAGCTATTTATATATATACATCTATTTATTTTTAGTTTGTTCCATAACTAAGCAAAACTGAGATAAGAAGAAAGATGATAAACATCATCTCTATAAACTTAAATATCATTCAACAACAAAAAAACAGAGAAGCTTTCCAAGAGATTCAAACTTCAGCTTTCTAAAAACAAGAACTGTTCTCCGTTTCAACAGTGATTTAAGTGAGTAAACATATTTTTTTAAAAATTTAATTATGATAATTAGTTCCTGAAGTTTGTGTTGCTATGGATTGTTAATTAGAGGACCTGTATTGTTTTTTTTTTAACTGGAAGCTTTATGTTCTTCATGGTTTTAAACTTCTGAGCAAAGAAGTGTGTAAGAATATTAATACTTCTTCATTTGAACCAAATTAAACTTAGATATTTAAGCTAATTAAGTTGTTTAACTTAATTTATAAGCCTGGAAATTTATTTTGAGCATAACTATATAATACGGATACTGTTTCTTCAAGTTACATCATAATGGAATCAATATGTCAAAATTTAAATGTTTTAATTTGTAAATTTGATCTCATATCTTGATTTAACACACAAAGTTAAGATTTTTAACATAAAGGTGATGATTTTTCAATAAGAAAATAAGGTGCAATTTTCAAAGGAACCAAAAATGCTTATTTGAGATTATCCGATGATTCAACTAATTCTAGATGTTGAAATTCATATTGAAGCTTGCCTGATACTTATTGATGACAGGAAAAATGCTAAAGAATTTTTCTAATGCAAGGATTTTTCAGTAGAATCGAATATAGGGTTTTGGGTTAAAAATTTACTGTGCTCTGTAAATTTTTGTTTTCGTCGAAGTCGCTTGATCGAGTGATTCGATATTTTGGGTGAAGGTCGAGGGGAGTATGGTCATGGCGTGGACGAAGGGGCTTTGCCTTCGGTGGTCAGTATTGGGGGAACGTGGCACTTTACAGTCGAATGTTCGAGCGTTTGGTTCGAGTTTCAGGCCTTTTTTCGTTTTCATACTTTTCAGGTTGATTTGGATTTTGATGTTGAACGAGAGGCTGATGTGTGGTTTGTAGGAGGCGATGAAGGTCGTCGGAGGGGCGGCGAACCACCGTGCACGTGCACGGTGGCGTGGGTGTGTCAGCAAGTGCGTGGGTTTTTATCCCCGTCTCGAGTGATACTCGAGTATGGTTGGGGATTGTTTGAGTTACCTGGTGGTTCGTGAGTGGCTATGTAATACTGAGGTTGTAATTTATAAACTTAACTAAAAAAAAGGAGGAGGAAGAACAAGTAGAAGAAGGAGCAGGTATGAGGAAGAGAGTGGGACTGTAAATGGATAGAGGAACTCGAGTTACTCGAGTAACCCAGCGTTTTTACGGGTCCTGGGTCCCACTTTCTTGTGGATTAACTTAATAACTTTTAAGTTATTTTGTTAAATAAAGGTTAGTATTAATAAAGTTAATGATGTTATCATGTTTAAGTTAAAATTTGATTTTAAAAATTTATTTAAAAGAGACTTGTAAATGGAAAATTAATAATTAATTTAAAGTATAAGTTGATTAATAATGTAATTAATTTTATTATAATTTAACTAAAGTAATTTAAGATTAAATAAATTTGAATTAAAGATTGAGATTAATAACCTTGTGTTCAATCAATTAGAAATTAGAAATTTAATTAACTACTTAAAGTTAGTTAATAGATAAATAGTAGTCAACTAATTAAATGATTAATTAATTAGAAATTAATTAACTTAATTAAATAAATGGTGATAAATCAATGGGTAATTAAGTTTTATAAATTAATAATTAAGCTTTAAATAAGAATTAATCAAGTGAGTAATTAAGAAGTAATTAATAGATAAGTTAATTAATTAGTGATTAATCAAACATGATAAAATGTTTATTCTTAAGTAATTAATTAAGTTAAGTAATTAAACTAAATTTGATATGAATTGATGATTCTTGTTTGATTGACTCTAATATCTATTTGGGGATATTCTGCGATAAGTTGTGATATATTCTGGATATATCTGTCATGACTGTGTATGATCTATCTGTGATAACTGTTATGTGAATTCCAAGTATTGAATTAAATTGTTTAAACTATTTAAACAACTTGGCCTTTAAAATGGCGTTTGGATTTCGATGAGACCAGGATCGGGTACCAATTCGATATTCCGAAAACGACATTGATCCAAAATAAATGATAGGTCATGACATCTCAAGCGAAGGTCGAGATGGTGTTTCAGAATTTAAGGGTTATTGTCGTTGACTCTGAGGGTGATTTCAAAATGAGTGTAATGAGATAATGTCTTCGGTTTTGTTCGAACTCGGAGCGAACTTGTATGGATTGAATGCTTTCAGCACATCGTTAGGCGGACGATGAGTATTCAAAGAAAATGTGCTCTATAGAGGTAATTGTAGCCTCAAGCCTCATCAACCGGGAATGGCTAAAACAGGGGATGTGCAACAAGGTTAGGTGGGTCATACCCAAGCAGGACGAGATATACCCCTGTCTAGATGTCCCTCTTTATTTTGGCTTAGTGGGCAGTTGTTGGCCACAACTGCGGGGTTATCTTGTTCAGAACTGTTCAGTAAGGAATGATTCCGGCTTTATGTTGTAGGGGGTCGGGAGTGATCCTCGGTACGGTGATCTATACCCCGTACTGTGACGGGCGGTACCCCAGTAGCCCTGCCATTGATGGAAATCCATTTTCCCTACGAGACCCTACAGTTTTGATTTGAATTACCCACTTTTGTGGCTAGTGGCTGGAATTTAATGAATGTAACAATTTCGGCTATTTTCTATTTACTTGAAAACCCTAACACTATTATAATATCACTGTATTTCCTATAAAATGTTTTGGTTAGCGTAAGGTAAAAACTTACCCGTGTTTATGTGTGGGGAGTCTTACATGATACCTTATTTTCAAATGGTTTTCAAAGTCAAACAACTTTAACCTATTTACTCACACCAGACCCATGTCTGACCCGGAGTTTATATTTTTGTTTTTTCCCTAAACTCTTGGGTACTCAAATTTTTATGAGTAGCCAAGTGATAGGTATTTGGATTGTTGAGTTCTGGAGGAGCTTGGAGCAGGAGTCCAGACGTATGTATCTATCTATTTAGTTCCGCTGTGTTAGTTAGTGTATGACGTATTTTGGGATGTATGTATTGACAGATATGTATAAGACTATTCTGTTGTATGATGTTGTGTAACTCTGATATATGTAAAACTATGTAATAGTTATGTGATGTATTATATTTTGTTCCATTCCGCTGTGAGATTCTGATGTTGTTATTCTTTCTTTCTATCTTTCTATTTCTATCTCTTTCTTTTCTTATTGATGATACGACTTTCTGTGGTAAGGAAGGCGGGTTGTCACACCAGTGCCTAGTCATTAGTTGGAAATCCATTCTCCCTACGTGCCTTTACAGTTTTGATTGTAGAACCCACTTTGTGGCTAGTATGCTGGAATTTAATCATGTAACAATTTCAGCTATTTGAATAAGTATTTGTATATAAACACTATTATAATATCAGACAGATTTGATAAAAAGTGTTTTGGCTGTCGTAAGGTAAAAACCCGACATGTTTATTTGTGGCGTGGTCTTACGAGATGCTTTTGATTTCAAAGGGTTTGGAAAACTTTAATAATCCAATTGAGTGTGTTTGCTCACGTTGGTTTCCAAAGTAACTCGGGTGTTATTTTATTGTAATGCTCGGGTCAGACCGAGTATTACAGATACAAGATAGAATGCTGTGGAGCTCAGGAGACGAGCTGGATGGCGAGACGTATCATCCATATCTATGTATTCCACTGTGTATCATAAGTTTTATAGTCAGCTTTGTGAGGACAAGTTATTATAACTGTCCTGAATTGTGATGTCGATTGTATTGTACTCTGATGTTGTATTCTGATGATGTATGTATAAACATATATAGTTTCTTCTTGTAAAGATCAGTTATTATCTATTATATTTTATTCCGTTGCGATGTAAGATTATGTTGTGTTGTTTTTCTTTTCTTCTACCTCCTTCTTCTTTTAACCCTAATGGTTCATATTTCCGTTCAATTTGAGTCGATATGTTGGAGAATAGTGTCGATTCAAGGAGTATGGGTTTGCGGGTCGTTACAGTGGTATCAAAGCTGAAGGTTAAGCGAGAACCTTGGCTCTGGTGGAGGATTACTCATTAGAGATAGAGTCAATTGTACTCTAGAATGAGTTTAAGTGTGTTAATAGATATGAGCATGTATTTGTTAGTGAATATAAAATTATTTTATATTGTGTTGATTAGTGAGTAGTTTATGGATTCTGGTCAATACGAGTAATTAACGTTATTGATAGGGATCTCTAAACACTTGAATAGAACAATTCGACAAAGTATTGTTTCAAATTGGGGTAAATGGAATAATTTTACCCAAATTATTTTGTATAAAATAAATAATTTTCCATAAATTATTATAGTTATATTTGGATGCTTGGTTGTTAGAAGATGATAATAATAAATTATTATCATTATTGTGTAGAAATTGAATAAGAAATTGAAAATTTATAACCAAAGTTAAAGAATAAATTTATATAACAAAATGGAATTTGAAAATATAGATTAAAAATGTAATTTATAAATTGAAATAAACTTTCGAGAAATATTTGAATAAAGATGGAAGGTTTTGAAGTTTGGAAAATTTGGGAAGTTTAAATTCCTTTGGATTTGAAAATGGTTTTCAATAGTTTCGGAGAAATAATAGTATTATTTCATAAATATTTTCAAGTTGAATTTGAAATCCTGTGAGATTTAGAATTTATAAATATTTGGAAGGGTTTTAAAAAAAAGATTAAGCACTGAACTCCTTCTGTCGCTGGAAAATAACTTCGGTGATGACTGCAGCATCATCGATGTTCATTTTCGAGTTTCTAGGAGAGGAATTGCTACCAAATTGTTTTAAATTGAAATTGTTTGCAAAAGTTGTGTTTGACTTTATGATGCAGCGGATAAATCGAAACAAACTTCAATCGGTGAAATGTAGCAATCGGTGAGTTGAAGATACCAAAATGCCCAAATTCGTTGATCCGAAGATACCGAATTCTAGCTATCTCAAACACGTTGATAGCGCACTATACCGTGTTCAAAGATCTGCGATTCTTCGTACGTTGATCTAGTGCACTAGATACCGTGAATCGGCTTCAGCAAACGTGGATTCGAGCGCACTCGAATGACGTAAGTGGAGATAGGAGATTACACTCAACTACCAATTGGAGAAGAAAGCACAAAGCAATCAACAAGAAATTTTATTTCAAAATCAACAACCTTCAAAATGTACAACACACGCCTATTTATAGTAGTTTACAACTCAGCCCATAAGTCGTGACCGACTCATACCTCACGACTCACCTAAGTCGTTGCTGACTCAACAGACACTACATATTTCAGTTACAACACTACATACGCAACCGACTCAAGCAAGGCACAACTCACGACTCACTACCTCACAACAACAACTCACCCGACTCAACACGTTACGACTCACAGACAATACATATATACAACACAGTATAATGAAACGACTCAACAAATGACCCGGCTAACGACCCACGACACATGACACAACTCTTAAGTCGTAGATGACTCAAGTAACACGAGTTCCCTGCAGCATATTCCTTCAACGACTTAGATAGGTCGGCTTAACATGAGTCGTAACTCGTTATCTCGGTTCATATACAACACATCTTCCTTTAGGTCGCTGCCGACCTAAGACCTTAGGTCGTTAACTCGGCTCCTTTTTTCCCTCTGTTAACCAGTTAGCTCGGAGACGACTTAAGCTTCCGCTGAGTCGTGGACGACTTATTGATGAAGCGACTCATCTTGCATGCATTTCCACCCAAGGTCCAATGACTCGAACTCGAACGACTTATCCTCCCACACAACTTATTCCCAAACGACTTATCTCCAAGCGATTCAACTGAGTTGTTACTCGCTTCCAACTCAAAGTCTTTATTAGTTGACACTTCTCTCTGTTTTATGGTAAGTCGTGTACGACTTATATATGCGACGTTGAGTCGTGTACGACTCATCAAGCACGAACGACCTAAGCCGTTAAGAAATGAGTCTTTCCCATGTGACTCCATCTTCACTTGACTTGTGCACGACTCAATATGGTCTAACTTCTGAATTTCCATAGGCTTTGCTGCATCATCCTCCCCTGGTTGAGAAAAATTCGTCCTCGAATTTGCAAATTCTTCCTCAACAATCTCACCTCCATGATATGGAATTAAATGTTTGACGTTAAAAACATCAGAAGTATAAACATCATCTGGTAACTTTAATCGATAAGCATTCTCATTAATTTTCATCAAAACTTCAACTGGACCAATTTTTCGCGCCTTCAACTTGTTATAAGCACCCATCGGAAAACGATCCTTTGTCAATACAGCATAAACCAAATCACCTTCCTTAAATTCAACATTTCGACGTTTCAAATCTGCAGACTTTTTATACTTCTCATTCGACTTTTCCAATCGTTCCTTAACGATTCTATGACATTCAGTCAGCTCATCAACAAAATCAGCAGTTCGTTTAACTGTTCCCTTCGACTGTGGTACTACTGCCAAATCTAACGGCCCCCTGGGTAAATTTGAATAAACAATCTGAAATGGACTGAATCCCGTGCTACGATTCACTGCATGATTATGTGCAAACTCGGCTTGGCATAACTTCATGTCCCAACTTCTCAAATTATCCTGTACAAGGCATCGCAACAAATTTCCCAATGACCTGTTAACAACTTCAGTCTGTCCATCAGTTTGCGGATGATAAGCACTACTAAATTTCAGTTTCGTTCCCACCATCTTCCACAAGCTCAACCAAAAGTGACTTAGAAAACGAGTATCTCGATCAGAAACAATAGACTCTGGTAATCCATGAAGTCGATAGATCTCCTTGAAAAATAACTGAGCAACACGAACAACATCCGCCGTCTTCTTGCAAGCAATAAAATGTGCCATCTTCGAAAACCTGTCCACCACAACAAATATCGAATCATTTCCCCTTTGAGTTCGCGGCAAACCCAAAACGAAATCCATGCTTATATCAACCCATGGCTTAGACGGTACAGGTAACGGCATATACAATCCTGCATTCGTCGCTGTTCCTTTTGACACCTGACAAATATGGCATCTCTCTACGAATCTTTCAACCTCTTTTCTCATTGACGGCCAAAAGTAAGACTGTGAGATCAACTGCAAAGTACGATCACGCCCCACATGCCCTTCCTCGTGTAATTCCTTGACAATTTTCAATCTCAAGCTACAGTCCGGTATACATAAACGATTCCCCTTAAACAGAAAACCATCAACTATCATAAATTCATCGGTGCTCCCATCCTTCACTTTCTCAACATATTTCACAAAGTAAGGATCTTCTTCAATCATCTCTGGCAGTAATTCAAACCCCGTCACTTCAACCTTCATTGTCGTTAATAAATGACTCCTCCTACTCAAAGCATCAGCTACCCGATTCGTCACCCCTGATTTGTGCTTAACGACAAAAGTAAACTGCTGTAAATAAGCAATCCATGATGCATGTCTTGCTGAAATCTTGTCCTGTGACGACCGCCCATGACTCTCGCACCAAAACAAGGAAATAGTGCGCTGAAAGGTGTGCAAGGCAGCCATGGACGATAGTCAGGGTAAAATAAAATCGCAGAATATCTATCGTAACTCACAGCGCATGGATAAAATACAATAGAGAAATATATAGTGAAGCCTCATAACAGAAAATCATCATATAAGCATCACAGTAGTTTTATACAATCATCCCAACAAATCCATACATCAAGACCTCACTACAAGACACTCATCAAATACAGCAGCGGATACCCAGTACATATAGTAAGAAAACTAATATGCAAAGCCTCCTGCTCGTCTTCGTCATCATCAGCGTAGAACTCTAAGCACAGCACCTGCCACCTGCTACCTAGTCTGCCCATCCCAACATGGATGAACAGCCCAAGGTAATAAGAGGAGACATAAAACCTTGAGTCAGACAAAGTCTTAGTGAGCAGTAAATTAACAATCAAACATACCAAAAGAGCATAAGGGATAAAAGGAATAGGAACCAAACTATCCCACTCCACCTCTTTCTACAGTGATAGCCCCCAGACACACACTAAAGAGAAGCAAGTATATCAGATAATTAAAGTAAAGCAATAATCACTCGAGTCAAGGGCAATGCTTTCCAAATACAAACCCCCAAGGCCTAAACCAAGATCAGATAAGCACCCAGAAAACACCGCTCTTGAGACCGAATGATAATACAACCAAACATCCAAACATCCATGACTCTGGCTATCACTGTTATCATTGCCTTGATTTCACCGTTAGTTGAATGACCTCCTGTCAAGGGCTAATGGTAACCCCGGTTCTAGCCATAACCCCGCACGTCGTCGCAGCCCGTGCCTAGGAATTTTCGCAACTACCCAGAGTACTAGCACGTCGTCGCAGCCCGTGCCTGGAACGTCGTCGCAGCCCGTTCCAACGTACTCTTGCTTTGAGCATGCTAGAACCTTCAACAACGATGAGATCTAAGCCTCCTAGTCATCCTCCTCGACGACTATTCCCATACTAGCTCAAGCGCCTCTCAAGCTAACCATTATCACCAACCCGGATCGCATCACCGAGTATCAACATAGCTTTGCACGTCGTCGCAGCCCGTGCTTGGAACGTCATCGTGACCCGTCCCATCTCACATCACACTTTGCTTTATCGCATCATAGCAAAGTCTCATCTCAACATCATGGTTTGCCTCCTCGCATCACGGCAAAGTCCCATCTCGATCTCATACTTTGCCTCTTCGCATCATGGCAAAGTCCATCATCATCGAATCCATCCATATGAGCTTCCACATTCGCTTCATATGCCATCGGCAGCTTTCAACATTCAAGAGCCTTTCCACTTAGCTTTTGAATCACCTTCAACCATCTTGTTCCAAATCAACCACTAGCTAACTTGAAACAATCAAACCAATCATACATCCAAACATTCAAGCATTCAAACAAGATCTAATAAGCAATATCTACTATAATGGCAATTTCGTAAATAAATGAGCATAAGTCCAACATGCATGATTCATAGGTTTTTAGCATAGATCTATCAAATATAAAACATGGGTTTTGTCTCTAATACTTGTTAAATAAACTTGCATAAGTAAACATCTTTGGAAACAATGGATCTAGACTCGGGTCTAAGAAAAATGCATGAAATCTCTAACTTTAACACTCAAACAAGCCACCAATCCAATATACTCCTTTGGGTCCGTGTGAGAGATAACTACCACTCACCAAATCACTCAAACACCTCAAAAACAATCAACTACAGATCTGGACAGCGAAGGTCAAGGCTCAATCCGGAAATATCTCGCTTGAAACGAAGAAATCTAGCTCGAACGGATGAAGATCTTCAACTTGGACACTTGAATCTTCGATCTCGATCTTCGATCTTGGATGGATGCTAACACTTGATTGGAATGGAGAAAAGAAGATGAAGAAATGTTGTAGTCGAGTCTTCAAAATGGCAGCACTTCGTCGCTTCAAAAACCGGTGCCAAAAAGTGAGCCAAACCCCTCTATTTATAGGCTGAAAACTCAACGAGTCGTCTGCCCATGAGTCGTTGCCGACTTATGCCATGAGTCGTTCACGACTCATCCAACCTTATGACCTATCAACATAAGCCACCACACGACTCAACTCCTTGCCGACCTTAAACTCAAACCCAAAGGCATACGACCTAACAAGCTACGACTCAACCAAGCGCGCGACCAAATCCACACGCGATATAACGACCTAAGCCCCAACGACTTCTCTACTGAACGACTCATCTATCATACGACTCATCTATCAACCACTAGGTCGAACTCTCTATAGGTTGAACACGACTCATCCCCTTAACCCGGTAACGACTCAACCTATCTCGTTAAGTCATATTAACGACCTAACATACTCTCGACTCATCAGGGTTAACAACCTTCGACTCATCGTTAAGTCGTTCCTAACGACTCATGACCAAAGCACCTTACGACCTATCCCCTTGGGTCGGTCAAAACCTTAAGTCGTTACACCCTTAACTCGTTAACTCCTTAACTCGGCAAACCCTATGAGTCGGTTACCATATGAGTCGCCCACTACCTTAACTCGGTCCAAACTCTAACAGGCTAACCCACTGACTCGTCCAAGACCATGAGTCGCTGTCTACCTTAACTCGGCAACATGCTAACCCGAGCACCCTCCTAAGTCGTAACTCATACACGACCTAACCTATGAGTCGGTTATCTCTTATCTCGGCCAACACCTTAAGCCGCTGCCTCTATGAGTCGGCCATCTTATGAGTCGCCTAAACTCCTTGAGTCGGTCCCCCTATGAGTCGTCTACGACCCAAGACTCAAACTCCCATGACCCGTTAACGACTCAAAGCCTTGCTAACTCAATCACGACTCAACACTTAAACGCAAGATAACTTCCTAACCAACTCAGGCTAGAGACAACACAAACAACACTAACGACCTGTAAATTCTACGATTTATCGACACGTAAAATACGGGTCGTTACATTCTCTCCCCCTTAGGAATTTCGCCCCCGAAATTCCAAGCAAACAACAGCAATCAAAGATATTCCGCATGCCTACCATCCAAAGCAATCAACAAACCATGCAACCAATTCTAGCCTAGCATGCAGAATTCTAAGACTTAGAACAAGCTACAAATTCATGAGATGTCATGACACTTTAGGGCCATACCTCGAAGAGTTCGGGATGAGCTGCCTTCATCCTCTCTTCCTCTTCCCACGTACAGTCGTTAACATCATCACTCCATTGTACCTTGAGCAACGTAATCGTCTTCCTCCTAAGCTGTTTCGTATCGGTTTCAACAATACG